>CM060986.1:28966000-30287500 GCA_030765065.1 Deroplatys truncata
ACATAGCGACCAGTTCTAAAAATATTTGACTATCGCTTAAGGCCTACTATGTTCCCCTTGTTTTGTATTTACAAGGGCAATATAGAAATACAGTAGCCTTTAAGCACAGACAGATCTCTTAATAGCTGGTTGCTATGTGCAGCACCATTCTCATTGCCACAGATTAATACTCTTTGCATATCTAAGACAAAAAAATGAATAACGAATTCCCATTTGAGAAAATAAGTATTGAAAAATAACAAGCAATATCCCGAAAATTGTTCACTCAACAAAAAAAACGTATATGACATAAATTGTGTATTTTAATGCGATCTACATTTTTTGTGTAGTAAAATTTTGTCTATCTCTTATGGTTTACCACTTATGCAAAAGTCGTTCACAATGAAGAATACTTTTGGAGACATTCCCAGAAAATTCAAGATATACATTTTATTTGTAATAAAAATATCTTAAACATATGATATTTTAATCAAAATCATTAGAGCCATTTTTGAGAAAATTAAAAGTTTTGAAAAATCTTTCATGTAAAGGGTAATCTGGGGTGGGGGGATTCTCTTGAAAACCTCAATGTTGCATCTCTGGAAGATACTGAACCTAAATACCAAGTTTGGTATTTATCCGACTGCTCATTTCTGAGTTATGCTGTTCAGAGACACACACACACACACACACACACACACACACACACACACACACACACACACACACACACACACGGACATGTTTCCGAAAATGCTTTTTTTGGATTCAGGAAGTCTCAAAACATATATTTCCGGTGAAATCTCGGTATCAAATTTTTGGGTGGAATACAATACTTCCCCTACTTACTATACGTAGTAGAAAAAGTAAAAATGAGCTAGGAGATTTTTGGGTTAAACAGATATTTTAGAAAAGGTTTTTGGAGGGAAGGGAGATCAAGATTGGAAGACATGCATAGATAAACTTTATTTGGACAGATTTGGGAGAAGAGGCCATTGTAATATTACAACTAAAAAAGGCCCAGAAAGGGAGAAGTGCATTTAGTTGGCAAGAAAAAAAGAAAGAGAGGGATAGTTCTGGTTTATATAAGGTGTTTGGAAGTTATGGGGAATGGGGGATGATGTTATAGATTTTACTTTTTATAATTCTTTTTGGGGAGGGCTCATTTAAATAAATTTTAAATTCTTGGACTAATTTAAATCATAGGGAATAAACTAGTTAAGATGGGTTAGGTTAAGTAAGATGTTATACCAAGAAGGTACCCCATCTGTGGGGATAAGAAGGATGAAATTCATATTACCTTCTAAGGAAATTGAGGATGAAATGGAAATGTTCAGTTGAAAGGTAAAGCTACTTGGATACATTTTAGATGGTAGAGGTTATCCATGTAATAATTTCATCTTTGTATGCCGAGTTATGGTTCTGGTCAACTAAATGGACAGATCACAACCACATGTGTACTTAGCACCGTAAATAAGTAAATATATAAAACAAAAACAATTGCTTTGCTGATGAACAATTTGTTTCATACTTTTTCAACTCCTATTGACGTCAGTAATTTCCTAGCAAGATATACCTATTAATCCTATAAGAGTTTTAGGGATGAGGTTCATTTATAAATCAATAATGTACAGAGATAAGGGTTACAAATCAAGGTCAGAGGGAAATTACCCACCTCTAGATAAATACTGCTCTCAGGATCAAATGTTGCATTGACAAGATGACAAGTGATGTTGAGATGGGGAAAGGCATGGAAGATGCGAACGAGCGGGGATGGTGTATATACATCACTATCTCGCTGCATCACTGTTTCTGTCTGTGGCGGCTCCATCTCCTGTCAATGCTCTGACAAGAACTCATCTGCTCTGACTGCCATCACATCATACTGCACACAAAAACAGAACAAAAGGTTGAATGATAAAGTACACTCTAATAGCATTTCAAGATATGATTCAGGGCTGTAAAATTAATCATAGGAGATGGCTTTCAATGAAACACAACCAGGCAATTAAGGTTTTCATGAATAAGACAGACAGATCTAAATGTATGCACAGCAGTAAACTTCAAGAGCATTCTGTTTTGTGGTGGAAATGATGCAATGGGATTATTAAAATGTGTTATATTTTGGGAAATAATGCTCTCTAGTTTACTGGCAGTGTTGGAAATATAACAGGATGGTATTAAATACGTTATGAGAAGAGCAAAGATTATTTTAAAAGATAATGAATTAAATTGTTTCTTTACTGTGGTATAGCTATGGCCAGTTGGCCTTCAGTTTCACTCCATAAGAGAAGAATCCTGAATAGAATATCACACAAAATAAATATAATACATTGATGTTCACATATTTGTATGTCAGACGCAATAGATACAATATATAAATGCACAGAGAAAACAGAAAGCAACCTTGGAATAAGTTTGGAATTTTAAACATTTAGGTTATACAGGGCTTTGTTTGGATTTGTGGCTGGTTTAACAGGGATTCTCTTGGCACCAGGAAGCACGCCATTTGCCGGCAGAGTTGATGCTCATTCTCCTTATATTCAAACAATAATTTGTATGAGAAATCTGTATCCTTTGTCATAAAAGTTGACGAATATGATGTCCTTGTACACACTTCTCACACTTTTTAAGAAAATTTGTATTAACACTCATTAATTCTTCATACCATGTACTGTTGGACAAAGAGAAGAATGCGAGCGGGACCTGAGGGGCGAGCGCGGTTCTGTAACTGTTTATCTGCTCACGTACTGCCGATTGTTTACTACAATTACTACGAAATGTGTTTATGTGTGCAAATGAACCACCCATGATGCCAGATCTGATATTAGTAGAAAGCAACCGCCGTAATGGCTCTTGCCATGGGTGAGTACTTGACAACACTGTGTAGTAGTTTATAACCTCCTAACATGCTTATCGTATCCACACGGCGAGCGTAAATATGATACGGACGCAGGAAAGTGTTGATGTTACACATTCCTCTCGCTTGCCTTCTTCTTGTGGTCTATCAGTAAATAAAACCATGTGGGTCACTACTGTCCATTCCAAACCACAGTGCCCCTCTGATGTAAACAGAAGCACGTGCTTCGGCTTGTCACGAACCCAAGAATATACTCTTACGCCAACGTAAATAGTCCCTTAATACATGTATTGTATTATGAAATATTAGAGCAGGAAAGGTATAGAACTGCACATTTTATTGCGGTTATCATAAGAACTCATCGTTAATGGTAATGGATATATACTAACTGTTAAGAGATTACAAAATATTATTTTCGTCTGCTTTTGCGCTAACGCCGAGAGCATCTTGCTTGTTAATACCAACCGTAATGCATGACTGCCACTCTCTTACATATACAAGGAATGCAGCAATGAATTCCCAGAGGTGCTATCTGAATAAACACTTTGCGTAACACAGGATATATGATAAGCGGACAGTCATTTATAATACACTAACACACATATGCTCAGGTCAGGTCAAATCTTGTGATTTAGTCAGTTGGTATTTGAGCTCACATGGCAGAGGAAGATGCGTGTAGTGCGAATAAACTGTTCGAAGACAGAAGCGGGAAACAGTTAAAAAGTGGCTAAAACAAACAATACTTCATATATTCAACTCGCTATTACAAAAATACCCGACACTTGCATTATTGCATATTACGAAACTAATATCGGATTTTACAGGCGTTTCAGTGAGAAGTGTAACGAAAGCGAGCATGGAATATAAACAGACATAATACAACATAGAAGAGGATACAATGTGTGAACTTGTTTTAAGTGCGACAGTGCTGTGGAATTGTGGATAAGCTTGTCGTCATTTTGGAGAGTAGTTCCAATTCTGATATGGCAGCTGAGTCATCTTCGGAGGATTCGGATTTGGGTGTTGCACTTTTGCCCGAGGATTGTGATCAACGTAAGTAAAATGTTCATTGCCGCATACTTATAAAATCGACTGTTACCTCAGGTTGCATTTTGAACTATGATTCTCACGCAGGGCGCCTTTTTATAGATTAAATAGTGTTCAACAAGCACGTGGGAGGGGAATAAGCAGCCATTAGGGGCGGGGATTGCGAACTACTTTCGCGCGGATAATACAAAGAGTTTGTTTTCAGTGAAAGGCACTTTGGTTTGGAATGGACAGTAGAGTGATCATTAACATTCCATTGCAGAAATGAACTCCATTCACATTATTGTGTGGTTACCATTCCTGAACTAGTTATATTAAAGGTTTTTAATTTCAAAAGTACTGTCATTCCAGGTCAACGTTTGCAAAATTCCTGATTCCAGTGCAAGCTTTCTCAGAGATTTCTTTGGACTTTGTTCTAACTTTTCTCCAATATCAATGAGTTTTTCCTCCCTTTAAGAACACCATTTAGTTTTCATTTCTTATCAAGAATAGAATCTAGTCATAAGATTACGAACCGTTTCTCTGTGAGGCACACAAACAGCAGCGAATCTGTCACTTCTCTACAAGAGTTTGTTGTCACATAGGAATCATACATGAAGATTCTGTGTGTTAAAGTATACAAACTTTTTGGCATTAGAACAGCACTATAACGCCGAAACACAGCGTAACAACCTCTGTACAAAGACTTTGCATCAACTGATTTGTCAGCACACGGAAAGCGGACAGAAACGGCGCAGTGCAGGGAAAACAATTCCCTGTAATACGGCCACGCGCCAAAACGAAGGCTCTGTATTTTGGGACAAGAAAAAGTAAAGATTTTGAAAATAAAATGCGAGTCACTATCCGGGTAAGTCGTTGCATCTTTGTTCGATTTTCGTACATTCCTGGGGGCGTAGGCTAATGAACTGGCTCGCGTGAAAAACATGTTCAAGTCATCGGTCACACATCTCCCAGTACAAACATCTGAAAGAAGTGTATCGGTTTCTGAAGACAAAACGTGTATCATCAAGTGAAGCCAGTGTAGTGCCAGACCTGCTGCTTTAACTCCCTGAGGCGACAGCGCAGAAGTAGGAGGCAGTGATGCGATCTTCCAGAATTCCACACGCCAGCGACCTTTTACCTCAACGAAGGGATCCAATATTGATTTCCATTGAACCAGTGGTAAATGTTGTCTGTTGAAGATGCCGTCATGGAGAGGAGACACTCATCGCACCACAGAACACGGCGAACGTGTAGGAATCTCCAGTATCTAGAAGCAGTGGCGACCTCCTCTTCTCGAAGTCGTCGTCGTGGGATTGCTGCTTGAGCTCTTTTTGATATACCAGTTAACGGGGTTGCTTCTGGATGCGATGCACGGCAGCTGGAGGATCGTCTTCATAAACGCCCAGCACTAGCATAAAGCTGCTCAAGCACACTTCAAACTGGTAACCATGGAACGGAACTTTGAACACTGGTAGGCGCTACTCGGAAACCATTTCCTCTCCCGAATGTTACTTGCACCTTTAACCATTTGGACAGACTTGTTTTATGAACACTAACTATTCAATCCTCTTTACTATGCCTGACACGTTTCAAACAAATGAGCAATGAATGCTTGAGGTCGACAGAAATATCAAATGCTGTGGAAGATTCCGGCTCATATAATATATAATCGATAGGGCATTTCCTTTTAAATTAATACGCATGTTGATTAAAATCGTTTAGAATTAAATTTCAAACTGAAAAATTCGAAATGAGGAATCGAGAAACGAAAAGAGTCATGCATTCGCACATGTGACGCCAGAAATAGGTCCACTGGACAATAAATAATACTATATTATGGCCACAATTTTAAATTAAGCCTCGATTACACTGTCATTAGCCTTGAAAATAAGCCTCGATTAAACTTATTCTGTCCCATAGGGTGCAACGAATTCGCTCAGAGTCCAACTCTTCAGCGGTTTATTTGCTGGTCGTCGGCAACTTTTTCCGCTAACTGGCTTTAGTCGCTTCGTGTCACTGATGAGCCAATGTGACGCTAGTAGTTGTTTTAAATCTCTTACATCATTGCGTAAATAACAAAAGAACTCAAGATGGGAATTGTTGCATTCCCTACAATTTTAAGAGAAGAAATAAACCAGAGGAAAAATATTATAAAGAACAAAAAACTGACTGAGGAAGTAAGCTAGAAAAAGCTATGTGCAACAATTCACTAATTGCTAAGTCGTCGTAGTTAAAGAGCGTCCATAAATAAAAAATTCAATTCAATTAAAAACCAAGAGGTCGCTGTGTTTGATCACACCACCACGAGAATATTCCTTCGCTCATTTGGTATCTTCTATAAAGGTCTACCACAGGGCCGACTCAAAGAGGGGTGGGGCTGAGCCGTGTCACCGCGGCATTACCTTAAAACATGAACAAGATATGTGAAAATATAACAAAATCATTCTTAATCATTCATCTGCGACTTTCAGGAGATGTTTACTTTCTCTAGTATTGTATTCATCCAAAAAGTTCGATACCGAGATTTCACCGGAAATACATATTTAAGGGCATCCCGAATCCCCCGCCCCAAAAGTCATTTTTGAAAAACATCCGCACGCGCGCGTCTGTGAACAGCATAACTCAAAAGCGAAAAGTGGGATAAACACCAAACTTGGTATTTAAGTTCGATGTGTTCTAAAAATGCGACACGAAGGTTTTCAAGAAAATCCCTCCATCCCAAACTACCCTTTACAAGGAAGATTTTCGACTTTTTGTTTTATGTTTTTATTTTCTAAAAAATGCTCCAACGATTTTGATTAAAATACCAAATATTTAAGATATTTACATGACAAATAAAATGTATATCTTGAATTTTCTGGGAATAGCCTGTGAAGCCCCTTCATTCGGAAGGAATTGGTGCAATCTTGTATGACTGGTAAACGTTAAGCGATAGACGAAAACGTAGATACTATTAAGAAATGTAGATCTCTTTAAAACACACAATTTATGTTAAATGACACTTTTGTGGTATCAGCGATTTCTGAAATATCCGTTATTAATGGTTCGAATTGTTCAATGCTTAGCCATTCTTTTACAATCCTATCGATTTTCAGTTTCCCCCCCCCTTTCTTTCCGCGATGTCATGGAAACAGTATGGAATTTTAAGGCCAGCTTATAGCGTCCAGTTCTTAAACATTTGACTATCGCTGTTCTCTTTGTAACTATAATGAAATATATAATGCAGCTATTTCTGGAAAGATTTATATCGATTAAAATGAAGTAGATAGGAAAATAAACTTTTGTAGTAATAATCTGTGTATGCGCTAATAAGCGACAGAGGGTAGAGAAGGTCATGTGAATGTAACACATCAGAATTTTGTTGTTGTTGGTGACAAACTGGTGACACATGAAGCACCAGAATGATTTGGATGCGACCCTCTTTGACTATCATCATCAAAACACACCGCATGCGTCGGTTGTTTAACATAAGCATGACATCTATAAACAGGAGTGTTTTAAGCCACCAGCTTTAGTTTACATATTTGCTTACATTACGTTGGTGACTTATGAGCCTCTCAGGTCAGTTATCGCCCTAGTGGCATTAAGAAAGTTCAGCTGTTTGTGAGTACAGTTAGCCTACTTTGTTAGTATTACTGCTATAACTCCAGAAAAACTCACTCGGACAACCTTGAATCAAGTGCTTTAAGAAGGCAATCTACGGCCACTACACCCAAAATGAGCACCTTACTACACGCAAAGCTCGCGGGTTCAAATACGGCGGTGGGCGATAAAATCCTTAGCATGGCTTCCTTCGGAAGGGAAGGTGAAGGTCCCGTATCGTAGATTTACGGCACGTAAAAGAACCTCAAGCCTGATAAAGAGAACTCTGAGCAGAATTACCGGTCTTTGACGCCCAATATAGAATGGGACGCTAAGGACCTCAGGAGTTAAAGAGCGTCCATAAATAAAACTCGACTTAATTTTAACATGGAAGATTTTCGAAATTTTTTATTTTCTAAAAAATGGCACTAACGATTTTTATTAAGATACCATATTATTAAAGATATTTAGAAATAGAATGCATATCTTGAATTTTCTGGGAATAGCCTGTGAAGTCCACTTCATTTGAAGACATTTTGTACAATCTTGTATAACTGGTAAACCTTAAGCGATAGACGAAAACGTACTTTACAAGAAATATAGATCTCTTTTAAACACACAACTTATTTAAAATAAGTTTTTTTGTGGGATTTCGTTGACTTAAACTTAATCATAACTGTAATCCAGCAGATGCTGTTTCACATTTTCAGGGCAACTGACTAAAGTTTTGCGAACATTCAAAATTATACTTACGAGTCGCTACTGCGTTTTTGTTTCACCTGAACTTATTCTTAATTTTAAAGTTTGACACACTAAATTACGGAAAGCCAGGCAATTGCCGTAAGACACTGCATATTCCCGTGATACTGAGGAAACTACGAATTCATCGAATTCCATTACATCAACATAAAAGCGAAACGCATACCAGACGGAAAGCGCTGTGCTCGTCATAGCCTGAGGTCTTTTCTGGCGAAGCTTTTGCATTAATTATTAATGAGAGCTGCGGTTAGATTGAACGATTATCGAAATACTGGCAATATCTCTTGGGGATCTGCAGCTATAATTCGATAAATGGTGATGTACTTGCTACGCATTGCTGCATAAACCGATACGGTTTCACATTGATTTCCAATATCAGATGTTGTTTCGTCATCACGATAATGGTTTAAAATATTAAATGATTTTAAGCTGTATGAGTTTTACTGGCTTGTCATTAACTTAATATCCAGAATAGCAGTAGTGGCTCGTGATTATACATTTTGTTTGTTCACAAAGTTTTAGATTTAGATACGTGAAATAGTGTTTGCTGCATAATACATACAGGGTGATTTATGAAGAACTGACACGTTTCCTTCTTTAGTTATTCTGTTCGGAATCCACTCAATGTCCCAATTTTAGCACCAAATTAAGCAGAATGTTTTGGAGTTTCGATTGCCTGTCACAGATGCGCAGATGTTCATGTTTTATTCGTAATTGTTAGTTTTATTGTCGGCAATTGTTTTTGAGATTTGTTCTAGTAAACGTGAAAATGGAGTACACATTAAATGAACGACTCTACCTTGTAACGCAATACTGGATTACGAATTCAATTACAGCTATTCAAAGGGCATACCAGAGAGAATTTGGTGTTCGGAATCCTCCCCAAAGAAACACAATACTGGGACTTGTAAGCAAATTGGAAACAACTGGATCTCTGGTGAGTACGACTTCGGCTACCTATGTTGGTATATCATCGTTAAGGGTGTACTCTGCAGTATTTCACTCTTAGCTTTTTGCTGTACTGTATGTAATCAACTAGCAACTGCCTTTGCGGTCGAGTGGTCAATGTGCTGGTTTCTTAACCCGAAGATTCCGAATTTTACTCGATACAAATGAAATAATGAATAAAAAAGTCAGTTGTTTCTCAAATCAAAGCTCTCGATATGACCCCCTTCCAAAAGCCTAAAAACCAACTACCAAAGCATAAAACACCCATATTGTTTTTAGTTTGAAACCAAGTAAACTCCTTAGGAGGATATGTTCACGAACGATCCACGAAATTACAACTTTTTTTTGTACTTGCGTAATATATTTTGTTTTACATCGTGAAGAACTATTTTCATTAAACACTGCAATATTTGTTATAAACATAGAAATAATGTTCATTACGCGATAACTTAAACAACTGAATGTTTTGCTGTTTTATTTTCCAGCTATTGACTTTAGAAGGCTTGTTTACACATAAAGAAAATGTATATCATAATAGTAGATTATAATACAAGTGTTAAAAGTAGGGTTTTATTTTGCAAGTAGGAATTTAACTTTTAACACCTATGGCATATACTATTTTTAGACAGCGCTCGAGTTTGTAAAATATCAATAAAATAATAATATATTGATTCCTGAAACTAAGAGAAATCACGTTTAAAACGTGATTTACTCAGGTGTATAGCGGGATTGTTGAAACAGGGGAAATGAGTTAAAAATGAGATCAACTCTCGCGTGCAGCGAAATGTCAGATGTTTTAGCAGTCTTTTTAAGAGAAATTATTTTCAACATGCTTTGCCTTACAGCAGGCAATGAAGCGATTAAATGTTATATCATATTGCTTTCTTTTTTTGGGGGGGGGGGAGGTAAGCACTTCTAGTGTTCTTTTTGCTGCTTCTGTAATTTCATCTAGCTGTTTCATTTCAGTTACTTCTGAATTTATAATTGCCGCCATTTAATCTTTATGCAGGTTATACTAGATAAAAGAATAACGTTTTAGATCACAGAAAACACAAGGCTGCCAATATAAGGTATAGGTTAACTCCACAACGAATTGCTAAATTGAAGTATGGTTGTAATGTGAACAGATAATGCACAACAATGAGAAATTAATCATGTAAAACGACATAATGAAAAGTAAAGGCTAATCAAACCAAGTCGAATTATTAAACATGTGCAAATACAAAGGGTAATTGCCATGTGCTTGACTTGAAACCAAAGTTGATCACAATGGAGTGGTATAAAAATTTCACGTGCGATAATTTAAATGTTTTAGTTCGGTGCAGTATCTTAAAAGTTCTACTTTTACGCCATGCTTGCACAATTTTATTTTAATGTAAGAACCCATCCTTTTGTAATATAAAATATTCCAAAATTAATGTTTCCTGCCGTAGTTTTGTGAGCTGTAGTGTGAAAAATGGCTACTGGAGTGAAAGGCTTCATTTTGGATACTGTAGTAATACAGTAGCTTTCATAGGTAAGTTCGATATTTTATCAAATCAGCTTTATAATTCGGATAAATTGTCTTATTACGGTGGCATGTGTTTATAATGTTATTGGTCTCAAATTAATGAGACGTATTCAACAACGTTCCCGAAATCGGTTAACTGTATAACTAAGTAAACATTCTGCTCACCCAGGCTTGAACACAATGCTGACACCGTCAACAGTAGCAGATCGACTTTGAAACCTGACGCAATACGACCGGAAGAAGAAATTCACGGTGCCGTCAATTCGTATCCAGTCCAAGGCTGCGGTAGGTAGGATGACCTTTTGGTACGTCTTGAAGCTTGCTCACTTCTTTGTATAGAGTTTGCAAAACATTTGTTTCGCGTGCGGTGGTAATCAAAGGAGAAAATGCATGAATGGTATTTCCTTACTAAAGCAATACATTATTGGATGTCAAAATATTTATTATTATTTTTATTATTATTATTATTATTATTATTAATCTATTTATTTTAAGTCGCTTTAACTACATGGTCATGTCGCAACGGATCTGTTAGTACACAACTCGTGGATCGATGTGTGTCGGACAGTTAGCCTTCTAGGTCTCATCCCTTTAACCATACCATCTTGCTTCACCACGTGTCCACAGAGATCTCAGTGCATACCAACTGTATCTTCTGCTTCGTGCTGTGCAGATGGCTGTCAAAATATTGTTGCTGCAAATTAACTATACTTTCACGCTACAGCACAGATATTTTCGAATTACAAGTGCTCCGCCATTGTATATTCTCAACACCATTCTCTCTAGGTATAACTGGCGCAAAACTTCTGGAATCGTGACCTTGATTGCCACCCCAGCTGCCGAGCCTAGGAATGGTTTATGTTTAGCTTAATCAACGAAAGCGATATAATACCTTTGCTTACTCACAGTGCGTAACACAGTCTGCATAGAAAGTGTCCGCATCTTGTAATTTCAAAGAGAGCAGTACGTAAATAGTGCTTATTTTATATTTGTGATATTTATAACCATGGCTCCTACGTTTTCAAAGTTAAATGGTAAGGTATTACGTATTCAAAGCAGGGAAATAATTGCAAATGTCCTCGACTTCATGAACCAAGAAGCAGAGATGAAGGAAGAAAATATATGTTTACCCGAGTTCCACAAAAGCCTTAAGAGAGTGAAAGAAAGAGTAGCCAAAGCAACTGTTGTTTAACTGAGTTCCGTTTCCAGAGTTCTCAAAGATAAGAAAAACCATATGGATGAAAGAGTACCATTTGACACACCTGTGAAGAAACATAAGGCCTCTAAACGTATTACAGAAATAGGCGATTTCGACAAATGCGTCATTCGGCGCACCATTCACAATTTCTATGTGGAAGAAAAAACTGTGCCAACAATAAGCAGATTGCTCATCAATCTGAAAGATGTCATAAATGTTCAAGGTGGTACTACAAGTCTCAAATCCCGGCTATGGCACTGAATTTTGCAGTTTGATTCTCAGACAAATTATAAAAGATGTTGACCATGTTGATACCTAATATGCCTGCTGGGTCTATTCTGGTTATCGACAATGCTTCACAATGTGGCAACACTCAAATTGACAAACAACCTACCTCAAATTCCTTGAAAGAAGAAATGAAAACCTGGTTGCTTAGGCATAATATAGCTTTTGATGAAAGCATTAGTAAAACAAATATAACTTAGTTAAAGCCAACAAATCCCTTCAGAAGACAAAACTCATAATTAATCTGGGCTGATGTCAAAAACTGGGTGGCCTGCAGAAATATCGCTTTTAAACTAAAAGATGTGGAGCAGTTATGTTGCCAGCGATTTGCAGAAATTGGAAGGTCAGAATGGGAAAATGTATGTCGATATGTTGAATAAATTGAGAATCATTATTTCAAAAAATACGGAATTGCAGAAGATCAATTAGAAAAAATTCTCATCCAGGATAATGGTGCAGAAAGTAGCGACAGCAGTGATGGCGGCAATGATGTGAGTGATTCCGCAGAAGAGGAAGGGCTGTCAGGTGTGGAAGAACTGGAGGCAGATGGTTGACAGTGTTTTTATATTAAGGGCATTTTACAGCGGGGGATTTAAATATACTGTATATAACTATAAGTTTATCGTGTAGTGCAGTGCATAACCGGTGTGCGGAAATTTGACAATGACTGTCCCACGCACTCCTGCAGCATGCAGACGACTGGTCACCACCTGATCTGGTATGCAACTCGCTTCATAGCTGTCATTAAGATTTTCACGTGTCTAGAACTGTTGCGCCAGTTATGTGTTCTAAAGGTGTCTACACTCCGAAAGAGGTACAAAAGGCACTACAACTCATTTCTGCAACATACCGACCGAGCGAGGCGGCGCCGTGGTGACGCGTGCGACTCGCATTTAGGAGGTCCCCAGTTCTATCCCCGGCGACCACCCGCTCTGACTTGGGCTTTTTTGTGGTTTTCCCTTGTCGCCAGGCTAATACTGGGGCGGTTTTTCTAATAACAGAAATATTTCCGGTTCCTCCTTCCACATATTTTCATTTCATATCACCTTTCGAGGTACGGAGCTTGACTGGGTAGTTTGGTGGTGTGTGGTGCACGGTGTATACGGGAACAGGGCAGTTCGAACCTGTTCGTAAGGAGAAACATTGGAGGGTGCTTGCCCCAAAGTGCCCTGTGAACTTTAGGGACCCCACAATATCTGCAACAGCCGCTGCTTGGGCCGGGCAACAATCCTTCGGATCTTTCATCTCATCCCTTCCCCCCGCAGGGGCCTCTGACTGAAGTGCTTAAAACCTCCTCGCCCCCTTGTGAGCAAAATCAAATTCTGGCGTGACACACTACTTCTACCCTCTATCGTTTATTTGTGGGTATACAAATTTATCTTACTAAAGCTTACTTTTTTCTATCTACGTCATTTTAATCGAGATAAACCTTTGCAGAAATAGCTACATTACACATTTCGTTACAAATACAAAGGGAACAGCGATAGTCAAATGTTTAAGAACCGGACACTATGTGCTGGCCTTAAAATTCCATACTGTTTCCATGACATCGCGAAAAACAACTGAATGTAGACAGGACTTTAAAAGAATGAGCAAGTAATGAACAATTCGAACCATTAATAGCGGATATCTCAGAAATGGCTTATGCCACAAAACATTATTTGTTATAAATTATGTGTTTTAAAGAGATCTACAAATTTTGTGTGCTACGTTTTCGTCTATCGCTTGAGTTTGGCAGTTACACAAAATTAAATAAAATTCCTTCCGAATGACAGGAATTCAGTGGCTATTCCCATCAAATTCAATATATACATCTTATTTGCTATGTAAATATTTTTATTATATGCCATTTTAAACAAAAACGTTAGAGCCATTTTTTAGAAAATAGAAAATTTCAAAAATCTTCCATGAGAAGGGTGGTTTGGGGTAAGGGGATTGTCTTGAAAATCTTCGTGTCGCATCTCTAGAAGATACTGGACCTAAATACGAAGTTTGGAGTTTATCCGACTGTTCGTTTCTGAGTATTGCTGTTCAGACAGGCACACGTACTTTTTTTTTTCTTCTAAAAATGCTTTTGTTTTTATTCAGGGACCTCAAAATATGTATTTCCGCTGAAATCGTTGTATCGAATTTTTGGGTGGAATACAATGCCTTCTCTACCTACTAAGTATGTGGTAGAGAAAGTAAAAAAATCTAATGTGTTACACTCACATGACTTTCTCTACTCTTGTACAAACTATTTTTACAAACTCTTATTCTCAATCTATTTCATCTTAATCGAGATAAACATTTGCAGAAACGATCTTTTGACATGCAAAGAGAATTACATTGTACACATAGCGACCAGTTCTAAAACTATTTGACTACCGCTTAAGGCGTACTATGTTCCACTTGTTTTGTATTTGCAGGGGCAATATAGAAATACAGTAGCCTTTAAGCATAGACATATCTCTTAATAGCATGTGCAGTACCATTCTCTTTGCCACAGATTAATACTCTTTGCATATCCAAGACAAAAAAAATGAATAACAAATTCCCATTTGAGAAAATTATTGAAAATTTTAATGGAATAACAAGCAATATCTCGAAAATGGTTCACTCAACTACAAAAATGTATATGACATAAATTTGTATTTTAACGCGATCTACATTTTTTGTGTAGTAAAATTTTGTCTATCTCTTATGGTTTACCAGCTAGCAAAAGTCGTTCACAATGAAGAATACTTTTGGAGACATTCCCAGAAAATTCGAGATATACATTTCATTTGTCACGAAAATATCTTAAACATATGATATTTTAATCAAAATCGTTACAGCCATTTTTGAGAAAATTAAAATTTTCAAAAAATGTTCCATGTAAAGGGTAATCTGGAGTGGGAGCATTTTCTTGAAAACCTTCGTGTCGCATCTCTGGAAGATACTGAACTTAAATACCAAGTTTGGTGTTTATCCGACTGTTCGTTTCTGAGTTATGTTGTTCACAGACAGACACACACACAGACACACACGGACATGTTTTCAAAAATGCTTGTTTTGGATTCAGGGGTCTCAAAACATGTATTTCCGGTGAAATCTCGGTATCGAATTTTTGGGTGGAATACAATAATTCCCCTACTTACTATACGTAGTAGAGAAAGTAAAAAAGGAAGTTATCGCTACAGATACCACAAATCCTACACTTAATCGTGTCCGCAGAAGACCTATAGACTCAATGCTATAAATTAGAATCCCAAAAACACATGTTACGTGCTAATTCTGTTTTCAATAAATGTGCACAGCTATTTTGTACAAACTATGTATAGAAAAATTTCTATCAATAATATTTAAAAACTCGTATGTTGCGTTACATTCAAATGACTTCTACGACCCTTCTCGTATAAACTATTCTTTTAACTGTTTCTTATTAATACAGATAAACCTTCATTACTCATTTACTAATTTCGTTGTAGGTGTAAGAAGAATGCAGTAGGCTAAAGCGATAATCTCAATCACAGAGTGAGCCAAAAGACTCCGAACCGCCTGCGCGGTGTTTTTCCTGTCCGCGTCCTCGGCGCTCGTTGCCGTCTGCCGCTATCATAAAAAGGCGCGGATGAAACCATACAACATTTTTAAAACTACTTTTAAAGGCTTTACTTACCAACATTACTAAAGGAGATGCTGAAACTGGCCACCGTCGTTGTCCATATATTTTTGGCACCTCTTTAGGAAACTATCCATCACTCGCTGTAGTTCACGTTAAGAAATTTCCTGGCGGATATTTTGTGTGTGTGGGATTGTCTTTTAAAATTCATGTTATAAGTTACCCCGGAGGGGTATTTTATTAACAATATTACCGGCTGCGCGGTGTTTTTCCACTGGGCGTGTGGAAATATGATAAAAGCATGATAACGCACAGATACTATAAACAAGATCACGCTGTTGAGGTTTTGCTGTGCAGTGTGAAGTGCAGCAAGAGTTGACGATCATGTGATGTAGTTCAGTTATTACGAGTTATTTATTATTTTGTCCTGTACTTAGTCATAAAGTATACTATGGCTCAGTGTATGTTTTCTACTGCACAGCATGTATTTATTTATGATTCGTATGTGTTAACTCAGTCAGCTCGCCAAGTGAAAGTACGATTTGCAGAAAGATTTCCAGGTGTAAAAGTTCCAGGCCGTACAACAATCCATGGACTTTACAGTAAATTTCAGGCCTCAGGAAGTATTCAGGTTAAGAAATCTAATTCGGTTCTTACCGAAGAAACATTAGACATCGGTCATCGTTTGTAAAATTCCCCCCAAAAATTCCATGATGGACAGTTTCCTAAAGAGGTGCCAAGAATGTATGGATGACGGTGGCCAGTTTCAGCATCTCCTTTCATAAAGTTTGTAAGTAAAGCCTTAAAAGTAGTTTTAAAAATGTTGTATGGTTTCATCCGCGCCTTTCTATGATGGCAGAGATGGCAACGAGCGCCGAGGACGCGGACAGGGAAAACACCGCGCAGGCGGTTCGGAGACTTTTGGGTCATTCAAGCCGGTCCTTGTGTAATGCAGGGGCGTCATTTAGGGGGAAACAGGGGGGGGACTCTACTTTTATTTACAAATATTTCAAATTTAAGAAATAAAAGATTTTCTTTTAGACTTAATGTCTCATTAGAATTCACATGGAAATTCAGGAAACTGCTTCAGGCAATCTTGCATCTCCCGAAGCAGAAACTGAAATGAGGCTCCTGATGTAATGGCTTTGAAATTCTGTTTTCTTTGCATGAACACGAAGAACAAGAAATATACACAAAATGTCGATTTGCAGTTGAGAAAGTATTTGAAAATTCAAATCAATAACAAAGTATATCTCGGGAATGATTAACGCTACAAAAAAGTTTGACATAAATTAAGTGCTTCGACGAGATGTATATTTTTTTGTGTACTAAATTGTGTCTGTCTCTTACGGTTTACCAGTTATACAAGGCTCATTCAAAATGAAGAGGAATTCAGAGGCTAGTCTCAGAAAATTCAAGATATACATTTTGTCATGCAAATATCTTAAACATGTGGTATTTTAATCAAAACCGTTGTCATTTTTTAGAAAATTAAGAATAAGGAGACATTCTCCATGTAAAGGGTAGTTTGGGTTAGGGAATTTTCTTCAAAATACTTGTGGCGCATCCTTGGAAGAGGTTGAACTAAAATACTAAGTTTGGTATTTAACAGACTTTTTCTTTTTGAGTTTTGCTGTTCACAGACAGATGCACTCGGAACTTTTTTCTAAAAATGCTTTGTTTGGGTTCAGGAGACTTCAAAACATACATTTCCGGTGAATCTTGACATCTAATTACTTTCTTTACTACGTATAGTAGGAGGGGAAGCATTGCATTCCACCCAAAAATTCGATACCGAGATTTCACTGGAAATACATGTTTTGAGGTGCCATGAATCCAAATAAAGCATTTTTGGAAACATCCGTATGTCTGTCTATCTGTGAACAGCATAACTCAAAATCGAAAAATCGGGTAAATACTAAACTTAGTATTTGAGTTTAGCATCTTCCTTGGATGTGACACGAAGATTTTCAAGAAAATCCCCCTACATTAGACTACCCTTTACATGGAATATTTTTCAAAAAATTTTGATTTGCTCAAAAATGGTTTTAACGATTTTGTTTAAAGTATAATTACATTTAAGATATTTTCATGGCAAATGAAATGCATATCTTGAATTTCCTGGGAATGTCCCCAAAAGTCCTCTTCATTCTAAATGACTTTCGCATAACAGGTAAACTCATAAGAGATAGACAAATCTTTACTACACAATAAATGTAGATCTCGTTAAAACACACAATTTATGTAATGTACCTTTTTTGAGTGAACCATTTCAGAGATATTCCTTATTATTTATTCGAATTTTCAACACACTTTTTCCCAAATGGGAATTCGTTATTCGTTTTTTTTATGTCCTTGACATGGAAAGAGAATGAAATGCGCCACATAGCAACCAGCTCTTAAAAGATTTGACTATCGCTTAAATACTACCATATTCCCCTGCACCTACAAGAAAATTAGTAAAATGATAGTTTCTGCAAATGTTTACATCCACTAACATGAAGTATATGGATAATAAGCGTTTGTAAAAATAGTTTGTACAAGCGTAGAGAACACATCAGATTTTTTTGGTAGTATACAATACTTCCTCTACTTACTGCAAGTACGTTGCAAAGAAAGTAAACAAAGCTGAGAATCAAGAGCGCCACTATGTTTTCCAAGACCTTGGTCCCGTCTTTTCATTAAACTTCGCTAAACTGTCGTTTCACAGCTTCCCAGAAATGTAATGGAAATTGGAAGCATGCAGCTCCAGTTGGCCATCATGTGGAGTGAATATTAAACGTGTCAGCCAGTCGTATGGCCCAACTACTGTTTCACAACACAACCAGAGCGCGTTAGGATACGCTTAGCGCTGCAAGACGTCCGCCTTATTGGTATTACTAGCATGCCAAGTCCGGTAGTAGTAACTCAGTTGACAAATTTACAGTTCACATCCCTTACAATCTCATTGTGAATGGAAAAACTTTAATCGGGTTAATTTACATCTTGGCAAAATTCGGTACAAATCGACATGGTCGCTTTATCAACCATAATATATATTTACCTAGAGTATGTATACTCACGACCTCAGATGTATACGGAATTGCTCATTTTCAAATGTTCATACTCAAGAGTCTTTCGTAAGTGAGGAATAATGAAAACAAAAAAATCTGATGTGTTACACTCACATAACTTTCTCTACTCTTGTACAACCTAATTTTACAAACGCCTATTCTCCATATGCTTCATGTTAATCGAGATATCGAGATGTCAATCTTATTGATAATTTTCTTGTAGATGCAAGGGGAATATGGTAGCTTTTAAGCGATAGTCAAATATTCTAACGCTGGTTGCTATGTGGGGCATTCCATTCTCTTTGCATGTCCAGAACATAAAAAAATGAATAACGAATTTGAGAAAAAGTATAAGTATTGGAAAATTTAAGGGAATAACAAGCAATATCTCGCAAACGGTTCACTCAACAAAAGAAATGTATATGACATAAATTGTGTATTTTAACGCGATCTACATTTTTCGTGTAGTAAAATTTTGTCTATCTCTTATGGTTTACCTGTTATGAAAAAGTCGTTCATAATGAAGAATACTTTTGGAGACATTCCCAGAAAATTCGAGATATACATTTTATTTTTCATGACAATATCTTAAACATATGATATTTTAATCAAAATCGTTAGAGCCGTTTTTGAGAAAATTAAAATTTTCGAAAAATGTTCCATGTAAAGGGTAGTCTGGGGTGGGGGGATTTTCTTGAAAACCTTCGTGTCGCATCTCTGGAAGATACTGAACCTAAATACCAAGTTTGGTGCTTATCCGATTGTTCGTTTTTGAGTTATGCTGTTCACAGACACACACACACACACAGACACACACACAGACACACACACGGACATGTTTCTAAAAATGCTTTTTTTGGATTCAGGAGGTCTCAAAACGTGTATTTCCGGTGAAATCTCGGTATCGAATTTTTGGGTGGAATGCAATACTTCCCCTACTTACTATACGTAGTAGAGAAAGTAAAAAGGAAGCAAAAATTTGAGCTATTATTATACAGGTGTGGCGTCATCAACAAAAAAATTAAATGACAACATATTTTTTTCATTTTTACTTTCTCTACTACGTATAGTAAGTAGGGGAAGTATTGCATTCCACCCAAAAATTCGATACCGAGATTTCACCGGAAATACATGTTTTGAGACCCCCTGAATCCAAAAAAAGCATTTTTGGAAACATGTCCGTGTGTGTGTCTGTGTGTGTGTCTGTGTGTCTGTGTGTCTGTGTGTGTGTCTGTGAACAGCATAACTCAAACACTAACAGTCGGATAAACACCAAACTTGGTATTTACGTTCAGTATCTTCCAGAGATGCGACAAGAAGATTTTCAAGAAAATCCCCCCACCCCAGACTACCCTTTACATGGAACATTTTTCGAAAATTTTAATTTTCTCAAAAATGGCTCTAACGATTTTGATGAAAATATCATATGTTTAAGATAATGTCATGAGAAATGAAATGTATATCTCGAAATTTCTGGGAATGTCTCCAAAAGTATTCTTCATTATGAACGACTTTTGCATAACTGGTAAACCATAAGAGATAGACAAAATTTTACTACACAAAAAATGTAGATCGCGTTAAAATACATAACTTATATCATATACATTTTATTTGTTGAGTGAACCGTTTTCGAGATATTGCTTGTTATTTCCTTAAATTTTCCAATACTTATACTTTTTCTCAAATTCGTTATTCATTTTTTTATGTCCTGGACATGCAAAGAGAATGGAATGCGCCACATAGCAACCAGCGATAAAATATTTGACTATCGCTTAAAAGCTACCATATTGCCCTTGCATCTACAAGAAAATTACAAATAAGATTGACATCTCGATATCTCGATTAACATGAAGCATATGGAGAATATGCGTTTGTAAAAATAGTTTGTACAAGAGTAGAGAAAGTCATGTGAGTGTAACACATCAGATTTTTTTTCTGAAAGGTAATCTTATTTATATGCATGAACAATTTCATTTGTTTCATACGGACGGTTTGGTTGCCATGGAAACAGTTTAATTGTAAATGGTGACCATTTTGAACACCTTAGTAAATAACTAGAATTTATTTGTTACAGTAGTTGTGTAAATTGTGGTGAAAATGCTGAACAAGCCAGATGCCAATGTCTCAAAACTTAAACAAAACCGTTAGACCCATTTTGACAAAATAAGCAATGAAGAAAAAGTTTCCATGTAGAGTTTGTTTATGAAAATCTTCGCTGTACAAGCTTAAAAAATGTCTTACTTAAATATGAATTTTATATTTATTCGGCTTCGGTATTTCAGCTATTCTCCCTCTCACGTGTAGTTTAAAGAACATTTTAAATTGGCTTTGTTTTTGTAGTATTGAAGTATTTAAATGCAAGGAGTCAAATTACTACTCGAACCAATATATAATTGCACTTGACCTTGCGGAAACCTGGATTTGATTACACGCGGAAGCCAGCCCAGCGAACTGCAATACTATTGTGGTCCAGTTATATGTTGGGTAGAGGACACACACACACACACACACACACACACACACACACACACACACACACAAAAAAAATAGCAGACAAGTTAGCTAAATGCTGGCCCCGTAGCTCAGTCGGTAGAGCACCTGCCTTCTGCGCGAGGGATCGAGGGTTCGATTCGGGGCTGGGGGTGGGAATTTTTCTCTAGCCAAGATTATTGCCTATCCTCCCCAGAGTCTGGAAGTAAGAATGAGAGTGGGAATGTGTGTGTTGTGTGTGATCTAATGAAAAAACCCAAAGTTTAGTAGCATTCCCAATGACAAGCTAATACGATTTAACACCATTGCCTAGGTAATAATGTTCCAAAGGAAATGCCGCCGATAAGACCACTGCAGTTAAAGGTGGGGTATAAATGGAACTTAGAAAAAAAAGTTAGCTAAGGAGGTAGGGTAAGATGAAAGAGTGGTAGCCGTGTACAACAAGAAACCAAATAGCTCCATTATGAAGCAAGCACGAGAAGAAGGGCTCGAAAAATTGCAGCAAATGTGGTGAGATTCAAGAAAAGGAAACGCATGCAAACAATTTCTACCATCAGTAATAAGAAGATTAAAGCTGAAACTAGCCCTCACCGGCACAGATAACAGCATTTGTAACCGGCCATGGGAAAACAAAAGAATATTTATATAGATTTAAAATAATTGACAGTCCAAAAAGTACATGCGATGAAGAACACCAATCTCTCGACCACCTAATTTATAACTCAGAGAGAGACAATGATAAAGATTACTAACTCAGGAGGAAAATGGCCAGTAACGAATGAGAATTTAGTAGACAGATATTTTAAAATATTCCCAAAAGTTATTAGTTCAATAGACTTTACTAATTGTAACTTAAAATAAAACAAAAAAGGAAATAACCTTATGTGTTACATTTAAGCATTTCATAAAGTATTATTAGGTAAAATGTGTAACAATGTTAAAATTGTGAATTTTGAAGCATGTAGTATTGTATGTTACAATGAGGCATGCTGAATAAAGTTTATAAAAAAACACACACGCAGATATCCTCGCTGAAATCTGTATATTGAATTCTGTATATCATAGGTAAGCAGTAGAGAAGGTAAAATGTAGAGATGGGGTCGCGATACCTCGATACTCAGTGGTATCGAAGTATGTCTAATACTTTGAGCTAAACATTCGATACTTTTTCAATATTTTCAAATGTTTAAGCTTTGCGGTATTGAAAGCTGTTGTGTTTAACTCCATGCTAGATAAGAAATGAAAACAGTCGATTTAACGTTATCATCTCGCACGTGTCCCTAAAGAGTTGCTGGACTATAGTTCCTGATAGATCTTGACTGCGCTTCCTGTGGGTGATTCAATGCTACATTCTATAGATCCTTGTGTCTAAATGATGCAAAACAATGAGGGAAGGAATAGAGGTACTCATGTAACATGCATCGTTAACCGAGTTGTGAATGAAGCTGATTTAGTTGACGCACTAAATGACGTTTCTGCAATAGCCTGGCTTGGTGACTCACTCCCAGCCATTACATTTACCTACTCCAGTGACCAAAACCAGAACCCAGCAGAAACAGATCAGGACTTAAGACGTCATATAAAACAGCGGATGGAAATATTTTTTATTTTTAGTTGTTTGAGTTTTATGAAAAACATGTATTAGTTTATATTTTCAAGACTGCAGAATAAAGAATTGCTAGTATATGTTTTTCTATGGGTAGAAGATCCTTTGAAAATTTTCAGCATAAAATATAGTTATATATATAAAGGGAAATTATTATTATTATTATTATTATTATTATTATTATTATTAGCCTTGACTAACAATAGGGATATATACCTGTGGAAGTATCAAGATAAAAAAATTTGATGTTACACTCACATGACTTTCTCTACTCTTGTACAAACTATTTTTACAAACGCTTATTCTCCATATGCTTCATGTTAATCGAGATATCGAGATGTTAATCTTATTGCTAATTTTCTTGTAGATGCAAGGGCAATTGGCCTTAAGCGTTTAAGAGCTGGTTGCTACGTGGAGTATTCCATTCTCTTTGCATTACCAGGACAAAAAAAAAATGTATAACGAATTTGAGAAAAAGTATAAGTATTGGAAAATTTAAGGGAATAACAAGCAATATCTCGAAAATGGTTCACTCAACAAAACAAATCTATATGGCATAAATTGTGTATTTTAACGCGATCTACATTTTATGTGTAGTAAAATTTTGTCTATCTCTTATGGTTTACCAGTTATGCAAAAGTCGTTCACAATGAAGAATACTTTTGGAGACATTCCCAGAAAATTCAAGATATACATTTCATTTGTCATGAAAATATCTTAAACATATGATATTTTAATCAAAATCGTTTTTGAGAAAATTAAAATTTTCGAAAAATGTTCCAAGTAAAGGGTAATCTGGGGTGGGAGGATTTTCCTGAAAACCTTCGTGTCGCATCTCTGGAAGATACTGAACAATACTAAGTATGGTGTTTATCCGATTGTTCGTTTCTGAGCTATGCTGTTCACACACACACACACACACACACACACACACACACACACACACAGAGAGAGACATGTTTCCAAAAATGCTTTTTTTGGACTCAGGTGGTCTCAAAACATGTATTTCCGGTGAAATCTCGGTATCGAATTTTTGGGTGGAATACAATACTTCCCCTACCTACTATATGTAGTAGAGAAAGTAAAAATTGCTGCTAACTGGAGAAGGTAAAACAAGAACAATTTCGGAATTAGCATACAACAAAATTGGTTACCTACGTTTATACACAGAAAACTACTAATAAGAACAAAGTTCAGGGAACAAGCTATCGGTTTACAGTTTTTTTATAAAGTGAGTATTGATTATCGGTGCCCAAATATCAATATCAGTATCAGAAATAGTGGTATCGTCCCATCACTAGTAAAATGCCCCTCTTGGGTAGGGGTGACATCAAAATGTTTTAATTTCCGGTAAAAACCCTACATCGAATATATTTTCGGAATAGACTATTGTTGAAAGTATATTGCAAAGGGCTAATAGCAGTTATTCAACATTTCCTCTGCTACATTTCAAATTTACAGCCCGCTGTGAGTAAATATACTGATATGTGCCACAACGGAGATTAAGTAATAATTAGAAAAGGAAATTTGGGAAGAAAACGCTCCAAGCCCAGTTTGGGGTGGACAGAGGAATATCTGAAAAAAAACCTCAAGCAGGGAAGACTGTCCTGGCGGGATTTGAAGCACAAACCTTCCGCTCAAGAGCCTTAACGACCTCGGCTACCCGTGTCGGTACGAATCGCTTCGATTCACTGCAAGATTTAAAACGAAGTAACTCCTTCCTCCCACCCCCAAATACCAACAACATTTTAGGGCAACATTTGCTTGCAGCTGCGAACTGTCTGTCCCTTCCTACTGATGAACTATTTGCTTCTTCCCAGGCCAGCTGCTCCAGTAAGTGTGTACACTGCAAACACGCACGCTTTACTGTAAAGTCCGTTTGAAACTACAGCGATTCACTTACTGTTTTTGTCAGAATATATAACCACTTGCGTCGTGCCCTGTAACTGTTATAAACCAAACAAAAACTGTTACAAAAACAAGTAGCCTTAACAAACTTTCTCTGGTATCCTGCACTGTTTACTTTCTCTACTACGTATTTACAGTAAGTAGAGGCAGTATTCTATTCCACCAACATTCGATATCGAGATTTCACCGCAAATATGTGTTTTGAGGCCACCTGAACCCCAAAAAAGTACTTTTAGAGAAGCGCGCGCGCGTGCGCGTGTGTATTTAGCCTTACCACAAGAGCTAGACAAAAACCTTACTGCATAAAAATCTGATGTCTTACATTCACATAACCTTCTCTACCCTCTATCGTTTATTAATGGGTATATAAATTATTCTTAGGAAAGTCTATTTTTCTATTTACTTCATTTTAATCCAGTTAAACCTTTGCAGAGATCGCAACATTACACATTTCGTTATAGATACAAAGAGAATAGTGATAGTCAAATGATTAAGAACTGGACACTATATGCTGGCCTTAAAATTCCATACTGTTTCCATGACATCGCGAGAAACAGCTGAAAATGGAGAGGTTTAAAAAGAATGACAAAGTATTGAACAAATCAAACCATTAATAACGAACATCTCGGAAATGGCTTATGCCACAAAAAAAATTATTTGAAATAAATTCTGTGTTTCAAAGAGATCTACATTACTTGTGTAGTACGTTTTCCTCTATCGTTTAAAGTTTGCGTTTAATACTTATCCGGCCTTTCTTTTTTAGTTATGCTGTTCACAGGCAGACGGACAGGCACACACACATATACGCACAGAGGGATATTTTTCTAAAAATGCTTTTTTTTGAGAATCAGGGAGCCTCAAAACATGTATTAGGGTGAAATCTCGATATCGAGTTTTTGGGTGAAATGCAATACCTTCTCTACCTGCTAGGTAGGAGGGCAGTTCCAGAAGTACCCGACCTGATGTATAGATAGCGGTTATTGTTTCAAACAAGTGACTAATGGTAGACAGTACCACCCTTATAAAGCTTAAGTGTGAAGTTTGACGATGCTACGTTGTTTAGTAATTGTTTGGCAGCCATTGATAGCGAATTTGACATGGATAAAACTGGCCATCGTTATGTGATACAATACTTTCATTTGAAAGGTCTTAATCCAACTAATATTAAAGCTGAGCTAGATTCTACTCTGAGGGAGTCTGCTCCTTCGTTTACAACAGTAAAATATTGGGTGGCAGAGTTTATGCGAGGCCGTACGAGCTGCGAAGACGAACATCGCAGTGGTCGACCAAATGAGGTGACCACACCAGAAATTGTGAAGAAAGTTCACAAAATGGTATTGGATGACCGTCGACTGAAAGTGCGCGAGCTAGCAGACATTGTAGGCATTTCAAAAAGTGCTGTACATCGCATACTGACTGAAAATTTAGACATGAGAAATCTGTGCGCAAGATTGGTGCCGCGTTTACTCACAATGGAACAAAAGCAGCGTCGTGAGGATGTTTCAGTCGAGTGTTTGCCGATGTTTTGCTGCAATAAAGCCGAGTTTTTGTGTCGATTCATAACCATGGACGAAACATGGTTCCATCACTTCACACCTGAGACGAAGGAACAGTCAAAACAGTGGATTGAAAGGGGAGAATCGGCTCCAAAGAAGACGAAGACAGTTCCATCTGCAGGCAAGGACATGGCGTCAGTTTTTTGGAATGTGTGTGGAATAATTTTCATTGATTAGCTTCAAACAGGAAAACCAATCAATGGCGAGTATTATGCAAACTTATTGCAGCATTTGAATGATGAAATCAAGCAAAAACGGCCGCATTTAGTGGAAAAGAAAGTTCTGTTTCATCAAGACAATGCACCAGTTCACATATCAATTATCGCCATGGCCAAAATCAATGAGTTAAAGTTCGAATTGCTTCCTCATGCACCCTATTGGCCTGGAATCAATGCTGGGAACAGAGCATCGAGCTGAAAAGAGACTATGTACAGAAATAAAGATGTTTTTTTCCCAAAATATTTGTGTTTTCTTTGTTAGGTCGGATACTTCGGGGACAGCCCTCGTACGTGGTAGAGAAAGTAAAAAGCGTAGATCTCGTTAAAGCACACACTTTATGTCAAATAAAATTGTTGCTGGCGTTAACCATTTCCTAGATATTCTTTTTTATTGGTGTGAATTTACAAATACTTACTACTTTTCTCAAATGGGAAGTTGTCTTGTTCCTCTTCTTTTCGGTTTATCAGCTTTACAAAAGTCATTCAGAGTGAAGAGGACTTCAGAGGCTATTCACAGAAAATTCAAGATATACGAGGGTAATTTTTAAATTAAGGTCCGTTTTGTAATAAATTAGGAACTACCATTATTCGATAGTTTATTTTTAGCCAATTCTTCAAATCTTACACTACTTTCCTACCAGTTATCAATGTTTTTCTACACTTGCCTTAGCGGAGCACAAGTGTTTTAGAACCTCGTCACAAGCATCTGCCGCCAGTCCGTTTAGGAAACATGTAGCGTTTTCTGAGTTAAAACTTTCTGAAATGAAAATGAGCTTTGATAATCTCTTAGGGGATATTCGCACATGATATATACGGAAGCTTCTTCAAGGACATAAACGAGTCGCCTGCTTTTGCGACCACTAGATTAACAAATATTTTCTGAATTGTGATGAAAATCAATTTCCCTACCACCAGTTTCAACCCCCCTGAAACTAACGATACCAATAATACATTTTCTTCTGCCACGGCATCTTAAATGCGGAAAACTGCGTGACAAACAGTACACGGATGTTACAGGTGGCGATGAAATATATTCTACACTACAAAAATTTAAATGATTGTGAAAACTGTGTAGGATATAACAGAATAGAATATTTATTTGTACGATCATAGACAAATTTTAAATGCATTTATATCGTCTTAAAGCTACTGACATTCTAGCACAAATTAAGTACGTTTTCTTTCCTTTAAAGGGCTACTTTGCGAAAGGCATCGTGACCCTTTTGCTTTCAATTAGCCTTATTCTTTTCCTTCCCTTTCCACTTCCCGATTCTCGTTATTCTCCTTTCTCATGCCTGCTCCTTTCCCCTTGCTTCTTTTTTTTTTTTAACTTTCCTTCACCATTTTCCTTGAAACCCCTCCCCCCATATCCTTGATTCTTTTTCCTCCTTTAAATGTTAAAATTTTTATAGCTACCATTTCCTTGCTCATTTTGGATCCCAAACATTTTGTCTCCACTCCTCTAAGTCTTTACATTCCACTAAGTAATGCATCTTACTCTCCTTTTCTCCACATATTATGACATGTTTCCGCTTCCCCGCCTCTTAAGCCTCTAAGGAACATTGCCCCTGTTCTCACCCATGCTAAACCTTCCCTTTCCTGTCTGTTATATAAATCAAAATAACCTTTTCAACCCCAATCTCTCTTAATAATTGTTCTATATAAACTTAAGGACCTTTTATTTTCAAGGCTTTCCCAGATTTCTTGTTTCTCTATATCTTCTATCCTATTTCTCATCAGTTTCCAAAATCTGCTACCATTTTTCCATCTAGCTGCCAAATATCCCCCATTCCTAACTTCTCCAACTGTCTTCCTATCCCTGCACACCAATCATTCTTATTTGAAGTTTATCTTCTATTGTGCAGAAACAAAGCTTAAGGTATGTAGAATCAAATAATAGATTAATATCTAAAATAGAGCAATTTTTGGAGAAAAAAAAACATTCGAAAAATTTTCCATGAAAGGGTAGTTTGAGGTGGGGGAATATTTCTTGAAAATCTGCATATCCCATCCTTGGAGTATGCTGAACTAAATACAAAGTTTGGTATTTAATCGACTTTTCGTTTTTGAGTTTTGCTGTTTACAGACGCACATACCTAATCACTCACACGTACGTTATTCTAAAAATGCTTTTTTTTTAACTCAGAAAGTCTCCAAACGTATATTTCAGGTGAAATCTAGGTATCGCATATAGGTAAGCAGCAAAGAAAGTAAAAATGACAAAGTTTGAAGAAATCAAACCAATAATAACGGATACTTCGAAAATGGCTGATGCCACAAAAAAGTTATTTGAAACAAATCGTGTTTCAAAGCGATCTATTTTGTGTACTGCGTATTTGTCTATCTCTTATGGTTTACCGTTTATATAAAATTCCTTCCTAATAAAGAGAACTTCACACACCAAGTTAGTTTGGTTATGCCCTGCGTGTGTGCAAACACAACATACCTTTTTCTAAAAATTACTTTTACTTGTTCTACCACGTACATAGTAGACAGAGAAGATACTACATTCCATCCAAAAATTCGATACCGAGATTTCAACGAAAACACATGTTTTGAGGCCCCTGAATCCAAATAATGCACGTTTGGGAAAAAGTCCGCGCGTGTGTGTTTGTGTCCGTGAACAGCATAATTCAAAAACTAAAATCGGGTAAACACCAAACTGTACCTTCTACAGATTCGACAAGAAGATTTGCAAGAAGTCAAACTACCCTTTACATTGAATCATTTTCGAAATTGTTATTGTAAAAAATGGTTCTAACCATTTTGATTAAGATACCATATAGGTACTAAAGACATGTACATGACAAAATACATATCTCGAATTTTCTGGGAATAGCCGTAAGTCCTCTTCATTCGGAAGGAATTTTGTATAATCTTGTGTAACTGGTAAACGTTGATTGATAGACGAAAATGTATAGTACACAAAAACACACAATTTATTTCAAATAACTTTATTTGTGGCATAAGCCCTTTCGAGATATACGTTATTAATGGTTCGAATTGTTCCTTACTTGGTCATTCTTTTAAAGTTCTTTCAACACTCAGTTGTTTCTTGCGATTGCATGGAAACAGTATGGAATTGCATCCAGTTGTTAAACATTTGACTATCGCTGTTCTCTTTGTATCTATAACGAAATGTGTGATGTTGCTATTTCTACAAAGCCGCGTTAAAATGAAGTAGATAGATAAAATAAGCTTTAGTAGGAATAGTTTGTATATCCACTAATAAACAATAGAGGGTAGAGAAAGCTATGTGAATGTTACACATCAGATTTTTAAATCAGAGAGCTCTAAAACATATACTTTAGTTGAAATCACGATATCGACGTTTTAGATGGAATGCAATACTTACACTACTTATTATGTATGGTATGTAAAGCGAGCGAGATGGCCTCGCGGTAACGTATGAGGCTCGCATTCGGGAGGTACCGGGTTCGTTTTCCGTCAACCGCCCACTCTGACGTTGGTCTTTCGTGGTTTTCCCTAGTCGGTAGGCAAATACTCGGTGTTTTATCATCTACCATGACTTCCTTTCCACAATTTCCCTTTCATTCCGTTTTCTTCTCATCTTTCAGGTGTGCTTCTAGGTTTCGTGGCGTATGGTGGTGTCGGATTGAAGGCGCGGATGCTTGCTCAAATGAAAGAGTATTCCCCCTGGACACTAAAGAATGCTTGACAGGACGCGTCGTCCTCCGTGGTGTAGTGTTTACCATGCTAGTGGTGAGACTTTGTGTTATTGCCTCGCACGTGTTCTCATAGATTTGCTGGATTATAGTTCTTGATAGACTTTGACTGCATTCCATTGTGTCTAAATGAAAACATGCAAAACAATGGGGAAGGAATAGAGGTACTCATGTAATATGCAGCGTTAATGTCGTCCTCCATGCTAGCCTCTAGTTCCCGAAGTCGCGGCTTCAAACCCGGTGGAGGACGATGGATTTTTTCGGGCGTAAAAATCCTTAACATGGCTACTTTTAGAAGGGAAGTAAAGCCGGTGGTTCGGTGTCGTAGATTTACGGCACGTAAAGGAACCTCAAGCCTGATAAAGAGGCATCTGAACAAAATATCCACTCTTTCACGCCCAATTTAGTATGAGACGCTAAGGACCACAGCAGTTAAAGGGCGTACATAAATAAAACTAAATTTAATTTTATTTATTTATTGACAGGACGTTCATCGCCCTCTTTAGGCAGCTCTAGCAGTGGAACGTGTCTTCAAGCCTAGAACTGTTAGGGACTTCCGCGCGACTCTGTGGCCTGTCTGTATGCGGCCTGTAGCCTCCTGTGGTTCCTTCACTTTATTCATTCCTGCTGTAGGGTGGTAGCCGCAATGTATCTATGTAGGCCGCAATGCGGGTGATGGCCCCCTCCGTTGTATAACCTATACCTACATAGGTAAAGAACAAACAATAATAACGGTTTTCCCCATTTATGTTGTATGCATTCACAGCGAATGCAGCTGTCCACGTTAGTGATTAACAGTTATAGTCACGTAGCCCTTAAAAGTAAATGTTGCGTTATTTTGTCATCCCTAGTCACTACATATCCTATCGAATGATTTCTGAACTGCTCGATTTGACGATTCCTTCTAAAAGATCCAGAGCTTCCTTTTGGACGAGATGACGTGCCCCTGCTCGAACTCTGTAATATTCTCTCAAAAGGTCGGTGTAACTCTGGTTTGAACCCTTCATGTATTCCCACTTTTTAGGCTTCTCGCGTCTTTACTGCGCGATGAAGTGCTTAATGTTCCCCCTTGTTCATGAAAGCAACAATCCCAGCGTTCTACGCACAAGCATTACCCTTAATACAGCCCGCTGTTATACGACCAACTCCATAAATTTCCAGCATTAAAATGTTTTAAACAGCTTTCATACGGAAAGGTTATGGAGGAATGAAGCAAGCAGAATCGTTTTCTATTCTGGGGTGCCGTAACACAAACTTTTATCCCGCCCCCGCTTTATTATCAAAACAAGAAATAATAGAAATCTTGAACTGCCGTTGGAGTCAAGCCATTAGCGTGTTAAATCCTAAACATAGAGGAGGAAAATTTCCTCATAGATTATTCCCCAAGTTTCCTACGGTCTGGAATGGTCAATACGACAGTGAAATTAGTATTTTATAAAGTAAAAGCACTCTAATGTAGCACACTCACAACACTTTCACTTATCGTTTCGGAGGTATATTTCATATATTAATGCGAGGGGCGTCCAATAAGTAAGTTTCTGTATTTTATAAAAAAAACTTACATACAATTGATCATGTTGAATTAATTTGATTCATATTGTACAATCTTTCTGTTACTTTTCTACATAGTCAATATATTTTCCAAGCATTTTTGGGGACGTGACTCAGATTTTTCCAAGCCAGTGGTGTAGCAGGTTGTGTCCTGTGCTCGCAACCAGCTGTTCACCGATTTGACTTCATCATCGGTGTTAAAAGTGCTTATCTTTGAGTTGGAGGAACATGTGAAAATCACTTGGGGCAAGCTCCGGTGAATACGGAGGATACGAGAAAACTTCCAAGTTGAATCTTGACCCAGGCGGAGCTCAGAAGATTCAACTGGGAAGTTTTCTCGCATCCTCCATATTCACCAGATCTTTTCCCAAGTGATTTTCACAGGTTCCCCTGACTTAAAGGTCATCATGGAGGTAAGCACTTTAACAACAGCTGGTTACAAGCAAAGGACCCGACTTCTGGTACAACACTGGCTTAGAAAAACTTGTGCTATCTCCCCAAAAATGCTTGGAAAAACATGTTAACTATGTAGAAAAGTAACTGAAGAATTGTACAATATAAATAAAATCAATTCAACATGATCAATTGTGTGTAATGTTTTTTTTTTATAAAATAGGGAAACTTACTTATTAGACGCCCCTCGTATTACTTATATGAGCCACTCTCATATTCACATTCAGTTAATCACGATAAATTATTGTCTAGAAATTGTTTCAAGCTATGATCTTGGTTACATTCATGGTGTGATGACAAAACAACTGTTAAAAAAAAAAAAAGGCATCTTTAGAAAACGCTCCGTGTGTGTATGTGAACAGCATAACGCAAAAACAGAGTCGGATAAACAACAAACTTGGTATTTAGGTTCAGCAACTTCCAAACATGCGACACGAAGGTTTTCAAGAAAACTCCCCTACCCCAAACTACATTTTACATGGAAAATTTTTCAAATTTATGATTTTCTAAAAAAATGGCTCTAATGTTTGTTTTTTTAATTAAAATACGATATATCTATAGGCAAGATTTTGTGTTGAAAATTATTTTAAATATTCGCATTAATAATTTTCATTAGTGGTATTTTGTGTTGTATATTTTATCATAAATTCGCATTAAATTCATACTAACTTTAAGCATAATTAATGAGTAATGACAGACTGAAATGAAAATTAACACGTAAGTAAATTTTTTTAATGTTAAAACCCCTTATTTCCAAATTCAAACCTTTTTATTTCAAATCAATATCATGAATAGAATAAAATATCACATATTTCCGTGTGCGCATGTGTGCAGTACTGACTTTGTCACTAGTCGTCCTCTGTGGTGTAGTGGTTACCATACTAGCCTCTAGTTCCCAAGGTCGCGGTTTCACACCCTGCGGAGGGCGATGGATTTATTTCGGGCGTAAAAATCCTTAGCTTGGCTTCCTTTCGAAGGGAAGTAATGCCAGTGGTCCCATTTTACGACACGTAAAAGAACCTCAAGCCTGATAAAGACGCCTCTTAGCAAAATTGCCGGTCTTTCACGCGCAATATAGAATAGGACACTAAGGACCACAACAGTTAAAGAGCGTCCATAAATAAAACTCAATTTAATTTTATTCTGGTTTTGTTTAGTTTTCGAACAGACTTTTTCTTGCTTATTACCTTATTTTAGTAGGTATCTTGTAATGTAACTGCTAACTTCTTTTCGTTTAAATTCTAAATATTGTTTCACAACTTCTAGCTTATGATATGAAGGCGTAAATGTTAAATAAAGTCTTATTTTTGTAACGAAATAAATGTACATTTTTCTACGCAAAATAAAAAATAGATACTTGTATTTCTCATTTATCGCTAAAAGACAAGTTAGTCTCGAAAATATGAACAATTCTCAAAAATTCGCGAAAAAATAAGCTTATACGCCATTTCAAAATTATGTCAAATGCATACAAAACATTTTGTTTTTTAATTCAACAGTTTCTCAATTATCGTTAAAAACAAAAATTCTTGCTTACGCATATATTAAATATATTTACATTACAAATAAAATGTATCTCTCGAATTTTCTGGGAATATCCTGTGAAATCCACTTCATTTGGAAGACTTTTGTATAATCTTGTATAACTGGTAAACGTTAAGCGATAGACAAAAATGTACTACTACAGTACTAGATCTCTTTAAAACGCACATATTATTTCAAATAAGTTTTTTTATGGCATAAGCCATTTCTGAGATATCTGTTATTAACGGTTGAGTTGTTCATTTCTTGGTAATTCTCTTAAAGGTCCAGTTATTTCTCGCGATTGCATGGAAACAGTATGGAATTTTAAGGTCAGCGTATAGCGACCAGTTCTTAAACATTTGACTATCGCTCTTCCTTTTGCATCTATAACGAAATGTGTAATGTAAGCTTTCTGCAAAAGCTTATTTGGATTAAAATGTGGTAAATAGAAAAGTGGGGGCGGCGCCGTGGGGGAGTGGTTAGACCGCTCTCCTCCCACCGGGGCGGCCCGGGTTCAATCCCAGGGACCTACATGTGGGATTTGTGGTGGACGAAGCGGCGTCTGGGCGGGTTTTCTCCGGGTTCTCCGATTTTCTCCGGGTTCTCCGGTTTCCCCCGCCATTCATTCCACCAACTGTTCCATCATCACCTTTCCTTTCATCCATTTCACCAACATTTCGTTTCATCTACTTCCTTCATCCCATACCAGGCATGGATGCTCTGTCTGATCCACGAGTGTCTGCTCCTCGACGGGCCTCTGACCCCCGGACAGCCGCTTGTAAGTCCTGGGGGTTGTAAGTCCTACATAAGAGGAGGGTAAACAGATAATGAATGAATGAAAATAGAAAAGTAAGTTTTAGTAGTATACCCACTAATAAACGATAAAGGGTAGAGAAAGTCATGTGAATGTATCAGATCAGATTTTTTTCTAACTAATGCTTCCATGAGGGGAAAAAAAACTCAACCAAGACAGGCATATTTCCATACATGCTTCACAATACCGCCTTACAATTCCACCTGTGAGAGCTTGAAACATGTAAAAACAATTCGGAGCGGCTGAGTTTTTTACAATCTACATATCTGAACGATTTTTGAACTATGTTTTATTTTTTCCTCTGCCACGTACATAGTAGGTAGAGAAAGTATTGCATTCCACCCAAAAATTCTATACCGAGATTTCACTGGAAATACATGTTTTGAGGCCTCTTCATAAAAAAAAAAAGCATTTTTAGAAACAGGTTCGTGTGTGTGAACAGCATAACTCAAAAACGAAAAGCCAGATAAATACCACAGTTGGTATTTAGGTTCAGTACCTTCCAAAGATGCGACACGTAGATTTTCAAGAAAATCCCCCATCCCCAACTAGCCTTTACATGGAACATTTTTCGAAAATTTTGATTTTTTAAAAAATGGCTAAAACGATTTTTATTAAAATATAATATATTAAACATACTTACATGAAAAATAAAACGTATATCTTGAATTTTCTGGGAATAGCCTGTTTAGTTCTCTTCATTCTGAAGGAATTTTGTATAACCTTGTGTAACTGGCAAACGTTAAGCGATAGACGAAAACGCACCATACAAAAAATGTAGATCTTCTTAAAACACACAGTTTACTTACAATGAGTTTTTCTGTAGCATAAGCCATTTCTGAGATATACGTTATTAAAAGCTCGAATTGTTCAATACTTGCATTCTTTTTCAGTTGTTTCTCGCGATTGCATGGAAACAGTATGGAATTTTAAGGTCAGCATATAGCGTCCAGTTGTTAAACATTTGACTATCGCTGCTCTCTTTGTATCTATAACGAAATGTGTAATGTAGCTGTTTCTGTAAAGCTTTATTTGGATTAAAATGAAGTAGATATAAAAATAAGCTTTAGTAAGAATAGTTTGTATACCCACTACTAAAGATAGAAGGTAGAGTTTTTTTCCGAGATATTCGTTGTTATTGGCTTGAATTTATGCTTAGGGAAGTCGTTATTCGTGTTTATTTGTTTGTTTTTAAATCGTGATCATCCAAAGAGAGCAAAATTTCAAAGCCATCAATAGCAACCAGTTCTTAAAAGATTTAACTGTCGCTTAAGCTACTATATTCCCCTATTGTTGTACCTACAAGGGAACCCAGCGGAATGACTCAAGCGGTAACGTCTGTGGCCCGCATTCGGGAGGTCATTGGTTCGATTCCCGTGGCCGACCTTACTCACTATGGGTTTTTTTCGAGGGTTTCCATGGCAAGGATCATTAAGTCCCCCGAATTTCCTGTCACTCCATTTCACCTCCATTCTCATTTCCTTTCACCTTTCATCGGCTTGATCTGTTTTAGGGATGTACTGGTCGGCGGGAGGTCTCGGCATGTGCATGGCAGGGGAAAAGGATTCTCTGTGGAAACCTTCGTCCCCCGGAATGGGGCGGTCTCCGGGTTCCTAGTTGATGTTACTAGGCATTGTTCCGTTTAAAAAATTGTATGTTTGCTCAAAAAATACACTTTCTCAGTATTATTAAAATATATTTATAGGCTAAATGTACGAGCCCCTGACTAACAATCAATGCTGTGAAAACTGCACAACATTAGCACTTTCCATTACCGAAACATTTGCGATGCAAGTTTTAGGTGATTCATCCAGTATTCATACTTCCAGACTCTGTTGAGGTTAGGGAATTGTTCTGGATCCCCCAGCAGGGAATCAAACCGGGACGTATTGTCGAGAAACCAGAACGCTGACCACTCGGCCACAGAGGCAGTCACGCTGAAAAACTTGTTCACTTTACTCTTCTAACCGGTATATTTAGGATATTTTTGACCAGGTAGCAGCCAAGTCCCTTAGAAAACCAAACAAGTTTTATCTGCTTAAAAAGAACCCTGTAAATAAAAGTTATAAGTTATAAGCATGAGCTGATAAGATCAGATTTGAATATATTTTCAATCAACGAAAGCATGGATGAAGGTAAAATAAAATGGAAGGAACATATTGATAGAATGCCAGACAATAGATTACCCAAGAAGATAAACTATCAAGCAACTGGAAGGAGAGATTTGGGTAGACCACGCAAGCGATGGCTTGATATCAAGAAATCGGAACAGGTGAATTCACTGAAAGGAGGAGGAGGTAGTGGTATGATATGGCCTGATACAGATGAGGGTACTTCATTCATTTGTTATATAAACTCTTGGTGGCAAATATTACATTCTAATTTATAATTCTATTTTAATTTTAACAGTTTTTAGTTTCATTCCACTCTGTCAAGCTCAGACTTTTGTCTCTTGTTTAGTAAGCATTTTCTGTGTGTTTTTACTTTTCTTACCAAAGAAGTATAACAAATTCAGTATCAAGAGTTTACCTTTTCCTGGCCCAATTTAATAACATATCTGCTAAATATCTATAAGAACATACACAGCAAAGCCTAACTATGAAAAATCATATTACGAAAGCAACCCTAGAAATAATACACATCGCGCATGCGCTCTTCTATCCATGAAGATGGTTTATTTGCTATGGTTTAGCAAGGACTTTGTCCTAGCGTGGACGTCTTTTAGGTTGGTTATTGATGTCACGGAGGTGAAAGGAAAGGGCAACCTGTTTGTGCTGCGTCGGAGAACGAACGTACGTTTCATTTGTTTAGGATTCGATTCTTGACTATTTAGAAGTATGTAAAGTAACAGTATGCAGCCTGGTTTCAATAACATAGACAACAGTGTTTACATCGTACGAAATTGAACGAACTTACTTGTAGTACAAGCATATTTATAGTGGAAATAGAAGAAATTTCACTTTTTTTTTCATTTTTCAGCACCACTTAAAAATACACGGTGATAGGTGACTTATGATCATCCTTTTAAACTACGAAAGAGCATGTTACTTTTAGAGTTTTTCCTTAATAAATTTTTTCCATAAAGCTTTCCGTTCTTGAGATAGTTATTATTTTAATTTGCACAATATTGCAACACAGCAAATTCAACAGGTTAACTTTTAATTCTTCAGCTATGGCAACGAACAAATACATACTTCCGGTATACAAATAAACAGAAATACTACAGTGATTGTAATGCAACCTAAATATCATACGGAATGGAACCGAGGATGAATTTACAATATTGCGCAAATTATTAAGATTATGCTTACTTTCTTTGTGAACTATAAAACTCTCTGAATAATTAAAGCAACACGTGAACGGAAAATCAATGAGAAGTCCTTTTTACTTTCTCTACTACGTATAGTAAGTAGGGGAAGTATTGTATTCCACCCAAAAATTCGATACCGAGATTTCACCGGAAATACATGTTTTGAGACCCCCTGAATCCAAAAAAAGCATTTTTGGAAACATGTCTGTGTGTGTGTCTGTCTGTCTGTCTGTCTATCTGTGAACAGCATAACTCAGAAACGAACAGTCGGATAAACACGAAACTTGGTATTTAGGTTCAGTATCTTCCAGATATGCGACACGAAGGTTTTCAAGTAAATCCCTCCACCCCAGATTACCCTTTACGTGGAACATTTTTCGAAAATTTTAATTTTCTCAAAAATGGCTCTAACGATTTTGATTACAATATCATATATTTAAGATATTTTCATGACAAAATGTATATCTTGAATTTTCTGGGAATGTCTCCAAAAATATTCTTCATTGTGAACGACTTTTGCATAACTGGTAAACCATAGCATATAGACAAAAGTTTACTACACAAAAAATGTAGATCGCGATAAAATACACAATTTATGTCATATACATGTTTTTGTTGAGTGAACCATTTTCGAGATATTGCTTGTTATTCCCTTAAATTTTTCAATACTTATTTTCTCAAATGGGAATTCGTTATTCATTTTTTTGTCTTGTATATGCAAAGAGTATTAATCTGTGGCAAAGGGAATGGTGCTGCACCTAGCAACCAGCTATTAAGAGATATGTATATGCTTAAAGGCTACTGTATTTCTATATTGCCCTTGTAAATATATATTCCCCTTACATCTACATGAAAATTAGCAATAAGATAGACTCTGCAAATGTTTATCTCGATTAACATGAAGTAGATGGAGAATAAGCGTTTGTATAAATAGTTTGTACAAGTGTAGAGAAAGCCATGTGAGTGTAACACATCAGATTTTTTCTTTATTTCTTCCACTGCTGGATTTGCACATCAGGCACTTCTGTTATGTACACGCGAGTTTTCATATTGCTCCACAGGGAGGGGGAAAAAATCTATTGGATTTAGATCTGCCGATCTTCGTGGCCATCTTATTGGTCCATTCCAGCGTTCTACGTAGGAGTTGCGTAGATGACCTCACACGGTTCTACTTATGTGCGGAGGTGCACCGTTATGTAACAGCCGCATATCATTTCTTACTGCCAGTGGAACATCCTGAAACAGAACTGGTAACGTTTATTGAAGAAACTGGAGATAAGATGGCTCCTGTCAAAGCCCGAGGAAGAATCCATGGACCAATTGATGTGTTTCCTATGATTCCTGCCCAAACATTTACGGAAAATCTGTGCTGAAAGCTGTCTTGTCTTATTCGGTGTAGATTGTCGTAAGCCCAAGAGTATGCATTATGGTAATTAATTACTGCATTTCTTGTAAACGTTGCTTCATCCATTGTAAGAATTCTAAGGAAAAAGTCCCCTTCTTGTTGAAGAAACCATTAGGAAAATGCTATCCTTGACGCATTATCTGCTTAAGAGAGATACTGGACGCGATGAGTATGATAAGGGCGTAGCAATTCTTTTAATGCTCTCAAAACAGTCCAATGGGATACGCCGATAGTGCGAGCTATACCACAGCTGCGGCTTCCAGAACTTCTTCCACCAAGTGAAGGATTTCTTCTTGTGCAACATTTCTTTGACCAACTCCTTCAACATGAGGAGATATGCTTCCTGTATCTAGAACTCTCTGACATGAAAACAAATGCCCTATGATGTGGTGCTTGTCTATTTGGAAATCTTTCTAGATAAATTCTTGCCGCAGATGCCGCATTACGATGTGTTTCACCGTAAATGAGTAGCATTTCAAGATACTCGGCATTAGTAAAGTGAACCATTTTGTAAAGGCCAATTCGCTGTTTCGAAAACAAGACATAAGCGCAATTAACAACAGATGAAGTGCGTTTATTTCGATCTTACAGTGTTGTCATGTTGTGTAGTTTCGTGGCGAACGATTTAGATTCAACTGAGACAAGTATGGAAAGCTTATAATAATAGTAAAAATGCGAATTGTTTTAATTCAAAATGTATTTAAACGTTCAGAAAATATTTATATTTCAGTCTCCTCTAAGAAATATTTTAAAAAATAATTTTAAGTTTCGTAAAATCTTCATTTAAAATAGAGTTAGTATTAAGCAGTTTACCCTTTTTTCTCAAAACTTACTTCTAAATCAGCAAAACTGCAATAAGTTTTTTTGTTCTATACATTACAAAGAGTCGTCCTCTTGAAGGATGAACAGAGGTCGCCTTCCACTCTGTATGTTGTACCGAAATACAGTTTGTATCAGAATCATGTATCTAGATTGCAAATACTCGTGTGTCATTTGGCTAACTTGTCTATTTTGTATGTGGTGTTATAAATATATGTAAGTAATACAGTAAATATATAAATAATCAAGACATATGCTACCGTATATATATATATATATATATATATATATATATATTATATGGCGGTGGTAACCTGTAGAAACGTCGCATGTTTATTCCGCCGGTCTATACTAGCTAACAGTTGCGTGCTGTCGATGGACTGCTCTTATCTACAAGTAAACCCAGGCACTCTATACACCTCGCGGCGAACTGGGACAAAGTGCCATCCCTGGTTATTAGCGTAGGTCATTCTGAACAAGTATTTCTAGGTTTAATTCAATTGCTTAAAACATATTTGTCTACAGACTGTTGCAACGTAAGACAAAAATCAGGTCACGATAGCATCTCAGGGAAAAGATCCTCTCCCACACACATGGATGGTAATAGGCAGCGTGCATGGCTAGTAACCGCAGGGCTCGAATTGGAATCTCGATTGCAGTAAACTGCCTATATAATGGCCTTTTTCATCCTCTCCGAGGTTTCCCTCGTACGGAAAAGAAAGAAAAAAAAACTCGTTTGTTAAACCTTTTTTTCTATCTGGATATCGACAGAAATTTATGAACAGCTTCAGAAAAGTAGACCTAGCCCCATTTCCTGAAGTTCCAGACGTTTTCCTTAAGGCCCTCAACTATTGAAGACAAACTTCGAGATCTTTTGTGGACTTTAATGCATAGATCTTTTTAACAATGTTTTGAAGGAAGAAAGATGGACTGCATGTGAACAGATACTCCATGAATTATTAAATCCAACTGTTCAAGAGTATTTCAACTCTTCCACTGCAATCAAGGTTAATGCACAAGTTCGGAGCGTTTTATGTTTACTTTTTCTACCACGTAGAAGGCAGGTATTGCGTTCCGCCCAAAAATTCGATACCGAGGTTTCACCGGAAATACATATTTGGAGGCCGTTGAATATTTTTTTTTTATGTAAAAGGTCTGTGTATGTGTGTGTGTGAAGAGCATAACTCAAAAACGACAAGTTGGATAAACACCAAACTTGGTATTTAAGTTCAGTACCTTCCAAAGATGCGACACGAAGATTTTCAAGAAAATTCCCCCACCCAAACTATCCTTTATATGGAAGATTTTTCGAATTTTTTTTATTTTCTAAAATAAGGCGTAACGATTTTTATTAAAACGCCATATATTAAGGATATGTACATGGCAAATACAATGTGTATCTTGGATTTTGAGGCAACATTTTTAACACTTAAATGATATCAATCTAATTATATAATATAAAATATAATAACAGCCCGCCTTAAAAGCAATATGCGTATGTTATATAATGTGTATGTAACAGTCATTGTATTATGTTTACATTAGTATGTACATGTATAATAATGTTATGTGAATGTATTACGTAGTTTAATAATGTAGGAACTGTGAGAATAGAAGCAAGCTGCCTTCCGCAGCAAACAGAATTACAAAGTAAAAATCCGAAAGTTGCTAACAATGAGGTAACCTTGAGGCAATAATAAATTAGAAAGTTTAATAAGGCTACTAATAATTCTTGGAACAATAATAATGTAATATTTAAATCAGTTTCTGAATAGCCAATCAAAAACTAGAAAAAGCTTAAGTTAAATAAGAGTATTCTATTGGAGTAGGCTTAGCCAATCAGAGACTTAAAATAGAGGAAATGTACAGATTCAGGCAGTAGAAGCTACAAGGAAGCGTACCCAAGCAGTTCGTTTTCGGTACGTACGGGTTCAGTGTGAGTGTGTGTGTGTGTCTATATATGAACATAAAAATAAAAAGTTTGTACCATACGTGGGCCGAAGGTCATCGGAAAGTTTGTATCGTACGTGGGGCGAACATCCAAGAAACAATCTCCCGCAAAACGTGGTGCAACAACCCCAACAATTAAACCCCTTCAAGTTTGGCTCCCATTCGTGGGGCTGTAACTACTACAAGTTTGGCTCTCCAACAGTGGGGCAACAATAAACAACATCAATTTTCTAGGAATATCCTTTGAAATCCTCTTCATTCGGAAGGAATTTTGTATAATCTTGTATAATTGATAAACGTTAAGCGACAGATGAAAGTTTACTACACAGGAAATGTAGATCTCTTTAAAACACACAATTTATCTTAAATAACTTTTTTTGTGGCATCAGCCATTTCCGAAATATCCTTTACTAATGGTTGGAATTGTTCAGTGCTAGTTATTCTTTTAAAGTCCTGTCGATTTTCAATTCTTTCTCGCGTATGTTATGGAAAGAGCATGCAATTTTTAGGCCAACGTATACCGTCCAATTCTAAAACATATGACTATCGTTATTCCTTTTGTATCCACGATGGAATGTGTATACAGCTATTTCTGTAAACGTTTATCTCGATTAAAATGAAGTAGATAAGAAAATAAATTTTCTTAAGAATAGTTTGTATACCCAATAATAAGCGACAGAGGATAGAGAAAGCCATGTGAATGTAACGCTTCAAAATTTTTAAGCGTATCAACACTGTAGAATTAGGAGTTTGATTTATCGTTTGTCATTTGAAATGAGAAAGTTGTTATTAAGAATACGACTTGGATATTGAAGATTGCAGGAAAGTTAATGACATTGCGGGCTAAAAGTAAAAATTCTGATGTGTTACACTCATATGACTTTCTCTACTCTTGTACAAACTATTTTTACAAACGCTTATTCTCCATATGCTTCATGTTAATCGAGATGTTCATCTTATTGCTAATTTTCGTGTAGATGCAAGGGGAATTGCTAGGCTTTAAGCGATAGTCAAATATTTTAAGAGCTGGTTGCTATGTGGAGTATTCCATTCTCTATGCATTACCAGGACAAAAAAAAATGAATAACGAATTCCCATTAGAGAAAAAGTATAAGTATTGGAAAATTTAAGGGAATAACAAGCAATATCTCGAAAATGGTTCACTCAACAAAAAATGTATATGACATAAATTGAGTATTTTAACGCGATCTACATTTTTTGTGTAGTAAAATTTTGTCTATCTCTTATGGTTTACCGGTTATGCAAGTCGTTCACAATGAAGAATACTTTTGGAGACATTCTCAGAAAATTCAAGATATACATTTCATTTGTCATGAATCTTAAACATATGATATTTTAATCAAAATAGTTAGCAATTTTTGAGAACATTAAAATTTTCGAAAAATGTTCCATGTAAAGGGTAATCTGGGGTTGGGGATTATCTTGAAAACCTTCGTGTCGCATCTCTGGAAGATATTGAACCTAAATACCAAGTTTGGTGTTTATCCGACTGTTCGTTTCTGAGTTATGCCTTTCACAGGCACACACGGACATGTTTCCAATTTTTTTTTTTGGATTCAGGAGGCATCAAAACATGTATTTCCGGTGAAACTTCGGTATCGAATTTTTGAGTGGAATACAATACTTCCCCTACTTACTATACGTAGTAGAGAAAGTAAAACTACCCAGTGGAAAAAAAACAACTAATAATTCCTGCATGTTCTTCTGCCTGTGCTTAACAGAGGAGTAAATGCAGCTAAGGTGGCTCAGAAACTTTCCGCTGTACACGAGAAAAACGCATGGGGAACAAACAACTAGAAAAGGTTTTTATCCCTTCAAAGGGCAGATTGCCATCTTCACAAAGGCCACATCACGGTTTAAACGCTTTAGTCCGCGATGAGCAGCGTCAGTCAACCTGAGAATTATCCAATGTGAAGAACTGTGATTTGTCAACGATTGCGCTACATTTGCATTCTACGGGCAAGGTTCAAGATGCTACGTGCTGATGCAACAGACCAGTATTATACATTCTGTTGGAAACTATGTTAACTGCTCGTTTTAAAACACTAACGGGCCATTGTTTTATCCTGAGTTGGCAGCTAGCGTAATACTGTCTTGTTTTACAAACAGATGACAAAAGCTTCAGTCTCATACGGATTAAAAATGCTCGTTATCTAATTGAAATCGGTTATATGCAGATATTTACCATAAAAGCCCGGATTTTGATGTCACCTTTCAATTGTTGCATCATAGGCATTGCTAACTTGTACATAAATCCTTAAAATGGATCTCAGATCATAAAAATCTTATGTTACATTCACATGACTTTCTCTAACCTCTCGTTTATTAGTGCTATACAAACTATTCTTACGAAAGTTTCATTTTAATCCAGACAAACACTTGCAGAAATAGCTACTACATTTTGTTATAGGTACAAACAGAACAGCGATAGTCAAATGTTAAATAACTGGACGCTAAATGCTGGCGGCCTTAATATTCCATAATATCTCCATGCAATCGCGAGAAACAACTGAAAATCAATGCGACTTAAAAAGAATGACAACGATTGAACAAATCGAAGCATTAATAACGGATATCTCGGAAATGGCTGATGCCACAAATAAATTTGAAACAAATTGTGTGTTTTAAAAAGATCTACATTTCTTGTGTAGTACGTTTTCGACTATCGCTTAAAATGAAACTGAGTTTTATTTATGGACGCTCTTTAACTGCTATGGACCTTAGCATAACATATATATATATATATATATATATATATATATATATATATATTGGACGTGAAAGACCGGAAATTTTGCTCAGATGCCTCTATCAGGCCTGAGATTCTTTCACGTGCCGTAAATCTACGACACGGGACCACCGGCTTTACTTCCCTTCCGAAGGAAGCCATTCTAAGGATTTTTATGCCCGAAAAAAAAAAAAAAAATCCATCACCCTCCGCTGGGTTTGAACCCGCGACCTCGGGAAATAGAGCCTAGCATGGTACCCACTACACCACGGAGGACAACCCTATCGCTTAACGTTTAACAGTTATACAAGATTATAGAAAATTTCTTCCGAATAAAGAGGCCTTCACAGGCTATTCCCAGGAAATTCAAAATATACATTTTATTGGTCATATAAATATCTTGAACATACGGTATTTTTTATCAAAATCGTTAGAAGGCGCTTCTTAGAAAATCAAAATTTTTTAAAAATATTCCATGTAAAGGATAGTTTGGGGTGGGGGGGATTTTGTTGAAAATCTTCGTGTCGCATCTTCGGAAGGTACTGGACCTAAATACCAACTTTGGTATTTATCCAACGTTTCGTTTTTTTAATTATGCTGTTCACAGACACGGACAGACACACGCACCTTTTTCCTAAAAATGATTTTTTGGACTCAAGAAGCCTTAATACATATATTTCCGGTAAAATCTCGGTATCGAATTTATGGGTGGAATGCAATACCTCCTCTACCTACTATGTACGTGGTAAAGAAAGTAAGGAATACATTAGCTCTTTTTTGGCCATTTTAAGCCATTTTGTATTTTGGGGATTTTTTTTATTTACGTCATTATTTTGCATTTTTATTGCAGTTTGAGTCATCATTCAGTTATTTTCTTGCATTTACATTAACTATATAAAGATTTTTATGTTACTGACATTTTAAATAAAGATAACTTTTCAAACATAAACCTTGACTATTCAACTGAGAAACAAGAGTAACTTTGTACGCCCTTTACTCGCATTCTTGGGTGGGGGGATCACATTTCTATTTAATGGTTAGTCTGGAAAGGTTTGCGTGTGGATGGAGGGGTGGGTATTTCAGGGGAGCAGTTATGAATTCATGTCCCAAACTAGGGATGAGAGAGGGCAGTTTTCCCTTTGTGTTAATGACCGTATAGTCATAGCAACTTCATTAGCAATGAACTTTGTACAATCTGAGAACTCGAAAAAGTTAATGTCACAGTTTTGTAAAACCTGCTTAAAAAATTGTTACTTAATTTTCTTTTCAGGTTCTTCACACAAACAAATGCAACAAATATATTTTTAAATTTATCTCATCATTATTCTTAAACCTACTTTTTTTTTTGTTTTTATAACAGTTATACCATGTATTTATAATTTATTAATTTATAACTTTCTGTAGACTAATTTTAATAAATTAAATATCGGGATTTATGTCTTTTTTTCTACTCTATTTTATTTTACGTCGCTTTAACTCCCTGGTCATATCGAGACAGATCTTTGGTGGATAACTCTTAGAACGATATGTGATGGACAGTTAGCCTTCTAGGTCTCATCCCTGTAATCCTTGCTTCATGCCGTGTAGATGGCATTAGGGTGCCGTCCAGTCCAACCGCCACCCCATGTAAAGGCGGACAGTTAGCCTTCTAGGTCTCATCCCTGTAACCACCCGCTTCATGCCGTGCAGATGGCATTAGGGTGCCGTTCAGTCCAACCGCCACCCCATGTAAAGGCGGACAGTTAGCCTTCTAGGTCTCATCCCTGTAACCACCCGCTTCATGCCGTGCAGATGGCATTAGGGTGCCGTTCAGTCCAACCGCCACCCCATGTAAAGGCGGACAGTTAGCCTTCTAGGTCTCATCCCTGTAACCACCCGCTTCATGCCGTGCAGATGGCATTAGGGTGCCGTCCAGTCCAACCGCCACCCCATGTAAAGGCGGACAGTTAGCCTTCTAGGTCTCATCCCTGGAAAATGCGTCTTGCTTCGTCACGTACCCACAGAGACCGACAGCGCATGGCCGTCGGATCTTCTGCTTCGTGCCGTGCAGATGGCGTTAAGGTGCCGTCCAGTCTAACTGCTTACATTGTCTGCGGATAGATGGCATAACATTCGCTATTACCACTTATTTTTCATTTTACTATTGTTTTAGACTTGAGGTGGAACTTTGGGTCGTGGTATTAAATATCCAATCCGGTATTTACCTTGGCGACCGAGAAAAACCACGAAAAAACCTCAGACAGATTGGTCGGCCCACGGGATATTTTGTGTTGTTTTTTTTTAACTTTTAGTCGTTTTATTGGTATTTTTTTAAACATTCTAGGTTATTAAAATCAGGGCCTTGATTATCACTATAGTTAAAACGGATAGAACAATCCATTTACGTAAAAATGATTCACGGAACTTCTGTGAAATAACTGGTACATACATAGTCTTGTGACTGTTGCCCTTACCTTAATGCGTAACTATCACTTTTCGTTTAATACACACCTCTTCTTTACGCTTTTCTTCTCTAACCATTCCTCGTTTGCTCTAATAAGGCTGTGGGAGTTCCAAAAAACGAACGCCATTATTCCTTCTCTGTGTAATAATAAGACGAAATTATCAGCAGCGCTAATGAGTACGACGTAAGGATCCTCGCTGCCTTTCATAGCAGTGTCGTCCATGATTAAGGTTATTGGACAGATCTTGAAGGCGCGGTATCGATGCTTGGAGTGCTTTTCAAGCAACTACAATGGAACGGTAGGTATCCAAGGCATCCCGTAACTTACACCCATAACTAATACTTTAGTGTTACAGTAGTACACTAGTATTTATGTTCTTGACCATAACCTACAGTTAAGAGTGTTTTAAATGGAAAACCCGACATTTAATTTCATAAACCTATTTCACTCTTCATTCTGACAGTATAGCTTATGTATATACTGTTACGAAATAGATTTACGTAATTTATGAAGTAATACGAGGGTTGTCCTAGAAGTACCCGACCTAACAAAGAAAACACAAAAACTTTGGGAAAACACATCTTTATATCTCTACATAGTTTCCTTTCAGCTCGATGCACTTTCCCAGCGATGTTCAATAGCTTCGATACCCTGTTTATACTGAGAACCGTCGAGTTCTGCAAAATAGCTATCAACTGCAAACTCCACCTCTTCATTGTTGGCAAAGCTTTTACCACCAAGCCATTTCTTCAACTATGGAAATAGAAAATAACCAGAGGGGGCTAAGTCTGGCGAATAGGGTGCATGAGGAAGCAATTCGAACTTTAACTCATTGATTTTGGCCATGGCGATAATGAATGCGTGAACTGGTGCATTGTCTTGATGTAACAGAACTTTCTTTTTCGCTAAATGCGGCCGTTTTTGCTTGATTTCATCATTCAAACGCTGCAATAAGTTTGCATAATAGTCGCCATCGTTTGCTTTTCCTTTTTGAAGATAATGAAAATTATTCCACACACATTCCAAAAAAACTAACGCCATTACCTTTCCTGCAAATGGAACTGTGTCACCTTCTTTGGAGCCGATTCTCCCTTTTCAATCCACTGTTTTGAATGTTCCTTCATCTCAGGGTGAAGTGATGGAGTCATGTTTCATCCATGGTTATGAAGCGACGCAAAAACTCTTTTATTACAGCGAAACATCGCCAAACACTCGACTGAAACATCCTCACGACGCTGCTTTTGTTCCATTGTGAGTAAACGCGGCAACCATCTTGCGCACAGCTTTCTCATGCCTAAATTTTCAGTTAGTATGCGATGTACAGCACTTTTTGAAATGCCTACGATGTCTGCTAGCTCGCACACTTTCAGTAGACGGTCATCCAATGCCATTTTGTGGATTTTCCTTACAATTTCTGGCGTGGTCACCTCATTTGGTCGATCACTGCGATGTTCGTCTTGGCAGCTCGCACGGCCTCGCTTAAACTCTGCCACCCAATATTTTATTGTTGTAAACGAAGGAGCAGACTCCCCCAGAGTAGAATCTAGCTCAGCTTTAATATTAGTTGGACTTAGACCTTCCAAATGAAAGTATTGTATCACATAACGATGGCCAGTTTTATCCATGTTTACAAATTCACTGAGAGGGTCCACTATTAACAGCTGCCAAACAATTATTAAACAAGGTAGCATCGTCAAGCTTCAAATTTTAGCTTTATAATAGTGGTACTGTCTACCATAGTTATTTGTTTAAGACAACAACCGCTATCTATACATCAGGTCGGGTACTTCTGGGACTGCCCTCGTAGTTATTTATAATACATGTTAGTAAAGCTTATTTATTTATTTTTTTCAATTATTTAATTTTTATAGACACCTTTAACTTTTGTGGTCATATCGGGAGCTTTGACTTAGAAACAACTTGTTGACTATGACACGGAGGAATATGTTACTATACAGGAGAAACGTAACATCCCTGCCTTCTGCTAGAACGTGCTGAACCACAATAGAATTACGCGCTACCTGGTGATAAACTATATAATGTTGTTCCTACTAGTCTCCCTCTAGTGTTAGTTTCAGCTTAAGGGTAATTCTTCCACCTAGCAGTAGTTCCTCACTATACATTGTAAACTCATTCAATGGTACAGTAACAAAATTGCCAATCTTGTTCAACAAAGTCACACGTCTAACATCATTTGTCTTTGGCAGGCTTCGAAACTGGGAATGTGTAATTCATCTTATTGTACCAGATGGCAGCAGCTACACAAGAGATCCAACAGTTTCTCTTCCTATTGTAATAATATATTCCTCCATGTGTAGGTTGTTTAACCTTACGCTTTAGTCATTTTTAAGTTGAAACACACTCGCATTCACCCCCCCCCCCACATTACACTTGCACACTCTGCGGAGAATAGGGAAAGATTTCGATTGAAGAAAGACCTCCCCACCGAAGCTGGGGGGTCAAACCCGGGACCCCTCGACCACAGAGGGAGCCTGAAGCTTAATTTGTAACGTGTTTATTACTATATTTTATCTAGTCGTGCAGTTTTTAAAGAAAATCCCCCCATACCAGGCTACCCTATACATGAAACATGTTTCGAAATTTCTGATTTTCTCAAAAATGGCTCTAACGATATTGATTAAAATATCATATATTTAAGATATTTTCATGACAAATAAAATGTATATCTTGAATTTGCTGGGAATTTCCCCAAAAATCCTCTTCATTCTGAATGGCGTTTGCATAACTGGTAAACCTAAGAGATAGACAAAAGTTTTCTACGCAGAAAATGTAGATCTCATTAAAACACACAATTTATGTTATATACATTTTTTTGTCGAGTGAACCATTTCCGAGATATTTCTCGTTATTTGTTTGAATTTCCTATTACTTAATACTTTTCTCAAATGGGAATTCGTTATTCGTTTTTACTTTCTCTACTACGTGTAGTAAGTAGGGGAAGTATTGTATTCCACCCAAAAATTCGATACCGAGATTTCACCGGAAATACATGTTTTGAGACCCCCTGAATCCAAAAAAAGCATTTTTGGAAACATGTCCGTGTGTGTGTGTGTGTGTCTGTGAACAGCATAACTCAGAAACGAACAGTCGGATAAACACCAAACTTGGTATTTAGGTTTAGTATCTTCCAGAGATGCGACACGAAGGTTTTCAAGAAAATCCCCCCACCCCAGATTACCCTTTACATGGAACATTTTTCGAAAATTTTAATTTTCTCAAAAATGGCTCTAACGATTTTGATTAAAATATCGTTTAAGATATTTTCATGACAAATAAAATGTATATCTTGAATTTTCTGGGAATCTCTCCAAAAGTATTCTTCATTGTGAAGGACTTTTGCATAACTGGTAAACCATAAGAGATAGACAAAATTTTACTACACAAAAAACGTAGATCGCGTTAAAATACACAATTTATGTCATATAAAGTTTTTTTGTTGAGTGAACCATTTTCGAGATATTGCTTGTTATTCCCTTAAATTTTTCAATACTCCTTTTCTCAAATGGGAATTCATTATTCATTTTTTTGTCTTGGATAAGCAAAGAGTATTATCTGTGGCAAAGGGAATGGTGCTGCACCTAGCAACCAGCTATTAAGAGATATGTATGTGCTTAAAGGCTACTGTATATCTATATTGCCCTTGTAAATATATATTTCCTTACATCTACAAGAAAATTAGCAATAAGATAGTCTGCAAATGTTTATCTCGATTAACATGAAGTAGATGGAAAATAAGCATTTGTAAAAATAGTTTGTACAAGAGTAGAGAAAGTCATGTGAGTGTAACACATCAGATTTTTTATGTCCTGGACATACAAAGGTAATGAAATGCTCCACATAGTAATCAGCTCTTAAAAAATTCGACTATCGCTTAAAGCCTATCATATTCCTCTTGCAACACAAGAAAATTATCAATAAGATGGAGAATAAGCGTTTGTAAAAATAGTTTGTACAAGCATAAAGAAAGACATGTGAGTGTAAGACATCAGATTCTTTTTTTTTTCTTCTTTTTTCTTTTGGGATGCTATTACATGTAACGCAGATGCGATAATTTAAAACCTAAGGCGTCTAAATCTACCGTGCTTCTCCTCTAAATTCGATGAGATATGGCAAGTCACAAGCACAAGTTGGCTTGCGCACGTTTTTAGGAGCTTTTGCGCATGTAAACTGGTAGGACGTAATTACCTTAAGGGTGAAATGCATGCGGGTCGTGCACATTTGAAGACGTGCACTGGCCCTACCATCCATCGCTCAGCAACAAGTTTACATAAACACCACTAGGTGGTAGCACACTACTGCGAAGTTTTCTTTCATACGAGAGTGCAAGTTGGGAACGCCCGTTTGCTATAAATCCCGCTAGATGATAGCATACTAAACAGTTATACCATTTCACTCCCTGTACGGCGAATTTTAGATCTGATGTGAGTATATACAATAGTTGTATGGATAGAAAAGCTTATTTTCTATATATTTTATTGATTTGTGGGTGAGTTATGGTACAGGGAGAGCCAAAAGACTACTAACCGGCTGCGCGGTGTTTTTCCTGTCCGCGACCTCGGCGCTCGTTGACGTCTGCCGCTATCATAGAAAGATGCGGATGAAACCATACAATATTTTTAAAACGACTTTACTTAACAACTTAATGAAAGTTTTAAGGACAGAATTGTTAATAGAGATTTGTGGCTCGCTCGGTCCCCCGATCTAACCCTCTGGTATTTCTATCTCTGGGGTAACTTAAAACAAAGTGTACAAGACAAACCCACACACCCTGGAAGAATTAAAACAAAATATCCGCCAGGAAATTGCCAGCATTTCTCAACGTGAGCTACGGCGAGTGATGGATAGTTTCTTAAAGAGGTGCCAAAAATGTATGGACAACAACGGTGGCCAGTTTCAGCATCTCCTGTCATAAATTTGGTAAGTAAAGCCTAAAAGTAGTTTTAAAAATGCTGTTTCTATGACAGCGGCAGACGGCAACGAGCGCCGAGAACTCGGACAGGAAGAACACCGCGCAGCCGGTTCGTAGTTTTTTGGCTCTCTCTGTATATTATGTTATGATACTAAAGATTACAGTCAGAATGATAAGATATTTGCGTGATTGAAAAACAGACGCATGGATTTTCTTTTATTAGCCATGACGCAGTATAGTTTTGCCTATTTAACGTGTATGCTTTTATTTTCATTAACTTTTCTCTGTACTATGTGGAGGGACAGGGCATTTTATAAAGAAGATATTATGCAGTTTTCCTGCTTCAGAAAATGAGACTCAGTGAGTGCTAATCAATTAGTAATATTAATATATGGCAGATGTAGAATGGAGAGTAATAAAAGCTTAGACATTACTTCGTTGATGCTCTAAGCTGACGTAATTATGCAGCAAATAAAAATTAATTTGTCAGGCAAGTTATGCATTATTATTATAATATTATTATTAATATTGGGGAGCTGCTGCAGTTGTATCAACATGTACATGATCTATAACCATTATGCAGTAAATGTTATTTTACATTTTCAAGGCTGTCTGAATGTAACATTTTCTGAACACCCAAAATGTATACTTACGAGCAGCCACTGGTCAAAACTGGAATATAAAAACAAAACTATATTTTAGTGATGGGACGATACCGCCATTTCTCGATACTCACTTTGTAAAAACTACAAAGGCTTGTTAAATGAATTGTGTTCTTATTAGTAGTTTTCTGAGTATAAACCATGTAACCAATTTTGTATTGCGTGCTAATTCCAAAATTGTTCCTGATTGACATTCTCCAATTGGCAGCAATTATTTTTATATTGATAATACCACAGGTTATACATCCCCTATTGTTTGTCAATAATAATAATATTAATAATGTATTGTCTATCCACATTATGGAAATCAATCGTACAGTGTGCTAATATGTTACTCTCATGACTTGTGTTGGACTTGCGTAAATACAAACTAACAGATGGAAGGTAAGAACAAATATTTCCATGCATGTATTATCTATCTCACGTCTTAAGTTTTGATTTGTTTCTACTGGATTCAAAGATTTTGGTCACTGGAGTAGATAAATATAAAGACTGAGAATGAGTCACCAAGCCAGGCTATTGCAGAAACGTGATTCAGTGCATCAGTTTCATTCACAACTCAGTTAACGCTGCATTAAATGTGTACCTCTACTCCTCCCCTCGATTGTTTTACGTGTTTTCATTTAGACACTAGAGTCTACGGAATGCTGCATTGATTCACCCACAGGAAAAAGTCAAGGTCTATCAAGAACTATAGTCCAAAAACTCTTTGTCGACACATGCAAGGCAATAACGTGAAGTCTCGACTCCTTTCATTCTTTATCTAGCATAAAGTTAAATTCAACAACTTTCAATTATGCAAAAACTGAAAAATAATCTGATGTGTTAAACTCACATGACTTTCTCTACTCTTGTACAAACTATTTTTACAAACGCTTATTCTCCGTATGCTTCATATTAATCGAGATGTCAATCTTATTGGTAATTTTCTTGTAGATGCAAGGGGAATATGGTAGGTTTTAAGCGATAGTCAAATATTTTAACGCTGGTTGCTATGTGGCGCATTCCATTCTCTTTGCATGTCCAGGACATAAAAAAAATCTCATGTGTTACACTCACATGACTTTCTCTACTCTTGTACAAACTATTTTTACAAACGCTTATTCTCCATCTACTTCATGTTAATCGAGATAAACATTTGCAGACTCTATCTTATTGCTAATTTTCTTGTAGATGTAAGGGGAATATATATTTACAAGGGCAATATAGAAATACAGTAGCCTTTAAGCACATACATATCTCTTAATAGCTGGTTGCTAGGTGCAGCACCATTCCCTTTGCCACAGATTAATACTCTTTGCATATCCAAGACAAAAAAATGAATAACGAATTCCCATTTGAGAAAATAAGTATTGAAAAATTTAAGGAAATAACAAGCAATATCTCGAAAATGGTTCACTCAACAAAAAAAATGTATATGACATAAATTGTGTATTTTAACGCGATTCTACATTTTTTGTGTAGTAAAATTATGTCTATCTCTTATGGTTTACCAGTTATGCAAAAGTCGTACACAATGAAGAATACTTTTGGAGACATTCCCAGGAAATTCAAGATATACATTTTGTCATATGATATTTTAATCAAAATCGTTAGAGCCATTTTTGAGAAAATTAAAATTTTCGAAAAATCTTCCATGTAAAGGGTAATCTGGGGTGGGGGGATTTTCTTGAAAACCTTCGTGTCGCATCTCTGAAAGATACTGAACCTAAATACCAAGTTTGGTGTTTATCCGACTGTTCGTTTCTGAGTTATGCTGTTCACAAACAGACAGAAAGACAGACACACACACACACACACGGACATAATTCCAAAAATGATTTTTTTGGATTCAAGGGTTCTCAAAACATGTATTTCCGGTGAAATCTCGGTATCGAATTTTTGGGTGGAATACAATACTTTCCCTACTTACTATACGTAGTAGATTAAGTAAAAATGTAAACATATCGAAAAAGTATCGAAAGTTTATCTCGAAGTACTAGACATTCGATCCCATCCGTACTATTTTTAGATTCACTAAAAGTATTCTACTTTTCACCTGTGTACTCTATAGAAACATTAATTTCCCCCGGCCACTTGTCCACATTAGGTATATGAAGTGTACTTTCTTTTATTTGCTTACGTTACCATCAGGATGCGATTGGTAGTCTCATTCAGTACACTGTAGGTACATTCACTACTTATCGATTAGTGAGAGCATGAGGAAGCGGGAGAAAATGGGAATTTTGCAAAATTACCCTCAAAATCCTAGCACTCTCACATTCCATGATATCACAATTACCAGAAACCCTTAACATGAAATCATAGGACTGCGTTTTACTTTTGAGAGCTTTAAAACACTCATATTTTGTGCTGGGGACGTGAAACTATTTGCTCCTTCATTCAAGGGCGCACTCACTATGATTCATGACAGTGCAAAATTCCCCCAGTGCGTGGGAATTACAGAGTTTTATTGGCGTATTGATGGAACAACATCTGATCTATTTTTTTTATCCCAGTTCCTTCCTTAAGTGCATAGTTTCGCTTTTTTGTAAAGTAGACATTTAAGGCTCTGCTTCTGTGACCTAGCAATGATTCGGACAGCTGTAGTATTCCCCACTGTGGACAGCGCGACTATTAGTGTAGTGCGTCGTTTTCTTTCATTATACATATCAATAAACCAAGACAGTACATTTTGAATCTCTTCTATTGCGTAAATAACATGTTTTATTTTAGTAATCGTATATAAATTAGTAAATAAAGTACTCGTTTTGCCTTCGTTGTTTTTGTTGAATGTTTATATAAACACAGTCTTTGTATCTAGGAGCTACTATATTATAGTGTTTCGGATTTGACTGCTTTCGTTCAACATTAAAAGTTGCAATACAAATACACAAAACAGGCGACTTAAAATACAATAATACACTAGTGGCCGGTTTCGGAAATCAGACGCGCATTCTACTATGGGGCAGTCGTCAACATACTTTCAAATGCATCTTCTGTCACTTATCTACAAGTACAGAGAGAGCTAAAAAACTACGAACCGGGTGCGTGGTGCTTTTCCTGTCCGTGTCCTCGGCGCTCGTTGCCGTCTGCCGCTATCATAGAAAGGCGCGGATGAAACCATACAGCATTTTTAAAACTAATTTTAAAGGTTTTACTTACCAACTTTATGAAAGGAAATGCCGAAACTGGGCACCGTCGTTTTCATACATTTTTGACACCTCTTTAAGAAACTATCCATCACTCGCCGTAGTTCACGTTGAGAAATGCTGGCAGTTTCCTAGCGGATATTTTGTTTTAATTCTTCCAGGGTGTGTGGGTTTGTCTTGTACACTTTAACTTACCCCAGAGAAAGAAATCGTAGGGGGTTAGGTCGGGGGACACAGGGGGGGGCACAAATCTCTGCTAATAATTCTGTCCTCAAACGCGCTTTTTTCGAGTCAATAGTTGAAGCCCGTGCATACGTGAATACAATTTTGCCTAATGTTTTTAGAGAATTAACAGACAGGGAGCGTGATTTTGCCTTCTTTCAACAAGACTTTGCAACAGTTCATAGGTCAATATTTCGATGAGAACAATTGGAAGTGTGTTTGAGGACAGAATTATTAATAGAGATTTGTGGCCTCCTCGTTCCCCCGACCTAACCCCCTGCGATTTCTATCTCTGGGGTAACTTAAAACAACGTGTACAAGACAAACCCACATATTCCGCCAGGAAACTGCCAGCATTTCTCAACATGAACTACGGCGAGAGATGGATAATTTCCTAAAGAGGTGCCAACGACCAATGGACAACGACGGTGGCCAGTTTCAACATCTCCTTTCATAAAGTTGGTAAGTAAAGCCTTTAAAAGTAGTTTTAAAAATACTGTATGGTTTCATCCGCGGCTTTCTATGATAGCGGGCAGACGGCAACGAGCGCCGAGGACGCGGACAGGAAAAACACCGCGCAGCCGGTTAGTAGTTTTTTGGCTCTCCCAGGAAAGCGTGCAGTTGCCGAGTCCTCTTACCAATGCGTTTTTTCTACAAATCAATGACTTTAAGTATACTGACCAAAATCTCTTTCTAGTTTAAAGGATCCCTTCCACCAGGTATTCTAAGCACGTGTTCAATCGGTTCCTACTAACGATGCATTAACCGTTACATGTAACGGTTACCGTTACGATTAACTATTTGTTTTCATGGCTATCGCGTTGGGAGTTACATTACCTTAATGGTTACCAGTAAAGATCACATTAAATGGTTGGATTGTACACCAGGTTAACGTAAAAGTGTCCGGTCTCTGGTTTTCCATAGCCCCTTCTAGTAAACACACAATTCACAACCGCCAACTTCTCTGCGCCTCTTTGGTCAACTCACAAGGCTAATTTGGACTACCTCCACACTGTGCTTGGCGTGGGACAGTGGTTAAGCTACATAACTTTTAAGCAAGCAGCTCGATTCTCTGTAGTGGATTGTTATCTTTTATTTTTTACAACTCGTTTTACTGCAATATAGCTAAACAATATTGCCTGTGTTGCTTTATTTTACTTAGAAATATAATTACAATAATGGTAACATTTTAGGTTATAACTGAGTACAAAACCTCCTCCTAACCCATAAATTAATGTCATGGCTGTCATCTACCGGTAGGACCTACTACTTAATAAACTCTACATACATGCATAAAAATCAATAAAATCTGTTATATATGTTTACTCGTGTATTTAAAAATGAAAGGGGTAAAAAGCTGTGTAGCCCCACGGAGATTTGAACATGCAACCTTAACAGTAAGTTAACTCAACCACGGAGCTAAGAGTGCTGCAGTAGCGTGGCATTGTAACGAGCTTTAGTTATACTCCAGTTGAGAACCATATACAATAAAGTGTGTTTTGGTTACAAATATTCAATGTTGAAACACTCAGAAACATCTGCCTGTTTGAAATCCTGTATATGAATTATTTTTTTCGAAGATTTTGTGATTTTAATTGTGATCCCCAATATAACTACTACAAGAATATACGCAGTATTATGAGCAAAGCCTGGCTGTCCCGAGTGCTCAGGAGAGCACCTGATTTGAGCTTCGTCTCTCAGATGCCGTCATATCAAAGGAAAATACATCGGTGTTGCAAACAACAACATAGCTCAAATTAAGTATACAATAAATTAAATATTTTAGTAGGACGTTAAATAAAACATGGCAGACATTTTGAAAGGCGGTGTTGCTAGAGAAATGAAACATTATTACCCAAACATACATTATTGTCTAACATAACAAAATACAGATAATTTGGTTACATATATGTAGCAAAGCGGATAATTAGTAGGGATTTTTCTCACCAAATGATATATCAGATCGACAGTGACACTTACAATCTCTTGCGTAGGAAGATTAATACTGCGTAACGAGTTGAGGCAACTAGTTCCTGATGTGTTACATGCAGTAAATGCCACCTCGACTCGGTAACCGTCTCCGTTACTTTAGCAACTGTTTACGCGATAACTACAGTTACCGTCTTCGTTACTTTGGTAACCGTTACAATGCAAACTTTACGTTATTTTCTGCCTATCCTTAGTTCCTAGTGTTGAACCATTTTAGTGGAAAACACTACAAGCTTAATTTTCTTTTAAGTAGGGGAACGGAGGGCATTCCCGCTCAGCGGGCAATGGCGCTCATGCAAGTATTTTGGTTTTGGTGAGAGTTTGACCTGCCCAAAAGGTGCTAAACTTGTGTGGCAGTCTTTATAACTTCGTAGTAGTTTAATGGTGGATCCGGAGGGAGAGGTTTTGTTGTTAACGTGCAAAATATTTTCAGCAGGAATTTCTCAGAGTAATCAGCGTGAAAAGCACTAAAGGTATGTGATTACCTATTATTTTCTGCACTTGACAGGTATCATGTTGATTTAGGGGATGCTTACAGCTCCCCATTAATATACTAAATAACATGTAAAACTGTATAACTTCTTCACTATTGGTAAAGAATTCCAACATGGCCATGGTGGGCAATGACGCTCAGGTGAGAAATGACCATTTCATCAAATGGTAGGGTAAAGGAAATCAAAAGAGCAAAGTATTGTATTGAAAGTTTTTCAGAAGAGGATGTGGATGAAGAAGAGTTATGCGATAATGATGAACCAGACGACATCATGCCAAACCCATTTGTTGATTGTGAAGAGAATGAAAATGAAGATGCGGCGTTTGGTCAAAACGGTGAAATCTGGTTCCGGAGTACCATTTGTGCAATTTGGTCCCATATAGACTGTAGTGGGAATGATAAACCACAACATTATACTCGTAAATGTGATTTTACATCCATTGATATCACCACACTGAGCGCAATTGCTCCCAAGTTTCGGGCAATCCCGCTCATTGCATAGTTAGTTCCTGCACTATAATGTTTTTCGAAAAAAATTTGTCCATTTATAAAAAAAAAGTGTTCAATGATTGTGTTATGCCAGCAACCAGTATGTTTAATTATATTTTGAGAAATTCTTAGTAATTTTTCCATAGGTGAGCGCCATTACCCTTCCCTCCCCTAATATTTAACGCCCGTTCTTAATGCACACGGCACCACATGCGGTGAATAGTGATGATACATGCAACGAAATAACTGGGAAAGGACATTTGGGAGGGTAACGTTCCAGGTCTTAAGTTTCGGGGCCATCTTAGCATTTCTGCCAATTATGAACACTGAGGAAAACCTGGACGGTTCTGGAGAGATTTGAACCGCAGACCTGCCGCTCATGAGTGCGTGCATTAATGACCTCGGTTACTCGTGTAGACAACCATAATAATACTGCCAACCTATGAAGATTAGAAATGTACGCATTAGTAATGAATCCAAATATAAGCATTGAATTACTAGATTCTTCTTCTCGTTTGCACGCACTTCGTCAATAACAAACGCGCCTGGCATTTTAATCTGTGAAAGATTTGTTTAAATTAGCGACACTGACAACAACGACAGTTTCGTCAGTGCTTTAGTTGAGTCAATGATGTCATGACGTTTCTTAGTTGTGTCCTTCCGGAGTGCCACTCCCACTGCTGAAGTTCCTACCTTATGACGTTCACAAATAGTTCTATCCGTCTTAATAATGACGTAATTGTGCAGCATCTGATTCTGATCGTGATTCCAGTATGATTCACAGATTCTCTAATGTACCTGAGCAAGGCCACTTACGTACTTTCCACCCACTGCATTTGAATCAGTTTTTTTTTGTAAACGCGAGAGAGAGAGAGAGAGAGAGAGAGAGAGAGAGAGAGAGAGAAGATCGTCCGGATCTTTTTATTTTCTTTACTCCGTACTTATATTAAGTAAGAGTAGGGCAGGGGGGGGCAAGTTGGCCAAATTTTAAGGTTTTTTTTTTATTTTTATTACAGCAACATTTCAACTAATCCTGACATGGTACTTACTGTTCTATAAATTTCTTTAACATCTATTAATAACTGCGTCATTATTTTACGGCCACTTAAATTTTAAATGTAAAACATAGTTTTAAATAATTTATTAAAAACAAATATCAAGATCAAGTTATTAAGAACACTTCGGATATACCTACAGGGTGAGCCAAAAGACTCCGAACCGCCTGTGCGATGTTTTTTTCCTGTCCGCGTCCTCTGCGCTCGTTACCGTCTGCTGCTATCAGAAAGACGCTGATGAAACCATACAACATTTTTAAAACTACTTTTAAAGGCTTTACTTACCAACTTTATGAAAGGAAATGCTGAAACTGGCCACTGTCGTTGTCCATACATTTTTGGCACCTCTTTAGGAAACTATACATCATGGAATTTTTGGGGGGTACTTTCCAAATGATGACCGATGTCGTCTAATGTTTCTTCGGTAGGAACCGAACGCCGTCTTTTAGATTTCTTAGCCTGAACACTTCCTGTGGCCTGAAATTTACTGTAAAGTTCATGGATTGTTGTACGGCCTCGAACTTTTACACCTGGAAATCTTTCTGCAAATCGTACTTTCACTTTGCGAGCTGACCGAGTTAACACATACGAATCATAAATATACGCTGTGCAGTAGAAAACATATACTGAGCCATAATATACTTTGTGACTAAGTACATGACAAAATAATAAATAACTCGTAATAACTGAACTACATCACATCACCGTCAACTAAAAACTGCACTTCACACTGCACATCAAAACCACAACAGCGTGATTTTGTTTATAGCAGCAGTGCGTTATCATGTTTTTATCATATTTCCACACGCCCAGTGGAAAAACACCGCGCAGTCGGTAATATTGTTCATAAAATACCCCTCCGGGGTAACTTAAAACATAAAGTGTACAAGACAAACCCACACACCCTGGAAGAATTAAAACAAAATATCCGCCAGGAAATTTCTCTACGTGAACTACGGCGAGTGATGGATAGTTTCCTGCAGAGGTGGCAAAAATTACGGACAACGCCGGTGGCCAGTTTCAGAATCTCCTTTCGTAAAGTTGGTAAGTAAAGCCTTTAAAAGTAGTTTTAAAAATGTTGAATGGTTTCATCCGCGCCTTTCTATGATAGTGGCAGACGGCAACGAGCGCCGAGAACGCGGACAGGAAAAACACCGCGCAGCCGGTTCGGAGTCCTTTGGCTCACTCTGTATAATTACAGATTCAACATAGTAAATTCACCTAATACAGGGTAACGTTTTTTAAACATATAAACAGGTCCTTAAAGTAAGATGTAACGTACAAAGTTAATTAAACACTTAAATGGCAACAATAAAACGAAACACTGTACCCAAATTAATCGGAAATGTCTGAAAAACAATTTAAACACAAACTGCCTGTTGCTATTACTGTGCCAACTTGCCCCTGGTCTACTTGTTTTAAAAGAAGCCTGATATAGCGATCAAGAATAAGGAATTAAAATACTTAAAATATCAAGGAATACAGTAATTTAAAATAACTTTCAAACAAAATATTTAGAAACCATTTAATATAGGGTATGTACCCAGGAAAGAAATTAAAAAAAAATCCCATGAAGCGAATATTTACTAACCTCGCGGAAAAAACAACTTCAGGCTTCCTTCCACTACAACTGGTCACAAAGGATTGTCGCTGCCGTGCGACGTGTGTTTGGAGACAAGGAATAATATGTCTGCATTCCATTGCAATTTGTTGACTTAGGGCTGGAATAAGTGCCAAATGCCAACTTGCCCTCCTCTCCCCTATTGTATTCACCCAAAAATTCGATGTCGAGATTTCACCGGATATACATGTTTTGAGGCCTCCCTGAACCCCCCCCCCAAAAAAAAAACATTTTGAGAAAAAGGTCCGTGTGTATGTGTGAACAGTACGAGGGCGGATTGATAAGTCAGTGACTTTTTAAAGAAAATTTTTCCAAAAAATCAATTTTATTTCTTAACACAGTCTCCTTTCAATTCAATACACTTTGTCCACCAACGTTTCTCCAATTTTTTTAACCTTTCCAAAAATTATGATTTTTCGAAGTCTACAAAATATGAGATTGTTTCTCCATGATGTGTTCACTGGACGTGAATTTCTTCCCAGCGAACCAATTTTTCAGGTTTGCGAATAGGAAGAAGTCGCTCGGAGCCAAATCTGGAGACTATGGTGGGTGGTGAGGCACCAGTTCGTAGCCCAGTTCCACAAATTTTGCAATGGCAATGGCTGACTTGTGTGAGGATGCATAATCCTGGTGATAGACAACCTTTTTCTTCATCAAATGGTGTCGTTTCTTTAACAATTGTTTGTGAAACTGATCCAACATTGCGGCATAATATGAACGTGTAATCGTTATACCCTTTTCCAGGTAGTGGATGTCTATCGCCCCTTGTGAATCCCAAAAGACACCTGCCATGATTTTTCCTGCCGATGGAATGGTTTTCATTTACTTTGAAGGAGGTTCGCCGAAGGAAATTCACTGCTTTGATTGTTGTTTGGTTTCAAGTTGATAGTAATGGATCCAAGTTTCATCAACCGTGATATAACGCTGCAAAAGCTCATTTGGGTTGCGCTGGAACATGTTCAAACATCCCTGTGAAATGGTCACACGATTCCGCTTGTTCTCAACTCTGGGCAGTCGCGGCACCCATCTTGCTAACAGCTTTCTCATACTCAAAAATTCGTGCAGAATGTTATACATCCGTTCACTCGAGATGTTTACTGTCTTGGCTATCTCGCGGATTTTCACTCGGCGGTCTTCCAACACATTGTTGTGAACTTTGTTCACCATTTCTTCTGTGGTGAACTCAACCGACCGGCCTGTGCGTACGGCATCTCTTGTGCTCGAACGACCACATCGAAATTCTGTGAACCATGCCATGGGATGGAGCAGAGTCCCCATAACACTTGTTCAGCTTTTCTTCCGTTTCCTTCACCGTCTTACCACGCAAAAAGCAGTGCTTTATCAGAACAAGAAATTCACTTTTCTCCATTTTCTACGAAGCAACACACATCTGCTTATTTTAAAAGCTCTCAACAATGTTCTAAGAAACAAATGACGACGAATTTCTGCGATTATACCCAGAATAGATGTAAGACTTGTATGCAAACAAGAAACCTGTGATTAGAACACTATCTCTCGTCAAAGTCGTGGACTTGTCAATTCGCCTTCGTATAACTCAAAAACGAAAAGTAGTTTAAATACCAAAATTGGTAATTAAGTTCAGGACCTTCGAAGGATGCGACACAAATACTTTGAAAAAAAAGTCCATCCCCCTAAAAGTATCCTTTACATGTAAATGTTTTCGTTTTCTTTCCTTTACTCATGTTAGTTTCTTAAAAACAGCTCAAACGATTTTGATTAATATTTCATATGTTTAAGCTATTTTCATGACAAATAAAATGTATATTCTTCATTTTTTGAATAGTCTTATGAAGTTCTCTACATTCTAAATGACTTCGTTTGGTAATCGTAGGAGATAGACACCAAAATGTATAGCTGATTTAACACTTGATCTAATTAAAGGATACCTAAGCATTAGAGAAAGCCAAAATAAAATCAATTCCAATGCCTTCTTTGTCAATATTAACTGCCCATTAACATTCAGGAAAAACGAGGGAAAGGTGTCATGGTCTCGGAGACCAGTTGCGTGCATTGGCGTCATAACATAGGCCGCCAGTATATCTGTCGGTTCAAGACCAGGGTAATGTAAACGAAAGGAAAGTAACTCAATAAAACATTACCAGTCCATTGATTAACTGGAGGAAAACGAGCCACATGTAACCTGAATAAAGCATACACAAAAGTTATGCATAAAATAAACCATACGAGGGGCACTATTTATATTTTGAGCCTTGGCAACCCTGAATGTTGTAGGTGCCATCTGATGTTTCCAATGGAAAGTTTGACATTTTTTACCATAATCTACTTCAAACATTTTGTCAATAGAGCGTCATTTGTTTTGTTTACACTAACTTGAAAATTGTGTGTCAACAAAAACATGGAATTAACACGTGAAAATATTCGTGCAATGATTTAGTACGACCTTCGAGGTGGATTATTAAGACAAGAGTGCATCGATCAACTAACTTTCACATTTAGGGACGAAGCTCTATCCTTTAGCACTGTGAAACGCTGGTATAACGAACTTAATCGTGGTCGCCGTTCGCTCAATGATGAAGTTCGTGAAGGTCGTCCAAAATCAGTTGCTGTGCCAGAAAACATTGATGCTGTGCAAAAACTAATAATGAAAGATCGTCATGCAACATATTGTGAGATTGAGGCAACCCTAGGCATTAGTTCCACCCGCATATATAAAATATTGCATGATTATTTAGCCGTGAGAAAGGTTTGCTCTCGTTGGATCCCACATAATTTGATGCAATCTCAAAAAGATGTTCGTGTCGATTGGTGTACAAAAATGCTCAAGAAATACAATGGAGGTGCCTCAAAAGACGCATATAAGATTGTAACAAGTGACGAATCATGGATCTATGCGTATGAGCCGGAACGTCAACAGCAGTCGACTGTATGGGTGTTTCAAGATGAAGCAAATCCAACAAAAGTTGTTCGCACTCGAAGCAAATGGTCGCCTGCTTTTTCAGCAAAACTGACCATGTGACAATAGTGCCTTTAGAGGAACGAAAAAGGGCCAATGCCGAATGGTACACAACCATTTGTTTGCCGGAAATCTTCGGTGAAGTAAGGAAAACCAACAAGAACCGTAGGATCGTTCATCAAGACAATGCGAGCGCACACACATCTCGTCTAACAACAGAGTATATGAAGGCTCAAAAAATCGAACTGATGGGTCATCCGCCATACAGTCCTGATTTGGCACCCAATGACTTCTTTTTGTTCCCGAACATCAGGAATAAATTGCATGGACAACGATTTTCGTTGGCAGAAGAAGCCGTTGATGCCTTCAAAAACCACGTTTTGGAGGTGTCTCAAGAAGACTGGAATAAATGCTTTGACAAATGGTTCAAACTGATGCAAAAGTGTATTGATCATAAAAGAGAATATTTTGAAAAACAATAAAGCAGTTTTCAATCAGAAATTACTTTGTTTTAATTATTAGGCTCAAAATATATATAGTGCCCCTCGTAGTAGAACATAGTGTTCATCAGAATTTTCGCTTTTGAGTTATGCCTCTCTCTTTCACATTAAAGTAAGTCTTGGGAGGTTCAGGGGACCTTAAACTGTGCATTTCTGATGAAGCAATATAGATATCTAATTTCGAGTCAAACTTTAAACTTCAAATTAAGGCGGTAGAGTAATAAAATCTGATGTGCTACATTCATATGACTTTCTCTACCCACTCGTCTACAACTACTCTTACGAGAGCTTATCCTTCTAAGCACTTCTTGTTAACGGAATAAACTTTCATTACACATGTATACACTTCGTTGTAGATATAAGGAGGATACACTACGCTCAAGCGATAGTCAGATTTTTTAAAAAATTTTGTGTTACAGTCGCATAACTTCCTCTACCCCATATTTGTTAGTGGGCATACAAATTATTCTCACGGAAGTTAATTTCTTTGTCTACTTCATTTTAATCAAGATAAACCTTTAAATGTTACACATTTGGTTACACTACAAAGGGAACAGCGATAGTCAAATGTTTAACAACTGGACGCTATACGCTGGCCTTAAAATTCCATACTGTTTCCACGACATCCAAGAAACAACTGAAAAGGAACGGGACTTAAAAAGAACGACAAAAATATTGAACAAGTGAACCATTAATAACGGGTATCTCGAAAATGGCTGATGCCATAAAAAACTTATTTGAAATAAACTGTGTGTTTTACAGAGATCTAAGCTTTTTATGTAGTACGTTTTCGTCTATCACTTAACGTTTATCAGTTACACAAGATTATGCAAAATTCCTTCCGAATGAAGAGGAATTCACAGGCCATTCTCAGAAAATTATAGACGTACATTTTATTTGTCATGTAAATATCTTTACTTAATGGTATTTTAATCAAAATCGTTAAGAGCCATTTTTTAGAAAATAAAAAATTACGAAAAACGTTTCATGCGCGTCTGGTAGGTACTGAATTTAAATACCAAGTTTGGTACAGATTCGAGTTTTCGTTTTTGAGCTATGCTGCTCACAGACAGACAGACAGACAGAGACACACACACACACACACACACACATTTTTCTAAAAAGCTTCTTTTATTCATGAGGCCTCAAAACATGTATTTCCAGTGAAATCTCGATATCAAGTTTTTGGGAGGCATGCAATACCTTCTCTACCTGCTATATACGTGGAAGAGGAAAATAAAAATCTAATGGGGACTAAAAAGATAACTGTTGTTTTACGAGACCTACATTTTTTATATAGTAAGATTATTCTATATCTTAAGTTTACCCATTTTGTTAATCAACATCGTTAAGAGGCATTTTGTAAATAAAGAGCAATTTTTAATGTAAAGGGCAGTTTAGAGTGAGGGAATTTTCTTGAAAATCTTCGTGTTGCATCCTTGAAAGATGTTGAACTTAAATGTCAAGTTTGGTATTTAATCGACTTTTTGTTATTCAGTTATACTCTTTATACACAGACGGACACACACACACAACCTTTGTCTAAAATTCTTTTTGCAAGGGGATTCAAGGTGCTCAAAATATGTATTTCGAAATTTCGGTATCGAATTTTTGGTCGAACACAATACTTCCTCTAGTTCCTATAGAGTAGAGAAAGTAAAAAGATATTCTGATAATGCAGACTTTATAAGTAACACTGTATATATTTTTCTATGAGTACACGAGAAGGAAGAGAGGGAGGGGGAGAGAGAGGCAGGTTACATCTTGTACATAACGAATGGAACATCTGCTACGGGTGGAATTAGATAACCGCGAAGACAAAGGAAACAATTTCCAATGTAGGTGCTTGGGGGCGTAAGTCTGAAATAGTAACAATTAGAGCAGAAAGCGCCAATTTGAATACCCACTCAAAGAACTCATTTGCTATTCGTAATCACAAATTATCGTTCTCAAGATGTAATGGAATAGACACAAAACTGTGCTCATTAACAACGAAGCCGATTTGAGGCCACGTAATCGTATCTGAGTATGCAAATTCCCAGAAATTTGGCGAGGTAGATAACTTACGGGATTAAAATTCCTTGTAAACTCCTGGAAATGTCTTTTGATATTGACTAGAATAGTAATTTACGCAACACGTGATGATTATGTCACGAGAGAATGTTTGTCGTACGAACGACAATTTTCAGCAGTGTCATATTAAGGACTATCTACTAGTTGTACACTTCATTTTATGTAATTTTACCATTATAAATTGCAAAACATAATCATTAAATAATTCGGCATTCCTAGCTGACATAAGTGAGATTTTCTTCATATGTTCGTAAATGAGAGTTAGTTTCTCTCCCTGCATTTCATTTGTTATTACCTGGCGCCTTGAACCCATAGGCAAGACTGTAACTTGCATGCATTACCTTCCTGGGAGACAAAAGTGAGTGTGTGTGGTAGAGTCTGATGTATCCTATCATATCAGCATAGCATGTTAAGTAATTGTAAATTTAAGATTTTAATTATTCTATACTTAATAATGTGCAGCGGCTTTTGCATCTTCGTTGAAAGAATATCACAAAATGGTTTCATATTCTCTCTATAAGGCACGGTAATTTGGAATACTGGCACCAAGTCATTGTTATGGGAAATATGTCATTGCTGTTATTGGCACCCGTGCCATAATGAGCCAATTATGAACGATACTGAATAAAGTAATAACCTGTTTACAATCGTAATGGTAGGACTGCATAAAACAATATTTTATCCAGGTAAAAGCCACATTCCGTTATGCGCTTACCAAAAATGTATTGCATGCTATTTTTTGCACGATCGTTATTTATATCAATTGAATTATAGTGAGATATTAGCTGAAATTTTATATGTATTATTGAAGATAGATGTTACATTTTAGAAGATGATTCGCCCTTATGTATGCGTTGCTATGGTGACACAATGTTTGTAAATAAGAATTGTTATCCGTGTCGCCATATTATGATGTAGTTTTATAGTTAACAATTTGATTTACTTTTATTTCATTTCCGGAAAAAGTAACACGACGTATCCAATGATGTGGAAATCGAAGAGGCTTGGAAAAGTGGATGAGTTAATACCAAAGAAATTAAAACAGAGGTATGAGTTGATAAAGGTATGGATATTAATTAGAAGAATGTATTGGCGTATTTCGCTAGTCCAGGAAGTTTGTCGTCGGAATTTTCGATGTTGAAAACTATGATAAAGTTAAATGATGGAATTCATATTGGAACTTTCAAGTTAGTGTGTGTATTGTGATCGTTTTACTTGCAATCTGGTGCTTTTGGCCATTTCTTTCAGCATTGAGACTTCTTTTGTTTTCATAGCAACCACATTGCATGTGGGAATGTCAATTTCCGATCCTTAGCAACAATATTAGTGACACAAATTAGTTACATCATACAAAAATATCTTTATTAGTATTACTTTTGGAAGAGACGTTTAATATGCACATAGAATAATACTGTAAAACGAAGATATTTACATGACAAAGTTTATTTCTTGAATTTCCTCTGAATAGCGTGTGAAGTCATCATTCGGAATTAATTTTGTATATTTTTTTCACAACTGCTAAACTGTAACAAATTTGACAAAGAACTGACTAATATCGCAATCTCTTTAATACACACCCACCTCTATAAACGACACACATTAACAATTACTGCAGCCAGTAACAAGTAACCAAAGTCTAGGGCAGGAATTTACTGCTTTAATGAGCAGTATTTTCTGCACTAAAATGGATGGCTACATTTACTGCTTTTGCTGATGTCCCAGCTTCGCTGCTGTTCCAGGCAGTGCACAGTGTGTAGTGGATGTGAATTGCAAGACGATTTATCACTGTTTATTGTTAGTTTATGTTATGATATAAAATCTTATGGTTACTTCACATGACTTTCTCTACCCTCTATAATTTATTAATGGATATAAAAACTATTCTTACGAAAGCTTATTTCTCTATCTACTTTATTTTAATCGAGACAAACCTTTGCAGAAGTCGCTATATTTATAAATGCAAAGGAAATGGCGATGGTCAAACGTTTAAGAACTGGACAATATATGGTGGTCTTAAAATTCAATGCTGTTTACATGACATCACAAGAAACATCCGAATGTCGACAGGACTTAAAAAGAATGATAAAGTACTGAACAATGCGAACCATTAATAACGGATATCTCGGAAATAGCTTATGTCAGAAAAAGGTTATTTGAAATAAATTCTGTAATTTGAATAAGATCAACATTCTTTGTGTAGTACATTTTCGTCTATCGCTTAAAGTTCACCGATTATACAAAATTCCTTCCTGAAAAGGACTATTCCCAGAAAATTCAACATATACTTTTATTTCTCATGTAAATATTTTTAATACCTATATGGTATTTTAATCAAAATCGTTAACAGCCATTTTAAAGAAAGTAATACATTTCGAAAACTCTTGCATGTAAATGGTGGTTCAGGGTTGGGAGATTTTCTCGAAAACCTTCGTGTCACTCTTTGCAAGATACTGAACTTAACTACCAAGTTTGGTATTTATCCTACACACACGGACCTTTTCTTGAATGCGGGGGGCCTCAGACAATGTACTTCCAGTGAAATTTGTGTATCGAATTTTCGGTTGAAATGTAATAGCACCTCCTCCTCTACATGCTTTGTGCGTGGTAGAGAAAGTAAAACTTGCATGGCAATCCGTTTTTGCTAAAGTTATTTCGGCAGGCTCGGTTATTTTATTCCAGGCTTCAACTTTCCCTTTCTATTCTTACAATTTTCTTCTCAGGACTATAGAGATCTGGATATTTCTCAACTTCGCTTATTGACTATCAAGCTCTATTTTAACAGACAAAGAGATTCGAAAACACAATGAAACACAGCTCATAAGCACGTGGTGTTAAAAACAGTTGAGACTGTGGCCAGCGAGCTGACTTCTCACCCAGAGGTCCCGGGTTCGATTCCCGGTAAGGATGGGGTGGGACCTTTTCTTTAATTATAATTATCCCTACCCTTCATAGATTATGGAAGTATGGATGTGAAAGTGAACGTGTGCGTGTGAAAATAAATTTGAAAAAAAAGCGACGAAAATATACAGTAACGTAAACGTAAGAGTTCTGAGTAAAAACACTACCAAATGTTTCAGTCAAAACCCCTACATGACCATGGCAGATACAGGAGGCTATAGAAATGAACAAAAGAAGGAAGAAAAAACTGGTTGCAGCGAGCTGCCAGGGCAGGGACAAATTACTCAAGAAAATGGAACTCTGCCTGCTCTCGACGGTACGACCTTGAACCTGTCGCCGGCATTCATACTTCATCTTCATCAACATCCTTGCAAGGATTAGGCACTCTTACCTGTTCCGACTTCAAAGTGCTATGACCATCTCTTGCTCGGACGTTACAATATCTCTTCTACCTTGAGGTTGATAGCCATTCACCAGGTGGGCTCTCCAATTGTCTTTATACTCTTCTGTTTTTTTCATTTAAGTTATACCGGGTAGAAGAGAACTCACTGCATTAATTTAAACCAGTTATAGATCTCATTATTTGGAACATATGTCGTATCTTTCAGTTTTTTCTATGACCATTATCTGAGGGGATATTTTAGGTTTTTTGAGAACATAAACCGCAGACGCTGGCAACGTTGCAGCGGCAGCCGACCAGTAGTTGGCACCCTTACTTTTAAGACCTGAAGTAAGTCAGCGCGTAACACGTTACACTTTCGCAGTATGGCGCGTGGTGATAATCCCCTAAACACACCTGGGTTCTTTTATCACAAAACGTGTGAGTTTCTATCCATAGTACGATGTTACACTAATAATGACCCAACTCCTAGTGGAGCTGACAAAAGCAGGCTGTGATTTCCAGTCAGCGATCGCGAAATACTTATTGGACGATGAAGGCATTACTTCCATACTATTAGTGTAAGCCAATAGCTACCAAGTTGTACTTGTCATTTCGCCAAAACATTGCACCACCCTTTCGTCATTAATTCCCGACGTCGCGGTTCAAACCCGGCGGAGGGCGATGAATTTTTTCGGGCGTAAAATCCTTAGGATGGCTTCTTTCGGAAGCGAAGTAAAACCGGTGGTCCCATGTAGATTTACGGCACGTAAAAGAACCTCAAGCTTGATAAAGAGGCCTCTGAGCAAAATTACCGGTCTTTCACGTCCAATATAGAATGGGATGCTAAAAACCACAGCAGTTAAAGAGCGTCCATAAATAAAACTCAATTTATTTACCCTTTCGTTGTGTTTGTTTGGATCGAGGGTAGGGTGAAAAACAAAACCGCTAGTCCCCCCACCTCTCAGTTCAGATATGCTGTTTTGTTTACGTCCAGGAGCCAGTTCTTACACTGACCAACTTTGACCTAGCAACGTTACCTATGTCTCCAACCACATTACGTCTACAAAACGGTGTTCGAAAAATGATTAATTATTTCAAAATTCTGTATGGTGTCATATAGTTACTACCGAAACTAGGTCAGAAATAGGTTACTCTACCCATCTTACAAGTAACAAACTATTATCTTCGTACATTCTCGTAGAATAATCCATATAATTTGGAAAACAATGTTTTTCCCGAAAATGGCTGATCACAGGACAAAATACTTTTTGTTCGTAGTAGGTCTGAAATAGGTATACATTAGAAAGAATGTAATAGGTTCACTTCCACCCTATATATACTTATTCTTCTCGTATAGTTTCATTTCGTATCAAATCCATTCCTGTGCATCCTTTAACTCTACGGAGAAATTTCATTTCCGTTGACTGTATCTTACTTTTATCTCTTTCATGTGTTATCCAAGTTTCACTTCCGAACACTAACACTGTTACAGACAGTACTTCAGTACTTTTTAACATTTTAATTTTGTATCTTTCTAATATCTATTCTAATTTTTAGGCAGTACGGCGTAGCTCATAAAAGCAATAATTAGTGCCAATGGAGCCCTTGATGACGAGAACCTGGACCCATTGTCAACCAGTTCCTGAAAAGCCTTAATTAAACTGGGCTTACAATTCGTTCACGGTTTGTAAATACTGCATAGTGCCTTGCGGAGAAACGCGGAGTTTACACGAGTCGCACTTCCGTTGTTACACACAAAACATTGCCGTGACCAGCGCCCGCCCGCTTTCATCTTCGATGAGACATTTGCTGGGAATTTCGCATGAGTGTGCTCCACTCCCTTAGCTAGACAAACAGATGCCGGTAAACACGCAATGCCTACGTGTGTCGGCCTTTCCCTTTCTGTACTGCACACGGAGTCTACAAACACTGGATTTCCGGGAGCCATTCGGAGTTCTTTCGTCAACAAACCACTTTCAGACCACCTGGGAGGAAGAATGGCCCTGACCTAAACTTTATAGAAATTCCCTTATATAATATTATAGCACAAGGTTATTCAAAAGGAAGGAACAGAACTTACATATTTATTTCTAGTGAACGACAATAGATGGGGACACCTGCGATGCATCACTGAACAGAGAAAAGTTCAAAGTTTTATTTTATGTGTTCAAAATGAGCACCATTAGTTATGTGAGGACGACCAGTGCTTTTCCGTTTGTACGTAACCATCTACTACGAATTTATTGTATCAATTGTAAATTTTTTATGACGAGGCGGCTCATTGTTGAACTTACAACGAAATGCACGCTGCAATGAAGCAATCGATTCACTCTTTGCAAACTGCAGCACACAAAACGACTTTTCCTGTGGTGTCGCCATTTTCTCGTAAACAAACAGCGCCACTGTAGGCACTGAATGGAACTAATAGGTGGGACTTAAAACTTTGAACTTTCCTCTATTCAATGATGTGTCCCTATCTATTGTCGTTCTTAGAAATAAATATGTAAAGTCTGTTCCTTCTTTTTGAATAACCCTGTATTAATATAAAAAGGTGATTCTTGTATTCATGGTGTGTTTTTGGTTAGAAATAACCCCAAATTGCAACATGGACTTGACTGCGTGCACGATCCGGTAAACAAAACAACTACGTAACTCAATGTTTGTTACTAATGAACCCATACGAAGCAGGAAAAAAACCGGTTACATTCACATGACTTTCTCTCTTATTATTTATTAGTGGGTATACAGTCTATTTAATTTTAATCGAAATAAACCTTTGCTGAAATAGCTACATACTACATTTTGTTATAGATAAGGGATATGCGATAGTCAAATGTTTAAGAACTGAGCGATATATGCTGTCTTAAAATTCCATACTGCTTCCATGCATCGCGAGAAACAACTGAAAATTGAAAGGACTTCAAAATAATGACAAAAATATTGAATTCGAACCATTAATAACGGACATTTCGGAAATGGTTGATGTCACTTAAAAAATCTGATGTGTTACACTCACATGACTTTCTCTACTCTTGTACAATCTATTTTTACAAACGCCTATTCTCCATATGCTTTATGTTAATCGAGATATCGAGATGTCAATCTTATTGCTGATTTTCTTGTAGATGCAAGGGGAATATGGTAGCTTTTAAGCGATGGTCAAATATTTTAACGCTGGTTGCTATGCGGCGCATTCCATTCTCTTTGCAAGTCCAGGACAAAAAATGAATAACGAATTTGAGAAAAAGTATAAGTATTGGAAAATTTAAGGGAATAACAAGCAATGTCTCGAAAACGGTTCACTCAACAAAAGAAATGTATATGACATAAGTTATGTATTTTAACGAGATCTACATTTTTTGTGTAGTAAAATTTTGTCTATCTCTTATGGTTTACCAGTTATGCAAAAGTCGTTCACAATGAAGAATACTTTTGGAGACATTCCCAGAAAATTCGAGATATACATTTCATTTCTCATGACATTATCTTAAACATATGATATTTTAATCAAAATCGTTAGAGCCATTTTTGAGAAAATTAAAATTTTCGAAAAATCTTCCATGTAAAGGGTAGTCTGGGGTGGGGGGATTTTCTTGAAAACCTTCGTGTCGCATCTCTGGAAGATACTGAACCTAAATACCAAGTTTGGTGCTTATCCGACTGTTCGTTTTTGAGTTATGCTGTTCACAGACAGACACACACACACGGACATGTTTCCAAAAATGCTTTTTTTGGATTCAGGAGGTCTCAAAACGTGTATTTCCGGTGAAATCTCGGTATCGAATTTTTGGGTGGAATGCAATACTTCCCCTACTTACTATACGTAGTAGAGAAAGTAAAAAGGTTATGTGAAGTAAACTTGTGTTTCAAAGAAAACTACATACTCTTTTTGCATAGTACGTTTTCATCTATCGCTTAACGTTTACCACTTGTACAATATTATACAAAATTCTTTCCCAATGAAGTAGATTTCGTAAACTATTCCCAGAAAATTCAACATACACATTTTATTTGTCATGTAAATGTCGTAAATATACGGTATTTTAACTAAAATCGTTATCAGCCATTTTTTTAGAAAATAAAAGATTTCGAAAAATTACCCATGTAAAGAGTCATTTGGAGTGGGAGGATTTTCTTGAAAATCTTTGTGTCGCATTTTTGGAAGGTACTGAACCTAAATATCAAGATTGGTATTTATCCGAACTTGAGTTATGCTGTTCTCTCTCTTTCTCACACACACATATATACCTACACGGACTTCTAACAAGCCTTTTTTTTATTTAAGGTGCCTTAAAACAGTATTTCCGCTGATCTCGGTATCGAATTGTTTGATAAAACGCAATACCTATTCTACCTATCATGTACGTGATATAGAAAGTGAAAATGTTATACTAACAGAAAAAAAGCAAATCCTCTGGAAGAACGTTTATTTTTAGACAGATGGCACGAAAAGCAGAGTTTTTAACACGAGCCGCTCATACAGGAAATTGAAGATAACACTGCAACAAAACTTTTGCAACACTCCATTGTTACAGGTTGTTGACAGTATATGCTACGGGGCTGAGTTAAATTGTTGATAGTTTACGCTACGGGGATGAGTTGGGTTGTTGACAGTACCTACACTATGTGATCAAAAGTATCCGGACACCCCCACAACGTTTTTCATCTTAGGTGCATTGTGCTGCCACCTACTGCCTGGTACTCATTATCCGCGACCTAGTAGTCATTAGACATCGTGAAACAGCAGAATGGGACGCTCCGTGGAACACTCAGACTTTGAACGTGGTCAGGTAATTGGGTGTCACTTGTGTCAGAAGTCTGTAAGCGAGATTTCCACACTCCTAAACATCCCTAGGTCCACTGTTTCTGATGTGATAGTGAAGTGGAAACATGAAGGGACATGTACAGCAGAAAAGCGTACAGGCCGACCTCGTCTGTTGACCGCCGACATTTGAAGAGGGTCGTAAAGAGTAATAGGCAGACATCTATCCAGACCATCACACAGGAATTCCAAAATACATCAGGATCCACTCCAAGACTGACAGTTAGGCGTGAGGTGAGAAAGCTTGGATTCCATGGTCGAGCGGCTGCTCATAAGCCACACATCACGCAGGAACATGCCAAACGACGCCTCGCTTGGTGTAAGGAGCATCAACATTACACGATTGAACAGTGGCAAAACGTTGTGTGGAGTTTCGAATCACGGTACACAATGTGGCGATACGATGGCAGGGTGTGGGTATGGGGAATGCCCGGTAAACGTCATCTGCCAGCGTGTGTAGTGCCAACAGTGAAATTCGGAGGTGGTGGTGTTATGGTGTGGTCGTGTTTTCCTGGAGGGGGCTTGCACCCCTTGTTGTTTTGCGTGGCATGATCACAGCGCAGACCTACATTAATATTTTAAGCACCTTCTTGCTTCCCACTGTTGAAGAGCAATTCGGGGTTGGCGATTGCATCTTTCAACACGATCGAGCACCTGTTCATACTGCACGGGCTGTGGCGGAGTGGTTACGCGACAATAACATCCCTGTAATGGACTGGCCTGCACAGAGTCCTGACTTGAATCCTATAGAACACCTTTGGGATGTTTTGGAACGCCGACTTCGTGCCAGGCCTCACCGACCTACATCGATACCTCTCCTCAGTTCCGTACTTCGTGAAAAATGGGCTGCCATTCCCCAAGAAACCTTCCAACACCTGATTGAAAGTATACCTGCGAGAGTGAACGCTATCATCAAGGCTAACGGTGGGCCATCACCATATTGACTTCCAGCATTACCGATGGAGGGCACCACGAACTTGTACATCATTTTCAGCCAGGTATCCGGATACTTTTGATCACGTAGTGTATATGCTATGGGACTAAGGTTGTTGACAGTATGCCTACGCTACGGGGCTGATTTGGGACGAAGTATATGCTACAGGCTGAGTTACCTACGTTGTTGACAGAATATGCCACGGAGCTTAGTTGGGTTGTTGACAGCACACGCTACGGGGCTGAGTTACGTTGTTGACAGTATATGCTACGGGGCTTAGTTGGGTTGTTGACAGCACACGCTACGGGGCTGAGTTACGTTGTTGACAGAATATGCCACGGGGCTTAGTTGGGTTGTTGACAGCACACGCTACGGGGCTGAGTTACGTTGTTGACAGTATATGACACGGAGCTTAGTTGGGTTGTTGACAGAATATGCCACGGAGCTTAGTTGGGTTGTTGACAGCACACGCTACGGGGCTGAGGTACGTTGTTGACAGAATATGCCACGGAGCTTAGTTGGGTTGTTGACAGCACACGCTACGGGGCTGAGTTACGTTGTTGACAGTATATGCTACGGAGCTTAGTTGGGTTGTTGACAGCACACGCTACGGGGCTGAGTTACGTTGTTGACAGCATATGCTACGGGGCTTAGTTGGGTTATTGACAGCACACGCTACGGGGCTGAGTTACGTTGTTGACAGAATATGCCACGGGGCTTAGTTGGGTTGTTGACAGCACACGCTACGGGGCTGAGTTACGTTGTTGACAGTATATGCTACGGGGCTGAGTTGGGTTGTTGACAGTATATGCTACGGGGCTGAGTTAGGTTGACAAGATATGCTGCGGGGCTGAGTTACGTTGTTGACAGTATATGCTACGGGGCTTATTTGGGTTGTTGACAGCACACGCTACGGGGCTGAGTTACGTTGTTGACAGAATATGCCACGGGGCTTAGTTGGGTTGTTGACAGCACACGCTACGGGGCTGAGTTACGTTGTTGACAGTATATGCTACGGGGCTGAGTTGGGTTGTTGAGAGTATATGCTACGGGGCTGAGTTAGGTTGACAGGATATGCTGCGGGGCTGAGTTACGTTGTTGACAGTATATGCTACGGGGCTTATTTGGGTTGTTCACAGTACACGCTACGGGGCTGAGTTGGGTTGTTGACAGTACACGCTACGGGGCTGAGTTAGGTTGACAGTATATGCTACGGGGCTGAGTTACGTTGTTGACAGTATATGCCACGGAGCTTAGTTGGGTTGTTGACAGCACACGCTACGGGGCTGAGTTACGTTGTTGACAGTATATGCTACGGGACTGAGTTGGGTTGTTGACAGTATATGCTACAAGACTGAGTTGACTTGTTGACAGTATTTGTTACAAGACTGAGTTGACTTGTTGACAGTACATGCTACAAGACTGAGTTGACTTGTTGACAGTATATGCTACAAGACTGAGTTGACTTGTTGACAGTATATGTTACGGGACTGAGTTGACTTGTTGACAGTATATGCTACAAGACTGAGTTGACTTGTTGACAGTATTTGTTACAAGACTGAGTTGACTTGTTGACAGTATTTGTTACAAGACTGAGTTGACTTGTTGACAGTATTTGTTACAAGACTGAGTTGACTTGTTGACAGTATATGCTACAAGACTGAGTTGACTTGTTGACAGTATATGCTACAAGACTGAGTTGACTTGTTGACAGTACATGCTACGGGACTGAGTTGGTTTGTTGACAGTATATGCTACAAGACTGAGTTGACTTGTTGACAGTACATGCTACGGGACTGAGTTGACTTGTTGACAGTATATGCTACAAGACTGAGTTATGTTGTTGACAGTATATTCTACGGGACTGATTTGGGTTGTTGACAGCATACTTATGTTACAGTACTGAGTTTGGTTGTTGACAGTATACTGACGCTACAGGACTGAGTTGGGTTGTTGACAGTATATACTACGGGACTGATTTGGGTTGTTGACAGCATACTTATGTTACGGGGCTGAGTTGGGTTTTTGACAGTACACTTACGCTACGGCACTGACTTGGGTTGTTGATAGTATACTGACGCTGCAGGACTGAGTTGAGTTGTTGACAGTATATGCAATGGGGATGAGCTCGGTTGTTGGCATTTTACTCACGAAGATAACGGGACCGAGTTAATATGCATTCTTTTAATAACAGGCTTGGTATCTAAAACAAAAATAACTGAATAATTTTTAACCAAAAGATGGTACAAATTAAGAAAATAATGCTATCTTTCGGAATAAACAAACTTATTGTATAAAAGTAGATCAGTGAACTAAGAAGACATGCGCATACGTCCTGTAAAAATTTAAGTCTGATATATTAAATAGTATCTGAGAAACGGGTCATGAATTAGAAGATTTAACATTTGCAGGATGGGACTTATTAATTTTTCCTTAAGTGTTCAAATTTTCATCTCGTGGGGCATTTCATATTTGACTCTATTTTCATTTTTCTGAAAATAATGTGAAAGTTAGGAGCTTAGGGCCACGAAGATTAGTTTTCTGTGACAAATCTGTGATAAAATTTCAACTCAAGAACGAAACAATGCTGCAAGTTGTGCGAATAACTTGAGCATATTGCGTGCATTACTGCAAGGCCGTGAGTCATATATGCAGCAGTGGCCGTTCTCAGACTTTTAACAGGAAAGCGTAGGATGTTTCCCAGTCACTTGAGCTCAACAAAGGCACCGCAGTTATAAAAGTCTTCTCAGTAGTGGGGCGCAAAAACGGGATATGCCAGAACCCTCATACATTTTTCAGCGAATCTGCCACGAAAGCTATGTTCATGCAAAGTGCGTTTTATCTTGCACTGAGACTTGATGTGGTTATGTATTTGCACGTAACGCAAAACACACAATTTATATAATAAAACGCTTTACCTTCTCTATCAGGTAGCAAGTGATACAGAAAAAATCGAATATTCCACACAAAATTAACCGAAATTACATGTTTTGCGACCCGCAGAATAAAACAAAACAAACATTTTAGCAAAAGGTTCTTCCGTGTGTGCGTGTGTGAATGAATAGCGTAACCCAAAAACTAAATGTTGATTAGATATCAAAACTATTATTTAAATTCATAGCCTTCACATGAAATACTTTCGTTATTTATTCTTTTCTCAAAAAATGCCTCTAACGATTTTGTTGAAATACTATATATTGTCGCGTGCCTCAATAATCTGTAATTTATTATTTAACTTTCAGAGGAGAGCTACTCGCTGTGAGAGGGGTCGTTATTCAAGCTAAGGAAACTTTACTTTAAGAGGCACCGACACAAAGGGACGCAGCTAAAGTTAAATTCACAAATATTCTTACACTAACATAATTCCTGGCTGAAGGGAAAGGCAAGGATTCTATACTACCATAATTAAAAAGTCAAGGGAGAAGAATAAGTAGAAGGTTTATTAAATATGCTTACCCATGTGTCTGCCGGGACGAGGACGCCCTATCATTGCACAACTATCCATACATCTCAACACCACGAAGACTAGACACTGACTCTCACAGAACAGCAAACTATTAGAAGTGCAACTCCCGTGTTAAACGTTGGAAACACGAGGGCGATCGCAGCGTGAGTAGTGATCTGGGGTTGAACTAAACTATGAAAAATCGTGCTCTCGGATGATGACGTCACTCGTAGCTACTACAGCTGTATTTTTCATACCTGCCTAGCTGTCTGCTCAGCTGATCATATGTTCCAATATTGTATCGCTACTGACGACGTACAAAGTTAATTACGTGAGCTTCAATAATCGTGATTGCACTTGGAGTTATTCATATTTCTTTTTAAAGGAGTCGATTAAAGCTCACATAAAATAACTTGTCACTGTCATCTGTAGCAATACAATATTAGAACACAATTATGATCAGTTGAACACTCACAGCTAGGCTAGTATGAAAAACACAACTGTTTATTCCTGTGTAACTTATTAAATTATCCAATAGTCGGCACATACATTGCTTTTTATATAATATTATTGGGGTTAATAGTGGTTGCTGAATGTTTCTATGTCATAATACATAATGGTCACATTTAAATTTTTGAGAGTGAATGAGATCCAGCACCTTGCAATAATTTCTTCTGCATGCTTCATAGTAAAATCTTTTGCACTTAAACTGCCTCCATGGTTTGTTTGAACTTCCAACCAACAGTAGGATGTGGAATTTGACAGGAAAATTGGAAGAATAACACAGGTTTGACACTTGTTATTTTATTCTACTCTAGATAGCGCAATACAATTTGACATGAATAACTTAATTCCATTTCCTACAAAGAAACTTCTGCACACATTATATGCAATAGTGTAGCTATTGTTTGTCATTCACTAAATTGCTATTAGCAGTGCAATAAATGTCATTAGCAAGTTTCACCACACCATTTAACACTATTAATGTCATTGTCACTCTCTGTGCTCTGACTTGAAACACCATCACTGGACACAAATAGCCACAACTTAACTCCAACTTTCCATTGTGTATATCCTAGAATTAAATAGAACACACATGTTTAAACTACCCTTAAAAGTAGGTTTCTGAAAAGAGAAATTACTTACATTAAGGAAAAATTTGTGGTTACAAACACCTTGTATTACACACTATCCACTGTAAACCAGAGTTCTCTCTGATGTAAACAAAGCATATGCTTCCTCTTGTCTTCAAACTAAGCACTACGCTTATGCCAATGTAAATAATTCCTTAAACGTATTGTGTCATGAAACATTGGAGTAGGAAAGGTAATGGATATATAGTAACTGTTAAGAGATTACAAAATATGATTTTCTTAATTCTACCTGCTATTGCATTAACAATCAAAGAGTATCTTTTTGTTAATTATCAACTGTATGGATGACTGCTATTCTCTTGCCTATATGAGAAATACAGCAATGAATTCTCAGCATTGCTATCTGAGTACCAAATAAACTCTTTGCATAACACAGGAAATATGATAAGCAAACAGTCATTCATAATACGCTAGCACTCATATGCTCAGCTCAAGTCAAATCTTCGACTTTATCAGTTAGTGTTTGAGTTGCCATGACAAAGGAAGAAGTGCATAGTGTGAATAAGCTGTTTTAACACAAAACTGGGAAACCATTAAAAAGTGGCAAAAAAGTTTGGTTGATAAAGTGCTAAATGAGAAGGAAACAACACTTTTTATTGTAAAACCACCACCACTTTGTGTTACTTGAACAAAATAAAATTCAGTATATGCAAAGGATCCATGGATCTTTTCATTGAAGGTTCAATGAATCAGATCTTTTGAAGGATCCTTCGAACTGTTATTTATAGTGAAATTTTAAATACTTTTCATTAAAAAAATTACTAACCTTCTGTGAATTCAGAAAACTAAGCTTATATATATAAATAAACAAACCTAATGCTAACCTTCCATAAATTCAGAAACCTAAGCTTATATAAAAAAAACCTAACCTCCCATAGTAACTTGGATGCAATGTGCTGTATATGAAAAGTGTTTAAAATACGTAGTGTGTTAAAATGTTCACTATAAATAACAGATCAAAGGATCATTCAGAAGATCCAATTCATTGAAGAGATTCATGAAACCTTCACTGAAAAGAGCCATGGGTTGTTTGCATATACACAATAGTGGATGAGTATATACAATCAGACAAAAAATTCAATGCCATGCCTGGGATTCAAACCAGCAATCTTTAACTTGCCATACCACTGCTCTGCCATCTAAGACTTTCTCTACTCACAGTAAGCTATTTTCATAAGTATTCTACAAATGATTCATCATATATCATGATCAACTTCATGTTTATCATGTGTGTTAACTTAAAAGGCTTCAATACATTTAAAAAATATTAAATGCCCATTACTTCAAAACCTTTGATTTTTGCACAAAAACAACACGATCATTTAAATGCCTATACATTGCTTATAATATCCTGCAACTTAATTACTACTGCACAATGTATCTTTAAGGGAAGGATTTTGTATCATCAAAATTGCTACAAAGTTTAAATGGTAGAAAACAGACACGAAAGATTGGAACCACTTTGGAATTTCAAAGCCTCAGAACACATACTGAAGCCGCTAATTTCACTCAAAACAAACACTTCAGTTATTCTTGGAAACAAATGCTTTTGAGCATCTGTAATAACAGATTACAAGGACATTAATTGTCAAAAAAGCTACCAGAATTTCTATTTTCATACACCATGCCCAGTTCAAAAAAGGACATAGTGGCAGTTAGATAAAAATGCCCAAAAGAGGGTGAATTACTAAAATATATGTGAATGATATCAAATATCTTTCTTCCTTCTGTATTAGAAAATTTCATTTGGGCACTGTCTTAAAAGAATTATAGTATCATTGGCATGCTATCCTTGACAGTTAGTGTGTCAGTCCACCAATAATCCTACATTTTTTAATTATACAAGAGTATCACTCGCATGATCTGCATCTATGTGTTTGAATATTAGCACAGTAACATGCTAATTAATTTGCATTAAAGGTTGATTTTACCTTACCTACTTTTGGCTGTGATCTCCACCCATCAATTATGAAGTGCAAACACGAAAATTAATCGTATATTCCACTGTCTGGATGACTCACAATATCTGAAAATTAAATCAGGACAATATAAAATTCAGCAACACTAAGAAGATCTTAAAAACTTAACCTTTCATCTAGCACTCTCATGCTGGAAACTTAATAACATACCTTCAGATTCTATGTCACCAATCGGGACTCGAACCACAACACTGGAAGGAATGTAAATCGTAGGCGTATCCCCTCTGTCTGAACGGCTCAATGTATCTGAAAATTAATTCGTTATATAAAAATGTTGCAACATACAGTAACCTATCAGTTTTCTACCTTATTCTACGAATATCACTGAAGTTAATAGAAAATACCAATATTACAACAAATATACATTCAATCAGAAATAGCGTAAATGTATGATTACCGTCTCGGCTTTGTTCCTGATGAAAAAACTTCGGGCGAAAACTTCCAGCTATAAAAATCCAAGATGGTCCCTTTCGTCGTGCCTCTGCCATTTAGTTCGTTACGAACGTCCAAACTTGAAACAGCCAATCAGAAAATTCGCCTTTCCCGCAAAAGTACAACTAGTGACACACCGTGTCCATGTGGGGAGTTAGTGCCTGTGTTTCCACTTAGCCAATCCCACAATCACCCCTGTGCTGACTCTCTAAAAAACTCGTTAAGCTTGGCGTCCGAACGCCATATCCCCTCCAATGAGACTATTTCCCCTCAAACGCCCCTCCTCGGATAAGCTGCCAACCTTCAGCTTGAGTAACCAGAGGGCACGGCTATTACTACAATCTGTGCACATGCCACATCTCCCCCTGGCCACCCAAGTCGACGTCCTCGTCGACAGAAAGAACATAAGTACAAAATACAGGAAAAAACAAAAGAAAGACATACCAAAAAAAAATGACATAGAAATGTGTGATGTAAAATAAAAGAGCAATACTGGAGCATGTTGAGACCTGCTTACAGATGTAAGTGTAAAGGAGAAAATAGTGTAAAATGAAAACTTGCAGTTTGGTATGATAAAATGATGTTTTTTGTGAGATACGAACCGTTTACAGCAAAAATATGAGTACAACTTTGAAACGTCCGGGAGAAGAAGTTACCAGCGGTCCAGAGGCTAAATTGGCCAAGCAAAATTGGTACATTGTGTTGGAAGAGGAATCGGATTTACCAACAGATGAAAGCGAGGAAAGTGTATATAGTGTACAAGGAAAAGAAACTGGAAATGTACGTAGAAGCCATGGTTTGTCATTTTCTCATCCGTTTCGGGTAACTTTTCAACAGATTACACTTGGGGTTCTGTTTGAAGCCCATGATTCATGACTGGTGATAATATTAAACTTGTGATGTACAAGGAAGTGTAACTAGTGTAGGAGAAATATATATTTTAGTATAATTGTGTGTAAATAGGCAAAACCCTTACAATGTATTGGCATTGACTGCGAGATTCATCAGGTAAGCAATATTACAAGAGTAGGCAGCGTGGTGTGTGCGTGTGCGGGATGCCAAAGCTAGTGCATTAACAATATTACGTCGACTGCACTTACATCACTCTCGCTTCTCATTATCGCCCAGCACCATTGTCGTCGGCTGGGTGTAACCACACAATATTATATTGAAGTTTCTGATAAATGTTATCTTCTTTATTAATGAATTTTGTACAACTGTAAACGACAAGTGTTAAACACTCTTGCTAAAAAAAAACATCTCGTTTAAGTACACAATTTATTTTAAATAATTTTTTGTGACGTTAACCATTTCCGAGACATTCTTTGTTAGTGATCTGAATTCCCAAATACTTATACCATTTTCAAGTGCTACGTCGCTGTTCATTTTTTTCCTCGTGGACATGCAAGGAACATGCAATTTCAAAGCTGTTACGCGAGCGACACGCTTTTAAAATATATTAATGTCGCTTCAGCCTATTGTACCTCGTTTCCACCTACAATGAAACTTGCAATAAAAGTATTTCTGCAAAGTTTAACTTGGATTAGACAGAAGAAAATATTTTTGTGAAAATAGCTTGTATAATAGTGGACACAGAACGTCATCTGAATGTAACACATCAGATTTTTTTTAAATGCTGTCACCATGCAGTTGTTTTTCGAGATGTCATGGAAAGATATGGTATTTCAAAGCCAGCATATAGCTTACCTGCTTCTTAAAAATGTTAGCCTCCTTTATCCCTTTTGCACCTACAGTGAAATGTGTAATGAAACAGTTTACCTCCACTAACATGAAGTAGATAGAAAAATAGCTGCTTCTACACGTGGCGGACAAAAGGTAACTTCGACACGTGTCCACAGAGACCTTAGTGCTAGGTAATTGTACCTCTGCTTCTACACGTACCGGGCAGATGACAGTTTCGACACATGTTCACAGAGACCTTAGTGCTAGGTAATTGTACCTCTGCTTCTACACGTACCGGGCAGATGACAGTTGCGACACATGTCCACAGAGACCTTAGTGCTAGGTAATTGTACCTCTGCTTCTACACGTACCGAGCAGATGACATCTTCAACACATGTTCACAGAGACCTTAGTGCTAGGTAATTGTACCTCTGCTTCTACACGTACCGAGCAGATGACATCTTCAACACATGTTCACAGAGACCTTAGTGCTAGGTAATTGTACCTCTGCTTCTACACGTACCGAGCAGATGACATCTTCAACACATGTTCACAGAGACCTTAGTGCTAGGTAATTGTACCTCTGCTTCTACACGTACAGGGCAGATGACATCTTCAACACATGTTCACAGAGACCTTAGTGCTAGGTAATTGTACCTCTGCTTCTACACGTACCGAGCAGATGACATCTTCAACACATGTTCACAGAGACCTTAGTGCTAGGTAATTGTACCTCTGCTTCTACACGTACCGAGCAGATGACATCTTCAACACATGTTCACAGAGACCTTAGTGCTAGGTAATTGTACCTCTGCTTCTACACGTACCGAGCAGATGACATCTTCAACACATGTTCACAGAGAGCTTAGTGCTAGGTAATTGTACCTCTGCTTCTACACGTACCGAGCAGATGACATCTTCAACACATGTTCACAGAGACCTTAGTGCTAGGTAATTGTACCTCTGCTTCTACACATGCCGGGCAGATGACAGTTGCGACACGTGTCCACAGAGACCTTAGTGCTAGGTAATTGTACCTCTGCTTCTACACATGCCGGGCAGATGACAGTTGCGACACGTGTCCACAGAGACCTTAGTGCTAGGTAATTGTATCTCTGCTTCTACACTGCCGGGCAGATGACAGTTGCGACACGTGTCCACAGAAACCTTAGTGCTAGGTAATTGTACCTCTGCTTCTACACATGCCGGGCAGATGACAGTTGCGACACGTGTCCACAGAAACCTTAGTGCTAGGTAATTGTATCTCTGCTTCTACACATACCGGGCAGATGACAGTATCGACACGTGTTCACAGAGACCTAAGTGCTAGGTAATTGTACCTCTGCTTCTACACGTGCCCGGTAGGTGGCATAAGGGTGCCGTACAGTCTACCTGCTTTCCTTATCGGCGAATAGATGGCAGGGCATTCGCTATCACCATCAATGCTCATGTTTACCATTATTTTAGAGTTTTGGTGACACTTACTTAGAGTCATGGTATTAATTATTTAATCCGGTATTTATTTTGACGACTGAGGGGGGGAAAAACAGTCAGATTGGTAGACAAGGAGCTTGTCTTTTACGCCAATCGGAATGCTTAACCCAATTTCAGGGTCATATTCACACGCCCCTTGCCTGGTTAAAACATGGAAACTGAGTACATCTCTATATATAGTAGTACTAGGAGCTATGCGCATTCTATGAATTTCCTGTGACTAGTTTTTTTTCAAATTGGCTGTTTTGCTACCGGTTTGACGGGAATTATTCACGTAATTTTCTAGTATTTCCCTCAAAAATGTCCTATTTAAGTATTTATGAAAGGCCCGTCCCTACTCTTCTAAGTATCATGTCTTTCTTCTTATTCTATGTTACTACAGCGTTTTAAAACTATTTTAGAATAAGGAAAGGTGTTTAACCATCTTGTATTCGGATTTTAGTTCCACTTTAATCACTATTTTTGTTAGTTTTTTTCTTTCTTCCAATCTTTTGCTTATCCCCGAAATATTTAAATAAAGTTCGTCCCTTAAATCGATGATATTATTCATTAAGCTTTGTTAAAATTATTTATCTATATTTCAATATGTTACAATAATTAAATAAAATGTTTTGGGGTAGCAGTTTCCCAGCAATTGCCTTTGAGCTAGGTCATGTAAACAACAATGCACAAGACGTTAAGCGCGACGCAAGATTGTATGCTTGTTTACATGATGGTCCACCTCAGGGCACGACGGAGACGAAAATGCTATTCATAAAAGTTACTCAGAGTGGAGCCCAGTGCCATTAATTTAAAGGAAAGACCGGAGGCGCGGTGATTTTCCTGTCCGCGTCCTCGGCGCTCGTTGCCGTCTGCTGCTATCATAGAAAAGCGCGGATGAAACCATACAACATTTTTAAAACTACTTTTAAAGCTTTACTTAACAGCTTTATGAAAGGAGATGCTGAAACTGACCACCGTCGTTCTCCATATATTTTTGGCACCTCTTTAGGAAACTATCCATCACTCGTAGTTCACGTTGAGAATTGCTGGCAATTTCCTGACGGGTATTTTGTTTTAATTCTTACAGGGTGTGTGGGTTTGTCGTGTACACTTTATGTTTTATGTTACCCCAGAGATAGAAATCACAGGGGGTTAGGTCGGGGGACCGCGGGGGCCACAAATCTCTCCTAATAATTCTGTCCTCAAACACACTTTCAATTCCTCTCATCGAAATATTGGCCTTATAAGCTGTTGCAGAGTCTTGTTGAAAAAAGGCAAAATCACCCTCCCTGGCTGTTAATTCTCTAAAACCAGGGGGCAACATTGTATTCACGTATGCACGGTCTTCAGCTATTGACTCGAAACAAATCTGATGTGTTACATTCACATGACTTTCTGTACTCTTGTAAAACTATTTTTACAAACGCTTATTCTCCATATGCTTCATATTAATCGAGATGTTAATCTTATTGCTAATTTTCTTGTAGATGCAAGGGGAATATGGTAAGTTTTAAGCGATAGTTAAATCTTTTAAGCGCTCTTTGCATGTCCAGGACAAAAAAAATCTGATGTGTTACACTCACATGACTTTTTCTACCCTTGTACAAACTATTTTTACAAACGCTTATGCCCCATATGCTTCATGTTAATCGAGATATCGAGATGTTAATCTTATTGCTAATTTTCTTGTAGATGCAAGGGGAATTGGTAGGCTTTAAGCTATAGTCAAACATTTTAAGAGCTGGCTGCTATGTGGAGTATTCCATTCTCTTTGCATTACCAGGACAAAAAAAATGAATAACGAATTTGAGAAATATTGGAAAATTTAAGGGAATAATAAGCAATATCTCGAAAATGATTCACTCAACAAAAAAATGGATATGACATAAATTGTGTATTTTAACGCGATCTACATTTTTTGTGTAGTAAAATTTTGTCTATCTCTTTTGGTTTACCAGTTATGCAAAAGTCGTTCACAATGAAGAATACTTTTGGAGACATTCCCAGAAAATTCGAGATATACATTTCATTTGTCATGAAAATATCTTAAACATATATTTTAATCAAAATCGTTAGAGCCGTTTTTGAGAAAATTAAAATTTTCGAAAAATGTTCCATGTAAAGGATAATCTGGGGTGGGGGGATTTTCTTGAAAGCCTTCGTGTCGCATACATGGAAGATTCTGAACCTAAATACCAAGTTTGGTGTTTATCCGACCGTTCGTTTCTGAGTTATGCTGTTCACAGACAGACACAGACAGACACAGACACACACACACACACACACACACACACACACACGGACATGTTTCCAAAAATGCTTTTTTTTATTTAGGTGGGCTCAAAACATGTATTTCCGGTGAAATCTCGGTATCGAATTTTTGGGTGGAATACAATACTTCCCCTACTTACCATACGTAGTAGAGAAAGTAAAAATTGGCCCTGCGCTTGTGCCCTCTGCGATTTCTAACTCTGGGGTAACTTAAAACAAAGTGTAGGTACAAGACAAACCCACACACCCTGGAAGAATTAAAACAAAATATCCGTCAGGAAATTACCAGCATTTCTCAACGTGAACTACGCCGAGTGATGGATAGTTTCCTAAAGAGGTGCCAAAAATGTATGGACAACGACGATGGCCAGTTTCAGCATCTCCTTTCATAAAGTTGGTAAGTAAACGCTTTAAAAGTAGTTTTAAATATGTTGTGTGGTTTCATCCGCGCCTTTCTATGTAGCGGCAGACGGCAACGAGCGCGGAGGACGCGAACAGGAAAAACACCGCGCAGCCGGTTCGTAGTTTTTTGGCTCTCTCTGTATTACAACCTATATAAGGTCCTCACCGAGGACATACAGCGCCCAAGAAGACTACTAGGCTCGGAGTTATGATGTTAATCAATACACGATACATAAATATTTAACACACATTTCGTGTGGCATGTCAGACCAGTGTTTTATCTTTAGTTTACATAGGTCGTTTTTAACGGTAGGAAAGAGTGATTTCAGTAGCAATTACTCGTCTATCTTTGTGGTTTAGCGATCAATAAAACTAGCGTCCATGCTGCGAGTCCGGGCTTCTGCTCCCTGCAGGATCCGGTTTCCTAACAATTTCCTGCCCAGCTTCTGTTGAATCCGGGCTAAAATATCTTCCGTTGCATTAACCGCCGACCCATGGGCTTAGCGAAATGGCTAACGAGAACCCGTCCACCAATTCCAGGCAAATGCCGATAACAGAGCTGTAACTCTGTCCAATAAAACACATTGCTAAGACCTTCTTGATGGCTTTAGGTCCAGTGATTAATCAGTGAATTCATTACCTACACGAATATTACAGACAGAACATCTGTGTCCATAGGTTAATCTTAAAATCCATTCATTCCATTTTGACAATTCTTTCACCATTGAAAAGCCCAATTCTTCCAGATGTACAAGGCTATAAAAATATTTCCAAAACATTTAAAACTGTTGGGGGTTCATATTCATATCACGCAGTTTTAAATCATCTCGTTAAATATGAATATCTTATATATTTAAAAGGTTATACTTATAATTGTCTTTATTATATTCCTAACAAAGAATCTACTCAATTTAACACATAAAATAATTTATTCAATAAAATTCATTATTAATCTAATAAATTAAACACTTCTTTAAATGAAAAAGTAAACTGCCTTATTCAAAAGGGTTATCTTGATAGGATAAAAGATTTTTGCCCTTCTTTAAATTTTTATGTGTTTTATTTGGGGTTAAAAATTTCTTTTAAAGGTTTAAGTAAGTAAAGAAGTAAAAGAAAGTACTTTTTTCGGGAAAACACGATTCGGGGGAAATGTTATTTAAATTTTTGTTTTTTTATTATTTTTAAAAAAATTACGTTGATCCATTGTGTAAATTTTTATTTAATTAGCAAATTAAATTAAAAATAATTAAGAAGTTTTATTCTGCTTGAACTTGGATTACATATTTGGTATTTCATTGCAAGCGTGACAGATCTTTACGATATCCAGCCCAGAAAGATAAATGGGGAGTATTAAAATATTTTAAAATTGAGTTATTGCACGGAGGCGACGCCGTGGCCGAGGCGGCCCGGGTTCTATCCCAGGGACCCGCATGTGGGATTTGTGGTGGACAAAGCGGCGTCTGGGCGGGTTTTCTCCGGTTTACCCCGCCATTCATTCCACCAACTGCTCCATCATCACCTTTCCTTTCTTCCATTTCACCATCATTTCGTTTCATCTACTTCCTTCCTCCCATACCAGGAATCGGCCTGATCACCCATCCTGGATATTTTGTCTGATCCATGAGTGTCTGCTCTTCGACGGGCCTCTACCCCAGGCACCCGCCTGTAAGTCCGGGGGGTGTAAGTCCTACATAAGAGGAGGTTAAACAGAGAAAGAAGAAGTTATTGCACGGAGCTTGGAACCTGTTCAAAAGTTTCCTCTGATTTGGTTGAACTTAATCATCAAGGATTATTTTTGATATAATTTTGACAATATATTCTGACAAAAATGAGCTACCCTGTAGCTTTCAAAAACTTCTATCCTATCCTATAATCGTATATAGGAAGGCTACCTTACATCTCAAAACTACCCGTGCCATATTCTCAACCCCTTATGTAGAAATCTGCAGCGTTTAACTTGTATGGTCAAAATATTGCACATCATACTAAAGGACTTGATAAAGTCTCAAACATAACACGGGGTAATTCAAAAAGGATGGTGCAGAAGTAAAGCTTATTTATTTTTCACTAAAACGACATACAGCAACAAAAGTGGTATGAAATGATAGAAGAACTTAAGTTCGGAGTGGACATTATGTTACAATATTGGAATATGAGCACCACGGGTGACATGGTATCTCATTTCTTGACAGACGCTTCCCAACATGTCCTCGGTTATCAGCCTACATCAGAGACCAGTTGCTTCAAATCATCGTGGAATGAGCCCTGGCATTTACCTTCCGATTAGTTTACTACGCACCCTTTCTCAGCTCTTTGAGAAGGTTATTCATCGTCGTTTGTCTCGACCTGTCTTTCCCGCCATTTCAGTTTGGCTTTCGACTACATCACTCTACTACACACCAACTGCCGTTGTTCATGGATTTGAAAATCGACAATATACACCGACCGTGTTCTTGGATGTCGCCCAGGCTTTTGATAAAGTGTGGCACGATGGCCCTATGCTCAAACTCTTTCGTGTAGGCCTTCCCCAGTATTTGCTGGAAGTTGTTGCTAGTTTCTTTCGGATCGACAGTTCGTCGTCCGTATAGGTGGCACATGCTCCTCACCGAAATCCATTCCGGCTGGTGTCCCCCAGGGCTCCATCTTGGCTCCACTTTTGTTCAGTGTTTACACTTAGGATCTTCCGAACCTACAGCTTGCATAAGTGGCGTTATATGCCGACGACACAGTTCTGTACTGCTACCATAGCGATCTTGCTACTGATCATGTTGCTCTGCAGGATACCTTGACCTCTTACTCACTGGTGCTCTACCTGGCGCATTTCACTGAACCCCCACAAGACAGAGGTAAAAACTCTCTCCGTACCATTCGTTCACCCCATCCTTGTATATCCATAACACCTGTATTCCCTGGTTACCTTCCCCTGTTCCAGTAAAGTATCTTGGAGTGTTATTCGACACCAGCCTTAACTGGCGTCCACATATTAATCGTACTGTTAACCTTGCTTCAGCCCGGCTTTCTCAGCTCTGTCCGCTACTCAGCAGAAGTACATCTCTTGGACTTGATTCCTGTCTGTTGTTATACCGTTCCCTCATTCGTCCTATCCTGACCTACGCTGCTCCTATCTGGGATGGAACTTGCAAATCCCACCTACATCGTTTGCAGGTAGTTCAGAACAAAGTGCTGCAGCTCGATACCAATGCTCCTTGGTTCGTGCGCAGGCATCAGCTACACCAAGAACTCGGGCTTCTCCTTCTACAGCAGCTCATTTGCCAAGCCGCACGCCGTTTCTTCTTCCGCCTACAGGAGGTTGCTGGAGCTAGACGTCAGAACACGCCGGTCAACGCGCCTCAGAAAACGACTTTCTCAAGATATCCTACTTGGTTCCACCTCAAACTCCGACCTTTATTTTCTTACAGACTGTTCCGTTGTGCAGTTGCATTGTATCTGCAATCTATTGTGTTGCTTCCTCTTTTGTTACATTGTAGTTTTGTTCGTTGTCGTAGGGGGTTATGTCGGGGGATCGAGGGGCCACAAATCTCTACTAATAATTCTGTCCTCAAACGCGCTTTTTTTCGAGTCAATAGTTGAAGCCCGTGCATACGCGAATACAATTTTGCCCCCTGTTTTTAGAAAATTTTGCTTTTTTCAACAAGACTCTGCAACAGTTCATACGGCCAATACTTCGATGAGAACAACTGAAAGTGTGTTTGAGGACAGAATTATTAGTAGAGATCTGTGGCTCCCTCGGTCCCCCGAACTAACCCTCTGCGATTTCTATCTCTGGGGTAACTTAAAACAAAGTATACAAGTCAAACCCACACACCCTGGAAGAATTAAAACAAAATATCCGCCAGGAAAAAGTCAGCATTTCTCAACGTAAACTACTTTCCTAAAGTGATGCCAAAAATGTATGCACAACGACGGCGGCCAGTTTCAGCATTTCCTTTCATAAAGTTGGTAAGTAAAGGCAACGAGAGCCGAGGACGCGGACAGAAAAAATATCGCGCGGCCGGTTCGTAGTTTTTTTGGCTCTCTCTGTATGTGCCAGCGTCGAAGAAGACCGCTATCCATGATATCGCAGTTTAAAGGAATAGATGTTTAAAGTTGACTGTTTTAACGGTTGATCCGATTCGGTGTTGAAACTCTTGAGACCGCCCATCTGCTCTCAAAATTGTTATTTCGCTCAAGTTTGTCACAACCTCACTTGTAGAACAGACTGCGTAACCAGCACTTTATGTCGCATCAAGAACAACTGACTAACTCGCGAGCACGCACACATATGTATGTATCTGTCGGAGAGTTCGAGAATGTTCGCGGGAGTTTGACAAAATGACATCCATGCCATCGCAGTTTAAATGACTAGATATTTCGTTAGCTGCTATAACGGTTGATCCGATCTGCTGTTGAAACTCTTCTTGAGACCGCCAACTGCTCTCAATGCATTAACTTCTGACAAATCATTGTTATTTCGCTCGAGTTCGAGGTGTCCACTTTTCTCTGTGTATGTCAACAGAGAAATACTACAAAAGTACTGAAAGGGTTATAAATATAAATCTGTTGTCAGAATATGCGTCCTTGAACTTGGAAACCGCGAAATGCTGAACGCTTGGATGAACCCTTAACGCCTTTGAAGCCGTTCGCTGTTCCGAATCGCCTCACAGCCTAGTTTAATTTGCCCGGAATGTCTGTTTCATACCTCAGCGATCCTCAGGTAATCACAAAGGCAGAGACCTATGAGGTCCACAATGGGTGCCCTCTTGGATAAGCAATACATCCCCTCACATCCTGTCTAAAACATGTCAAACCTTGGGTGCATCTTCCTGACAATGAAGATGCGTCCTCCTGAGAAATCCTGAATAACAGGCTTATATAATATACACAGGTAGTTCATTGCACAGTATTGTAAGCGTTGTTTCTAACGTTCTGCAGTTGAAAACATTCTCTTTTCGAGTGTCCGAAAACGAGGCCAAACACTATGTCACTTTGGATGAGTGTAGGCAAGAAAATGGTGGTTTTTATTTGTCCCTTTTTTTACCGTTTTCGGCGTTTTTACTTTCTCCACCATATACAGAGTAGGTAGAAAAGGTCGTACATTCCACCCAGAAATTCTATATCGAAAGGCTCCTGAATCCTGTGAACACCATAGCTCAAAAACGAAAAGTCGAATAAATACCAAACTTCATATTTAAACTCACTATCTTTCTAAGATGCGACACGAAGATTCTTAAGAAAATCCCCCACTCTCAACCACCCTTTACATGCAAAGTTTTTGACTTTCTCAAAAATTTCTCTTAAAAGTTTTGATTCAAATACTATATATTAAAGATATTTACATGGCAAATAAAATGTCTGTCTTGAATTTTCTGGGAATAGCCTGTGAAGTCATCTTCATCCGGAAGGAATTGTCTACAATCCTGTATAACTAGTAAATGTTAAGCTATGAACGAAAACGTAATACACAAAGAATGCAGATTAACACACAATTTATTTCTAATAACCTTTTTGTGGCATAAGCTATTTCCGAGATAACCGTTATTAATGGTTCAAATTGCTCAATATTTTGTCATTCTTTTTTCTGTCGATTTTCAGTTGTTTCTCGCGTAAAGAGGCACTTTAAGGCCAGCATATAGCGTTCAGTTCTTATACATTTGAATATTGCTATTCCCTTTGTATCTACATATAACGAAAGTGTAATGTAGCTATTTAGGCGGCGCCGTGGCCGAGTGGTTAGACCGCTCGCCTCCCACCGAGGCGGCCCGGGTTCAATCCCAGGGACCTGCATGTGGGATTTGTGGTGGACAAAGCGGCGTCTGGGCGGGTTTTCTCCGGGTTCTCCTGTTCATTCCACACTGCTCCATCATCACCTTTCATCACCTTTCCTTTCATCCATTTAACCACCATTTCGTTTCATCTACTTCCTTCATCCCATACCAGGCATCGGGCTGATCACCCATCCTGGATGCTCTGTCTGATCCATGAGTGTCTGCTCCTCGACGGGCCTCTGACCCCAGGCAGCCGCTTGTAAGTCCTGGGGGGTGTAAGTCCTACATAAGAGGAGGGTAAACAGATAATGAATGAATAATGTGGCTATTTCTTCGAAGATTTATCTCAAAATGAAGTAGATGGAAAAATAAACTTTCGTAAGAATAGTTTGTATACTCCCTAATAAACGACAGAAGGTAGAGAAAATCATGTGAACGTAAAACATAAGATACTCCTGGCCCTAATGATTTTTAATACTAATTCACGCACAAACTTTACCATAGTTTTACTTGTCATTAACAAGCCAAATTAACATAACTTACATCACGAAAAGGGGAAAGTGCACTTTAACATAAGAGTTAATAAATACAGACTATATGCTCAGAGATGAGCCTTCGACTTCTTGACTGCCTGTCAGGATATAATACAGAATGAAGACCACGAACACTTGATATTACATTTCAGTCATTGTTGTCGGCGATAAGTGCGTTGATCTTTTCTTTTCAGTGCTGTATAAAAGCTATTATTCTTTGAAGGGGTAGCAATCATCATCCCCTGCAGGAGTACAGAGAGGGATACAATTTCAAACAGGGGGAAAAGCCATACAACCCTCTGTGAGCTCTTCCCCTCTTGGTGGTTCAACATGCTCACAAGTAAATATACCATAATTATTTTAAAGTAGTCATTTTACCTCAATGATAAAGGCACCGCTGATTTTACGACTCAAATAAAGAAATCGCTTTCAATCGTTTACGTAAATATGCTTTACCATCATTGTATTAATCTTGTAGTAAACGATAATGCTTAACACTTAGGAGTCAGTCACTGCATATTTTGGTTTTGTGTATATACTCTATTTCTGTCAAGTGTAGTGGGGAGTCTTTTTTCCATTATTTGTATCAGTAAATTCATTTAGCTTATCGAAAGCCTCGGCACAGTCTATAACACTTCTCAGCCTGATAATTATGTTTTAGTAGACGTTCTCTAAAATAACTGCTTGTCTGACTGTTAACACGCGGAAAAAATCTGATGTGATACATTCACATGACTTTCTCTACCGTCTATGTTTTATTAGTGGGTATACAAATTATTCTTACTCAAGCTTATCTTCTATCTACTACATTTTAATCCAAATTAACCTTTGCAGAAATAGCTACATTACATATTTCATTATAGATACAAAGAGAACAGCGATAGTCAAATGTTTAAGAACTGGTCGCTATATGCTGGCCTTAAAATTCCATACTGTTTCCATGCAATCGCGAGAAACAACTGACTGTTGAAAGAGCTTTAAGAGAATGGCCAAGAAATGAACGATTCTAACCTTTAATAACAGATATTTTAAATAAATTGTTTTTTAAACAGATCTACATTTTAAGTTTTCGTCCATCGCTTAACGTTTACCAGTTGTACAAGATTATACAAAATTCCTGCCGAACGAAGAGGACTTTGCAGGCTATTCCCAAAAAATTCAAGATAAGCACCTTATTTGCCATGCAAATATCTTTAAATTATGGTATTTTAATAAAAATCGTTAGAGCCATTGTTTAGAAAATCAAAATTTTCGATGGATTTTCCATGCAAAGGGTAGTTTGGGGTACGGGGATTTTCTTGAAACTCTTCGTGTCCCATCTTTGGAAGATACTGAACTTAAATTCCAAGTTTGGTGTTTATCCGACTCTTCATTTTTGATTTATGCTGTTCACAGACACATACATGGACTTTCTTCTTCTTTACCCAGGGGGCCTCAAAACATGTATTTCCGGTGAAGTCTCAGTATCGAATTTTTAGGTGGAATGCAATACCTTCTCTTACTATGTACATGGTAGAGGAAGTAAAAAATAGCAATGATTACTTAAAGTGACTTAAAACTGAGATTTATTTATTATACTTGTACAGAAAGATATAAATTAACTTTTACATGGGTATAACTGCTTTACAAGTTTGACTGAAGCACTAGCAAACAAACGAACTTAAAACATACAGGCAATAGGCACTAATATAGGCAGTATCATTTATTCATTTACCACTTAAAAACAAATTTTGACATGATAGAACAGTATAGAAATATCGCATAGCCATACACCACATATTAAATTTAGTAATATTTACTGTTCTTTTAATGGAGTGTAAATTGTAGATATTATTTCTATAAATTTGCACTCTTTAGTTACTACGCATTTTTAATGGAAAACTGTATTATCAATTTTAAGTAATTTCTCTCTTGAATATGTTTTACACTCTCACGTTGGCTTGTAATTATTGAGTCTGTATGTATTATTACGCACACTTGTGCCTGTATTGAAATAAGTATAGTCTTTTAAGGCCAGTACTGTTTTCGCTTCAGAAAACAACAACACATAGTATTAATAAAAAAAAAAGCGATGAGTTAATACTAATAATCGATTTTCCAGTGGTAAACCTACAGCTTTTTGTACTTGCCCATTTACCACACGCTAAGCTAAGCAGCCACTATTACACGAAACAATGTAACTGCTAACGTTAGGAAAGAAATGCCGCAATTCCTGTGGCTTGTTGTCAACAATGGATCAGAGCGCAAAATAGTAATTGCAATACTAAGGTTAATATCACATTAATAAATAATCACCAATAACAAAAATATTGAAATTATGATAGATAAAAACCTTGATAAACGTTCTGATTACCCAAAAGAGAATCATAATAGGCTACAAAAAGGTACACATTATGAAAACATGCAATTATAGGCACTATCAAATCAGTATATTTTAATCCAGTAGGCAGGAAACATATTTATATATACAGAGCCTATGATTCTAAACAAAGGAACAAAACAGGCCAATAGGCAGTTGTAGAGCTCTAATGATGAAATAACTTACAACATTCATTAAAAAATTGTTCTGAAAGGAAAATTAAGAAGAAATGCATATCTAAAATACACAATTTATTTCAAATAACTTTTTTTTTGCATCAGCCATTTCCGAGTTATTCGTTATTAATGGTTCAAATTGTTCATTGTCGTCCTCCGTGGTGTAGTGGTTACCATGCTAGTCTCCAGTTCCCGAGGTCGCCGGTTCAAACTCGGCGGAGGCAATGGATTTTTTCGGGCGTAAAAATCCTTAGCATGGCTTCTTTCGGAAAGAAAGCCGGTGGTACCGTGTCGTAGATTTACGGCACGTAAAAGAACCTCAAGCCTGATAAAGAGGCCTCTGAGCAAAATTAGTCTTTCACGCCCAATACGGAATGGGACGCTAAGGACCATAGCAGTTAAAGAGCGTCCATAAATAAAATTCAATTTAATTTAATTTGTTCACTCTTTTAAAATCGTGTCGACATTCCTAGGCCTCTCACGATTGTATGGAAAGAGTATGAAATGTTAAGGCTAGTTATTAAACATTTGACTATCGCTATTCCCTTTGTACCTATAATGAAATGAGTAATGTAGACATTTCTGCAAAGGTTTCTCAATTAAAATTAAGTAGGCAGAAAAATAAGCTCTATTAAAATACTTGTATACACACTATTAAACGATACAGGGTGTAGAAAGTAATGTGAATGTAATACATCAGATTTGTTGTATTAATCTTCGGGTTTGTTTACTTAAAGGTTTTCTTCATAAACATTAAATTCACACACAATTTTACTATCTCACTCGTACTATCAGACTCGAGGGAGAATGGGGAATAATCCTGTCTAAACATTCCTACCTTCCAGCCGGGAATCGAATCCGGAATCTCTGGATTTGGAAGCTAGCTTGTCACCACACCACAGAGGCATTCAGTATTAACTCTTTTGAGTTCTAGATTATATAAAATTCATTACGAATAAAGAGCGATAAGGATGCCAATCTAACTTTACACACTCATTAACGCAAGAGGGAAAACTGAACTGCCTCATCCCTAGTTTGGGACACGATTTTATAACTGTAATGGTGACTGCTCCCCTGACAATAGCCACCTATCTATCTACAACCAACGCTTTCCAGACTAACCATTAAATAGGAACGTGATTTTTTACCCCAAGAATGCGAGTAAAGTATGAACACACGTGGATTAAAGAAAAAGAGTAATGTCTTGAACGCCAAATCCCTACAGGGCACAGCGCCTTGTTTACACCATACGCAATACAGTTCTGTAGCAGCTGCAGCAAGTTGTATGGCACTGTTAAACATGCTACCTTCCATGTGTCTTCTCTGAAGCGTTGTGGCACGGCATTTGGTAAATTTCATTATAGAATAGTTATTACGATGCAAAATATGTGGCTTCACTATTTCATAATGGTCGCATATCTGTATCTTGTTGGACATCCAAGGACGGTCTGGGCGTGTTGGACAGCTTGACGATACACTGAGCAGTGCGCAATCCAGAGTAATACTTGAGAATATTTTGATGCCTTCTATAAGACATCTTGATGGAATTGTTGAATTACAGGATTCTGGGCACAAATTCAAGAAGCCTGGGATGTAACTTCTCGTCCTCTTACTACAAGGATTAAATTTCATCTATAACCTGAAAATGAGAGGTTACACGTGCTCAGGGTTCATACACCCGATATTAATTTTGTTTACTTCTTATGTTTTAATTTTACACGATAACACTTTATTCGCATTTACTTCGATAGTTATTTAAAACGAGTGTTTTATTATAATTCTGTTTGTGTGCATAATATGCCTAAAACTCAAAATGTCAAAGTTACATTAATGCAATATTATGTTTTACACATCCAGTCATAAAATTAATTTAAATAATAACAATAACTAATGCGAGATTTGAACCAAGGAGCTTATGAGCGCAAAGGATACTTTCTTAACCTCTCGGCCAACAAAATGTTTTTCCGTGCTGTTTTCAGTAGCTTATAAGCGTCGCCACCGAGAAACACCGTTATAAGGTGGCCACTGCGCTCAGAAGGTAAAGCATTTAAGTTTCTGCATGTATGTTGTGAACAGAGCTGGTAAAGCATTTAAGTTTCTGCATGTATGTTGTGAACAGAGCTATTACGAAGGTACACGAAGGCCTCCGACCGTCATATGGAATCTGAGGATGGCTTTTTTTTGTCCACGGGTGTACAAAGTTTCTCATTTCTCAGTTAAATAGTGAATGTTTTTAATGCTTGAAAAGTTATGCTTAGTAAAATGCCAATGATATAAAAATCTTTATGTACCCAATGTAAATGCAAGAAAATGACTACCTACATTATGAGCAAACGGTAGAAAATGACAAAGTAACGACGTAAAATCGAGGTAAATGCCCTAAAAATGGAAACTGGCATAAAATTACCAAAAATGAGTAATAAATATGCATTTTCATAATCTGGGACCGATGTTAAGGATTTATACACAGGTTAGCAATGCTTATTGACATTCGGGCCCTGATAATTACTCTTATATTGTGTATAACATCCCATATTCCACCGCCCCCCCTAAAGAAGAAACCTAGAACGGATCTGCTTATGATTTGCTTTTTCTTTAATGAAGGCCAAAAAAAAAAAAAAAAAAAAAATGGGCAACTTGGGTCAAAATCTGCAGCTGTCATACCCTACGCATTCAACTTGATGCATATTTTAAAGCGGACTGCTGAAGCTCTGCGGAGCGCTGTTTTACTACAGATATACCATCAGTTGTTTTATGTTGGCGGCCCAAACAAAAGATCTGCGATAGTCCCGTGGTGCCGCAATGCGGTCCCAAGACAATTGCGAGATGTTCACTTGTTTTGGAAACAACGTTTTTCTTCTGTCCTACTTAAAACGATGTTATCAGAGTAAACTGACTCGGGTCAAACCAAGTGGATGAGCCGTGACGGAAAACGTACACTCTAAACCAAAAGTTCATACTATGGAAAAATATTCCAGCCTCTACAGCTTTCTGCTACAAGAGCTTGCTCTTCTCTTGCTTTGTACGCATAGATTTATGATTTTTTTTTGGTAGTATATCTTACTCAAGTTTTTGTAGTATTATGTTTGGCTCTGCGTCTGACGGATTTATAAACATTTTACGAAGTTATCGTAGTTAAAATCACTGATACTAAAAGCTAGGTGAAATAACCGGCGCTATCCGTGGTCTGACGGTTTATTCCTACATTTAACTTTAGGTTGCATTTACCCAATAGTCTTGGGTTTCTTTGGAGACATTAAACAACTATTACACAAGATATTTAAAGAATCAATTAAAACTCTAAGGATACTATAAAAGAACTAAAATCACCGAGAAAGCTATATGCAAAAGCACTGTTAAACCACTATGTCGTTGACCGTGCTGCAGTGGTTACGATGCTAGCCTCTAGTTCCCGCGGTCGCAGGTCGCTCTGCGGCGGAGGGCGATGGATTTTTTCGAGCGTAAAACTCCTTTGGAAGGGAAGTAAAGCCGGTGGTCCCGTGTCGTACATTTACGGCACGTAAAAGCACCTCAAGCATGATAAAGAGGCCTCTGAGCAAAATTACCGGTCTTTCACGCCCAATATAGAATGGGACGCTAAGGACCACTGCAGTTTAAGAGCGTCCATAAATAGAAAAAAAATAATAAACTCACACTGTTGAACTACAAACGCAGTTCATAATGATCTCTCGTGAATCTGCCTGAGTGACTTCCACGTTGTCACTGCTTCGTCGTTAGTTATAGAGAAAATCTGAGTTGGAAAGAAATAATATCAGTTTAAGCACTGTCAATATAACCTTGTTTATTCTCAGTAACCAGCACACATAAAACTACTAAGAAAACACAAGACAAAAACAAGAGAAAGGCTAAAATTAATAGAAGTGGCATTCGTCTGGTTTGATGCTATTATCATTTTTGTCACTCAGGTTTTGTTTTTCTGCTTATGAAACCATCACAAACTTCCTATAGAGAAACAAACTCGCTGCTTACAAAAAATGAGAAACTGTACACTTATAATAACTGAACATCCGAACATTTTGACAGTGTTATTACTCCATGATCACTGTCAGAGAGAAGATCAATGAATAATATGTGAACACGCTGTTCCTTTGTTATTTTATGAGGCAGTGAAAATATTAAGTAATTATTATTCTTATGTTGACATTGAGCTATTACGATTATCGTTGAGAAAGATACAGATGGTCTTGCGAGCTTTTGTAGGCATAACATAAAATTAAATAATTTTTTATTCTATTTTATTTTACGTCGCTTTAACTCCTTGGTCATATCGCGACGGATCTGTTGGTGGTTAACTCTTTGAACGATATGTGATGTACAGTTAGCCTTCAAGGTCTCATCCCTGTAACTCCTGCTTCATGCCGTGCAGATGCCATTACGGTGCCGTCCAGTCTAACTGCTTACATTGTCTGTAGCATTCACTATTACCACTTATTTTTCATATTTACTATTGTTTTAGACTTAAGGTGGAACTTTGGGTCGTGGTATTAAATATCCAATCCGGTATTTACCTTGGCGACTGATGAAAACCCAAAAAAGCCTCAAGACAGATTGGCTGGCCCATGGGATTTGAACCCCGGACCTCCCGAAAGCGGGTCACAGACTTTACCGCCTGAACCATCCCTTTCGGTATTAAATAATTGTCTTGTGAAATGGGGAAGTTATTTTCGCCTTGTGTCAAAGGTTATCTGTGCTAAGTTTGATCGAAATCGGTGCTACGGTGTAGAAGCCTATAAGGGAAGGGGGCGGACACACACAGACTTTTATATATTAAGATAATTGTTTTCATTAAAACGGATGGAACATCCGATATGCTTATTGCAACATATTGCAATCTCTACTGGTTATTAAGCTAATATTGTAATATAGTACGTCACGATACCTTTATTGTAAATTACTATTGTCTTCTTTCCTCCAGTTCTCATGCTTGTTCAGTACTGTCCATCTCTTAAGTAACAACAAACCGTGTCTCCTCTAATGATGTCATTAAATATCTTAGTTAATTGCAAGATAATACACACACTGCGCTATATTATTGTGTTGCTTGTTTCACAAACCTGTGAAATTCTGTTATGTTACCGATATTGTAAACTGCATTATTTTCGCTCACGAAAAAAAGAAAAACATAAAAAAGCCAGTCATATTTGTCAGGTATCAGTCGCGGAAAAAAGCTCAGACATAACGTGAAAAGAAAGTGAAATTAATACCTGTATGAAAAATAAAAGACTACTCTACTGATGTGACAGCTTAATATAAAATTTTTACAAATAACTCTGCATGTATTGACAACAAATCACATCACCCATCAGTGGGACTCTTTTGAAAGACAAAAAATTACCTTTCACAGTGGGGAGGGAGGGGCAGTTTTAATCAAGAGTTTCCTAAATTCATCAGCATATGTCACTGTTGTGGAAGATGAACGAGCTGTCTGAATACGCCTGTGATATACAACAAAAACCTATCAATGGATCCCAATATTGCTTTATCACATGAACGCCAGATTGCCACTTACGGTCCATGTGCAGACAGTGCGATATTCACTGCGCATTTTAATACTAGGTACATTGTGATACAAGTGCGGTAAGTGCATATTTACAGAACGAATTTCTACAAAGCACTTAACGCAGTGTATTGTATACTACACTGCCGTTTATAAAAATTGCAACACCATGAAGGAAACGCATGCATTCAATGAATTTAATACCACAGGTTAGGTACATGGCAAGTAACAAATGATAAACTTTTCAAATCTATAGATGACCTCTGAGACCTAGTATTCAGTATTTGGTGTGGCGCTGGAATTAGAGCTGCTATACGCCGTGGCATTGAATCAAAAATGTTCTGAATAAGTTCCTGAGGGATTTCCCTCCACGTAGTTTGTATTCGAGCACACAAATCCGTGACACTGGTTACTGGAGGACCGTGAGGCACCCGGTGCCGACCAACCATATCTCAGACATGTTCGATGGGCGACATGTCAGGCGAACGTGCAGGCCAGGAAAGCAATGGTACCCGTCGCTCTTCGAAGAAGGCTTGTACATTCCTCGCAATATGTGGCCGGGCATTGTTCTGTTGAAATGTGACCTGTGGAGATGCCTGAAGCTGGAGGAGTACCTCAGGCTCTACAACCACCGTTAGATACCGGTTGCTGTTTTCAAAGTGCACTCAATTCGTAGGAGGCGAGATCGGTTGTTGTAACCAATGGCGCCCCAAACCATCACACCTGGTATTTGTCTACTATGCCGCCCTCAGGTTGCGCTCACCACGGTACCGACGGACACTTGTGCGGCCATCACTGTAGGACACGTTGAAGCGGGACTCGTCCGAAAAGACTACATTTTGCCACTCAGCACCCCAGTAAAGGTGTTCACGTGCCCATTGCAGTCGGAGGAGCTTGTGGTTTCTGGACAATGGAAGCCGACGTAATGGCATGCATGCAACCAGTCCAATCTGCAGCAAACGGCGACGAACCGTTGCTGCAGACAAGTTCACACCTGTTGCAGTGCTCCAGCGTCGAGCCAACACTGTGGATGAAGCTGTACGGTTCGTTATTGCCATGCGGACAAGATGACGGTCATCCCGTGCTGTGGTCATGTTCTGTGGTCCAGTACCCACTCTTCGCTGCGTACGACCTTCATCTATCCATTGCTTTCACACACGTATCACTGTCGTAGCAGCATGCCCTGTACGAGCCGAAATGTCACGGTATGACAAACCCGCTTCCCGGAGACCGATCATTCTGCCCCGTTCGAACTCACTCACATGCCGATATGGCTCCCTTTGACATCGACGAGGCATACGGGTACTCTATTGTTTCCACCTTGTTTGACAGCGCTGCACTGACTACACTGGGCGCAACACTGACCTTGTCGGACCGACACGAGAGGGATCTGCTCGGCCTACGTGTATCCCATCTCTCTGCAAACCTAATCACTTATTGCTTGCACACTCTTCTACACTTCCACCAAGTTTGGACTTATTCGGGAAGTTCTTTCTTGGTGTTGCAATTTCCACAAACGGCGGTGTATTTTCTCGACAACTGTGTATAATACAAATATTTACGAGAAAATAAAATTACTGCCAACTGATGATCGACTGTTCACGCCTGCTAGTATTAATAAAGCCAGTCAATAACTGAAGCTGACATGACTGCCTGCGCCGAGAGTTATGTTTAAATGCTGCATGAATTAAATCTTAAGTTAGTAGATAAAGGGAAGTAAAGACGATAAGTAGGTTATAGGTTATGTAACGAGGGGGGACTATAAATCTATTGTGGCTATTGCGCCCCCAGCAGGGAGGAAGGAATGCAGTGAAGGAACCAGAGGAGACACGCGCTTAAGTCCCTAACAGTTCCAGGCTCGAAGACTGATCCTACTGCTAGAGCTACCTAAGGGACGATGAATGACCATCGACCAAGCAGCCTTCTAGTGTCCACGGGGAGAATTCTTACTTTGAGCAAGCAGTCGCACCATCTGTCCAGCATTGCCATACGCTACGAAACCTAAAAGTACCCCTGAAAAGATGAAAGGGAAAACTCACGAAAAACTCAAAAGTCAGAGTGGGCGATTGACAGGAATCGAACCCGGGACCTCTCGAATGCGAGCCTCACACGTTACCGCGGAGCCATCTCGCTCGGTAAATACAGGGTTATTCAAAAGGAAGGAACAGACTTTAAATATTTATTTTTAATGAACAACAATAGATGGCGACACATGTGATACATCACTGAATAGAGGAAAGTTCAAAATTTTATTTTATTTATTCAAAATGAGCACCATTTGTTATGCGAGGACGACCAGTGCTTTTCTGTTTACATTCGCAACCATCTTCTACGAAACGACTTTTCCTGTGGCATCGCCATTTTCTCGTAAGCAAACACAGCGCCCGGTAGGCATTGAATGGAACTTAAAACTTTCGTTTATTCAATGTGTCGTATGCGTCGCTATCTATTGTCGTTCATTAGAAATAAATATTTAAAGTCTGTTCCTTCTTTTTGAATAACCCTGTATTATATTGCACGTCTGCGACAATATAGTTTGGTAAGCGCTTGATACCGATCGAGGAAAGAGTTTCAAAAAAACTAGGCGCTTGCGTCGAGCCTTTTTTCTTTCTTTCTTTCTTTTTCTTTCTTTCATTCTTTCCCCAATTTCCGAGATTCCGTTATGTGCTTACCGAATGTGTATTGTATACTATTTTTTGCACGATGGTTATTTATATCAATTGAATTATATTGAGATATTAGCTGAAATTATATATGAGATAGATGTTACAATTTAGAAGGTGATTCGCTTATATGTGTTGCTATGGCGACAGGATGTTTGTAAATAAGTGTTGTTGTCCGTGTCGCCATATTACGTTGTAGTTTTATAGTTATGTTAGCAATCTGATTTGTCTTACCTCATTATGGAAAAAGCAATAGACGACTGTCCAATAATGTAGAAATTGCAGAGGCTTAGAAAAGTGAGAACGAGTTATACCGAAGAAATCAAAACAGACGTATGAGTTGGCATACACTTCATTCTACAAAGGTTAAAAGAAAATTGTGTACCTAGATATTTATGACAAGAATGTATCGGGGTATTTCGTGCTAAGAATCAGTAAATTGAAAGTTTGTGGTCGTAATTTTCGATGTTGAAAACAATGATAAAGTTAAATGATGGAATTGATATTGGAACTTTCAATAAGTTAGTGTTGTATAGTGATGATTTTACTTCCCGCACTAGTGCTTTTGGTCATTTCCTTCAGCATTGAGATTTCTTTTGTTTTCATAGCAACCACGTTGTATGTGGAAATGTCAAGAATATTAGTTACAACGTGAAAAAAATACACATATCAATAGTTGGTAGATTAAATGCATTTTATTATCTGGGGTAAAAATGCAAAACGCACGAAGTGCAGGAATTTCAACTTTCCACGCATGAGCGGGAGGTGGATAAAAAAATATCATCCAAATACTAACTTGTTGGCTCTAGGTCACTACCAGTACAACTGTCAGATAACGTTCATGTATTACGTAACGCTACTTGTAGAATCCCATGTTACTATCTGTTCTACGTATCAGAGCTCACACGTCATCCTTACAGCACTTTGTTTTCCTGCTTTGTTACTCATTAAAGGAAGTGTTTAAAGGGAAACAATTACTAGCCTACCGTTTATACTTTCTATACCACTTACCCACGGTAAGTAATATTCCACCCAAAAATTCCATACATATTTCATAGGAAATACACTTTTTGGGTTCCTTGAATCCAAAACAAATATTTTTAGAAAAGGTCCGTTTGACACGAAGATCTACAGCAAAATCTTCCACCCAGAGAGTGAGCGAGAGAGAGAGTGTGTTTTTGAGTAATCTCGAAAACACTCAACCGATTTTGATAATTTTATTCTTTCCCCGTGGTAGGTAGATGCGCGAGTGTGTGTGTTAAATTGAGGGGGAAGTTTTTTATACTTACATCATCCAGTTTCAATCCCATTTGATTGAACATGAATATCAGCGGATATAACAATAATTATGTCTGGTCTTTCATTGCAATCCTTGAGGATTTTAAGGACTTTCACCCCAAAGGGTGTGCTATGGGGAGGTTTGCAGGAAAGTGACGCTTAGTTAGAAGAATGGCGTGATTGCCAACACCCGCACCACTCTTGGAGGAGGAGGTGTCACTGTAAAAACCATAATTCTATTTATTCAATAGGCCAGGCTAGCTGACCTAAAGTGATTGTTTATACCAACAATTGCATAAGTTAACTTGAAAGTTAATATAGTATTAATCAAAGCTGAGACAATCGTTATGAAGTTCTCACATTAAGACGTTACCTGCACCATGATAAATCAATTAATACGATTTATTAATATGTATCAAACATTCCAGCAGGTTTATAAAGCCGAGCTTACTCGACGAGATAACAGCTAAACAAAACAAACAATTCAAAACTAAGACTTTGTCCTGTTTTTTCAACTGTCACTTCTCTCAGTTCTTAGTGTCACAGTTTCGCTTGTATCTGCCATTGTTTCGCTTTTATGTACTTCTCCTTCATGGGAGTTCAGTTCACTAAGGTGAACTACTTCAATTCCGTTGCGTAGCCTCTTCACGCTGGACGGTTTACATCACTTGGGATTCGAGCACAGGACTTTCAATCTCTCCTGCAGCTGCACGTCACAACAGTCGTCACCAACTCACTTGGAGAATCGCTCTTGATGTCGCACCAAAGACGCACTCGCTCGCTCACTGTCTGACTCGTGCCAGTGGTCCCGTGTCGTAAAATTTACGGCACGTAAAAGAACCTCAAGCCTGATAAAGAGGCCTCTGAGCAAAATTACCGGACCATAGTTAAAGAGAGTCCATATATATATATATATATATATATAATCTGATGTGTTACACTCACATGTCTTTCTCTACTCTTGTACAAACTATTTTTAGAAACGCTTATTCTCCATATGCTTCATGCTAATCTTATTCCTAATTTTCTTGTAGATGCAAGGGGAATTGCTAGGCTTTAAGCGATAGTCAAATCTTTTAAGAGCTGGTTGCTATGTGGAGTATTCCATTCTCTTTGCATTAACAGGACAAAAAAAAATGAAAAACGAATTCCCATTTGAGAAAAAGTATAAGTGGTTTACCAGTTATGCAAAAGTCGTTCACAATGAAGAATACGTTTGGAGACATTCCCAGCAAATTCGAGATATACATTTTATTTGCCATGAAAATATCTTAAACATATGATATTTTAATCAAAATCGTTAGAGCCATTTTTGAGAAAATTAAAATGTTCGAAAAATGTTCTATGTAAAGAGTAATCTGGGGTGGGGGGATTTGCTTGAAAACCTTCGTGTCGTATCTCTGGAAGATACTGAACCTAAATACCAAGTTTGGTGTTTATCCGACTGTTCGTTTCTGAGTTATGCTGTTCACACACACACACGCACGCACGCACGCACGCACACACACAGACACACACACACACGCACACACACACGCACACACACTGGTACAACACTGGCTTTGAAAAATTTGTGTCACGTCCCCAAAAATGCTTGGAAAAACAAGTTGACTATGTAGAAAAGTAACAGAAGGATTGTACAATATAAATAAAATTAATTCAACATGATCAATTATGTGTAATGTTTTTTACACAATAGGGAAACTTACTTATTGGACGCCCCTCGTATATCTTGAATTTTCTGGGAATACCCTCTAAAGGTCTCTTCATTCGGAATGAATTATGCATAGGTGGTAAACCATAAGAGATAAGGAAAATCTTACTGCCCAAAAAATGTAGATCTCAGTAAAGCACACAATTTATGTCCAATAAAATTGTTTGTGGCATTAACCATTTCCAAGATATTCTTTATTATAGGTTTGAACTGTTATATACTATATACTTTATACTTATTAACTGCAAAGTCGCCATTCGTTTTTCCTCCAGCCCCTTCCCCCACCTCTCTCTCTCTCTCTGTCGTGGTCAAGCAAACAGAACGGAATTTCAAAGCCATCACTAGCAACCAGCTCCTAAAAGATTTGACTATCGCTTAAGCCCACTGTATTCCCCTATTCCCATTGTGCCCAAAAGGAAATATGTAATAAAACCATTTCTGCAAATGTTTATCTGGATTAACATGAAGTAGACAGAAGAATAAGCTTTTGTAACAATAGTTTGTTGAAGACTTGGTAGAGAAAGCTATGTGAATGTAACAATCATATTCTAGTTACGCTGATTCTGTATTAAATATTCAATGTTTTCTTAACCTAAAATTAAAACCAAAATGCCATCAAGGCTCAACTTTAATACGCAATGGTTCTTCTACCTTGTGTGCAATTTTCTCGATGCAAGAGAAGGATAATAATCCTGATGAAGCCACAAGGATGAAGAGAAAGAGAGAGACGTGTGTTTTTTAATGAACGACCACTTAACCAATTACCGAGTCATTGTTAAGTAATTACACGGCACTATCCATGTCTCTCTGTGAAGGACGTCGTTTACGTTCCGTACCAAAGTGTTATTTGCACAAAGTGCTCTTTCGCCTTTTTTGGGGTTATTCTTGTGCAGACAACCGTTTATTTTTAATGTGTGTGCAAACACTGTCTACCTGCTTTACACTGCTTGAGAGGTAAAGCTGCCGTAAAACGTCCTTTACACGTGCTTGCATTCCTTTTACTCTATTTTAATATTGCTTTCTAACTCAATTTAATGCGATAAAATCTGATATGTTACATTCACATGGATTTCTCTAACCATTCCCTCAACAAAGTATTATTACAAAGCATTTTCTTCTACCTATTTAAAGCTAATTGAGATAAGCGTCTGCAGAAATGGTTTTTTATTACTTTCTCTACTTCGTATATAGCAGGTAGAGAAGGTTTTGCATTCCACCCAAAAATTCGGTACCGAGATTTCACTGGAAATACAAATTTTGAGGTCCCCTGAAACCAAGTAAAACATTTTCGGAAACATGTTCGTCTGTCAACAGCATAACTCAAAAACGAAGATTCGAATAAATACCAAACTTGGTATTTAAGTTAAGTATCTTCTAAGGATGCGACACGAAGATTTTCAAAAAATCCCTCCACCCCAACTACCCTTTACATGGAACATTTTTCGAAAATGTTGCTTTTCTAAAAAATGGCTCTAAAGATTTTGATTTAAGTACCATATATTAAACATATTTACATGATAAATGTCTTGAATTTTGGGGGAATAACCTTTGAAGTCCTCTTCATTCGAAAGGAATTTTATTAATTGACCTAATAGAAGATGAAACTATAAAGCCCGGGACTTAAAATACTTACATTATTGTAGGTCGCCATTGGGGTATGTCATCTCAATACAATTTGAGATCTCTCGGTGAAAAAAAGAAATGCGAATCAGTTGGGGGAATTTAATGTCCTACCGGCAAGTTGTCATGGTAGCTCAGTGGTTAGAGCAACCGGATGGAGATGCGTGATTCAAATACCTTTCAATCAACAGCTCCTCCTTGTAATAATGTGTTAGTGGAGCAGTTTCACACATTATCTCAGTCAGTAATCACGTGTTCTCTGGTGTCTGGGTAAAAAATAGTTCGCGCGTATGCTAAAGTAGTTCCTGAGCTGGAAAAATGGATCACAGATTCGAGCAAAACAAGGACACCTAACTAGATGATAGTGCAAGATAAAATGAGATAAATAGTGAGTCTGAGGACGAAAATGACCACATTTCAGAAAGTGATCATGTGATAGGTACAGAACAAGAGGCAGAGAGTGGTGATGATAAAGAGGATGTGCCTTCATCGGCTCAGGTATATTTCAAAGGAAAAAAGACCGTAAAACCAAAACCACATGCAAGAAGTGCTACAAACTGATTTGTACGGAACATTCGTATTCAGTTTGTGAAGGATGTGTTGGCAGTAATTCTAGACTTAAGTCAACTTTCTAGAATATACATTCTTTGTGAACCTGGATTCTGCCATATGAAAAAAGAACAAATGCAGTGTTAATTTTTCTAAAATACTTATTTTTAATGTATTACAATACTACTTAAAAAGTAATTACATGTATATACAGCAGAGGGCTTATTTGAAAGGTGTGTATGTTCATTTAAGTTGTTTTCGAAAATGTAGCATTGAATCATTGTAATTTTCATCAAGTTACTGTCAGATAAGAACAAAAGTATTAAATGTTGTTCAAAATACACTAATGTTGCGATATACATAACTACATTCCAATCTCCTTAATACGTTATGATTTTTTTTTCCAAATTGGGGTAAAAAATACCCCATGCGCGTAGATAGGTTACAAAATTATACGCGTGTACATAAGGGTTAAAACACCTATGCTGCGTACGTCTTGTTTGGGTGCAGTGTGGCTCTTAATATGACCTCACGCGTCAATTCCACAAGCCGTAATCCGATAACCATTCACCTTGAGATAGTGAAACTGCGTGCGTTGTTATTTATTCCTGACGGCAAATAAACTAAGGTGGTGAATGAAATATTCATTTTTGTGTTTAGTTCCCCTTTAAAGTCCTGTCAACATTCAGTTGTTTCTCGCGATTACATGGAAACAGTATGGGATTTTTAGGGACAGCGTATAGCGTCCAGTTCTTAAACATTTGACTATCGATGTTCCCCTTGTATCTGTAATGTAGCTATGTAGGTTTATTTGGATTAAAATGTATTAGATAGAAGAATAAGCTTTAGTAAGAATAGTTTGTATACCCACTAATAAAGCTAGAGGGTAGAGAGAGTCATGTGAATTTAACACTTTTCTATTTTAAACTTTTGTCTATCTCGTAGAATTTCTAGTTTATACAAAATTGTTATGCATATGTTCCAATCATATGATGTTTTAAGAGTTACCTTGAGAAAATTAAAAAGTAATGAATTTTTCCATGCAAATAAAACCTTGATATAGGTAAATTTCTTAAAACTTTTGAGCTGGTATCCTCAAACGTGTCTGACTCATGTATAAAATTATATACTTATCAACTTTTCGTTTTTGATCTCCGTTTCTCCCTCCCTCTCTTTCCATGGCATGCGCGCGCGCGAACGCCCGTTTTTCTAAACGTATCTCATTTCCGGCGAAATTTCCTTATCACACTTTTGGGTGGATACAATGCTTCTTCTGCCTAATATAGTGAAGTGGTAGAGAATGTACGAGTAAAACTAAATTTAAAAAAATCTGATATGTTACACTCACATGACTTTTTTTACTCTTGTACAAACTATTTTTACAAACGCTGATTCTCCATATGCTTCATGTTAATTGAGATGTTAATCTTATTGCTAATTTTATTGTAGATGCAAGGGGAATATGGTAGGCTTTAAGTGATAGTCAAATATTTTAAGAGCTGGTTGCTATGTGCAGCATTCCATTCTCTTTGCATGTCCAGTACGTAAAAAAAAATGAATAACGAATTCCCATTTGAGAAAAAGTATTGGAAAATTTAAGGAATAACAAGCAATATCTCGAAAATGGTTCACTCAACAAAAAAAATGAATATGACATAAATTGTGTATTTTAACGCGATCTACATTGTTTGTGTAGTAAAATTTTGTGTATCTCTTATGGTTTACCAGTTATGCAAAAGTCATTCACAATGAAGAATACTTTTGGAGACATTCCCAGAAAATTCAAGATACACATTTTATTTGTCATGAAAATATCTTAAACATATGATATTTTAATCAAAATCGTTAGAGCCATTTTTGAGAAAATTAAAATTTTCGAAAAATGTTCCATGTGAAGGGTAGTCTGGGGTGGGGGGATTTTCTTGAAACCTTCGTGTTGCATCTCTGGAAGATACTGAACCTAAATACCAAGTTTGGTGTTCATACGACTGTTCGTTTCCGAGTTATGCTGTTCACACACACACACACACACACACACATGGACATGTTTCCAAAAATGCTTTTTTTGGTTTCAGGGGGTCTCAAAACATGTATTTCCGGTGAAATCTCGGTATCGAATTTTTGGGTGGAATACAATACTTCCCCTACTTACTACACGTAGTAGAGAAAGTAAAAATGAATAACGAATTCCCATTTGAGAAAAAGTATTGGAAAATTTAAGGGAATAACAAGCAATATCTCGAAAATGGTTCACTCAACAAAAAATGTATATGACATAAATTGTGTATTTTAACGCAATCTACATTTTTTGTGTAATAAAAGTTTGTCTATCTCTTATGGTTTGCCAGTTATGTAAAAGTCGTTCACAATGAAGAATACTTTTGGAGACATTCCTAGAAAATTCAAGATATAAATTCCATTTGTCATGCAAATATCTTAAACATATGATATTTTAATCAAAATCGTTAGAGCCATTTTTGAGAAAATTAAAATTTTCGAAAAATGTTCCATGTAAAGGGTAGTCTGGGGTGGAGGGATTTTCTTGACAACCTTCGTGTCGCATCTCTGGAAGATACTGAACCTAAATACCAGTTTAGTGTTTATCCGACTGTTCGTTTCTGAGTTATGCTGTTCACAGACACACACACGGACATGTTTCCAAAAATGTTTTTTTTTTTGGATTCAGGGGGTCTCAAAACATATATTTCCGGTGAAATTTCCGCATCGAATTTTTGGGTGGAATACAATACTTCCCCCACTTTACGTAGTAGAGAAAGTAAAAATCGCATATTGTTGGTCATTTAATGCCGTACAGAAAGTTTTAAAGTGGTGACAGCCTACAAAGTCCTGATAAAACTTGAAACGGTATAACCTTTTATAAGCTTTTTCCACTCATGTGCGGTTTTTTCTTGCTTTGAAGCAGTATCGATAAAAAATGACTTTTCTCTTACGGCTTTCGAACTGCACTGAACGGTTCCGCAATCTTCCCATGCGGCAAGATTGCACCAAAAAGCGCTCACTTGTGTCGAAAACCTTTTCCCATTTCCTGGATATGAAATTCCTCTGAACCTCTTACAAAATGCAAGGCATTCGGTTATGCTGCATCGCTGGTATCTTTTGAGAAATGTTATACAGCAAGAAGTTGTGCTAGAAATGGAATCATGGGCGATCTACTGACGTACTACGTTCCTTGGGGTTGCTGGAAGAATGTTATATGTACACTTTAAGAAAAAATCTGATTGATGTATCCATATGACTTGTCTATCCTCTATTGTTTATTAGTGGATTTAGAAACCATTCTTACTAAATCTTACTTCACTATCCACTTCATTTTAACCGAAATAAAATTAAATTGAGTTTTATTTATGGACGCTCATTAATTACTATTGTCCTTAGTGTTCCATTGTATATTGGGCGTGAAATACCGGAAATTTTGCTTAGAAGAGGCCTCTTTATCAGACTTGAGGTTCTTTTACGTGCCGTAAATCTACGACACGGGACCACCGGCTTTACTTCCGTTCCGATGGAAGCCATGGTAAGAATTTTTACGCCCGAAAAAAATTCTTGAAACCGCGACCTCGGGTACTGGAGGCTAGCACTACACCGCTGAGGGCGACATTTTAACCGAGATAGACCTTTGTAGAAATAGCAACATTACACATTTCGTTATACAGAGAGAGTCAAAAAAGTAAGAACCGCTTGCGCGGTGTTTTTCCTGTCCTTGTCGCTCGTTGCCGTCTGCCGCTATCATAGAAAGGCGCGGATGAAACCATACAACATTTTTAGAACTACTTTTAAAGGCTTTACTTACTAACTTTATGAAAGGGATGTTGAAACTGGCCACCTCATCCATATATTTTTGGCACCTCTTTAGGGAACTAACCATCACTCGCCTTTTTTTTTTTTTTTTTTTTTCCAGTCAACAGTTGAAGCCCGTACATATGTAAATACAATTTTGCCATCCTTTTTAGAGCATTACCAGACAGGGAGCGTGATTTTGCCTTTTTTCAACAAGACTCTGCAAGAGCTCATACGGGCAATATTTTTATGATAACAATTGAAAGTGTGTTTGAGGGCAGAATTATTAGTACAGGTTTGTGGCCCCCTCGGTCCCCCGACCTAATCCCCTACGATTTCTAACTCTGGCGTAACTTAAAACAAAGTATAAAAGACAAACCCACACACCCTGGAAGAATAAAAACAAAATATCCACCAGGAATTTTCCAGCATTTCTCAACGTTAACTACTGCTCCTTCGTTTACAACAGCAAAATATTGGGTGCGAGGCCGTACGAGCTGCCAAGACGAACATCACAGTGGTCGACCAAATGAGGTGACCACGCCAGAAATTGTAATGAAAATCCACAAAATGGTATTGGATGACCGTAGACTGAAAGTGTGCGAGCTAGCATACATCGTAGGCATTTCAGAAAGTGCTGTACATCGCATACTAACTGAAAATTTAGACATGAGAAAGCTGTGCGCAAGATGGGTGCCGCGTTTACTCACAATGTAACAAAAGCAGCGTCGTGAGGATGTTTCAGTCGAGTGTTTGGCGATGTTTCGCTGTAATAAAGCAAGAGTTTTTGCGTCGATTCATAACCATGGATGAAACATGGGTCCATCACTTCACACCTGAGATGAAGGAACAGTCAAAACAGTGGACTGAAAGGGGAGAATCGGCTCTAAAGACGGCGAAGAGAGTTCCATGTGCAGGCAAGGTCATGACATAAGTTTTTGGGATTGAGTGGGACAATTTTCACTGATTATCTCCAAAAAGGAAAAGCAATCAATGGCGAGTATTATGCAAACTTACTGCAGCGTTTGAATGATGAAATCAAGCAAAAATGCCACATTTAGCGAAAAAGAAAGTTCTGTTTCATCAAGACAATGCACCAGTTCACACATCCATTATCGCCATGGCCAAAATCAATGAGTTCGAATTGCTTCCTCATGCACCCTATTCGCCACACTTAGCCCCTCTGGTTATTTTCTGTTTCCAAAGTTGAAGAAATGGCTTGATGGTAAAAGATTTGCCATTGATGAGAAGGTGGAGTTTGCAGTTGATGACTACTTTGCAGAACTCGACGGTTCTCACTATAAACAGGTTTCGAAACTATTGAACATCGCTGAGAAAAGTGTATCAAGCTGAAAGGAGAGTATGTAGAGATATAAAGATGTTTTTTTTACTTTCTCTACTACGTATGTAAGTAGGGGAAGTATTGTACTCCATCCAAAAATTCGATACCGAGATTCCACCGTAAATAAATGTTTTGAGACCCCCTGAATCAAAAAAAAGACATTTTTGGAAACATGTCCGTGTGTCTGTGTGGCTGTGAATAGCATAACTCAGAAACGAACATTCGGATAAACACCAAACTTGGTATTTAGGTTCAGTATCTTCCAGAGATGCAACTTGAAGGTTTTCAAGAAGATCCCCCACCCCAGATTACACTTTACATGGAACATTTTTCTAAAATTTTAATTTTCTCAAAAATGGCTCTAACGATTTTGATTAAAATATCATATGTTTAAGATATTTTCATGACAAATGAAATGTATATCTCGAATGTTCTGGGAATGTCTCCAAAAGTGTTCTTCATTCTGAACGGCTTTTGCATAACTGGCAAACCATAAGAGATAGACAAAATTTTACTACACAAAAAATGTAGATTGCGTTAAAATACACAATTTATGTCATATACATTTTTTTGGTTGGGTGAACCATTTTCGAGATATTGCTTATTATTTCCTTAAATTTTCCAATACTTATACTTTTTCTCAAATTCGTTATTCATTTTTTTGTCCTGGTAATGCAAAGAGAATGGAATACTCCACATAGCAACCAGCTCTTAAAATATTTGACTATTGCTTAAAGCCTACAATTCCCCTTGCACCTACAAGAACATTAGCAATAAGATTAACATCTCGATATCTCGCTTAACATGAAGCATATGGAGAATAAGCGTTTGTAAAAATAGTTTGTACAAGAGTAGAGAAAGTCATGTGACTGTAACACATCAGATTTTTCCAAAGGTTTTGTGTTTTGTTTGTTAGGTCGGGTACTTCTGGGACAGCCCTCCTATATGGCTAATTACTTATTACTGGATGAAAAAGTACATATATGGCATTATAAAGAAAAAAATTGCTGCCAATCGGAGAATATTAACAGGAACAGTTTCGGAATTAACATACAAAATTGGTAACATACGTTTATGTACAGAAAACTACTAAGAAGATAATTCAGTGAACAAGCTATCGCATTAACAGTTTTTTACAAAGAGTATTGAATATCGGAAATCAGCAACTGTATCGAGTATCGAGAAATAGTGGTAACGTCCATCTTTAATACAAAGTAATGCTTGGCAGGGAAACAAGATTGTGAGGCTCCTGGGAGGAGTATTTGCTCTCTGTGTTCGTAGAAAATCGGATACACGTGACGACCCTGTTCCCTTTCTTGCTATTAGCCCATTTGGAGGAGCGGGCGAGCAATACAATTAACAAATGTACAGAACAGAGTATCCAGTTTCCAGTGTAATTCATTAACTTGGAAACTAGGTGTCGTGATTTTAACTCGCTTTTCTAGGCTTCCTTTGCACGTTATTAAGTTAATTACACCCTTCACAATTCTCTTGCCGCTGATCTACATGAAAGGCACGCGGGCTACAGAAATACGGAGAGCAGTTTTTAGCAGGGAAAAGGGGAAGTTTGTCGCTCATTAATTATAGTCGTATTTCCTTGCACGAACTGAGCACAAAACAGCGCTTCTCTATGCGTTCAACTCGAGAGCAGCTCAAGGGAATCTGACGTCAAACAAGAAAAGGACAAAAAAAGGGTTAACACACGCTTTCCCATCTGCCTTAGCTGAAAAATAATGACTCGTTCACAAGGAAACCCTGGTTCAAAGGTCTGCATTGTCCAACATCGCTTCTAACTTGTTAACACAATAACAAGTGAATATCGTAAGGCGTTCGACCATGAGGATCAGAGCGTGAGAATTAAACTAGCATGTTCCAAACACCAGGACAAGTGACCTCAGTAGTTGAACCTCAAACAGAGCAAATCTGTACTAATATCCAGGTATGGGATTTTTCACAAACGTGATATAGCCGAAAATACCCTTGCATTTTCATTTTTCACGGACCTGTAAACCACTTTTTAATGTGATCTGAAATGTGAAGTTGACTCGAGTGAGAAAATTATACCAAAATGCTATATAAATGCGAAATATGTTCCAATTCATGCATGATTTTTAAAATGAACATGTAAAAAGCAAAATGAAAAACAAGTTTCTGGAATTTTTGCTTAAGTGCAACAAAAGGTTGAACAGGCACGTGAAAAAAAAATGCGAAAAACAGTCTTTTCTTTCTTTCCCAAGAGGTTGGTAAACATTTTACTTTCTCTACTACGTATAGCAAGTAGGGAAAGTATTGTATTCCATCCAAAAAATTCGATGTCGAGATTTCACCGGAAATACATCTTTCGAGACCCCCGAATCCAACAAAAGCATTTTTAGAAAAAGTTCCTGTGTGTCTATGAACAGCATAATTCAAAATGAAAAGTCGGATAAACTTGGTATTTAGGTTCAATACCGTCCAAAGATGGGATAATAAAATCCCCCCACCCCCACTACATGGAAGACTTTTCGACATTTTTTATTTTCTAAAAAATGGCTAACGAGTTTGATTAAAATAGTATATATTAAAAAATATTTGCATTACAAATAAAAGTATATCATTTGGAAGAAAATTATGTTTAATCTTGTATAACTGGTAAATGTTAAGCGATAAACGAAAATGTACTACACAAAAAAGTATTATCTCTTTAAAACATAAAATTTATTTCAAATAAACTTTTGTAGCATCAGCCATTTACGAGAAATCCGTTTTTAATGGTAATATGTTTTCAATACTTTGTCATTCCTTTTAAATCCTATCGATTTTCACTTGTTTCTCACGATTACATGGTATCAGTATGAAATTTTAAGGCAACATATAGAGGTCTTGAGTTCAAATCCGGCGGGGTGCGATGGATTATTATTTTTTTTGGCCTAAAAATCCTTAGCATGGCTTCCTTCGAAACGGAAGTGAAGCCGGTGGTCCCATGTCGTAGATTTACGGCATGTAAAAGAACCTCAAGCCGGATAAAGAGGCCTCTGAGCAAAATTTTCGGTCTTTCACGCCCTATATAAAATGGGACGCTAAGGACCACAGCAATTAAAGAGCGCCTATAAATAAAACTCAGTTCAATTTTGTGTTGCTTTACATTAACTCAAAAAATCTACACAATTTACTTTATGCATTTTTATTTCACTATTAATCATTTACAAACGTAATTTAATTTTACATTAACTTTATGTCAGTTGCTCTTCAAAATGCTATAAAAGGCTAGATTACAAATGTAAAAACGCAACAATAATTCTGTGTACGAGTCAAAATGCTATATTTCTGATTTACAAATGCTAAAAATCCCCATCATAGCTATTATAGAGATAAAATTTGTATTTTTATATGAAGGGTAATATCAAAAACCGATTTTGATAATTCTTTCACCACTGAAATGCCCAATTTGTTCTGACGGACATGGGGCTATAAAACACCTAATTTCATTTCGTACATTATAACTAAAAGACTGAAAAGGATTTACAAAGTCCTTATTCTTGAATACGAACACACTGGAGTTATAAAAGAACATGCTTGCAAAGAAGGCCTTGTCTTTTAGTTAAGAATGCTATGGAGTACAAAATTGTTGTTGTTGCTTCACAGAATATGCGTGTAATTTAAAACAAATACCGCGAATATTTCATTCCAAGCCATTATACGTAGATGGTCACGATTCACCAATTAAGACACAACAAAGCAGAATCGAATCTGTTTATAAGATACCAGTGGAAAAATATTTTAATAAGGCTTATAAGTCTTGCTTTATTTCCTTTGTACATACGACGTTGGATTGATAAGTCCATGAATTTGACGAGAGATAGCGTTCTAATCACACGTTTCTTGTTTGCATCCAAGTCTTATATCTATTCTGGGTATAATCGCAGAAATTCGTCGTCATTTGTTTCTTAGAACATTCCTGAGAGCGTCTAAAATAAGTAGATGTGTGTTGCTTTGTAGAAAATGGAGAAAAGTGAATTTCATGTTTTGATAAAGCACTACTTTTTGCGTGGTAAGACGGTGAAGGAAACGGAAGAAAAGCTGAACAAGTATTATAGGGACTCTGCTCCATTACATGGCATGGTTCACAAGTGGTTCACAGAATTTCGATGTGTCTGTTCGAGCACAAGAGGCCCCGTGCGCACAGGACGGCCGGTTGAGGTCACCACAGAAGAAATGGTGAACAAAGTTCACGATATTCTGTTGGAAGACAGCCGAGTGAAAATCCGTGAGATTGCCAAGACCGTAAACATTTCGAGTGAACGGGTGTATAACATTCTGCACGAAGTTTTGGGTATGAGAAAGCTGTTAGCAAGATAGGTGCCGCGACTGCTCACAGTTTAGAACAAGCGGAATCGTGTGATCATTTCACAAGCATGTTTGAACGTGTTCCAGAGCAATCCAAATGAGTTTTTGCGGCGTTATATAACAGTTGATGAAACTTGGATCCATTACTATCAACCTGAAACCAAACAATCAGAGCAGTGGATTTCTTTCGGCGAACCTACTCCAAAGAAAGCGAAAACCATTCCGTCGGCAGGAAAAATCATGGCAGCTGTCTTTTGGGATTCACAAGGGGTGATAGACATCCACTACCTGGAAAGGGTAAAACGATCACAGGGTCATATTATGCCGCAAAGCTGGATCAGTTTCACAAGGAATTGTTAAAGAAACCACCCCATTTGGTGACAAAAAGGTTCTCTTTCACCAGGATAATGCACCCGCACACAAGTCAGCTATTGCCATCGCAAAATTTGTGGAACTGGGGTACGAACTGCTACCTCACCTACCATATTCTCCAGATTTGGCTCCGAGCGACTTCTTCCTCTTCGCAAACCTGAAAAATTGGCTCATGGGAAGGAATTCACGTCCAGTGAACACATCATGGCATAAACAACCTCATATTTTGCAGACTTCAAAAATCATATTTTTGCAAGGGTTAAAAAAATTGGAGAAACGGTGGACAACGTGTGTTGAATTGAAATGAAACTATGTTGAGAAATAAACTTGATTTTTTGGAAAAAAAACTGTTATTTTCTTTAAAAAAAAGTCACTGACTTATCAATACGCCCTCGTATGATATAATCAACTTCGTTTGCAGGGCGTGCTAAACAATTGTACAAAGAGACAACATTGCTAACATTAGAAATCACTGAAACGATATCATTAACAACTAAGATTATTTTTCTCTATGATCGCAGACTGTGTGTCTGGTTAACTTGGCAGCCTGGGAGTGCGAAATCTACAAATTGAACAGCTTCACCTCTATTTCGTTGTATATGCTAACGGTTTCTGTACTATGTGAAAGCTTTTATGTTGTTAAATAACTATGAATTCAAAGAGAATGTACAAAGGCTTTAGTTAACGAGTTATTCGATCATTCTGACCAATAATTGTTCCACAGCCAAAGGGTACTTACAGGCTATGCAGCATTTCTAGAACTTGGAAGACTGTCGGACGGAGGTTAAGGATGTCAGTCGTTCCGCCGATGTTTCACACGCTTTTACACGACTATCAGGGGATTTTTCATCCGTTATTAGGAATAATCGCGGCTGTACGAAATTACAATTGTAAGGGTTAAACGGGAAGATTCATCATAAATATCCTATATATCATTATACAGAAATTTAACAAGAAGAAAGGGAGTGATACTAGAAAAGGATATTGAAATTTTGGTTTAGATGCCTGAGAAAAGATGAAGGGGAAATTTTAAAGATATGCATGAAACAACAAAAGAGTACGAAAAATAAAAATAGATGGTGGACAGGGGTAGAAAAAATTATGGAGAACATAGGAATGGGAGATATTTGGAGAGCAGGAGAAAGAAATAGCGGCGGCTTCTGGATAACAGTAAGAAACATAGTGGAGGACATAGAAAGACAAGAGATTTGGGGAAGCTTAGAGAATAAGAAATCACTAGGGATCTATAGCTTAGTAAAAACGAAATGGGGAAGAGAAGGGTATGTGGATTATTGTAATAGAGCAGGAAAAAGAAGTGTTTGCATGGATAAGAACAGGGTCATTGTATCTGAGAAGGCTAAGACGCAGAAAAAACGGAATTTGTGAACTATGCGGAGGTAGTGAAAGCACAGAGCATTATATGACGGAATGCAAAGAATTAGCAGAATGGAGACAAGAAGTATGGGAGGAAAAATGGGAAAAAATAGTAGCAATTAAAATGCTAACAAAAAACGAAGAAAAGAAACAAAGGATATGGGGAAGTTCTTAAAGAAAGGAAAGGAGAAATGGATTAGGAAAGTAAGAGAGACAAGAAAGGTAGAAGGGCAAATGGAGGAGGAAGTGGATGGGCAATAGGGGTGAAGGGTAGCAAGAGGTGCTCAGATGAGCCAGAAGGTCAGGGTGCCAGGCAAAAGGAGCAGCATAGCTGGCAAGGAAACTTGTGCATAGGTTAGTTTATAAGTGGAATATTGTAAAAAGGATTCTGTAAAAAAAAATAAATAAATAAATAAAAAAATAAATAATCTGATGTGTTACACTCACATGACTTTCCCTACTCTTGTATAAGCTATTTTTACAAACGCTTATTCTCCGTATGCTTCATGTTAATCGAGATGTTAATCTTATTGCTAATTTTCCTGTAGATGCAAGGGGAATATGGTAGGCTTTAAGCGATAGTCAAATATTTTAAGAGCTGGTTGCTATGTGGCGCATTCCATTCTCTTTGCATGTCCAGGACATGAAAAAAATGAATAACGAATTTGCATTTCAGAAAAAGTATTGGGAAATTTAAGGGAATAACAAGCAATATCTCGAAAATGGTTCACTCAACAACAAAAAATGTATATGACATAAATTCTGTATTTTAACGCGATCTACATTTGTTGTATAGTAAAATTTTGTCTATCCCTTATGGTTTATAGTTATGCAAAAGTCGTTCACAATGAAGAATACTTTTGGAGATATTCCTAGAAAATTCGAGATATGCATTTCATTTGCCATGAAAATATCTTAAACATCTGATATTTTAATAAAAATCGTTAGTCCATTTTTGAGAAAATTAAAATTTTCGAAAAATGTTTCATGTAAAGGGTAATCTGGGGTGGGGGGATTTTCTTGAAAACCTTCGTGTCGCATCTCTGGAAGATACTGAACCTAAATACCAAGTTTGGTGTTTATCCGATGTCCGTTTCTGAGTTATGCTGTTCACAGACAGACACACACACGGACTTGTTTCCAAAAATGCTTTTTTTGGATTCAGGGGGTCTCAAATAAAAAACCTACAAATAAAAAAACAATTCGCTAGGTCAGGAGAAACAGGGGGCCACAAATCACTACCAATTATTCTGTCATCAAACACCTCTCTTATTGCATGTAATGATTGCATGCAATAAGGCAGGTGTTTGATGGCAGAATAATTAGTGTTGATTTGTGAGTCCCTCGTTTTCCTGACGTAATGTGTTGTGATGTTTATTTATGGGGTTCTTTAAAAGACAAAGTGTATCGTTCCAATCCTCGCACACTACAGGAACTTAGAGAAAACATTGTGCAAGAAATCACAAGAATTCCTGCTGTTGAGTTTCGGAGAGTGAGCGAGAATATTTACACGAGATATGCTGCCTGTTTGAGAGCAGAAAGTCAACATTTCCAGCATCTATTATTAGGTAAGGATTTTAGTCCGCCTCTGCCGGCGTAATTTCCCCGGCAACTGCCGGCTGTCTCGCGCAGTAGAGAGAGGCCACGAGTGGGTTCTAATATAATTTAACTACCCTATATTATTACAAAAGCTTATTCTTCTATCCACTTCATGTTAATAGAGATAAAAATTTGCAGAAATAGTTTTATTTCATGTTTCCTTGAAGGTACAAAGGGAATAGGCGATTAAAATAGGCTTAACCGATAGTCACATGTTTTAAGAGCGGGTCGCTATAACTGTGATGCCCTTGAAATTCCGTTGTCTTTGCATGTCCAAAAGAAATACTTTCTCTACCTACTATACATGTGGTAGAGAAAGTAAAGAACGAAGAGCAAATTTCCTCTTGAGAAAAGTTTAATTATCTGAAAATTCTAACCAATAACAAAGAATATATGGGAAATAATTAACGCCACATAAAGTTTTATTTGACATACATTGTGTGCCTTAACTAGGTCTCTCTCTCTCTCCCTCTCTCTCTCTCTCTCTCTCTCTGTTTACCAGTTAAGCAAAAGCATTCAGAAAGCATTTCACACGGTATTCCTAGAAAATTCAAGATATATATGTTATTTATCGTATATGAGTTATGGTGTGCACGGACAGACTGTCAGACGCACACGGACCCTTTTTTTAAGAATGCTTCTTTTGGGTCCAGGGGATCTGAAAACAAGTATTTCCAGTGAAATCTCGGTATCGAATTGTTGGAATAACTGTATATACGTAGTAGTGAAAGCAAAAGTAAATTAAAGTTGAATACTTAAAGAGTCAATGAGTTAGTAACACCATCATTGTTTCTAAAGTCAAAGCCCCCGATTATACCATAGCAGTTAAAAGAGGCTCTCAAATGGAGGAAAAAAATATCCACCATCCCCCTTTGCTCTTCATTTGATTTCAATAGCTCCAATATTGTATTGCCCGTATCAGATAAATGCATTCACAATAATATTTCCGGTTCTGTTTACTTGTTCATTGGAGAACGGATATTATATTGCTGAATGATTTTCTCTTTTGAAATGGAAATCAATTGTGGATTGGGTTTCATTCACTGACAGTGACGTTTTCAGTTGTTGGACGAGGCACTTGACCCAGAAAAGAGTTGCTATTGGTATGCCACAGCGTTTTAACGTCAACCTTGTTCCAGAAGGTCGATCTCGTACCCCGGAGCCGTGTTCGCGACACAAAGGACTTATCCGACAAGAGCGCGGTCCCGTTCCGCTTCAGCAGCTGCGCTACACCACAGGCGTGACTTAATCTAAACAATAAGAACGGAATTATTCGTCTACGTTACATGTAGCTCCTCCCCCTTCCTCCCTGCAGCGTCATACGCACGTACACTACATTATGTATTCCGTTCTTCCTCTCATCTGCAACTAAGTTTTACTTTCCTTACCACTTATTTAACTACAGGGTGATTTATTAAGAACAGACACATTTCTTTTTTTAATCATTCTGTTCGAAATTCACTCAATGCCCCAATTTTAGCATCAAATTAAGCGGAAAGTTCTGGAGTTTCGATTGCCTGTCACTAGATGCGCAGATGTTCATGTTTTACTCGTAATTGTTAGTTTTATTGTCGGCAACTGTTTTTGAGATTTTGTCCTAGTCAACGTGAAAATGGAGTACACATTAAATGAAGGACTCTTCCTTGTAAAGCAATATTGGATTACGAATTTAATTACAGCTACTCAAAGGGCATACCACAGAGAATTTGGTGTTCGGAATCCTCCCCAAAGAAACACAGTACTGGGACTGGTAAACAAATTGGAAACAACTGGATCTCTGATGAGTGAAAAAGGCAAAACTCGTTCATCTAGGCTTCCCATGGTTGTTGCTGGCGTAAGAGCACGACTGGATCAGTCACTCAAAAAATCATTAATACGCTTGTCGCAGGAGACAGAGTACAGCTACTCAATGTGTTAGAGAGCTGTGAAAAGTGCAGGCCTAAAGCCGTATAGGATTACGGTTGTCCATCAGTTACAGGAACCAGATAAGGATAGACGACTGAATTATTGTCGTTGGTTTCAGGCGTTCATTGTGCAAAATCCTGCCATATTGCCCATCAGATGGTTCACAGATGAAGCATGGTTCCATTTATCCGGCTATGTGATCTCAAATAACTCATGCTATTGGGCCAGCGAAAATCCACATGTTATTCATGAAGCACCTATGCACCTGATTAAAATCGGAGTTTGGTACGCAACATCCGCACAGAGAATAGTGGGAGTCAAGGATATTTTCAGCAGGACGGCGCTACATGCCATGAATCCATGACACTAATTGCAAGTTTCTTTGACGACCGGATAATTTCCAAGAACCTGTAGCCACCGAGATCTCCGGATTTGACATCGCCGGACTTCTTTCTATGGGGTTACTTAAAATACAGGGTTTATGCCACACGTCCCCAGACATTGGACGATCTGAAGCACAACATTACACAGGAGATTCAAGCTATTGACAACAGAGACCTCCAACGGGTGGCCAGTAACATGGAACGACGTGTTGAGTTGTGCCTTATGCAGGATGGAGGACATTTTCAACATTTGCTATAGATGTAAATAATATCCCAAAATTCCTCTGCATTTCAGGTATAATAAGTTGTTGCTGGCATAACTTGTTTTGAAACAATTAAAGAAACAAATGTGTGAGTTCTTCATAAATCACCCTGTGTAATAGAGCACGTTTACCATTTTACTGGTATCCATATTTCAATGCAAACACACATTTTGAGACCGCCCAAATAAAAAGATCTGATGTGATAAACTCACATGATTTTTACTCACCCCTTTACAAGATATTCTTACAAAAGCTTATTATTCTATCCACTTCTTCTTAATCCAGATAAATTTTCAATTCACATTTATACGTTTCGATGTAGGATACATCACATTAAATGATAGTCAGATTTTTACTATCTCTACTAGGTATCGTAATTAGAAGTATTGCATTCCACCCAAAAAATCGATATAGAGATTTCACCGGAAATACATGCTTTAGGTGCCATGAATCCAAATAAAGCATTTTTGGAAACATGTCCATGTCGACGTCTGTCAGTCTGTATGTATGTATGTCTGTCTGTGAACACCTTAACTCAAACACGAAAAGTCTGATAAATACCAAACTCAGCATTTGAGTTTAGTATCTTCCAAGGATGCGACACGAAGATTTTCAATAAAATCCCCCACCCCAGACTACACTTTACTTGGAACGTTTTTTCGAAAATGTTGATTTTCTAAAACATGGTTATAACAATTTTGATTAAAATATCACAAGTTTAAGATATTTTCATGACAAATGAAATGTAGGTAGGTATATCTTGAATTTTATGGGATTGTGCCCAAAGGTCCTCTTCATTCTGAATAACTTTCGCATAACTGGTAAACCGAAGAGAGAGGCAAACGTTTACTACACCAAAAATGTAGATCTCGTTAAAATACACACAACTTATGTCACATACATTGTTTTGTGGAACTAATCATTTTCGAGATATTCTTTGTTATTTGTTTGAATTTTCTAGTACTTATACTTTTTCTCAAATGGGAATTCATCATTTGCTGTAATTTTTTTCGTTTTTTTTTCTGGACATGCAAAGAGAATGGAATGCTCCACATAGGAACCGCTCTTAAAAGACTTGACTATCGCTTAAAGCCTACCATATCCCCCTTGCACCTACAAGGACATTAGCAATAAGATCTGCAAATGTTTATTTCGATTAACATGAAGTAGGGAGAGAAAGAGAGAGAGAGAGAAGAGAAAAAAAATGCCTGCGCCAAGTGTGTTTTGTTTGTTTGGTTCTAAAATGAGTGAAGGAAATAATGATTCCCCTAAATGGAAGATATTGCTTTACAATAATTTACTGAAAGAAGCTGAGGTACAACTAATACCACAGAAACCTAAACAATCTTGAGATAAAGGGAATTATAACAAATAGTTTACGGGGAGCCGGGGTAGCGTAGTGGTTTCGTCTCCGGTTCGTGTAATGAGTGTCCGGTGTTCGATTCCCGGCTCTGGATTTGCCCTGGCCACGCCTTCGCCTCTGACTTGCTCATGTGAAGTAACCCCAAGGACCAACGTGGTTCGGAGTCCACGGTAAAAGCTGTAGGTCCTCTCAATTCATCGCCATCCTCATCATCACCCTACCATCGGTGTTAATGGATTCCGCCTGCTGGTTGCCTCCACCTCAGCAATGGGTCCATTCAGATCCAGTCATTGCTTGGTGGAATGAAGGTCATAGGCCATATTATATGGGAAGCGTTAGAAACGACGATGAAAAATAGTTTACCATAAATATGCAGGAAGTCAATCATTTATCTTTATGTTTCATATTTCAGCTTTTCCACTAGTGTTCGTTGGTTCCATCAAGCACGAAAGGTTTAAGGGATAACTATAAGTACCCCTATTAATAGTCAGGATGAGCGTTAAATATACACTTATAGTAACTCACGCTGGCATATCGATTAAGGAAGATTTCAATTGTTACTTTTTGTATGCATTGCCCACTACATACAGGCAATGATATAAGGCAAATGTTTGGTCTACGAGACAAAGCGCAATCGTTTGCGTTGCCAACTCAAACAAAAAGGAATCAAAAGGGCGATATTACAGAAGAAATTAGAACGGAATCGATCGTAAATGCATACAGTTCAACTGATCTATTACGTCATTGTTGCTAGGCAACTATTATGGCACCCGTGCTACAGACCAACTATGAAACATCGTTACGTGTTCAGAATGCTTAGATTGCATATAAAATTTTATTACTTCGAATAAAGCAACTGCCACCAATGCTTTGTGAAAACTAAATCCCTATTATTTTACTCTAACAAAGTAATGGTTAAAGATTGAAATTACTTCAAGGTCCTGTATTATGTTCTAAATCAACTAATTTTAATATCAGAAAAGTTTCCATTATTTAAAATTTTTCCTAATTTTTTTTACAAAAAAAGGTTCAAACGAGCTTTATTAAAATCTGCTGTAGTGCACTCACATGCCTTTCTCTACTCATTCTTCTACAAACTATACTTGCAAAAGCTTATTTTTCTATCTACTACTGTTAATGCAGATAAACCTTCATTATTCAATTACACATTTCGTTATAGGTATAAAAAGAATAAAATAAACTAAAACGATAGATAAATCTTTCCAAACGTATGTAATGACTTTGAAATCCTGCATGAACACCAAAGGGAAACAGTGATTGCAATTAAGAAAAATACGAATTATCTGAGCATTCAAACTAATAACAAACAATACCTCGGAAATGGTTAACGTTACAAAAATGTTTGACATAAATTGTGTGCTACGACGAGATCCACATTTTTTGTGCAGTAACGTTTTGTCTATCTCTTACAGTTTACCAATTATTGCACAAGTGGTTCAGAATAAAGAGGACTTTAGATGTTATCCCAGAAAATTCAACATATACATCATATTTGTCATGAAAATGGCTTAAACATATGCTACTGTAAACAAAATCGTTAGTACAGAGAATAAAAAGGAAAAACAAAATCCATGTAAAGGGTAGATTGTGCTGGGGTGTCATTTCTTTCTTTCTTTTCCAAAATCTTTGTGTCGCATCCTTGGAAGTTCATGAACTTGAATACAAAGTTTCGTCGACTTTTCTTGTTTGGTTTATGATGTTCACAGACAGAGAGACACACACACACCTTTTTCTAAAGATGTATTTCCGGTGAGCTATCGAATTTTTGGGTGGAATGCAATACTCCCTCTACTATCTGTATATAAGTGCTAAGAGAATGCTTAAACGCCACGTGTTTAAGATATTTGCATGATCAATAAAATACGTATGTGGAATTTTCTAAGAATACCCTGTGAAATTCTCTTCATTCTAAATAAATGCTTCACAACTATACACTATAAGAGTACAACTGCACGAGAACCGTAGAGTTCATTGAAATAATCAATTGACAATCAAACCGCTTTTTTGTAGCATTAACCGTTTTCAAAATATTCGTTGCTACATCGTTCGTTTCACCAGGTTGAATGAACTGCCTTGCTGCATCTACATATTTAGCATATTGCGCGCTTCTTCTGTTTCCCTATGCGTTCATTAGTAAGAAAAAAGTGACTAACGATATGGGAACAGTTGTGTTTTGTTTTCCGTGTAAAATAATCGCCATAGGAAGTCTTATGCGATTGTAGCGCATCAGATTTTTCTAAAAAGCGTTTCTTTTCAGTGACGCTTCTTGTCTTTCCCGTTAGTCCTCATTTGTTCTGATTCAACTTCAAGGGAATCTATCGCACCAAAGAAACCGGATACGGAGTGCCACAACTTTTTGTCCCTTGTTTAGTCATCGCTTAACGGAAATGCCGCCTCAATTTAATGTTACAATCGCGTGACAGTGTTACTATCTGTTTTCCTCTACCGCTATCTCCAGATAACAGCGTATCACAATAGATACGCGACAGAACACTGCATCAAAGCTGATGCTGGAGTTGGATGATGTTTGCTGATCGATGTCATCAAAGCAAAACTGGATTCCATCAGTCTGCTATTGATGTTAACAGCGTTTAATCATTACAAATCAGAAATTAACATTATAGATATACGAGTACAAAACAAAATTTACGCGGAAGGGTGAGAAAGATAGGAGGAATAGAATCGGGGAGGGAGGGAGTCAAGGCCGCCAAAGGGAGGGAATTAAACATTTTGGGGAATATAAAAATATTGAAGTAAATTAATTCAGGTAATATAAACACATTTATTACAATTTTTAATCGAGTGCTGTAATTCTTAACTCAGTTTGTATCTTTAAGTATGCTGTATTCCCCCCAAAGTAATGTTAAGTACAATTCATACTATATGGTAGAGTGTGGCCTATCAAATGATAATTTTTGAAAATGTATAAAAGGAACTACAACTACGTTGTTAGGAACGTATAGCCTATCACACTTACCTACTACGAGGGCGGATTGATAAGTCCATGACTTTGACGAGAGATAGCGTTCTAATCACAGGTTTCTTGTTTGCACTCAAGGCTTACATCTATCCTGGGTATAACCGCAGAAATTCATTTGTTTCTTAGAACATTTCTGAGAGCGTCTAAAATAAGCCAATTTGTGTTGCTTCGTATAAAATGGAGAAAAGTGAATTTCGTGTTCTGATAAAGCACTACTTTTTGCGTGGTAAGACGGTGAAGGAAACGGAAGAAAAGCTGAACAGTATTATGGGACTCTGCTCCATCACTTGGAATGGTTCACAAGTGGTTCACAGAATTTCGATGTGGCCGTTCGAGCACAAGAGATGCCGTGCGCACAGGACGGCCGGTTTTGGACACAACAGAAGAACTGGTGAGCAAAGTTCACGATATTGTGTTGGAAGACCGCTGAGTGAAAATCCGTGAGATAGCTAAGACCGTAAACATCTGGAGTGAACGGGTGTATAACATTCTGCACCAATTTTTGGTATGAGAAAGCTGTCAGCAAGATGGGCGGAATCGTGTGACCACTTCACAGGGATATTTGAACATGTTCCAGCGCAACCCAAATGAGTTTTTGCGGCGTTACATCAGGGTTGATGAAAGTTGCAATCATTACTATCAACCTGAAACAAAACAACAATCAAAGCAGTGGATTTCCTTAGGCGAACCTGCTCCAAAGTAAGCGAAAACCATTCCGTCGGCAGGAAAAATCATGGCAGCTGTCTTTTAGGATTCAGAAGGGGTGATAGACATCCACTACCTGGAAAAGGGTAAAACGATCATAGGTTCATATTATGCCGGAATGCTGGATCAGTTTCAACAAGGAATTGTTACAGAAACGGCCCCATTTGGTGAAGAAAACGGTTCTCTTTCACCAGGATAATGAACCCACACACGTCAGCCATTGCCATCGCAAAATTTGTTGAATTGGCCTACGAGCTGCTACCTCACCCGCTATAGTCTCCAGATTTGGCTCAGAGGGACTTCTTCCTCTTCGCAAACCTGAAAAATTGGCTCGCTGGGATGAAATTTACGTCCAGGGAACACATCATGGAGAAACAACCTCATATTTTGCATACCTCGAAAAATCATATTTTTTGGAAGGGTTAAAAAAATTTGGAAAAACGTTGGACAACGTGTACTGAATTGAGGGTTGATTTTTTTGGAAAAAATTGTTATGTTTTTTAAAAATTCACAGACTTATCAATCTGCCCTCGTATATTGCGTCTATTTAGATAGATACAGTATGACACATTGAAATACCAAGCAATAAAGTATACCACCTGCCAAATATTTATGTTTCTAATTTTGTGCAGTAAATATTACGATTTGTTATTGATTTTGATTTTCTAATTATTTGCTTAAGCTTTTATTGTGTACCAGTACCACAATTGCTACTATAATAGTAGCTCTAAGACAGCCCCTTTGCGAAGCTTTCCAACATAGAAAAGGAACTAAATGCTTTAAATTGAGCTCTCAAAAAATTGGGGGATGGGCACCCCTGGAAAGAGTGAAGAGAAGCTATGTAAGGCATCAGACGGAATTTTTTACAGAATGTAGATGCATACCTTCTAAGCACAGCGATCTACTTTTATTCAATACGTCTGTTTATTAAGGAAGATAATATTATATCCTTAATTGCAACATCTTTTGATTAAAATCCATTAGAAACTATTTCATTAAAAAATAACCAAGCGTATTATTATTAAAACCAAAGTAGATACAGAACAGCACTTAAAATGTTTTTATCGTCCTAAAACGTAATTTAACTATCTCCAATAACTTGAGAAAACGACTCATTTATGTCAGAAAATGTCATTCACAGAAAAAGCTGTTCAAAGCAAAAACGGAGAATACAAACTCGCATATATCTGCAAAGAATGAAACCTCACAGAACCTACCATACTTTACAGTAGTACCAATTAGTAGAATAAAAATTCCCCTAAAAGATGGACTAACGCTTATCTCTCTACTTTAAAGAATGTATAAGTTATGATGAGTGATGCAGAATTCAGGCTACAAAATGGCAAATGCAGATTTTTAAATCTATATTTACAATATAAATATACGAAGTAGTTGGCTCCGCTGTGACGTAGCGGGAGGTTTCGGGTTCGATTTCCGTCGACCACCCACTCTGACCTGGGGTTTTTCGTCGTTTTCCCTGGTAGTTTATCCAATTCTAGGGTGGTTTCTCATATACCACGATTTCCTTTCTGGCATTTCCTTTTCATTCCGTTTCATTCTCAAGTTTCAGGCGTGGTAGCCTAATGCGGATGCCTGCCCCGTGGACATAAGAGGGCTGCTTGGTTGAACGGGTCGTTCATCACCCTCTCTGGACAGCTTCAGTAATGGGGCGGGTCTTCAAGCAGGAAATGTTTGGGACTTCCGCGCGTCTCTGTGGCCTATCTACCTGCGGCTTGTAGCATCATCATCATCCCTTCTTCCTAGGGGATATTTATGGACGCTCTTTAACTACTATGGTCCTTAGTGTCCCATTATATATTGGGCGTGAAAGACCGGTAATTTTGCTCAGATGCCTCTTTATCAGACTTGGGGTTCTTTTACGTGCCGTAGATCTACGACACGGGACCACTGGCTTTACTTCCCGCCGGAAAAAATCCATCGACCTCCTCCGGGTTTGAACCCGCGACCTCGGGAGGGGGGAGGTGGTTGGCAAAATAGATTCTCCGGTAAGTCGCAGTGTGCCAGGTGTCCCCCTCCATTGAACACCATATACCCTAAAATATTAGTAATGTGCCTACAATGATTATATATACAAAATTAAAGACGAATTTCCGATTAATAAGATTGCACAAAAAATAGAAATGTTATTTTGGGGGAATTTTCGCCATTTATTCTCCCCTTAACACAATGACGTGAACACAAATGTGGGTATAGAATATTTAACTGCCAGCCCTGAACAAAACACTTCTCCGTTGTTGGAATTAGAAAGCAAGTGTCTCACCACATAAGTGGCTTGAAACTTCAAGGATGTAAGAATATATCGAAAACAAGAGTTTTTGCTATGTTCCCTTCAGGCTGTTTACGTACTGGTCTCTATTTACCGTTAATATTTTATTTCACTCGTACTGCAACTATAATGTCGGGACTAACAACAACTATAATGTCCAATTCTATTTTGGAACTCCTTGCTTATGTTATTATTGCAGAAGACAAAATACATACTAGTGTTCAGAATCGATAGAGAGATAGCTGATAGGGGGTTTTGTTGGATTTTTGTGGAGGTCCGAAAACCCCATTGGAAAGGATGTCTTCATTGTTTTCCAAAACCTGTTCTACAGGGACAGCCAAAAAACTACGAACCGGCTGCGCGGTTGTTTTTCCTGTCTACGTCCTCGGCGCCCGTTGCCGTCTGCCGCTATCATAGTAAAGCGCGGATGGAAACCATACAACATTTTTAGAACTACTTTTAAAGGCTTTACTTACAAACTTTATGAAACGAGATGCTGAAACTGGCCACCGTGGTGTCCATTCATTTTTGGCAGCTCTTTAGGAAACTATCCATCACTCGCCGTAGTTCACGTTGAGAAATGCTGGCAATTTTCTGATGGATATTTTGTTTTAATTCTTCCAGAGTGTGTGGCTTTGTCTTGTAAACTGTATGTTTTAAGTTACTCCAGAGATAAAAATCGCAGGTCGGGAGTCCGAGGGGGCCAAAAATTTCTATTAATAATTCTATCCTCAGACAAATTTCAATTGTTCTTATCGAAATATTGACCGCATGAGCTGTTGCGGAGTCTTGTTGAAAAAAGGCAAAACCACGCTCCTTGTATGTTAATTATCTAAAAACAGGGGGCAAAATTGTATTCACGGGCAACTATTGACTCGAAAAAAATTGGCCTATAATTCTTTCTGGCCACAACGACGGTGGCCAGTTTCAGTATCTCCTTTCATAAAGTTGGTAAGTAAATAAAAGTAGTTTTAAAAGTGTTGTATGGTTTCATCCGCGTCTTTCTATGATAGCGGCAGACAGCAACGAGAGCCGAAGACGCGCACAGGAAAATCACCGCGCAGCCGGTTCGTAGTTTCTTGGCTCTCTCTGTATATACACGTTACAGTATCCCGGTTACAATGTCAGCATTCTTTCCTATATTTTCTCTGGTTATAGAAGAAGTCTCTTTCTTGCTAGGAATGAACAATCACAAGAGTTTATGCGAGGAAGTTTCGTCATGGTGTTTGCACATCCTACAAATGCATCCTTGTAGAGAGTCATACTTCACGTAGATGTTTCCTGAAGTGACCACGTTCAGAGATTAATGCAACTACTATCTCAGTAGAGATAAGGAAAAAGTGTTGCATGGACTTAGTATTAGTTTCCTGGCTTGTTTTGTACAGGGAAGATTGCATATGAGTAATTTTTTTTTCTAATCCATGTTTTTACCGAGGTTTTGGCAGTACGTGTACTGATTCCAACCACAATTCCTAAAACAGACTCAGGTTTGCTAAGAATTAGGAAATACTTACGAGGTGGATCTTTAGAAATGCCGTCAGACTATATAATCCCAATTAACGCGTTATAAAGAATCTCAGTGTCATTACTGATCCTGGATGTTGGACGAATAAAACTTAGAAAATCTTGTTGATGTGGTTTACAGGCGGCCCAAAGTATGATTCGGGAACAGGATATGGAGTATATGGCATACGACCAGGGTGCAACAAGTTTTTTCCCTTGGGTGAATGTGCTACTGTTTTTTAAAATAGGAATTTATGCTACTCACAATGCATACATGAAAACACAAAGAGAGCTTATACTGGTAAACAGATTCTTATCTTCTCAGATAGCCAGGGTGCACTTAAAAGTAGTCATAAGGTAATGTTAGGACTGGTTTTAAACTGCCTAAACATGCTCACAAGCTTGGCAGGACAGAATGAAGTTCAACTCATCTGGGTGCCGGGTCATACTGGCATAGATGGAAATGAAAAAGCTGATGAACTTGCAAGACAAGGAGCAGCTTCACAATTTATTGGGCCGGAACCGGTTTAGGAACATCCCAAATGAGAGATGTAAGAGATGCTATTAAGAACTGGTCCAAAGTTGATCATAAAACCTGACTAAAACTCTAGGAAACAGACATGGTAAACTATTTATTAGAAAACTATATAAGAAAAGAGCCGAAAGCTCACTTAAATGTAATAGACTTCAACTGAGAACAATTATTGCATTTCTCACAGGACATGCTCCCATGAAAAACCTGGAATGTTTCGGGGTAACTTATGTTGCAGCTTTGTAAGAAAGATACTGCAGCCCAGTACGTTATATGTACCTTTGAGGCTTTGGCTTTTTGCTTTTGGGGAAATGTTTTTAGAACCAGAAGAATTTGAAAGCATATCTGTTATGAGACTGTATTCCCTGGTAAAGGGTGCAAGCATAATGAATTGTCTTTAAATTGATATAGGTAGCACATTAACCCAAGGCTCAAGTGTGTCCGAGGCAGACGGAAATCTATATCCCATAAAAGATTATTCCAACCACGGACTCAGGGCCAATATAGGCTATATCAGTGCCCTTTTCAGCCAGCTAATCAGCGTTTTCTTTTCCATAGATACCCTGATGCCCCGGCAACCACCGTATTTTGGGGCTGTTGCGAGATGACAGGACAATCAGCACATTTAGGCATTCCCAGTTTTGATTTAACCTGGTCTGAAGAGAGTGCTTTCAAAGCACTCTGATTGTCTGTGAAGATAAGAATTCGTTTGCCATGGTAACCTTCTTCAAGTCCTCTTAGAGCAAGTTTAGGATAGCGGATACCTCTGCCTGAAAAACTGTACTGTATTTTCCAAGGCTTATACGAATATTTGTCCTTGGAGATAGGCCATAATATATGCCTGCGCCCGATTGTGAACTAAACAAGTTGATCACATTCTTTATCACGCTTAATTCCTTCCAGCCAACTCCCGAGAGGCGAGTGTTACCTTGAATGGAAGGAAATAACAATACTTGTATTCATTACGTCGACCGCAAACTCAATATCGGAGTATCCAGAAAAATTTAGTATAGAGGTGTCAGAATCGATATGTTAACACTGAATTCAAATACGATGCAGTTCTTGGATAGATACTGAATATTACATTTATGCATCACTATTTTTACGCAGTTAGGTATATTTGTTGAAATTTCGTTCTTTTATTTTTATTTTTTTTCCTTTTTGCTTCTTCCATTTTTTTACTTATCCCATTAAGATGATATGGCTGTAAGAAACGTATTAAGATTTCTGCTGTATTGGCGAGTTTTATAATGAACTGCTAAGCCTTATACAAAGTACTGTATAATTTACATCACGCCATTCTCCTCGTTTAAAATCAGCTAATTTCACACAATAATTAATCCAAATTCCTTGCATTCATAAAATCATTAGGACTGCCTCCGTGGTCGAGTCAGCGAGCTGACTTTTTTTTTTAGTTACATTTTACCCGCCTTTAAATGCAATGGTCTTATCGGCGAGCCCGAGCTGACTTCTTCTCACCTGGAGGTCTCGGGTTCGATTCCCGACCGGGAAATTTTTCTTTACTTAGGATTATTCCTTACCCTCCATAGAGTATGGAACTGTGAATGTGCCTGTGAAAATATGTTTAAAAAAAATCTGATGTGTTACATTCAGACGACTTTCTCACCCTTGTAACGTTCATTAATGAGTATAAAATTATTCTTACTACAGCTTATTTTTCTACCTACTTGATTTTATTCGAGATAAACCTTCCCGGAAATAGCTGCTTTATACCTTTCGTTATAGATACAAAGGGAACACCGATACACAAATGTTTAAGAACTAAAAAATTAAATTGAGTTTTATTTATGGACGCACTTTAACTACTACGGTTCTTAGCGTCTCATTCTATACTGGGCGTGAAGACCGGTAATTTTGCTTAGAGGCCTGTTTATCAGGCTTGAGGCTCTTTTACGTGCCGTAAATCGACACGGGACCACCGGCTTTACTTCCCTTCAGAAGGAAGCTATTTAAGGATATTTACGCACGAAGAAAAATCCACTGCCCTTCGCCGGTTTCGAACCCGCGACCTCAGGAACTGGACGCTATATACTGGCTTTAAAATTCCATACACTTCCCATGACATTGCGAGAAACAGCTGAAAATCCACAGAACTTGAATGACAAACTCTTGAACGATTTGAAGCATTAATAATGGATCTCAGGAGATGCCACAACAAATTTATTTGAAATAAATTGTGTATTTTGAAGAGATCTAATTCTTTATTCGTCTATCGCTTTACTTTATTAGTTATACAAGATTATACAAAATTCCTTCCGAATGAAGGGGGGCCTCACAGGCTATTTACAGAAAATTTAAGATGTACATTTTATTTGCCATGTAAATATCTTCAATATATGGTATTTTAATTAAAATTGTTACAGCTATTCTTGAGAAAATAAAAAAAATGTTCAATGTAAAGGGTAATTGGGGGGGGGGTAGATTTCCTTGAAAATCTTCATGTCGCATCTTTGGAAGATACTGGACTTAAAATACTTAATTTGATATTTATCCGAATTTTTCATTCTTGAGTTATATGTCCACAGACACGCGGACCTTCTTTTATTTTTTATTCAGGGGGCCTCAAAATATGTATTTTCAGTGAAATATAGAATTTTTGGGTTGAATATACCTTGGAGAGAGTAAAACTGAAGATTATCGTCAGCGTGGTTTTAGTATAATTAAACCTGTTTAGAAGACAATTTTGAGCGTAAATCCATAACTGAGCGACTGATAAGATGAATTTACACTAAAAATTGGCAACACTGATAATTTCAACATTAATTCACCTTTAAAAATGATAGAGAGAAAAAAAAACTATAATGCCACATGATGTTCACTAGGTCTTAACTGTATTTATATGCAAAATGTAGAATGCTCTAATTATGTTACTTTGGCCAAACTGTCAGTCCCTAAAGATTAATCTAAATGATTAATATATGCGGTAGGGATGGGCAGGAAATAACGTAACGGTTACATTGTAACGGTTCCTTAGAGTAACGATTACAAAATAACTAGTTACTCAGTAACGGTTACCAAAGTAACTGGTTACACAGTAACTAGTTACCCAATAGCGGTTACTGAGGTAACGAATACAAAGTAACTAGTTACTCAATAATGGTTACCAAAGTAACAAAGACAACTAGTTTCGCGTTAACGGTTACTGAAGACTGTTATCCACCTGGATGACATCATTGACTGCATGTGCACTACTCTATATTCACTCTTAGGTTGATCCGCGGCAAAACAAACCCACGTGGTCAGAGTACACCGTGGTGCAACACGGTAGCAATGCGCCCAGGAAAGTAGTCCTATGCTAATCTCTGAATTTTAGAATGAATTTATTCTTAAATAGTATAATATTCTATACAAATACCTAAGGTTTTATTTAACGCTGATTTATACCGTAAAACAGAGCTACAAGTCCCATGACGCAATTCGTATGAGTCACCTGACATCCGGGTAGGCGCAGAATATTGTTTACAGCCAGAAACCAGCAGTTGTGTTCAGTATCATGGCGGACGGTGAATTTGCTCTTGTGTTTTCGTCGAATTACGTAAAGCATTAGCATTGACTAGTGGTGAAAAAACAATAGTGTTGAATCTTTATTATAAGTTATGTGAGAAATATCCAACACTTTCCGCGAAAGAAATGGTGAAATTAACTTCTGAGTTCACCGGTGTTTCGAGTACAAGTATAAATAGTGCTTGTGCAGAAAAATCTGAAACGAGAAAAGTGGTTACACCCGGAAAAAAAACTATCAATCTTATCATCTTTAACCCTTAACAGAATATGCTATTCACCGTTTCAGTTGTCGAAATAAGGACTCTGTTCTTTTTTGCACTACGTGCCGCTTGTACTCGCCACATGGTCTGAAAGTGAGACAGTATTTCTAGCGCGAATGGCGGAAGGATACATTACAGTGCTGCACTGGTCACCTAGGGTTTGTTTTGACGCGGATCAACCTAAGAGTGAATACAGAGTAGAATCGCTTATCGGGAACTAGTTACCTCATCTCGTTTACAACTTGAGTCATTCGTCACACGGAATTTAAAGCACATATTTGTTTCTTACAGCGCGTTTCTCATTGCTTCGAATATAGGTCACAGGCCACAGATGAAAGTACAGTCAGCACTGCATTGCATTAAGATGGTTATTCACATACGGTTATAGGTGCAAGAGTTTTTATTCATCGCGGGTAGATAAGTATGAATGAAGAATTAATGCTGTTTAGTGTTAAAATATGCGCAGCCCACTAAGCTAAAACAACGGTGCATACATTTTAAAGTAGTGAATCAAGATCTATAGTTGCACAATTCCATAAGTCTACTCTCTAAGATTGCTTACAGAAACGGAAGTTTTTCCGACATCGGAATTCGAAAAGCACGTGTGAAAGTGTGTGTTTCTGCTCTTTTGGATTTGTCATTGCGGATATTTACACCTTTAACCTTGCATGGCAAAGCACAATGTAAGACCGACAGATATACGACACGGTTAAATCAGTATTTTCAGAATCAAATTTCGAAGTTGAAAGGGCTATCTCATTACCAAACACACCACAATTGTAAGTTGAATGTTGTTTATTAATATTGCACAACTGCATGCTTCCAACGTCGATTTGTATGGATGTAATGATTTTTCATTTACTCACGGCTGTTCCCAGATGCACGTTCTAAGATAGACGCACTTAAGCGCGAATAGAATAGGGAGAAGGCAACACGGATGAATATGTCTTCGTGTGTGTATAAGTGTGTGCGGGTAGGAATGTATAAGTGCAAACCATTTTGAAGTATAAACCAGCGTAGTAATTGAAGTGTTGACACAGCTGGAGATTAGATTGCATAAAAATACAGTAAGCCCGTGTCGACATCGTTCATATTGAAACGTAGTTACAGCTACTCGTTACTGGCAACCATTAATGTAATGTACTGCGAATGAGACAACCATGAAAACAAATGACATAATAGTTACAAGTAACCGTTAATACACTGTAGCTGCAACTGTTATAACAGTTTTTTCGAAAACAACTGATTGTCGTATCTCTAAATATGATGAATCAGAAGTGAACCAGAAGTCAGGTCCTGTGCTCGTAACCAGCTGTTCATTTCTGATTCATCTTCGTCACGGTGTTAAAGTGCTTACCTCCATGATGACCTTTGAGTCAGGGGAACATGTGAAAATCACTTGGGAAAAGATCTGGTGAATATGGAGGATGCGAGAAAGCTTCCCAGTTGAATCTTCTGAGCTCCGCCTGGGTCAAGATTCAACTTGGAAGTTTTTTCGTATTCTCCGTAATCACCGGAGCTTGCCCCAAGTGATTTTCACATATTCCTACAAATCAAAGGTAAGCACTTTTAACACCGATGATGAAGTCAAATCAGTGAACAGCTGGTGCGAGCACAGGACACGACCTGCTACAACACTGGCTTGGAAAAACTTGCGTCGCGTCCCCAAAAATGCTTGGAAAAACATGTTGACTATGTAGAAAAGTAACGGAAGGTTTGTACAATATAAATAAAATAAATTCAACATGATCAATTGTGTGTAATGTTTTTTATAAAATAGGGAAACTTACTTATTGGACGCCCCTCGTAATAAACGATAGTGGTTAGATAAGATTATTTGTTATCTTGTTCGACTATCTATAGTCTTTGTGTAGAGATAAATACTTAGAAAAAAATCCACAGGTGTCAGGACAACAGAACATCGGTACTAAACAAGATCCTAACGATTACCTAGCGGGTCTGCTTTTCAAAGACAGGCTGGGGGATTTCACAGTAAGGACAAGTAGATTTAACACCAAGGCGATCTAAATAACAAACATGTCTTGTTCCTTCAAACAGAAGGGCTGTTTTATGAAACGAGAGAAAATTGGTAGCTGTCAGGGTAAGGGAAGTTAAGAGAATACCCGAGAGGGCCCAACACTTAAATTTACGTCCCTCGCTCGAGGTAATTTCACCATAAAGCGTTCGTGGCGTGCCGCCTCATCTTCAAAGATGTGCCTCGCTATGCGACGTTCCTGCCCCAAGGGATAGGCGTCTACGTTAAGTTCCTGACGCTCCAGTGGACTTGCAGGAATTTCTCCAGGGGAACACTCAAACTTAAACCTTTCATTTCTGCGGCATCAAATAGTTCGCTGTTATCTGAAACTTGATCTTTCAACACGCCCTCATAATCCTGATACAGACCTATTAAAAAAATATCAGATGTTACATTCACATGATTTTCTCTATCCATCATCGTTTGTTATTCCCCTACCTCGTACGTAGCAGATACAGCAGATATTGCATCCCACCCAAAAATTCGATACCAAGATTTCACAGTAAATACATGTTTTGAGGCCCTCTGAAATGAAAAGCTGGTTAAATATCAAACTTAGTATTCACGTTGAGCATCTTTTAAAGATGCGACACGAAGATTTCCAAGAAAATCCCCACAAAATACCCTTTACATGGAACATTTTTCTAATTTTTTTATTTTCTCAAAAACAGCTGTAACGATTTTGATTAAAACAACATACATTAAATATATTTACATGACAAATAAAATGCATATCTTGCATTTTCTGGGAATAGCCTGTGAAGTTGTCTTTATTCGGAATGAAGTGGTATGGTGGTTACCATGCTAGCCTCTAATTCCCGAGGTAGCGGGTTCAAACCCGGCGTGAAAATCCTTAGCATGGCTTCCTTCGGAAGGAAAGTAAAGCCGGTGGTCCCGTGTCGTAGATTTACGGCACGTAAAAGAACCTCGAGGCTGATAAAGAGGCCTCTGAGCAAAATTTCCGGTCTTTCACGCCCAATATAGAATGGAACGCTAAGAACCATAGTAGTTGAAGAGCGTCCATAAATAAAACTCAATTTAATTTATTCATTTGGAATGAATTTTGTGTAATATTGTATAACTGCTTAAGCGATAGATGAAAACGCTCTGCACATAGAAATGTAGATCTCTTTAAAACACAATTTATTTAAAATGACTTTTTGTGTGTGTGTGTGTATGTGTGTGTGTGTGTGTGTGTGTGTGTGTGTGTGTGTGTGTGGCGTTAGACATTTCGGAGATATCCGTTATTAATGGTTCGAATTGTTCAAAACTTGGACATTCTTTTCAAGTCCTGTCAACATTCAGTTGTTTCTCGCGATGTCATGGAAACAGTATGGAAGCATATAGCGTCCAGTTCTTAAACGTTTAACTATCGCTGTTCACTCTGTGTCTATAACGATATATGTAATGTAGCTATTTCCGGAACGGTTTATCTCTATTAAAACGATGTTTACAGGAAAATAAAATTTTGGAATAATTTGTATACGCACTAATAAGAGACAGAGGATAGAGAAAGTAATGTGAACGTAACACATAAGATCTTTTTACCTTTGGAATAATCTTCGGCAATGATGTTCACTCGTTTACAGTGGTTAATCTTTGGATTGGTGTTACTTTTGATTATTACATTAAATTCAAGCACACACACTCATTCATACTTCCAGACTCTATAGAGGATGGGGAAAAAATTCCCACCCTCCAGCCGGGAGTCGATTCCGGGACCTTTGAATTTGAAGGTTAGAATTCTAACCGCCAGACCACAGAGGCAGTCGAAGGACAAGTTTCCTGGAAAACGCATTGGAGTTTTCAGCAAACTTCAGGAAGCACGAAGCAATTTTCCTTCAGGATTCTGGAATAGGTAATTGAAGTTAAACAATCCATTTTAGTATTTTCAACCAGAAAACAATTTGTAATTAGAGGAAGTATTGTGTTTCACCGGAAATATATCATTTTGAGGTCTCTCGAATAAAAAAAACAAAAACAAAAAGTATTTTATAAAAAGGCGTGTATGTGTGTGTGTGTGTGTTTTGTACGTGCGAAAAGTGTAACGCATTAGATAAATACCAAACTTGGTATTTAAATTATTCAGCATCTTCCAAAGATGTGACACGAAGATTTTCAAGCAAATCCCCATAACCCAAACTACATTACATGGAATTTTTGTTTTTGTTTTGTTTGTTCTATTTATATGCCGCCTTTAACATCTAAGGCCATATCGGCGGCTTTTGCCTTTGGAACAATTGCTCATCGGCAATGCTGTTCACTAACTTACTATTCTGTTCATCATACTTCCAGACTCTGTGGAGGATGGTGAATAATTCTGGCTAAAGAAAAATGTCCATTCTCCAGGCGAGAATCGAACCCGGGGCCTCCGCATTTGGAAGTTTTTTTTCAGTATTGCTTTTTTTCCAAAATGGCTTTTAACGACTTTTATTAAAATATTGTATGTGTAAGATATTTGCACGGCAAATAGAATGTATATCTTGAATTTTCTGCGGTTAGCCTGTGAAGTCTTTATTCTAAATGAATGTTGTATACTTGGTTTCTTTTAACTGGTAAACCGTAAGAGACAGACAAACCTTACTTCACCAAAAATGTAGATCTCGGTTAAAACACACAATTTATGCAAAGTATTTTTATAGTAGTAGCTATTTCCGAGATATTGTTATTTTCAAATACTTTTTGACGTGCATTTGACTACTACTTCATCTTGCTATATCCTTCATGTATACATGCGTAATGAAATCATTTCTGCAAACGTTTATCTCCATTAACATAAGAATAAGCTTTCTCAAAAATAGTTTGTGTGGGTGGAGAAAGCCATGTAAATATAAGATATCGGATTTGTATCACCAAAACTGGATAAAACGACAGTGAAAATCTGATCAATTTTGCTGGAATTTATAATGGTAACTGCTTGATCTGAATTCTCAATATTTTGTTCGAATTGGGCTACCGTGTCTTCTTGGAATAATCTTCCCATTTTACGTGTCAGTAGCTAACATTCCAGCCCTTACACAGAAAAAGCAATTACGTTTGCATTTTTCCACGTAAGGCACATTGTGAAAAAAGCCCGCCACTGACTCCCCTTTTCTTCACCCCGCAGGCGGGTGAAGGGACCTAACATCCCGTCGGACAAAAGCAAGGTGGATGACCCTTGTGATGGCGTGACGAGCCTCTGCTGCAGCTCGTCCAGTCTTCAAGCTAAATCGATTTCCTGGCGAGCAACAAAACAGTTTTCGGTGCATCCTGTCAACTCGTTTCGGAAAGTGACGCACTATTACAACATTTCTGTGGTGGATAGTGTTACATCGAGATAACTCCATCGCTCTAGTTCACAGGAGACTGACTGGCCTCGGTCAGTATGCACTCGCTGAGGCGGACCCGCGCCGCGCAGACTGCATTTGTTTTTATAACAGCTCGCCACCGAGTAATAAAGCTAGTTTAGTGAAATCGAATACGCTAGCGAGACAAAGCACTCTGCAACGGCTTCTGAGATTTAATAAAGCTGGTGTAATGAAATTTGATGGACTTGCTGAAGCAGGGGCGTATATAGATTTTTATTTGGTGAGGGGGGGAGAGAAAAGTGACCTGCATGAAATTAAAAAATTAGAACACTTGCAAATGAAATACAGCCAACATATACTGGTATATATACACAATTGTCAAAAGTTATTATCTCAAAACAACTAAACTCTTTGAGCTGAGGCAGAATTGTACACTCTCTGCGTAGTGTATCTAAATATACAGATTCCTACAAAGAATATTTTGGATTTTTTTATTTTTTGGCATTTTAGGTTCTCGTACTGAGGGTCAAAGATTCGATTGCCGGTTGGGGTGGCGATTTTAAGTCGGCCCTATCTATGCTCTGGCTTAGCTCATGTGGAGTATCCCCAAGGCCCATCGTGGTTCGGAGTCCGCGGTAAAAGTTATAGGTCCACTCATTCCACCGTCATCCTCATCATCACCCTACCATCGGAGGTAACGGATGCCGTCCGCTGGGTGCCTCTTCCTCAGAAAAGGATCTAATCATTGCTTGGTGGAATGAGATAACCCCGAAGGTCTTAAGACATGTATGAGGGGCGTTAGAGACGACCACACATTTTCAATTTTAAATTTTAGAATCAACTACAAATATGTTTATAAAACAAAATCAAGTCTTGTTGGAACAATAGCAAACCTACCTAAAATTTCCTCATCAGACACATGAATATCACGGTGAACTGACAAGAAAAGTCCATTTTATCGTGAATCACATGTTCTTCTCAAGTACGTCTTTTATTATTGTCTTTAGAGTGTAAAAGGTTCTTTCTGCACAAGCAAAAGAAACTGTCAAAATAGTTACTGTCTTGAGAAGAGTGTAGTAACCAAAGAGGTCATATCTTTGAAGCTTCCCATCTTGTCAGATTCTCTTACAAAAATTTCTCTTTCAAAAATAGAGATTCTCTTTCTGAAAAAACACTTCCCTTCTGAAAAAACATGGTGAAATTGCAAAATTAATGCAAATTTAACGAGTATAGAACTAGAGGACGCGGGTTCAAACCCGGCGAAGGGCGATGGATTTTTTCGGGCGTAAATATTCCTAGCATGGCTTCCTTCGGAAGGAACTCAAGCCGGTGGTCCCGTCTCGTAGATTTACGGCACGTAAAAGAACCTCAATCCTGATAAAGAGGCCTCTGAGCAAAATTACCCGTCTTTCACCGCCCATCATAAAACGGGAGCTAAGGACCACGCACTTAAAGAGCGTCCATAAATAAAAAAAATTAAAAAAACACATGTGAATAATCTAGAGCTGTGCACGTAAAACAGGACGCCACTGCATGCGCGAAAAGGTAAACAGACCACACGTCTCCCCCTTGCTATAAATACTCACCTGTGATGTGAAGGCCAGTACAATGCCTCCCAAAGCTGCGGAGACTGCATAAATGGAAGGCAAGTACATGACAAAATGCATAACCTGAATTTTCTGCGAATATCCTGTGAAGCCATCTTCATTCGGAAGGGATTTTATTAAACCTTAAGAGATACACAAAAAGTACTGCACAAAAAATTTAGATCTCTTTAACACACACAATTAATTTCAAATAACTTTTCTGTGGCATCAGCCAATTCCGGGATATCCGTTGTTATTGGTTTAAAAATTTTTCAATAACTTTGTCAACTACCACCAATCTTCACTAGTTTCATGCATCTCATGGAATTCCAAGTCAAGCATTAGACTACTACTTAAACATTTGACTATCGCTATTCCCTTTTTAGCTATAAACGAAATGTGTAATGTAGCTATTTCTGCAAACATTTATTTCTTTTGCAGGAATAGGTTGTATAAGCTATATGAAAATAAACGATAGAGGGCAGAGAAAGTCGTGTGAATGGAATGCATCAGATTTATTTTTATTTTTTGAGCCATGCAGTTCACACGCTATCTGTTCGACACAGTGCACGATATGCTGGAAGCAGGGAAAACGCAGCACCACACATAATGAGAATTCATTGGGCATCGAAGCAGAGCTTAAGGCGAGTGGAAGAAGACGAAACAAAAGTACGACCTTAGATTTTCGCTACAGGTGGAAAAAGCAGAAAACGTTCGTGCAGTATGCACTGGAAATTTACTCCTTTCTACTCTGGGTCACGCACAGCTCGGATGTCAAGAATAATGCTAATAAATGTCTACCGTGTCTTCGAGGATTTATACTCGCTTTCACTGTTGAAAACGAACATTACTTCCTAGGAATAGAGTTATCAATGTCCTGAGATTTATTCACCTTTACCGTCATTTCTATTCGCGGGTTCATGCCAGGTGAATATCCAACCCCGCCTCAATCATAAAACGGTATTATCCGCAGTAATGCCACGAATGGTTTCCAAAATCATCGTCGCGTCACGAAGTGACGAGAGAATTATCTAGGGCTTTGGAAACCATGAGTGGCATTTGATAACACTATTTTGAGAATAAAATGAAGTGATTTACCCCAAAATCATGATCATAATAAAATCATAACACATTTACAAGGGGCTCCAATAAGTAAGTTTCCCTATTTTATAATAAAATATTACACACAATTAATCATGTTGAATTAATTTTATTTATATTGTACAATCCTTCTGTTACTTTTCTACATAGTCCACATACTTTTCCAAGCATTTTTGGGGACGTGACAAGTTTTTCCAAACCAGTGTTGTACCAGGTCGGGTCCTGTGCTCGCAGCCAGCTGTTCACTGATTTGACTTCATCATCGGTGTTAAAAAGTGCTTACCTTTGAGTTGGAGGAACATGTGAAAATCACTTGGGGCAAGCTCCGGTGAATACGGAGGATACGAGAAAACTTCCAAGTTGAATCTTGACCCAGGCGGAGCTCAGAAGATTCAACTGGGAAGTTTTCTCGCATCCTCCATATTCACCAGATCTTTTCCTAAGTGATTTTCACATGTTCCCCTGACTCAAAGGTCATCATGGACGTAAGCACCTTAACACAGTGACGAAGATGAATCAGATGTGGACAGCTGGTTACAAACACAGGACCCGACATCTGTTAATATTTTTACTTTCTCTACTACGTATAGTAAGTAGGGGAAGTATTGCATTCCACCCAAAAATTCGATACCGAGATTTCACCGGAAATACATGTTTTGAGACCTCCTGAATCCAAAAAAAGCATTTTTGGAAACATGTCCGTGTGTGTGTCTGTGTGTGTGTGTGTGTGTGTGTGTGTGTGTGTGTGTGTGTGTGTGTGTCTGTCTGTGTGTCTGTGAACAGCATAACTTAAAAATGAACAGTCGGATAAGCACCAAACTTGGTATTTAGGTTCAGTATCTTCCAGAGATGCGACACGAAGGTTTTCAAGAAAATCCCCCCACCCCAGACTACCCTTTACATGGAAGATTTTTCGAAAATTTTAATTTACTCAAAAATGGCTCTAACGATTTTGATGAAAATATCATATGTTTAAGATAATGTCATGAGAAATGAAATGTATACCTCGAATTTTCTGGGAATGTCTCCAAAAGTATTCTTCATTTTGAACGACTTTTGCATAACTGGTAAACCATAAGAGATAGACAAAATTTTACTACACGAAAAATGTAGATCGCGTTAAAATACACAACTTATGTCATATACATTTCTTTTGTTGAGTGAACCGTTTTCGAGATATTGCTTGTTATTTCCTTAAATTTTCCAATACTTATACTTTTTCTCAAATTCGTTATTCATTTTTTTTATGTCCTGAACATGCAAGAGAATGGAATGCGCCACATAGCAACCAGCGTTAAAATATTTGACTATCGCTTAAAAGCTACCATATTCCCCTTGCATCTACAAGAAAATTACCAATAAGATTGACATCTCGATATCTCGATTAACATGAAGCATATGGAGAATAGCCGTTTGTAAACATAGATTGTACAAGAGTAGAGAAAGTCATGTGAGTGTAACACATCAGATTTTTTTAATATATATATATATATATATATATATATATATATATATTAAATAAAATTTTGCAATAATAATTCCTTTGCTTCTCTTATTATGTAAGTATACTTTGTGCTAAAGACCTTCTTTTAACGAATTTTCGATCCATGGAAATTAGGCGTTCGGTATACCTATAAGCTACACTCGTGACCTCAGTTTGACTTACGTAAACACAAACTAGCAGATGGAAGGAAAGAACAAATATTTCCATGCACTGTATTATCTCACGTCTTAAGTTCTGATTTATTTCTGCTGGATTCACAGATTTTGGTCACTGTAAATGTAATGGCTGAGAGTGAATCACCAAGCCAGGCTATTGCAGAAATATGATTGCATGTGTCAGCTAAATCAGCTTCATTCACAACTCAGTTAACGCTGCATGTTACATGGGTACCTCTACTCCTTCCCCCGTTGTTTTGCATGTTTTTAGTTAGACACAAGAGTCTGGAATGTTGCATTGATTCACTCACAGAAACGCAGTCAAGTTCTATCAAGAACTATAGTCCAGCAACTCTTTGGGGACACGTGCGAGACAATAACGTGAAGTCTTGATTCCTTTCTTTCCTATCTAGCATTAACTTAAACACAACAACTTTTAATAATGCAAAGCTTTGAGACAGAATGTACCCGGATTAATTTTATAGTGTGTTAATTTATTTAGTGATTAATTTGATATATGAATAATATATGTGTATAATGTGAATAACGTGTAAATAGTCATTTTTGTGTAATGTGATATTTGTCTTATATATAATGTCCCTGTTTCACTAGTTTTAGGATGTGTTAAACTCTGCAGTGTGGTACAAAATATGCTGTTCGCATGTGCAGAGAAAGTGAAATCTTTTGTGTTAGGTTCGAGGGTAAGGTTTTATGACCTTATTTATCTCTGCTCGGGAAGTATGGAGTGAGGGAAATGTAACACAGAACGAAAAATTACCAAGAGAAGCCCGGGAAACGGTCACGTGATAGGTATAAACTAGCCAATAAGAACATATATAAATTAAATAATATTTAGCCACGCTGAGAGAGCCGCGAAAATTCCTGCAATGTGAAATCAGATCCTAAAATTTCAATTGAGGGGATCATGGCCTATAAATAGTCGAGATTTACCCCAAAATTGAGTTGACTTGTAGCTACAGACGAGGAATCCACGCTACTCCGTAAGACAAAGTTGGCGCGCAAATAGTGTCCGTTTTGTGCAGAAGTGTAAATGTGACTAATCATATATTAATTAACAATGTGTCTGTGATTCTCGAGTTCTACATAAAGTGATAAGTGAACAGGAACATTATGTACTGTTTTAGAGTGAAAAGTGACAATAAATTGCAGTAACCCAAACACTGCGATGAGTAGTAAATTCTCCTCTGAACTCCTTTGTACCACTACCGAGGTCAACGAACTTATTAGTAATCCTAATAGGCAAAGTGCATGCGGACATCTCCGCTGAGATCAACTAGCCAGAGCAACTGCGAGAATTACCGTATATTTAAATCACCTTTCTACGGAGATTTGCCCGATGAAGACGAAGCCACGTCGGACGGAGGACATAAGGCAGGTACAGTGAATTTACCATTACTTCTCTGGTATCTATCACTGCACCGCGGTCGATTATAAACCGCGCGGGTATCGAACCCGGGACTGCAATCAACGGCGCAGTCTTCGAAGCAAGAGGTGCGAGAAATGACGCAGCTTTAAAAAAAATCTGATGTGTTACACTCACATGACTTTCTCTACTCTTGTACAAACTATTTTTACAAACTCTTATTCTCCACCTATTTCATATTAATCGAGATAACCATGTGCAGAAATGATCTTTTGACATGCAAAGGGAATTACATTTTACACATAGCGACCAGTTCTAAAAATATTTGACTATCGCTTACGGCCTACTATGTTCCCCTTGTTTTGTAATTGCAAGGGCAATATAAGAAATACAGTAGCCTTTAAGCACAGACATATCTCTTAATAACTGGTTGCTAGGTGCAGCACCATTCCCTTTCCCTCAGATTAATACTCTTTGCATATCCAAGACAAAAAAAATGAATAACGAATTCCCATTTGAGAAAATAAGTATTGAAAATTTAAGGGAATAACAAGCAATTATCTCGAAAATGGTTCACTCAACAAACAAAATGTATATGACAAATTGTGTATTTTAACGCGAACTACATTTTTTGTATAGTAAAATTTTGTCTATCTCTTATGGCTTACCAGTTATGCAAAAGTCGTTCACAATGAAGAATACTTTTGGAGACATTCCCAGAAAATTCGAGATATACATTTCATTTGCCATAAAAATATCTTAAACATATGATATTTTAATCAAAATCGTTAGAGCCATTTTTGAGAAAATTAAAATTTTCGAAAAGTCTTCCATGTAAAGGGTAATCTGGGGTGGGGGATTTTCTTGAAAACCTTCGTGTCGCATCTCTGGAAGATACTGAACCTAAATACCAAGTTTGGTGTTTATCCGGCTGTTCGTTTCTGAGTTATGCTGTTCACAGACACACACACACATGGACATGTTTCCAAAAATGTTTTTTTTTTGGATTCAGGGAGCCTCAAAACATGTATTTCCGGTGAAATCTCGGTGTCGAATTTTTGGGTGGAATGCAATATCTATCTCTCTACCTACGTGGTATACTGGTGGTGATGTCACGGAATGTCAATACGACAGTCATATGTTTAAAAGGCGTAGAGATGTGAGGCAGATCCTGATTAAGAATTACTAGGGTAAAATTTCTATAAGATCAAGGTTTGAAGACTACTATCTTATGGAACCAAGATGCCGATGTTGCTTGCAAAGGTTTCTACACGTAACTGAAGTAGGTATTCATTGACTAATTTCGCTCGTTTTGTGTCCGAGGAAGACGATATAGAGGCAGTTTAGACATCTCACGTGTTCCATTTTGCATTCCCTTGGTGAGCTCTAAGGCAATAAATATCGGTTAATGGTCCGAGTGCTTGATGGCCACGGGTTCGAGTTGCATTATTCATGGATGGATTTATGTGCTTGTCTAGTGGCGTTCTGCATTATCTATGGTACGCTACCACGGTAATTGACCAAAATATTACAACTACATCAAATGTCTGTACTCACGCAATGCTTTAACAACTGAGCGCTGTAATAGGTATTAAATACTCAAGAAACATTCAACAAATACCTAATTTAAGGGGGCCGATCTGTAAAGTTTCTAAACCGAAGTATAGAGGTTACAATATACGAGGTTTACTAAAGTGAAACTTTGACATTTTTCCACCATTATTGGATAGGTCACTAGATTCCGGTGATATTCGAGTTTTTAGGTTCCATACATAACTGACAACTCCTCCGCAAATACGTACCTGTTACATGTATTGGGAAGGTTAGTTATATTGTGTCTGTTACATTGGCGCCGTGTTTTTATATCCGCAGGTGTTCAAACTTTGCACGCCGACCATTTTGTCACTGACACACTGATTATATTATTTGTATTAATATTTATATCATATTAGGTGTAGTAATATTAGTTAGGCTAATTATACGAGCACTTAATTATAATAGGTTAAGTTATTAGGCTGTTATGTTGTTATAAATTATTAGCTCTTACCTTCCCAGTTAACAAAAAAATCTGAATTGTTTTTGCAATGTTTGGTGTAAGCATTTTATGTTTGTGTGGGGTTTTATTTTTACAAGAAGAAATCTACGTAAAAAAAACCAAGAAACTTAATTGTTTGGTTCAGATAAGTACGGCTAAATCACATTAAAACGTAACTATAGGTTATTCTTCGTAATATTAAGGCTGCTTCACAACCGTCCGAGAACGGTAACCAGAACGGAAACGAGAACGGGAAGCAATGCACCATGCAAGATATTGGTTCACAACAGCCCGGTAACGAGAACGGGAATGCATATTGATCACAAAGTGAAAGTCCATTTTGCAGATTGGGATTTCAATTGTTTTTAACTCACCAATGACATTTTTTCACCTACTTCCAATTTAGCCAAGCCAACGTCAAAATTCGATAGAGTAAACATTATCTAAATGCATATCCATTACATTTCCGATCCCTCTACTTATGGCAATATTTCATACCTTTATTTAATGGCATACATTAAAATAGTTTATTGTTCTTTTTTCATTTCCACCGGTTTTAGCTGTTCTTTGTAGCTTTTGCCATTGTTTTTTTAGGTAATAGCCAGTTTTGAGTTGCATATAAACAAACTACAAATGACCTCTTCACCAGAGGAACCGACGCTGATTAGATTTGCGGGTGTCGGGACGAAGTTAGGAAGCACATTTACTACTAATTCCTTACAGTTTCATGTTTCCAGCTAACGACTATAGAGAGCACTAGTGGCTGTTTCATGTCACGACCGCCTAAAACAGCCTCTAGAGTGAAGAGTCTAATATGCACAATAGGGATCTAATATACCGTGCCCGGGAACGAGAACGAGAAAGTTAAACGTTGGGCAACTCTTCTTTCCCGTTCCCGGGGCCCGGGAAGGCTTCACGTCGGTTGTGAACACTCCCATTTGAATACATGTATTTCAACTTTCTCGTTCTCGTTCTGGTTACCGTTCTCGTTGGTTGTGAACCAGCCTTTACAGTACAGTAATTTGCAAGGTTTAACAACATCACGCGTGTTCAGTGCTTAATGTAACACTCAAGGTGCATCCGGGTTATAGGTAATCAGCGACTATGGAGGAGAAGAAAAAATCATCATTCATCATCAAACCTTTGCAGCGAAGAAAAGAATATTACAGAGCAGTATGTGTGATATGACAATGACATAATCTAGCAGAAGCCCGAAACAGTGCGCCTTTTGTAAATAGGTTGTGTGGGGATATATCTAGTGACTCAAGTTAGAATGTTGATACCCTGACATGCGCATTAGCCATCTTTGTTTTTATCAACCTGAGCTATGCTGCATCCCCTATTATCTATTGATGTTTTTTACATCTTATGTCGGTATAAAGAAGTGAGATTGCAAAGCTTGGTACATATATATTGTCATTTCTGAATTATGACTTTTAAAACACAAATTGTATCTATTTTATATATAAAAAAAAGGTCCCCTAAGAGCAATTTTCATACTTTTTGTACAACATTTCAAATATACGTTTTTTTATTGAGCTAAAAAGCAAATTTCATAAGAAATATGCCTATAAATTAATTGATTTTAAAAAAAAATACTTTTTCTTAATTGCAAGTTTCAGCTTTTGTCTTATGTCTTATGGTTTACCAATTATACAAAAGTAATTTAGAATAAAGAGGACTTCATAGGTTATTCCCAGAAAATGCAACATATGCGTTTTATTTGTCATGTACATGTCTTTAAATATATAGTATTTTAACAAAAATCCTTAGTTATTTTTGAGAAAATCAATAATAACGAAAATGTTTCCATATAAAGAGCAGTTTGAGGTGTGGAGATTTTCTTGAATTTTATCATATAAATATTCTATAGATACCTGTGAATCATTTTTGGCAAACATTTTTCACGATCCCGCCAGTTCTAAAAGCCCAGCGACATGTTTAAATCATGTGTGCTCTCTTTTAACCCCCTGGATGCTTTGTGCATTAAATTTATTCCTTACATTTCAATTTTGATCTGATTTGTACGCAAATTTGCATGCAATAACCTATAATGCGCTGTCTAAAGGTTCAAGCATGCATTTTATGATTACCTTATTCATTGGCTCATAAGAATTAATTTATACTAAACAAAATTATTTTTCTGTAACTAATAACACCAACTTCAATCAAATCCATACTTTATTTTCACTGTACTTAGGTATTAGAAGATGTTCTCTGATAAATATGAATGCGCAAGGCCTTTTAGAAAATTTACATTTTTTGGCTAATTAAAAATATTTAATTGTATTTTATGCGAAACTATTTGAGCTAGAGCTTTGAGGTTTTGCACAGGACTTTCTTTATTTACTCATTAAGTGTGCCAATTTTCAAGTGAATAGCTTTAAATTTCCTCCTTATAGGTAGGAGGAAAAGTAAGTAAAAATACTTTTCCCGATTCAGCCGGCCTCAATGCATGAATTTTTGGGTGAAATGCAATAAGTGCTGGAGAAAGTAAAGGTTACCTTAAAGACTAAGCAAATAATGCATGTTTATACGAACAAATGAAAGTGATAGTGGAATAATCAAGTCATGTCGAACAATTCCTTTCAAACTTCCGTGTATTCCTCTATTAGAACCATTACAGCAGAGTATGTAACCGTGTTTACGATCTGTTGCGGTTGTACCGTAAAACAGTTGTTTGCCGTTGTAAAATCTGCATTCTGCTTCCTTTCATGGGAGTGCACGTGACAAAGGCGCTGACCGGTAGGTTATTAGTATTCTTTGGGCGTATCTCAAGAACGTCGGCATTTAACTAGTTACCTGCTGCATAAGAATTTTACATCGATATTCAGCAGAGTGAAAATTAGATATAGTTTTTGAGAGAGAAAAAAACCATAAGTGTTACGCCCACTATCCACTCCATGTTAACTAAGATAAGGTTTGCAGAAAGAGTTACATTTCTTTGAAGGTACATAGCTTCCATTTATGGCGTCACCGCAAATTTGAGAGGCATTCTATTGGCCTTTACAGGTGGAGTATGTATCTATAACAAGAAGAGGGTGTGTATGTGTTTACCTTTTCGTGCATGCAGTGGCGTCCTGTTTTATGCGCACAATTCTAAATTATCCACACATGAATGTATAATTTAAGCAATAGCTTTTACTCGTCATCACATATAATAACCATGTTTAAATATATAACTAAATAAAATCCTGTTTTGTACAGTATATCCATGAAAAAATATTTTTAATGACAATATAATGTAAAACTGAAGTAAATTACACTTTTTACTCTCAAAGAGGGCACATTTGCTAGATTTTATTTTAATAACCTCTCTAATCCCCATTCTTGTTGAATGCAATGTCTAGGCACTGAATCACTCGTCATGAAACACTGTCACGAAATGCACCAACATTTTCGCTTAGAGCCAGAGTTCTCCCAGCATCTAACTGATTCAGTGCCTAGACGGCTATATCAGATATTGGACAAGAATGGAGATTGGACACATTATTAAAATAATGTCTAGTATATGTATCCCCTTTGAGAGTAAAAAGTATAATGAATTTCAGTTTTACATTATGCTGCCATTAAAAATATTTTTCATGGAGATATTATGCAAAACAAGGTATTTGTTTACTTATACAGGATGGACCATTTAGCTGAGACTGTACAATATCTCCAAAACTAAGCGTTGTAGAAAGAAATTTCTTTGATAAACGTTGCTTGATATCATGGGGGAAAGTAAATGCCATTAGTCGTGTTTTGTTTGGAGGACGTTATGATGGCCATTTTAGGGTCAATTTAATTTTCTTAAATGAGAACCTACATTTTGTATGCCGTTTTCTCATTAGAAAATGGTTCATAAAAACTGTTTATTTTGTGATGAGGAATAAGGAAACAAAATAAAAAATTACTGAAAGTAACTTGACCCTCAAGTGACCATCTATGGATGGTCCAACCATTCATGCGCTCTTCGTACATAGCCATTCAGAATTTTCGTTATCATTTACATTATTGTAAGAACAATTGCAAAATGTTTTTTTTGAAGAGTGAGAGAACAACATAAAAGGTAGGTACCCGTTTTAAAAAAAAAATAAATTGAGAGCCTAAAATGACCATCACAACGTCCTCCAAATAAAACACGATTAATGGCATTTACTTTCCCCCATAATATTCAGCAACTTTTATTAAAGACATTTCTTTCTACAACGCTTAGTTTTGGAAATATTGTAGTCTCAACTTATACATACTCAGCCTGTGAAGGCCAGCAGAATGCCTCCCAAAGCTGCGGTGACGGCATAAATGGAAGCGGGTGTACAATAAAATGTTTAAAAATCGGGTCGCTATGAGCTGGCGATTTAAAAGTTCAAAAAGGTATTTAAAAGTCAAACCAATGACAACGAATATCTCTAAAAACAGTCAATGGTAAAAAAAGTTATTTCACACAAACTGTCATGCGTGTCTTGTATAGTAAGTTTTGAGTATCTCTTATGGTTTATCAGTTATAGAAAATTAAACATACAAAATCCATTTCGAATGAAGACGACTTTGTAGGCTATTTTAAGAAACATTTAAGATTATATCTACTACATGTTATTTTCCACCAAAATGTCTTAAAATTTACGCTATTTTAATCAACATCGAAAACAAGGAAAAATGTTCCATGTAAAGCTAGTTTGGAGTGAAGGAGCTTTCTTAAAAAGCTGAATTTAAATACAGCAAAACTTTTATAATTCAAATACGAAAGACCTAAGAAAATATTCCGATTATCCAAGAATTTGAATTAAAAAATGTGTTAATTTCACACGACTTTCTCTACCCTCTATCGCTTATTTGTGGGCATGCGAATTAATCTTACAAAAGTCCATTTCCTCTCTACTTTATTTTAATCTAGATAAACCTTTGTGGAAATAGCTACATTACACATTTCGTTATAGAGGCAAAGAGAACAGCGATAGTCAAATGTTTAAGAACTGGACTGTATACGCTGGTCTTAAAATTCCATATCCTTTCCGTCGTATCACGAGAAAGAGCTGAAAATCAATAGGACTGCATGATCGAGTAGTGAACAATTCGAACCATTAATAACGGATTTCTCGGAAACTGCTGATGCCACAACAAAGTTATTTGAGATAATTTGTATTTTTTAACGAGATTTACATTTTTATGTGGTGTATTTTCGTCTATCGCTTTACGTTTACGAGTTATACAAGTTTATATAAAATGCTTTGTAAATGAAGAGGTCGGCTATTCCCAGAAAATTCAAATTATACATTTTATTTGTCATGTTAATATCTTTAATATGTGATATTTTAATAAAAATCCTTAGCGCCATTTTTCAGAAAATAAAAATGTTTCATGTAAAGGGTAGTTTGGGATGAGGGAAATTTTTTGAAAAGCTTCGTGTCGTATCTTTGGAAGGTACTGAACTTAAATACCAAGTTTGGTATTTATCCGACTTTTAATTTTTGAATTATGCTATTCACACACACACACGTACCTTTTTCTAAAAATGATTTTTTTTTGTATTCAGGGGCCTCAAAACACATATTTCCGATGAAATTTCGGTATCGAAGTTTTGAGTGGCATGCAATACCTTCTCTACCTACTGAAAGTAAAAATGGTATATGCAATCTATATAACATATATTCTGAAGTCAGGAGAGTGTATTATACAATAATAGGAAACAAAGTACAGGAGCAATAATAGTAGGCAGCGATAGGCCTAATTATCTCACGAATCATTCTAATATATGTTAGTGGTTTAATGTGCTTACGTAATATGTTTTTACGTAAATTATTAGAACTTGAAGATCTTATATTGTGCTGCTTTTGTTTTGTTTGGTTACATAATTTTAACTGCCCCACGTATGGGAGCCAATTTGCGATGGTAAATTTTATAATATTATTTGTGTATATGTTTACTCAACGTGGTGAATCCATCTTGTGACGTGATTCATTTGTTAGGTTTGTTAGCTCCATCTGGTGTTAGCAATTTGCGGTAGTATTAATGTTTGAAAGAATGCTACTGTTATTTTTATTTAATTTTGGTTCTCTGTCCTCCGGCTAGCTATGATCTTTTGGTCAAGCACTTCTCTTTATACAGGTTGTGTAAACGGAAAGGAATCTTTTATCCAAAGATAACACTGATGAAAGAAATTTGTTTTATACTTTTATTGTCGAACACGTTAACTATCACATTTACACATTGATCTTAACACTCGCCAAACTGAAACTGTTATAATAACTTCTTACTGATCACTTTTAATCCACGTACTTCAACCTTTTGTATAATTAACTTTACAACACTTTAGATTTTTCATAATTCTGCTACGCGTAACTTGTGAATCGATAGCCGACGGTTAATATTTCTGCTGGACTGAAGGCGACGTGTATCATACAAAATATTTTCGACGAACTGACGGGGTCTTTACCTCTAACCTACCTTTTATACACTTTCACCCAGATATGCCTAAAGATTATAACTGAGCTGCAATTGGCTAATAAAACGCGCCAACATTAGCGTCTATTTTTATATCCAATGAAAATTATGAATACATATGCTCTAGGGAAATGTTCCAGAAGATTCTAAACGCGCCAACATTACGTAACTTCCTGGTTTCCAATAATGATAAACAGCTCACCCCCTTGCTGCACTATTGCGCGCTATTATTGTCAGTTTCAGTAAGGCCGTATAAACTTACTTCTCAACAATAATTACAATCAATAAACATCTCAAATCAATGTCACATAAAAATGCATATTCATATTACAATCATTATTTACATTTAAGTAATTTGTGATACAAATTACTGCATCAACATATAGCTCTTCTATCGCTATAATTGCTGATTCTACAAATCCTCTCAGACGTTCTTGTGAATGAAGCAGTCACCCTGAGAGGTAGTCCACCGTCATGTCTCGCGCTTCTTGAAAGCAGAAAATCTGTTAACTGTACATTTCAGTTTTAGAATTCGAAGTTTGTTCAGGCTGGCCCCGTAGCTCAGTCGGTAGAACTGGCTGCTTTGCGAGGGGTCCCGGGTTCGATTCCCGGCTAGGGGTGGAACTTTTCTCTAGCGAAGATTAATCCCTAGAGAGTGTGTGTGTGTGTGTGTGATCTAATGATAAAAAAAAACAAAAGTGAAAGAAACCCAACAACAAGAGTTACACGAGTTAACGCCATTGCCATTAGACAATAAGTTTCAAAGGAAAGGCCACCGATAAGACCAATGTAGTTAAAGGCGGAGTATAAATGGAACTATTATTAAAAAAAAGTTTGTTCATAGTAGAATCCCCTCCCGCCCTTCCATAATTCGGCGTCATTTAGGAGATATTTTCTTAGAATTAAACAAAATGTTCGAATGTTATGCACTATTTACTAGCAAATTCAAGGTGCCCAACTTTCATTAAATCATTCCATCCGACATTTCGTTTTGAGTTAATTCTGTTCTATCTGTCTGTCTCTCTCACGGAGCTTCTTATAAGCATGTTTTATTTAGGGGACGCCAAAACATATACGTTATCCATATCTAACTTTTCGGTGGAAAGAGATACTTCCTCCACTTACTATAATTATGTGCTAGACAAGCTAAATACATTTGGGAGGACGTAAACAAGTATATTTCAACTGGAAACTCGATATCAAACTTTTGATTCGAGTGCAACACTTTCTCTACCACCTACCTATGGTAGGTATCAGGAAATGCTGTATTCTACCCAAAACTTCGGTGTCGATACTTCACCGTAAATACCTGATTCGAGAGCACATGAATAAAAAATCTGATGTGTTACACTCACATGACTTTCTCTACTCTTGTACAATCTAATTTTACAAACGCTTATTCTCCATATGCTTCATGTTAATCGAGATATCGAGATGTCAATCTTATTGGTAATTTTCTTCTAGATGCAAGGGGAATATGGTAGCTTTTAAGCGATAGTCAAATATTTTAACGCTGGTTGCTATGCGGCGCATTCCATTCTCTTTGCATGTCCAGGACATAAAAAACTGAATAACGAATTTGAGAAAAAGTATAAGTATTGGAAAATTTAAGGAAATAACAAGCAATATCTCGAAAACGGTTCACTCAACAAAAGAAATGTATATGACATAAGTTGTGTATTTTAACGCGATCTACATTTTTTGTGTAGTAACATTTTGTCTATCTCTTATGGTTTACCAGTTATGAAAAAGTCGTTCACAATGAAGAATACTTTTGGAGACATTCCCAGAAAATTCGAGATATACATTTCATTTCTCATGACATTATCTTAAGCATATGATATTTTCATCAAAATCGTTAGAGCCATTTTTGAGAAAATTAAAATTTTCGAAAAATCTTCCATGTAAAGGGTAGTCTGGGGTGGGGGATTTTCTTGAAAACCTTCGTGTCGCATCTCTGGAAGATACTGAACCTAAATACCAAGTTTGGTGTTTATCCGACTGTTCGTTTTTGAGTTATGCTGTTCACAGACACACACACACACACAGACACAGACACACACACGGACATGTTTCCAAAAATGCTTTTTTTGGATTCAGGAGGTCTCAAAACATGTATTTCCGGTGAAATCTCGGTATCGAATTTTTGGGTGGAATGCAATACTTCCCCTACTTACTATACGTAGTAGAGAAAGTAAAAAAGCACTTTTAGAAGAAGGTGTGGGTGTGTGTGTGTGTGTGTGTGTGTGTGAACAGCATAACTCAAAAATGAAATGCCTTATCTTCCAAAGATATCGAAGATTTTCAAAACAATCTCCCCACTCCAAACTACCCTTACTTTTTGTAAACTTCCTTTTTCTTAAAAATGACTAACGATTTTTATTAAAATGCCGAGTTTTAAGATGTTTACACGACAGATTTTGTGGAAATAGCCTGTGAAGTTCTATTCATTCTGAATAAATTTGGTATAATTTCGTATACCGGGTAAACCATAAGATACAGACAAAAATTTACTGCAGGAAAAATATTGAGCTGTTTAAAACACACAATTTATCTCAAATAACTTTTTCTATGACATCAGCCATTTCCGAGATAACCGAAGTTTTCAATACACTTTCATTTTTAAAGGGCTGTCGTGGAATGAGTATGAAATTTCAAGGCCAACATATAGCGATATCTGACTATCGATTCTATTTCCTTTAGCCTTCTCTTATCTACAAGATGTATAATGAAATTATATATAAAATATATCTGATGTGATCATTCATATAAATTTTTCTATCCTCTATCGCTTATTAAAGTTTATAAAAATTACTTTTACTCAAGCTTATTTTTCTAGCTACTGCATTCAATTCAAATAAACATTTGCAGAAATAGTTGCATTACACGTTTCGTTATAGATACAAAGGAAACAGCGGCAGTCAAATGTTTAACAGGAACGCTATATGCTGGCCTTAGAATTCCATACTTTTCCATGCAATCGTGAGAAACAACTGAATGTTGAAAGGACTTTAAGAGAATGACCAAGAAATGAACAATTGAATTTTTAGTTAATCGAGTCTCAGAAACGGCTTATGCCACAAAAACCTTATTTTAAATAAATTGTATATTTCAAAGAGATCTACATTTTTTTGTATAATACATTTTCGTCTATCGCTTGACGTTTACCAGTTATACAAGATTATACAAAATTCCTTCCAATGAAGAGGCTTCATAGGTTATTCCCCCGAAAATTCGGATATGCATTTTATTTTACATGTAAATATCTTCTTTCATATATGACATTTTAATCAAAATCGTTAGACATTTTTTAGAAAATAAAAAATTTCGAGAAATGCTCCATGTAAAGGGTGGTTTAGGGTGGGGGATTCTGTTGAAAATCTTCGCGTTGCATCTTTGAAAGATTTTGGTATTTATCCACTGCTCGTTTTTGAATTATGGTATTCGCAAACACACTGAAGTTTCCAAAAATGCTTTATTTAGATTCAGGGGGTCTTCAAACATGTATTTTCGGTGAAATCTCGATATCGAATTTTTGGGTGGAGTACAATAGGTGCTTCCTCTACTTACTGTACGTAGTAGAGAACAAAAAAAATAAAAGTTTCTAGCAGCTATATGAAAATATTGGGTAGAGAAAGTTATGTGAGTCTGATACATAAGATTTACTCCATTGCCATGCGTTTCTCGACGCGAGTTCCTTCCTACCCTACTTTTTTGGGCGACTACTGACAGCTTTAAGCACTTTTGTCACAAGAGGCGTACTGTCAGCCATTTCAATGACAAGTGGAGTTGTTGAAGGGGAGTAAGGAGCAATGGCAGACCACATTACGAGGCTGTCTTCCATATTAGGTTCAAGTAGCAAGGATTTTCTCCCTCCATGCCTCTTGCGATCCTTTGGCGAGGTGTCGATGAGATGGTAAACTGAGCAGTTTTTCGCAATCGGAAAACTCAGCCATTCGCTTCAGAGCCTTTGGCGACAGCAGCAATATGTTCTGTTCCTCACAATGGGAGACTCGCAGATGAAGCGTTTTCCTTGGCTACGGTTATGCTGAGAGGTAATTTATGTTAGAATGTTTTTATTACTTTCTCTGTGGCTTACCTGGGATAGATTGAGATAATGTAATCAATATAAAAATCGATTGCAATAAATCTCCCGAAATAGCACATATCATAGGGTCCATTGAGTCTTGTGGCACATGATAAAAATATGTTACATTCACACAACTTTGTCTACCTATTATCGTTTATTAGTAGGTACAGAAATTATTCTTACGACAGCTTATTTTTCTATCTACTTCATTTTAATCAACATAAACCTTTGCAGAAATAGCCAAGTAGGTTATTTAGGAGAGATCGAAGACAGTTTTTTGGGCATATTTGGGAAAGGATAGGGAAAACATGGGTAGATGCTAGGTTGAGGGAGCCTTCAAGGAGGAAAATGGGTTTATATGGGAGAGATAGGGAATACGACGACCGATATTAGGCTAGACAGGGTTGAAGGAGGAAAGTACGTTTATATGGAAGAGATAGGCTAGGCAGAGGTTGAGGAGTAGAGTATGGTTTATATGAGAGGTATAGCAAATCGAGGAGAGGTATTAGGCTAGGAGAGTTTATAAGGAGAGACGAGAAAACGGAGAGAGATCCCATGCTAGAATAGACAGGTGTTAAAGGTAGGTTTATATAGGTTAGATAGGAAACCTAGGAGAGATACTCAGCTAGAGAGGGGTAGGAGGGAACGCGCTTTATGACAGTAGGGGATACGGGGAGAAGTGCTAGACCAGACAAAGTTTTAGAGTACTTAGCCACATTACACATTTCGTTATAGATACAAAGGGAACAGCGACAGTCAAATGTTTAACAACTGGACGCTATACACTGGCCTTAAAGTTCCATTCCAATCCAGAAGCAACTGAAAATCGATGGGACTTAAAAGAATTAACAAATTATTGAACAAATCCTACCATTAATAGCGGATATCTCGGAAATGACTGATGCCACAAAAAGTTATTTGGAATAAATTGTGTGTTTTAAGAGATCTACATTTTTTGTATAGTACGGCTCGTGTAAAACGTCGTGACACTCTATATGCGCAAGAGAGGAGAAATGAGAAGTGGTGAGAGTGGCAGGGGAGCAAGGGACCAGAAGTACAGGGTTATTCAAAAAGAAGGAACAGACTTTACATACTTATTTCTAGTTTACGACAATAGATGGCGACACATGTGATACATCACGAATAGAGAAAAGTTCAAAATTTTATGTGTTCAAAATGAGCACCATTTGTTATGCGAGAGCGACCAGTGCTTTTCCGTTTGCATATGCAACCATCTTCTACGAATTTATTGTATCAATTATACATTTTTTTTATGACGAGGCGGTTCGTTGTTGAACTTACAATGAAATGCACGCTGCAATGAAACAATGGATTCACTCTTTGCATAATGCAGCACACAAAACGACTTTTCCTGTGACGTCGCCATTTTCTCGTAAACAAACACAGCGCCGCTGTAGGCACTGAACGGAACTAATAGGTGGGACTTAAAACTTTGAACTTTCCTCTATTCAATGACGTGTTGTATGTGTCGCTATCTATTGTCGTTCATTAAAAATGAATACTTAAAATCTGTTCCTTCTTTTTGAATAACCTGTATATTAGGACCTCTCTTATTGTGCAAGTGGGCTGGTCATGCTATTGCGCAGCTATGCTTCAGGAGTGGGCGACCATCACGACGTTTACACTAGCTGTACGTTTTCGTCTATCGCTCAACGTTTACTAACATACAAGAGTATACAAAACTCCTTCCGAATAAAGAGGAATTCAGATGCTATTCCCAGAAAATTCAAGATATGCATTTTATTCTTCGTGTAAATCTTTTTTAATATATGGCATTTTAATCAAAATGTTTAGAGCCATTTTTTAGAAAATAAACAAATTGGAAAAATGTTCCAAAAGTGTAATTTGGTGCCAGGAGATTTTCTTGAAAATCTTCGTGTCGCATCTTTGGAAGGTACTGCATTTAAATACCAAGTTTGGTATTTGTCCTTTTTTCATTTTTGAGTTATATTGTTCACACACACACACGGACGTTTTTCTAAAAATGCTTATTTATTTATTTATTTATTTATTCATTCATTCAGGGAACCTCAAAACACGTATTCCCGGTGAAATCTCGTATCGAATTTTTGGATGGAATGCAATACCTTACCTACTAGGTATGTGGTAGAGAAAGTATAAACGAAAAGTTGAATCAATCTGAAGTTGATATTTAAGTACAGCTTCTTCAAGGATGCAACTTGAAGATGTTCAATAAAGCCCTACATCCCAAAGCATCCTTTACATGGAAAATTGTCGTTACTTATATCCCACAAAAGTGGCTCTATTGATTTGGATTAAAATACCAAATGTTTATGATATTTCATGGCAAAAAAAATTACATCTTGAATTTTCTGGGAATAGCCTGTTAAGTCTTCTTCAGTCTGAATGAATTTTGTATATTTTTGTATAACTGGTAAACCATAAAAAATGCAGATCTCGTAAAACCATACCATTTTTACTGTGTAACATTTTTTGAAAAATATCTCTTTTTTACCACGCAGTTAGCTTGCACGTGACATTCTACATCCTGGACGAATTAGATTACGGAAGCAGATTAAATACTCTATGTAGGATCAAAACTAATTTCTAACCTGAGAGTGTTTTATATCCTCATAATTACTTTGTTGTGTGCCGAATGAAGGCGTATGAGCCTTATACTCATCAATAATACAAACTGTGGTCAGTATTATTAATAATTACGCACCATGCGTCATCACAGCTCCACTTCTAAGCATTTCTCAAGGAAGAAAATGAAAAACAACATAAATTTACCTTAATCGTTAAGTAAGTAACACGTGTTTACGTCAACAGGTGAAAGCGAGATCAGGACAAACTAATCTTCATCAAGTGTGCCGAATAATCACCGCTTATAAAATAAAGTGGTTCGTTTCATACTTAAATTTGAAAAGTAAGGTATATTCTGTTAGAATCTGCAGCAAATAGACACTTTATGTAAATAAATTAGGAGTATGCGTATTAAACATGCGTAAGAAAACATCGCTGCCGTCTGCAACACAAGGAATTGTGGGCTAGGACGTCATAAAATCCGTTTCAATGATTCCTGAACAAACCAAGCGATATGCTCGCTTCCTTTTAATTCTATACTCTTTGCTCAATACAAACAGTATAAACGATGTAACTAATGTGTAGTATAACTTCTAGGCACTTTTCCTTCCTTGATTAAATTGCATAAAAAATAACTTCGTAAATAAATATAAGGATAATGGGTAGAGAAAGTCGTGCGAATATATATATTAACAGGGATGACGAAACTATGACACGCATTATTACGTGACACTGGAACATGAATTGCTGCATAATTCATTATTTTAGTTATTTTCTGATAATTATTTTTTCGAGCTAATAGTTGTCAATTTAATTGAACTACTTTGTAGTGCACAGTAATTTTTATGGTTTGAACATGCATAAAAATTACCATGCTTACAATCTAACATCTGTTGAGGCTTTAACTTTTCTTATAATGACCCCCCCCCCAAAAGAGGAATATCCAAGAGAAAGCTCTAAAGCTGGAAGTATATAAACTGTATTAAATTGACTGTTTTATTAAGTGTTAACATGACAGCACATTTTTTTTTTGTTTTATCAAGTATTAAAATGGCAGAACACTTTTCTAAGTCACAAAGGAACAATTTAAAGTTTCCTGTAATTTATGGCACTTTTGGAATATACCTTACCCTCAGAGGCAATGCGAATTAATATTTGTTCCCAATGTACATGAGAATTTCCACTCAAGATAATATGACCAATCTGTATAAATGTTTACAATCCATAATAAATAATGGGCGATATTGCAACATCGATATGCACTTGACAACTCTGGGTTTCTCATAGAATTTAGCTTATCCGACTTCTAATGTGCATCCGTAAAGGATAAGAGAAATAAGAAAATCTGTTTTGTTTCATACTATCCGAAATTTCATGTTTTTCAGTCTCCAAAACAGCACGTCAAATTGGAATTTTTGGTTCAATTACTTTCCTTACTCCAACAATAGTTATAGCTGTTGGCCCTGCAATGAGCATATGACACATGCTGCGTCCATATCCAACATAATATGCAGTAACTATTTAAGCAATGTATAACGTATTTCGACATAACAGAAACAAAATATTGTACGTAACTGCAGGAAATCTTTTTCCCCTATACATTTACGTAAATAACTACTCTCATGGATTTGTTTCCGGACTTGGCAAACTTTTTCAGTGCAGAAAAAAGAAAAATACAAATTAAATACAGATATGGCCGAAAATTTCAGGAACAGTGGTTAATGGAATTTGGGTGCTAAATGTGGCAGGATCATGTACATATAATGTAAAATTGGTGTGCTAAAGCCCTGGGAGCAGTGTAAGCTTGCGTTTATTCAAACAGCAAAACCGCTAAAGCATATTGGGAGCGTGATTCGTGTTTCTGATTGTCATTTGAGTGGAACCATTAAAATGTCCACTGACACAAAGATATTTCGTTTCACACAATTCTTACAATGCAATGATACTAATTAAGTTAATAAAGCAACAAAGTTTAATTTGAAGTTTGAAGTCATGACATACTAAGCAGAAAAAAAGGTTATAATCCTACACACTTTGGAGTAACTTAAGCTCATCTTTTATGGGATTTTTGCTCTATAATGGTATTAAATATGGAAGCTTCTATGTGCCCAAGCCAGTGGTTTCTTTCTTTGCAAATATGTGCAAATTTATTTTCTCCATTTTTACGTTAAGCAGCTTTTTCTGTGAATGACATTTTCTGGTATAAAAAATGATCCGTTTTCTCAGAAGCTATTGTTTTATATCGAATTCTAAAACGATAAAAACCACCTCTAAGTGCGGTTACTTTGGTGTTATAGAGCAGGCATCATCAGTACGTATCTCTAGGGAGTGACTTTACCTGCTCCGTTCACGTTAGCGCCTGTCACAAGGACTGAGCAGCAGGCCGGTTTGTAAACTCAGTGGCGTTTCCTGTAACTGTACGGAAGTATTATAAATAACTTTGCGATACAAACTGATTTGAAGTGTTATAATCATATTGTGCTATGGAAGTTTATTGCTTATATGGCATTAATTATTATTGTTATTATATAATACAATTAGCGACGCTCAATATGGCGAGATATGATTAATTTGTGCATTGCATCCTAGGAGGGATTATTCAAGCAATGAATAGTAAATTATTTAATAAAATATAATAATTCGTATGTTCAAAGGCATGAACAAATTCAGCAATAGGAATGAATTACAGTACAAAATGTGCTGGTACTTACATGCACAAACGTTGTAAATTTTATTCGTTCCAATAAAGATGATATTTCTTCCCTTTGTTATTTTTAATACTGATTCGCATGACAAGACGAATAATGCAACTATAGAATAAACATTTTTGTATGATTTAACATCTTATTACAAATTAAACACTTTGCACCATTACGTTGTGCTGTAATAAAATATGTTTTCTCCCAAACAGGATTGAACCTAGTCGGTGTTGTTGGCTTACGCTTTCACGTGCTGTCATTGTTGGTAAAAACTACGCGACAGAACCGCCACGCCGCTGCGCTGAGGGAGGGTATGAATAACTTCAACATTTTCCCCTTTGCTCCTTTTTCAGTTGCTCCCATCACGCTTATGTACTGAGCAGGTAAGCTCCCAACTGGTCTGCTCAGTACTTGATAGCTGTTATAGAGTATACCACGGAGTGAGACACCTCGCGCACTGCGAACTACAGAGAGATCTATGTAGCTACCATCCCCCAGGAGGAAGGGATGAAGTGAAGGAACCACAGGTGGCTACAGGCAGACCAAAAAGACGTGCGGAAGTCCCTAACAATTCCTGGCTCGAAGACCCGACACTCAACTGGAGCTGCCTAGGGGGAATACTCTTTCCTTAGAGCAAGCATCCGCGCCATCTGTCGGGCACCGCCTCACGCCATGAAACCTAGAAGCACGTCTGAAATGAAAGGGAAGCGAGAGAAAGGAAATCGTGGTAGATGAAAACCCACTCCAGTATGCGCCTATCGACCAGGGAAAACCACAGAAAAACCCAAGGTCAGAGTGAGTGATAGACGGGAATCAAACCGGGACCTCCTTAGACGTTACAGGCAATTTGCTCGGTTACTTTGGTGTAAATAACATGTTTGGTTATTTTAGTTTTAAAAAATTCCTGATAAATTTTAATCAAAAAATAGGATAATTAAGAAAAAAAACTTCCATCTTACTTGATAAACAAACTTATCAATGAACTTAGTTGGTCTACATTCTGTAAAACTGCCAGTATGGTATCTTTAGTAATATGAGATAAATTATTTTGTCATGCATTTAGAAAATCTAACATTGGTAGGATAGGGCTTTTACTTTCCGCTTAAATATATTAATTGCACACCGGAAAAGGAGACCACAATCAACTGTTTACAAAACAAATAGGTCTATGTAAGCCATGGCCTCGTGAGAAACAATCGCTGGTGACTCAAATACAGGTACTTTCCTTCTGCTGCCAAGGTTACTCAGCTCAAGAGTTCCACCTACCACTTTCACTGGCACGTAAATGTTTGCGTATATGAGATGGAATGTAGAACGCCAGCGTTAATTCGATCAAGTGAGGCTAAATAATGATTTAAGAAGTATGAATCGAAAGAAGGTACCAGAAATTATTATAGCGTTGATAACAGATATAAATATGAACACAAAAACTAAGAAAATTATAAATGGAAGATTAACTAATAATATGGAATACACGAAGGGCATAAGACAAAGTGATTTCGTCATTCCGATTTTGTTTAATTTCATTAGGACGAGATAATACATAGTTTGAAAAATCCTCAGGGTGGGTGTGTGTATATATACAGGGTGAATCACCTAAAACTTGTACCGCAAATATTTCGGAAATGGAAAGTGCTATTGATGTGCAGTTTTCACAGCATTGATTGGTAGTTAGGGGCTCGTACATTTAGCCTATAAACAGATTTTAATAATACTGAGAAAGTGTGTTTTTTGAGCAAACATACAATGTTTTAAATGGAACAATGCCTAGTTATATCAACAGAATAAAGTAGGGTAAATTAGAATGCCAATGGTCTTTGTTGCAGGATTCTAGTGCAAGTAATTTATGAGAAATCGTATTTTGAAAAGTTTCCACCCCGACAATTGTTTGTCCCATTCAACCTGCTTAATTGCTCTGTACGATGTTATGTTTGTTTGCATTGTGTTTTCTGTTCATTGATTGCATTGCGACTTTCTGCCCAGTTAGTTTGCGACAGTTCAAGCAGTAAGTCGTGAGTGAAGATGGGTTTACTAATGCAGAAAAAGCCGACATGCTCATAGTGTATGGCGAGTGTAGGAAGAATGCAGTTCGTTTCTGTATGATGTATGCCGAAATGTATCCCAATAGACGTCAAACATCTCGGCAATTATTTATCAACCTCTTCAACCAATTACGTGAAAGGGTACTGTAACACCTAGAAAACGTAACATAAACAAACAAGTGACTGGAGAAGAGGCAGAAATTAATGTTTTGGCTGCCGTTGCAGTAGATCCGCAAATTAGTTCCCGCACAATCGCACGTGGAAGTGGCATAAGTCAGGCAAGTGTATTGTGCATTCTCCATCGACATAGATTCCATCCCTATCACATCTCCCTCCATCAAGAGCTGCATGGAAACGATTTTGAGAATCGTGTTAACTTTTGTACATGGGCATTAAAACATGATACTCCAGATTCATCATGTATCTTGTTTAGTGATGAGGCAACATTTACTAATCATGACCAGGTAAACCGCAGAAACATGCACTATTGGTTTGTTGACAATCCCGGTTGGCCTCATCAGGTGGAACGTCAGCGTCCATGGAGTTTAAACGTGAGGTGTGGGATAGAACCATCAGCTCATAGGCCCTTTGTTCATAGAAGGAACAATGAACTTGCACAAGTATCGCAGCCTCCTGACAGACCATCTGCCACAGATGCTAGAAGACGTTCCCTTACGGCCTGTGGTACCAACGTGATGGCTGTCCAGCCCATAGTGCACGAAGTCTTAACGGATTGTTTCCAAATCGTTGGATTGGATGAAGAGGACCTGTACCTTGGCCGGCCCGTTCACCAGATCTGACCCTTTAGACGTTTTTCTGTGGGGAAGGCTGAAAGCCACTGTCTACAAGGATGTACCAACTACACCATAAGATATGAAACGACGTATTACTGCTGCCTGCTCTGAAATTTCGCTGAAATGCTAGAACGTGTGCAGCAGTCTTTCCATAGCAGACTGGAAGCGTGTATTGAAGCTGCTGGTGGTCATTTTGAAGACAACCTTTGAAGGGCTATGTTCTCTTTACTTGTAAGAATCCACAGAAGTATTGTAATTCCCTTTTGTTTTTCTTTAGTTGTGTGCTACCACAGGTTGTACAGGTGTCGGTGCGTAAAAGTTTCAAAATAAGATTTCTCGTTTAACCACTTGCACTAGAATCTTGCAACAAACGCCACTGACATTCTAATTTACCCTGCCTTTATTCTATTGATGTAACTAGACATTGCTCCATTTAAAAAATTGTATGTTTGCTCAAAAAATACACTTTCTCAGTATTATTAAAATCTGTTTATAGGCTAAATGTACAAGCCCCTGACTACCAATCAATGCTGTGGAAACTGCACATCAATAACACTTTACTTTCCATTTCCGAAATATTTGCGGTGCAAGTTTTAGGCGATTCACCCTATATATATTTATATTTATATATATATATATATATACACATAGACTTGTGACAACAGCAGATCAATATAACATGAAAGTTTCGATGGAAAAAAACAACATGTAGGTGCACATTAAAATCAAAGGCAAAATTATTGAGCAAGTAATGCAGTGTAAATATTCAAGATAACTGGAGCAAGCTGTTCGAAATACAATTGAAGAAGTTAGTTATCAAGTTCGCATAGCAAGGCTATTTACGAGATATTATTTGGAAGAATAAACATTTGGTCACTGAAAGTAAAATAAAAACTTATAAAATTGTAATAAGACCTGTATTACAGTATGGAACAGAAACAAGCGAAGACGCACAACACAACAACCTAACAGAACCTAAACAGAATAATAGAAATCAATACATTATTGGCAATATTATGGAAAACAAGAATGGACAGAATAAGAAATGAAGGAATAATCTGGTATAACGAATATCTATAATAAAATTTGCGAAAAAAAGAAACAAACATTGAATGAACGCGTTGGCAGAGCAGAGGAAACAACATCAATTAAAATAACACGAGATCAACGACCAGCAGGAAGTGGAAGTGTTGGAAAGAAACTAAAAAGATAGAAGGATGTTTTCCATCGCCATCAGACTCTGCGTGAAGACAAACGGCTTAGGCTAACCAAAAGAAATATATGAAATGCAAGCTATAATACTCATCTTCTACATAACCTACACAAAAAATACCTATATTACTCTGAAACTTAACAACTGCTATAATTTTTCAAACTTATTTCAATCATAACTATAATAAAATTCTCGCTAATGCACAATAAAAAACTTTTCTATGTTATTTAAAGATCACTTCGGAATATTTTAAAAGTACAGGAAAACATTTAAAAATACAAAAACAAATATTCTACAAATGATAATACCATGAAATATTATTTAAAGACACCAATAGGTTTTTCTTAATAGCAATGTCTGTTTTTACCAGTTACAAAATTTCTACAAGAGTGAAGAAGATTTCGCTGGCATTGCATGGAAAATTCAACATAATGTCGTAAACTTATTGACATTTTAATCAAACAGAGAACATTCTCTTGGGGAAAAAATGAAGTTTAGAATCAGAAATTCTCCAAAAATCGTTGTAGTATACTCTCACTTCAGTATGAAACTCTGTTTATACGATTTTCGGGGCTGTACTACTCACAGTTACAGACTCGAGCAACGTGTATTGCTATTAAAAAATGACATCCAATTTTTAGGCTTTGTGCATCACCCATTACGTTAACGGCCTGTCTCAAACGTTTATTACCTTTTCACACCTGCCTGTAGAATGGTTTGCCAAATTTTGTTCTGGTCACAGTGAAAGGAAACGGATTGGATTATTAAGAAGCAGAAAAAAATCGTGGCAATGGTGTATTCCGACCCCAAGTGTAGTTGATATGTGTCAACTGCAAAAGCCTGCAGCTATTGCTTAAAGGAAGAAATTCATTGGAGGAAGGTTATATACGTATGTATATAAAGCGAGACAAGCTCTAAGCAATAGCCAACCAGGGACCCATGATCCATGCAAGTTAATCTGATGCGCACGGCGATAATAGAATGCGTACTTTGTCTTGTGTCTTTATACCAAGATTTGACCGAAAACAAATACAAGTGTTCAATGAAATGTAATTTCCTTCTGTTCGGTTATAAACAAGTTATAATAGATGCAGAACAATTTGCAAAAAGAGAAGAGAGAAAATTAAACAGATATAGCAGATCTTGAATATGATTTGCACCTAAGACAGTATTATGTTTATGAAGTAATCAAATACGTCTCTAAAGAAGAGAAGGTACATTGAATATAAAGATGCATTCAAAGTTTTGAACAAATGAAAACGAAATAAACAACAATCTGATGAAACATTCGCATGACCTTCTCTAATATTTATTGTTTATTAGTTTAGCTCTTTAACTGCTCTGGTTCTTAGCGTCCCATTCTATATTGGGCGTGAAATACCGATAATTTTGCTCAGAAGCCTCTTTATCAGGCTTGAGGTTCTTTTACGTGCCGTAAATATACGACACGGGACCACCGGCTTTACTTCCCTTCCGAAGGAAGCCATGTTAAGGATTTTTACGCCCGAAAAAATCCATCGCCCTCCGCCGGGTTTGAACCCACGACCTTGGGAACTAGAGGCTAGCACGGTACCACTAGTCCACGGAGGACGACATTGTTTATTAGTGGGTATACAAATTATTCTTACTCAAGTTTATTTTTCTATCTACTACATTTTCATCCAAATCAACTCTTAATCTCAGGGCAACTAGCTCTTAGAATATTTGACTATCGCTTAAAGTCGACCATATTCCCCTTTAACCTACAACAGAATTAGCAATAAAATAGTTTCTGCAAATGTTTATCTCGATTAACATGAAGTAAATGGGGAATAAGCGTTTGTAAAAGTAGATTGTACAGTAGTAGTGAATTTTTTTGTAGTAAGATTTTGTTTATCCGTTACTTTACAAATTATGCGAAAGTGGTTCAGAATAAAGGGGATTTCAGAGGGTATTTCCAGAAAATTCAATGTATACATTTTATTTGTCATAAAAATAGTATAAATATATGGTATTCTAATAAAAACCATTAGAGCCATTTTTGAGAAAATAAAAAATAACTAAAGATTTTCCATATAAAGGATAATTTGAGTATGCAGTAGGGAAAGTAGAAAGTAAACATGCATTTTATGGACGATTTTAAGCATCGTCTGTTCAGAGTCTTTTGAGACAGCGGTAAGCGCAGATGGAAAACCGGTTATTGACCCTGTTCCAGTGCAGGTTGCACAGCAAGTAACTTGTTACATTCACTTGACTTTCTCTACCCTCTATCGTTTATTAGGTATACAAATTATTCTTACGAAATTTATTTTCCTGCCTACTTCATTTTAATCGAGATAAACTTTCCGGAAATAGCTGCATTACACAATTCGTTAGGATGAAAGAACAGCGATAGTCAAATGTTTTAGAACTGCACGCTATATGCTGGCCTTAAAATTCTATTCTCTTTCCATGGAATCGCGATAAACAACTGAAAATCGACAGGACTTTAAAAGAATGGCTAAGTATTGAACAATCCGAACCATTAATAACGGATATCTCGAAAATGGCTGATACCACAATAAGTTATATAAAACAAACCGAGTTTTTAAAAAAAGATCTACATTTTTTGTGCAGTACTTGTTTTCCCTATCCCCTAACGTTTACAAGTTATGCAAGATTATACAAAATTGCTTCCGAATGAAGGAGACTTCATAGACTATTCCCAGAAAATTCAACATGTGCCATAAATATTTTTATGTATGGTATTTTAATCAAAATCGTTTGAGCCATGTTTTAGAAAATAAAAAAATTCGAAAAATGTTCTATGTAAAAGGTAGTTTGGGGTGGGGAATTTTCTTGAAAATCTTTGTTTCATCTTTGTAAGGTACTGAACTTAAATACGAGGGGCGTCCAATAAGTAAGTTTCCCTATTTTATAAAAATAAACATTACAAACAATTGATCAAGTTGAATTAATTTTATTTATATTGTATAATCCTTCTGTTACTTTTCTACATAGTCAACATGTTTTTCCAAGCCAGTGTTGTACCAGGTCGGGTCCTGTGCTCGCAACCAGCTGTTCACTGATTTGACTTCATCATCGGTGTTAAAAGTGCTTACCTTTGAGTTGGAGAAACATGTGAAAATCACTTGGGGCAAGCTCCGGTGAATACGGAGGATACGAGAAAACTTCCAAGTTGAATCTTCACCCAGGCGGAGCTCAGAAGATTTAACTGGGAAGTTTTCTCGTATCCTCCATATTCACCAGATCTTTTCCCAAGTGATTTTCGCATGTTCCCCTGACTCAAAGGTCATCATGGAGGTAAACACTTTAACATCGTGACGGAGATGAATCAGAAGTGAACAGCTGGTTGCGAGCACAGGACCCGACCTGGTACAACACCGGCTTGGAGAAACTTGTGTCACGTCCCCAAAAATGCTTGGAAAAACACGTTGACTATGTAGAAAAGTAACAGAAGGATATATAAATAAAATTAATTCAACACGATCAGTTGTGTGTAATATTATTTTATAAAATAGAGAAGCTTACTTATTGGACGATCCTCGTACTAAGTTTGGTATTTTTCCGTTACGTTTTTAATTGGTGTTCTGTCTGTCTGTCTGTCTGTCCCTCCCTCTCTCTCTCTCTCTCTCTCTCTCTCTCACACACACACACACGGGCCACCTTTTTCTAAAAATGCTTTTTTGGGGGGGTTCAGAGGACCTCAATACATGTATTTCCAGTGAAATCTCGACATCGAATTTTTGGGTGGAATATATACTTGTCTACTTACTGTAGGTACATAATAAAAAAACCAGTAAAAATGAGTGGTGGACTCATTTAAATCGAAGGGATAGCAGCAGAACACAAAAATAATAAAATACAAACCAGGTGGAAATAGAAACTCAGGGCAACCAGGAAAATGATGATCGGACCAGTCCTTGTTGACATAACGAGCCTATATGGGCCAGTATACGTGATGTATTATGATGATTCTGCTTGTAGTTCGGTTATAAACAAAGGATCGATAAAGTTATTATTTACTTTCCCTCGATGACGGCAACATACGAGTTTCGTGCACGGTAGTAAGGGTCAATACACCTTTGCCTCTTACTCGTAAGCACGCAATATTTATGTTACCCTTTTAACGGTTTATTTTTCATCTGTTCACCAGATGGCCACAACAAGGGGGTGGGTAGTTTTCAACACTACACAGCATTGTTGGGTGCTCAATATATCAATTGTTTTTTAAAAAGTTTTATTTACGGCCTGTATTACGATCTCCGGTTAAGGTTTGGGGTAAGATTTACCTGAGAGTTACGTACTGCGACTGTATTACAATCTTTGGTTAAGGGCTACCCGGGAGTTATTTTTGGAGGTAAACTAACCACCACCTCAAGTGGTGGATAAAGATGATACCTTGGAGTTAACTCGTATTTCCGAATGAAACATGGCGTACCACCGGCAGAGATTGATTATTGAGAGTGATTCAGAATATATTTTCAAGTTTTTGGAAATGTTATCTATACATTAGAATAGTTCACTCCAACACCCAGTCTTAAATATTACTGTCAGGGCGTAAGGAACTAACCATTGTGCTTGGATTGTTTTTGGAAGGCCAAACATTTTAGGTTAAATGACAAGCAGTGTGGGCAAAGGTAAACATATTTTGCGTGTTAGTTTATATTTAGGTTGGTTTTTAAAATTGTCGAATGGCTTTCCACGTTAGTTTTAAGTGATATTCATGAAATGTTTGCGTCAAAAGACTATGGTTTTCGGTTATTAAAGTGATATTCGTAAAACTTTTACGTCAAAACTCTTAACACTATTTTTAACGAAACTTTGAAGTGTGGCATAGTTTTCCAAATAGAATAACCAAGGAACGGTATTAGAAAGATGCAACAAACTTAAGAATATTGTGTTGAACTTAAATGTCAGGCAACATGTGTAAATCCGAATCAACATTAGAACCATCGATGCTGCTTTTCTATAAATATAATAGCTTTCGCGAACGGAAAAGCTAATAAAAAGGTAATTATAACTATTGTTTACGGTATCCTATTGTAGCTCAGTAATCCAATAACGTACTAGAACCGCATCTTGTATGCTCAATGAAATGTATATAAATTACATTTTAGGTTATGTTCATGTCAAAATTCTCTAAAAAAATCTCCAAAACCGTTCACAATCTATAATAGTCTGTCCGCTCGCCTTGTTACTAATGACCAATAATGACGCTATAATGTTGCAGATTACCACGAGATAGCGTTGTATAAACAGTGAAATCACTCAGAAAACTATTGCCAAGGAGAAATACATATCTCTTTGGTGTTGCCAACTTCTCGCCCAGCATCATAAACCTTAGGGTTACTAACCATCGGTTGATATGCGTTTGTAATACGCGGCAATGCACCTAACCTTCAGGTAGCGATAACTGATAGGTTACAAACCATGACTTTTAACCGGAGATCGTTAGAGTCGTTTTAACCTTTCTGGGTTTTATCACGACCTTTCATGTACAGTTGTTTACATTATTGGATTACAGTATAATGCTTACACATTATGTATGCATACAGGTTACAGTTTGGTTAAATGTATTGATGTATATTAATTAATTTAAGAAAAATAATTACTTTCTGGATGAAAGTTACATCATTGAGTGCTGCAGAAATATTTCTGGGCATACCAACCTGACTACATTGATTTTCAAATGTTAGACATGTTAGTATAATATGTACTACTGTTAATGCTGTTTTACATGTTTCACAAATTGGCGGAGAGCTTCTATTTAACAAATAAGAGTGTGTCAGTTTAGTATGCCTAATTCGTAGTCGGGATATTACAATTTGGTTTCACCGCTGTAACTGTCTTATTGGATATTCTTGAGTTAAAGTTCCACGTACGTCATGAAGTTTACCTGTAGAATTGTTCATCCAGTTGGTCAGCCATTCTTTTTGTATTTTCTTCTTAAAGTGTGTGACTGCATCTTGGAGAGGTATTTTGATATCAGTATCTTGTGTTGGTAGTTCTGTAGCTTGTTTTGCTACAGTATCAGCTCTTTCATTACCGAGTATGTTTTTATGAGATGGTATCCACATGAAATTGAGAGAAATAAATCTCTTGAAAGCGCTCCTACGGTAACAACTAGCGCCTTTATGTGATGTGAATTAACATATACCAACTCAAATTTTAAGTATATAATTCACAACTATGTATAGAGAACAAGGATGGTAATTTGTATTGAGGATGATACTTGTGTTTTATTTCCCTCGAGAACAAAAATAAAGTGATACACATCCGTCAAAATACATTCCCTCCAACTCTCCTTTTGAGCTTTAGGGTATTTTTATTTTCTCTAACCTCATCTACGGCAAAACAGGTGCCGCATTCGCTCCCAAAAATTAGTTACCGCAATTTCACGCAAATTGTACATCTAATTCTGCGTTAACGGCAGGCAATTTCTTCACTTACACTTGAAAGTGTTAACGTTGCTTTGTTTTCATCATATAAAAATTGTTGTTACTTTCACAAGGCTTTCTCTATCCACTGTTCAACAAACTATTCTTACGAAAGCTTGTTAATCACGGTAAACACTTCCAGAAATGCTTTTATTTCATATTTCTTGTAGGTGTACGGGGATTACGGAGGAAAGCGATAGTCAAATCTTTTAAGATCGTGTCGTTATATGATGGCCTAAGTTCCATTCTCTTTGCACGACCCCTATAAAAATACAAATAGCAATTTTCTACTTGAGAAAAGTGTAAATATTAAAAAATTCAATCCGATAACATTGCATATTTCGGAAATGGTTAACGCTAACAAACAAAAAAACAAAGAAAAAAATTTACACATTTCGTTAGGATCAAGGAATAGCTAGTCAAATGTTTTAGAACTGCACGCTATATGCTGGCCTTAAAATGTCATTCTTTTTCCATGACATCGCGATAAACAACTGAAAATCGACAGGACTTCCCCTAACGTTTAAAGGTTATGTAAGATTATACAAAATTCCTTTCGAATGAAGAGGACTTCATAGGCTATTCCCAGAAAATTCAACATGTGTAAGTATTTTCGAAAAATGTTCTCTGTAAAAGGTAGTTTGGGGTGGGTGGGATTTCCTTGAAAATCTTCTGTTTCATCTTTGTAAGGTCCATAAATTATGTGCTTTAATAAGATCTACATTTTTTTTGCGTAGTTAGATTTTGCCTTATCTCTTACGGTCTACCACTTATACAAAAGTCGTTCAGAAAGAAAAGGACTTCAGAGGCTGTTCCTAAAAACAAGATATAGATTTTATTTGTCATAAAAGCGTCTTAAACATGTATTTTAATCAAAACCTAGAGCCATTATTGATAAAATAAAAAAAAATCCATGTAAAGAGTAGTTTGGGATGGGGAGGTTTTCTTGAAAATCTTCGTGTCGCATCTTTGGAAGAAACTAATACCAAGTTTGGTGTTTATCGGATTCTTCCCCTTTGAGTTATGCTGTTCACAACAGACACTTTTATTCGAATACCTTTCTTTTGGATTAACAGGCCTCAAAACATGTATTTCCGGCGAAATCTCGACATTGAATTTTTGGTGGAATACAATACTTCCTCTACTTACTGCAAGTTTGTAGTAGAGATAGTAAAGATACATACACCCAAAGCGAGTTAACAAAAAGGGCTAATGAGTAGTCCATAGTGTTAATTATTATTATAATCTAATGTCTCTATATACCGGGATCTCCACTTAAAAGTTTTGTTTACACTGCTGCATTTACTGTTTCCTATACGCAGTATCGCTGCGCTTAAAGGGTGTTTATTACTCCTTGATAGTTTACTTTCATATCTATTCTGTTTTTCTACTTCCTTTTAAGCATGATTTTTACTTTGTATATAATGTACATAGTAGGTAGAGAAGGTATTGCATTCCACCCAAAAATTTGATACCGAGAAATCAAGGTCCGTGTGTCTATGAATATCGTAACTTAAAAACGAAAAGTTGGATAAATACCAAACTTGGTATTTACGTTCAGTACCTTCCAAAGATGTGACACGAAGGTTTTCAAGAAAATCCCCCCACCCCAGGCTACTCTTTACATAGAAGATTTTTCGAAATTTTTGTTTTTCTAAAAACTGGCTACACCTATTTTGATTAAAATTGTATAAATTAAAGTTATTTACATTATAAATTAAATGTATACTTTGAATTTTCTGGAAATAGCTTGTGTAGTATATTTCATTTGGAAGAAATTTTGTATAATCTTGTATAACTGGTAAACATTAAGCGATAGATGAAAACGCACTACACAAAAAATGTAGATCTCTTTAAAACACACAATTTATTTCAAATAAGTTTTTTTTCTTTGTGGAATAAGTCATTTCTGAGATATCCGTTATTGAAGGTTTGAATTGTTCATTTCTTGGTCGTTCTGTCAACATTCAGCTGTTTCTCGCGATTGCATGGAAACAGCATGGAATTTTAATGCCAGTGCATGGCGTCCAGTTCTTAAAATTCTATCGCTGTTCCTTCTGTATCTATAGCGCAATGCGTAATGCCGCTATTTCCGGAAAGTTTGATCTGGATTAAAATGAAGAAGATAGGAAAATAAACTTAAGTAAGAATAATTTGTATATCTACTAATAAGCGCTAGAGGTTAGATAAACTCATGTGAATGTAATACATCAGATCTTTTCCCTCTAAAATATACTCGATGTGCATTTTATTGAAGCTGAATAGAAACATGCGGGTGGCTAGTACGGCAGTCAGATGTTTAGGAAACAGCTGGCTTTGTGTATGCCGGACTTCGATATTTGAATATTCTCTGCATGGCCAAGAAAGAAAAGAAAGAACGTAACATTTTAAAAATGTGTAGCTTGAAATGCTAGAACATTCCGACCAACAACATTAAATATCTCGTATGAGGCCATAAAGCTACCCAAAAGGTGGTTTAACACAAATGGTATATTTTAATGAATTCTGCGCTTTTTCTGGAGTAAGATTTTGTCTTCCTCTTATGGTTTCACAGTTATACAAAATTCATCAGAATTTTTTTTCACAGAAAATTCAAGGTATATATTGTTAATCGTGTCATTATCTCCAACATATGATATTTTAAACTAAATTGTTTACGCAGTTCATGAGAAAATTAAAAGTAACGAATTGTTTTTCAAGTAAAGGGTATTTTGGGATGCAGGGAATTTCGTGAAAATCATGTCGCGTCATTGGAAGATGCTGGATTTTGAGGTGTGCTGCTATAGGCACACACACGTCGTTTTTCTAAAAATAATTTTTGGGGATCAAAACATGTATTTTCGGTAAAATATAGGTAACGGGAATATTAGTAAAAACATTAAAAAGAAGAAGAAAAGAAACTAGCTTAAACTTTTATAAGACAGTGGCGATTGCAACCTTTAATGTATGGCTGTGAGACATGGGCTAAAAAGAAAAAAGAATGGGGTAAAATAAATGCGGCAGAAATGAGATGCCTCAGAGCTATTAAAGAGTGTTCAACAATGGATAAAATAAAAAATGAAGAATTCAGAGAGGAATTAGATATTGGTCCTATAAGTGACAAAATAAAGCAATATAGAGAAAGATGGAGAAAACATTTGCACAAGATGGAAGAAGCCCGATATCCCAAAATGACATATGCATATCAGTCATATGGATAAAGACTTATTGGAAGACCGACGAGAAATAGAAAGAGACATGAGGCCGGAACAGGAGATATGAAGAGATGATGATATAGGTAACGCTAGAGAAAACAAACAACTTCTAGCATCCAAATTGATACAGAGAAAATTCTCAATTTTAATACCTACAAAGAACAAACAATATGGCAGTTTTCAACATTTTTCCCTTTAAAACTTCTTAAAACTGCACCAATTTTCCGGGTTTTTCGAGCGCCACATTTTTAAACTTAACTTATATAGTGAAGTTTTTTATGTGTAATTTCTGTAAATGTCATCGAAGTATCATTTGAACTGACGGAGAAATAATTTGACGAAGTTGTGAAAACTGAGACATTTACGAGGAAATTCAGCAAAAACGTGTATTTTTTTTACCCCTCCATCGTATTAAAACCTATTTTGATTCAATCTTTAAATGTTATACAATTTGCTCCAAAAAATGTAGTTAGTTAATTTTGAAATACATAAAAGAAAAGAAATCCGTGTTTTAATGAACTATACTTAAAGCCGAGAGAACATCTAAGCTGTACTGTCGTTTGTCCATGTTAAAAACGAGCACTTTTTTCTACTTAATTTAAGTTTAAAACCTTTTAGTGATAACTGAACACTCAATTCTGACCGCAATTGTGAATATACAATTCACTCTTGTTTCAACAGAACTTTCTGAAAATCGGTTTATTTATGGTATTCTAGCACTTATTTTGTTTTCAAGCGCGACATGTGCGCCTCTTAATACGAACTACTTACGGAACAACTATTATAAGCGCTTTTCGTTGTTTTTTTTTTCCTTTCTTTTCTAGAAGACCTTGTTCAGGATAAGCTATTTACAATTGCAAATGACTAAATTTATTATATATTTATCATTCCAAGTAATAAGAGACATGATAATCCAGAACTAAAATATCTCTGGCTACGACTTGTTTTAATTAATCTGTACCGTCTAATTACTTCACTGTCTCCATGGTAAAGGACCACTTGATTGATGCCTTTGGTGATTCTGTGAAGCGCCAAATGTTAAACGCTAATTAAGAGAAAATGAACCCAATGTTTACAGTTACCAAAAATTTGATTTACCTGAATATTAATTTCTGAGGAATTGGCTTTCTAAAATAAATGAACTTAAATGTGCCTGCAGTGAGTTTGTAATGAATGGTATTTACAAACTCCAACAGCACTGAACAAGATTAACATACTGGGATATCATATTTATCCAGCTTTAATACTCAATTAAAGTATTATTATTATTACTATTATTATTGTCAAAGTAGGTTACTAAAAGATATACATTATACGTAACTTAACTTATTTGTAGATCTGTGTGTTCTTAAAGTCAAATTAAGTAGTGTGACTGTCTAAGTCAAAGCCAAATTGGTAATGCAAGTTTTGATTTGCTGTTTTGTTATTAATTTCTCATGTCATTTTGTAATATGTGTTGCAATGGAATACCTGATTGTTTTTTACTATATAGAGATCAAAAAGAAAAGAAAAAAAAAAGTAAACATCTAAAATTATTCACTTGTGTCAATTTCGAAGTAAGTCTTCAGGATTCCCATTTAAAACAAATTTAAACGTCTGAAAGACACTTTTCAATATATGGGACCTGATTTTATCTTCTATTTGTTTTTGTGTATTTTTCTTCTCTCTTCAGATTCTAAGCTGTTTTTGAAGCTTCTTCAGTAAAAGTTGTGCCTTAGCATAGAGAAAAATAAACGAATCCTCGTCACTTTCTGTATGGTTATGTTAGCAGTTTAAATGGTCAATTTTGTAGTTTACAGTGGAAACACGTGCAGTATCGTTTGAGAACCTCGGCTGTCAGCCAGGTCATCCTTTATATTCGAGCACTCTTGACACACATGTAATAGGGGATGAGGAAGTAAATAAAAAAGACCTTAATCCTGGTTAGTGGGTTCTTGTTGAGGGATCCTCAATTAAAAGTTGAAGGAAGACTAGTTTTCTTTTTTTCGCATTTGAAAAAAAAGCGGGGCGGAAAGGTGTGGCCCCTGAGCAGAGTACATAATCTCCGTCTCGTTTCCTCGCTAGCAATCGATCGCAAGGGTCCGCCGCCCGGACGTCGACCGCTGCTGGAAGCTAGCCCGCCCGGGTTTACGGATCCCACCCATCCCACCGAAAACTCCCCTTCTTCACCCGCTATCCGATGATACATTCCTAAATGCAAAATATTAGCGGGGACAACTACACAAATCGCTGTACAAGAAATAATTCGAGTGTAACAGCGACATTCGATGCTTTTAGCTTGATGGGGCACAGATAGTAGACTGCAAATATTGAACCGTGGTGTATGGAGGGGGTTGTGTGTGTATGTGGGAAAACGAGAGTTGGGAAGGGACGTTGTCATGGAAACCCAAGACCATAAGGCCGGGCACCTCCTACCCAAACACCCTCATCTTGGAGTAACAGTTGTAAAAACACCTAGCCCTCGACCAACCACTTTCTTAGTGTAAATATAGCACCCTTTTATCTTTCTTAAGTAATTTTCTCGCTAAAGCCTTAACAAATCATTCGTAATCTTGACACAACACTCCAACAGCCGAGGTATGCTAAGACACTGAAGCAAACACAGATATATGCTATAAAACAAGAAAACCTGGGGTGTTTCTCTGACAATTTTAACCCTGTCAAATGTTGCCTTTCGAATTCACATGGAACAGCATGCAGTTTTAAATAAATAAACCTTCTAGGTTCTCGTCAACGCACATATTAGAGTTACGCTTTAAAAATGGCGTATTGTATATATTTATTACATCATTTTTGGCATGTGAAGCGAAAGAAATATTGCGTAAATACTTACCACTATTTCTGTCAATGAATCTCACTCATTACGCACACTTCTCACAGTACACACACTTTCACAATGCGGCTTACTCAGCGAACTGCCACAGACCTGGTCTGGAGAACGAGCGGCGCGTACAACTAACCAATCACAAGGCATGTAGTAAAGCACGTGCTAAAGGTTACCACAAGATGGCAGTAAACGAATAGGTTTCTTAAAGTACATTCTCCAACGTTTGTGGTATAAAAATCAAGGTTTAGAAGTGAATCTAAACGTTATAGGGAATAAGTTATACTATGAAATATTAAATACAATAATTTCTTTCCATTAAAAGAAACGATTATAAGCACCTACTTAAATGTTTGTATGTAAGCGTCAACATTCAACATCCTCTGGTAGCTCAGTTGGTAGAGCGGTGGACTGTAGAGGTTACTTAAAGTCAGAAATCCATAGGTCGCTGGTTCAAATCCGGCCCGGAGGACAACTTTTTTTATCACCTCTTACGCTTGTAATAATGTTACGTACTATATTTTGAACGATATCCCCAAATACGCGATTTCAAATTAATACAATTCTTATAAATGTTAAGGCAAGTTCCAAGATTGAGCTTGTCCGCAAGAATTTAAAGTTTTAGTGTGGCAAACCATAATGTTCAAGTATTTAGCATCCCTTGTGGTAATAAAACATTGTAGTGCATTGCTAATTGAGATTCTTTCCAAAACGCAACACATTCACAAACAAATCTGTTACTGAACTTGACATATTTATGCTTTTAATCATAAGTTAAGAGTAACACATAATAGGTATGCACAAATTACAAATTACAATTTCCCAAGATATCAATTGCTCACAGATGTGAAGTACTAAATAGATTGAATTCTGTAGCTTCAAAGCATATAAGTACACTCATTTTTATATGTTTTATATTTCCTGTTGCTGGTTATTCTTGCTATAAGATAAAAGTATTTGCCCAACTTAGACAGTTGTTTGAAAATGAGAATTCATTCTAAATCCTCAAGATAAACAAAGGCATTTGTAAAACGAAATGAGGCAGGAAAGCAATGTATAATGAAACACTTAAGCAAGTTTTTATGCATTCATAAATTTAAACAATAAAACAGTATAACATTAAGCAGGCCCATAGCCAGCTAACATATTTTCTTGGGGGGGGGGGGACTGCCAGAAATTCAGGGGGACAAGTAAGTGAATCATCCAGTTACAAAACACTATGTCCATAAATACAGGTTTTCAGATTATTTATGAAAATAAAAAATAGTCAAAGTATTCTTATTGCTTTAATTGCTTTGAAGTCCTCTTCATTTGGAAGGAATGTTGTGTAATCTTGTATAACTGGTAAACGTTAAGTGATAGACAAAAACGTACTACACAAAAAATGTGATTTCTTTAAAACACACAACTTATTTCTAATACATTTTTGTTCAGGACATAAAAAAGTATATAGTGCACACAAAGTTCTTATGAGCTAGGTATTAAAACCACTGTTAAGATATTAACATTTTTATTTTTAATTAATCACTTAATTAGTAATTTCCTTAATTGAATTTCAAATTTATCTGAATCAATAGATGACTGAAGAGCAAGTAATGGTCTCTTAAACCAAATTATAGCAATATAGCAATTACTTCTAATGACAAATTATAGTAAGAAGTTAGTTAATACTCTTTGGAGCCTACAGTTTCTTGTATCTCTTGCAAGTTTTAAATTAATCTAAATGTACAAACCTAAATAAATTATTGCAACTGCATTACTTCATTTTGGTTAGTTTAAGGGATAAATATATTTGTACATATGTTATTGAATTTTTCAACTTTTCAGTATGAGTTATAAAATGTTTAATTTCAAATAAACTGTTTAACAATTTTAACTGGCACACATTCATTTTTACTTTCTCTACCATGTGCTTAAAAGGTAGAGAAGGTATTGCATTCCACCAAAAAATTCGATACCAAGATTTCACTGGAAATACATGATTTGAGGCCCTCTGAATCCCCCCCCCCAAAAAAGAAGCATTTTTAGAAAAAGGTCCATGTGTGACTGTGTGTGTCCGTGTGTCAGTGAACAGCACAACTCAAAGTTGGACAGGTATCAAACTTGTTATCTAAGTTCAGTATATTCCAAAGATGCGATATGAAAATTTTCAAAAAAATCCCCCTAACCCCAACTACCCTTTACATGGAACATATTCTGAAAATTAAGATTTTCTAAAAATATGGCTCTAAAATTTTTGATTAAAATACCATATATTAAAAATATTTACGTGGTAAATAAAATGTATATCTTGAATTTTCTGGGAATAGCCTTTGAAGTCCTCTTCATTTGGAAGGAATGTTGTGTAATCTTGTATAACTGGTAAACGTTAAGTGATAGACAAAAACGTACTACACAAAAAATGTGGATTTTTTTAAAACACACAACTTATTTCTAATACATTTTTGTTGTGGTATAAGCCATTTCTGAGATATCCATTATTAATGGTTCGAATTGTTCATTTCGTGGTCATTCTTTAAAGTCCTTTCAACATTCAGTTGTTTCTTTGTGAGTGCATGGAAACAGTACAGTATTTTAAGGCCAACATATAGCTTCCAGTTCTTAGACATTTGACTATCGCTGTTCCCTTTGCATCTATAATGAAATGTGTAATGTAGCTATTTCTGTAAAGGGTTATTTCGATTAAAATGTAGTAGATAGAAAAATAAGTTTTAGTAAGAATAGTTTGTATACCCACTAATGAGTGATAGAGGGTTGAGAAAGTCATGTGAGTGTATCACATCAGGTTTTTAAATCCTTAAAATCCTGCTGAAAACGTCAAATTTATAAGTTACAACCTGTGGTCAAGAGTGAAAAAAGTGTTGAAAATAAGAATTAAGAAAAATGTATTTTAAAATGTAATGGTATGCATTACCTAAGGGGTAAGAGAGTGGGTGATTCAATCTGCTTGATCGAACCCCCCTTTGTGACTTCAGCAAAGGGACAGGTATGCAAGTTTGGAAATATTAGGGACTCCTGCCCATCCCTGTGATCTCCCTGCCTATGGTCTGTAGCCTTCTGTGATTCCTTCGTCTCATCTCTTCCTCCAGGGGGGTGGTAGCTCTGTAGTTTGCAGCATGCGCAGTGTCCCCCACTATTGAATTACCTATACCTATATCTAATGGGTACAGAACCAATTAAATAGCCATTTGGGCTTTACAAATGATTGATATTAAAGAACCAATTTTGTAGTATGAAAATACAAGAAGATATCAATATACTAAAAAGAGCAAAAACCATATCAAAATTTTCCACATACTCTGTGAAAGTCACCCATATATTGCCAACAAAACTAACAATGACCACAGAGTAGGTATACTTGTGGATTTTCAACTTTTCACAGTAGGTTAAAGTTGACAATAACGATGTCAATAGAAGAATACAAAAATGCTAACAATTGGATTGCAGTAGTAAACGTTTTCTTGACTTTTATTTTTGAAAAATTTATAACAAACTTATCTAAATCCATAGATTCTCTTGTAATTCAAGATAACCAAGTCTGCTTTTCTTTCATGAGTCATTGAGAGTTGTTGAGGTCTTGATATGAGATGAGAGAAGGCAGCTTCTGTTGCTGTTGCTATGATGCAGCCTGATTTAAAAGCTTGGAAAGCTGACCCGTACTTAAAGCACTTGTTCTGTAAAGATTTCAAGATATGGTCTCTCTTTTACAGGATGGGAACACTGAAGTGATATGCTAGCTATTTTGATAAAAAACATCGATTTTTGGATTTTTGATCCAAAAAATGCATCATACTTTAGACTTCAAATCAGTGAAATTTTAAACCCCTAGGGGCGATGTAACACATATTTAGATGCTATTTTTATAGCACTGAGCTATATTACACTCTGCCCTGGTAAATGTTGCACCGTTTTCTCAAGTTCAGATTTTTTTTATTTTCCCAAATTTAAAACCTATCTTCTCCCATAAAAGTGTAGCTAGAGATCTGCAAATTTTCTACAATACATTTCAGAATGTTTGACAATAAAATGTTCAATTGGAATTTTTATATCTGCCATAGTTTATATTTTAAAAGCTAATTTGCATAATCATGTGCAGTTTTTTTATGACTTTTTCACATTTTGCATTATAAATTATTTTTTTTTTAAATAAAACTTTCTACTTTCTGAAAATTTTCATTGGACAATTTGTTATAAAGGTATTTCGGAAAGTAAGTGATTGTAAAAAATGATACTCTAGTTCAACATCTATAGGAAGAGAGAGATTTTGATTGTATTTTAATAAAATTGATATAAATTAATTAGTATCTCAAGAATGCAATTATATATAGACATAATATTTTGTACAGGCACTTCTTTAGTTGCTAATAATACCTGTGCAAAAAATTAAATCTGTAGTTCTAATACTTTAGAAAATTACTTATGTCCCTTTAACCTTGGAAAGCTGACTCATACTTAAGCACTTGTTCTGTAAAGACTTGAAGATATGACCTCTCTTTTACAGAATTTCATTATTGAGATTTTGCATCAACTTCTGTTTTTCTTCTGCGTGGGTGACTGCAGATATCAGTAGTTCTACATTTACATAGTGTATTTGCCTACATATCCTGGACTCCAACTGTGGTATTTTAGCTACGGCACATGCATATATTAACATTTTATAGCATCTTAAGCAATTTTAGTAGATGACAGCTGACAGCCAATGCTACCAGCATAGAAAGTTGGCAAGATCGACATGTTGCTATATTGAAGGGATTAATTGCTTTATGCTGTATAGTATTTAGACTGTGAGACAGTAATAAAAAATAATCACTAACATTTATTGTAGATTATACCAAATGCTTAAACTAAGTAATGGCAATGAAAATGTTAAACATCAAGGGGGACTAAACAATGCATACATTGGAAACAGAAATGATGATTTTAAATGTTTTATACTTCTTAGGGGGTCCTAAAAATTTCGGGGGACTAGATCTCCTTTAACCCCCCTGCCTATGGGCCTGACATTATGGGTTATACCACAATGATGGACAAATATAAATAAATAAACAACTAAATAACATTAAACAACATTTCAAAAGACAGCAGAGACTTGATGAAGAAAATAAATTAAAATATGAAGATTATAAGAATATTAAAGATAGAGTTGCTATACAAAAAATGCCAAGGAAAAATGCAGTGGCCTTATTTAGGATGGCAACTGGCCATGATTGCTTCGCAGAACACCTCTACAAGATACGATGTCACCTACATCCAAGTGCACTCTCTGTGAAGATGTCATCCTGAACAAACAGCATCTCACCAAATCCAAAGGCCTTAAAAGTGATAACTTACAGAATTTAAATTGGGAAGCCAGAGGGAAAATGATGCAGATCAATTAGTCCCCAGTGCCATTGGTGAACAACAAAAACAATTACGTTGATATTGTAATGAAAAGAAGCTAGAAACAGTGATGTGTATTGAATTTATTTAAAGGTGAGTCGGAATTGTTACACTAACATCACTTAAGTTTACTCACTTAACATGTTTCGGGAAACCGTTGTTCCCATCCTCAGAAGGTTAATTCGACTGGCCCGTGTTGTTGGTGTTTCCATTTTTTGGACTGGATCCTGTGGTGGCATCTTGTGGTGGAGAAATGTACTTCCAGAGAGGATTTGCCGCCACCAAATCCTCTCTGGAAGTACATTTCTCCACCACAAGATGCCACCACAGGATCCAGTCCAAAAAACGGAAACACCAACAACACGGGCCAGTCGAATTAACCTTCTGAGGATGGGAACAACGGTTTCCCGAAACATGTTAAGTGAGTAAACTTAAGTGATGTTAGTGTAACAATTCCGACTCACCTTTAAATAAACAAAAACAATGATGATGTAAAGGGTAAAAAAGAGTAAAAGGAAAAAAGATCAGAAAAGGTACACAAAAGACAGGCATACATAGTACCTAGTTTTACTTTCTCTACCACGTACATAATAGGTAGAAGGTATTGTACTCCACCCAAAAATTCGATACCCAGATTTCACCGGAAATAGAGCATCATTATAGCTTATGCTAGAATGTGTCTACAAATAAAGTTTTAACAATCTCCAAATTGTGCTCCATGGAAGAAGAAATGGACATGGAACATCTAAAAAATTGTGACTCTCTTGTGGCTTTTGAAAATCTAATATCAAAATGTTGGGAAGCAAGAAGGAGAATGATTTCATTAATTCCTTAGCATTAGATACACACACGCAAATTTTTATCACTTTACTTTCCTTACCATGTACTTACAGTAAGTAGAAGTAGTATTGTATTCCACCCAAAAATTTGATGTCAAGATTTCACCAGAAATGCATGTTTTGAGGCCCTTGAATCCAAAAAGAGCTTTTAAGAAAAAATATCTCTGTGCATGCGTGCGCGCGCGCGCGTGTGTGTGTGTGTATAGCATAGCTCAAAAACGAAACATCAATTAAATACCAAACTTCATATTTAAGTTCAGGACCTTCCAAGGATGCACTCAAAGGTTTTCAGAAAATAACCTCCTCCCATCCCAAACTACCCTTTTTCAAAATTTTTGTTATTTTCTCAAAAATGCCTCTAATGATTTTGATTAAAATTCCTATGTTTAAGTTATTTTCATGATAAATAAAATGTATTACTTGAATTTTTTGGGAATAGGCTTGTATAATTAGTAAACCATAAGAGATAAAAAGAAATCTTACTATACAGAAAATGTATATCTCATTAAAGGACACAGTTTATGTCAAATAAAATTGTTTGTGTCATTAACCATTTCTGAGATATTTTTTGTTATAAGTTTGAATTTTCATATACTTTATATTTCTCTCAATAGCAAATGACTATTCTTATTTTTTTGCTTTCTTTCCTTTTGTGTTTGTGCAAAGAGAACAGAATTTCACAACCGTCACATGACAACCAGTTTTGAAAAGATTTGACTATCGCTTTGGCTTACTGTATTCTTCTTATACCTACAACTAAATGTGCAAATGAGTAATGAAGGTTTATCTGTATTAATAAGAATTAGATAGAAGAATAAGCTTTTGTAAGGACACTTTTAAACGAGTAAATAAAGAAAGTAATGTGATTGTAACATATCAGATTTTAAATTTATTTAATGAGTTGAGAAAATTAACAGCCATAGGTGCAACTGATTAGAAAAAAAGTAAATTTTTCTTTGCTTCTTGTTTTTTGTTACCCCACGCAGTCATACACAAGTTGATTATATGCACTAATCATAGAAAGGCTGTCATCATTTAGTCTTTGTAATGATAGAAATCATTGCGCAATTACCTCATCCACATTGGGAACACTTTCATTATTTAGGCTACTCCTTTATTACCATCATATTCAGATACAAACTAAGGAAGAATCACTTTGCTGGAACATACCGTTAACATATGCATAGCAATGATGCAATCCAAAAATATTGATGGCTAGTGTTTTGTGCTATGACAGTAGGAATAAAGTAAGGAGAAACCATGTGTAGTATATTATCTTAGCGTAATGTATAAATGAGTAAGTAAATTCATATATTTCATACATGGAGGACCCAAAAAATGTGATGTAGTAATGAGAAAACATATAACTAAAAACGTATAACTGAGCTAAATATTAATGGACAAAGTTTGGTACCTAAAAAGATGTAGTGTATATCTGCGAAAAACATAGCAGTGAATAATGTATAAGTAGGGTTCTGCTGTACATTCTATTATGTTATATTGTCCCTATGAGCATTGCATTAACAATGGTACCTCAAAAGTTCCTTATTTTTTCACATTTATACATACTTAGATTTTAATTTCATATGGCAATAATTACCGAGCAGGATGGCTCAGACAGTAACGTCTGTGGCCGGCATTTGGGAGGTCCATAGTTTGATTCCCAGTGATTGGCTACTCTGACCATGAGTTTTTTTGTGGTTTTCCCCTGGTTGCCTAGGCAAATGATGTTGTTGTTCACCAATGGCACTGGGGATTAATTGGTCTGCATCATTTTCCCTCTGCTTCCCATTATAAAGTCTGTAAGTTATCACTTTTAAGGAACTTGCATTTGGCGAGATGATGTTTGTTCAGGATGACATCTTCTTCACACAAGATAGGTAGGCATCATATCTTGTAGAGGTGTTCTGCGACGCAATCATGGCCAGTTGCCATCTAAATAAGGCCACTGCAGTTTTCTTTGGCATTTTTTGTATATCAACTCTATCTTTAATATTCTTATAATCTTTATCCTTTAATTCATCTTCATCAAGTCTCTGCTGTCTTTTGAAATGTTGTTTAATGTTATTTAATTATTTATTTATTTCTACTTGTCTTACAAGTTTTATTTGTTGTATTGCACCTTTCTTTGCTAATTCATCCGCATGTTCATTGCCCAAAAGTCCAACATGAGCTGGGATCCATTGTAGAGTGACACAATTTCTAGTTTCAACTGCTTTAATTAGGCTTCTTATTTCTTTAATATTTCTTGTTGTTTTATTATTGCAATTTACTATTCCATCTATGGCTGATTTTGAGTCTGATAAGATGATTATTTTTTGTTTTATGTATTAGGCTTGTGAAGCATGCCTGTGTTGTAGTCCATTTAGCATCACCCAGGGAACTACGTTGTTCCCCACCAAGGCAAAGTTGGGGGAGGTATTCTACCAAATTTTCTCCTTTCCCCCATTTACTCTCGTTTCATTTCTCCCTTTCACATTTCAGGTGCATTTTCAGGTCCTGCAATGCTGGCGATGTCAAGCAGATAGCATAGATGCTTGTACATTGGAAAGATTTCTCCCCCATGAATGCCAGGGTGCATTGTCCCACCTGTTAATGTCGCTTCATCAGCCTCTCTCAGGATTCTTTGCCTCTACTGGTGAGCAGTGTTCAAACTGGAAATATTAGGGACTTCTGCACATCTCTATGGGCCTGTCTGCATGTGGACCTGAGATCTCCCATGGCTCCTTCACCTTATCCCTGCCTCCTGGGAGATGTAGCCACAACAAATCAAGTTCTGTTCTGTTGCCATTTTGTTCAAAATGTAAGCTGAGGTAGATCCATAATTCCTTTAGGGAGGAGCTAACACATTTTGAAACATATCTTACCAATTAGCAAAATGCAGTCAAAAATAAGAGCACTTTAGATTTTCAAAATTTTGCGAAAAAATTATATACAAGATTTATTAACTAAACTTGTCTTTAAACATACCTAATGTTTAAGAAGTGTTAATTATTCAGTTTTAGTTTAAGTTTTTGCTCCTATTCTTTCAGAGCTTAATTCTTATTCAGAAGTTAATTTACTAGGAAATGTAAAGCATGTTTGTTTTGGTCTATCTGTTAGGCTCGAGTTAGTACAACACCTTTTGAGATATAGTCCAGTAGTGAGATAGCTTCACTCACTGAGAATGAGTGGATTTTCATTAAGTTTAAGTAAATAGAAATAAAAGTGTTGGTTTTGATTTTACCAAAGCAAAGCTCCCCATAGCATGCTCCTGTAATTTAGATATGAGTGTATGGTGGGTGGGTGGAGGATAAGAGGAGAAAGGTGTGTTGTGTGGGTTTTAAAGTTGTTATGGTATGATTGTTCAATAGGAATCAAAAAATAGTTTTGAGTGTTTATAAATGTTCAATTCTTCACATGTGTTTAGTTTCTGGCTTTTTTTACTTTCTTTGCTATATACAGCAAATAGAGAAAGTATTGTATTCCACCCAAAAATTTAATGTCAACATTTCAGGTTTTTTTTTTTATTTATTTATTTATGGACGTTCTTTAACTGCTGTGGTCTTTAACATCCCATTCTATATTGGGCATGAAAGACCGGTAATTTTGCTCAGAGGCCTCTTTATCAGGCTTGAGGCTCTTTTACGTGCCATAAATCTATGACATGGGACCACCGGCTTTATTTCCCTTCCGAAGGAAGTCATGCTGCATGTTTTGAGGCTCTCTGCACTGGCAGCTGGTGATGGAGAATTCTAGTGCGGCATCCTCTTCATAAATAAGCATCCCATAAATAAAAAATATAAAAACAAGAAAGGGAGAAAGTGATACAATTGCAGTATACATTTCTGCACTCCCCGGTTTGGTTTGCATATTTTGTTTTGTTTGAAATGTTTTTGCAATTCTTGATCAGCAAGTAGCACAAATGTTTTCATTACAGAGTGTATTTCAGACTGTATCAAGTCCGTTTGGGAATCCTCGCATTTGTGGATACTGTTAGAAGCAATGCTTCAATTGTGGGTGAGGGGTGCAGAGATGTAATAGCAACTTGCAGAGCCCGAGGCGCTTCGCTATTGGTTCTTTCTCCATGCTGTCTTTTTCATGTAGACTCATTCAATTTCACTGCCGCCACCACATGAAAACAAAAAAAATGTTCCCAGTCCTGTCTAACACAATCCTTTTTCAGATTTTAAGTTAAATTTTATTCTTAAGTTTTAGTGTGTTTTAAAGTGTAGTTTATATATGCGCTGTATAGTTAAACAGAGCAGAAAATAAATAATTCCTCTTATACTACAAGCTTTGGTAGCTTTTGTCTGTGCGCTACATAATCACATGCGCCCACACACAGTGCTGTGATTCACACGTTTATGTTACTGATGTACCAGTACAGGGTTTGGAAGCATAATTAGTGCAAAATATCTAATTTAACCAGTGAATTCAGTGTAACTGCTGTGCTCTTAGAGAAGCCATAAAATAACTAAGTGTGCATTTGAACTAAAATTAATTAGTTAAGAAATCATAATGAACAGTAAATAGAAATGCATCATTTATGTCATAGAATGAAAGGTGTTTTTTTCAACTCTCAAGAGGATAGAAACATTTCCTAGGAGCAAAATGAATGAAGACAGATTTAATGCTTAAGCCATGCGTTCTATTGAGAATGGACTTAATTTACAGAATATTAATTTAATTAGTTTAGTTAGTCAAATATTATTTTATTTTTATTTATTTAGTGGCACATAGTTGCATAATAATTTTATACTTTTGAACATTTTCCAATGCATGTTGATTGCTTGGTATCATCACAAACACGTTTAAACACAAGATAAGGTTGGGCAAGAGCAAAAATAAATTCTAGCATTTCCGCTTAAGAAATTTGATTCTTACTCTGACGTCTGAATAAATATTATTATAGAAGGAAGAAACTAAAAGTTAGAAGAAACATGTTCAGTAAACACTGACTTATCTATGTGTAAGAAGTATGTGTGATTAAGATTTGTAAATAATTGATTTTGTAAAAACAAAGCACAGAATATCTATTTGTTATAAAATCATGTATTATTCATTGAAATTTTAACCTATTCTTTAAGTCATGGGTGTACCACATAATATAAACTATAAAAGCCTTCCTGCTACTGAAAGGAATAATACAGTAATTATTAATGTTTAATTTACGCTCGCTATGATAGATGCGGTTAATTGCACATTTTTAATTTCTGAATTTAATAAATGCATAGGATTTTTTACGCACTGAAAAATGTAGTGCAAATGAGAAATGTAATGCAATAGTATTTTGATTTATGCAGTTCTTTTCGTTTACATCTGTTTTCTGAACTGTAGAATAAAACCTGCCATGTACAGCATGTTTCGAAAGCATTCACCTGCCACCCATTCAAACTTACAAGCCATGAGTCAGAGCTTTTCAAGCAAAAAAAAAAAAAAAAGAAAAGAAAAAAAAACACACACACACAAACGTAGGCTTCTAAAATGCAATTTATTTCAAACTTTTTCTTATGGTATCAGACATCTCCAAGATATCCATTATTATTGTTGATTTGAATTTTTCAACAATTTCTTATTTTCTGAAAGTGCTGTTGCTGTTCAGTTGTTTCTTGCAATGCCATGGAAAGAGTATGAATTTAAAGGCCAGCATATACTGCTAAGGTTTTAAATATCTATCGATTCGGTTTCCTCTATCCCCCTTTTACCTACAATGAAATGTGTAATCAAAACTATTTCTGAAAAGGTTTATTTTGATTAACATAAGAAATAAGTTTTCATAAGAATCCTCTGTATCTAACCACTATCATCTATTTTTGTATAGCTTCTAAAGTCATGTGAATGTAACATCAGATTTTCACATGATATGTAATGATTCCATGTTTATGTTTTTCCAACTGTGCTTTGTTGTTAGAAAGAGCTGAGTTTTATTTATAGATGCTTTTTAACTGCTGTGGTCCTTAGCGTCCAATTCTATATTGGGTGTGAAAGACTGGTAATTTTGCTCAGAGGCCTCTTTATCAGCCTTGAGGTTCTTTTACATACAATAAATCTATGACACGGGATCACTGACTGTACTTCTCTTCCGAAGGAAGCCGTGCTAACAAGTTTTATGCCTGAAAAAAGTCCATAGCCCTCCATTGGGTTTGAATCCGCAATCTTGGGAACTAGAGGCTAGCATTGTAACCACTATGCCACGGAGGATGACATGTTTTGTTGTGATTATGAGCTCCAAGTAATCTGAATTTGTCTGCTAGATGGATGTAGAAGTTGGAGTGTCTTGGCATTTGAGTTTATTCACTCCTGTTTGATTGTATGTGAGGTGAGTTTTGGGTGTATGTTGTTTGTATTGTACGTTATTTGGCATTCAAATTTATTGAATAATGTGGCAGATTTATGGATGGTTGATGACTTCCGGGGAAACCTCATTCTGCCAAGCAATGTATGTATCCCGTTTATTAACTGGAGGCACCCAGAGGGCAAGGCCTCTTACCTCTGATGAAGGGGTGATAGTGGTAGAGGACCTACAGCTTCTATCGTGGACTCTCTACCATGTTGAACTTTGAGGATACTTCACATGACCAAGTCAGAGGTGAAGCTTTGGATAGGGCCAACTTAAAATCATCATCCCAGAGCTGAGAATTGAACTATGGCAGATTTCATCAAGGTAGCTGAGTGCATGTTGTGGGTTGATGGTTTTCTTTTTTATTTCCTTGTGACTTTCCTCACTATTATGCTATATCTGGGGCTTACTAATTTTCTTGGGCCAAATATTTTATGGTATTCAGTAGTAATGGGATGATACCACTATTTCTTGATACTGATTTTTGAGCACCCATACTCGATACTCACTTTATAAAAAACTGTAAAGGCGATAGCTTGTTCACCGAGATAGGTTCTTATTAGTAGTTTTCTGTGTATAAATGCATGTAACCAATTTTGTATTGTATGCTAATTCCAAAACTGTTCCTGTTTGATATTCTCCAATTGGCAGCAATTTTTTTATCTTGATAATGCTACAGGTTATGCATCCCCTATTGTTAGTCAAGCCTAATAATAATAATAATCTCTTTGCTTTATTGTGCTTAAAGCTTTCCTTTAAAGGATTTTATATCCATAGAAAAACAAGTAGTAGCAATTCTTCTTTATTCTGCAATCTTCAAAATATAAACTAACTCAAACAATTAAAAATAATGTGTGTGTTACACCATTCTTGTACTATTCACAACCATACATATTTTTTCATGCGGTAATAAGTAATACAGCAGTTGGAAACCTACTAAGTTTGTGGATTAAGCCTCTCTACTATTGACGCTCATACATTACCATATACATGTTTAATACAAAGGCATATTAGATACAGTTAAATATTTGAAGAGAATATCAAGGAAGTATTATATGAAACGCAGAGAGATAAAGGAATCCAAGATTTTTGTTTAAGAACACGAGCATTCATGAAAGAACAAATATTTCCATATGCTCTATTATCTCATGTCATAAGTTCTGATTTGTTTCTACTGGATTCATAGATTTTGGGCACCAGAGGTAAATGTAATGTCTCAGGGTAAGTCACCAAACCAGGCTATTGCAGAAACATGATATAGTGTGTGAGGTAAATCAGCTTCATTCACAACTCATTAACACTGTATGTTACATGAGTACCTCTACTCTTTCCCCCATTGTTTTCATTTAGACAAAGAGTCTATGGAATGTTGCAGTTAAGGTCTATCAAGAACTATAGTTCAGCAACACTTTGGGGACCAGAGTGAGGCAGTAACGTAAAGACTGGACTCCATTCATTCCTTATCTAGCATGAAGTTAAACAATGGCCAATAATGTAAAACTTAAAAATTTAAAAGTATCGAAAAGGTTCCATCCCTATTATTCAGTCATTGTTGTAAACTGCTTTGTCCATTGCTATTGTTTATGAGCCTGTGGTTCACTGAATGGAAAGCTGAATGTTTGTGCGAAGTTTTTGTGGTCTTCCTGTGTACTTTCAATTTATTTGTTCTCCCTTGTTTAGTTACTGTTAAATCCAGAATGTTTTCTACTGAGAATCATCATTTTTATAACTCCTAGATACTACTGGATTTAAGGAAACATTATTTATAACATAGGATGCATAGGCAGAACCAGGAAGAGGTTGAGAGAAGCTATAGCCCCCCTCAGTTAATAAAACAAATATATATATATATATATATATATATATGGCATTTGCTATACTTAAGTTGTTGCTTCAGTTTGGTAAAATAAAAAACAACACTTTTATTTCTACCCTACTTACTTAAACCCAATGAGCATCTATTCATTCAGAGTCAGCGAGTGAATATATAACTGGTAGAAAAAATCTCAAAAAATGTTCCACTACAGTATTTTTCAAAACATATGGCCTTGCCTCCCATCCAAGTTGGCAGAGCTTTGAGGGTTGGTTTTACAAGGTTTGCAGCTGAAAGCAAACCTTACAGCTGCCAAGTCTTTGGTTGTTCAACTGTGGAATGTGATTCTTGGGTGGCACACATGAAAATGTTTGTTTATGTAACCTAGCACATCTTCCAATGATGGTGCTATTTTTATTTTTCACGGGAGTCTTTGGTGAAGAAGGTTGCTGATGTTGGTCCACATCATCAGATTCAGGTGATACCCAGGGTCAATAAACAAGACGTGTGCATTAACTCACTGGTTTGCAAACTTATAACATTGAACATGAAACTAGACTAACTGCTGACGAAGCTGAAAGAAATATACGTTTGGCTATGTTGCTTCTCATCCTCCTAATGAGGGTCGCCTATTGTATGCTAATGGTTATTGCCTAGTGGCAGGGGAAAGGCTTTGGTCTAGGGTATGGGGCGACAGTCATGTTTTGAAAAAAAAAGTAACTTGGAAAGAAAAAGAAAACACACTGAATCAAATAACTTCTAATAAGAATTAAGCTCTGAAACAATAGGAGCAAACACTTACAGTAAAACTGAATAACCAAACTACTTAAATATTACATTTAAAAGTATAAAACCTGACCACATGTACGGTATGGTGTATCAGAGCCAATTCCGGTTGGCTTCCCGCACTCACAACAGGCTTTCTATCCTTCAATTACAACATAGCCATTAGTGTCAGTAGTCCACTTTCATTTATGAAGATGGAAAGTCAGTTATCTTTAGAACAATACATATTTGTATGTAAATTTTGTTTTAAATATGAATCAGCTCATTACATTCATGAAGAATTCATCCTGAAGTTTCCAGAACTTCAATTCATGATTTTGTGAAATAAATTTGAGACTACTGGTTCAGTGCAAAACAAGAAATACATGCAATTATGTGGAGTGTTAACAGAAGAAACATTAAATGAAATTGGCAAAAATCTTGAACGTTCACATGAAAATCACTATTGAAGTTGGCACAAGTTGGGGCTTCAGTGTCTTCTGCAGATACAGTAGTAAAATTGTTAAAACTCAAACCTCACAAATGCAGGTGATCCTGTAGACGTGTGCATTATTGCGAGTGGTTTCTGTCATCAGTGACTGAAGAAGTGTTCTTTACAGACGAGGCATGGCTCCATCTAACACGGCATGTGAACACTCAAAAAACACACTATTGTTGCTCCAAAAATCCATATTGTGTAGTGGAATTTCCTCTTTATGGTAGGAAAGTTGGAGTTTGGAGTGCAATTGGTGCAACATGTGTAATTGGTCTGATTTTTTTTTATGGAGAATACGTACAGTTTGTGTGAAACTTTGTGACAGTCCCCCAATCCTGAAGCATAGATGTGCAATAGCACTGACCAGTCTACTTGCATAACAAGAGAGGGTTAGTGTTTCAACTGCTGTGAGCTCAAATGCAAGGTAATCTTACCATTTGTTTACGCTGCGTTACGTATGTGATTGCCTCCGAGTTCTGATATCACTTGCTCCCCAACACTCTCACCACTTCGTATTTCTCCTCTCTTGTGCATATGGAGTCTCACGACATTTTACACAAACTGTAAATGGAGAATGGTACCGAAATGACATCCTTGCCCCATTTTTCATTCAGTTAACAAAAGAAGAAAAATATCATCCTTCATGGTCTAGGGGTAGCATGCTAGCCTGTAGTTCCTGAGGTCACGGGTTCAAACCTGTGGAGGATGATGAATTTTTTTGGGCATAATAATCCTTAGCATGGCTTCTTTCAGAAGGGAAGTAAAGACAGTGGTCCTGTGTTGTAGATTTATGGTATGACAAAGAACCTCAAGCCTGATAAAGGGGCCTCTGAGCAAAATTTCTGGTCTTTCATGCACAATATAGAATGGGATGCTGCAAATCATAGTAGTTGATGAGTGTCCATAAATAAAACTCAATTTAAGAAGAAAAATAATATTTGTGGTTTCAGTAAGATTCTGCAACTGCTCATAAAGCAGAGCAGTCTTATAGAAGTATTTGACTATAGATTGATTAATCCTGGTGTGTGGCTCTCCTGCTCCCCAGATCTAACAGTCTATGGAAAACCCTGAAGGACAAAGTATACCAAACAAATCGTCACACATTGGAGGAATTTAAGGAAAACATATGAACTGAAATATGAGATATTAAAATGGCTGAGCTAAATCACATATCTAAAGGTGTTTACTTTGTACAGTGCTTGTTTAGCTGCGGAAGGACATTTCCAGTATTTGCTATGAGGTAAGAGTTAATTTTGTTATATTTTATGTACAGGTCTACAGGAGTACAGATTTAAGAAGCAAAGACAGAGTGCTGACAAGGCCGGCTGTGACATGTTGTGGTACCAAGAAACAAAACCCTGTGCGAGTGGTCAGGTTTTATACCAAAGACCCTGTCTGCTGAGCCCCTCCCTAAAGGAATCCTGGATCCACTTCTGACAGGATGTACACCCAGGCTTAAGAGGGAAAGCTGAAAATAAAAAGTAATTCAATAATTCTGGAATATCTTATATTCTGCTAAATTATAAATTTATTTTATTAACAATAATATTTCAGAAGAGTGACATAAACTGAAGAGATACAGTACAACTGCAAAGGTTGCATTTAGTTGAACATATTTTGGCATACTGAATAAAGACATTCAAAATGTTCAGGGTAATCACAATAACAATGCAACTGTCAGGCAGAGTTCCGTTTATCTACAATTTGTACCATTCCTGATCTTAAAGTCAGCAAGGTTAAGATCACATCACATCACAAAGAAAACTCTTGTCTCAGTCACAAACAACATATTTGCTTCAGACACCCGAGTAAAAAGTGTGGGTATAAATTGTTCATTATAAAACACTACCTATGTAGACATAGGGTAAATAAAACACTTAACTGCCAACCAAATATCATAATTTTGGTTGCTTTCACATGTTACAATGAAATGTGTGTGCAGCTCACTGTTCTACATTGAATCACTATCAGAAAAAATATATGAGTTGGTGTTCATTTCCATTACTTCTCTACAATTTATACAACTACACTGGATTTCAGTTAAAGCTACCCAGCAGTATTCTGAGTGTTGCTGTTTCTTCTATAAAATGGAACTAAAGCTTTTTAAACTACCTAATGACATACATCTATATAATTCTTTTACAAAAGTGCATTTAAGACACTGGCTTCCTGTCAGTTTAAATAATTAGTTATTTGTTTGTAAACCTTTAAGTCAGTGTAGAGGAACCTGATAGGCATTTTTATTCTAACAATCTTTAGCTGCAAAAAACAAGAGTTGATTAACCTTTGGTTATATAAGATAACAGGCACAAATGTTTGGGAAACGTTAGTATTTAAGCAGAAGCAACAGCAAACAAATTGCAAGATCAGTGGTGTCTTTCCAGCAAGATGCATCCAATCAATGTAAAAAAGAGTGGTTTAATCTGCAACATATTTCATGAATGACAAATACTCCAAATTTGACTATATGCATAATGTTACAAATCAGTATTTCCAGAGCGGAATAAGGTAAGCACTGCTGGAGATGTCATGAACTGAAGGCCTGAAACACTAGAGATGGGCAGGGTGGCAACTAAGGGGAAGATAATGGAAAGAGCTTTGAAATTTTGGTTCAGAACTTTAAATCTAGGAAAAAGTAATGTGTTAAGACAATGTATAGAATACCAAGAGAATAGCTTAATGAATGATGGATGGGTAAGTAATTTACGGAACATTTTGGAGAAAAATGGGTTAGGAGACATGTGGAGAAGGAGAGAAAATAACGTGAAAAATTTGTGGATAAAGGCGAGGAAAAGACTGGAAATATAGAAATACAAATCATTTCAGTGAGATTGCCAAAAAGAGCTCATTAGTTTGTTATAGGCCAATGAAAAATACATAGGGTAGGGAAAATTATATATACTAAATAAAGAAGAGAGAGAATCTATTGCATGGGTAAGAACCGGAGCATGGAGGCTAAGAGGGTTAAGACAGGGTATTCTTCAGAACCAATGTCCGATATGTGGTGGTAATGAAGACATTGAACACATAATACTTAAGTGCCAAGGAACAGAAAATTGGAGAAAAGAATTTTTTAATAAGAAGTGGTTGAAGGGAGATAGAAATACGCTTATGATCGAAATGATGTGCAAGGACGCTAGGAGCATTGGACAGTTTTTGTGTAAAGTCAAAAATAAATGGCTTTGGACAGTGGATAGAGAAAAGTAAGAGGTAGTGTATCTTACTTTCAATGGAAAACTATAGTGAATGTGTGATGGTTAAGTAATCAATAAGTGAAAAGTGAAAAACAAGTGGAAATGAGACATGAAAAACTGAAAAAAACAAGATAATTTATTGACGAGAAATTGTAAAATGTAAATAATCTGTAGTGATTGTTTACAGAATGTGTTGACGGGAAATTGTAAATAAACTGTAGTGATTGTCTACTGAATGAGTGGCCAGGGTCAAAGTGCAGTAGACAATCAAATTGTAAAACTCTTAGCACAATAAGTAAGACTTGAAGCTTTGGAATAAGGTAAACACCCCACAAGAGAAGCATAATTACTGGCAATACAGGGAAGGATTATGTGCCTTCTTCCACTTTAGATGATGTTTAATTTCAATAATAGTATCTGCATAAGCGCATCTTGCCACAGTAGCTCAGCAATAGACATTGGCATGGAAGGCCAAAAATTTGAGGTTCTCCTTGTCTTGTTCAATACAGATTTCCGTCATTTCTCCGGATGCACTTCAGCCTTGAGCTTACTGTGCTACTTGTATTGTTTTAAAGCCAATTCATTATGCCTGTACCCTTTACCAAGGAAGTGTCTCACAGGAGCATATAGTGTGCTGGACTGTTTCAGTTTCTTTGTTGCACAATCTGCAATCGAAATTACCCTGAAACCTCCCATCGTGTTAAAGATACTTTTTCAGGGGAGCATGTCCTGTGAGAAATGCAATAACTGTTCTCAGTTGAAGTCTATTACATTTAAGTAAGCTTTTGGCTCTTTTCTTACATAGTTTTCTAATAAATGGTTTACCATGTTTGTTTCCTGGAGTTTTAAGCCAGGTTTTATAATGTTCTACTTTGGATCAATTAATAGCTTCTCTTATTAAACATCGAGATGTTCCTAGAGCTGGCTCTGGTGCAATAAAAAGATTTGGGGTTAGAATCCCAGCTGTGATATTGCAGGCTGACTTTGGAGGACAAGATATATATGCTTTGGATTCCATGTTTTATGCTTTGAGACCATAATTTTGGGAGTTTATTACTACTTTTTGTATGTAAATATATTAGGTCTACATATACTATTATATTATATATACTAATTCTTATTCTAAATGAGAAAGTGAACAACACAATCTAATTATGAACATCAAGCTTAAATAATAAAATAAATCAACTGATTAGAAATGAGATCTTGGAGTAGTCACACGTTTTTATTTTAGGTTTCTCTTTTAATTTTCAAACTAAAACATGGAAAATTAGAGATATAATTAACAAACACTACTTTTTTTCATTGAGAGTGATATTTTTCATTAGATGCAATTTGTTTCAGAAGAAGTGGGATGTTTTTCAAGAAATTATGAAAATCCATGCATGTCGTATCTTTAAAGTAGTATTGAACAAGTAGCATCCCCTTCAAAGAAGGCGGTTACAGTCTATTTCTTTGAACACTGAATATTAATCATAGAGAAAGCTCATTCAAAACTTGAGTTTGAGCCAGGCAGTGAAAAATAGTATGTTTAAAATTTCCTTTTTTCATAAAAGTAAAAAATTTGCATTTTTGTGGTCCAACAGTCATGTAATTTGAAATGCTAGACTTTTTATATATTTTCAAATACCTGGAGGACAAGGCCTAAAAAGGATAACATGTCCTCCAAAAGCCGGACACCTGGTCACACTGTGATATTGAATTTTTCCAGTCAGAATCAACATTATTACTTATTTTAGCAGTGTTTAATGCCCATTCTTACTGCATACTGTACCACAGATGATGCATGTACATTTGCAAATGAAATGTTCCAGTTTAGGTTAGGTACCTTCCTAAAACTAAACCAAACCCCAAGGTGCTATGACCCATGCAAGGTCTTGACCTGTCAACCCTCACGCCCACATACACATGGCAGAGGTAGGTGATCATCCAACTGATATGGGGAAGAGATGTGGCCAGCACCATGCATCCCCCAGCCGGAATGTTGGCTCTGAAGGCTGGGGTCACTGTCTATCATAGTTCCTCACAATGCTGAGTGGGCAGCAGGACTGAAATGCAACCCTATGGGTGGGATCGAAGCTGGGCACATTCTGTGGCACCATGTTCCAGCTCACTGATCCATGGCACAGGCCTCCCCCCCCCCCCCCCAGGCATTTGCCAATTATGAGCACCAAGGCAAACCTGGTAAAAACTTCAGTCAGGTTTTGAACTGGTGTTCACAAGTTCATGCCTTAACTACCTTGGTTACCCGTGTTGGTACATTTTAATTCGGTGCCTACATACAGTTATTGTAAAGCACAATTATCAAAACAAAGTAGGCATAGAAACCTTGGTAGTCATTCGGTTCAAATTTATGCAACTGATGAAAATTATGAATAGATGATGTTTCAAATCAAAAGAATATACCAAGGCAGTTGTTCGTAAGATTAGTGACAACATTCAGCAGGTGAGAAGATATTACATGGAATGGCTTACCTCTGCGTCATCTCTGTTCCTTATTCTGAATTTTGAGAAAATTAGCAAGTAAAAGTTTTTAAACAGAACAGTTAAAATAACACATGAGTACATATTTTTTGCATGAAATGTTCAGATGAAGATTAAAATGTATAAACCTTCATGCATAAATGTCAGTGGATGTTTCCCTAACCTTCAACTTGAGTGGGACACATTGTCCAACGCATACAATTATTCTAATTTTGGTGCTATTTTTTATCCTTAAAGAAGGGATACCACTCTTAGCTGCTTTTTCTGAAATTTTGATCCATTTAAACTAAGAGAAGAAAGAATGGGAGGGGACCTAGGTGCTGAAAATCTGGAATGACACCACTGTGCAAATTTTTATATTCATGCTTGATAAAAGATTAAGCATTAGCCTCAACAATTCTGGTATCACACAAACAGCAATAATACATTTTTAACAATATCTGACAAGCACATCTTCAAGCTGGCAGCAAATTACGGCACACAATTTGATGAAAAGCATTTTGCACAAAATTTGGCTCCCATTGTTGCAAAATGTGAAACATATTCAATACAGGAATGGCATTTAGGTATTTTTGATTGCTGCTTGCATAGCAGGAGACATGGGCATAATCTCTGGTACCGCATGGGGTTTTCCTCACAATGGACCCCTGACTACTGTCCATTCATCCACAATGTCCAGTATGGATGGAGGCAGAAAATGCAGTGGTCATGTAGATAGTTGGCTAAAGTTGGATCCGTTTTAGTTTGGGTATGGTTTATGCTTTTGTAAGTAAGGTACATATCTTCACATTATACAAATTCTCCTTTCAACACAATGTTTAAATCTTAAGCTGGGTCTCCACTGACTCAACAATCAATAAAACAAATTGATTCAACATGTTGAGCTTAACATGTCGGCAGTAAATGAATGTCTTCATTGACTAACAAGTCTTGGCTAAACAAAACTGTTTTAAACATGTTGAGTGCAATATGCATTTGGCTCACTTTATGCAGACCCGACTAATGTCGACCAGACATAATATAGACAACTGGCCCATGCATATTATTGTTTTTACGAGTGGGAAAAATGGAGTGGGCGAAAGTAAAGACAATACAGTTAATGGGATCCACGCAAGACCCATCATCTGGACCTAAAAGACTATGAAATAAAATCAAGAAAGGGGAGTGTGTATGTGAGCTTGCCCATATTTTTGAAAAGAAAGAAAGAGGTTAAGCCTAATCTCAGTTCAGCTGATATTGTTACATGCTGGGGGTGAGGGCCAAAAGATTTGCAGAAAATGATTAAATTTAGGTCACCCCAACATACACATAGGGGAACACAACTCTTTACAGCAAGAAGACCGGGACCTTGGTGTATAAAATTTAGAGGAAGGCGTGGGATTTTACATTACACATTACCTGGAATTTATTGACAAACATTTGCTGTATCTACATTATGAGCTGGGAAAAAAGGATGGAGGGAGATGCCCTGAAGCCGTGGACTGACCATACGCATGTCTTGTTACACCGACTGCACTTACTCAAGTGACACTATCCATATCCCCCCTCCAACCATGTCTAGCTATGACAGCCAGGGTTGGTGTCATACCAGACGAATTTCAAACAAAGCCCTCTCTTTGGTGTATTCCGTGCCAAAGGAGGGATCGTTATGCCAAAAAATCAAAGCAACCCAATAATGCTATGTCTAGTATTGGCAATGCAACACGACAGTATGTCTGGTAATGACAATGCACTTACTGATACGCCACAATATGGTTGCTCTGAAATTCATCTCCTGTTTTGCAACTGCTGTTGAAATTATAGTCAGCATTAAATTGAAATCTTCTTTTGATATTCTTGAAGGTGAATCTACCCTCGACTTTCAGTTCATACAAGATGCTATTTACACCGTTTCTATTGGTTAGAAAAGGGCAAACCCATAACTTTATTTTATTCTTGCGCCTCTTCCACCAAACACACATTGTGACCACAAAGTCTTAATCTTCATAATCAGAATCAATGTGATTATTGATATTAGATATTAACAAATGCAACGTTTTTACACTCTGCCAAACTTGTCAATGCAATGGAGATGGAATGTTGATGGGAATTCCAACTACACATATGACTTAATATGTTTCGCATTACATGTTTTTAAAGTTATTTATGTTTAGCACTGAGTGTTGCATGTTGAGGCAGTGAAGACCCACCTTTGCACCGCAGAAAAATGTATAAACAGAGATACTGTTATGTTTGCCCACTTTCAGCGTGCTGATTTCTTATGCAGTAAATGCATTATTACATCAGTGATATAATAGTATATTATGCAACAAGACTATAATGGTAGTAGCAAGTTTTATCATTTTCATACGAGCATCTTAATTACCATCACAGTTTTTGGTCAATCACACTATAATTTCAAAACTTTTTGTGTTTTTACAAAAAGATCTTACCTTGTTAATTGTGTGTAATGCTCACAGGACCTGGTATCTGTTGCACTAATTGCATGTTTGCAAGTCAGATGTCAGTACTATCGAGTGCATGCAATATTTATTGATTTTTTTGCAATCAACGTGAAAGTAACACATATTAAAGCAAAGAAAATGAACTCAATTTATTAGAACATTAACATTACAACGGACTGCTGCTTTGAAGGTGTTAACAGGTATGGGAGAGGTGTACGCCAGCTGAGTAAGATCATAATGAGTTGATGAAGCATAATGGATGCCATTTTAGTTCAATTGCATCACATGTAATCAGGGTATTATAGTATGGTTGACCAAAAACAATCTTACAATTCAACAAAGTTATTACACAATCATAAATCTTGCTGCTTACTCATTCAAAGTGTTTTATGAAGACCATTTTCTTCTGTGCTTATATATAATATACAGCAAACCTTTTCAGAATGACTTGAATGGAACAGCACTGAAAACAATGCATGATACGGGCACTGTCTTCCACAGGTTCTGGTTTGAAAGCAAGCAAATATTATTTATTAATTCAGTACTACTTAATTCCCTTTGCAGTAATAATGCATGGTAACATGTCATCAAGGTGTTCTTTAAGCCAGAGAGCTTGGCACAGGACCATACATCCTAGTTTATTGTGTTGGTTTGCTTTGTAATATCAATAATACAGGAAAATATTAACAAGTCACAAAATAACAAAGATGCATGTTATATACCCATATGTTAAGAAAATACAAGAAACAGTGGAATTTCATTCAGATTGAAATGATTTAAGCATAAGATACAATACATGCATTTGCATTGTCATGTAATAATGATATAACAGATAGTCTTTTATAAAAGTGTGAAGTGTCGTGTTTTAAAATATAACAAATATGGAGAGACGGGACAAATATATGGAGAAACCATCTGGTTTTAGAGAAAAGCTCCATACATAGATACATTTACTCAATAAAGTATTCATCTGCACTCAAATTAATAGAGGGAAAAATGTAATTTTTTTGGACGCAAAGATCAAATGGTAATACAGTTTACGTATTTTGGCAGTTTTTCAGATAGTTCATTTTATCAGTTATATGAATTTTTGAAAAATATACCAAAATTGCACCTTTTTTGTACGTGGTGTTTTCAAAATTCTTTCATGCATTGAGTAGAGCATTTTTTTTGTGTTTGTATCCACACACTTTCAACATGTGACAAACTGGTGGAGAGATAAATTCGTGAAGTCATAAAAAGTGAGCCAAAAAACGTTGAAAATTTCGAATTTTGACATTTTATTCCTTTGTTAAATAAAATCCTATTTTCACATCAAAATCAAGTAATACACAAAAAATGGGCCATTTTGAAGCTGTTCTCCAAGATCTGTGCAGGCAAATCCCACGGCTTTCCTTTAGGTCATTTGAAAGAGCACAAATTTTGCGGCAATTCTCGTCATGTCCAAATCGTCTTTTAAAATGCTTTGAGCACTTCCAAAGCAAAGAACTAATAAATGAGAAATTTCTCTTATTTAATGCATCTATCATTTAATTCAATTTCTCTCACCTGATTGACATTTTCGTCAGTTTTGCTGAAAGAGGATCACCCTGAATGATCTACATCTTTAACTGATGTCACACTACTTTTTAAATTTCGAAAACCACTGAAATGCTTGTTTTTCCCATTACTTCCTCTCTATAAGCTGTTCTTAACATTTCACAGACTTCTGTTGCAGTTTTACCAAGTTTGAAGCACAATTTGATGTTTGTTCTTTGTTATCTAGCGTTTTGCTAGACAGAAAAATTGCAGCAGGTGCAAAACACACATTCATTACAGAGCTTGTACCTGCGTGCACAATCTGGGTAAGAATTAAAGACCGCTTACTGGCAAACTTGTTGTAAAGCCATTCTGGAACATTTTAAATCACACCTTGTAAGAGTAGAATTAGCACTATGAATTCAGTTAAACTGCTATGCATTCATATCTTTAATTAGAGGTTTAATGATTGATCTCTGCTTAAAATGCAGTGTTTGAGTGAGTAATTCAGCCTGTGAGTGCAAAAGGATTCCCATGCAAAGCTTCCTATGAATCATACGCTGTTTTAACTGTAGTGATACTGTGCTGTATAGTACCTCCTCAGTCTCAGGCGTCTCCTATACAAGACATAAAACTAGACTTTAAAGCTTCCCTTCTACCCCAGAGGAATATATCAGATACTTCTTTCAAATAGTTCTAAGGCTTTTAAAGAGATAGTAGCACCCTCAAGGAATGCTTGCAGACAGTTCAAAATGGACGTTTTTAGAGGGAAAGAAGCAAGTCTGTAGGTAAGTTTCGGAAAATATTTGAAAATCAACATTTTTAAAATCTTACTATATACCATCTTCTAACATAATGCTCTTACAAATGAGATCATTTTTAACTATATACTATCTGCAGATATGTCACCAGGTTATAAATTTATGGTCATTTAGTCCACTGTTATTTCTTTTTTATTTTTTTGTGGAAATCACTCAGATTTGACATAACACATTTTATTTACATCAGAATACAATTGCCTCTTAAATTTTGTACAACACCTACTTTATTTTATTTTTTTAGATTCACACTGGTTTGACACGTGGTTCGAAGATTGTTGGAACGAGGACATCTCGGACCTTGAAATTTCTTTTGATGAAGAAAAGGAGGATGCTTCTGTCATTCTTCCGGATTGCATTCAGCTTCTTTACCAGCAGCTGATATAAGAAAAACTTATTGGAAAAGGCAACTGAATGAATTTCAGCCATTATCTCCATCTCCAGCTGTGGTTAATGATATATATCCTTTCTTTTAATTGTGAGATAGTCAATTGAATTCCACTTGAATTTTGGTTTTTTCTACATAAATCAAAACCTGTAGTGAAATTACTGTTAATAATACTTTTCCAAATTAGAGCGATTTTCTTAAATGCATTTCCTATTATCCTCTAAATTTTATAATTGTATCTGAACTGTGTATGTTTATTATTACATCAGAATGTTCATTTACGTCATAGAAAACTATAAAAATTAAAATATAAATGGTGAAAAATATTTATTCCTAGAGACCAATGTTTCCTATAGGAGATATTCAGTTTCAGTTAGTTCCCATTACAAAAATTTCTGAAACTCAAAATTTTGCTCACAACGAATTGGTTAAGACCAGAATTTAAAAAGTGCACTAGAACATCCAACAGCTTAAAACTTTATCAGCTTAAATGCAAACATATTTCATGGAATTTTCACACATGGTTGTGATTTGGCATCTCACGTAACTTTATACGCACATGAATTAATTTGTTCGTTTTGAACCAGAGCCTACAGAAGGGAATGCAGAGACATATTATTTTTAACGCAGTTCACTCCAAAATTTTAATGACCTCAAACATTGGTATGACAGGGCTCATTATTCAACTATAAATTCCTTTTCTTAAGTGTTACGAATGTAAAAATAAATTAATGATTTCCATTTAGTTTCCATTCATTTCACAACACTCCAAAAAGTTCCATTTTTATCTCTAATAGAAGGTCACATATCTTTAAAGCATAGAAAACAATGAACACTATGAGCATTGAAACAAAGGGAATTAAACCACTAATGTTTAACAATGTAGGACTTTTAATCATGATATTACAATGGCTGTTTTTTTTTTCCACTCAAGTGCAGTTCATAAGAAAATACTAAAGCTTACCTGAGAATTTATCTTAAAATGTTTAAGAGCATAGCAACTTATCTGTCCTGCAACAACTGAAGTGCTAAAACAAAAGAAAGGGCTAAGCAGAGAAGGTAGCTGAGACGATAAGAAAGTGCTATTAAGCTTACTGATTAAATGTAAAATGTTTTTAAGCAAACCTTTTAGCCACTGGCCTTAAATATTCAACAATAAAAGTGTTGGAAAAAAAAGAGGTAAATATTTTTTATACTTCAACACTTCACTTGTTGTTTTACATACTTGCGACTGACCTTAATACTGATAACTATACGTCTAACACAGCAGAACAAAATATACATTCCTTGAGCTGAGATAAGCTGCATTAAAATACCTGTCTAGTTATTCAGCAATCTAATTCTTGGTATGCCAGTTAGTTTTTACTATCCAAAATGACATTTTCTTCCTTACCTTCTTGCTTAAAGATCAATCTCTGTTACTTAGAGAGGTTATAATGCTTTAAACACAGAAAGCTATTTTTAATTAATGTTTCAATACAGCTTCAATCAGCTGTGCTACACACATATTTCTGATTGCAGCCAAAATGCTTCTGTTCTGAAATAGAATATAATCCTGGTGCCTTAAGTATTCCAGCAGTCCGCAAAAAGTTCAACTCTTTTACACACCATTAACAAAATTCTATGCATATTAAAAGGCTTTGAATTTGTTTTTCTGATGCCTGTACAATATTTGTTTTACAAAAATATGGCAGCTTTCATCACATGAAACTATCTTTCAAAATAGCTTCTCCTCGAGTTTCCTATCTGTTATATACAGACACACACCAAATTATGAATGCTGTATCACAAAAATGTTTAATTTGTCTGTTATTTTAGATGTATTATAATTTACAAACACAATGTTATAAAACAAAGTGCTGTCACCATTTATAATTTTTCATAACTGGTTTCTGCAAGTCTTCATACATAGGATTTCTAAGTGCATATACATTTTCTCATTCCAGATTATTAAAAAACAGAAAAAGGGAAGTCAGCATTAGAATTTATCTTGTACAACAAATTTACTACCTTAAGATAATACCCTTCTTATTATGTAACATGCATCTTCCATAAAGGTCTTAATGCAACATCTTTCCATTAAAAATGAGTTTACATGAATTAATTAAACACATGTGATTTAAAAAGCTGTATACCTAAATTATTAGGCAGATTATTTTTAATAAAATCTATTGTTAATTATAAAAAAAAAAAAGCAGCAGCCTAAAAATGTCTTTATGAGAAAGAATTTTTACGAACACTCCTATGGCATTGTATGCATTATTACCATATATGGACAGAACTGTATGCATCTAAAGTGCATTCCATTGAGATGTAATAGTATTAGAGTAGGTACATATTATTTAAATCTTGGAATGAGCCAAGAAACTCCTTTATGTTTCCAGAACCTCACTGCAATCAACAATATTGGAAATACACAATACAGTAATGCAATTAAATGTAAAAATCTTTATTAATGGCAGGACTATATAGGAACTAGATACTAAAAGCTTTCCCACTGACTTTTTTAGGGCATGGTACAACTGAGAGATGTACACTTTCTATTTGAAGCTTGCTTGCTACTTTGCAACAAGCAAAGCAACTGAGGTTACAAACTCAGCAAAGCAAGAGTATATGCACACAGAACTTGCAAATCTATGGATCCCAAATTTTAAAAATAAAAAATTGGAACACTTTGGTCAGCTTTATCCAAAGAGCCTCATGAGGGTTCTATTTATAAATACTTATATAAATTCCAAACTTTCAGGTTTATATGAAATAATTTTCTGTAGGAAAAATAATTTTTATTTCTAATAATAATTTTACTCTATATATGCCTTAAAATTTCTAAAAGAGAAAGGCAAATTTTAATTTAATCCTAGAAAAATGCGATATGTCTTGTTTCATTTATAGCTTGGATTTTCAATACATAACTTACTCTATTGAGTAAACCCAATGAAACTGGTAAAGTCAGTAATTTATGATCTGATGGCTAAGTTATCATAGTTAAAGCATATAGTATATCTTGCAAATATTAATACCAACATTGCTGCTGCCATCTATAGGTGGAATACTATAGGTGGAAACAAACTATCTAGCTTCATAAAAGTTTTCTTCTCGACATTTGGTGTAAAACACACAAAAACATGGAATTCATAGCTGCCTTAAAAAGCATCAATGTAGGTATGTGGATACAGTATGTTGAATCCATTGCAGATGAGGGAAGCAAACAGTCCCAGAAGTATTATAAAATGCCCAAAGTATAGCATGAGGAGGAACCAGGTGTTTAAAACTTTACAGTTTCTCTTGCAACACCCCCTTCCACACTTTTACCTCCAGATGAACACTGGACTGGTTGGACTTTTACATGACATTGGGATCCATAATGACCAAATCTGGGTTCATTTAATGCTGCCAAATTTCACAGCACTTGCTTGGACTGCTGCACCTGATGTGTGTTTGACATTGCAATATTTTTTGCTTTTACCACTAAATTCACCATAAAAAATTGTTTTATATTGGTGTTTCATCACATTATTTGCGATGCATGGGTACCCTTTGGGAGCAGAGTTTTCAAAAAAAGAATTTACATAAAGGTGGAGTTTGTATAGTTAAAAACGACATGACTTAAGTTTTAGATTTATCTAAGCTTTGTAGTGAACAAGACCTTGAACTCTCTGCAGTTTAGTTAAATGAAAATCAAGAGAGTTTTATTATAGTAGCCCTTTATGGATCTCCCTTAGACAATTTTGAAATATTCTGAAAGCAACTCAAACATATTCTAAAATTTTTATTTAAACGAAAAAAAGAATCATGTGTGATGAATAGCTCTTCCACAGATATAGATAATATATTTGTAAACTCAGGTAGAATTAACGTTTGCAGTCTCATCAAACACTAATGGGCTGTCAGATCATGATACACAAGTTCTATGCATTAACAAGTTAATTTAAAATTCAAACCTAAATTTACATATCTAAAATCTAGGGAAATAAATTAAAATACTCTGAACGAGCTTAGCAAAAGCCTTAAACTTGAATCATGGAATCAAACTTACCAAGAAAATGGCACCAACAAGCATAATAGCTTTCTTCAAGGGTTTCAAAACTCACTTGGAAGCTTGCTTCCCAGTCAAGTTAAACAAAATATCTAAGTTCAAGAGAGACAATGCTAGGATAACTTTAGGAATTAAAAGAGAACTGTATCAACAAGTAAGAATTAACAACAACTTAGATTTAAAACACTATTTCAACAAATATTGTAAACTTCGAAAAAAAGTAATAGAAGCAGCTAGAATACTGCATTATAATAAACTCATTCAACATTGTGACAATAAAATAAAAACTACTTGAAATATAATAAAAAGAAAAGCAGGTAAATTCTCATTATAAAACTACTCAAAAACACTAAACGTTGACAATCAAGAAATTAACAAACATCATGTAGTTGCGGAAATTTTTAACAAATTCTTTTTGGATATAACAAACAAACTAAATATTATTTATGGAAGTGAAGAGGCAACTTGAGAATTTCTGAGATCAAGTTTCACAAAGTAGTGCCTGGATTTAAAGCTAGTCTGACAATGCCTTCTGAAATAAATAAAATTATTGACTCTTTCAAAATGAATTTTTCTGATCACAATGAAACAATAAAAATCTTAAAATAATGCTCATCTCAAATTAGCATTCCCCTTAGTTATCTATGCAATGAGTCACTAAGACTGGAATTTTCCCTGACAGAATGAAATTCTCCACTGTTAAACTCCTTTTCAAAAAAGGCAAACTTAATAATGTTTCAAATTAGAGTCCAATATCTCTCTTGCCAATTTTTTCAAAAGTTCTTCAAAAAGTGATGTTCAACAGACTGTATAAATACCTTGAATATAACAACATACTTGTCAGGGAATCAATTTGGGCTTTATATTCATATCTAATATTTATGAATATATGCAACTAAATTGTAAATTTCCTTGATATGTTCACAGGCCTTTATGGCCACCAGTGAACTCTCAGAATGCAATCCAATCACCCAAATTGCAATTGTTATGCATCCTGCATGTGTTTTGTACTGGAATATTTCACATAGTTGCAGGCGATCTTATAAATGTTCACCGTATGCCTGCTGGTTTTATTTTTCATCACGTTGTTAAGAGCCCTTTTGAGGTTAACAGCAAGGTATATAAATAAATATAGTGATGTGTGTTAGGGAATTCTTTTTCAATTTTGCAGGTTTCCCACACATGTTCCTATTTTGAGCCCATCTGGTGAAAATGGTGAACTTTTCTGAAATTGGAAAGAGTATTTCTCTAACACGCAAGGGATCAGCAATGCAAATATGAAGGTTAGGGATATTGTTTTCAAAGAATTTTAAGCTGCTCTTCAGTACATTTCCCATTGCTTGAAGCAATAAACTTGCCAGTCCCAACTTTACAGACATTTCTCTTCCAGCAACTTTATATCATGTTTTTTGCACTCTGTATTGTTTTAATGGAGTTTCATGATCTCTTTATCAACAAATATTTATCTGCTTCGCCGATGTTTTCCCTCCTTTTCTTATTGCACATAACCTTATGCACGATCACTTCAAGTAAATCGTGCAAACAAAACAATATTCTGGGAATAATGAGCTCTTATTTCCATAGTTGTAACTAAAAGAATAAATGGTAACTGAACTCTCCAACATTACTTCTGGAGTAAATTGCTCCTGTAGTAGCCTACTTCTGTAGTACAGACTTCTTTAGTAAATGTTACTTCCAAAGTAATCTACTCCAACATAGTGCATGCTGCCTTATCAAAATTCTGTATGAGCAATTAATAAATTTACGTAGTCAAGCAGGTGATGAATTTCTCAACTGAATGCAGTGCAAAAGTATCTGACAATTGTGATTTGAATTGATTTCAGTTATACATCCTGAAAAGAGCAAACAAAAACGAAAGATCCACTTCTTGGGTTAAATAATATTATTTTCTAAAAAACATCGTAACTTATAGAGAGTATATAACACTAATAGTAGATTACGATACAAGGGGCTAAAGTAGGGTTTTATTTTGCAAGTATGAATGTTTGTGAATTTCACAATCCTATAAGCATAATAAAACCACTCTTAACATGTGTGGTATATACTATGCTTTAGATGCACTCGAATTTGATCAATAATATTATATTGATTCCTAAACCTAACAGAGATTATGGTTCTTGAAACAAGAGAGATATCAGGTGTTCTGTTGATTCACTAGCAGTCATTTTCAGTGAAATTATTTCAACATACTTAGCCCTGCACCAGGCAGTGAAGTGATTAAATACTATATCATACTGCTTTAGGATTTTTTGGATACCTAAGTACTTCTAGTGCTATTCTTTTTGCAACTTCTATAATTTCACCTGGTTCTTCCATTTCAGTTTCCTCTGAATTCGTAATTGCGGCCATTTAATCTTTAAGTAGATTATACTAGATCAAAGAATAACTTTATATCAAAGAAAGCAAAAGGCTGCCAATATAACGTATAGGCTAACTCTACAATGAATTGCGTTAAACTGAAGTATGACAATTTGTATTGTGAACAGATAATGCAAGTGCCATGTGATTGGACTTGAAACCAAAGTTGGTCACAATGAAGATTATCGCACTAGTGCGATAATCTAAAGCTTTCATGTGCACTATGTTAGAAGTTCTACCTTTAGGCCATGTTGTCTAAAAAGTCATTGTTACCTTAAATGTATTATTATGTTCATAAAGAACTGTGTAATGTATAAACAAATTTCTTCCCAAGATAAAGAGGGAATCCTCACGATATTAATGACTTAAAACTTTCTTGGTGTTGATTATGAATGATGGTTTCATAGGCTATCAACAAAGTATAAAACATTCCTCCACGAGGTTTCAGTCAACTTGACTCTGTGGCCTTCTTCAGGGTACTAAGAAGGCCAAAGGGTCAAGACGACCGAAAGCTTGGTGGAGGAATGTGTTTATACTTGGCTGATGGCTAGAGCAACCCACATTATGCTTTATTTTTTACAATGCATTTCTTTCATACAAATAAACTGTGGTATCTTAAATCAATTTTTTTTGTGACAGTAAAGTAAGTTTGTCTTACAAAAATAATATAAAGTTATACAAGAACACATTATAATAAGGGAACAATGCTAAAGAATGAAAATCTAGTCATTTAGGTCACTTTCAAGTCTCTGTAACACACTGTGAGGTTGATTAATTGCAAGTTTTAGGCGAGATTCAAAATTGTCTGCTGTCAGACACAACCATTTAGAATTAAAAATCCAACTGAGCTTAGAAAAGCTTCTCTCAACTGAAGCAGCTGATGAAGGAACCATTATTGCCTTCATTGCTAGTTTACTTAGTGGAATGTTTCTGCCAGAAAGTTAAAGCAATAACAGAAGACAATTTTTCTTTCTGTACCATTGCTGCATATGTTGATATTTCTTCCACTGGAACATCAATGTTAGAGAGGTGTGAAGATGGAATAAATATGCTCAAGAACAGCTAATGTTGCATCTAAATTCTGAACTTCCTTCCAGAAGCTTTTTGCAGGATGTTCATTCTCAAGTTTTTTACATACTACACCAGAACTTTGAAGCATATGAAGAACTGAAGATAGAATAAGGCAGGTCTGTGTTGCATCAGTATTATCTCATTCCAAAACTTATATTTGTTTACAAATGCCATCAGAGATTTCAGATATAGTTTTGAGTTGAAGGGTTTCATTTCCAACCAGTCATTTTAAATTTGTTACAGCAGCACTACCTTCCAGATTGATCCAATGTTTAACTGCATTGAAATTAGTGCTGAGATATTTTCTTGTCTTCAGCGATGCCCCGAGTAATTACTGGAACTGGAGGTAGTCAAATGCTTCTGATTCTTTTAAGCTGCCCAGTAATCTCTCCCTTTTGGCTGGAGTTTCCACTAAAGCAGTCTTTAACAGCTGTAATGAGCTCATCAGCAATTTTGAGTGAAAATCTAACCTCTTCAGCACATGAAAAAAAATAAATTAAGTTTTATTTATGGACACTCTTTTAACTACTATGGTTCTTAGCATCCCATTCTATATTGGGCATGAAAAACTGCAAATTTTGCTTAGAGGCCTCTTTATCAGGCTTGAGGTTCTTTTACATGCCGTAAACCTACGACACGGGACCACTGGTTTTACTTCCGTTCTGAAGGAAGCCATGCTAAGGATTTTTATGCCTGAAAAAATTCATCGCCCTGCAACAGGTCTGAATGCATGACCTCGGTGCAACACATGAGCCCAACAGGTAGGATGTAAATGCTGACATGCAACTCCAGCCAATCGCCTGCCAGCAGAAAGCAGAAAATAGGTATTTTATTTAAATTTATTTAATACAGCAATGGATTTATCGTATATATAAACCATCAGATTATAGAATTGAAAGTGCCCTGTTGTTAGGTGACACATTCAATACCAAAGCCTTAGCCTTAAACTCTTGTTTCGGAATACCAAGAACTTCAGCCTCCTCTTTAGCTTTCTTTCATATAGTGTCACTAGTCACAGGTTACCCATTCTTCCTCCCTTCACACACAAATTCCAACACTTTTTGTTCAACTTCAGGATGTCTTCCTTTGCGAGGACCCGCAAATTTCTTTCTACTAGCTTTAATAGCAAATAATAACAATTTCTGTTTTTGCCCCACAAGCAAATGTTGCTTCCTGATACATTGAACTCCCTTCCTGCCTTTCTATTACCATTTTGTTCAGCATAAAGGATTACTTTACACTTTAAAGAAGCATCATAAGACATTCTTCTCTGTTTGCCCTTGCCCTCCATATCGTAACTAAAAGCGCTGAATAATAGGCCAATGATAAATGAGTGGCTAGCTTGTCACGGGTTTCCGGATGCATGGTAACTCCAGCAATCCATTGTGACATAATAAACAAAAATATTGAAGTTACTGACGTTCTACGGAACGGATTTGCACTTGAATCTAATGCACACCAGGATTTTGAGTACTACATTTGGTCAAAACAGGTGCGCATTGGATTCGCGTAAATACAGTATGTTGCACTGAAATGTTCTACAATTTTGGTTTTCACAAGACGGGGTTTCTCACCCAAAACACCCAATGGAGCAGAAACAATATTCACCACCTTACGATTCTTTATATCTGTCATTACATCAACCCTAGATATACATATTTTCCCTCACACTTTAACTTGATTTCCTGGAGATCATCTTCAGCACACTTGACAAGGTATCTTCTCAGAGTGGTTTTACTTAAAGCTGGTTTCAAACTTCTAGCTATTACTATCCACTGATGAAACTGTTCGTTGCAGAAGACATGGAATGGAATACCAGCAGAAGTGAATGTTTTGGCCATTTCTTTCATATTATCCTTTGAACTTTCCATACACTGCCATACTTGAGGTATAGTACTGGTACGTATGCTGCTAGGACTGCCTGAAGTTGAACCATGTCCATCACTTTGTTTCTGAGATCTATGTTTAAATTTCTACAGGTTTTTGCACAATGGACTTCTTTTCAAAATTAATGCACTCTTGAACATAAGGTACACAAAATAATCTATGGGAAACTCGCAAACGCTTTAAATTACATTTACAGCAATTTTTGGAATGCTGGTGTTCCATAGATGTTAACTGCTCTGATTCAGATTGTATACTGACCAAGAAACCGTTCAACTTCATGTATAAGATTTTCATTGTTGCCGGAAATACTGTTAATTTCTGCATTGAATCTATTGTTACATTTTAAACAGACAGTTAATGTTCAAGAATTATGCTTTATATTACATATTGTGCTTTTATGCTTTATTGAGCTTAAACCTTAGACTTCCAAAATCATATTCTAGGTAGCAACCACATGTCTAAAAGCCCTGTTATGCTTTTGGGTTGCTCTGCTGATAGCCCATGAAACCATCACAACCAAATGATAACATTTTCTATTGCTTTGAAGGTGAATGCAGCAATCAGTAACACAAAGAAATACAAAATGTGAAAAAAATAAAAAAAATAATGAACAATTCAATTATAGGTGCCTTATGAATAATTGATAGTTTTATAATGGAATGTCCATTATTTCCATCTGTAACTCAAGAGCAGGCATTCTCGCTGGATAGAGGATTTCTTTTTATAGCTTTGAATGAGTTTCAAATTAAGCAATGCACAAAAAGAAAATTTCACTAGCTACTTAAGAGTTGAAATCATGTTATAAAAAATGTAATGTAAACATGCCTAGCTGAACAAATCTGAAATTTAATTTATAAGAATATTCTATAATGCAGTTTTCTTTGTTTTTGTAAGTGATCAGTGAAACTCAATTACAAAGCACTGGGAGGAACAAATTACATAATTTATATACATACTGGCCAGAATATAAGTCAATATTTTTACCTTAAAATGTGCTTTTAAAAAACAATAGTTGCCTTATATTTAAAGAGAGACAATTTCGTGAAGGACTGTACTGGTTTGAAACGTGCATCACAACTGAGCTGAAGGCAACGAATAAACCCGGAATTTCTCGAGCTTTAATGATTGCTTGTGATACGATTTACTGCTGCTTGGCGCCATTGCAAATACATTCAGTTTTGGTCAGTGTTACACTCAAGGCATGTAGTGTAGAAAGGAGTGTGTCTTCAACTCATTAGTTCAATAAGGAGAGAAGAAGTTATGATATGAACTTCAAATTATAGGTTTTGTGCAAGGCAAAACGTGCGTCTGTGATGCAGTTGTGTTTCCAAGTGTAATGTACAATGTTGGCAGAAAGATGAAGTGCTGGCATGTCAAGAAAAGCATTCAGAGGACCAAAGACAGGAAATTTCACGAAATTGATACACGACACTCAATTTGTGGAGGAGAAATGCAACCATGGCTTTCCAAAATATCATGAATATTTTCTAATTGCATTCATTATTTAGGTAATCTTTTTTGTGCAAGACTTCCAAAAACTTCCGGGTTGTTTTGTATGTGAGACCATCTTATATTCAGGCCAATACAGTAGTACCTCCAGACAGCGTTACCAACAATTAAACAGCATTTGTTGCTATCTTGATGCTAGAAAGTTGTCAGAAAGTCACTAAAGAATATTAAAAAGTAGCCAGTCTCCAAAAAGGGGAGGAAATTAAAAGCATTAGATTTAGTATATTACTTCTTGTAGATATATACGAGGGTGGTTTGATCAAGTTCTCGGAATCACCACGACGGGTGAGCACTAGCGCAACGAGTTGTTCACGTGATATTCATTGAACTGTTGCCTGCAAACACGTGCCACATCAGTGCTCTTGGAAGAACGCTGTGGTAGAGACGTGGCTCTGTTGTTCCTGCGTAGTGATTTACGAAGATGGAAAAAAATTGAGATTCGAGCAGTGATTAAGTACTTTGTAAAGAAAGGTATGAAAGCAAAGGACATTCATGCCGACTTCCAGAATACACTGGGGGGACTCTGCTCCTTCATATTCAACTGTTGCCAAGTGGACAAATGAATTTAAATTTGGTCGGAAGAGATTAGATAATGATCCGCGAAGTGGTCGGCCAATATGTGTCACTACTCCAGAAATCATTGTGAAAGTGCACAAAATCATCATGGAGGATCGCCGATTGAAAGTGTGTGAAATTGCTCATGCTTGCCAGATGTCATCTGAAAGGATATATCACATTTTAACTGAAGAATTAAAGATGAAAAAATTATCTGCGAGATGGGTACAGCGGCTCTTGACGCTGGATCAAAAATGCATGAGAATGGAAATATCGGAACAATGTTTGGCCCGTTTTAGGAGAAACGAACAAGATTTTTTGCACCGATTTGTGACCACAGATGAAACTTGGGTGCACTACTATACTCCAGAGACAAAACAATAGTCAAAGCAGTGGAAACATGCTGATTCTCCGCCACCAAAGAAAGCAAAGACAATTCATTCAGCTCGAAAGGTCATGGCATCAGTATTCTGGGATGTGAAGGGGATTCTGTTTGTAGATTATCTCCCCACTGGGCAAACAATTACTGGAGAATACTATGCTAACCTCCTGTACAAATTGCAACAAAAGATATGCGAGAAAAGGCCAGGTTCAGCAAGGAAAAAGGTCATCTTCCATCAAGACAATGCACGCCCGCACACATGTGCCATCGCCATGGCAAAATTACAAGAACTAAGGTATGAATTTTGCCACATCTGCCTTATTCACCTGATATGGCCCGTCAAACTTCGATCTCTTCCCACAACTGAAAATTCTTCTTGGTGGATGAAGATTCACTTCAAATAAAGAATTGATAGCCGGAGTTGACAACTATTTTGCAGGCCTGGAGGAATCTCATTTTCGAGATGGGATCAAGGCACTGGAACATCGTTGGACCAATGGTTGAATTAAAGGAGTGAGATTCCTATTTTCTTCAGGGCCAACACTATGTTTCTAGCTGTGGCTGATTTGATTTATGCTAGTCTAGGTAAAGACTCTGCTGTCTCCTGGCTAGGAGTGAAATACAGTATAAGAATTCCCAACAGTTTGGTTATGTTTACTTTAGTGGACTTGTCAGGTATAAGACTGAACTTGTGTTCACCCAAGTCACTGAAAAGTATGTATATGATTGTGCTTCAAGTGTCACTGTGATTTCTAATATCAATTTCACATATACTTCAGTTTGATAGTAATGACTGTGTGCTTTTGATTTGTTAGTACCTCAGGTTGTAACCAGGGTCCTTTTCCCCCAGTAATTCCTATATTGCTGTTTGTAGTTTTACTTGCAGCATCTATAATTAGGATGATTAGTAAAACATTGTCATACTGCACTGCCCCAGTATTAATCAATTTTCACTTATAGCACTGAATGAAATTCAACCATACAGATGCATATAACAGCATATATGGCATAGTAAACTTGCACACAGTTTAAAAAATGTTTCAGTATTAATTCTTATCTACCTTGGCAACAACCACTTTACTTAGAATAATCCACATCAGGAGCAGGAATGGCATAACAGGTGCTAAATATGTTACCACATCATAGGCGTGTTAGAATTTATCTCCCCTGCAACTTGTGTAGACTAGTATGTATTAGGTAGAACAGTGCAATTAACAATTACAATCGACCTTTTAAGATAACAGAAATCTATGGTCACAAATCCATTACAGAATTTAGCGATAAAGAGTTTGCAATTTCGCTGCGTTAGGTTCAAAATGTTGTCATATTTGTTGTGAGATGTTAAAAGAGTAATTCTGTAGCTAAATAGGACTGAAAGTTGTTAGAAATAGTGACAAAGTTGTCAAATTGGCAACACTTCCTCCAGATAACAGAGGCTGCAATTATAATTTAGTTGCACCTCACAAAGTAGAACATGCTGCTGCATGGAATAAATGATTAACATTGATGTGAGTCATCTTTATATGCAAGTAACAAATGGTCAATTGCTGCTACAGGTATAATGGTTTAGATGCATTGCATCTAACTTCCAGCAAGTAGAGACTGAGTTATCATAAATAAACAATTTATGTTGTTTTCAGAACTATTTTATTTACATGTTATTTTTTCACACAGTGTAAAGAATGGCATACTTTTCCTGAACTGCTATTCATCACTGGTTACTGCTTATGAAAATAATTTCTTTAATTATAATAGTATTTTTGTCATATTCTCTGTCAATAACCTTTTTACAGGATAAACCTTAACCTTTCCTGTTTTGGCTACTGTGACTTAAAACGTTCTTTACGAGTGAAATTCTAACTTCAATGGATGGCTATTCTAAACCTATATCTCACCAGCCCTTCCTTGAAAGTTAGCTCTCCATTAGTTGCACAGCATCCAAGAACAGCCAGTATTAGGTTTTCATGTGCTGCTTTTTGACATTTGCTTTTGAAAGGCTGTCAATCTCAAAATCTTCTAGTGTGATAAAATATTGTTTGCTTAAAAGGCCATCATCAAAATAATGTCTGCATGAAAATTCAGTTTTGGCATACAATGGATACCAGTCTTTTTAATTTCATTGAAAACGAGATATTTTTTATGTAAAGTATCATCCAGAAGCTTAGAATATCTAACATATATTAAGTATATTAGAAATGTTAAAGACACTGAAACTTCTGTAATGCTAAATAAAATATAGATGTCGACTTTTTGAATGCATGTTGAGCTGCTGCTGATGAAGACCATCTTCAAAACTTAACTAATGATGAAAAGAACTACGGTAATGTAAATCTCTAAATAAAAGATGATCCCAAATGCAAGATAAACTGCTGTTTTTCCTGAACATGATTTAGGAATTTATTATATATAAACTGACTCTATAAAAAAAATCCTTTTGTATCAATGGTAATCTTTATAATCCTTCAAATACTGTCATAAATCGACTAGCCTTGTAGACAACCATGCAGAAATCAGCAGACATCATTGAAAATGACTGTCTTCAGTATTCCTTGCATGTATCCTATTCCCTTCAACATAAACCAGTGAAGATTGATTCTTTCCACACACTACTTGGAAAGTATATATCACAAATGCGGTTTGCAGTTTTCAATGTAAATATTTTGAGGGGAAAAGGAAGAAAACCTTCTTTCCCATTCAGAGAAATGTGGTAAGTGAACTAAAGTAAGAAGGTGGACTCACTAATATTTTGTTTATCATTAGAACTAGCTCTTGGTTTGCAACAAATAACTAAAATAATGGGCAATGAAACAGGTCTATTATGCTTTTATATATTCGCATGTAAGATACGGAATTATGTTATGGGGAAATATTACAGCAAGAGAAATGGATAAAGTCTTTAAACTCCAAAAAAAAAAAGCCATTAGAATAATGAGCAAAATGGAAAATAAACAAACTTGCAGGGGGGTGTTTAAGAATCAAAACTTGTTAACAGTGCCATATATATATGAATGCATAAAAACTGCGATAAATATAAATATGCAAAAACATTCCAGTGTACATAACCATAATTTAAGAAACAATGACGATTATTATAGAATAACATTAAGAGGAACTCTAAATAATCGTGCCATAGAAGTTAGAGGAAGAGAATTATTCAATAAATTACCTAGAGAAATAAAGAACATAAACCAGCCAAATGTAATGATGAAAACAATAAAGAAATACTTAATAGAAAATGAATTTTATAGTATAGATGAATGTAGACATGGTAAAGCAATGTAAAGCGAAAATGATATTTAAGGTAAACAATGTACATGCAATGTAAAAGAAGTAATGTAAAATTATAAGCTGTACTTGTTAAATTATTTTATATTTGTAATTGGACATGTACTTTAAATGTATTTAAAAAGATGATAAAAAAAATATGACCATATGGCTTATGATCTTTGGGGGATAGCTCATTCCACCAAGAAATGACGGACCCATTTCTAAAGTGGAGGCACCCAGAGGGTGGAATCCATTGCCTCCAAAGGTAGGATGATGATGATGAGAATGGCGGTGGAATGAGATGACCTACAGCTTTTACCTTGGACTCCAAAAACCGTTGGGCCTTGAAGATACTTTGCATGATAAGTCAAAAGGTGAGGGCGTGGAATAGGGCAGACATAAAATCACCACCCCAGGGCCAGGAATGGAACTCTGGACCCTCAGTATGAGCCGGAAATGAAAGCACTGAGCTGCCTTAGTGCCCATAAAATATTAAAATTTAATTTACAATCTCAAGGAAATTCTGATACTTTTGTAAATGGACACTGCCATACTTAAAAGTGGTACCAATTTGTAATAGAAACCTCTCCCTAAAAGATGAGCTTAAGTTTTTCTCTCCACTCCAGAGAGTATAAGAGTTATAATTTTTTGTGAAGTGTACAGAATTCAGAATACAAAATGGCGGATGCAAAAACATTTAAAGTACAGTAAAACCTGCCTTCAACGGACCCCTTGTTAAATGGAAATATTTCATGGCCCCATGAAGTTTGGGATGAAAAACATGCTAAATTCCTTTTATTAAATGGAAACTGTCTTACGCGGACAATGGAAATAAAAGTATGTTCTTTAACGGAAACTTTCCAGTTCTGGAATGCAGAGTTTAGAAAATTTTCAGCGTCCTGTCAAAGTTTGTTCTAAGTACGTAATGATTAAGTTTAAACCTGACCATTTTGCTGCTACCTGACCAGTCTAGGAGAGGGGTGCACTAATGATGGCCTAAATATTGAGAAACCTATCATACTTATCCTTCACTGCATAGTTAACAATAAGCATGGCTGATTGTCTTTTATTGTTGTCTCTTCCCTTTCCATTTCCTGCTCTAATGACCTGTCAGACACCTCTTAACGTATATAGGTGATGATTTAGTTCAGCAGTAGTCACCAAGGCTTTGAAAACAAGAGTTGTGCTAGGTATTAACATGAGAGTGAAAGTTTTATGCAAGTGAATGTGATAAAGATCATGAAGGTGTTCAACGTATGCAAAACTCAAGTTCACGAGATTCTAAAGAAGAAAACAGAAATTCTGAAGCGGTGGGAAAATTATGCTAATGGAAAAATAAAGAAAGAACTTATGAAAACTGAAAACCAGGACATCAATGAAATGGTGTGAGAGTGATTTGTTAGTGTTAGAGCAAAAAATCACTGCATATCGGGCCTATGTTACAGGAATATGCTAAAAACGTAGCTGAAAAACTGGGTAAGACTGAATTCAAAGCATCTAACGGATGGTTGGAGAGTTTCCGCAAAATACATCAGATAGTTTTAACAAACTTTGTGGTGAATCGAATGACATTAATATTGAAACCACCTTCTACTAAACTACCTTCTTCAATAATCAAAGGATACGAGCCTGAAAACATAGCAAACAGCGATGAGACGGGACTATTCCTCCATGTGTTACCAAATAAATCATGTGTTTAAAAGGTGAGAATAGGTGTATGTTTATGGTTTAATTTTGTTAATAGCCTAGGCCTACCTTCATTAACGAAAACTTATCTTTAATGGAAATGGAAATGTTCGAGAGCCCGTTCAATTCCGCTGGACAGGTTTTACTGTACAAGTATTGTGCCTACAATAATAAAATATATATCAAATTAAAGAGGAAAATCCAATTTATATTAATTATAGAAAGTCGTATGTGCATATACAGTTTAATGTTTAGCAAATGATATTGGGTCTATTTCTGCAGTCCATTCCATAATTCTGCACATCACATACATGATTCGGCTCATGAAACCTCTTTGTCTTGCAGCATTTGAAGTGGAAACCATTCACTGCATATCTGGTCAGTGAATTCTGAGTTCGTCCAATCTCTGTATCATGGTATTCGTGTGGTAAAAGTCTTCCCATATCTCGTTTTTCTTTGTTCTTAGTTCAGATAGGGTCTTTATATAGTTGCATGTATGTACCACACCTTATATCTTCCAGGAAGAATGGCTCCCTTGCCATTTCGTACACTAGGCGAGATGGGGTGAATTTCATAACTGATAGTAGCCTCTTCAGGAATTTGGCTTTTACTTTATCTCTATCACATCTTGAGCTTTTAAATGGGACCAAATTATTTCCAAGCCATAAGACACCATAAGGGTATCTTTAATCGTAAGAGCTCCATTGCTGTGTCCAGCTATAACTACTTAAATGATTTGGGCGATCGCTTCCATCCCCGCTGTCATTCTCTCCTTTAATGCTCTGAGAATGTGTGTGGAAAATAAATACTAAAATGCTTAAATTTATTCACTATTTTTAGTTCTTTCTTTTTGCAGACAAAACGTTCCTTGGCTGCAAGACTACCTCCTCTTCTGAATATCATGGATACTGTTTTGCTTTTGTCTATTTCAACATTATTGAGTTTGGACCATTCTATGTGTTTTGTTATATATATTGGTCTTGCAAGGTCATTAGCATATCATCCGCATAATTAGCATCCTAACATTGTTATTGTCGATCTGGATGACATCATATGTTGCTATATTATATAACAGAGGGAATGGGGTTTCCTTGAAGTATGCCAACTATCTGCAGAATTGGTTTCAAAGTGGATATATTGTTACATGTTTTTACATAATTCTCTTACATGTATGATGTAATGATTTCCTATGATGTTCCTTAACTTGTCTAGAACTATGATTCTTCAATAGAGTTGAAAGTTTTTTGGAGTCATCTATGAAGATGCATATAGCTTGCCTCTTGTATTGCTTTGGCACTATTGATATCTTCTTTTAAGCAACTGGCACCTTGTAATGCTGACCTTCCTATCCTGAATCCAAACTGTTCATCTGGTATGTGGTGTTCAACTAGTTTTCCAAGTCTTTTTGTTAGTAGCTTCGTCGTCTTTAGAGGTGAGCATTCTAGTGTGATACCCCTGTAGGAGTTAGGGTATAAAGAAACCTAAAACCAGCAAAGAAGCCTAACAATGCAGATAAACCCCACAATGAAGAAAAGAAATCAGCAACAAATAGTGGTTTTAAATTGATGTTAACACAATTTAGCAATGCAAAAACCGTCAGATACAATTGCCCTGGAAGTGCTTTACTAGAAAATTTGCCAGAAATATGTAACTACTTCCCAGATAGGTCATTGACACTTTTGGAGGTTGATAACCCTAATGAAATCAAACACAATCATGTTGCCCAGCCTGAGAGACTTTCTAATTAGGTTTTCAGAGGCAAAACTGTCAAAAGGTGGCTGAATTTTTGACTCAATTAATGGACCCAGCATTACATGCAAGTTCAGAAACAAACAAAAAACACAAAGAAGCCATTTAAAATACATAGCTCTAGTTCTTCAGATTCGACTCTGAAATTTTGGACCTCAAATTAGTATAGATATCTGTTCATTGCACCATTTACCAGAGCCCAGAATGAAGATGACATCAGCACAGACAGTCAACCTACAGCTGATGATGGAAGTGAAAGCTTCAGAAACATGTCCTGTATAAATTACAGAGTAAGTGAAGCAAATGTATCCCAAATTTGACTCCTAATGCTTATATACACTATATACTTGCAGAATGGTAAATGTATCAAATCTATAACCTAACTGGAAGTTTGACTGACCCTATGGAGTGGAAACTGGAGAAAGCACTCACCTTTTCCAGCCCTACCAAATAAATTATGTACCTGATGTAATTATGAAGGCATAGTGTATCTAGCCAGCACCTGATTTTGGAGAGGGCAAAAAAAGTATCTTACACAAAAAAAAAAAAAAAAAAAAAAAAAAAAAAAAAAAAAAAAAAGGAATTTGACTGTAAAAAAATATGTTGAAAATGCGGTAAGCAATGTTAGTCCCTTCTAAAGTAGCTTTGTGTATTTTTATAAGCTAAATATTTTATGTGCAATGTATGCAAAAGCCACTACAATAAAGCAACAGTGAACTTTACTTTCTTTCCTGAAAAAAAAAAAATGGTGTACTATAGATTGCAAATACCCTCATTTAAAAAAAGTATTATTGCACTTTCCCCCACAGTACTTCATCAGAAACAACATGTTTAACAGTGTTTCATTTAAATACATTTAGTAACTCCTCTTTTTTTTTTTTTTGTACGGGTCATTAACAAGATTTTAATAAATTTGTAGTCTTTAAATTAGTCCGTTTAATGTTTACATTTCTGTGCATCGTATAGCTTGTTTCTCTATAGCATAGTTTTCTTCCTTTTTTCCCCCTGCTGCACACTTTTGCATTAAAATGTTTGCAGACAAGCATTAAATGGGCATGAATTAGATAAAACATTTTTTTTATTAAGAGCTGCTTGCATAAGTACTAGCAACTTTTGGAAAAAAAATTCTCTTACAGATATTAAAAGTTGGTATGCTTGAACTTTATTAACATTGAAATATGGTCCACTTGCTATTTTATTCTAGTGTTTTCCTGAAGTGTAATCAGTATTTTAATTGAATCTTGATTCCTTTTCTCTTGCTGCTCATTATTTCTTACAGCTCTCCATATCTACAGTGAATGTATTTTTAAAACTCATTATTTAATTTTTCTGCTTTGTCTTAGGATTTAGAATAGGCATCTTGGGGACTCTACAGCAGGAAAATGAGCTTGAGGTAAAACCAAAGACAGCTGCTGGAGAAAAAAGTGAAGTCAAAGTAAATATTTCACCTCAACGACATTCTGTTACAAATAAAAGAAGTGATGGAGATTTTGAATTGGATGAAGGAATTGTTCAGCCTACACTTAGCAAAGATGACTCTGAAAATTACAGGAATGCTAAGACAAGATGGGGACCATCGGAATTAAACCTGTGAGCATTGGCATACTTTGTGTTGTATTAAAGGAATCAGAAGATTTTGTGAAACGTTTAGAAACTGCTTTGGAACAGCCAGCTCAGGTACATAAAACAAGATCTTCATTAAAATCAATGCAGGAAGAACTTAACACAGTGAAACCAATATTAAACATATACTGATGCAGGTGATTTTCAACTTGGTCTGTTGCACAGCATACAGGAAGCATCAGAGTTGGCTTTTCTCATGGAAAATTTTTGATACTTCATTTGCATGATTTCTGCAAACAGTACCTTTCCGGCTGACAATACATTTGTTTGTGCATTGAGTATCTGTCATCAGTGTTGTTGTATGTGCAGACAAATCAATAGATATCGCTGGAAAAGCCCAAAGACCATCTAGATGCCACATGATTAAGCCAATATGCAACATGGAGTGTTATTGGAGCTTTTTCCACCATATTTTGTACTTGTTTGAGTGACTGCCTTACAATTTATGGTATTTATTCTTTGTCCCAGGCCAAACTCATTGTATACAAGCATTGGTATCTGAACTTGAATGCTGTCCTAAGGAATACACAATGTAACAAGACTAACTGGGATTGGAATGTGGATATTATGTGAACAAAATGGTTAAAAAAATAACAATTTACATTTTTGTGACTAGCAGCTCTTACAATTCCTCATCTCCCAATTTTGTTCACACTTAATGAGAAACAGTAATTGACATCGCTGTTCCATTCAGCATACCTGACCAGCAGTGAATGGGCTTAAGGCATCTCTTTGGGTGAAACAAAAGCCAGGAATATTACCTATATACTGAATATGGTTTATCTTTTATTAATTCCTTCAAGGTAAGCTGACACATGCTTCAGAGATCTTTACATATGTGCATATATTTTGTTTTTCTATGGTAATGTATTTTTTCAGAAGCAAGAAAGCATTAAATAAATGAATAACGCATGCAAAGCTGCTTATGCTACTGCAACTGTACTTTCTGAAAGCTTATGAAACACATATTCTTTTTAAAATAGTTGGAGAAAACCAAGTTCAAACTCAATTTTTGAAGATTTAGAAGCTTGTAACAGTGATGTGTCATAATTTAAAATAGAGAGTTGAGGGTTGTTACACTACATCACTATGATAATCTTACTTGAACGCGTTGAGAGAGAATGCTGACGATGGGGACAAGCCGTCTCCCGAAACGCGTTCAAGTAAGATTATCATAGTGATGTAGTGTAACAACCCTCAACTCTCTATTTTAAACCAAGTTCAAATTCTAAATCCTAAGACAAAGCAGAAAAATAAATAATGAGTTTTAAAAATACATTCACTGCGTGTTCTGCAGTAGATACTGAGAGCTGTAAGAAATAAGGAGCAGCAAGGGAAAAGATATCAAGATTCAATTAAAATACTGATTACACTTCAGGAAAACAATACAGAAAAATAGTGAGTGCAATACACTTCAATGTTAATAAACGTTCAGGCATACCAACTATTAATATCTGCAAAATGACATTTTTTTACAAAAGTTGCTAGTAGTCATGCAAGCAGCTCTTAATAAAAATGCTTTATCTAGTTCATGCCCATTTAATGCCTATCTATAAATATTTTATACCCCTGCCGTTGAAACTTTGCACTTGACAGCTAGTGATTAAGTTGGTACACTCGCAAAAAACAGATGAAAAGCTTTAACCTTTAGACTTCCTAACCAATCACACAGCAGCATTTTGGGTGGTCTACGACAAAGCAGAAGTGGAACTGGAAGTGGCTCTGTTGTCAGATGTAGCTATTTCCAACAACGTGTTTCAGTTTGTGAATCTCTAGCACATGCGTCGAGTTGTTCTTTGGAAGCTAATGTTCATTGTTATTTATATTTGTGGTTATTGTTGGTGTTCATTTATATATATTATTTATACAAGATTTGAAGTGCGACAATGTCTCAAAAACAATGTCGATCACCGAAAGATGATTCACGAAGTGAAAATCCTCGAGATGTGCCACTTAATAGTCAGGCATTGGAACTGTTAAGAAGGACCCAAGAGTTCTTTGAAGAGGAGGAGTACATGAAGGTTCATGGCCATCCCTCTATTCCTGCTGATAAAGCCGTACAACAAACTGCACCAGCTCTTGAACTAATAACGAGAACTGTTATTTACAAGGGAGTGAAACTCCAAGATAAAGAGGACAAAATTCCTGAACCATCTGGAATGCAGTGTGAGTGAGAATAACTTTGTTATCGCATCTTATAATTTGTTTTATTTCTCCCCATTGTAGCAGGCACGTTTGCATTATTTTGTTTCTATATTGTCAAAAGTGCTAATTTATTCTACATGCGTTGCAATTTTATGCTGAGTTATTTTCAATTAGCAGTAATAATAATAATAATACAAAATAGTTATTATTCACTGACGTTCGCTACTTAGGTACACTTTTTGTATGCGGCTTAGAGTTAGAAAGGAGAACAATCAGCTGTTGTTGTTTACTAACCATTCTGGTAGGTCGCAACCACAATATAGCCAACATTATGTGAAGCCACATGAACTGTCAAGTGCAAACATTCAACAGCAGGGATATAATGCAATACGGTACAGCTGGGTGGGGGGAGGAAAGAAGAAGACTATGCTACAGAGAAACAAGTGCAAACAATGCACTGAAATATAAACATTAAACAGACTAATTTTAAGACTGAATTTTTTTGGCTCCAAATTCAATAAAATCTTGTTAATGACTAGTTAGAAAAAGGAACACTGTTGAAAATGTTTGTGATTAAGTATACTGGAGAGAAATGCAATAACAGTTTTTATATGAAGATATTTACAAACTATTGTACATCATTTGCTTGCAGGGAGGAAAATAAGTTCACTGTTACTGTAGTGGCTTTTGCATATATTGCACATAAAAAGATTTAGCTTATAAAAATAAACAGAGTTTCTTTACAAGAGAAACTACCATTGGTTACTGTATTTTCTACATATTTTTTCCTCTTGCATAACTTACACAATTTAATTTCCATTTTTTTTTTATACTTTATTTTTGTGAAATAGATTTTCCTCCCCACCAAAATCAGGTGTTGGTAGATACACTATGCCTTAACAATTACATTAGGTACCTAATTTATTTGGTGGGGCTGGAAAAGGTCAGTTGCTTTCTCCAGTTTCCACTCCATAGGGTCAGTTAAACTTCCAGTTCGGTTATAGATTTGATACATTTACCATTCTGCAAGCATATAGTGTATGTAAACATTCGGAGTTGAATTTGGTATAGATGTCAGTTCATCGCACCATCTACCGGAGACCAGAGTAAAGATGACAGCAGTCGACCTACAGCTGAAGATGGAAGCAAAAGGTTCTGACTCATGTCCTGTATAAATTACAGAGCAAGTGATGCAAACGTGTCCCAAATTTGACTCCTAATGCTTAAGTATACTGAATCTTATCTTCAATGTTACAAAGCTTCTAAAAATTAGTATAGTGTATACCTTGCCAACCAGCACCTGTTTATGTGCAAAATACGAGTAACTGGCAAGTGAAGTATAATGTTTTATTTTATGCAAAAGAAAACTGGAAACTGTGCTGCTGAAGCACATTTGCAGTAATTCTGGAAACAATAGGACTCACTAGAGGCTCTTGCTGCACATTTTGAGTTTCCAGATCTTTAAAAAGAGAACTGCTGACATATATAGAAAAACTATTAAATAATGCGATGCCTTAATGCAACTTTAACATTACTTTTTTTTAAAATTCTCAAATAATTTATGCACCAATATTAGCAAACCAGTTTTGGTCTAAAAAGTACAAAAATTATGTGTGAAAATACGGCAATGATCTCTTCATTTTCTTTATTGATTTTTAGTGACTATTCTGAAGTTGATATCAAAAGCTATCTATTTTTTTAGCTTGTTGACACTAAAATAATCTGTTCAAAACAGCATACTGAATATCACGATAATCTTTTAGGGCAAACTCAGCATAGAATTAAAAATTAACAAAGTTAAACGGGCACTATATAAATATAAATCTGTATTTCTACCTAATGCCTTCAATGCAAAGTTATAAATATATATATAGAGTGATTTTCAAATCAATATGTTTTCATTTTACACTATAAACAAAAATGATAAAACCCTCCTGAATTCTAAAAAGTGACCTTAGAAATTGGGTTCTTGTTCCATTAGTGACCTTGCAGGCTTCTATTACATGCACTTATTACAAAGACTAGAACAAAAAGAAGAGAATTTTAAAGAGAATCAAGCATATACTTGAAATAAAAGGAGACAAGATTTTTTTTTTTGCAGCTAATACATGATTCAATCTTGAGTAACGTTTTGATCAAACACATGTTCAGTATGAGCGCTCACCATGAAAGCATGTTAATATCATTGCTCTTAATATGCAATTTTGAACTTTTACTTTAAAATCTTGTGGCATAAACATACAGAAATTGCTGCCGTTCATAATTACAGTTCCAGAGATTTCATAGCAATAATTATATAATCTTGGTAAAAGGGGCGGTTAATTGAAACATTCTTACTTTACACTCTTGGGTTTGTTAGCAGTAACTTATATACATGCATATAAGACAATGCACTTGAAAAACATAGAGATATGGGAATGAAATTTTTAAGATTCTTGTCTTTATATATTATCAAATAAAATGGAAATCAAGCAGCTTATATTTTCATTTATATAAGTCTCTATGAGTGATCTTAAGAAATATTTGAGTATCGATTCATGATTTTTTTTATCTTTCTGAAACTGTTCTAAGCCACAAAACTTTAAACTCATTTTTATGTTATGTTTTTAAGTGAAAAAGTTTTATTTCTTAATCACAAAGAATGAGATCTGATCGTATAGTTTGTTTAGTTCTAGTAGTATAAGTATGCCACTTCATTATTGCTGTTTGTGGGTTTTGGGAGAAGATGAGAGAACTGGGATGAGATACTGCATATCCAATATGTTGGCTAAAATCACACACATGATTCCGTGATATCAGTTGCATTTTCTGAGCTGCTTTCCTTTGTAGGCTCACTGACACTGTCATTTTCCTCAACAAAGGCTGCCTTTTTCTCCGGTGAGCTGCTTGTCTGCTCTGTCTTGGTGCAATTATTATTGGACTCCTGGGGGAAAAAAGGCAACATTATTCCTCTTTTACACTTTTAAATTGGGCAGACAGAGGTGGGAAAAAAAAAAAAAAAAAAAAAAAAAAAAACACTATTGGATACATTTTGCACTAAAATTCTTATTATTTTTACTTTCTCTAGATAGAGAGATTTTACCAGAAATACATGTTTTGAGGCACCTTGAATTCAAAAAAAGGATTTTTAGAAATAGGTGCATGTGTATGTGTGTGAACAGCATAAATCAAAAACAAAAAGTCTCTACATACCATATGGTATACAGAGTAACAAAAAAGTATGGCACAAATTGCAGGACACATTCCTCACGCATAGACAAAGAAATTATGTTATTTATTTATTTGTGCTAGCAATCTTCCTTAGAATATGGCTATACATCAGCCCAAGCTGTTATCTTACCATATTCTACCCATATTACATTCTTTAATTATAACATAAAAATGATAATAATAATTATAATAAAATAGTAGTAATACCAAAATAATAATCTAATAATACTAATATTATAATAATGATAAAATAATTACATAACTTAACATCACATGATGAAACTAATTCACATCTTTTTTTATTGTCCATAACCATTTCTTTTTTACTTTGGACAGGTACTCTCCTACCTTTTTACTGTCTTTGTTAAAAATCTTGCTTAAGGCTAATTTCCTGTCCAGTTTTAACCATTTCCCATTTATAGCTTGCTTTCTCCAATGCTGTGTACCTTTACAATAAAAAACGATATGTTCTAAATCTTCTCTTTCCCCACATATTCTGTGGGAAGCCATTTCTTATTCCTATTAGTCTCCATACACCTGCTCGTACCCAGGCTATACTTTCTCTTTGTTCCTTATTTGAGTTATCCACATACTGTTCTCTAGCCCATACATTTTTTATTAATATATATGATTCCAAGGAACTTTTCTTCCCAATGCTACTAAATAAATTTTGTATCTCTATATCTTCAAACCTCTGCCTGGCTTCTTTCCAAAAACCCCTAACACTATTTTCCCTCCTTCTCCAAATTTCTCCCAGACTGCTATTTTCCAAATTAGTTTGTATACTATAACTCCACCCATTTTTCTTTAAAAATTATGTTATATGAACATGGGTCTGAAGACGCTTTGTTTCCATGTTACAACTCATTTTCTCCAACCCATTAATCATGGGAAACACACACGAACAGCACGTTCGAATCATGAGGAACATGCACTCTTGGTTATGTCTGATTATGTTGTCATTATCGTAGGTGCACCACCAGTGTTTTGGTTTACATGTCCCTGTTGCCATGCAACTTACGTCATTGCTTGTTTACAGGTAACATCAACTGCTCCAGTGAGCAGTACGACTTTGGCAATCACACGGGTTACTACGTACTAGTAGAGTTGGTCACAAACTTGGCTCATGCAATGGCAGTGTACACAAATGCAGAGATGGCAGATGCCCATTTGATGTATGGATTAGCAGACAGCAATGGCGCTTGTGCTCATTTGTACCGGGAGAGATTTCCAGGATGAAGGTACCCTGACAGGAAAACGTTTAAAGCCACTGATCATCATCTTAGGAAACAAGGGGCATTTCAGCTTGATACTCTCGACCGGAGGGGAGGTCTAGAAGGACGGGGGGCGGCAATTCTTGAAGATCTAGTAGCACTGTGTCTTTCTGTCACACATACTGAAATTCTTCCTGGTACCACAATTAACATGTATTAAAGTATATCACACTACGTCATAGGCTATATACAATTTCAGAATAGGAATTCTGTTTTATATGAAACCTTGAAGACCTGGTAGCGCTGTCTTTCTGTCACATATACTAAAATTCTTCCTGGTCTGTTGTCCTCCATGGTGTAATGGTTACCATGCTAGCCTCCAGTTCCTGAGGTCGTGGGTTCAAACCCGGTGGAGGGTGATGGATTTTTTCAGGCGTAAGAATCCTTAGCCTGGCCTCCTTCGGAAGAGAAGTAAAGCCGGTGGTCCCGTGTCATAGATTTACGTCACATAAAAGAACTTCAAGCCTGATAAAAAGACCTCTGAGCAAAATTACCATCTTTCACACCCAATATACAATGGGATGCTAAGGACCATAGCAGTTAAAGAACATCCATAAATAAAAAAAATTCAATTTAAACTCTTCCTGCAACCACAATAAACATGTATTAAAGCAAATTACACTAATTCCTAGGCTATACACAGATTTCTAGTCCATAGTTTACCTTTCATTACATGAATTATAAACAAAAACTGTCACAAAAATGAGAAACTTATATCCTGTAGCCATAAAATGTAAATAAGATAAACAATTTAATGAGGGAGTTGACTTTGCAATTCATGTCATTGATTACTGCTGGTACTAGAGGTCACTAGTGGTGCAATCAAATTATAAATCCATACGCTATGCATTTTGTTGCAGTTCAGTGAAGGGGAACCATGATTGTGATGTATAGATGCAGAGGTAAGCTCTGGTCTATCACAGTATTGTATACCAATTAGTCTGTAACCTCAAGATAGAATATTATAGTGCAATAGAATGTCCACATTTTAAATCTGCCCACAATGCTGTTAAAAATGTTTCCTCTACTGTAAAGTTGTAAAAAGGACTTTGCTCCCATACATTTTATGGGCAAATCGTAAAAGCTGGCAAGTATGCTTATCTGAACTACATAAACCAGTCATAAGCACTGGAACATGAAGGAGTAAGGTTTGCAAAAGTTCTCTGCAACCTTTCTAAGCTTTCTTGTAGGTGAAGGCTGCACTTATGATTATAAAAAAATTATAGCATAAAAATGTTCCCACCAAAATAAGATAAAGGTCAAGCACAAGCAACTATCTTTCACTGTACTAACACAATGGAAACTGTGAGCAACCTAATGGGATATTTTTTTGGTGCTGACCATTGTAAACTTGTATCTCTTAAGCCCCTTGTACACGATCAAACTTTTTTTTCAATTCAAGAGTTTACAAGAAAAATTGTCAAACATTTTTCAATATCTGACAAGATTGGACAAGACTTGACAATGTCATAAATGCGTATTTACAAGTTGTCTTTTTTCAAACTGAAATCCTTCAGAACATATTAATAAATAATTTATCACGCACAAAGCAATTTACTATTTGCGTCACGGTATAACAGTTTGCACTGAAATACTGTTCTATAGCAATATTATATAGCACTTTCACGTATTATATCCAATGTAATCACATTACGATTATGGAATATAATGAAAATAACACCAACTGATAGGTTAGCCACACTATATAACATTATGTTAACATACACTTAGTTTGGAAATCTGCCTAGCAATTATTTCTTCATAACCTCCTGCATCTGCTTCATCTTGTGGTAACCCACAGAGACCTAAACATACAGATATGGCCAGCTTATGTATAACCTAATCAGTTCGCATACAACATACCTTGGCCGGGTAGTCATTTCTGTTTACTTTTCCCTTTATGCATGTTGCAGATTTCGTGACGCACTGTAAATACTCGCATTTCATTGGCTAAAGCCATCAAATCATTGTCAAATCTTTGATTGTTTAGAGCATGTCCTTATTTACTTTCAATTTCAAAGAGTTTAGAAGTATTGGAAGCAATTTGACAAGCAGAGTTGTAAAGTTGTGACAACTCTTGAAGGTCTTGTAAAGTATTGATTTTTGACAAAAATTTGATCGTGTACAAAGGGCTTTACAGTTCCTTACAATCTATAAAATTAGTGACCTTGTAATTTGAATTCTTTCTGATACAACAATATTTACCAAGCATTCTTGTAAGTCTTTCCATCAATTTAGTTAAACAACAAGAAAATAAAACTCTAAGGTGAAATATAACACAAAAATAAAACTTGCTTAATCTGTATTAAGAAGGCTTAATCTCTGTTGATAGCATTGGCCCTTGCAATATGCAACAAATTCAAAGTAAAACTCTGACAGTGTTATAAAAATATCTTTATGTTTCGTTGATATTGTAATGAAAAGAAGCTAGAAACAGTGATGTGTATTGAATTTATTTAAAGGTGAGTCGGAATTGTTACACTAACATCACTTTAAGTTTACTCACTTAACATGTTTCAGGAAACATGTTAAGTGAGTAAACTTACGTGATGTTAGTGTAACAATTCCGACTCACCTTTAAATAAAATCTTTATGTTTGTTTTGCTGTGTCCAATGCACCAGTTTAATATAAACAGTGAAGTTTCACTTCTTTAAACTTCATGAACCCTTAGAAAATTAACTGCATTTTAAATGAATTCCGAATTTAAAATGAAGCGGGAGGTTATCATCGGAATACACAATGCTTACCCAATTTTCTCGGCTAGAGATTGGTGCTTCATCATCTGAATAATGATCCAATTCTCCAGCTTCAGTTTCTGTGGCTACAGAACGTTTGGTTGTGGGCTGTAATGTAGAATAATTACGACCACCTCGAGTGAAAGTATCTGTGCCAATCTTCGCATTTGCTGTAGGACTGGGACTGGTAGGAGATGCAACAGTCACTGAACCTGTAAACATTGAAATCCTAACTGTACACTTTGTTTGAATTTTCTCTTTTAAATGGCATGTCATGCCAGCCAGTTAAATCCCAGTGACACTGTATCAGGTCATCAAATATTAGTTCAAGCCATAGTTGGTTTTAAATTTACATGTGTTCATAAAAACACAATTTACCCCAGCATTTTTACTTTCTCTACTATGTATAGTAAGTTGCATTCTATCAAAAAAATTTGATATCAAGATTTCATCAGAAATACATGTTTTGAGGCCCCCTGTGTATGTCTGTGACAGCATAACTCAAAAACGAAAAGTCTGATAAATACTAAACTTGGTATTTAGGTTCAGTATCTTTCAAAGATGCGACATGATTTTCAAAAAAAATCCCCCACCTCAAGACTATCCTTTACATGGAGCATCTTTCGAAAATTTTGATTTTCTCAAAAATGGCTCCAAAGATTTTGATTATAATATCATATCTTTAAGATATTTTTATGGCAAATAAAATGTATATCTTGAACTTTCTGGGAATGTCCCCAAAAGCTCTCTTCATTCTGAATGGCTTTTCCATAGAGATAGACGGAAGTTTACTATGTAAAAAATGTAGATCTCGTTAAAATGTAATTTATGTCATATACATTTTATTTTATTTATTTATTATTTTTTTTATTTTATTATTTTTTTTTATGGAGTGGACCATTTCAGACATATTCCTTGTTATTTGTTTGAATTTTCCAATACTCATACTTTTTCTCAAATAGGGATTTTTTTTCTTCTTCTTTTCTTTTTTCCTTTTTAAAATATGTCCTGAACATGCAAAGAGAATGGAATGCTCCGCATAGCAACCAGCTCTTAAAACATTCGATCATTGCTTAAAGCCTACGATTTTCCCCTTGCACCTACAAGAAAATTAGCGATAAGTTTCTGAAATTGTTTATCTTGATTAACATGAAGTAGATAGAGAATAAGCATTTATAAACATAGTTTCTACAAGAGCAGAGAAAGTCATGCGAGTGCAACACCACAATTTTTAAATAGTACTACACAAAATACTACAGTTTAGCTCAACATGCAGCATGAAAAAAGTTTGATGTGTTACACTCAAATGGAATTTCTGTAATCTATATTGTTTATTAGTGGGTATACAAATTATGCTTATGAAAACTTATTTTTCTACCTATGTACTTCATTTTAATCAGGATAAACTTTTGCAGAAGTAGCTACATTACACGTTTCGTTATAGATACAAAGGGAACAGCAATAGTCAAATGTTTAATAACTGGTCGCCATATGCTGGCCTTAAAATTCCAAACTCTTTCCATGACATCGCGAGAAACAACTGAAAATTGTCAAGATTTTAAACGAATATCAAAATATTGAACAATTCAAACCATTAATAATGTATATCTTAGAAATGGCTGATGCCACAAAAAACTTATTTGAAATAAATTGTGTGTCGTAAAGAGATCTACATTTCTTGTATAATTTGTTTTCATCTACCACTTAATGTTTACAAGTTATACAAGATTATACAATATTCCTTCCAAATGAAGATGGCTTCTAAGGCTATTCCCAGAAAATTCAAGATATGCATTTATTTGTCATGTAAATAACTTTAATATATGCTATTTTAATCAAAATAGTTGGCAATTTTTTAGAAAATAAACAAATTTAAAAATCTTCTATGTAAAGAGTAGTTTGGGATGGGGGAAGTTTCTTGAAAATCTTCGTGACGCATTTTTGGAAGGTTCTCCCTCTCCCTCTCTGTCTCTCTCTCTCTCTCTCTCTCTCTCTCCCTCATGCACACACACACACAGACCTTTTTCTAAAAATTGTTTTTCTTTTTTGGATTGATTCAGAGGGCCTCAAAACATGTATTTCTGGTGAAACCTCCATATCAAATTTTTGGGTGCAATGCAATACCATCTCTACCTACTATGTACATGCTAGAGAAAGTAAAAAGAATCCAAGTGGCTGGCCCCATAGGTCGGTTGGACCTGCCAGTTGTGCAAGGGGTCCCGGGTTCGATTCCTGGCTGGGGGATGGGAATTTTTCTGTACCCAAGATTATTCCTTATCCTCCCCAGAATCTGGAAGTATGAATGAGTGTGAATGTTTGTTAAGATCTAATGATTAAAAAACAAAGTGCAAGAAACCCAATGACAAGAGCTACATGAGTTAATACCATTGCCAATAGGCAATAGGTTCCAAAGTAAAGGCCGCTGATAACACCAATGCAGTTAAAAAAAATCTGATGTGTTACACTCGCATGACTTTCTCTACTCTTGTACAATCTATTTTTACAAACGCCTTTTCTCCAAATGCTTCATGTTAATTGAGAAATCGAGATGTCAATCTTATTGGTAATTTTCTTGTAGATGCGAGGGGAATATGGTAGCTTTTAAGCGAGTCAAATATTTTAGCGCTGGTTGCTATGCGGCGAATTCCATTCTCTTTGCATGTCTAGGACATAAAAAAATGAATAACGAATTTGAGAAAAAGTATAAGTATTGGAAAATTTAAGGGAATAACAAGCAATATCTCGCAAACGGTTCACTCAACAAAAGAAATGTATATGACATAAGTTGTGTATTTCAACGCGATCTACATTTTTTGTGTAGTAAAATTTTGTCTATCTCTTATGGTTTACCAGTTATGCAAAAGTCGTTCACAATGAAGAATACTTTTGGAGACATTCCCAGAAAATTCGAGATATACATTTCATTTCTCATGACTTTATCTTAAACATATGATATTTTCATCAAAATCGTTAGAGCCATTTTTGAGAAAATTAAAATTTTCGAAAAATGTTCCATGTAAAGGGTAGTCTGGGGTGGGGGGATTTTCTTGAAAACCTTCGTGTCGCATCTCTGGAAGATACTGAACCTAAATACCAAGTTTGGTGTTTATCCGACTGTTCGTTTTTGAGCTATGCTGTTCACAGACACACACACACACACACACACACACACACACACACACAGACACACACACACACACACACACACGGACATGTTTCCAAAAATGCTTTTTTTGGATTCAAGAGGTCTCAAAACATGTATTTCCGGTGAAATCTTGGTATCGAATTTTTGGGTGGAATGCAATACTTCCCCTACTTACTATACGTAGTAGAGAAAGTAAAAAACAAAAAAAAAATTCAAGTCAGCAACTAACAGTAGACCATGACTATCTTGCTGTAATGGCTATTTGCAAATAGTAAATACTCATGAACATATTTGACTGCCATTTTGAAATGGTTATTGGGAATTTTTAATTGGAACAATTAGATCTGTTACCGAAATCTGTTGTAGGCTTACTTTGATGGCTGAGTTCCTCTTGAGATTTGCTGGAACGTGTGAAGGCTGGCATGCGACAAACCCAGTGCTCAAGTCCACCAGATCCTGACGAGCTTGTTGAGGCAGCCGAGCTATAGCTGGAACCAAGCCCTCGTCTCTGGTAGAACAGGATATAGGCAGCAGCAGTCACCAAGCTTGAGTCTGCTACAGGTTCCACTCTTGTATCATCAAAGCAGTACCACTGTGTATCGTAAGGATTACGACAGTATGCTGGTAGAAACAAAACACAATTTGATAAAAGTAAATGTGCAGGAAAGTCATCACGCCACAGTAAAGGATATGTATACAGTAGAACTTCTCTTAATTAAACTAAAAAGGGTAAAGCCATTTTGAACAACACATTCCCCCCCCCGGATAATCAATGATTTTAAGCAGCAAAAGCAACAATTGAAGTCACTATAGAAGTTTTAAGATATACAAACAATTTTTTTTAAAATTATTCTGACTGATGCACTTTCTTAAAGTACTTGCCACCATGTTGTATACACTTTTGCATTCGCTGAAACCACTTCTGGAAGCACTCCTGCCACATGTTTTCTATGATGGCTGCAAGCTCCTCTATGTGGATCAGCAGCATCTTCAGGGATTGAAAATCTCTTTCTATGCATGCAATTTTTTACCATTGGTAATAGAAAAAAAATCTGATGTGTTACACTCACATGACTTTCTCTACTCTTGAACAAGCTATTGTTACAAACACTTATTCTCCATATGCTTCATGTAGATATCGAGATGTTAATCTTATTGCTAATGTTCTTGTAGGTGCAAGGGGAATTGCTAGGCTTTAAGCAATAGTCAACTATTTTAAGAGCTGGCTGCTATGTGGAGCATTCCATTCTCTTTGTATTACCAGATCAAAAAAAAAATTAATAATGAATTCCCATTTGAGAAAAAGTATAAGTATTGGAAAATTTAAGGGAATAACAAGCAATATCTCGAAAATGGTTCACTCAACAAAAAAAATGTATATGACATAAATTGAGTATTTTAACGCGATCTACATTTTTTGTGTAGTAAAAGTTTGTCTATCTCTTATGGTTTACCAGTTATGCAAAAGTCGTTCACAATGAACAATACTTTTGGAGACATTCCCAGAAAATTCGAGATATACAATTCATTTGCAATGAAAATATCTTAAATATACGATATTTTAATCAAAATCGTTAAGAGCCATTTTTGAGAAAATTAAAATTTTCGAAAAATGTTCCATGTAAAGGGTAATCTGGGATGGGGAATTTTCTTGAAAACCTTCGTGTAGCATCTCTGGAAATACTGAACCTAAATACCACGTTTGGTGTTTATCTGACTGTTTGTTTCTGAGTTATGCTGTTCACAGACTCACACACGGACATGTTTCCAAAAATGCTTTTTTTGCATTCAGGGGGCCTCAAAACATATATTTCCGGTGAAATCTCGGTATCGAATTTTTGGGTGAAATACAATACTTGCCCTACTTACTGTATGTAGTAGAGAAAGTAAAAATCACCTGGAGCCAGGTTGAGACTGTATGGTGGATGAGTCATAAGTTTGACCTCCATAGACATCAGGAACTGAATGGTGATGTTGGCCATGTGTGTGGATGCATTGTCATGATGGAGAAGGATCCCTTACAGTTCTGTGCGTGGCCACTATTCTTGAAGTTAAGCAAAAGCTTTTGACAGACAAACCGTGATATAACAATTAGTGGTAACTGTCTTTTGCTCCTCCAGAGGAATGGTTGCCACATAACCACCCTTTGAGAAGAATGAGGCCACCATTTTCTTACTGATGCTTTGAGGATACTTCAGTTTTGTCAGTGGATTGTCATCAGGAAAGATTCACGCCACTGATTACCACTTGGTCTCTGAATAAAACTTATAAATCCAGGTTTTGTCACTTGTGATGATGTCAGAAACCTGTCTAAAGTCCCCCTCCTTTGAAACTTGTCAACATTTCCACATATAACATTGAACATGGACGTATTTTTGTTCTTCTGTCAAACCTGTAGGCAACCATCAGGATGAGACCTTCCTTGCACAAAGGAATACATGCTACCCCACCCTGCATTCTATTATTCAAGTGGGTCAATCTTCACATCTCAAAACTTTCATAGTGACCCTTGCAATTGTATTGCAAATGCAGGTAATGATGTTAATAAAAAGCTATTACCTATAGACTCCATTAGTGATGACGTCAGCTGTTGCTAGGGGGCTATCTTTCTTTCCAAACAACTGGTTGCTATGCAGCTTGTGCTGTATATTTGTCTACTGCTTTGGGAGAATATTGTTTTGAAAAGTCTACATTAATTATTTATCAATCCTAGATAAATACCATGTTAGGAATACAGTAATACTTGCACCGTGTAGAGGTTATTATTACAGTTAATTGTTATTAAATAATTATAGTGGTAAATATAGCCGCTTTAAGTGAGCATTACGCTATAACATGGTTGTGAAACTGAGTGAAATAATAGTATATTTTGAAGATGAATTGAGACTGGTAAAGAAAGGTGAAGATGCTGTTGAGTCTAATCACGTCTAATCCGTGACATATGATGGGGAAATTTCCTATTTGCGAGGCCAGGTTCAAGCCAGCATGAGAAATAAATCTTACAATGTTCATGTAAGCATAATTAAGGAATACTTTTATATATTTTGACCTACAAATGAAAATGAGTAACATGTAAATGTTTTAGTACCCATAGACAACAGAAAAGCAAACTAACTTCACATTGTGTATGTTTGGGATAAATGTCCATAGGGTAAAACTTTTTATTTTGTGGCCCGTTGAGGAATTTTGCTTAACGTATTTAAATATATCAAAAAACATAACAATTTGAGCTGTTTTATGTAGAATAAATGCCAAATTTCGACAAAAATAATAAAAATAGTTTTCTTGTGTGTATGTGTATTGTTTGCCCAAGCTGTAACGAACACAACCAAGGGTGGTACATAATGTAATACAGTATAAGAGTATCTGTGAAACCAGGTGGTTCTTCACAAGTGATTATTTTCGTTATATTATTACTAAAGCACGCCAAACTTAACCTCAATAACTGAAATGTACATTCAGCAATGCACACTTGCTTAAAAATGTAATTACTGAATAGAAATAATTATAACTGTAAGCAAATGTGGTGTAATTAAATTCTATTGGAGGTATAAAGACTTAAGTCAGGTTGAATTATCAATTTATTAAAACAAAAGGGGGACTCATCTAGGGAGTTTTTAGACTGGAGTTCACGATAGTGTTTGCAGTCAGGAAAAAAACACAGCCAATGCGAGAGAAATGCTCTTGGCCCTGCTTCAGCTATTCAAAACACCTTGTCTCTGCCCTAAGTAATTGAAACTAATATATTACAGCGCAATTACACTAAATATTATTATTTATATGAAAGACTTCCAAACCTTGCTGTAGGAATCAATGTTGTTTGGAAAGCAAGATGGCAATCTCTATGGCAACGGCTAGCCTGGACGTCAGACTAATGGAGTCTATACAGTATTTACACCAACACTTTGAAGCAGAATACAAATCTACATAACCTCACAGGCTTACTTATGAGCATGCAAATATTTATATGTTAATTGGAATCTTAAAATGCATTCATATTTATTGTTATTGTTGGAATATGTATGTTGTGGAATTAATTTCTAGTAACATAACCTAAAATTGTAATGGGGAGAATGAAATTAATTACTGTAAATTTGGAACATGAAAGGGAAAGAATATAGGAAAGGAAAAGATTAAATTAAATAATAAAAACATAGAATGATTTATATAAGGCCATGGTAGTGATCATTGCTGACCCTAAGAGAGCAAATATGTGAGCGGAAGGGAGATTACTACGGGAACCTATGGAAAATTTAGGCAAACAGGGCAATTACTGCATAGAGGGTGATAAGCAATAAAATAAGATGCTAAGGTTGAAAAGTGAAGCCAAGCTTTGTTAGTAGTTGTCTGTGTGAGAGTGTAAGAGAGCGATACCAAGCCATAGTAGGTGGCTGGTGCAGCCATTAATGGCTGATGTAAAAGTTTTGTTTTATTTATGAATATTATGTGCTGTGTATATGTATAATTGATTGTAAGTGTGAGGGAATGAGTTTGTAAATCAGCAAATAAATAAATTCAACAAGTTTCTACTGCAAAAGCTGAAATTTATTATTTCAACTTTATCTTAGCAGTAGCAGACTCCCAGAGATCTACCTGTTAACACAACCGTGAGATACAAGAAAAGGTCTCTAAACGCTCACCGCAAAAACATCATATAATAATGATAATAAAAAAAAAACTCGCCACACTTTCATAAAATCAGTAATTTTTTCCTAAACTTTCTTCTTGCAACGTTTATGAGCAGCTATATCATTTGAAGTAGTATTTATGGTTTGTTTGTTAGCCCCACATTTGGGAGCCAATTTGAAGTAACTTTATTTGTATATGTTTGTATTTGTTTACTCATACATGGTGAATCCATCTTGTGACGTGATTCATTTGTTAGGCTTGTTAGCTCCATCTGGTGTTAGCAATTTGCGGCAGTATTAATGTTCGTTTGAAAGAATGCTACTGTTATTTTATTTAATTTTGGTTCTGTCCTCCGGCTAGCTACGATCTTTTTGGTCAAGCACTTCTCTTTATACAGGTTGTGTAAACGGAAAGGAATCTTTTATCCAAAGATAACACTGATGAAGAAATTTGTTTTACACTTTTATTGTCGAACACATTAACTATCACATTTACACATTGATCTTGACACTCGCCAAACTGAAACTGTTATAATAACTTCATTACTGATAATTCTTAATTCGCGTACTTCAACTTTTTGTATAATTAACTTTACAACATTTTACATTTTTCATAATTCTGCTACGCGTAACTTGTGAATCGATAGCCGACGTGTAATATTTCTGCTGGACTGAAGGCGACATGTATCATACAAATATTTTCGACGAACTGACGGGAATGCGACGTGTAGTGTACAAAGAATTTTGATGAACTGACCGACTGAAGCACTTTACCTCTAACCTACCTTTTATACTCCTACCCCAGATATGCCTAAAGATTATAACTGAGCTGCAATTGGCTAATAAAACGCGCCAACATTAGCGTCTATTTTAATATCCAATGAAAATTATAAATACATATGCTCTAGGGAAATGTTCCAGCAAATTCTAAAAGAAAAACACGCCAATATTATGTAACTTCCTCGTTTCCAATAATGATAAACAGCTCACCCCCTCGCTGCATTATTGCACGCTATTATTGTCAGTTTCAGTAAGGCAGTATAAACTTACTTCCCAACAATAATTACAATCAACAAACATCTCAAATCAATGTCACATAATAATGCATATTCATACTATAATCACTCTTTACATTTAAATGTAATGTAATGTAATGCGTTTATTGCCAATAGACTGGAAGCAGTTTCTGACATTGTCAGTTCCATTTTAGAAATATTTACATATGTACATTCCACAATACAATTAGACAAATTACTTATTAATTACAATTCTTCAATGGTATACAAAGCCTTATCTATTAAATATCTTTTAAGCTCCTTCTTAAATGTACTTTTTGATTCAAATTGCTTTACCGAATTTGGTAACTTATTGTACAGAATTAACCCCATTACACTTGGATCTTTAATGCTACACCTTATTCTAAAACCTTGTCTGAAGAAATTATTGTTATGTCGAGTGTTATAATGATGTATATCACTATTTCTTAAATTATCCTTCCCTAACACATAAGTTATTACTCTGTAAACATATAAAGAAAAAACTGTAAAAATTTGCTTCTCCCTAAAATATTGCCTACAGGAATCCCTATAGTTCAGGTGATACATTATTCTAATTGCTTTCTTTTGTAATATCAATACTCTTTCCATATTAGATTTTGCGCTGCACCCCCAGATCTCAAGCCCATAACTCAGATGGGGAAAAATGACACCATAGTAGATCATTTTTAGTTCTTTTTCTTCAAGAAGATTGGAAAAGTGCCTAAGCAAGTACGGAGATTTACTGATTTTCCCACAGATATATTGAATGTGTTCCGTCCATGTAAGTTTTGGATCCATTATAATACCCAAAAATTTATGTTTATTTGTAGCATTTATGTTGTAGTTCAATATTTGTATAGGGTCGTGTTCATTATTTAAGTTCCCTAACTGAAAAAATTTGTGATACAAATTACTGCATCACATTCCACTTTTGATATGCATTACATCTGTTGGCATTGATTTGCTGCTTTGTTCCAAAAAATGCAAAGTAACTTAAGAACTAAAAGTTTTGTATTATTGACAGTGCCAAAATTCAATATTTCCTGTTAAGATTTTAATACAAATTTGTAGTCTTTCTTATCTCTAATGCTGTCACTCTGTCGCTAGCAGCTTTGAGTTTCTCTTTAATGTTTATTACAACATGCTTAAACACAAATAAACCACACTGATGAATACCAACAGCAAAATAACAGTGGGCCCCTGCATTAAATGTATGTGCAAGAAGTTAACATTTGTGATTATTGTAGAATATTTCTTGGAATGTGGGGTAGGTGAGGATTAACTGCATACAATGCCAAGTATAGCTGGCGCAAAACTTCTGGAATTGTGACCTTGATTGCTATCCCAGCTGCCGAGCCTAGGAATGGTTTATGTTTAGCTTAATCAATGAAAGCGATAAAATACCTTTGCTTACTCATAGTGTGTAACACATACAGTCTGCATAAAAGGTATCCGCGTCTGGTGGTAATTTCAAACAGAGCAATACCTAAATAGTGCTTATTTTATATTTGTTATATTTATAACCATGGCTCCTATGTTTTCAAAGTTAAGTGGTAATGTATTACATAGTCAAAGCAGGGAAATAATTGCAAATGTCCTCGACTTCATGATGCAAGAAGCAGAGATGAAGGAAGAAAATATATGTTCACCCGAGTTCCACAAAAGCCTTAAGAGAGTGAAAGAAAGAGTAGCCATAGCAAATAGTGTCTCACCGAGTTCCGTTTCCAGAGTTCTCAAAAATAAGAAAAACCATATGGATGAAAGATTACCATATGACACACTTGGGAAGAAACACAAGGTCCCTAAACGTATTTCAGAAATAGACGATTTCGACAAATGCGTCATTTGGCGCACGATTCACAATTTCAATGTGGAAGAAAAACCTGTGCCAACAATAAGTAGATTGCTTATCAAGCTGAAGACAGCATAAATGTTCAAGGTGGTGCTATAAGTCTCAGAAAAATTATAAAAGATTTAGGGTTCAAGTGGAAAGAAAGAAAATCAAATAGAAGAGTTCTAATAGAAAAGCACGACATACGATCTCAGATGGAAGAGTACCTTACTCAGAGGTACAAATTAGAGAGTCAAACTATACTGTATAAAGATGAGTCATACATACACAGCAGTCGTACATCTAAAAGTTCGAGTGACGATAGCAAATTAGGTTTGCAGGCACCTGTTGCCAGAGGGCAAATACTTATTATTGTTCATGTTGTAAATATGAGATTTTCATCAAGAAATGAATACAGAAAATTACATGAAGTGAATCAACACCATGTTGATACCTAATATGCCTGCTGGGCCTGTTCTGGTTATCGACAATGCTTCACAATGCGTCTACACTCAGATTGACAAATCACCTACTTCAAATTCCTTGAAAATGGAGAGTTATGTCACCAGCGATTTGCAGAAATTGGAAGGCCAGAATGGGAAAATGTATGTCGATATGCTGAATAAATTGAATAATTATTTTGAAAAAGATGGCATTGCAGAATATCAAATAGAAAGAATTCTCATCCAGGATAATGATGCAGAAATTAGCGACAGCAGTGATGATGGCAATGATTCCACAGAAGAGGAAGGGCTGTCAGGTGTGGTAGAATTGAAGACAGATGATTGACAGGTTTTTACATTAAGCGCTTTTAAATATACTGTATATAACTATAAGTTTATCAGTGCAGTGCATAACCAGTGTGCGGATATTTGACAATGACTGTCCCACGCACCCCTGAAGCATGCAGATGATCGGTCACCTCCTGATCTGGTAAGCAACTCACTTCATAGCTGTCATTAAGATTTTCACATGTCTAGAACTGTTGCGCCAATTATACCTGTATTGCAGTTTCAGTGGCAATTCTCGTAGCAATGTAGCCAGTGCGAATTTGAGCATCTTGTATTTTTATGTTTTCTTACTTTCTTTTTTGTTGTTTCATTTTTTCCTGTCCTCTGCTGTTTCGGTTAAGTTCAGTTAAGTAGAGTTTTAATGCAGTAGGGATTCTAGAGCATAATTTTACTCAGTCACAGATGTACACAAATATATATTAAAGTAGTAAGACCATTCATACTAATTGTCAATCACTTCTTTGTTTCTTGTTCACTTACTATTAAGGTTATTCATGTTCTTAAGGCTATTACTGGGCAAAAGATTTTTTTTACAATATTGGCAAATTCTTCTGGAGGCTAAATAAATTTATTCACAGGATCAACTTGTTTGGTGGTATTTCAAATTTCATAATGTGTTCTTTATAATAAAACTTTTCTTCCAATTCATTAATTTTATATGTCAATGTAATTGTTTTAATAATTTAGTTTGTGCCAAATTAACCCTCCCCGGAGAAATATACAGTAGGCGACGGGGCTGTTCTAAAGGAAAGCTGTCATGTATGGCATCAGAAGGGAAACGACTAGGGTAGTAGTTCTCAACGAGTTGACTACAACAACAAGAATGGGCGAAGTTGGTTTGACTCAAGCAGTACGTCAAGCGATTGTGGTCGTTGTCTGCGCAGGCGCTGGATCACGCCCAGCTTTCTTCAAGAGCGCTGTCTACAAGGCTGGACAGTCTGTCGACGACGAGCGAGATTGCGAGAAAAACAACAGGACAACAGTTAGATAGAAAGCATTCAGCACGGTAATTCTAAATTCATTTTCGGCTTAACATATTCAAAATTCCTTATCACCGGGAAAGGATTGAGTGTCGGATCTATAGACTTATTGTGGTTGGTCTGAAACATATCGGTAAATGTGAGAGCAGGAAGCAATTTGTAACTATTGTAATTAAATGTAAAACATTTAAGCTATAAAGCATGTAAAGAATGGTGAAATGAAGAAGGGTTTGTTAATTGTAATGGTTTATGTTATTGAAGTGTCAGTTCATTAAAAGAAAGAAATTCAGCTTGTTAATCATTTTGTGGAATATATTTTCAAATAACAATCTGCCATTATTCCTGATTTAATTCACCTCCTCTAGGGTTAAAGTTCACGTTTCAAGTTTCCTGATTAAATGACCCAAAATGACCTGTTAAGGCTTATTTATAAATCTGCTAGTATTTTGTAGTTTTATGCATATTGGTTACTGAGAATAAAGAAAGTTATATTGACTATACTTAAACTGCTATCATCTCTTCCCAAATGAGATTTTCTATATAAATGTGAGGGGTAGCCCAAATGTGACAGTTGCATTCACAGTAAATCATCATTAGAAGCTGGCATTTGTGGTGGTTCAACTGCTTTTGCTAGTACTTTGTTCTTTTTACACTGTCCTGAGAGCTATAATCATTCTTTAAGTGTCTTGTGTAACAATTTTTTAATACCTCCAAAGAAACACAACGCTATTGGGCAAGTGCAACCTAAGGGTAATACTGTTGGGATAAAACGTCAAACCATGGGCATTGCCAGATATTTCAGCTAGTATGTACAGTAAAACCTGTCTTCCGCGGAATTTAACAGGGCTCTCGAACATTTCTGTTAAAAATAGGTTTCTGTTTAATAAAGGTAGGCCTAGGCTATTAACAAAATCAAACCATAAATATACACCTATTCTCACCTTTTAAACACAATGATTTATTCGGTAATGCAGGGAAGAATAGTCTCGTCTCATCGCCGTTTGCTATGTTTTCAGGTTCATATCCTTCGATTATTGAAGGTAGTTTAGCAATCCAGTCAGCGATGGTTTCAATATTAACGTCATTTGATTTACCACAAAGTTCGTTAAAAACTATCTGATATCTTTTGCGGAAACTCTCCAACCATCCATTAGATGCTTTGAATTCAGTCTTGCCCAGTTTTTCAGCTACGTTTTTAGCATATTCCTGTAACATAGGCCCCGATATGCGGTGATTTTTTGCCTTAACACTAACGAACCACTCCCACACTATTTCATTAATGTCCTGGTTCAGTTTTCTTAAGTTCTCTCTTTATTTTTTCATTAGCATAATTTTCCCACCTTTCAGAATTTCTGTTTTCTTCTTTATAATCTCGTAAACTTGAGTTTTGCCAACGTTGAACATCTTCATGATCTTTATCATGTTCACTAGCATAAATCACTTTCACTCTCGTGCTAAGACCTAGCACAACTCTTATTTTCGAAGCCATGGTGACTACTGCTGAACTAAATCATCACCTATGTAAGTTTAGAGGTGTCTGACAGGTCATTAGAGCAGGAAATAGAAAGGGAAGAGACAACAATAAAAGACAATCAGCCGTACTTATAGTTCACTAATTATGCAGTGAAGGATGAGTGTGACAGCTTTCTCAATATTCGGACTGTCATTAGCGCACCCCCTCCTAGACTGGTCAGGTAGCAGCAAAATGGTCATGCTTCAACTTAAATATCACGTACTTAGAGCAGACTTTCATAGAGTGCCTGAAAATTTTCTAAACTCTGCATTCCGGAACTGGAAAGTTTCCGTTAAAAGGTGTATTTTGATTTCTGTTGTCTGCGTAAGACAGTTTCCATTTAATAAAGGTAATTTAGCATGTTTTTTCACCCCAAAATTCATGGTGCCATGAAATATTTCCGTTTAACAAGGGGTCCGTTGAAGGCAGGTTTTACTGTATATAGTTTTCAGCACAGTCACAGTTTTTGTACCCATCATTTTAGTTAATCTTTTCAAAAGTCAGTATAAAGTTAGGTATGATCAGTTATATTTTCACAGTATCTATTATAATGTGCTGCATGAATGAGTGTAAATAGCATCATATTATTTTCAGTTTTAGGGCAAGTTTTAAACTGTTACATCTGGCCCGAACTAATTCTGCATGGTAGAAAATAAAGGTACCTGTATAATGACCACCCTGAAGGTCCTGCCCATGGTGATTGCATATGGCATAGAGATCATATACGTTGTCATCATGCCTATGTGCAGTTCGACGTGGCCTCTTCCAAGGCGACCATCCCAATCCTCCCAGTACTCCTCCACCAGGGGGCGAGTTCAGTATACCTGGAGGTACTGAGTTGCTGGCAGGATTTGGTCGGTTAGCGAGATGTGGGCTCATATCGAAACCATAGAGAGGAAAATCCACCAGTGTCGTCAATTTTGCTGGAGCCCTCTGCTTTGAAGACTGCTGTGGAAAACAGGTACATGTTTCACTCACATAAACACTTTGCCATAAGTATGCTACTTTATAAAGACAGTTGGTCCTCTCTTCCACATGAATATGCAAGAAGGGAACTATTAACAGTGACTCCTGTCTCCAACTTTCTTTTTAATGTGACAAACTCATAGCTGTCAACTGCAAACAGTACAGTCAAGTGCATGGAAACATACTGATTGCTTCTGGTTTCGTATAGTGGTTTTTATTATTTAATGTTGGCAGAATCTTCTCAACATTTGTGTTCCACACCACTGAGCCAATCTCTCTTACTGGTTTGAATTTAAGTCCGACACATATGCATTAGCCTAAGTGTGATGTAGCAAAATTATTTTGATTGCAGAAAAAAAACAGCAATATGCTCTACTGTAATATCTTCTCCTCTATCAGCTGAAAACGATACTACAAAATTCTGAAAACACTAGTGTTCCAATGTGTTTATATTTACAAAGTCCTAGTTCTGCCAAGATCTTTGTATTCTAAATTCAAAACAAATTTACAAGTACATACCGTACCAATAGTACAATGACATATTGTTTATCATTTTATATAGTTCTCTATGCAGATGATACAACCTTTCTTAATATGCACAAGGATCTTAAGTGCCACAATTAACAAAAACAAATGCTGAAAAATCTCAACTGTGGTTTAAAAGAGAACCAGAAAGGATCAATTAAAATCAAACATAAAACATATTTAACTTACCTGTTTAAGTTAATATATGGAAAATACAGAATTGGTTTCATTTGACATTACCTTTATATATGTATTGTGCTATTTACATGCTCTTGATGTCATTATCATGATCGTTATTTTATATTTATTGTGGAATTGTGGATTTGTTTTATGTTAACCTATGTTTGTATTTGGAAACTGAATTTATTTATTTTGGTAGCAACCATGGCAAACTATGGTTAAAAACTTGTGTGTGAAAAAATCTGTGCATGGGCAACACACAAGGTGCATGGAATAAACAAATTTGTTTATTCCATGAAAAGTGAAGGATTAAAATAATGAATGTTGCCATGGAACTACAAATAATTTTCTTCTCTTCAGTAGCAAGTCCAGTATCTCATCAGTACATTAACTGTAGCAGTAATATTTATAGGCATTAAAACTTGGTCTTAATATTAAATTGTAAAATGCTAAGAGAGGTTTCAAATTGTAAAGAAGCATTTGAAATGTAAAAGAAAGGAAAACAAATAAGAAAAAAATTTAACCTAAGGAAAGTTGAATTCATTTCCTCTTTGATAATATATCAAAGGAGAAAAATGTTCATTATAATACACCATGAGGATACTGGAGATCTCTCGCTCATTGCTCAACATTATTAGGTGTTTTCCACAAACCTACATTTAATTTCCAACAAAATAGTACAGTTATATTTGTCGTCATCTTCTGTCAAAGCAAACGCCCCTTTAATAATTCCGCCACAAAAGTAATGGGTTTTACATGAATAAAAGTAAAAAACAGAATGTTCTTTTTTACCTTAAAAACAATGAATCTACCGATAATAAAGTGAAGCAGTTAAACTCCTTGGTATAATAATAGATAAACAACTATCCTGGAATCCACACATTGACCACATATGCAGAAAGTTGTCACGAGTAGTTTTCTTGTTAGCAAAGTTAAAAAAATGTAGTATCAAAGACTTTGTTTTAATGGCTTATTTTTCATTCTTTCAGAGTATTTTTAGATATGGTATAATACTATGGGGTAGTAACCCAAGGATAGCAAAAATATTGAAAATTCAGAAAAAGATTGTTAGAATATTGACAAACTCACACAAAACTTAACACCATAAACCATTATTTGTTACTTTTGGAATTTCTACAGTAATAAATTTATATTACGTATATATTGTAATGAAAAGAAGCTAGAAACAGTGATGTGTATTGAATTTATTTAAAGGTGAGTCGGAATTGTTACACTAACATCACTTAAGTTTACTCACTTAACATGTTTCGGGAAACGGTTGTTCCCATCCTCAGAAGGTTAATTCGACTGAAGGTTAATTCAGTCGAATTAACCTTCTGAGGATAGGAACAACCGTTTCCCGAAACATGTTAAGTGAGTAAACTTAAGTGATGTTAGTGTAACAATTCTGACTCACCTTTAAATAAATAAATTTATATGTTTATGATGTTTTAGTCAATATGAAAGAGTCTACATAATTATAATTCAAGGAGTGTAATACATGAACAAGAAATGTGAATAGAATTGATATGCAATATCACAGACTGCAAAAAAATTTAAATATTATAAAGTAACTAGAATAAAGCTTTTTAATGCACTTTCTCAATAAATAACTTGAAAATCAAATATTTAAGAACAGATTATATAAATTATTAGTATAAAATACTTTTTATTGTTTATGAGAATTTTATAAACAAGACAAGAATAAACTGCAATCTTGTATTTGTACAGGTATTTTGTATATTTCTAATCTGATTTTTTTATCTTGTTTAGTTATCTTGATGAAGTCTACTGCAATTTATGTGATTACTAAATGACAAATAAATATTATTATTATTATTATTATTATTATTATTATTATTATTATTATTATTATTATTAATACAGACCTACGTATCCTAAATCAAAATACCACTTTATTTACACATAGTTTTGAACATAACACAGTATCATTATGTAACAAACTGCCAGAAAACAAAAAGTACATAGTCAGAAAAAACATACAAACTGCGTATAAAAACACTTATAATGGAAGACTGTTATTATTCAGTATATGAATATTTCAATCATAGTTTCCACAGCGGTGCTTCCTAATTTCACAATCGTTTTATTATTTATATATTGTTATTTTGTATTTTTATTTAATTCTAATAGTGTTATTGTGTTTAAATATTTTATAAATAGAATAATTTTGTTTACTTGTAATTTTCTTAATTTGTGTTGACGAAGACTATATACTACATATGATATGAACAAAGTTCAGTCCTAGGTAAATGGCAAATGGGGATGAGCATGGAAACATTCACCTGAGTGGCTGTAATGCATGCTTCACAATGGCAAACCAAATCAGCCCCAGATGAGTTCATCTTGTGACTGAGGAGCAAAGGAAAAGGGTGGAATAAGACAAACGTTAAGTGGAGTGCTAAAACCAGATAAGGGGTGGGGGCTGGGCGTGAAAGAGGCAGTTTTAGTATATCCTTACCAACTTAAACCATTGCATATTATGTGGCATGATTCCATGTGCTTGACTGTAGCATTAGTCAGAAATCTTTTAAGAAAAACATTTTATTTGTAACAGTCACATGACCTTTTTTACTCAATGTACTTTACAGCTGGGAAGTACACCATCTAAACCTCCTAACCTTCCAATGTACACAAAATTCCATTTTTGAAAGAGTAGAGTATGCTTTTTAAAGGGTAAAGTGTAAAGCTTAACAATATGCTGATTGAGAAAAGGCACTCAGCCACTTAGGTTATATTAAACGAAGGTTACCAAAGCTGTTACTTACCTGCCTGAATCTCTTGAGATGAATAACTAGGATATCTGGCAAAGACCAAAGTCCCAACTTCTTAACAACTTCCTGCTTCCTATTGCAGTTAGGACAATGCCATGCATCTTCAGCACCAAGGACTTCTGCTCTTGTGTACAGCTATGGAACATAGAAAAGTTCAGCTGTAATACTGACCACTTTTCTTCCTAGTCATGACTTGGTTATATAAAACTACACCTTTATATTTAGCAATCACTTCTTTTAGTAGCCTTTTGCGTGACATTTTGTACTTGGTCTTTCATTTTTAATTTTCTATCTAGTGCAATTCCTAGATATTTAATTTCTTCCGCATATTCTATTTGTTTCCCGGATCTAAACGGGGCAGTTCAATAGCAGTTTTAAATATAACATACAACAACTACATAAAACCAGTATTAAAACATGGATGTGAATTACTATTAACTGCAACTGAAGATAAAATTAATATGATTGAGAAATGTCAAAATCAGTGTTTAAGATTGATAACAGGAGCAGTAAAAACAACGCCAGTTTGTGCACTTCTTGCTGGAACAAATAATAACCCAATGAAAGCCAACATTGAAATACAAGCTGCACAATTATATGTAAAATTAAAAACAAACCCAAACAAACATCAATGGTTTCAGCAACTACCTCAAGAATACAAGCTAAAAACACAGATTACAAACAAATCCTTTTTAGAGAAGAATCATAATTACCTAAATTTATCAGAAAAATGCACTCCTCATCCTCCTGGAACTAATCCAATGGATTTTATCAAGATAGTAACAAATAAAGAGCTGATAGGACAACTAAATAAACAAGAAGACTCAACAGAAGTATGCAGAATTGCTACACTTGAACATCTACATAATCAATTCCTGGAAACAGAGTGGCTTAGAATTTATACAGATGGTTCTGCAGATAAATTGAGAAATAATGTGGGAGGTGGTATATACTGTGAATACTTTTCACATTATTTTACATTGCCAAGACAATCAACAAATTTTGATGGTGAAGTTGTTGCAATACGAGCATTAGAACAGATATGCTGCAGGACTGATATAAAAGAAAATAAAGCAGTTGTTCTCACAGACTCAGTTTTTCTGTCATTCAAGCAATAGAACGATATGATAGTACAGATGAATCTTATAATATTAAGGATGTGAGATCTTATTATAGATTCCTACAAACAAAATTTCAACAGATAATATTACTGTGGATACGAGCACACGTGGGAGTGAATGATAACGAGACTGCAGACCTTCTGGCCAAAAAGGGTGCAGTGTTATATTCAAAATCTATAAAGTCTTGTGGACTAGATATGAAACTAAAAAGTGTCAAAATTAATATAGAACAAAAATACCAATATAATATTCAAAAGGAAATAACTAACAAAAATTACTCCAATATAAAAGAAATAGTACATAAAATAAAAAAGTCCCAAGGAAAGAAGCTGCTGCTCACTTCAGATCAGCCACTAGATATGAATGTCTTGGGGAACATCTACATAGATTTGGTTTAATGAATGACAAAGCATGTAAGATTTGCAATGCTGACAAGATTTTAAATGGAGAACACCTACTAGAATGCCCAGAATTGAGGAAAGCTGTACCAGGTGGGAAGATACACAATTTATATTGGCTAGCTAGGGAAAAATTAATAGATCAAAGCCCTGTACATTAGATCAACAACAGGAACAACATATTTGGCAATCACTACTCTTTTTAAATGGTTTTAATGGAATACTCAGTATGGTTTAATGACAGTACTGCCAAAAACGCGCACAATAAAATGCACTTGTCATCAGAGTTGCACATTACCATAACTGAAAACATTTAAAGTCTGATGTGTCACATTCACAAAACTTTTCTCTACCCATTACACTAGTCTGCATGATATCGGAGACTGAAAACTAATAAGTGATTCTAACTCACTTTTTTTTATGCTGATTCCAGAACTGCTTTTAGTTTTTTTCTATCACGTACAGTTTTTTCACAATTTCACTTCAAAAATATAGAGATATAAGGATATAAATTAGACTTGATGAAGCAATTTGTAAGGGCTCTACCACAGGATGGACCCTGCTTCAAGTACCTTTCCAAGAAATTTCCCTTCATTACACAAGACAAATTAAAGGCAGGAATTTTTGTTGGTCCTCAAATAAAGAAGTTGATGAAGGATGAAGATTTTGAGAAGACAATGAATGAGAGAGAAATAGAAGCATGGACAGCCTTCTGATCAGTTGCTGAAAACTTCTTAGGCAATAACAAAGATCCTAATTACAAGGCCATTGTCGAAAAAATGTTGGAAAATTTCAAGAAGATGGGTTGTAATATGAGTGTAAAGGTGCATTTTCTGCATTCACATATCGACTACTTTCCAGAAAATCTGGGACATTATAGCGAAGAGCAGGGTGAACGTTTTCATCAACATATTAAGGAAATGGAGAGGAGGTACCGGGAGAGATGGAATGAAACTATGATGGCCGACTACTGTTGGATGTTGAGGAGGGACAGTCATCTTCAAGGATCTGCAAGGAAGTCAAAGAAGAGAAAGTTTGAAAAAAATTAAATGAAACACTTTGGCTTCTTGTTGTGTTAAAATGTAGTCATGAAATAAATTAGTGGAGTTCTTTAGAGTATTCTTAAAATGTCTCTTCAATAAAAACTTACCTTGTGTGAAATGGTATTTGAATACTTTTCTATGCTCATTAGTAAAATTGTCAAAACATTACTTATTTTGTGTAAAAACCTGATGTGATAGAAAAAAACAAAAGTTATTTCTGGAATCAGCATAAAACTTGATTCAAGAACACCTACTTTTAAGAAATCATGTAACAAAAAGTTTGAAAATGCAGACTAGTGTTATCATTTATTTTTATATAGCTTCTACAAAATATTCTTATGAAAACTTATTTTTCTACAGGGTTGTTACTGCAACTAACACCCGCTAGAGTGCAGCTACCTTCCCATGAAACGATAACATCTCATCTGCCAGTGCTGATATTGGATGTCTAGTTATCTAGTCAGTAAGAGCGCAAGATTTACAAGGACTGGCTGTGTTATATGCACTTCTTGATTTACACTGTACACAGTGGAATCTCGTTAGCACGTTCCTCATTAACACGTTTTCCCGTGTATTACGTTGAATTATAAAAGTCCCGGTACCAAATCACCAAATATAATATATAATGTTTGCTTAGTGCGTTTTCCCGGTCCCGCTTACTACATTTGAAGTTTGATGTCCTCATTCACTGTTTTGGCCAATCCTTGATCGGTACAGTGGGAGTAGGCGTTTAACACGTTCATAGTTTGATGTCCTCATTTGCTACATTGGTCACGGGGTGGAAATCGGCAGCCAATCACATACATGCATTTAAATATTTGTGTGACACGATTTCTGTGGGCGGGATAGAGAATGCTTTACCTTGGCGTGGTAAACGCGGTAAACGCTAACGATAGTTTCTAATGTTGAGTGATGACCAAACAACCGTAGATAGTATTTTAACTTTTCATTTACAATAAAAAAAAGAAAGTGTAGTAGGTAAATAACCAACAGTGAAAAACTGAAAATCCTTGATGTAATCACAATCCAAATATAAAACATGTCGATATAGTGCGGAAGTTAAACATTCCTCTGTCAACCTTAAACACGATTGTTAGCAAACCTAAATTGATTGAAACTGCTTTTAAAGAAGGGAAAAATACTAAAACAAAACTTTTCTCTTGGAAAATAGGATCAGAAGAGGACCGGAACAAAATTTGTTGCATGGAAACACCTCAGTATTCAAATCATCTTGTATACACCAAAGATAATATCGTCTATTGTACTCGTAACACGATACACACTCATAATTTTTTCTTTTTTAGCAGAAATTGTTATCATGTGTGTAATAAAACACACAGCAAAACCACTATTGCCGCTTCCACAATTCGCAATTTATTTTCTCAAAAACATTCATAACCTAAAAAATCCAAGTTGACCAAAATAAAAGCTTGAATTATTTATTCTCAGGCTTTGAGTATCCAAATCCATTTAAACATATTGAATTTAACATGGAAACGCGGATCGTATTCAGTATGAAATTGTACTAAAAATCGATTTAAATTGCCCATGGAGACGTAGTAATTATTAGATTTTTATTACCTATGTTCTTAAATTGCAGATTTTGCATTTTCGTTAACACGTTTTCCCGCCTATGACGTCCAAATCCTTAGGTCCCTGCAAAAACGTACTAACGAGATTCTACTGTATTAGTTTACATGTTACTTAGTGTTCTTTGTTAATTATGCCGCCATTGGCTGGCAGATTGGATGAGGACCAGTACGTTGGCCGGCCCGATCTCCTGTCTTAACACTATATGACTTCTTATGGGGAAGAATTACAGACATTGTCTACTAGGTGCGTCCTATAACTAGACAAGATATGTAAAGAAAGAATTCGAGCAGCTTGTGAGTCTCTCACAATGAACTCCTCCGCACCATCAAAAATGTTGGGAGTAGATCACAGCGTTGTGTAGCACAGGGTGGTGGACATTTTTAACATTTAAAGTGAGTGTTCACAATCATTACCATGGTATGTACAGCATTTTTCAGATGTCATTAATTCTTTTACTTTTGTCTTTCATTTGTGAGTAAACATTAGAAGACAGAAAAAAAAGTTTTGGTGGAGGTTGTTTCATTTTAAAAGTACTATCCAATGATACCTTAAACAACCCATGTTCCCATTTAAAACTTCAAAGTTGGCTACGAGTACCCCTATTTCAGGTTTGTTCCAGAAAATGGAAATACCTCCAATCATTTCTTTACATAGGTTTTGGTTATCAAATTGTTTTTACAAACAACAAGTATCTTAAAGTTTTAGAGAAAAACAGCTGATATGGGTGCTTTGGGACACCTGGTATATGATATAAGAATGTCTTGTATTACTAGCAGAAGACTGAAATACTGCGACTTTTGTAAATAGGTTGTCTGGTGATTTCTCTGATTATATATTAGTGACTGTCAAAATATTGACCGTCCTGACATACGGCATCGCCATCTTTGTTTAGTAACCTGAGTTATGCTGCGTCCTCTATATGCATCATTGCATGTTCTGTTTAGAGTTTCTTAGTAATGACCCTGTTCATGCATAATCACATCCATTTGGGTTCCACCCTAATGGTGAAAGCATGCTTATCCTATGAAGGTCACAAAAATCTGCTCACTCTGCCATAACTGCTTCAAAATGCTATGACCAAGCAATGGAATTTTAAGCAGTTGGCTTCAAATTATCTACACTCAAACCATTATCACTTCAAAGAACGTAAAAAATAACAGCAGCCAAGGGTCACTGATGGGCCAATCTGAGTGCTGTCTACAACTGCCAAAGGGGGGGATGGTTTATCTGCGACCTCCATGCCTATAATCAGTAACTGTTCAACTTTAATACGTAGAAATTCCTGTGCCTGGTTGTGGCAGTATCTTTTTCACAACTGAGTTGCAGATGAAAACCCATTTTCTACTTTGAACAAGGAGTCATAGTTACTTGCTTAACAATTTGGTTATATTGTTTCATAAATTTAAGGGAATCCTTACCTCAAAACATTCTTCAAGTGTGACTGCACCACCTTGTTCAGTGTTCATCTTCAGCTGTTTTACGCTGGCATGCTCCTCCATCTGATCACTGTCATCTGCAATTGTGCTGTGAAATAACGCAAGCCATTTCTAAAATACATTCTTCATTCCTATTATATTTTAAAGGTTTTCCTAGGGATGAGGGGAACCACTGATGTGTTATATTCCCACAAACTATTCTTACAAAAGCTTATTATTCTAGCTACTTCTTGTTAATCCAAAGTTTCAATTCACACTTATACATTTTGTTGTACAATATAGTAGGTAAAGCGATAGTCAGATTCTTAAAGAGTGTGTGTGCTGCTCTGCGATGGCTTTGAAATTCCACGCTCTTTGCAATGACCACCAGGAATAAAACGAATAACAACTTCCCTTTGAGAAAAATATAAGTATCTGAAAATTCAAACCAATAATGAAGAATATCTCAGAAATTTGGCATAAATTGTGTACTTTAACAAGATCTACATTTTTTGTGATGTAAGATTTTGTCTACCTCACATTTCATTTCACACGAAAATATCTTAAACATATGGTATTTAGATAAAAATCGTTAACAGCCATTTTTGAGAAAATCAAACATAATAAAAACAAATTCCATGTAAAGAGACAAAATACGTAGATCTCATTAAAGAACAGAATTTATGCCAAATAAAAATTGTTGTGGCATTAAGCTTTTCCGAGATATTCTTTGTTATTGGTTTTGAATTTTGAAATACTTTCCTCAAGAAGAAAATCACTATTCATGTTTTTTCTCCTGGTCATGCAAAGAGAACGGAATTTCAAAGCCAAGTGATCCACTCTTAAAGATTTGACTATTGTGTAAATCTCCTGTATTCACATAATCCCCAAAAGGAAATATGCAATAAAACCATTTCTGCAAATGTCTATCTCAATATGAAGTGGATAGAAGCTTTAGTACAGTGTAACCACACTTATAGATTTCTCACCTCTATGTTTTTTGAGCTTGCACATTGTATATTGTGCACTTTTCGATTTTGCATGCAAAATTACCCCACTTTTACGTTTTCCATTTATACGATTTTGCATTTTTACACTATTATTTTTACTCCCCCACAGTATTTGTTGCACTTATACATTACACAATATGCAAATGTTTTTGAAAAGCTGGCATAACAAAAGATGAAACTGAAGCTAAGTCCGAAAATGTTGAAGACGTTGATGTCGATTTCGATGTACCAGAAGACAATGAGTGGGCTCGTATTTCAAATGGAATTGGATTTGATGATTCTGTTGATTGTGATGCTGATACGGCTGTGTGTTATATGCAAAATGATGATGAAATAATTAAAGAAGTTGTGCCATTATCAGCTGAAAAAAAATAGTATGATGAATCCAAAGAATCGGATGGTGAATCTGTGGACCGTCCCAGCCTAAAATAAACACTTACTGCATTGGAAGTAATACAACATTATACAAGATCAATAATCATTAATGACGACAAGATGTGCATACTAATTACATATGAACACTTGATCTATGAATGCAGTGTTCCTTCCAAAAACAAACAATTGATTCATTCTTTAGGCCTAAGTAACTTTAATTGTCCATAATTTAGGCATTAACCTATATTGAACTACTATACCTACTACTTTACAGTATATGTATCTTCTGTTTGCATGCATTTGAAGTTAATACATACATATTAAGAAGTTTCATTTTAACGTTAAACCTCACTTGTACATTTATTTTATCATCCACCTTCAAAAACATATATGTACACAGGTTCTACTATAATAATAGTTTGTTAAAGAATGGGTGTTGAAATCTAGTGAATGTAAGATTTTATTGCAATGAGTGCATATTTTTATAAGCTAAATACAGTGCAGCAAACTGAATAACTTAGCTTTAAGTTTTGCACTCATTTATCAATTTCTTTGTTTAGGTCTACTGTCCATTCCAAACCAGAGTGCCTTTCACTGAAAACAAACTCCTTGTATTATCCGCGCGAAAAGTAGTTTGCAATCCCCGGCCCTCCCACGTGCTTGTTGAACACTATTTAAATCTATAAAAATGCGCCCTGCATGAGAATCATAGTTCAAAATGCAACCTGAGGTAACAATGAATTTTATAAGTATGCGTAATGAATATTTTACTTACGTTAATCACAATCCTCGAGCAAAAGTGCAACACCCAAATCCGAATCCTCCGAAGATGACTCAGCTGCAATATCGGAATCAGAACTACTCTCCAAAATAATGACAAGCTTATCCACAATTCCACAGCACTGTTGCACTTAAAACAAGTTCCCACATTTTATCCTATTCTATGCTCTATTATGTCTGTTTATATTCCTTGCTCTCTTTGGTTACAATTCTCACTGAAACGCCTGTAAAATCCGATATTAGTTTCGTAATATGCACTAATACAGGTGTCAGGTATTTTTGTAATAGTGAGTTGAATATATGAAGTATTGTTTGTTTTTAGCCACTTTTTAACTGTTTCCCGCTTCTGCGTTTGAACAGTTTATTCCCACTACACGCATCTTCCTCTGCCATGAGAAGTCAAATACCAACTCATTAAATCACAAGATTTGACCTCAGCTGAGCATACATGTACTAGTGTATTATGAATGTCTGTTCGCTTATCATATATCCTGTGTTATGCAAAGTGTTTATTCGGTACTCAGATAGCACCTCTGGGAATTCATTGCTGCATTTCTTGTGTATGTAAGAGAGTGGCAGTCATGCATACGGTTGGTATTAACAAGCAAGATGCTCTCGGCATTAGCGCAATAGTAGACAAAAATCATATTTTGTGATCTCTTAACAGTTAGTATATATCCATTACCTTTAGCAATGAGTTCTTATGATAACCACAATAAAACGTGCAGTTATATATTTTTCCTGCCCTAATATTTCAGGATACAATACATGTATTAAGGAACTATTCACGTTGGCATAAGAGTGTGTTCTTGGGTTCGTGACAAGCAGAAGCACGTGCTTCTGTTTACATCAGAGGGAATTCTGGTTTGGAATGGACAGTAGTGAGAATACACATTCCAAAGTTGGCACCGTTTCTGTAACTGTAACTAAAAGAGCATCCAGTGTCCGATAATAGGTGTGTCTGGAATTGTTTACTGAACTGCTGACTGATTGCATACCTACCACAGGCCATGAGCCTGTTGTTGTCAGACAATATGGCATGATTACAACTCCACCTCTTGGCAGTGTCTAGTTATTTATACAAGCAGCAACAGCTTATAGTGCTCACACAGAAAAGTGTGCAATATAATAATTAGCCAGGGTTATAATCATACATTCACTACTATCTTGCAAATGGCTCATTCGCACATTAATATTTACTCAAACGTTTAGTTTCTAATACTTTTACTTTCAAACTTTGGAGTTTGCACTGTCAGTTTTTATGCACTGCATAGGAAGAGTTGGAAATTTCAAAGGTTTGGAAATATTTCTGCATGAATGCCAGTTAGAAAGCTTTAGAGTACAAAGTTTAAGTAAAAACATATGGTACTGATATCAAAATGCCTTGAAGCATTACTGTTAGCAAAAGCATTGTGGAAGGTCCTGCACCTAACTATGGCACATATGCTAGGATTTACATTTAAAAAGAGGCAGACAAAATAACATTATTTAATCCATCCAAAACGCTCGTGGAACGCAACAAGATTGTAAGGGTTGAATGCATACTTGTCAAATTCCTGAAATTGAAACCTGCAAAATGTACAAAAACTGCATGTAAAATAAATGGGAAATCTGTTTTATAAGAATCCTTGAAGACCTGGTAGTGTAGGGTCTGTCACACAAGCTGAAATTCCTCCTGGTACCACAACTAACACATATTAAAGCAAAGACCACCACTTCCTAAGCTAGAAACATATATCTAGTCCATAGTTAAAAGTTTCATTACATGAACTATAAACAAAACCTGTCACACAACACAGTAAATTTATATTCTGAGATAGAATACAAATAACAAATAATTCAAATGAGAGACTTTGCTTTACGATTTATGTTGTCCATTACTGAATGTTTGCGCCAATTTACTACATCCCATGAAGTGCGACCACGATTGTGATGGATAGACACACAGATAAGCTCTGGCCTATCAAAGCACTATATCCAATTAGCGCGCTACTTTCAGTCCGTTATAAGTCACAGTATAATGCAATAGAATTTAATGCTTTGTCATGTCCATGGTGAAAATCCATATCACTTTGAATTTTTTCACAAAGTTATAAAAATGCCTCCTTTGCCATAAAAAGATCTACACTCCTGTATATTTTATGGGTAAATCGTAGGAATTGGCAAGTATGTAAACGCAATTCCTAGATAGGCTTACTTTGGTATTTGGATTAGTGGTGAAGTTTATTTTTAAATTTATTATTCAATCACTCTCAATAAATATCAACATCTATCTGTTGTTGGTTCATATTCTAAATTGCGTAGAATATGTAGCTTCACCTTTCTTTGGCTTGTAAATCCCACTCCAGCACAAGTTTGAGATGAGGTGGTCCAGCATCTTCCTCACACAAGGCCAGAGCCTGTTCTACCGCCTCCATGTAAAGAGGGTGGTCCAATGTGGGATCCAAGTATGTAGCTGCACCATCACCCAAACCATCTACTATGCGCATGCGGAACAACGGTATCTGAAATATTTAACATGCCATGTATTTCCTTTGGCTTGTAATTAAATGCCTGTAAAGTATCAATGATTAACTTTACTTATTTAAACCCTTAAAATAAAATCTTTAAACCTAAATAAAAAAACAAGTTTAAGTCAATGTACCTATGAAAAATCTTAAAATTTACAGTTGTTATCTAATATAAAGGCAATATACAAAATTCAAATTAGCAATGCGAACTAATTTCTGAGATACAGTAAAACCTCATTAATCCGGACCCCTTTTAACCGGATTTCGCTTAATCCTGCGGCCGTTTTTAATGTTACTTATGTGTTTCACATTAATATAGCACCACGTTTGGAAGCCAATTTACGAGAGCAAATATATGTTTTTCTTTACGCGATGCCATCTTGTGTGACGTAACTCCTTATTTGGTTCGTAGCTCCCTCTGACGTTAGCAATTTGTATTAATTAGTTTCTGAAAGAATTTAAGGTTATGTATATTGTCCTCCGGCTAGCTATCATATTATCTTAGTAGAACAAGTATCTCTTGCAGGGTGTGAAGCGGAAAGGAATCTTTTGTCTAGAAATGATATTGACGAAGAAATTGGTTTTATAATCTTTATTGCAGAACACGTTCACGAACACTTTCACAGATTTATCTGGATAATCGCCATACTGAAACTGTTTGTAATAACTTCTCACTTTTAACTCACGTACTTCAACTTTATATATTTAACTGTATAATACTTTATAATAGTCCTTGTAATTCTGTTGCGCGTAACTTGACGAAATAAATGAACGGAGAATTTTGTAGAACTGGTGGGCTGACGTGTAATGTGTTGAGAATCTTGTTGAACTGGGGGCGATGTGTAATGTTTTGAGAATCTTGTTGCACTGGGGACACGCTCCCTTGAACCTACACTATTTATAGGCTTACCTCAAGATACGCCTAAAGATTATAAATGAACTGCTATTGGCTAATAAAACGCGCCAACATTAGCGTCAATTTTACTATCCAATGAAAACCACTAATACATATTGCTTTAGGAAATGTTCTAGAAGCTTTTTTACCGAAAAGGCGCGAAACATTACGTAACTTCCTGGTTCCCGGTAACGATAAACAACTCACCCCATCACTGCATTCTTGCGCCATTACTAACAGTTTCAGTAAAGCCTTATATTATTATTTACCAATAATAATTACAATTAATAAACCTCTGAAATCAATGTCACATAAAAATACATATTTATATTACAATTATTATTTACCTTTAAGTAATTTGTGATACAAATTACCGTATCAATCCGGACAAGCATCCTTAAAAAAAAAAAAATCTGTGAATTGCTAACTTAAATTATAGTACTGCACTAAGACAAACTTAAGCAAATTGTCCATTTTATTTTTGCATAGACTGTATAATAGGCATTTCTTGGGAATACCAGGAATACATTAGTGACAATGGTACATTAGGCTGCCCTCCTTTCCACACCCTTGCTGTACCTGAGATAAGGCTTGCAACTCTTGTCAGAAGGGTAAGTTTAACACTTGCCTTTCTCAGTCATTAAGCTAAAGAAACAAATTGAGTGCATAATGTCGTTTAGTAAACCTACAATATCATTGGGGAAACGTAAGCATAAATCGCTTACAATACACGAGAAACTGAAAATTATTGAAAGGCTAGAAAATGGTGTCACTGTTGTGTGTGTATGTGCAGAATATGGAATTACAAAACAAACAGTTTCGGACATAAAAAAGAAAAAGGGTGACTCTTATCATTTTTGATTAAATGTAATTTAAATGGGGAAAATTGTCAGGCAGCCAGCTGAACAAAAGTTAGAAGATGTGACATACAAGTGGTATGAACAATTTTGTGCAAGTGGAATTGCAGTGAGAGGTGTTGAAATTCAAACTGCTGCTGAACGTCTTGTGAAACAACTTGGTATCAATGGATTTTCGGCTAGTTTGGGCTGGTTATACAGACTGGATTGGATGTGGATTTCGGAAAGTCAAAAGTGAAATTAAGTGACATTAAACAGCATCTGAATTGTGTAATAGACTTTGCCGAGAAAACTGACAAGCAGATTTCCGCATACTACCATCATATGGGGAGTCTTTGTGATCTCATTGTGAAAGAGATGTTTAACAGACCACAAAAGAAAACTGATAGTTTCTTCAAACCAAACAAATAAAGAATGTGTAATTAAAATTAGGTGGGCCTATTATATCTTACGTTCTAATAAAATTATACAGTATTCTAATTTCATTCACAATTTTTCTCTGTGATGTTTATTTCACTTAATCCGAACTTTTAATAATGTGGGCAACACTGAGCCCCAATTGGTCCGGGTTAACAAGGTTTTACTGTATTACTAATATATTCTGATTTCAACAGCAATATATGTTTTGAAGCACCCTGAATCCAAAATGCATTTTTAGAGAGAGAGAGGGGGAGGGGGAGAGAGGGGGGAGGGGGAGAGAGGGGGGAGGGGGAGAGAGAGGGAGGGAGGGAGAGTGTATGTGTGGGGGAGTTTTTCTCAAGAAAATCCCCAACTGCAAACTACCCTTTACATGCAACATTTTTCAAATTTTGTAATCTTCTAAACAAATGGCTGTAACGATTTTGATTAAAATACCCTGTATTAAAGATATTTACGTGACAAATAAGATGTATATCTTGAATTTTCTGGAAATAGCCTGTGAAGTCTCTTCATTCAGAAGGAATTTAGTATAACCTTGTGTAACTGGTGAACATTAAGCAAAACTTCAAATAAGTTTTTTTGTGGCATAACCATTTCTGAAATGCCCATATCCATGGTTCAAATTATTCATTATTTGGTTATTCTCTTAAAGTCCTGTCAACATTCAGTTGTTTCTTGTGATTTCATGGAAACAGTATAGAACTTTAAAGCCAGCATATAGCGTCCAGTTCTTAAACATTTGACTATCGCTATTCTCTTTGTATCTATAATGAAATGTGTAAGGTAGCTATTTCTGTAAAGGTTTATTTGGATTATAATGTAGTAGGCAGAAAAATAAGCTTTAGCAAGAATGGTTTGTATACCCACTGATGACAGAAGGTAGAGAAAGTCATGTGAATAGATCACATCAGATTTTTTACTTTCTCTACTACGTATAGTAAGTAGGGGAAGTATTGTATTCCACCCAAAAATTTGATGCCAAGATTTCATCGGAGATACATGTTTTGAGAGCCCCTGAATCCAAAAAAAACATTTTTGGAAACATGTCCGTGTGTGTGTGTGTGTGTGTGTGTGTGTCTGTCTGTGAACAGCATAACTCAGAAACGAACAGTCGGATAAACACCAAACTTGGTATTTAGGTTCAGTATCTTCCAAGGATGCGACACGAAGGTTTTCAAGAAAATCCCCCCACCCCAGAGTACCCTTTACATGGAAGATTTTTCGAAAATTTTAATTTTCTCAAAAATGGCTCTAACAATTTTGATTAAAATATCATATGTTTAAGATATTTTCATGACAAATGAAATGTCTATCTCGAATTTTCTGGGAATGTCTCCAAAAGTATTCTTCATTGTGAACGACTTTTGCATAACTGGTAAACCATAAGAGATAGACAAAATTTTACTACACAAAAAATGTAGATCATGTTAAAATACACAATTTATGTCATACACATTTCTTTTGTTGAGTGAACCGTTTTCGAGATATTGCTTGTTATTCCCTTAAATTTTCCAATACTTATACTTTTTCTCAAATTCGTTATTCATTTTTTTTATGTCCTGGACATGCAAAGAGAATGGAATGCGCCACATAGCAACCAGCGTTAAAATATTTGACTATCACTTAAAACCTACCATATTCCCCTTGCATCTACAAGAAAATTAGCAATAACATTAACATGAAGCATATGGAGAATAAGCATTTGTAAAAATAGTTTGTACAAGAGTAGAGAAAGTCATGTGAGTGTAACACATCAGATTTTTTTTTCTACAGAACCATTATGAAAACAATGAATAATTTTCTTAAAATTTTGATTTTCTAATTACATAGGGTCATACAATAAGTAAGTTTCCCTATTTTGTTATCTCTGAAGATAAAATAGCAACAATTGTTTCCTGGGGATTAGAAACTGACATTCTTGTGCCGCATTTTTCATCTTAGGAAGTTAAATTACTTGAGTTTCATTTATGGATGCTCTTCAACTGCTGTGGTCCTTAGCGTCCTATTCTATATTGGGCGTAGTTTTGCTCAGAGGCCTCTTTTATCAGGCTTGAGGTTCTATCACCAGCTTTACTTCCCTTCCGAAAGAAGCATGTAAGGATTTTTACACCCGAAAAAATCCATAGCCCTGTGCTGGGTTTGTACCTGCAACCTTGGGAACTAGAGGCTAGCATGGTAACACTGCACCATGGAGAGCGACACACACATGATCTCATCGCCTGTACTGCTTGTTACCCCTTTGCTGGTACTTTTTTCTTCTGTTCTTTCCAATCCCCTGCACTATTAAGCCTTACTCCTAGATAGTCAATTTTCCTTACTACTTCCAACTTTCCTCCCAATACAAAATTTCAGTCTTTCTTAGTTTATATCCCTTCTTAAAGACCATAATTTTTTATTTCCTTTTGTTTATTCTCAACCCCCAATCTTTGCAGCATTTGCCAACTCTTCAAAATTACTAATGAAATTACATTTTTAGACTATAATAATATTAGGCAGTTATGCTATAAATTCACGTTTTGGTTGCTTGCTATGCTAAACTATGGTCTCAATACACACAACTCCTGGTTTTTCGTATTGGTGACCCACTGTCCACTTGTTTACATTATTTGTCTATTTCGTCTGCCTTTAGTTCCATCTTCTTTATAGTCATTCTTAACCATTTCTCTTTGGCTTTACACACTAGTTACCCATAGCTTTTATATTTTTATCCTCTTTTACAATCAGAATCTTCCTTATTAATACTTCCTCATCCAAGTTTTTCTATTTCTGTTGCCAAAATTGTTCTCTCCATGTTTTTGTTTGATTACAATATAATATACAGTGGAAATCTGTGTTCACTTCCCCACACATTAGACGTTTTACTAGATCCTTGCCATGCCCTATGCCTTTCAAGTTTCTAACTCCTGTATCCTCAAGGAGCTTCCCTCTCTTGTACTGCCAAAAATATCTTGTCTGTCTATATCTTCTAGCCTTAATTCTACTTCTTTCCAAAAGCCTCTAATGTGATATTCTGCATTTATCCATGCATCTCCCATACCTATTTGTTCCATAACTTCCTGAATTTTTAATAACCATGACTCTTTCCACTTACTTTACTTTTGTATATAAAAACATTCTTTGATACCATTACCATATTTCAGATTGGAAATTCTATATAAATATTTCATAGCTCTTGTGAAAATTTTGATAAGAGTACTTTCCAAGTTCTAACTTTACTGCCTCATTTGGTGATGCTATCAGTAGATCTAGCACATATTTGCAAAAATCTATTAACTCTGTCAACCTCTCTCCCAGCATCATCTACTCCCCACAATTCTGCCCCATGCAACATTTTGCTTTCTACTGTGGCAGTGCAAATTCTTTCAAGCCATTTGACATTTATGTCTCCTTTTGCTACAGACATCTTTTTTCGTTCACTCCAACTTCCATTCAAATTTAGTCTTACCCAAAGTACTGTTTCTCACTAAAACATGAAACTTAATTCAGACTGAAATAATGGATGTAAAAAGTAGGACTTACATCTTGAGAGTTTACAAGAATGTCATCATGAAGAATGGCATTCATCTCTTTCAAGATAAGCTTTTGCAGATCTTCATAAGATGTCTCACGGCCAACCTGCATCGTGTAAGGACTGCAAAACCTTGCGCAATGATCATCCACTATGAGAAGATTTACCCAACACAGCAGAATGTATGCTCCACCAACACCATCTTCAGCTGCCTCTTTCAGTTGTGGCATTTCTAAGCAATATACAGGATCAGTCTCCTTGATGCACGACACTGGCTGCGAGTCTGGAAAAATAAATCAAGAGGTGCAAATTATGACATACATCAGTACTATCTATAGAATGTCACATCATTTAAAAGTAGAGTTGTAGTTTTGGTATAATACCAAATTGGGGTGTTTTACAGTATAATACGTGGTATTGGTAAAACTGATTGGAACATGACATAAATGTTTGTAAGGAATATGAACATTTTTTGTTTTGAAAACTGATACTGATTTCATAATGTTAATAGTATTATAGCTATATCATATACAGACTCAAAGGAAACACACATTAATTTGTCAGTGCTGCAATATTTTGCATGACATTACTTGGCTTACACTTAAACAAAAAATAACTGCACTCATTGCAAAAGAAAGTAAAACTACAATACTTTATGTAATAATTGTGAGGCATTAATTATTAATAGCTGCAACAATTCCCAAGATTAATCGACCTGCTCATCAGATGACAATTGCAGTTGTTGATTCTTAACTGGTTTTGGTGCATCTGTATGGTCATCCCTGTACCTGAGATTCCATTGTACCAAAACCAGCTTTTCGGTTGTTGCCAGAGAAAGTCTGTTCCTGGTTTTTGTGTGGATTCGCCCATGGGTAGACAGTTATGGCTGATGATGGTGGTACATGCATAAGTTTAGATACTGGTGAACTTTTTGGTTGTTACCAGAGAAAGGCTGCTTGTGGTTTTTGTGTGGATCCGTCCACGAGTAGACCAACTGTGACTGATGATGGTGGTACATGCAGAAGTTTAGATATTGGTGAACTTTTTGGTTGTTACCAGAGAAAGTCTGCTTGTGGTTTTTGTGTGGATTCGTCCACGGGTAGACCAACTGTGACTGATGATGGTGGTACATGCAGAAGTTTAGATACTGGTGAACTTTTTGGTTGTTGCCACAGAAAGTCTGCTTGTGGTTTTTATGTGGATTCGTCCATGGGTAGACCAGTTGTGTCTGATGAGTGGTGGTACATGCAGAAGTTTAGATACTGGTGAACTTTTCGGTTGTTGCCAGAGAAAGTCTGTTCCTGGTTTTTGTGTGGATTTTCCCACGGGTAGACCAATTGTGGCTGATGATGGTGGTACATGCAGAAGTTTAGATACTGGTGAACTTATTGGTTGTTGCCAAAGAAAGTCTGTTCCTGGTTTTTGTGTGGATTCGCCTATGGGTAGACCAGTTGTGGCTGATGAATGGTGGTACATGCAGAAGTTTAGATACTGGTGAACTTATTGGTTGTTGCCAGAGAAAGGCAGCTTGTGGTTTTTGTGTGGATTCACCCATGGGTAGACCAGTTGTGGCTGATGAATGGTGGTACATGCAGAAATTTAGATACTGGTGAACTTATTGGTTGTTGCCAGAGAAAGGCAGCTTGTGGTTTTTGTGTGGATTCACCCATGGGTAGACCAGTTGTGGCTGATGAATGGTGGTACATGCAGAAATTTAGATACTGGTGAACTTATTGGTTGTTGCCAGAGAAAGTCTGTTCCTGGTTTTTGTGTGGATTCGCCTATGGGTAGACCAACTGTGACTGATGATGGTGGTACATGCAGACGTTTAGATACTGGTGAACTTATGGTTGTTTGCCACACAATCCTCTCCATCAGAGAGAAGGTGAAACATGTTGAGCAGGAGCTCTCAAACTGTCCTGAGAAAAATTATCATCAATAGCTTTACATTTGGCTAAGCTAGCCAGATTATTCCACTGTGATGCCTTTGCACATTGCTTAAAGACAAGTTGTCTGGTGCTTATGCACAATGGCAATTGTTGCAGTCGTGATGGTTGCATATTGGAGGGATGTTTTTAAAGTAGGTGCAATAAAATATGAACTACTGAATATTTTGGCTAACTAATTTTTTATTCGATTCTGTATAACTTAAGCTTTCTTTCCACACATTTTTCATAGTCAATTAAATTTATTCTAGTGTGGATAAAATAAACTTTAGTGGCTCCTCCTAATAGAAGTTCGTCAACAGTCCATGAAACAAACTTACAGTTTCTAAGACACATTTTTTTCTGTATTTAAGATTCCATGGTAGAAGAAATTGCATTATTGGTATTGCTAGTTTCAGGGGATGGGGACAAACTAGTGGTCCAGAAGTCAGACCTTTATCACAGAGCAGCTGAAAGAAAACAATTCTGAATCTGCAGGATAATGTGACTCAACATTTGTCTTTCAAGAGGTTTTTGTACGCAAATGTCTCCTAGGAGATTATCATAGTTCATTTTCAATGCAGAAAAATTTAACTCCAGAAACAGCTACAAACTTCCTGATGAACTGGCAACGGAAGTCTGTGACAAGGTTCTAAAAAATGTATGCTACGCTAAATGAAATGTTAAAAAAAAAAAATAAAAAATAAAAAAAAAAAAAAAAAAATTGATAACTGGTGTAAGGTTTAAAGACTTCGGTAAAAAATAGACTACGTAAAATATTTAGTAGTTTGTACTTCATTGCAAAACACACCTTACTTTTAAAATACCACTCGTATTATACATATTATACTATGATTAATGCAGTAATATACAATGTGTTTTGGTACTATATGGTATTTTTACAATTCTAGTTATCTATATATAAAGCACTGCAAATGTACCAGTCAGAGGAGCATCAAGACTTTTTATGAAGCTGGAGGTTATTGTGTATTTACAATGAAGACTTCATGATTTTGGCCAAAGTTTCGTCCAACACATTTATCTCTTTTTGAATTTGGAATAGAAAAACTAAAAATCTGATGTGTTACACTCACATTACTTTCTCTACTCTTGTACAAACTATTTTTACAAACGCTTGTTCTCCGTATGCTTCATGTTAATCGAGATATCGAGATGTCAATCTTATTGCTAATTTTCTTGTAGATGCAAGGGGAATTGGTAGGCTTTAAGCGATAGTCAAATATTTTAAAAGCTGGTTGCTATGTGGAGTATTCCATTCTCTTTGCATTACCAGGACAAACAAAATAAATAACAAATTTGAGAAAAAGTCTAAGTATTGGAAAATTTAAGGGAATAACAAGCAATATCTCAAAAATGGTTCACCCAACCAAAAAAATGTATATGACATAAATTGTGTATTTTAACGCGATCTAAATTTTTTGTGTAGTAAAATTTTGTCTCTCTCTTATGGTTTACCAGTTATACAAAAGTTGTTCAGAATGAAGAAAGTTCAAGATATACATTTCATTTGTCATGAAAATACCTTAAACATATGATATTTTAATCAAAATCATTAGAGCCATTTTTGAGAAAATTAAAATTTTCGAAAAATGTTCCATGTAAAGTGTAATCTGGGGTGGGGGGGATTTTCTTGAAAACCTTCGTGTCGCATCTCTGGAAGATACTGAACCTAAATACCAAGTTTGGTGTTTATCTGACTGTTCGTTTCTGAGTTATGCTGTTCACAGACAGACATACAGACACACAGACATGTTTCCAAAAATGTTTTTTTTGGATTCAGGGGGTCTCAAAACATGTATTTCCGGTGAAATCTCGGTATCAAATTTTTGGGTGGAATACAATACTTCTACTACTTACTATACGTAGTGGAGAAAGTAAAAATTATTTGGCACAGCATAGCAGTCATGTGTGTGCACCCAGTTGTAAAGTGCTGTGGTGAAATTATGCAGAACCTCCTAGATCTATTTGCTATGTCTGAAAAATATCCACACACACACCAGGTTTAAAGCCTAGTTCCTTTTTTTTAAAATAAAAAGAGTTGAAGGTTGTTACACTACATCACTAAAATATTCTTACTTGAACGCGTTTCGGGAGACGGTTTTCTCCCATCGTCAGCATGTCCAACTCCTAGTTCCTTTGTTTTTCTCTATTTTTTCACTTGTTTCTACTGCTGCCTAATGTATAAGCATTACTGCACTAAATAAAAACAAATTCAATACTGCAGTTTTATTGGAGGTATGTCCACTAAGGCTCGGTGCACCCAAAAGGAGCATTTTAGAAAAAAAACGTTCTATAGATGTATCTCAGTCTGTGAGCAGCACGACTCAAAAAGTCATATAAATACAAAACTTTGTACTCAGGTAGAAAGGATGCATGGCAAAGATTTTCATAGAATTTCCTACACATTCACTGCTGATCTTGTTAAAGCACAGCATTTATGTTCAAATAAATTTGTTTGTGGCATCAAACATTTCTAAGATATTCTTTGTTATTGGTTTCAATTTTCAGATACTTATGCTTTTTTTAGTGGTAAGTTGCCATTGGTTTTTTCTTGTGATCATGCAAAGAGCATGGAATTTTGAAGCCAACATACAGCAACTTTGCCCACTGTATCCTTGTCTTGATTAACAAGAAGTGGATACTTAGAAGAGATGCTTTTGTAACAAGAGTGAATAGAGAAAGTCATGCGAGTACAACATATCAGATTTTGTTTTTCTTTTCCATTTCATCTTAGTATTGCATAAAGTGAGTTTATACTGTAAGCAACTAGCACAAAAACTGCCCTTAAAAAACCCTACCTGGAAAGCCAATGATTTATTAGAAATACATTTCCACATACCTGCAAATGTTCTGTGGAAGCCCAGGTCATCAACCTCTGTAAGTAACATATGCGGCTCTGCTATACCCGTATCAGAAGCTAAGAGCTCCCTCAGTTCTCGAATCTCTGCATGAATTGGAAGCGACAAACCTATTTTTACCTGAAAAAAAAAAGAGGAAATTTATTGCATGATAAAATTTTGTACATATTTTAAAGAAATGAAAGGCCTCTGTGTAGCCTTTGTGATTAAATGTGATAATTAAAATTTATTTCTAATTTTTCCTCTTAAAATGCCTTCTATATGCAAATTATGAAAGCTTTCTACAAACGAGGTGCTATCCATTAGTTTTAGGGACCATGGGACTGGATCCCCAGCATTTTGTCTTAACCTGACTTTAAACTTATACTCTGCGAAGGGCTGAGAATAAACCCTCAATAAGTCGGACACACCCGCACCTGAGGCATGAATGTACATCATCACTTTGCATTAGTTTGCAAATTAATGCATGTTTCATTATACAATTTTCCTTTAAGTTTATGCTTACATCAGGGATGCTGAACCTCTTAGGTCTGAGATCCTTCACTTTCAAAATTTTTAGCTGAATACGCACTAACTGATGATTAGAGTTGACAAACAAACTTAATGTGGCCCATAAATTGTTAACCGTTCATTGTAATTTAGTGTAACATACTAAAACATACTTCACTTATGTCAGATGGCTAAGATCAGGAAACATTTTTCGGAAACATTTTCATTTACATTAAGAAGAATAAATATAATCCAATTACTCATCAATATGCAGTCTTCAGGAGTTTAATACGTAACACTCCACAGTTTACCCCTAGACCAAGAAAAATACTTAAAAGAATATCATCATATTTTAGAAATAGCAAGCCTCAATAATTTTGAACCACGTTCCATAAAAAAGTTAATCAAACGTGATTTGACAAGACAAAAAAAAAAAAAAAAAAAAAAAAAAAAAAAAAAAAAAAAGTGAAGTAAGCAATTGACCACATTAAAAGAAACATAATAAAGATTGGAAGTATAAAAAAATTTACATATCATCCATGGGCATTTAATAAAGTTGAAAAGATTTTCAAAGAATTTAATATTCGATTGGCTTTCCAAAACAAATCAAGTTTGAATAATTTACTCAACAAACCTCTCAAAAACACTATACCATTCAAAATTAAACCAGGAATTTATCAAATCAACTGTGATGATTGTGAGAAATTTACATAGGGAAAACTATAACAAATATGAACACCAGATTGAAGAAACACTAAAGAAACATAAAAAACAAGCAAACAGATAAGTCAGTAGTAGCTCACCATTTTTGGTTTGATAATCATGAAATTGGACAAGATATTAAATTGTTAAAACCTTTAACTTCAGCTTTATAATTGAAAATTTGGGAAAATATTTATATTTACAAAAAGAAGCTCATTTGTTGAATTTTGAGATATCACCGCTGAACGAACTAATGAAGTTATGTAGAACTACCGCTAGAGGGCAACAAGGTCACAATACACTAAATGCGGAACGGCAGCCAGCCATCAGTCACCAAACAGTTAAATGGAGACAAATGTCTTTGAAAAATGTTTCCTGATCTTACTCATCTGACATAAGCGAAGTATGTTTTAGTATGCGACTCTCTATATATTTTAATATGTATATTGCTTCACTTTCAATAGTGCTTTGAATCTTAATAATTTTAAGTTTATAATAATCTGTGAAAAGTCTTACAAGAACCAACCAAGCTGAGGTGAGAATCATCTGTAGCTTATCTCAACCTTAAAAGACAGTGTGAAGGTAAATGGGATATCTCTGTCTCTATCTAATGTATACATGATGCCATTAGCTTTGTCCTTTTCTACTCTCATGGTGTCACCAAGTTGCTCATAAATTATAACATGCTGTAAATATTCATTTGCTATAAATTTCAATTTTGAACGTTTTCCTATACAGAATATTTTTCTTTATCAGATTATATCATTTTTAGAGCCTTTACAGATTTTGTGGACACAAATTTCTAAACCAGTCTTTCAGTAAAAGTCCGATATTTGCTGTTTCCATGCTTATCAAGTAGTAACTAATTAACTAAAGGGTAGAATGCAACAATATTTTTTTCTTAGCTAGTGTGCTTATACCTGCCGTGTTTGAATTCTCTACCTTTAACAATATGAGCAGTATAATTTTTTAAATTAAATATTTTCGCAACATTCTATACCTATTCAGCAGAAAAGCCAGCCAGCGAGAAACTGTTTTGTTACTGGGTTTACAACGGGAACCAAGCGAGAGAAAATGTTGAGGAGGGTTAGAGGCATTTTTTAAAAGAAGGCTGAATCCTGTAACTTCTTGCATTCATTGTGTATGACAAAAGTTATCCATTTATTCAGCTAACAAGCTAGGAACGACATATACGTCAGTAAAGGTTAAGGAAATGGGTATGTTTAAAGTAGTGAAGTGTTATGTAGTTTATTTATTTAATATTATACATAAATATTTATGGTTATGGAGGGAGAAGCTTGGACGAAATGTTGGTAAATTAAGAAGAGTAATAATGAATGTGTTAAGATTATTAAAGTAAAATGAGTGTTAGTAAGGCAGTAAAAGAAACAGCTAAGGCTACCTGTGTGTTCAGAAACAGTAGTGTATAGAATACAAAGGGAATGAATAGAATCTCTAAGGACCCATAAAAAAAAAAAAGAATCAAAACAGGGTGGAGGAAACAAAAGCATGTGTGTTGATACCCTGGCGAATTATAGTTTTGTCATTTTATATCTCCATATATCTTTGATAATATATATTTTTATGCCTGTAAAATTGTATTTCAAAGTACTAAAAACACAAAGAGAAGACAAAGTGCACATCAAAATTAAATGTCTTACAACAGCCTTAAATAGCAGTGCAGATATTTCACTATTTGGTGATGTATCATTCACAAGATGACATTAAATTGGTACAACAATTGCAGCTGGGTGCCAAATTTGCAAGTGTATGTAAGGCACATGTGGCAAAGGTGCACCCCACTTAATCTGCACTGTCTTAAGCGAGAGACGCAATATAGTTTGTTTGTATGTTGAGAAGGGACAGAGAGACCTACCATATTGAAATCTCTGCTGTAACTTTTCTAACATAATTGACGTTATACCTGATGGTGATAAACAAAAATTCAGCTGCCCCTTTGAACATAAAGCATACACAATCAGTAGCACAAAAATACATACAGTTTCCTTCATCACTCTGAGCATCTCCTGAGAAATATTATTTCTATTCCACACCAGACCTGGCTAAACACCACAAGTGTGTTGTTAGTCCTATGTCTAATCATGATGTCAAGGGACGTCCAGCAGCCACAGTTGCCATGTCTGACAATATTAGGGCAAAGATCTTGGGACCACCTTATTAAAACAGGTAATGGAGTTTTGGTTTTGAAAGTTTAGCAAGATGCCCATTCTGCTAGTGAAGTTTCACAACAGAAAATGCTAATAAGCACAGATAATTACACTCAAAAAATGTTTAAAACACGTAATGCCACTTTCATAACGTTTGTTAACTCATTAAGGCAATGCATTGTTGAAATTTGGTTAGCAAAATGTGAACATTTTCCATTTTTTAATATTAAAAACTTTAAAGCCACTAATGATCTGTATACCAATTAGCTAAAGCAGCATGTTGAATGTTGGTCTGGGTGGCTCAGTTGTTAGGCACTGGCCTTCTCATTCCAAGGCTGTGGGTTCAAACCTAGCCCAGACCGATGGTTTTAAGTGTGCTTAAAAGCGACAGCCTCATGTCAGTAGATTTACTAGCATGTAAAAGAAGTCCTGCGGGATGAAATTCCAGCACACTGGCGGCGCTGATATGATCCTGGGAATTGATAGCGTCAATTGTTAGTATATATATATTGTTAATAAACATGCAGAACTTTAAACTCCATTTTTCACTTTTCAAAATGCTCCTTGCACTACACTATTAGCTTGAAATTTGCAGGAGAGCATCAGGAACTATGGATTTAAAAATCATATTACACTAGTTATAAACAGTTCAGCTGAAATTAATTATTTTTCATAACTCAAATGAAAAAGTTGAAAAATTCAATAACATGTGAACAAAAAATTTTCTGTTTTAACTAATTAAAATTAAGAAATGGCTGCACAAACACTTCTTTATTTTTGTATACTAAGCTCAAATTAAAAATTTGGGAGCAATACAATAAACCTTAGGGTCCAAGGAACATTTCATATTACCATATCAAAATGTTTTAGTTATGAATAAAAAAAATTAATATCTTAACAACAGTTGGATACAGTTCGTTAAAATTGTGTGTGTACTACATGTCTTTATCTTCCGAGTATATGGTAAAAAAGTGAAATAATAAAAGAAAAAAAAAACTGTTGATTTTTTATTTTCACAGATGCACTGCCTTAAGCTTCTAGAGCTGTTGTCTTTGCATTCTGATTTTAACAAAACATTGTTATGCAGTACAATTATTTATTTTCCAAATTTATTTCTACACTACCTTAAACTCCACTTTTATCTATATGACTCCTTAAAAATTTGGGTTAATTACAGCAAACTAACACAAAGGCTGACTGTGGTATTCGACTGGTACATTCCAATCTGCACCACTAGCTTTACTTCAATTTAAGCACTATTTTCATGCAGTTTTATTTGAAATAAGTTACCTGGCGAGGTTGCTGAGAGGTATAGAGGACCGTAACGTAAACCGGCCTCCTTTGGTTCTGTGGTACAGGCACTGAGACACAGAGGAATGGGTCGAAGGTGTTACTTTGGCGTTGGCATCGTGGGCACGTAAGTGACGACCGAAACTGAGCTTGGAACACTGCATGAACAAAACTGTTGTTGCAGCGCACATGATTTGCCAGGGTCTCTGCTGCCACCACCTCATCCGGCCTTCCAAATGAGTTCTGCAATTTAAGGAAATTACAAATATATAGAAAACAGTTGAGATGAAGTAAATATTTTTCTCTGTTGGAAGTAATTACTGAAATTGTTTTCAAAATTCTGATGTCTGTAAGTGATAGTTTTGTATTAATATGCTAATGAGTGGACTATAAATAAACTCTTACAAAAACTTATAGTGAATTGCCGAGAGAATCTATAGCCTGTAGAAAGCTCTATAAACTGAAATTTCTTCGATGAAGGCAGTAGTTGTAGTTTATGATGAAGCAGTAAAAAGGATACAGTGCAGTTTATAGCTTGCTCAACACAATTTTTTTTTGGGGGGGGGGGGCTTATTTAATATGGTCTTAACATTTTTATCATATCATATGTAAGTTATTCGGTAAACACAACTCAGTGTGTGCTAAAGAGTTATGTAGTTACATTCCTGTGCCATCAGTTTGAGTAACTTATTGATGTTCTCAGTAAGAAATTAAAATTAAATTGAGTTTTACTTATGGACGCTCTTTAACTGCTATGGTTCTTAGCGTCCCTTTCTATATTGGGTGTGAAAGACCGGAAATTATGATCAAGAGGTCTCTTTATCAGGCTTGAGGTTCTTTTATGTGCCATAAATCTATGACACAGAACCACTGGCTTTCTTCCCTTCCAAAAGAAGCCATGCTAAGAATTTTTACGCCCGGAAAAATGCATTGCCCTCTGCCAGGTTTGAACCTGCAACCTTGGGAACTAGAGGCTTGCATGGTACCCCTAGACTAGGCCTTCAGTAAGCAATTGCCTGTCATAACTACTTTATTGTTATTGGTGTAATTGGAAGGTTTAAATTCATTTATATTTAATTCAAAGTTAATTTTTATTGCTTTTTTGTGTGTTAGAGTTTGGGGGATGATGATGATGATGATGATGATGATGATGAAGAACCCTGAGTGACTTCCTTTAAGAGGCCTACATGTAGGTTCTTGGAGCCCTTTGTGTCTCTTTACCTGGGCATTACTTAAGCTCACTGGTCCAAATGAAATGGACCATGTCCTTAATATCTGCCCTTCTCATCTCCTCAGGTTCCAAGAAGGACCCTGGGGAAACAATCTATGCATAGAGAAACCTTTTCATTCACATAGTATATACTGTGAGGTCTCAAAATCCCTCATACATTTTTGACATAAAGGGAGCCCCATTATGTATAAATGTCCACAGAAAGTGTTATAACCCACACCTCTTCTGAACTTAGATCTAGTCAAATTCAAGAGGAACTCACTCACTTTCCCGTCAGACCCCTATATAAAAGCGGTGGTACGCTTACTCCAGATTTCAAGATGAGCCCTCGTCATACTCTGGGTTATCTCATAACCAAGGGCAGAGGAAATATTACATTTAATCCAAAATTTTGATACAGCTGTTTTACCAGATACACCTTTTGAGTTAAAAAATAAATTTAAGAAATCCGATGTGTTACAAATACATGACTTTCTCTACCCACTATCACCACAGGCTATTCCCAGAAAATTCAATGTATACATTTTTCATCAAATTATCTTTAATATATGGTATTTTAATAAAAATTGTTAGAGGCATTTTTTAGAAAATAGAAAATTTGGAAAAAATGTTACAAGTAAAGGGTAGTTGGGGGTCAAGGGAGTTTGTTGACAATCTTTGTGTCGCATCTTTGGAAGATACTGAACTTAAATACCACGTTTGGTATTTATCCGATTTTTCGTTTTTGAGTTATGCTGTTCAGAGACACATCTTTTTCTTCAACTGCCTTGGGTTCAGGGGACCTCAAAACATATTTCCAGTGAAATCTCGGTATCGAATTTTTGGGCAGAATACTATACTTCCCCTACTTACTATACGTAGTAGAGATTGTAAACATACTTTTTTGGATTTAGGAGTGCTGCAAAATATATATATTTTCGGTTAATCTAGACATCGAATTTTGGGGGGAATACTTCCCCTAGTTACTATACGTAGAGTGAAAGTAAATTGTTTTTATTCAGGGGCCTCAAAACATGTATTTCCTGTGAAATATCGTAATCGAACTTTTGGGTGGTATACTTCCCTTACTATACGTAGCAGAGAAAGCAATTTTTTCCCCCTTTCTTTCCTTTCTTTCATTTGGATCCAAGAGGCCTCAAAACATATATTTCAGGTGAAATATCGGTATCGAATTTTTGGGTGGAATGCAATACCTTCTCTACCTACTAGTAACGTGGTAGATACAGTAAAAATATTTTGCAGAAAAGTGAGTAGAGAAACTAATAGTAATGTAAAACATAATAATATTTATTATTATTATTATTATTATTATTATTATTATTATTATTATTATTATTATAAGTCCAGTAGTCAATGTCGTCTGAACAAGCTCGCAATCTCGAGTTAATGAAACGTTTTCTCTTGATGTGCCCGTTTGCTGCGTGGAATCGCAAGAAAGTTCGCAGCCCAGGACGTTTTGCTGGCAAGGCATCAAATTACAAGGGCCATGCTTCACGGTCCACAGTCTCAGCTGCCGTGCTCAGGTTACCGTCGTGTTGTGATGCGCAATATGTGCCAAGAAAGCGACATTTTGCCCGCGCCAGGAATGCAGCCAACAACCAGGGAATTTATGTTTGCTTATAATGAGCACTGTGTGAGTCAGCAACTCCGTCTACAATATTATTACGCAGCTTATTGTTTCAAACACAGTGCATTAATGCTCAATGTTTTTTACTGAAACTGATGACAGCCTTCTTATTTGTATAATTCCTACTTCCCTATTTGAATAGCTTTTATTTATTTATTTATTTATTTTATTAACTACTTCCTTTGTCACCTACCTATACCTAAGTACTGCATTCCATCCAAAAATCGACAACGAGATTTCACCGGAAATACATGTTGTTTAAAATCTTCCCCCGCACCAAACTATCCCTTACATGGGAGATTTTACGAAATTATTGATTTTCTAAAAAAAAAAGGCTAACAATTAGATTAAAATACCACATATTAAAGATATTTACACGATAAATGAAATGTATATCTTGAATTTTCTGTAAATAGCCTATGAAGTCCTCTTTATTCGGAAAGAATTTTACATATTTCTATATAACCTGTAAACGTTAAGCAATAGAAGAAAACGTACTACAAAAAAAAAAAAAAAAAAAAAAAAAAAAAACACGGATCTCTTTAAAACACAACTTATTTTTTTATAGCATTAGCCACTTCCAAGTTATGCGTTATTAATGGTTCGAACTGTTCCATACTTAGCCATTCTTTTCAAGTCCTGTCGATTTTCAGTTGTTTCTCACGATGTTATGGAAACGGTATGGAATTTTAAGACCAGCGTATAGCCTCCAGTTCTTTATTTGTATCTATAACGAAATGTGTAATGTAGCTATTTCCGGAAAGGTTTATCTCGATTAAAATAAAGAAAATACGAAAATAAACTTTCGTAAGAATAATTTGTACATCCACCAATAAACGATAGCGGGCAGTGAAAGCCATGTGAATGTAACACATCATTCTGCTGGGGAATTCTTTAAAATAACCTTATTATGCATTATTTTGTCATGCATTTTAAACAATACATTAAAAAGTAGTCACTTGATATTCGTTTATATATATCCTGGGGGAGTTTAAAGTGTTCGGACTAAAATTGCTAAATTATACAAATTTAAAAGAAATTAGCAGACATTTTTACTGCAGATTTGCTCAGCACTGTTATAACATAAAAATGATTTTCATGGTCTTATGTACCTCACTTTCCAAGAAAATAATTTTCCAAAATGAAAATCTAGCTTTATGTGAAATGCCCCGGTGATGAAAATTTGGGAAGTTCAAACTTATACATTTTGCATGCTCTTTGCATGAAAGCGAGAAAAAAGAATTAAGAAAAAAAAAACAGCGACTTCCCAGTTGAAAAGTTCAAGTCCAGCATTTGAAAATTCAAGCCAATAACAGAGTATCTGGGAAATTAACCAAGCGAGATGGCTCAAGCGGTTGCCTCTATGGCCCGCATTCGGGAGGTCGTGGGTTCGGTTCCCGCACCGACCTTCCTGATCCCATGGGTTTTTTCTGGGATTTCCCCAGGTCACTAGATGAATGCTGGGAAGGTTCATTGACTCCCCCGAATTTCTCTTCCCTCATTCCCTCTCATTTCATCTTCCTCTTTCACATTACAGGTTGGCTCCGGGGCTGTATGCCGAAAGACTACGGACAGATGGCGCAGAGGGCTTGCGTGTCGAAAATTCTTCTCGCCTCCGTCAGATGGAGGCCGCCCAAGTCTCCGCTGGAGGGGGCCTGTGAGTCACCCTCCGGTGGTTTGGTAGGGCTACTTTGAGCGCTCTCCGGTTTGTTGGTCAAGCTTGTAACTGTTAGAGACCTCTGCGCGACTCTGTCACCTGCGTCGGCCGGTCCTGCAGCCCATACGTCACCTGCTGTTCCTTCATCTCATTATTTCCTCCCGGGGGTGTATGCACAAAAGATCCCTGTGCGGGTCGAGGTGCTAGGTGTCTGCTCCGTAGCGTAATCCTAATATTTCAGAAATTAAAAGTTTTATTTGCCATAAATTAACGAAATCTACATTTTTGGTAGTAAGATTTTGTCTGCCTCTTACCAATTACACAAAAGTCATCCAGTATGAAGAGAACTTGATAGACTATTCCCAACAAATTCAACTAACGAAACATTTTCCATGTAAAGGGTAGTTTGGGTCGAGAAGGGATATTCTTGAAAATTTTCGTGTCGCATCTTTGGAAGGTGCTGAACTTAGATACCAAGTTTGGTGATTATCGGACTGTTTGGTTTTGAACTATGCTGTTTACAGACACACACAGACGGATCTTTTTTATTCAAGGGCTTCTCAAAACCTGCATTTGCAGTGAAATCTTGGTATCGAAGTTTTGGATGGGATATAATACTTACTCTACTTATTATACGTTAAGCAGTGGAGAACGTAAAAAGCAACAAGAAACTCACAAATTAAAATATGTACCCAACTTGGTGCAAATTGTGATACAATTGTTTAGCTGTTTGAGGAACCATTACATGGCCTCCGAATAAAACTTGGTAACCTGTTGCTATGCTGAATATTCAACGGGAAGGGATTCGTTTTGGGGCACACCAGAGATTGTTACGACGATAAGAACCGGAATATTCATACCCATTTCGTGCAAAGTGCCATTCAGAGTAATCGCAATGAAATACGGAATCCTCGGGGAGTGACACATTTATGTAATTGTGTTCCACTCTTTCTTTTGTCCTACTGAAGAACTAGCCAACTTTTCTTTCTTTCCTCAATATCATGTAGCCCTAAGGATATACATATATTTTTACTTTCTCTACTTTAGTAGATACATAGTAGGTAGAGAAGATACTGCATTCCACCCAAAAATTCGATACCGAGATTTCACCATAAATACACGTTTTGAGGCCCTACAAATAAATATTTTTTTTAGAAAAACTTCTGTGTCTGTGTGTGTGAACAGCATAACTCAAAAACGACAAGTCGGATAAACCCAAACTTGGTATTTAGGTTCAATACCTTGTAAAGATGCGCCAAGAAGATTTTCAAAAAAAATCCCCCAACCCCGAACTACCCTTTACATGGAACACTTTCGATTCTTTTTATTTTCTAAACAATGGGTCTAATGATTTGTATTAAAATATCACATAATAATATTTACATGACAAATAAAATGCATATCTTGAATTTTCTGGGAAAGCCTTTTAAGTCCTCTTCATTCGGAAGGAATTTTGTATAACCTTGTGTAACTGGTAAACGTTAAGCGATACACAAAAACGTACTCCACAAGAAATGTAGATCTCTTTAAAACACACAATTTATTTCAAGTGCCTTTTTTGTGGCATAAGTCATTTCTGAGATATCAGTTATTATCGGCTCGAATTGTTCATTAAAGGCCATTCTTTAAAGTCCTGTCAAAATTCAGTTGTTTCTCGCAATGTCATGGAAACATATGGAATTTTAAGGTCAGCATGTAGCGTCCAGTTGTTCAACATTTGACTATCGCTGTTCTCTTTGTATCTATAACGAAATGTGTAATGTAGCTGTTTCTGCAAAGGTTTATTTGGATTAAAATATAGCAGATAGAAAAATAAGCTTGTATACCCACTAATAAGGGATAGAGGGTAGAGAAAGTAATGTGAATGTAATAGATTTTTTTTTTAAAAAAACTTATACGCTGCCTTTAACATCTAAGGTCATATCGGCGGCTCTGCCTTTGGAACAATTTTATTGCTCATCGGCAATGATGTTCACTCATAGACGATAATTCTATTATCCTGTTATTCTTTGGATTTGTTTAATTTGGGGTTTCTATTTAGACATTAATTTCACACACACGTTTACACCATGGCTCTAGGGAGGATGGGGAATAATCCTGGCTAAACAAAAATTCCCATCCTCCAATCAGGAATCGAGTCCGAGACCTGTAGATTTGGAAGCTACCATACTTATCATTATTATAAAGCACACTGTATAAAGTTTATGCAAGAAGACCACGTGCTGTTGATGACATGATTAAGTTCACTGGGGAGACTTGCCAAGAAATTGATACAAATAAAGAACTGAGTAGTAAAATGTGTTTGAATGTCAAATTTAGATTAGAGCAGTGTGTAAATGCTGCAGACCAACAGTTTGGATATTAACAAGAGAATATTTCAATACTACGTGTTACTTCATAAACCTATATAGTGTTAGTTTCTCTACATACTTGATACAATGCTCTTCATGCGATCTTTTAGTCCCTCCACAGTACGGCAGGTTAATAGCTTTCAGCACTTCCCAAAACGGTTGGTAACAAGGCAATGTTTAGTGCCTGTCAAGAACACGGCCGTAGCATTGATGGTGCCCAAAGCACCATCCCTATTGTAACATGGGTTGTGAATGACGGTCAGTGTCAAGACTGTCTCTGCCAGGGTACAGGGGTGTTTTAATTAAAGTTGAAAATGTTGTCGACTGAGCAGTGAAGAATATTTTTAGAGGTGGCAAATATACAGAAAAAGTGAAACAAAAATTTACGAGTAGTTTCCAAATTTCAGATTAACGATTTAATAAATAAATTTGGCGAGACTGGTTCTGTTCATGATGCTGCAAGAAGTAGTAGACTCCAATTGTTTCTTCTGTGGTGCTGCGAAGTCAAGAGAGTATAAAGATAATCCGAAAACCATACATGAACTGAAAGTGCAGGATAATTTTCATTGATTATCTCCAAAAGGGAAAAGCAATCAATGGCGAGTATTACGCAAACTTACTGCAGCGTTTGAATGATGAAATCAGGCAAAAAACGGCCGCATTTAGCGAAAAAGAAAGTTCTGTTTCATTAAGACAATGCACCAGTTCACATATCCATTATCGTCATGGCCAAAACCAATGAGTTAAAGTTCGAATTTCTTCCTCATGCATCCTATTCGCCAGACTTAGCCCCCTCTGATTATTTTCTGTTTCCAAAGTTGAAGAAATGGCTTGGTGGTAAAAGATTTGCCAACAATGAAGAGGTGGAGTTTGCAGTTGATGGATATTTTGCAGAACTCGACGGTTCTCGCTATACAGTATCGAAGCGATTGGACATCGCTGGGAAAAGTGTATCGAGCTGAAAGGAGACTATGTAGAGAGGCACGCACACACACGCACAGATCTTTCACTATTTTTTTTTAATTCAGAGAGATTCCAAACATGTATTTCCGGTGAAATCTCGACATGGAATTTTTTGGTGGAATACAATACTTATAAAAGTAGGTGGTGTAGATGTGTGGCGTCACGAGTGTTACCTTGTGGACTGGTATGGCAGAGGCGAAGGCCCACCGTGCTATCCTAGAGTTTCGAAGCACACGATTCCGTCACATCCATCATTTCTATTATCTATGCCACTGATAAATCTTTAGCACGACAGCTCTCATTGCAAGTTTTAGATGCTTACTGCTAGCCGATTTTATCTCTAAAAGCTATAAGGCTTACGTGGTCACTAAGTACAGGCAAATAAATTGTGCGGACCTCGGGAAGGAACCTAAGGTAAAAACGGACGGTAATTAAGGGAAGCCCCCATGGGCATGACGTATGCGCAGTCGTTACCTCAGCTGCGTGCATTAATTGTCTCTCTCAGACGGAAGGGGAGCCAACTTCTCGGTATGATAATGAGCATTGGATTCCTCCACAAGCATACCTATGCGGCAGCGAACAGATGCTCGCACAAAAAACATTAAATGTGTCCCAGGTATTTATGCTGCTTTCCTGTTTTATCCTTTATTTCAGTCGCAGTAACAACTAACAAGAAAGTGACAATGTACCCGAAGAAAGTTCTGCCTGAGGTGAAAATAGCATTGTCTATAGCACTGCAGATAGAACGTTAAAATTGCTGTATTCACTCATGATATCTATACAAACACTGTTACCAATTTTTACCCTCTTCTATGCACAAGATTATAATTAGTTCAACTATTCATAATTATCCGACAAGTAGTAGCAATATTTACTTAAACAAATGTAAATATAGTACAACACAAAATAGCTTTGAAACAGTGTTGATTAATCTATTCAAAAACTTACTTGACAATATTACCAAACTTTCAGACTATAAACTTAAAACAGATTGTAATACATTGAAAAGAAAAATAGATATCCTCTCTCTAAGGCCAAATAATATTACAATATTATACAGGATGATTTATGAAGAACTGACACAGTTCTCTCTTTAATTATTCTGTTCGAAATTCACCCAATGCTCCAATTTTACCACCAAACTAAGCAGTATGTTCTGGAGTTTCGATTGCGTGTCACTAGATGCGCAGATGTTCGTTTTATTCGTAATTGTTAGTTTTATTGTCGGCAACTGTTTTTGAGATTTTGTTCTAGTCAACGTGAAAATGGAGTACACATTAAATGAACAACTCTTCCTTGTAAAACAATACTGGATTACGAATTCAATTACAGCTACTCAAAGGGCATACCAGAAAGAATTTGATGTTGGAATCCTCCCCAAAGAAACACAATACTGGGACTGGTAAATAAATTGGAAACAACTGGATCTCTGGTTAGTGAAAAAGGCAAAACTCGTTCATCTAGGCTTCCTACGGTTGTTGCTGACGTTAGAGCACGACTGGATCTGTCACCCAAAACATCATTAAGACGTTTGTCGCAGGAGACAGGGTACAGCTACCCTGTATAATACTGAATTTACGTAATACATCTTAACGTTGATGTTGCTATCTATGTAATTCTATTGTTTTGTTAAAGTTGTTTATATGTTTACCTTTTTAGTAAAACATATCTATCTACTACTAAATATATCTTTTAATCTAAAACTTTAAACTGCGCATCTCCACATGCTCGTACGAAATAAACTATGGACAGATATTTCAGTTTTACCTCATCCATAGCTTTTACAAAAAGATTTTCTTAAAAAATGAAATATACCTTCAAAATCTATTAAATTGCGAATTAAAAAAAACATGTGTTGCATTTACATGCGTTTCTTTACCCACTCTTCAACAAACTAGTCTTAAAACAGCTTATTCTTCTATGCTTGACCAGGGAGGAGGGAGGAGAGAGAGAGACTTCCCAACTGAGAAAAAAAAATTAAATATTGAAACCAATAGCAAGGAATGCATCGGAAATGGTTAATTCCAGAAAAAAAGTATTTTACATAAGGTGCGTGCTTTGAGATCAACTTTTTTTTTGTAATAAGATTTTTTCTAAGTCTTACGGTTTACTGTTACGCAAAAGTATGAAAAGGACTTCAGACGCTATTCCCAGAAAATTCAAAATATACATTTTGTCATGAAAATATCTTAAACATATGGTATTTTAATCAAAATCGTTAGAGCCATTTCCATGTAAAGGGTAGTTTGAGATAGGGGATTTTCTTGAAAATCTTCCTGTCGCGTCCTTGGAAGATGCTGAACTTAAATATCCAACCGATTTTTCAATTAAAGATTTAAGTTTATAATATTAATAATAAACATCGACTTTTAAGATGGGATGACGAAAAAAGTTTGCGATTGGCTGTGGAACCGCTCTTTTAAAGTCGTCTCGGATCTCATTTGTCACATGCCCCTTCTGAGAGTTTTTTGTTTTGTTTTTACTGATCTTAAGAGATGGTAACACAACAATTAAATTAAATTTTATTTATGGATGCTCTTTTGACTACTATGGTTCTTAGCGTACCATTCTATATTGGGCATGAAAGACCACAAATTTAGCTCAGAGACCTCTTCACCAGACTTGAGGTTCTTTTACGTGCCTAAATCTACACACGGGGCCACCAACTTTACTTTCTCTCCGAAGGAAGCCAGGCTAGGATTTTTATGCCCCCAGAAAATTCATCGCCCTCCACCGGGTATGAATCCGCGATCTCGGAAATTAGAATACCTCTAGACCACGGAGTTGAGAAGCCAAGGCTGTAGGAGAAATGGTGGCGTACTTCCCATTGGAAGGGCTGCAGCAAATCTAGGCACGCATTTGACATATGCGAGCGGGCGTTGCTGTGCAACACTGATTCGCATACGCACCCTTCATATCTAAGTTAACGCCAGTTCCAACAAATGTAACACTTTTCGTCGATACCAAATGGCATCCTAACACAAGGACACTTTCACAGCTTCATTTGGGCAACGCTTATATATTATCCAACCACTTGTATCTTCGGAATCACTATACCGTTCAATATCTTTTCTCTGAAAAAACAGTCGTCCTCAGTAGTGTAGTGGTTACCATGCTAGGCTCTAGCTTCCGAGGTCGCGTGAACAAACCCGGGAGGGCGATGGATTTTTTTCGGGCGTAAAAATCCTTAGCATGGTTTCTTTCGGAAGGGAAGTCGGTGGTTCCGTGTCGTAGATTTACGGCACGTAAAAGAACCTCAAGCCCGATAGAGAGACCTCTGAGCAAAATTACCGATCTTTCACGCCCAATATAGGAGACGCTAAGGACCACAGCAATTAAAGAGCGTCCAAAAATATAACTCAATTTCTGAAGAAACAATTTTTTAAACTATAGGAGAAACATACCTTTGATTACACGTAAAATACAACAAACCAAACGTGTTATTAAACATGAAAATAATGTACGTAGTTTCAACCGCCACAACTGAAAGGCAGGAATGCGGGAATTTATTGACAAATATTAGTTAATTTGCCATTCCAGTTCTCTAACTCTTGTGAAGTACTCCACAATAAGAGTGAATGTTCTTTTTCTTCAGTACTGCAAAAGCGAAATATTCAATATTATTAAACCCGTCAAAGTGGAACCTGTCTGATGTAAAAGTAACCTCGGGTATACCTTAACTTATCGGACTGAGACATGGACATCCTGAATTAACCGATTTTTCCCCCTTCAGTTTATGGATCAGGGTGCAAAAGTACCTTTCATCCAACCGGAGCTGATAAGACGGTCTCATTATACACGGTGTCTTCTCTCTCTTTCCGTTCTCTGCTTTCTCTAACAGGAAGCATTGCATTCCACTAAAAAAATCCGTATCGAGATTTCACTTCCACAATTATAAAAAATCTGATGTGTTACACTCACATGACTTTCTCTACTTTTGTACAAACTATTTATACACTTATTCTCCATCTACTTCATGTTAATCGAGATAAACATTTCCAGAGTCTATCTTATTGCTAATTTTCTTGTAGATGAAAGGGGAATATATATATTTACAAGGGCAATTTGGAAATATAGTAGCCTTTAAGCACATACATATCTCTTAATAGCTGATTGCTAGGTACAGCACCATTCCCTTTCCCATAGATTAATACTCTTTGCATATCCAAGACAAAAAAGATGAATAACGAATTCCCATTTGAGAAAATAAGTATTGAAAAATTTAAGGGAATAACAAGCAATATCTCGAAAATGGTTCTCAACAAAAAAATGTATATGACATAAGATGTGTATTTTAACGCGATCTACATTTTTTTGTGTAGTAAAATTTTATCTATGTCTTATGGTTTACCAGTTATACAAAAGTCGTTAACAATGAAGAATACTTTTGGAGACATTCCCAGGAAATTCAAGATATACATTTTATTTGTCATAAAAATATCTTAAACATATGATATTTTAATCGTTAGAGCCATTTTTGAGAAAATTAAAATTTTCGAAAAATCTTCCATGTAAAGGGTAATCTGGGGTGGGGGGGATTTTCTTGAAAACCTTCGCGTCGCATCCTTGGAAGATACTGAACCAAAATACCAAGTTTGGTGTTTATCCGAATGTTCGTTTCTGAGTTATGCTGTTCACAGACAAGACAGACACACGGACATGTTTCCAAAAATGCTTTTTTTGGATTCAGGGGTCTCAAAACATGTATTTCCGGTGAAATCTCGGTATCGAATTTTTGGGTGGAATACAATACTTCCCCTACTTACTATACGTAGTAGAGAAGGTAAAAATGAATAACGAATTCCCATTTGAGAAAATAAGTATTGAAAAAATTAAGGGAATAACAAGCAATATCTCGAAAATGGTTCACTCAACAACAAAAAAAATGTATATGACATAAATTGTGTATTTTAACGCGATCTACATTTTTTGTGTAGTAACATTTTGTCTCTCTCTTATGGTTTACCAGTTATGCAAAAGTCGTTCACAATGAAGCATACTTTTGGAGACATTTCTAGAAAATTCAAGATATACATTTCATTTGTCATGAAAATATCTTAAACATATGATATTTTCATCAAAATCGTTAGAGCCATTTTTGAGAAAATTAAAATTTTCGAAAAATGTTCCATGTAAAGGGTAATCTGGGGTGGGGGATTTTCTTGAAAACCTTCGTGTCGCATCTCTGGAAGATACTGAACCTAAATACCAAGTTTGGTGTTTATCCGACTGTTCGTTTCTGAGTTATGCTGTTCTCTCTCTCTCTCTCACACACACACACACACACACACACGCACGCACACACGGACGGACATGTTTCCAAAAATGCTTTTTTTGGATTCAGGGGGTCTCAAAACATGTATTTCCGGTGAAATCTCGGTATCGAATTATTGGGTGGAATACAATACTTTCCCTACTTACTATACGTAGTAGAGAAAGTAAAAAGGCGCGTATCTTTCTTACAAAACCCTATTCTTCTATCTACTACTTGTTAATAGAGCAACCTCCATTACACCTTTCGTTGTAGGTATAAGAATACAGTACACTAATGCGATAGTCAAAGCAGGTCGCTATCAGAAGAGTTTGGCAGATTTTCAGCTGAAAACAAAAGGTATGAAGTATTTGAGCATTCAAACCAAGAATAAAGAATATCTCGGAAATGGTTCATGTCACAAAAATGTCTTCACATGCTATTCCCTGAAAATCCAAGATACGCATTTTATTTGGAATGCAAATATCTTAAACATATGGTATTTTAATCATAATCTTCAGTCATTTTTTTGAAAAAATAAAAGACAACGAACATTTTCTCATGTAAAGGTAGTTTGGAGTGGGGGATTTTCTTGAAAATCTTAGTGTCGCATCTTTGGAGGACAGTATATTTATATAGCAATTTTAGTATTTAACCGACTTTTCGTTTTTGAGCTATGATCCTAAGTTTTTAGTTTTCACTTCCAAGAAAGGCCGTGTGTCTCCCCTTCTAAAACAAGATCTTTCCCAAGTATACGTATGAAGTCAATATTATAATCCTAAGCAGTTTTCAGGCATTCATTTTTTGCAGCTTTACTGCCATCATTCATTCATTACACCTTACGGATCTACATTTCGCCAGCAGGTATGCGATACGTTACTTGACTGACAGACATTTGCATACTCATGTACGAGATCCCGCTGGCATTTTCATTATCAACATCGAAAATGAGATGCGTTTCTGTGCGCTCTATCTCCAGGACCTTGAATGGCAGATTTTATCTGATGTTACATTCACATGACTTTCTCTACTCACTATTACTTATGTATAGTAAGTATTACATTTCACCCAAAAATTCGATGTCGAGTTTCACTGTAAACACGATTTGAGGTCCCCAGAATAAAAAAAAGAAACTTTTTTAAACAAAAGTTCCATACGTCACGTGAACAGCAGAACTCCAAACGAAAAGTCACATAAATATTAAACTTGGTATTTTAAGTTGAGTATCATTCAAAGATGCGACACGGGAATCCCCCAGCCCAAACTACCTACTCTCTACATGGAACGTTTATCGGAATTTTTTAATTTCGCAAATAAGGCTCCACGATTTTGATTAAAATGCCACATATTTAAGACATTTACACGTCAAATAAAACGTTACCTCTTGAATTTTCTGGGAATACTCTGCGAAGTCTGCTTCGTTTGGAAAAAAAATGTTGTATAACTGGTAAACGTTAAGAGATGGACAAAAAAGTAGCACACAAACAATGCAGATCTCTTTAAAATACACAATTTATTTCAAATACCTTTTTTGTAGCATTATCCATTTCCGAGATATACGTTAATATTGATCTCAACTAATGGAAGGTTTGTATTTTTTTTTAAAATCCTGCCGTTATTCACTTATTTCTCGCGATGTCAGGAAAGAATATGAAATTTTAAAGTCATAGAGAGTCATTTTTAAACATCTGACTAGCGTTTCGCTTTCCTATATCCCCCTTTTATCTATAACGAAATATGTAATGAAACTGCAATGCTCTTCCTTCATACTGTGGCACCGTACGGCTTATCGGGCGCAGGCCGCCACAGCTCGAACTCCAGCCCAAACAGCTGTATATCCCCGCAACCGCCTCAGGTTTCGTATTTACAATGATAATAACCACATACCTTATCATAAGGGAAGTTGGAAATGTCCCTTCTCTATCCACATATATCTGGCTTCCTCTCAGGGAATTTTCATTCACATTGGAGCGTTAAACAGCCGAAATTGAGAGAATTTCTCGCCTGATGTTATTTTAGTTCCGATGCCATCTCAACTTCACATTTTGTTTGTTTCGTTGGCTTACAACGCTTATCTCCTATTATCTCTCCAAATCGATGTTTAGGCTCCGATAGAACAGCCGTTAAAATGCAAATGACAGCTTGTCACTCAAAAGAAACTTATTATTTCAACAGCCACAGATCGAACATGTAGCAAAGTTTCCCGCTTCGTTGAATTCTCCGGCTTGTAAAATAAATATATGCTTTCCTGCCAGAGAAAATACTTCCTCTCTTCTTTTAGATGCTACATTAATTTACAAAAACAGTGGTATTTTTCCTAGAAACTTCCAAAAGTGGAGCCGAATTCTCAGCTCTTACAACTTCCCCCAAGTCCCTAAAAAGTTTTATTGCAGCCATCAGTATATACTAAAGTAATAGCTGTTGTAAAACCTTACTTTTAAGTCGCAGAACGTTTTGTTTTACGATGGTAACCAAATGCCCAACTTCCCCCCTGCCTTTTCTCGGTCATTTTTAGTGTCTTACTGAATTTTTTTCTCCCTCTCTGATTTTATATTTATGGCTGATAGCTTCGACAAATTAAAAAAAACAGAGATTCTTTGATTCAGAAGATAAGCCAAGAGGAGGCTTGGGAGAGAACATTAGCTTTTTGGGCACAATTTTGAATTTTTACGAAAAGTTAATATTATGTCTGATTTGTGTTCCAAAATTTTCACATGCCTGTTCTCTCCCACACGTCTATTACATAGACGCATAGCTAAGGTAGGTAGGGGAAGTATTGCCATTCGACCCAAAACTTCGATATCGATCACTTTATCACACACCTAAGGTAACCAGGGGAAGTTTGCCATTCAACCCTAACTTCGGTATCGAGCATCTATTACTTTATCACATATCTAAGGTAACTAGGGGAAGTATGCCATTCAACCCTAACTTCGATAACGAACATCTATCACTTTATCACACATCTAAGGTAACTAGGGGAAGTATGCCATTCGACCCTAACTTCAGTATCGAGCATCTATTACTTTATCACAATCTAAGGTAACTAGGGGAAGTATGCCATTCGACCCTAACTTCAGTATCGAGCATCTATTACTTTATCACACATCTAAGGTAACTAGGGGAAGTATGTCATTCAACCCTAACTTCGATAACGAACATCTATTACTTTATCACACACCTAAGGTAACTAGGGGAAGTATGTCATTCAACCCTAACTTCGATAACGAACATCTATTACTTTATCACACACCTAAGGTAACCAGGGGAAGTATGTCATTCAACCCTAACTTCGATAACGAACATCTATTACTTTATCACACACCTAAGGCAACCAGGGGAAGTATGTCATTCAACCCTAACTTCGATAACGAACATCTATCACTTTATCACACATCTAAGGTAACTAGGGGAAGTATGCCATTCGACCCCAACTTCAGTATCGAGCATCTATTACTTTATCACACATCTAAGGTAACTAGGGGAAGTATGTCATTCAACCCTAACTTCGATAACGAACATCTATCACTTTATCACACATCTAAGGTAACTAGGGGAAGTATGCCATTCGACCCCAACTTCAGTATCGAGCACCTATTACTTTATCACACATCTAAGGTAACCAGGGGAAGTATGTCATTCGACCCCAACTTCAGTATCGAGCATCTATTACTTTATCACACATCTAAGGTAACTAGGGGAAGTATGCCATTCGACCATAACTTCAATAACGAACATCTATTACTTTATCACATAGCTAAGGTAACTAGGGGAAGTATGCCATTCAACCCTAACTTCAGTATCGAGCATCTATTACTTTATCACACACCTAAGGTAACTAGGGGAAGTATGTCATTCGACCCTAACTTCAGTATCGAGCATCTATTACTTTATCACATACCTAAGGTAACTAGGAGAAGTATGCCATTCAACCCTAACTTCAGTATCGAGCATCTATTACTTTATCACATATCTAAGGTAACTAGGGGAAGTATGCCATCAACCCTAACTTCATTATCGAGCATCTATTACTTTATCACATATCTAAGGTAACTAGGGGAAGTCTGCCATTCAACCCTAACTTCAGTATCGAGCATCTATTACTTTATCACACATCTAAGGTAACTAGGGGAAGTGTGGCATTCGACCCTAACTTCAGTATCGAGCATCTATTACTTTATCACACACCTAAGGTAACAAGGGGAAGTATGCCATTCAACCCACAACTTCAATAACGAACATCTATTACTTTATCACATAGCTAAGGTAACTAGGGGAAGTATGCCATTCGACCCAAAACTTCGATATCGAGCATCTATTACTTTATCATATAGCTAAGTTAAGTATAGGATGTATAGCATTCCACAAAAAAAAAGATATAGATTTTTTACGAAATACATTTTGAGGTAAAATGAATCAAAAAAGCACATTTTAACACACACACACACAAAATACGCGAGAGAGAGAGAGAGAGAGGGGGAGGGAGGGAGAGAGGTTTAAATTCAGCACTTACACAGATGCGACACGATTTTTCAAGAGCACAGCTCGCCCCCGCCCACAAGCCTATCCCTTACACGGAAACGTTTATCACTTTTTTCTCCCTCAAAAATAGTTCTAATGATTTTGATTAAAATATCACACGTTTCGGATATTTAAGTCTAATAAAATGTATACCTTGAATTTTGGGAGAATAGCCTGAGAAGTCCCTTTTATTTAAGGAAATTTTATACAATCCCCTAGAACTAGAAAACCTTAAAGCGGAGATAAAAGTCAGGAAAAATACATTAAAATACATATTTGCGTCAAATCTTATCCTTACGTTAGCTGTTTTCGACATGTTCGACGTTGCAATTTAGGCCTTTCCCTAGTGTCATCTAACGCACATGTTTGATATTTTGCAATTCTTGTCTGTCAATAGCATGGACATTTGAATGATGTTTCCGCATATTTTATGTAACTAAGCGCTTCTTGCTTAATTTGCAATTATTCCTAGGTCAAAAAATGTATCGTAACGTAACGAGGATAGAAAAAACACTTTATATGAACAGTATAATATATACGAATTATGTAATTAGTCATTGGTAAAGTAACTCATGTAAAATATCACATCAGATTCTCTCTCTCTCTCTCTTTTAACGAAACTCATTTACTTCAACAATGTGTGCCATTATGTGTTGTCCAGTTGACAACTTTCGTTAGTGCTATAGTGCATTCTGCTAGATGCTTGTTTCTCTTCTTTACACACGCGGACCTTTTCTTAATAGTTATTTATAATATAAGCGTTATAAGTAGGGTTTTATTTTGCGAGTAGCAATCATGTAGCAAAATGACATATGTGGCATGCATAAACTTTTTATACAGGCCCTGAAACTTGTAAAATAAAAATAACATAATACTATATTGATCACAGGCCTGCCTACAACTGACAGAAATGGCGCCTACAGCGAGAATGTAGATGTTTTGTTGATTCGCTACCACTGCTTACCTTACACCAGACAATGCAGCTATTATATGCTCTAACATAACGTTTACTGGATTTTTTTTGTAACAACTCCAATATTACACTTTCGGTAATTTCCAGAATTTCGTCCAGTTCTTGGAATTCAATTTCATTCATATTCGTACCTGCCGCTATTTTATAGATTATTCAGGTCATAGATACGAGGGCAGTTCTAGAAGTACCCGACCTGACGTATAGATAGTGGTTGTTGTTTCAAACAAATGACTATGGTAGAAAGTACCTACCAACCTTATAAAGCTTAAGTTTGAAGTTTGACGATGTTAGGTTGTTTAGTAAATGTTTGGCATCCATCAATAGCGAATACTCTCAGCAAACTCGTAATCATGGATAAAGCTGGTCATCGTTATGTGATACAATACTTTCATTTGAAAGGTCTTAGTCCAACTAATATTAAAACTGAGCCAGATTCTATTGTGGGGGAGTCTGCTCCTTCGTTTACAACAGTAAAATATTGGGTGGCAGAGTTTAAGCGAGGCCGTACAAGCTGCCAAGACGAACATCGCAGTGGTCGACCAAATGAGGTGACCACGCCAGAAATTGTGAAGAAAATGCATAAAATGGCGTGGAATAATTTTCATTGATTATCTTCAAAAAGGAAAAACAATCAATGGCGAGTATTATGCAAACTTATTGCAGCGTTTGAATGATGAAATCAAGCAAAAACGGCCGCATTTTGGAAAAAAAGAAAGTTATGTTTCATCAAGACAATACACCAGTTCACACATCCATTATTGCCATGGCCAAAATCAATGAGTTTAAGTTCAAATTGCTTCTTCATGCACCCTATTCATCAGATTTAACCTCCTCTGATTATTTTCTGTTTCCAAATTTGAAGAAATGGCTTGGTGATAACAGATTTACTAAGAATGTAGAGGTAGAGTCTGCAGTTGGTGGATACTTTACAGAACTCTGCAGTTCTCACTATAAACAGGGTATCGAAGCTATTGAACATCGCTGGGAAAAGTGTATCGAGCTGAAAGGAGACCATGTAGAGAAATAAAGATTTCTTTTCACATTTTTTGTTGTTGTTTTTTCTTTGTTAGGTCGGGTACTTCTGGGACAGCCCTCGTATAAGAATAATGACAGTGCAAGGCTGCCAAAATAATGAACAGATTAACTGAACAACGCACTGCGATAAACTGAGTATGACGATTTGAATTGGCAACAGATAATGCCACCTCCACGATAAATTATCAAGTAAAAAAACATAATGAAATGGAAAAGTTAATCAAACCAGGTCGGTGTATTAAACTCGTGCAGCGTGATTGGATTTGATACTGAAGTTGGTAATAATAGAATTGTATAAAAATTTTATCGCACTAATTCGTGTCTCTTGTATTAAAAGTTCTAATTTTAGTTCCAGCTGTCTAAAAAGGCTTGGGGTAGGAGAACTCAAAACGTGTATTTCTGGTGAAACCTCGATACCAATTGTTTGTTGTACTAGAACCTACTATAAATACTAGGAAAAGCGAATGACAGTAAATGCATAAAATAATGGTTAAAAGATCCTAACTGCTAATTCGTAAGCGGTAAAGACACTACACGTGCTTGTAAAAATTGTACCTCTAGCAGTAGTAGTTAACAGATGTTGCAGTACTGTACGCCTACTCCCCCTTAAAGGAGCAAACAGTTACAAGCTGTAAGGTCTGGCGATAAATTACTGAAATAAAACAAGCCTCTCTAAGCTTGGTGCGTGTTGCTTCCGCCTCTTGCCTAAAAGTGGAAAGAAAGAAGCAAATAACAGAAGAAAAAAAACAGCGCGTTCCCAGTAATCTCGGCTTTCTTTGTGCATGTTTGCGTTTCCACAAATCCTTTTCGACTGTAAAACCGTGTTTAAAATAGCTTCTCCAGATCAGGGTGAGAAACGTTGCTTTGTTTTTATGTTATTATTGTTATGCTATTATCATTAAATGGCGCCGTTCTCATAACATGGGTCGCCCACGGAGCTTATTTTTGGCATAACCGGGAAGAAGTCCACCCACCGGAGGCGGCTCAGAGAAGACTGCCATCTGTGCGACTCCGACCAGCACTACTCAGCCGTTAAACCCACCTGAAACACGAAAGAGGAAGTAAATATAGCATACGAGGGACAGGAAACTCGTGATAGAAGAAACAACACCCCAGCATTCGGGTTTTCATCCAGGAAAAAAACAAAAAAAAAACTCATAGTCAGAGTGGCCGGTCCCAGGAATCGAACAGAGGATGTCCCGAATGCCTCGCACGTTACCGCGGAGCCACATCGCTCGATTTTCGAGCGTTTACTATCGCTTCAACCTCCTGTACTTATTAACGAAATGTTTGCAAATGTTTATCTAATTAACACGAAGTAAAGAGAAAAATAAAGGTTAGAATATGAATGTAAGATATCACATTTTTAATCTCTGAGATTCATCTTCACCAAGGTCTGCCTTCACTTCGGCAATTAAGGAACGATCCTTATCAGAAAAAAGTTCTTTGAACGGTTTTAGATGCTTCCTTTTTTATTTCTCTCTCTCAGCGAGACTTATTTTCTTCCGGTCCCTTTTCTCCGTATTCTCATTGTTCGTGTACATAGCTTCTCTGCCTCTTCACGGCCCTTTCTTCGTGACAATAAGAAGGTCCCGCTGCAATATTTTCTTCCGTGAGAGTTCTTGACACGTAATTCTCTGTTCATTTCCCACTTGCTTTATTATTTACCTCCCCGCCTCCAACCTCAGTCGACCGCCGCCGTAACCTTTCCAGAAGCCCGTCTCATCGTAGTAGTTGATGGGTGTGTCGTGTATGTGTATATATATACACCGCCTCGCCTGCGGTGTCTCGGTTTGTTCTAGGTCATGCGTAATTGATTGTTCTACGGTGTATCGTAAAGATGTAGGTCAAGTTAGCGCCTCTTCTCGATTCAACCTTATTGCCTTAACTAATGTAAAACATTTTAGGCTTACTCTGCTCCAGATTTCATGGTGAATGTAGTTAAACAGGACAAGACAAGTAAAACACCTATCCTCCAGAGCTTTCAGTCCAAATCACTGAAATGTTTACTATAATTGCTGTATTACATTATTAAGCTCCGTACCGATTCACAACTTACAACCTGCCATTATCACTACAGCTTTTTTTCCTGTACTATAAACTAATCTTACATCTTATACTTCTTGTTAATAGAGTAAACGTTCAATGCACACACATTTCGTTGTAGGTTTAAGGATACAATAGGCTAAAGCGATATTCACAGTTTTAAAGAATGTATCGCTTTGAAATTCCATGCTCTTTGAATGACTACGAGAGAAAGAAGAAAGAAAAAAATATCCGATCTGATACATCCACATGACTTTCTCTACCCTCTATCGTTTATAAGTGGGTATACAGACCATTCTTATAAAGCTTATTTTACATTTTAATCCAAATAAACCTTTGCAGAAATAGCTACATTGCACATTTCACTAACGATACAAAGGGAACAACGACAGTCAAATGTTTAAGAACTGGACTCTATATACTATTCCATACTATTTCCATAACGTCGCGAGAAACAATTGAATGTTGACAGGACTTAAAGAGAATGACCAAGAAATGAACACAATTCGAACCTTTAATAACGGATATCTCAGAAACGGCTGACGCCATCAAAAACTTATTTGAAATAAATTATGTGTTTTAAAGAGATCTACATTTTTTTTGTGTGTAGAGCAAGCACGTTTTCGTCTATCGCTTAACAAGATACATACAAGATTATCCAAAATTCCTTCCAAATGAAGAGAATTTCATACGCTATTCCCAGAAAATTCAAAATATGCATTTTATGTAAATGTGTTTCATATATGGTACTTTCATTAGAGCCACCTTTAGAGTATCAAAATTTTAAAAAAATGTTCCATGTAAAGGGTAGTTTAGGGTGGAGGATTTTCTTGAAAAGATTTGTGTCGTATCTTTGGAAGATACTGAACCTAAATATCAAGTTTGGCATTTATTTGACTTTTCATTTTTGAGTTATGGTGTTCCAATACATACACACATTTTTCTAAAAATGCTCTATTTGGATTCAGGGACCTCAAAATAAGTATTTCCGGTGAAATCTGGATATCGAATTTTTGGGTGGAATAAAATACCTTCTCTACCTACTATGTACGTAGTAGAGAACGTAAAAATGCTTTTATTTTGGTTCAGGGGGCCTTAGAACCTGCATTTCCGGCGAACTCTCAACATCCAGTTTTTAGGTGGAATACAATAGGTAGTTCCTCTAACTGCTATATTTTTGTTTAGAAAATATAGGTCTTATTATTGTACGTATTTACTGCACACCACACACCAATTTTCGCATTATGCAAGGGAATCTACAGTGTAAAATCGGGTTTCTCTGTGCTTCAGTATCTGTTATTTTACGACAGAACACAACCATGTAAATGGACCACGCTTCGACACAGACGCATATTGTGCGTGGATCAATTAATCTATCATTTCGCAAAATCAATTACAGAAATTTATTCGAATCTGATGATTACACGAAAAATAAGGTGTCTGCAATAAACTTCATACATTGTAAGAACTACAAGAAAATATCAGGCGAGGAATTCACTCAGTTTCGGATATTGAACTCTCCAGTGAAGGAACATTTCCCGAGAAGATGCCAGAAGTATGAGGACAGAGGACAATACTTCCAACATCTCATATAAGTTATGTGCTTATTATCCTTGTAATTGTAACGATGAGAACGTGAGGTGGTTGCGACGGGAGTACGAGATGTAGCGCCCGGCGCGCGAGTCGCCGTGGGATGGCCACTGTGAGAAAGAAAAACATGTACATTTACAGTAGAAATTGTGTTTGCTTAGGAATATGAGGTATGGTTTCTAAAACTAGAATTTGCTAAATATGTATGATTTTTTGGATTGTTTTCAAAAATATCTCCTATGTAAATACCAGAACGTCAGACACAAAACGTTGCGAACCGCCGTGTAACAAGTGTACGTTTACGATCTTGTTCTTTGTTTTCAAAGGCACAAATTTATTATACATGTTACATTCACATAAGTTTCTCGACCCACTATCGCTTATTTTTATATAGCTCGTACAAGCCATTCAAAAAAGCTTATTTTTCAACCTACTAATCGAGGTAAACACGAAATCGAATCGATATCATGTTTAAAAGCGGGTCGTCATATGCTGGTCTTGAAATTCCATACTATTGCCATGATATTGCAAGAGACAACTGAATGATGACCGCTTCAAAAATGACAAAGTATTGGAAAATTAAAAAAACCAACAACAGATATTTCAGAAATGCTATAAAAAGTTATTTCAAATAAATACATACATGTTTTTGTGTAATAAGCTTTGTCTCTCTCGTTGGTTTACTAGTTATTATACAAAATCCTTTCCGAATAAAGAGGCGTTCACAGGCAATTCCAATATGTACATTTTGTCCTGTGAATATTGTGACAATTCAGTTTTCACTGTCACTGTAACTTTTCTTTTCTTTGCGCGTAGCGGTGTAATCAATCGCGCGATGCAGCCTGTTCTTCCTTCCGCTTCAGTCACTCGAGTGCGAACACAGGGACTGCTATTCCCTCTTCCCTTCGAACACAGGACTTCGCTTCTCTTGCAAGCTGAGCGGCACTCGCTCTCCGTCACAATAACCAACTCGCTAACTGTCGCAGTCACAGGAGCTTCGAGAGGGTTCGCGGGAGGCGGGGCAAGAATAACCAGTCTGCCGGCACTGAAGGACACCGCCAAACACGCGACAAGCTCGGATCACAGCAGCTGCGCCACAATATCTTAAATATTATATGGTGTGTTAATCGAAATGGGTTAGGGAAGTTTTTTTAAGAAAATAAAAGAACAAGGACAAACTTTCTATGTGAAGGGTACTTTTGGGGGGGGATCTTCTTGGAAATCTTTGTGTTGCATCTTTGGTAGGTGTTAAACTTAAATACCTAATATGGTATTTATCCAAATCGTTTTTGAGTTATGCTATTCGCACACACGCGAACACGGATCCTTTTCCGAAAATGCTTTTTTATACGAAACCTCTATATCGAATTTTTTGGGTAGAATGCAATACTTTTTCTACCTACTAGGTATGGCAGTGAAAGTAAAAAGCCTTTACAACGCGGGAGGGGGAGATACACGATATAGAAATGAAGGTATTGCGAGTGAAGGGCGAATATTCAGTAACGACACGAAACTTCACTTCAATGAGAGAAACGGAGAGTTAACACTCAACCTTCATTTACAGAAAAAACAAAACTCGCAACCTTGTGCGTTTACGTGTACGCGAAAGCAGCTCCTAGCGTCCTTTTGATGTTTGAACAACCTCTCGGTCCAGTGCATTCATTCACTGGACAGCTTTTCGCCGTGTTTGTACGCAACCCGCACAACAGAGACGGCTCTAAAGGTTACCTACCTCTTCTGCAATAACGGGGAGGTGGAGTGTGTTTAAATCTGATGTTTGCATGTACATGGTTCTTTACTCACTCTTTTACGAACTATTCTTAAAAAAGCTCACTCTATCTATTTCTTGATAAACTTACCAAGCCATTTCAACGTTGGAAACAGAAAATAATCAGAGGGGGCTAAATCTGTCGATTCATAACCATGATGAAACATGGTTCCATCAATTCATACCTGAGACGAAGGAACAGTCAAAACAGTCGACTGAAAGGGCAGAATCGGCAGCAAAGAAGGCGAAGACAGCTCCATCTGCAGGCAAGGTCACGGTCAGTTGTTTTGGGATGCGCGTGGATAATTTTCATTGATTATCTTCAAAAAGGAAAAGCAATCAACGGCGAGTATTATGCAAACTTATTCCAGCGTTTGAATGATGAAATCAAGCAAAAACGGCCGCATTTAGCGAAAAAGAAAGTTCTGTTTCATCAAGACAATGCACAGTTCACACATCCATTATAGCCATGGTCAAAATCAATGAGTTTTAAGTTCGAATTGCTTCCTCATGCACCCTATTCGCCAGACTTAGCCCCCTCTGATTATTTTCTGTTTCCAAAGTTGAAGAAATGGCTTGGTGGTAAAAGATTTGCTAACAATGAAGAGGTGGAGTTTGCAGTTAATGGCTATTTTGCAGAACTCGACGGTTCTCACTATAAACAGAGTATAGAAGCTACTGAACATCGCTGGGAAAAGTGTATCGAGCAGAAAGGAGACTATGTAGAGAAATAAAGATTTTTTTCCTAAAATGTTTGTGTTTCTTTGTTAGGTCGGGTACTTCTGGGACAGCCCTCGTATTTCTACAGTGCCTTCGTTTTATGTCATGGCCGTGGATCGCGCGAATGCGTGCTCCGCACAGTCTGTTACACTGCGGGATTTTCCGTTCCATAACTCCCACGTTACTTACTCACGAGTGTTATTTCCATATACGTAATGAGTACTAACCTTGTTATAAGTGTTGTTGAAAGTGGTGTCCAGCTGCACGAAGACATTCTTGATATCGTAGGACGAAATTACCATTCACACACAAGTTCTTCTTGCGTAATACTCATAATTTCTGCTTTTATGTTGTTCCCAAGTTTGTCTATGGTGTGGGGATTGTTCTTATAACTTTATTTTTTAGTGTTTAGCGATTCCGTTTTTCTAAATTTATTGACCAAGCATCTCAGTGTCTACCCGGAAATGGATAACCAGGAAATTGCTGCTGAAATTGTCTACACTCCTGTCTAAATGACTCAGTTTTCACATACACTATGTGATCAAAAGTATCCGGACACGCCCCACAAACATACATTTTTCATCTTAGGTGCATTGTGCTGCCACCTACTGCCTGGTACTCATTATCCGCCACCTCAGTAGTCATTAGACATCGTGAAACAGAATAGGACGCTCCGTGGAACTCACGGACTTCAAACGTGGTCATGTGATTGGGAGTCACTTGTGTCAGAAGTCTGTACGCGAGATTTCCACACTCCTAAATATCCCTAGGTCCACTGTTTCTGATGTGATAGTGAAGTGGAAACGTGAAGGGACATGTACAGCACAAAAGCGTACAGGCCGACCTCGTCTGTTGACTGACAGAGACCGCCGACATTTGAAGAGGGTCGTAAAGAGTAATAGGCAGACATCTATCCAGACCATCACACAGGAATTCCAAACTGCATTAGGATCCACTCCAAGTACTATGACAGTTAGGCGTGAGGTGAGAAACCTTGGATTCCATGGTCGAGCGGCTGCTCATAAGCCACACATCACGCAGGAAAATGCCAAATGACGCTTCGCTTGGTGTAAGGAGCGTCAACATTACACGATTGAACAGTGGCAAAACGTTGTGTGGAAGGACGAATCACGGTACACAATGTGGCGATCGGATGGCAGGGTGTGGGTATGGCGAATGCCCGGTGAACGTCATCTGACAGCGTGTGTAGTGCCAACAGTGAAATTCGGAGGGGGTGGTGTTATGGTGTGGTCGTATTTTTCTTGGAGGGGGCTTGCACCCCTTGTTGTTTTGCGTGGCACGATCACAGCGCAGACCTATATTGATATTTTAAGCTTCTTCTTGCTTTCCACTGTTGAAGAGCAATTCGGGGATGGCGATTGCATTTTTCAACACGATCGAGCACCTGTTCATACTGCACGGGCGTGGCGGAGTGGTTACACGACAATAACACCCCTGTAATGGACTGGCCTGCACAGTCCTGACTTGAATCCTATAGAACACCTTTGGGATGTTTTGGAACGCCGACTTCGTGCCAGGCCTCACCGACCTACATCGATACCTCTCCTCAGTCCCGCACTCCGTGAAGAATGGGCTGCCATTCCCCAAGAAACCTTCCAGCATCTGATTGAAAGTATGCCTGCGAGAGTGAACGCTGCCATCAAGGCTAAGTGTAGGCCAACACCATATTGACTTCCAGCATTACCGATGGAGGGCGCCACGAACTTGTACGTCATTTTCAGCCAGGTGTCCGGATACTTTTGATCACGTAGTGTATCGTACATAAAAAATACGCTGTTCAAGCGTGAATTTGTTGGCAGGCATTTCCGTGGACTAATAAAAGAAGAACATTCCTAAGGAAATCACACACAACGTACGTATTGTCGAAACACTTCACAACACGAAGACAAAGCAACGACTGAGACAGCTCAAAGCTGATAAACATACCTTGGCACGTTCTGCGCCCTGCGCAGTGGTATAATATGGAGGTCACTGCCGTCTAGGCCGACACGCATATAGGAGATTGTGGCCTTGGTATAAAACAAAGGCACTGTAATTTTTCAAAACGCTTTTCTACAGTTATATGCAGAAAAATTCTTTACTTACTCAATCGAGATTTCTTTCTGGTTTAAAAGGATGATATCTTTACTCCTACCAATCGGTGTAATAGAAACTTTCCTGTAGTAAAAACTAATTTTTGGAAATTCTGAGACAAACTTCTAACTACAATGCGCACTGTCTGTATTAGTACTTAACTACTTCCCATACGGCCTGCAAACTTTGAAGCCCGTGGATGGAACCTACATAGGAAAGATGAGCACATGTAAAGGGAAGCTAGGAAATTCGAATACAACACATTGTTCAAACTTCAATAATTTACTTTCAATTGTTAAAGTACATATTTTTCTTTTAACGTGGTATAGTTCTTGTTTGCTCTCTAAATTGATAAACAGTTAAATAAACCATGCGTTAATTCATTGTTCTGACGGTGTTCACTATTAAATTTTAATTTGTTTGGGCTTCCACGTAACAAACGTGCGTCTATTCACTTATCTGATTTATATGTTCACTCCATTTAACAAACAAGTACACAACATGGCTAATTTCAATCAATTTAAAGTTAATTTAAACTTCGAAAATTTTAACAAAGATAAACATTAAAATTGTAACACGAGACAAACCTTGAAAGTTTTCCAAAATAATATCATTACATTAAATTTAAAGCTCACGTCACCTTTAACAGTTCTCCTTCCTCCATTAGTTTAAGGAATTGCAAAAGTTAGACAATACATCATGGTAAAGGAAATTGCTCCTGTTTTAAAACTCCTGAAAGGGATCTCTTTAAAAATGCGCCACTCTGGCTAGAATTTCTGAACAATCATTACCAAAAGGGAATTTAGATAAATAACTACCGAAAGAATAAGTGGATAGCGAATTTAGAGCCGAAAAGCAATTTTGAAGTTCTGACTTATTCGTACCCTACGCGTTCATCTCTCCAGTTGCGACCTGTCAGCTCGACGCACTTTTCCTTTCTTGTTCACATCGCCAGTCCACATGCCGGGAGTCGACCTGAAAGCAGCTTGCAATTTTCGCCGCTAGGGCAGCCAGGTACGTCACTCGACTGCGTATCCACCGTAGAAGGGTGGCAGTTGCAACCACCTGGCCAGGCTACAGATAGAGATGCCGCCTCTCTCGGCATCGAACGGTCTGGTACATTAATGCATAGTAACCGAGTTGGGGGAGCCGAAATGGTGCAAATAGCTGATTAAATTATATTTAATCTGCTCAACCATATCTGGGATCTATTTCTACCCTATATTCAAAAAAGTTAGCTATTGTCCTGCTCGATATAACACCCATTCCGCACTTCGGCTCCAGTGGATGGTTTATTTATAGGAATCGCAACAGTATTTTGACCCATGCATGAAAAATATATGTGCAAAGTATCTCAAACCAAAGAGGGCTTATACAGAAGATACATACATACATACATACATTACATACACTTTGATAAAATATGAATTGTAAAACATTATTCGAATGTAACGCTGACGTAGCTTGTATATGCAAATCCAACCCGATTTAGCGCTGTTATAAAAAATGCTGCTGTCAAAACCAGGGTGGGGAAAGAGGCGGCACTGACGCTATTAAATAATGTTAACAGAGTACTTAGAATACATCTATTTTCTGTCCCCCCCCCTTTCTTTTCATAATTAACGCATGCAAGGCAGCAGCAATAATTTACACACAGTGAGTTCGTGCGTGTTTTACTTTCAACGTAATTTTCAGAAAGGCGTGGCTTGTTAGTACATATTATTTAATTAGCCCAAATGCTATGCCGTGCACACGTTCCTGTCACTTTAAGGTTTATAGCCCCCAAGTCCTCACATTCGCCAGACGCTAACATCCGGTCAACCGCAACGATGTCGGCATTCGCACACAACAGATGACATCACGATCCGAACCCCACAGCAGCATTGATTGTCTGTCACGTATGATCTCATTTTCCTGTCTGTGCTGCCTCTTTTATGCTTCGAAACAACAAAGCCCTGATTTGCCTGATTTATGCCTGCATACTCGACAAGGAGAGCAAATTTACACCCAGCTCAAGAGCTGCTGTTAGTGCTGATAGAGATTTCTGTATCGGCTAAGCCACAATCTACTGTTTTAATGCTTTACACCTCCAGCTTCCGTGTAGAACAGGTTAAAGCTAGCACTGAGAGAAAACTGTTCCGAGCCCTTCCCCTCAAAGCCTATTACTCCTCCTGCTTCGAACATTCTTTTGGGCAGTGTTGATTATGACGTCGAGCTCAGATGCCAGTTTCGTAACTAACGGTTGTAGCGTGAAGCTAGTGAGTCTGCCTTCTAATCCGGAAGGCCAGAGTTCGAATTTCGGTTGAGAGTGAGATGTCCGGATTCTGAGAAGGCAAAATGTCTCAGCTGTATAGGTCATTTAAACATTAATTTCACCCATTTTCACGGTCGGGCTAGGACTCGTGAATGGGAGGTTTACGGTTCAAATACCGCCAGGAGCGTACACCCTGACAGCTTTCTCCAGGTTTTTAGGTTTTTCAGTCCTCATAACTGGCAGAGGCCTCCTAACCAAATGTCCTTTCCCAGGTAATTCATTTCGAGTATCCCAGTGTCCACCACCTCCGGTGCTGTATGCCTGCCAACAAAAATGCTCGCCCATTTTATTCACTGTCTCTACACATCTGAGTGGTTATAAGATATGATTAAAAAACTTGTGTTACACTCACATGACTTTCTCTAACCATATCGTTTATTAGTAGGTATACAAATTATTGTTACGAAAGTTTATTTTTCTATCTGCTTCATTTTAATCGAGATAAACCCTTTGTAGAAATAGCTACATTATACATTTCGTTAGGATACAAAGAGAACAGCGATATGTTTTGTTCAGTAATATTTATTTCGTATAATATACCTTTAATGTTTCACTTAATTTAAATGTTGTTACTGACTTTTTACATCATACTTTTGTATTACCAACCTTCAGTACCTTCTAAGAATCGGAACTGGAGCATTGAACATGTTTCAGTATTTCTTTCGAGCATTCGATGGCACTGATCTGCTACAATTACATTATACCTTTAAAAAATCGTTCACTGTCTGCATTATACACTGGCAAAACAAATACTTTCTCAGCCACAATTTTGTTTTAAAAAAGAAAAGGCAACTCACTCCACTACTGGTTGTAACATTTTCATATATCAATGTAAATTATATTAACACAACATTGAACAAACATGACGTTTTCAAAACTACTCGTTCGTAGTTTAATGTTGAATGCTACAATTAGTCTTGTTTTTTGTATTCAGTATTGCAACTATAAAATTCAAAGAACCTTGCATTAATCCTGGTAAAGAAAATTACGTCTACATGCTGAAATATTCATATTGGAACAACATGATTAAAAAATAACACTCAGCAGTTTACATTGTCTCCGCCAACAATATAAAACAATCTCCAACTCACACTAAAATAAAAAAAATCTTGTGTTGCACTCGCATCACTTTCTCTACTCACTTTTCTACAAGCTATTCTTACAGACCCTTATTCTTCTGCCTACTTCGCGTTAATCGAGATAAATTTTCGCAGAAAATGTCTTATTGTATATTTCCTTGTAGGTGTAACGGGGTTAGAGGAATACAGTAGGCTTTAAGCGATAGTCAAATCTTTAAGAGCGGGCACTGTGTAATGGATTTGAAATTCCGTTCTCTTTGCATGGCGCAGAGGGAGAGGGAGGGAGAGAGAGTCCTCCTCCGTGGTCTAGCAGTTCCATGCTAGCCTCTAATTCCCCAGGTCGCGGGTTCAAACCCGGCGGAGGGCGATAGATTTTTTCGGGCGTAAAAATCCTTAGTATGGCTTCCTTCGGAAGAGAAGTAAAGCCGATGGTCCCGTGTCGTAGATTTACGGCACGTAAAAGAACCTCAAGCCTGATAAAGAGGCCTCTGAGCAAAATTTCTGGCCTTTCACGCTCAATATAGAATGGGATGCTAAGGACCACAGTAGTTAAAGAGCGTTCTCAATTTAATTTTAATTTGAGAGAGAGAGAGAGAGAGAGAGAGAGAGGATGAATGACTTTGCATTTGAGAAAAGCATTTGAAAATTCAAACCAATAACAAGGAATATCTCGAAAATCGTTAACTCCATATGACAAATTCTGTGCTTTAACGTGATCTACATTTGTTGTGTAGTAAGATTTTGCCTATATCTTACGGTTTACCAGTTATACGAGTCATATCATAATGAAGACCACTTCAGAGACTATTCCCGGAAAATTCAAGATATATATTTTAATTGTCATAAAAGTATCTAAAACATATGATTCTTTCATTCATTCATTCATTATCTGTTTACCCTCCTCATATGTAGGACTTACACCCCCCAGGACTTACAAGCGGGTGCCTGGGATCAGAGGCCCGTCGAGGAACAGACACTCATGGATCAGACAGAGCATCCAGGATGGGTGATCAGCCCAATGCCTGGTATGGGATGAAGGAAGTAGATGAAACGAAATGTTGGTGAAATGGATGAAAGGAAAGGTGATGATGGAGCAGTTGGTAGAATGAATGGCGGGGGAAACCGGAGAACCCGGAGAACCCGGAGAAAACCCGCCCAGACGCCGCTTCGTCCACCACAAATCCCACATGCAGGTCCCTGGGATTGAACCCGGGCTGCCTCGGTGGCTCTCGGCCACGGCGCCGCCTAAAACATATGACATTTAATCAAAATTGTAAGCAACTTTTTTAGAAAATAAAAATTGTCGAACATTTTCCATGTAAAACGTAATTTGCGGTGTGTGAATTTTCTTAAAAATCGTCGTGTTGCATCCTTCGAGGATGCTAAACCTAAAAACGAAGTTTGGTTTTTAACTAACGTTTCGTCTTTAAGTTATGCTGTTCACAGACAGAGATACACGCGGTATTCTTTTAAAATTCTTTTTGTGGTTTCAGGAGGCCTTGAGGCAGTATTTTTAACACTTAAATGATATCAGTCTAATTATATAATATTAAATATAATAACAGCCCGCCTTAAAGCAATATCTGTATAATATAATATATAAAGTGTATGTAACACCCATTTTATTATGTTTATATTATTATGTACATGCATAATAATGTGATGTGAATGTATTATGTAGTTTAACATTGTAGGAGCTGTGAGAATAGAAACAAGCTGCTTTCCGTAGCAAACAGAATTATAAATTAGAAGCCGAAAGTTAATAACAATGAGGTAACCTTGAGACAGCAATAAATTAGAAAGTTTAATAATGCTACTAATAATTCTTGGAACAATAATGTAATATTTAAAACAGTTTATAAATAGCCAATCAACAGCTAGAAAAAGCTTAAGTTAAATAAAAATATTCTATTGGAGTAGGCTTAGCAAATCAGAGACTTGAAATAGAGAAAAAGTACAAATTCAGGCGGCAGATGCTACAAGATAGCGTACCCAAGCAGATGCTACAAGATTGTGTACCCGATCGGTACGATACGTGGTCAATGTGAGACATAAAAATTCATTGCGGTGAGAATAATATAAAATTTACGTGTTTAAAAAGGTGTAATTAACAAAAATCTCACAGCTCTACAGTAGGATATATCAGTGAAGTGTTATTTAATCGTGTGGAGGATTAATAAAAAAACAGTACAATAAGATTATAATTTGTGTAAGCCTTGTTCTTTAGCCACACCACCCCTGCTAACAGATACGTGTTCTAAACAAATACTGACGCAGCCGAGACATACATATATGATATTTAAATAAACATTAAAATTACAAAGTTGATTTTTTAAACGTGGGGGCGAAGGCCACCGGAAAGTTTGTACCATACGTGGGGCATCAACCCTCTCAGTCTAACATATATTTTCGGTGAAATCTCGACATCGTCTTTTTGAGTGGAATACAATGCTTCCTCTATTTACTATAGGAAGTAGAGAAAGTAAAAACACAAAGGATAAAATTAAAATGAATCTCTACATATACCTGTCTCTGTGGTCTACTATGGGTTTTATTTTAATTTGCGACACTCGAAATTAAAACAGCTCTCTTCAATGATTCGTCCCTTAGACTACAGCTACCAAATGCGATGTAGCTGGCTACCCCTAAATTACACTCCACATAAGTACGTGCAAACACAGTTTGGGTGATTACACCACGGCAGAGCATACAGACCTTTCTTTCTCTTGGCAATGAGGTTGGGTTTCCATTCATCTGATGTGGCATGCACGTTTAGGGGTCAACCTGTACATACCGCCCCGCATTCTGCTTCACCGTACTGATTGGGACGAAGGTTATTAATTGGATGTTTGCGGTGTGAAGGCTGTTGGCATTTACGGATGCTTCATTTGCCTCGAAGTCTCTGTACCGCACATTGGTCGGAATGTTGTTTCAACAAACCGCGTTACTTTGTCGAGAGCAAATCTCCGCTCAGAGCTTTAATTGCAAATCCCTCACAGCTTTCGTGTTGCGTCACGCTTGGATGAATCACGCTCGTGATCCTATTCAGCAATGTCACAAGAGCGCTGGGAGTAAAGTCTTCAAGTTGCGTAACCTTAAGCCTTGGCTTCCTCAAACGATCGCATTTATTGCAGAAGCTTTTATTATGGAAAAATACATCAACAGGGTGTTCGAAATCAATGCACCAAGGTTTCCAGATCAGTGACTTTCTCTATCGCTTTAGTAAGGAAACATACCCAAAAATTAGATGTCGGGATCTCAGCAAAAATATGTTTCCAGGTAACCTGGTTCCAAAAAAAACGGCATTATGAAAAAAATTCTTGTGTGGGGCTCATTAAAAAAATTGAGTTGCATTCACATAACTTTCTCTACTCACTCTTCCAATATATAATTTTCATTACAGTTTACACATTCCGTTGCAGGTGTCTACAGGAAGAGCCAAAAAACTAGAACCGGCTGCCGGTGTTTTTCCTGTCCGCGTCCTCGGCGCTCATTGCCGTCTGCCGCTATTATAGAAAGACGCGGATGAAACCATACAACATTTTTAAAACTACTCTTACAGGCTTTACTTGCCAACTTTATGAAAGCAGATGCTGAAACTGGCTACCGTCGTTGTCCATACATTTTTGGCACCTCTTTATGAAACTATCACTCGCTGTAGTTCACGTTGAGAAATCCTGGCAATTTCCTCGCGGATATTTTGTTTTAATTCTTCCAGGGTGTGTGGGTTTGTCTTGTACAATTTGTTTTAAGTTACCCCAGAGATAGAAATCGCAGGGGGTTAGGTCGGGGGACGAGGGGGCCCACAAATCTCTACTAATAATTCTGTTCTCAAACACACTTTCAATTTTTTTCAATGTTGCCTCCCTTCCGCCCTTTTTTTTTTTTTTAGAGAATTAACAGCCAGGGACCGTGATTTTGCATTTTTTCAACAAGACTCTGCAACAGCTCATACAGTCAATATTTCGATGAAAACAATTGAAAGTGTGTTTAAGGACAGCATCATTAGTAGAGATTTGTGGCTCCCTCGGTCTCCCGACCTAACCACCTGCGGTTTCTATCTCTGGAGTAACTTAAAACAAAGTGTACAAGACAAACCCACACATCCTGGAAGAATTAAAACAAAATATCGGCCACGAAATTGCCAGCATTTCTCAATGTGAACTACGGCGAGTGATGGAGTGTTTCCTAAAGAGGTGCTAAAAATGTATGGACAACGACGGTGGCCAGTTTCAGCATCTGCTTTCATAAAGTTGGTAAGTAAAGCCTGTAAAAGTAGTTTTAAAAATGTGTGGTTTCATTCGCGCTTTTCTATGATAGCGGCAGACGGCAACGAGCGCCGAGAACCCGGACAGCGAAAACACCGCGCAGCCGGTACGTAGTCTTTTGGCCCCCTCTGTAGAAGGATACAATAAGACTAAACAAACATCCAGGTTTTAAAAGAGCTTCTCGCTATGCGATGGCTTTGAAATTTCATGCTCCTTGCATGACCGCGAGAGATTAAACAAAAAAAAAAAAAAAAAAAAAAAAAAAAAAAAAGCAATAGCAACTTCTGAAAATTCAAACCAATAACAAACAGCTCGGAAACAGTTAACGCCCCAAAAATTTGATATAAATTGTGTCTTTTAACGTGATCTACATTTTTTGTGCAGTAAGGTTTTGTCTCTTTCTTAGCATTCCAACTATACAAAAGTCATTCAGAGAGAAGAGGACTTTACAGGTTATTTATCATGCAAATATCTTAAAACATATTGTATTTTAATTAAATCCTTAAAGCCATTTTAAGAAAATCAAAAATAATGAACATTTTTCTACGTAAAGCGTAACTTGGGATGGGGAACTTTCTAGAAATCTTCGTGTCGCGTCCTTGGAAGACACTGAACTTAAGTACTAACTTTGGTACTTGACGGGCTTTTCGTTTTTGAGTTAAGCTGTTCTCTCCCTCAAACACACCTTTTTCTAATAGGGACTCAGTTCTCTACTCATTATGTACGTGGTAGAGAAAAACATAGGAGCTAAAGTAATACAATAATAAATTTAATTTAAACATATAAAAATAACTTTTTATACAAGATTCTGCTTTATAGTATTTTTAATTTAAAAAATCTAATGTGCTACACTCACATGAATTTCTCTACTCCTGTACAAACTATTTTTACAAACGCTTATTCTCCATCTACTTCATGTTAATCGAGAAAAACATTTGCAGACTTTATCTTATTGCTAATTTTCTTGTAGATGTAAGGGGAATATATATTTACAAGGGCAATATAGAAATACAGTAGCCTTTAAGCACATACATATCTCTTAATAGCTGGTTGCTAGGTGCAGCACCATTCCCTTTGCCACAGATTAATACTCTTTGCATATCCAAGACAAAAAATGAATAACGAATTCCCATTTGAGAAAATAAGTATTGAAAAATTTAAGGGAATAACAAGTAATATCTCGAAAATGGTTCACTCAACAAAAAAAATGTATATGACATAAATTGTGTATTTTAACGCGATCTACATTTTTTGTGTAGAAAATTTTGTCTATCTCTTATGGCTTACCAGTTATGCAAAAGTCATTCACAATGAAGAATACTTTTGGAGACATTCCCAGAAAATTCAAGATATACATTTTATTTGTCATGAAAATATCTTAAACATATGATATTTTAATCAAAATCGTTAGAGCCATTTTTGAGAAAATTAAAATTTTCGAAAAATGTTCCATGTAAAGGGTAATCTGGGGTGGGTGGATTTTCTTGAAAGCCTTCGTGTCGCATCTCTGGAAGATACTGAAGCTAAATACCAAGTTTGGTGTTTATCCGACTGTTCGTTTCTGAGTTATGCTGTTCACAGACAGACACACACGGACATGTTTCCAAAAATGCTTTTTTTGGATTTAGTGTGTCTCAAAACATGTATTTCCGGTGAAATCTCGGTATCGAATTTTTGGGTGGAATACAATACTTCCCCTACTTACTATACGTAGTAGAGAAAGTAAAAATGTTGAATTGCTACAAATTTGGACGGTTTTAATCATACTGTATAACCCTGAATCACGATTGCTACTAGATTAGAAGATTGGAGGTGTTTGGCATTTAGATTCAGAGACTAATAGGAATTGCTCAGCGTTGTAATTTTAAGAATACATGGGAGACTTATTGCACCTTTATAACTTAACATTAAAATTTAGTGTGTTTTGAGTGCAGTGAATTCAGAAAAACAAGTTCAACTAAAAATTAGATAAATAAGTTTTGAGGTTCCAGTGAAACCCCGATGCCAAAAGCATTTTTAGAAAAGGGTCCGCGCGCTTACAGTATAACTCGAAAACAAAAAGTCTGATTAATATATATTTCATTGAGTCAATCATTCTTGCAAGGCGAAGTGTGACAAGACAATTTCGACACCTCAAGCTAACTTTTGCATGGAAAAAACATTTTCGTAATTTTTCATTTTCTCAAAAATATCTAAACGTGTTGGGTTTAATTAAAATGCCATACGCCTAAGGTATTTGCACAACTAGTGAAACATACACGCAACCTTTAATGACCCTGTGTTTTTCTACTGCTCAGGAAAGGTGTTGTCCACTAAATTATTTGCTGTTGGGAAGAGCTCAGATACGAGTTGCATATGCGTTACATCCTGCAAAAGCGGAATCAGAATTCCCCCACAAAAAAGTCGGGCAGGCTGATCGAGTTTGCGAAACGTGCCATAAGCCGATAAATACTTTCATAATGTAACCTTTGATGATAACCGCTTTCAACAGTTTTAGTTGCCATGACCATTCCGGATTGCCCCTTGCATATGCCAGATTTAATAACTGAAATGTAATTACTGTTTTGCTTTATCACATACATACCTACCTACTAGGTAGACTTGTCGACATTCCACTCAAAAATTCGATATCGAGATTTCACTAGAAATACTACTTCTGAGCCCTCTAAATCCAAGACAAGGATTTTTAGAAAAAGAAGAAGGTCCTCTTGGATGTGAACAGCACAACTCAAAAATGATAACTCGGATAGGTGCCAAACTTGGTTTTTAAATTCAATATCTTCCAAGCATGCATCAAAGAAGTCCCCCACCTCAAGCTACCCTTTACACAGAAACGTTTTGGGAATTTATTTTCTCAAATGTGCTGTAACGTTTTTGATTAAATAAAATGTATATCTTGAATTTTCTGGGAATAGCCTGTGAATTCCACTTCATTCAAAAGGAATTTTGTATAATCTTGTGTAACTGATAAACATTAAGCGATAGACGAAAAGATAGTACTACGCAAGAAATGTAGATCCCTTTAAAACACACAATTTATTTCAAAGAACTTTTTTTGTGGCATAAGCCAATTCCGAGATTTCCGTTAATAAATGGTTCGAATTGTTCATTGCTTTACGTCCTTTCAACATTCAGTTGTTTCTGCGATTGCATGGAAACAGTATGGAAATTTAAGGCCAACATGTAGCGTCCAGTTGTTAACATTTGACTGTCGCTGTTCTCTTTGTATCTATAACGAATTGTGTAACGTAGCGCTATTTTCGCAAAGGTTTATTTGGATGAAAATGAAGTAGATAGAAAATTAAGCTTTAGTAAGAATAGTTTGCATACCCACTAATAAGCGATAGAGGTAGAGGAAACCATGTGAATATAAAAGACTTTTTTTTTGTACTTTTTGTATAAGTATACACTAATGTGGCTCATCTTCTTGTATTATGTGGCGATATATCTTGTACCGTATGAAGCGGTACAAATCATCAAATTTCGTCATTCTTACAATTTGTATCAACCACCAACAGGGAACAGGAAATGCCTGAGGATAGGCTTCCTAGATCCCCCCGTCGAAAATAAGCAGAGATTATATGAACGAATTTTAAAAAAATCTGATGTGTTACACTCACATGACTTTCTTTCTCTTGTACAAACTATTTTTACAAACGCTTATTCTCCATATGCTTCATGTTAATCTTATTGGTAATTTTCTTGTAGATGCAAGGGGAATATGGTAGGTTTTAAGCGTCAGTCAAATCTTTTTAAGCGTTGGTTGCTATGTGGAGTATTCCATTCTCTTTGCATTACCAGGATAAAAAAAATCTGATGTGCTACACTCACATGACTTTCTCTGCTCTTGTACAAACTATTTTACAAACGTTTATTCTCCATATGCTTCATGTTAATCGAGATATCAACCTTATTGATAATTTTCTTGTAGATGTAAGGGGAATATGGTAGGTTTTAAGCAACAGTCAAATCTTTTAAGCGTTGGTTGCTATGTGGCGCATTCCATTCTCTTTGCATGTCCAGGACATAAAAAAAATGAATAACGAATTTGAGAAAAAGTATAAGTATTGGAAAATTTAAGGAAATAACAAGCAATATCTCGAAAACGGTTCACTCAACAAAAGAAATGTATATGACATAAGTTGTGTATTTTAACGCGATCTACATTTTTTGTGTAGTAAAATTTTGTCTATCTCTTATGGTTTACCAGTTATGCAAAAGTCGTTCACAATGAAGAATACGTTTGGAGACATTCCCAGAAAATTCGAGATATACATTTCATTTTTCATGACATTATCTTAAACATATGATATTTTCATCAAAATCGTTAGAGCCATTTTTGAGAAAATTAAAATTTTCGAAAAATGTTCCATGTAAAGGATAATCTGGGGTGGGGGATTTTCTTGAAAACCTTCGTGTCGCATCTCTGGAAGATACTGAACCGAAATACCCAGTTTGGTGTTTATCCGACTGTTAGTTTCTGAGTTATGCTGTTCAGACACACACACGGACATGTTTCCAAAAATGCTTTTTTTTGGATTTAGGGGGTCTCAAAACATATATTTCCGGTGAAATCTCGGTATCGAATTTTTGGGTGGAATACAATACTTCCCCTACTTACTATACGTAGTAGAGAAAGTAAAAATGGGTGGAGACAAATTTAACAATTGTTTGTTTTTGACTAAGTTCAATAAGGCGCTTGCGTGTAATTAGGTTTTTAATCAAAGTAATCGTTTTTCTTGTGGCATTGCCTTAGTACTAGCGGTGGATCGACACGAAACAATTCTTGTCCTTGTTTAGATATGCTAGTCAGGAATGACCTGGAAATGAAATGACACTGCTGCTAATGCACTTCATGTCGGGGTTAACACTTCGAACTCCCAGGTTGGAATATGTCGACAGTAACATTTTTGGCCATCCCTAGCGAATACGTTTTGGCAACACTAGTTGTATGTATGTACTGCAGAAGTTGTCTGGTAGCATTTCTTCACAGCATTACGTAACGTAGGACGACTTTCCCCAGTTGCCAAGAGCTACCGATACCTGAATGCGCGCGACATTGTATTCAAGGACGTTGTGTTCTATGCCATGGCCTCCTCTAGCAATGTTTACATTTTAGAAACAACGGAGAACTTAATGTAGAAGAGTATTGCTCTAAAAATGCTCTCGTATGAGTAGAGCTCTGCTTTGAATATACAGTATATAACATTCTTATTCCTACACATCAGGTTTTCAATAAAAAACCATTCTCTACTAGCTTAAAAGCTTGTGCTTTTCTGCGAATCATTTATACGTGCATGATGAATCTAATTCAAACAAATTCCAATGAAAAAAAATGCATTTAAAGACCAACACTATTGCATGAAACAGTTTTCATCGACATGTGACAAACTGGTGGAGAAATAAACTCTTGAAGTCGTAAAAAAGGAGCTAAAAATGAGGAATTAAGGCAAAAACGTTGAAAATTCCCAACTCTGAGATTTTATTCCTCCGTAAAATAAAGTGCTATTTTCACCGCAAAATCAAATAATAATAATAATAATAATAATAATAATAATAAATAAATAAATAAATAAAAATTGCTCCACTCAATGCTTGAAGATAATTTTGAAAATATCACGTACAAAAGAGTTGCAATTTTGGCATATTTTTTCAAAAATGCATAAAACTGGTGAAATGAACGATCTGATAAAACCGACGTGTTTATAAATTTGTGCACAACATGGTAATTTGTTATGCGAACGACACTTTCGTTTTTAAAAATACGAAAACCCATCTGCAGAGCAAAATTTCCTCTAAAAATGGGCTAATTTACTATTCTCCAAAGTATGTAGGCAGGCGTTACGATTTGTTTTTCTGTGAAGTAGTGCGTAGTGCAGAATGATGTACTGCCATTTTTAAACACATATACATCGACCGTAATAATGTTAACTGTATTATTCACATTCTGAAACGCGCACCACCACTCCGTTAATCATTTGAGGCAAACAAGTCGATCGTCACAATTCGTAATTATGAATTTACTCACTGCTAACATACCGGTGATTTCTGAGATGGCGGGATTTCTAAATTCTCTAACATTTCCGTAGAGCAATCGCTTGTAGCGTGCATAGTCGGCATTTCCTTACTCGAGTACAGAGTTAAGAGAAGCGAAGTTACTTGTGATTTGTTCACTTTTTAATCATGTGACTATTTCCTGTTTTTGTATTCGCGGTTCATATTCCTTACTTTGAACTTATTGACTAAGATTTGGGTTTTCGTTGAGTTCCTAGCTTTCTCTTTTCCATGGCACTAGGTAAAATTTAGTTGAATCTAAACCGTATCACGTACATAGTTTTAAGACTAGAATCCCTTTACTTGTCGTACATGCCACGCACTTGGAAACTTTGAAAGGAATCGCAAAATTCTGATCATTTTGTCCATAAATCTTGAGTATCGGTTTCTGGGCATTGTTTCAATGCCGCCTGTCCCAAGGAGGGGTGCAGGTGTATGTTCCTTTCTCCAACACAAGTTACAATATTATATATAAGATTTTTCCTATACGAGTTGATTTATTAAATAAAACATTAAATTTTCATTACTGCCATTGCGTGATTACAACAATCACTTCAGTATATTCCATCATGCATATTATAATACAGGGCGATTTATGAAGAACTGACACATTTATTTCTTTAATTGTTTCAAAACGAGTTATGGTAGCGACCAGTTATTATACCTGAAATGCTGAGGAATTTGGAGATTATTTACCTCTATAGCAAACGTTGAAAATGTCCCACCATCCTGCATAAGGCACAACTCAACACGTAGTTCCATGTCACTGGCCACTCGTTGGAGGATAGCTTGAATCTCCTATGTAATGTGTTTCAGATCGTCCAATGTCTGGGAACGTGTGGCATAAACCCTGTCTTTTAAGTAACCCCTTAGAAAGAAGTCCAGCGATGTCAAATCCGGAGATCTCGTGGCCAAGGTACTTGGAAATTATTCGGTGGTCAAAGAAACTTGCAATTAGTGCCATGGATTCATTTGATGCATGGCATGTAGCGCGGTCCTGCTGAAAATATCCTTGACTTAGCTCTACATCGTCTAGTTGCTCAGCAAACTCCATGAAAATCAGTTGATACTCTGCAGTGTGCACATTGTTTTAAAAAAAGTTGGTCCCACTGTTCTCTGTGCGGATATTGCGCACCAAACTCCAATTTTAACCGGATGCATAGGTGCTTCATGAATAACATGTGGATTTTCGCTGGCACGATAGCGTGAGTTGACATAGCCGGATAAATGGGACCATGCTTCATCTGTGAACCATGTGATAGACAATATGGCACTATTTTGCACAATGAACGCTGAAACCAACGACAATAATTCAGTCGTCTATCCTTATCTGGTTCCTGTAACTGATGGACAACCGTAATCCTATACGGCTTTAGGCTTGCACTTTTCACAGCCCTCTGGCAAATTGAGTAGCTGTACCCCGCTTCCTGCGACAAACGTCTTAATGATTTTTTGGGTAACTGATCCAGTCGTGCTCTTACCGTGGCAAGCCTAGATGAACGAGTTTTGCCTTTTTCACTCACCAGAGATCCAGTTGTTTCCAATTTATTTACAAGTCCCAGTATTGTGTTTCTTTGGGGAGGATTCCGAACACCAAATTTTCTCTGGTATGTCCTTTGAGTAGCTGTAATTGAATTCATAATCCAGATTGCTTTACAGGAAGAGTCGTTCATTTAATGTGTACTCCATTTTCACGTTGGCTAGAACAAAATCTCAAAAACAGTTGCCGACAATAAAACTAACAATTACAATAAGACATGAACATCTGTGCATCTAGTGACAGGCAATCAAAACTCCAGAACATTCTACTTAATTTTATGCTAAAATTGGGGCATTGAATGAATTTCGAACAGAATAATTAAAGAAAGAAATGTCAGTTCTTCAAAATCACCATGTAGTTATAGATGGCTTTCAACGATGTTTGCTATCCCGCAACGGTACCAGTTACTGATTTTTATGTGAAGAACTCGTTGATATCCATTTCAACTACTTCAATGTTTTCAAAATTTCTTTCACGTAGGGAATGCACCATGAATCTAAACAGACAGTAATCTAATGGCGCACGACTAGGGCCATACGCTGGATGCGGTAGCAGTTCTGATTCCTTCGAATACCTGGATTTTGTCCATTGTTTTTTGAGAAGTATGTTTCTATTAACTAATGTCGAATACCTCGGTCTCAAAACTTGATGATCACGTTCCAGTTGTTGAGAATACAGATCTACATCGACTGCACGTCCGTTTGGAACAAATTCCGAGTGAATCACACCTTCAAAACTCATCAGACACACATAATTATTTTGGGGCGGAACCGAACTTTTAACGTCTGCAGGCTGACGGGGATCGAGCCAATGCCTCGAGGTGTCAGGGTTGCGGTAATATACCCAATTTTCATCACTTGTGACAATTATCCTGATAAATGGATCATCGATAAGCTGACGACAGATATCCACTCTACGTTGAGCCTTTTTAGGTATCAGCTTATGTGATACAAATTTACAGCTTCTGAACGATTCTTTTAAGTCTTATAATATGGCAATGCGTGTCAATTTTGAAGCAGTAAGTTCTTCTGACAACCTCTGATTGCCGTCTGTATATTTTCAATATTCCATAACTTGGTCTTCCAGGACGTTGTAAACCTTTAATGTTTTCGCTGGAACCATTGTCTTGTACTCGTTCACTAACGACACTTTCACCTTCTACTTCACCTGCTCTAGCAGCTTTGTAACGTTTCCAGTAGTGCTTTACAAGGACTCTTAACCTCAAACTCTGTTACCTCCAATTTAAAACATTGTATTACCAACCGCTGTTTGCTGACATGTTACAACAACACGGAACAATAACCGTAGCACCCTATAAATAGTTGACAAAAATAAAAGCATATATACCCAAGATATAAACTAAGCTAAAAAAAAACCGGCATTACTTATGAGACAGCCTAATATCACTTTATATTTGTTTAACTTATTTTCAATAATTACCGGGCCGAGTTCGACCGCATTAGTGGCGTATGGTGGCGCCGTACACTGGCGCGCATGCTTGCTAAAATGAGAGTATTCCCCGTGCATACTGGAGGGCGGCTGGTGAAACATCGCCCTTTGCGCGTGTCGTCCTCCATGGTCTAGGGGTACCATGCTAGCCTCTAGTTCACGAAGTCGCGGGTTCAAACCCGACGGAGGGCGATGGATTTCTTTTCGAGAGTACAAGTCCTTAGCATGGTTCCCTTCGGAAGGGAAGTAAAACCGGTGGTTCCGTGTGGTAGATTTAGGGCTCGTAAAAGAACCTCAAGCCTGATAAAGAGGCCTCTAAGCAACATTTTTAACCTCCGCGCGTCTTTGTGCCCTGTGATTCCTTCACTTTATCCTTTTCTCCAGAGGGTGGTAGCCACAACAAATCTATGTTGTTCGCGGTGCGCTAGATGTCCCCCTCCGTGGTATAACCTATACCGTATATTATTAAAGTTAAGAGCATAAAGGGAACTATCAGTATCAAGGGTATAGCTTTTTCTCCCTCATTTGTGCTTACCCTACCACATACCTAATAGGTAGAGAAGGTATTGCATTCCACCAAAAATTAGATACCGAGATTTCATCGGAAATAGATGATTCGAGGCCACCTGAATAAAAAAAAAACATTTTTAGAAAAAGGCCCGTGTATACCTGTGAATAGCATAATTCAAAACGAAAACTTGGGTAAATACCAAATCTGGTATTTAGGTTCAGTATCTTTCAAGGATGCAACACGGAGATTTAAGAAAATCCCCCGCCCCAAACTACCCTTTACATGGTGCATTTTTAGAAATTTTTTATTTTCTAAAAAAAGATTCTAACGATTTTGATTAAAATATAATGTATTACATATATTTATATGACAAAATGTGTATTTTGACACATCTGCGAAGTCCTATTTATTCGGAAGGAGTTTTTTTTAATAATCTTGTATAACCCTTAATGTTGACGAAAACTTACTTAACAAAAAAAATGTAATCTCTTTAAAGCACTCAATTTATTTCAAATAACTTTTTGTGGCATCAGCCATTTCCGAGATACCCGTTATTAATGGTTCGATATGTATAATACTTTGTCATTCTTTTTTAAGTACCAACGATTTTCACTTGTTTCTGGCGATTGCATGGAAACAGTGTGGAATTTTAAGGACAGCATGAAGCATCTAGTTCTTGAACATTTGACTATTACAGTTCTCCCCGTTTTTAAGTTGCATTTATACCCCAACTTTAATTACAATAATATGTTTCCTTTGGTGTTAATTGGTACTCGCTCGTCGTTGGGCTTCTAGTAAACTTTGGTTTTAATCATTGGGTCACACACACATCCACACTTCCAGACCCTGGGGGAGGATAGGGAATAAAGTTGGCTAGAGAAAAATTCTCAGCATTAGCCGGAATCGAACCCGGGACCCCTCGCACAGCAGGCACGTGCTTTACCGACTGAGCTACGGGCCAGCCTACTATTCCCTTTGTACCCTAACGAAATGTGTAATATAGTTATTTCTATAAAGCTCGATTTTCTGAATTAAAATGAAGTAGATGCAAATATAAACGTTACTAAAGAATAAATTGTAGGCTTAGTAATAAACGACAGAGAGCAGAGAAGGTTATGTAAATGTAATACATTAGAATTTTTTTATTTATGCATGTTTAATGCATACGTTATTATGGGTTATAATAGAAAGTAAAACCCCAAGAGGTTATGTTTGCGTAACCACATGCAAGCTCATAATGACATTAGGAGCAGTTAAAATCCGCATGTGTCTCAGGTTTCCATTGCCATATGCAGCGTGCGAAGGTTTAGTTTTACACGTGATAACATTTGTCGAGGCCCTACATGGGTTCCACAGCAAAAATGTACCTAATGGCGAAGCCACAAATGTGAACAAGGCATGCAAACGTTATAAATATCCAGTTCTTATTTCACATTCTTATTCGAGAAGGCAGCTTTTGGCTCTGCAATACAGGTCCCGAGCTAATGGATTTATGGACGTGTCAGATCTGCGGAAATTCGCCGTTTAGTTTTGTGACCTCTCTTGGCCATTTTCTCCGCATTCACAGCAGATCTTATAGTGAAAGTGGGTTTTTTACAAAGAATTGCACGAATTTTCAGACACCCTTCAGTGTATGTTCAGCGATTTCTATAAGGCAACTTACGGGCTAGAAAATATTGCAGATGTTTACACAGGGTGTCTACTGCCTAAAAGGTTTAACATTCCGGTACTGCATGGAAGGTAGTTTGGGATAAGGGAATTTGCTTGAAAAAAAATTGTGTGGCATGTTTGGAAAGTACTTAACATAAATACCAAGTTTGGCATTTATCGCACTTTTCACACACAGACCTTTGTCTAAAAAGATTTTTTTAGATTCAGGGGCCTCAAAACATGTATTTCTAGTGAAATTTCCGTAACTAATTTTTGGGTGGAGTGAAATACCTTTTCTACCTACTATGGGCGTGGTAGAGAAACTAAAGAAACAGATATCAAGCGAAACAATAACATTAAAAGAATACTTATTTCATTAACAAGATCTTCCAAGAACCAATCAGCTGAAAATTTAATCTAAAATAAATCAACGCTATATTTCATCCAATTTTTCCAGTGTGTAATCAACTAAATGGATCGGAAGCGGATAGCGAAAGCAGAGTCAAATCTCCTGAAAGTGCAACAGGAAGCAAGGCAGAAGAAGAAGGCCAAAAGAAAGCATCAGGAGGATGATAAATATGCATATGGTGGTCACTGAGAATTGCTAAATTCTGAAAGTAAGGACTTTTTGTTCACATAGGTACTTGAAGAAAAACTATAATTGCTCATTTCCACAACTTACATTTTTTATAATATATGTTTCTTTTTCTCAGCAACCTTCAGCAAGAGAGCCATGAAACTTTTATGTAGTCTTTGTAAATTAATATTGAAGCTTGTCCTCTAAAGAGAAGTTAATTGGAGCATTAGAATCAGTTTGTTAGCTCTATACAATGAGATTATGCCAAACATGTAAAAATAAACAAAAATAAAATGTAATTAGTTTTTATTTCAGTATTTATTTATCTCACACATAAAGCTTTAGAAGTTAAAAGTTACCAACAGATCACAGTACTTCAGTAAAAAATCCAGATGAATTGCTTCACAAATTTCAGAGATAAAGGACCATAATTTCTAATCATTCTTTCATTTTTTATTTTCAGCGATTACCCAACCTGTGTAAAGAAAATTCACCATTAATTTGTTTTACATAGGTACTACATATAGGCAACAAACGTTCAAAATTTCAAAAACATACCTTTCATAATGAGCTAATTGCAATTTTTAAAATACATTGACTTCTGAACTTAAATCCCCTCAAAGTGTTGCGTTCTCCGAGCAAGTTTGCGACGATAATTTTATTGTGACGTACGAGTGTTGCTACTGCGGGAGATTAGAGGTCCTGTGTTCTACTCCCCAGTGAGTGAAGCGAAAGGGAGGAGGCTGCGTCGTACGTATTTCATTACACGGTACGTCGCAAAGAAAAGCAGAAATGAGAGAAAATTGAACTGGTTCACATTAGTGAAGTAACAGTGAAAACTGGACAAGTCGCAATACTCTATACAACACATGACTTACTGAAACTCATTTGTTAAAATTGAATTTAGAATATTTAGATTAATTTCATTATTGTTCGTATAATTTAGAGGGCTTTTACTAAAAAACCACTGTATGCACCATGTACGCGGAAGTTCAGCGGATTCATACCGGATTATTCCCGTTATGCGTTATTTTGTGTACTCGATACAAACATAGCTGTAATAGTCTCGTTATCCGAGTAATATTGTAGTACGTAGTAGAAATGTCCAGAAAATAATGCACCATATAACAACGAGAAAAATGCGATATGCTGCACCCATACCGAGTTTCGCTACCCACTATCCTTTATTTCTCCCTCTCTTCAACAAACTATTTTTACATACGCTTATTTTAATACATATTTCATGTCAACTGAAACAAGCGCTTGCAGAAATGATTTCGCTACTATTTCGTATAAGAAGGGATATGCTGGATTTCAAATTCTATGCTGTTTGCATAGTATCGAGGGAAACAACGGAAGAGAGACTTAGCACCTAGTGACGGGAAATTAAACTGAGTTTTATTTATGGATGCTCTTTAATTGCTGTGGTCCTTAGTGTCCCATTCTATTTTGTGAGTGAAAGACCGTTAATTTTGCTCAGAGGCCTCTTTATCAGGCTTGAGGTTCTTTTACGTGACGTAAATCTACGACACGGGACCACCTGCTTTACTTCCCTTCCGAATGAAACAATTCCAAGGATTTTTACGCTCGAAAACACCCATCGCCCTCCGTCGGGTTTGAACCTGCGAACTCTGGAACTAGAGGCTAGCACGGTAACCACTACACCACAGAGGACGGCATAGGTTCGCCGTTCCTGCTTCAGATGTTTTGAAATCCCATCTTAAAATTAGGCACAAGCAGTTGTGTGGTACTAGCTGGTTATTACTTTCTCTAAGTATTGCATTCTACCGAAAACATCGACCAAGATTTCACTGAAAATACATGCTTTGAGGTGTCCTGAATCCAAATAAAGCATTTTTGGAAACATGTCCATGTGTGTCTGTCTGTGAACTGCATAACTCACAAACAAAAGGTCGGGTGAATTCCTAACTTGGTATTTGAGATTAGTATCTTCCAAGGATGCGACACGAAGATTTTCAAGAACATCTCCCACCTCAGACTATCGTTTATACAGAACATTTTTCGAACATTTTTATTTTATCAGAACGATTTGATTAAAATATTATATGTATAAGATATTTTCATGCCAAATGAAATATATATCTTGAATTTTCTGGGAATGTCCCCAAAAGTCCTCTTTATTCTGAATGACTTTTGCATAACTGGTAAACTTCAAGAGATAGACAAAATTTTACTCCCCAAAAAATGTAGATCTCATTAAAACTCACAATTTATGTCACATTCACACCATTTCCGAGATATTCCTTATTATTTGTTTGAATTTTCCAATAATATTTTTTCTCAAATGGGAATTGTTATTCGTTTTTTTATGTCCTGAACATACAAAGAAAATGGAATGCGCCACATAGTAACCAGCGTTAAAATATTTGACTATCGCTTAAAACCTACCATATTCCCCTTGCATCTACAAGAAAACTAGCAATAAGATAGTTTCTGAAAATGTTTATATTGATTAACATGAAGTAGATGGAAAATACTCGTTTGTAAAAAAGTTTGTACAAGCGTAGAGAAAGCCATGAGTGCGACACATCACTTTTTTATTTTTTTAAATACCTTCAACATCTATGTGTTTAACCTGCATTATCTGTCTTCCTGTATTATTTCCGCTTGACCATCAGAAAGCTACCCGCGTTTCCGCCACAGTTCGGATGCAGAACGAGAGTCGTTACTCGGAAGCGGATGTAAAGAAATGCGACTATAAATAATATGCTTTGTGTCTATATACAGATCCTTTTGCCACGGTACGTGTGTTCCTTAAGTTCGAGTCATAGAAACATACACAGTTAATAAAGTAGGAAGAAAGTACGCGCGCGCATACCTTACTATAACAGAGAACAACGGTTACTGCAGAACACACATTACTTATCACAAGGTACTTCGTAATACAAACGTCACACTTGAGTCTCTTTCGCACACGCTCGGAATACAACAAACCGATCCGTCGAACCACTGTTGAACTGCACGATTCACAACTGACTGCTGAGTTACAACTCACAATTAAACTGCACTGTCACTTCTAACACAACTCAATACTGGCCCGTCCTACCGACAACAGCCCCTTATACAGCACTCGCATACAAAACGGAACTTTCGAGAACAAGATCCTACTAGAACATGCCGAAACGAAGGTTCCGGAACAAGTATGTGGCATATAAAGAGGCTTTTTAATCTACATTCGCTATTCTATTGTTTCCGCGGTGGTTACTGTTCCGACGGCCCGTAGCAGTCCCCGCCCGGGTATCGGGTCGGAAGCACTACCGCGCGCACGGTCGCATTATTATAAGGTGTTACATTCACATGACTTTCTCTCCATTGCGTTTATTTTTATATAGCGTCTACAAAGCTAATTCTAATTCAAGCTGGTTGACATAAGGGTTTGTATAAATAGTTTCTTTGCACATTTCGTTATAGGTACAAAGGGAATAGCGATAGTAGTCAGGTGTTTAAAAATTAGTCGTTATATAACTACTGGCTAAAAATTCCTTAGCAACAGCACTTGCAAAAAACGACAAGTATTGGAAAATTAAAACCAATAATAACGTACATCTCGGAAATGCTTGTCCACAAAAAAGTTATTTGAAAAAAAAAACTGAGTGTTTTAAAGAGATCTATATTTTTTTGTGTAGTAAATTTTTGTTTATCTTTTTTGGTACACAAAATTCTTTTCGAATGAAGAGGTCATTCCCAAGAAATTCAAGGTACACACTATGTTTCTCGTGTATCTTAAATAACATGGCATTTCAATCAAAATCGTTACAGCCATTTTTGAGAAAATCATAGGCAACGAAAAATGTTGCATGTAAACGTTAGTATGGGGCGGGGAGATTTACTTGAAAATCGTATCGCATCTTTGGAAGATACTGAACTTACCAAGTTTTGTATTTATCGGACTTTTCGTCACACACACGCACACACGCACGCACGCACGCACGCACACACACACAGACCTTTTTGTAAAAATGTATTTTCGGTGAAATCTCCAATTCTAATTTTTGGTTGAAATACGATACTCTACTTACCATAAGTACATAGTACAGAAATTAAAAAATAGGATTTTTATGTGATTCAGTGGTTTCAAAACTAGCATTTCTGGTAAAATCCCAATAATGATTTTAGGAATAACTCATAGATAAGTGGTAAAGAGAGGGCAATAGAGGTGAGAGGTGAGAGAGGAGAGAGAGAGTGTGTGTTTGTAAAACAGGTACTTCCAAATCTTACTAGCCTGGTATCCTGGGTGCAATTTCCAGCTGGAGGGTAAACCTTTTTAACAATATTTATTTCCTATCCTCTCTATTGCCATAAGTGTGAATGTGAGTGAGATTCATGGTATTAAAAGCCAAAGATCTGCACCAAATGTAAAAGAGTGAACATCACTGCTGATGAGCAATTGTTTCAAAAGTCGAATCAGCCGGAATGAGCTCAGATATTAAAAGGGTGCACATAAATTACCCTAAACGTATGAAATGTAATTATTGAATGTGAAACTAATAGACAATGAACAATTAGCCACGATAAGCGTCCCTAGGTATTTTGCACAAAATCAAAATGCAGGACAGCGCGGAGTTCAGCAGATCAGAGCAGACCTCAAATTTCTTCTTCTTTCCCTACTTTCCACATCCAATATCGTGTGTCTGTTTCCGTCTTGGTTCCTTTCTGGCCGACTCGTCTTTTTCTTTTCCTGCGTCTTTTACTTTTCTACAGGCATTTCTTTCAGGTTTAGGGACTTGATTAAAAAACTAGTTCTCTGTCCTATGCCAATCTCCATTTCCTTGCAGATATCTGATGGTTCAAGTAAAAGAACTACACATTTCTATAGCGTTTAAATGTTTAGTTTTTAATTACATGATTTTGCATCCACATTTTTGGTGAAAGCGGAAAGTTTAGTGTTATAGGAGTAAAATGAGACAATTACTTTTTCTACTACATACCAATGGTAGGTAGAGGAAGTATCGTATTCCATCTAAAAATTCGATATCGCGATTCCCAAAGAATTAGATTTTGAGGACCTCTGAAAAAAAAAACTCCGTGTACGCGTGAATAACTAACTCAATAATGAAAAGCAGGATAAATACCAAACTTGGTATTTAGATTCTGCACCTTCCAAAAATGCGACACAAGATTTTCAAGAAAATTTCCCAATCCGAACTCCCTTTACATGGAGCATTTTTCAATTTTTTGTTTATTTTGTAAAGAATGGCTAACGATTTTGATTAAAATAATAAAGATATTTACATGACAAGTTAACTGTATAAGTATTTTGAATTTTCTGGGAATAACCTAACAAGTCCTCTTCATTCGGAAGGAATTTTGTACTATATAACTGGCAAACGTTAAGCGAAAAACGAAAACGTTGTAGAAAGAGTTGTAAATCTCTTTAAAACAAACAATTTATTTCAAATTAACTTTTTCGTAGCATCAGCCATTTCCTAAGTATCCGTTATTAATGATCTGTATTGTTCAATACTTTTATCCTTCCTTTTAAGTCTCGTTTATTTTCAGTTGTTTCTCGGGATATTATGGAAAAGAATATGGCATTTTAAGGCTAGCGTAATGCGTCCAGTTCTTAAACTTTGACTATCGTGTTTTTAAGAGCATTTTGTAGAAGAATGAGTAGAGGAGGTCGTGTGAATGTAACACAGTTTTCAAGGGTTGTAATTTGGGCAAGCAGCAACTTTATTGGGAAACACAGCAATTGACGAGCGCGGCGCGAGCTGTCAAGCGAATACTGCTGCACCAGTCTCTCACCTCCGCAGCCCTGATCCAGACTACTGCAGGATTCGGAGTGGCAAAGCATTAAATTTGCATTGCGTGGAAGGCAAGGTCGATACTTTGAACAACAACTCCGTTTACTACAGCAATAACCGTACGTGAAAAGTGCCCAAGGCTCCGTTTCCGAAGCCAATGAAGCAACCGACAAGAATTTATGCGATTCCTTGAGGTAGCAGGTGAAATGCAATGCATTTCAATGAAGTGGTTCTCAGAATTGTGCGGCTTTTCCCCAACTGTTACGAAGTCCATACATTTCGAAAAGAAAAGTTTATATTTCTACCGCACAACCTATACAAGCAGAGGAAGTATGCATTACACAAAAAAAAAAAAAAAATTGATACCGCGATTTCATCGGAAATACAAGTTTTGAGGCGCGGTGCGCGCGCGTGTGTATAAGTGAACAGCACAATTAAAAAACTAAACGTCGGTTATATATCAAACTTGGTATTAAAGTTCAGCATCTTTTAAGAATGCGACACGAAGATTTTCCAAGGAAATACCCTCTCCTCAAACTACCCATTACATTGACGACTTTTCTTAGCCTTGATTCTCTCAAAAATGCACCTAATGAAGTGGATTAAAATACCCCATGTTTAATATATTTAAATGACTACTATAATATACAGCTTGAATTTTCTGTGAAAAGTCCTCTTCACTAGAAATTAATTTGTGTTCTCTTGTCTAACTGATCATTATGAGAGATAGGCAAAATGTACACCTCATTAAAGTATACTACTTGCCAAATACTCTTTTCTGACATTAAACATTTCCCAGATATTCGTTGAATTGTCCAATAATTTAAAAGTTTTAGAAATACTAAGGCATCAAAGATTTGACTATCACATCAGCGTCCTGTACCTTCAACGAAACGTGTAATGAAATCATTTCTGTAAACGTTTTTCTTGATTAACCTGAAGATAGAAGCATACGAGGGCTGTCCCAGAAGTACCCGACCTGATGTATAGATAGTGGTGGTTGTTTCAAACAAATGACTCTGGTAGAAAGTACCAACCTTATAAAGCTTAAGTCTGAAGTTTGATGATGCTACGTCGCTTGGTAATTGTTTGGCAGTCATTAATAGTGAACTCTCACTGAATTTGTAAACATGGACAAAACTGGCCATCGTTATGTGATACAATATTTTCATTTGAAAGGTCCTAGTCCAACTAATATTAAAGCTGAACTAGATTCTACTCTGGGGGAGTCTGCTCCTTCGTTTACAACAGTAAAATATTGGGTGGCAGAGTTTAAGCGAGGCCGTACGAGCTGTCAAGACGAACATCGCAGTGGTCGACCAAATGAGGTGACCACGCCAGAAATTGTGAAGAAAATCCACAACGTGGTCGACTGAAAGTGCGCGAGTTAGCAGACATCATAGGCATTTCAAAAAGTGCTATACATTGTATGACTGAAAATTTAGACATGAGAAAGCTGTGCGCAAAATGAGTGCCGCGTTTACTCACAATGGAACAAAAGCAGCATTGTGAAGATGTTTCAGTCGTGTGTTTGGCGATGTTTTGCTGCAATAAAGCCGAGATTTTGTGTCGATTCATAACCATGGATGACACATGAGTCCATCACTTCACACCTGGGACGAAGGAACAGTCAAAAGAGTGGATTGAAAGGGAGGAATCGGCTCCAAAGAAGGCGAAGACAGTTTCATCTGCAGGCAAGGACATAGCGTCAGTTTTTTTTGAATGAGTGTGCAATAATTTTCATCGATTATCTTCAAAAAGGAAAATCAATCAATGGTGAGTATTATGCAAACTGATTGCAGCATTTGAATGATGAAATCAAGCAAAAACGGCCGCATTTAGTGGAAAAGAAACTTTTGTTTCATCAAGACAACGCATCAGTTCACACATCCATTATTGCCATGGCCAAAATCAATGAGTTAAAGTTCGAATTGCTTCCTCATGCACCCTATTTGCCAGATTTATCCCCCTCTGATTATTTTGTATTTCCAAAGTTGAAGAAATAGCTTGGTGCTAAAAGATTTGCCAAGAGTGAAGAACTGGAGTCTGCAGTTGATTATTTTGCAGAACTCGATGGTTTTCAGTATAAACAGGGTATCGAAGCTATTGAACTTCGCTGGGAAAAGTGTATCGAGCTGAAACGAGACTATGTAGAGAAATAAACATGTCTTTTCCCAAATTTGTTGTTTTTTCTTTGTTAGGTCGGGTACTTCTGGACAGCTCTCGTAAGTTTTTGTAGAATAGAGTGAAGAACAGATAAAAATAAGCGATACTTGGAAACAATAATGGAATACCAAAAATAACAACCAAAAGATTAATACTACTCATTGCTTATGAGCAAATGTTCCAAAGGTAAAAAGGCGTCGATATGACCTTAGATGTTAAAGGTGTCATATAAATGGAACTAGGGACGGGATCTCGATATCGTCAATATCTCGATACTGGGTGGTATCGAAGTATGCCTAATACTTTGAGATAAACCTTCGACACTTTTCATTTTTTAAGTTTTGCATTATTGAAAGTCGTTGCGCTTAACTTTATGCTAAATAAGGAATAAAAGATTCGAGACTTCACGTTATTGCCTCGTACGAGTCCCCAAAGTGTTGCTGGACTATAGTTCTTGATAGATCTTGTTTGCTTTTAATATGGGTGAATCAAAGCAACATTGCATAGGCTATAGTGTGTAAACGAAAACTGCAAAACAATGGGGGGAAGGAGTAGATGTACTTCTGTAACATGCAGCGTTCACTGAGTTGTATATGAAGCTGATTTAGCTGACGCAATAGCGTGGCTGGGTGACTCACTGTCACATTTGCTAATTCGGTGAACAAAATCTGTGAATCCAACAAAAACAAATCAAAACTTAAGACGTGAGATAACACAGAGCATGGAAATATTTGTTCTTTCCTTCCATCTGTTAGTGTTTACGCAAGTCAAACTCGGGTCACGAGCATAGCTTACAGGTATTCCGTACGACTAATTTCCATAATACGGAAATAAAATTCTTTAAAAGAACGTTTTCACGTAAAATATAGTTACAAAAAAAGAAAGCAAAGAAATTATTATTATTATTATTATTATTATTATTATTATTATTATTAGTCTTGACTGCACAAGGGATACTCTGTGGCATTATCAACATAAAAAAACTTCTGCCAATTAGAGAATTCAAACAGAAACAACTTCGAAATTAGCATATAATACAAAATTAGTTACATGCATTTATACACAGAAAACTACTAACAACATAATTCAGTTAACAAGCTAAGAGTCTTTACAGTTTTTTATAAACTGAGGATCGAGTATAGTTATCGGTATCGAGAAATAGTGGCATCGTCCTATCGCTAAATAGAGCATTAAAAAAAAATAACGTAATATGTAAAAAGTGGGTCTAAAAGTTTAAACTATGAAAATATGTGTAGCAGGACACAAATTATTATTAATAATAATAAATATTTAAAAATATACACTAGTTGTATTTCCTTCTTTTCCCCTCTCCATGCTAATTAGCCAATCTTAATACTACAATACCTATGTTTATATTAATAACACGTTCAAATACACACATTTTTAAGGCGTTTCTGTCCAAATACCTTGAAACTGGAACTGAACAATTTATCAGCTTACAGCCCAGTGCGTTTGCGTGTTTCTGCATCCATTATATGGCAATTGTTCCTAATGCATCATTTGATAGATCCTAGTGCATCATTTCCGTCAATTTTTCTCTCCGTGAAATTTTAATGTAGCGCTGCAAACAGAAAATTATCATGCCACGAGGAGTTTTTGTTCGAAGTATTCAAATACGGGCTTGTGTAACTGAAAATTATTTACTTTTTTACCTTCTCTTTCGTCTACTTGCAATAGGTAATAATTTATTCTTTCATTCCTCCTGAGCGTCAAATGTACTTTCTGAGGTCCTCTGGATCCTTCAAAACGAATTTTAGAAATTCATTTGAGGACAGCAAAACTCAAAAAGCAAAAATTAAAAGAACAGCAAACTTGGTATTTAATTCCAGCATCTTTCGGGATGCAAAACAACAATGCCAGCATATACCGTTCCAAAAAACATGGCTATAGAATTGGAACATGAGTTGAAAGCAATTACTCTAGCACAAAAACTGCAAGTCAATAGAAACAGATACAAGTGGTACCAAAGTAAACACTATAAGTAATTTAAAAACTAAAATAAGCTTCAGAACATATATTAATAACTTAGAATACAAGAATATAATTAAGAGGTAACGAGTCCAATAGAATATGTTGATATACAATATCAGAATGACTTGATATATACAATACACAAACAAAACAATATAGCAGATGAAATGAGAGCCATAGCAATAGCTACGGAAAATAAAATATACCCAGTTAAAGAATGGCTCCGAATATATACCTACAGATCGATCCCTCATCAATAAATAAAATAATAAAACAAAAAAATCGCCGGTGTAGGAGTATACTGTAAACATTTTGCACAGTATCTAACATTAGATGAAACGTCAAACCACTATGACGGAGAATTAACAGCTATAAAAGCAGCATTACATAACATTCTATACAGACCAAGGGTGGCGAAAACGCATTCCTTCCGTGAGTCACCAAATATACAACACGCACTGCATCACTCAGCAGCATCTGATAAACAAATGTATTGTGGCAGAGTGGGAATAGCGCCTACGAGTCAAAATGACTTGCGAGTCCCGTTTTCCCCACCTCTGATATAGACCATACATAAAATAAAAAATCTGATGTGTTACACTCACATGACTTTCTCTACTCTTGTACAATCTATTTTTACAAACGCCTATTCTCCATATGCTTCATGTTAATCGAGATATCGAGATGTCAATCTTATTGGTAATTTTCTTGTAGATGCAAGGGGAATATGCTAGCTTTTAAGCGATAGTCAAATATTTTAACGCTGGTTGCTATGTGGCGCATTCCATTCTCTTTGCATGTCCAGGACATAAAAAAATGAATAACGAATTTGAGAAAAAGTATAAGTATTGGAAAATTTAAGGAAATAACAAGCAATATCTCGAAAACGGTTCACTCAACAAAAGAAATGTATATGACATAAGTTGTGTATTTTAACGCGATCTACATTTTTTGTGTAGTAAAATTTTGTCTATCTCTTATGGTTTACCAGTTATGCAAAAGTCGTTCACAATGAAGAATACTTTTGGAGACATTCCCAGAAAATTCGAGATATACATTTCATTTCTCATGACATTATCTTAAACATATGTTATTTTAATCAAAATCGTTAGAGCCATTTTTGAGAAAATTAAAATTTTCGAAAAATGTTCCACGTAAAGGGTAGTCTGAGGTGGGGGGATTTTCTTGAAAACCTTCGTGTCGCATCTCTGGAAGATACTGAACCTAAATACCAAGTTTGGTGTTTATCCGACTGTTCGTTTTTGAGTTATGCTGTTCACAGACACACACACAGACACACACACACACACACACACACACACACACAGACACACACACGGACATGTTTCCAAAAATGCTTTTTTTGGATTCAGGTCTCAAAACATGTATTTCCGGTGAAATCTCGGTATCGAATTTTTGGGTGGAATGCAATACTTCCCCTACTTACTATACGTAGTAGAGAAAGTAAAAATAGTCATCTTATAAGACTCAAAATCAGCCATAGACGGGATAGTAAATTACAATAATAAAACAACAAGAAATATTAAAGAAATAAGAAGCCTAATTAAAGTCGTTGAAATTAGAAATCATGTCACTCTACAATGGATCCCAGGTCATATCGGACTTTTGGGCAATGGACATGCCGATCAATTAGCAAAGAAAGGTGCAATACAACAAATAAAACCTGCAGGACAAATTGAACTAAATAAACAACGAAATAACATTAAAAAACATTTAAAAAGACAGCAGATACTTGATGAAGATTATAAGAATATTAAAGGTAGAGTTGATATACAAAATGTGCCAAGGAAAACTGCAGTGGCCTTATTTAGAATGGCAACTGGCCACGATTGCCTCGCACAACACCTCTGCAAGATACGATGCCTACCTACACCCAAGTGCACTCTCTGTGAAGATGTCATCTTGAACAAACAGCATCTCGCCAAATGCAAAAGCCTTAAAACTGATAACTCACAGACTTTATACTGGAAGCCAGAGGAATATGATGCAGATCAATTAATATCCAGTGACATTGGTGAACAACAACAGCAGCAGCATATACCGTTCCTCTGTTAAACACCTGACTCGCGAATCTTTTTCTTCTATTCCGCTTGAGTACCTACAACGGAATGTGTAATTGAACTATTTCCGCAAACCTTTATCTCGATTAACGTGAAGCAGATAAAGCTACAAAACGGATAGCAAAAACAGAATCGATAGCAGATTTTCAGATTCGGCTCGCCATATGCTGGCCTAGAAATTCCATGCTCTTTCCACGACATCGCGAGAAACAACTGAACGACAGTGCTTTAAATAAATGCCAAGAATATCGAAAAGTCAAAACAATAACAACGGTTATCTCGGAAATGCGCGCGCGCACGCACATACACACAAATCTGATGTGTTACACTCACATGACTTTCTCTACTCTTGTACAAACTATTTTTACAAACGCTTATTCTCCATATGCATCATGTTAATCGAGATATCGAGGTGTTAATCTTATTGCTAATTTTCTTGTAGATACAAGGGAAATATTTTAAGAAGTGGTTGCTATGTGGAATATTCCATTTTCTTTGCATTACCAGGACAAAAAAAAATTGAGAAAAAATATAAGTATTGGAAAATTTAAGGGAATAACAAGCAATATCTCGAAAATGGTTCACTGAACAAAAAAAAAATGTATATGACATAAATTGTGTATTTTAACGCGATCTACATTTTTTGTGTAGTAAAAGTTTGTCTATCTCTTATGGTTTACCAGTTATGCGAAAGTCGTCCACAATGAAGAATACTTTTGGAGACATTCCCAGAAAATTCGAATATACATTTCATTTGTCATGAAAATATCTTAAACATATGATATTTTAATCAAAATCGTTAGAGCCATTTTTGAGAAAATTAAAATTTTCGAAAAATGTTCCATGTAAAGAGTAATCTGGGGTGGGGGGTTTTCTTGAAAACCTTCGTGTCGCATCTCTGGAAGATATTGAACCTAAATACCAAGTTTGGTATCTACCCGACTGTTCGTTTCTGAGTTATGCTGTTCACAGACACACGGACATGCTTCCAAAAATGCTTTTTTTTTTTTTTTTTTTTTTTGATTCGGGGGTCTCAAAACATGTGTTTCTGGTGAAATCTCGGTATCGAATTTTTGGGTGGAATACAATGCTTCCCCTACTTACTATACGTAGTAGAGAAAGTAAAAAGTCGTTAGTCACTTTTGATAAAATACAACTTTTTGAAAAACAATCCATATAAAGTTTCATATATTTCCAGTGAAATCCCGATACCTTTTTTGGGGGGAGGGGTGGAATGCAACTCTTATGTATGTGGTAGAGAAAGTAATAAGCTTTCTAAGAATAATTTGTAGAAGATATATAATAAACGCTAATGGACAGAGAGTCATGTGACTGACGCATCACCACACATGTTTTATGTGACGCTCAAAACCGTTCAATGATCGAATTTTTGGGTGGAGTATACAATACTTCCATTAGAGTAATTGTCCAAATTGACATGTAGTGACGTATGGACACAAGTGAATTATGAAAGTGCTCACGACGCTGCCACTCTGCTTGTTAATACAGACAGCCAACTCTAATATCCACATATTGCAAGCAAATACAGGATGCTCGTCTGCGGTAAAGTAAGCGTATCGTGCAGCTTCATTTCTTTTTTATCAAAGAGCGAAGGAAACAATCGGCGGAACTGACACAACTGGAAACAGTTTATTTCCAGCAGCAAGCGGAAATGACATGCCTAATGGATCGTGGAAAACCACACACACATCGCCTGCACAGGTCATGCAAAACTGTCGGGAAAAGGGAAGGATTAATCAATTCAAAGTTCACGTAGGTAACTGCATCCACGCAATCGGAGTTGCTAGAAATATCCTTCATGCTTGTTACCATACTTGCTGTGGTGTGTCTGAGTTAAAATGCCTTCCAAGAGTTTAGACTTCAAAGCGAAAGCCTTTCAGCCAATGTATAACTTCATTGATGCCTTCCTGAATCGGAATCGAACTTAACCGATTGTTGCTCAAAAACCAACAGCTCCTACATTTATTACTTTCTCTACTACGTACAGTAAGTAGGGGAAGTATTGTATTCCACCCAACACTTCGATACCGAGATTTCACCGGAAATATATGTTTTGAGACTCCCTGAATCCAAAAAAAAAAAGCATTTTTGGAAACGTGTGTGTGTGTGTGTCTGTGAACAGCATAACTCAGAAACGAACAGTCGGATAAACACCAAACTTGGTATTTAGGTTCAATATCTTCCAGAGATGCGACACGAAGGTTTTCAAGAAAATCCCCCCACCCCAGATTACCCTTTACATGGAACATTTTTCGAAAATTTTAATTTTCTCAAAAATGGCTAACGATTTTCATTAAAATATCATATGTTTAAAGTATTTTCATGACAAATGAAATATATATCTCGAATTTTCTGGGAATGTCTCCAAAAGTATTCTTCATTGTGAACGACTTTTGCATAACTGGTAAACCATAAGAGATAGACAAAAGTTTACTACACAAAAAATGTAGATCGTGTTAAAATACACAATTTATGTCATATACATTTTGTTGTTGTTGAGTGAACCATTTTGAAGATATTGCTTGTTATTCCCTTAAATTTTTCAATACTTATTTTCTCAAATGGGAATTCGTTATTCATTTTTTTTTGCCTTGGATATGCAAGGAGTATTAACCTGTGGCAAAGAGAATGGTGCTGCACATAGCAACCAGCTATTAAGAGATATGTCTGTGCTTATATTGCCCTTGCAAGTATAAAACAAGGGGAACATAGTAGGCCTTAAGCGATAGTCAAATATTTTTAGAACTGGTCGCTATGTGTAAAATGTAATTCTCTTTGCATGTCAAAAGATCGTTTCTGCAAATGTTTATCTCGATTAATATGAAATAGATGGAGAATAAGAGTTTGTACAAATAGTTTGTACAAGAGTAGAGAAAGTCATGTGAGTGTAACACATCAGAATTTTTTTTACTTTCTCTTCTACGTATAGTAAGTATGGGAAGTATTGTATTCTACCCAAAGATTTCACCGGAAATATATGTTTTGAGGATCGCTAAAACAAACAAACAAAAATAGCACCTTTACTTTCCCTACTACATATAATAAGCAGGGGAAGTGTTGCATTCCGCCCAAAAATTGAATGTCGAGATTTCATAGGAAATATGTGTTTTGAGGCCCCGCTGAAACAAAACAAACAGAAAAGCAAAAATAAAGCACTTTTAGAAAAAGGTCCATGTGTCTGTGAACATACTCAAAAGATGAAAAGTCAGATAAATACCAAACTTGGTATGCACATTCAGTACATTCCAAAGATGTGTCACAAAGATTTCCAAGAAAATCCCCCACCTCCAGCTACCCTTTACATTGCAGATTGTTCGAAAAAATGGCTAACGATTTTGATTAAAATACCATATATTAAAGACATTTGCAACAAATAAATGTATATCCTGAATTTAATGGAAATAGCCTTTGAAGTCCTCTTCATTCGGAAGGAATTATGTACTATCTTATATATCTGGTAAACGTACTACACAAAACATGTAGATCTCTTTAAAACACGCAATTTATTTCAAATACGTCTTTTGTGGCATAAACCATTTCTGAGATTCCGTTATTAATGATCCAAATTGTTCATTTCTTGGTTATTCTTTAATCCTTTCATCATTCAGTTGTTTCTCGCGATTGCATGGAAACAGCGTGGAAGTTTTCTTAAACATTTGACTGTCGCGCTTCCCTTTGTATCTATAACGAAATCTGTAATGCAGCTATTTCTGCAAAGGTTTATTTGTATAAAAATGTAGTACAAAAATAGACTTTAGTAAGAATATTTTGTATACCCAGTAATAAACGATACACGGTAGAGAAAGTCATGTGAATATATCACATCAGACTTTTTTTTTATTCCTATAATCTATGCTTCGATTCGACTAGGGTTTAGGGATTTTATTCTCGTTCATTTTGCTGTTCAGTATTGGCGGTTGTACACTGTAAAAATGGCAAGATTTGGTGATTTGTGAATTTAGAATATAATGGGAGGGGTTTACAAGATCTAACGCCGCATAATACAAAAAGGTAAGCCACTTCAGTGATTACGCAATAGATAAAACAAAAACCCTGATGTGATGCATTCATGACTTCCTCTACTCTCTATCATTTATTAATGGATGTAAAAGCTTTTCTTACGAAAGCTTATTTTTCTATCTACTTTATTTTAATCAAAACAAACTTTTGCAGAAGTAGCTACAATACACATTTCGTTATAATGCAAGGGGAACAACGGAATTCAAATAAATGTTTCAGAATTGGACTCTATACGCTGCCTTAAAATTCCATACTATTTCCATGCAACAGCGAGAAACAACGAATGTCTACAGGACTTTAAACGAATTCAAAAATTCAAACCATTAATAACGGATATATTGGAAAGGGCTGATGCCACAAAAACATTATTTGAAATAAATTATGCGTTTTAAAGAGATCTACATTTTTGTGTAGTACGTTTTCGTCTATCACTTAACGTTTACCAGCTATACAAGATTATACAAAACGCCTTGCAAATGTTAATCGTTAGAGCAAACAAAATGCCATATTGTGACGCAGCGGCTACAGCCCAGGTTTATCGGGAGATCAGCGCCGAGCGGTTGGCGTAAACAAGATAGCGGCCGCTTGCCAGCACAAACACCGGGCGCGCTGTCAAAAGATAACTAGAACTTTCTGGAACCTTTATCTCCCCCTCCTCTAGAAAGTATGTCGAAATAGTTTTAGAATGTTCGAAAACCCTCTGTGGAAGATTATACTGCCTATATAAGCGAGCGCTCTCGCGGGCCGTCAGGCAGTGCCAGGTGAGGAGATTTGCGAGTCGAGTGCGACAGAGTGGAGTCAAGTGTGCGAGCGAGTTAGCGGCTGCGTTTCTGATGCGACATCAAAAACAATTCCTCGAGCGAGCTGGTGACGTGCAGCACCGGCGGAGCGACGGTTTGTGGAGGTCTTGTGTTCGACTCCCGAGTGAGGGAACGGTCGACGTGAAGAAGCTACCTCACGAAGGAAGTGACAGAACTGGACTAGTTCACCTTAGTGAAATGACAGTGTGAACAAGTGAACTCCCACTGAAGGTGAACTACATAAAAACGAAACAGTGACAATGAGAGCTGAGTGACAGTTGAAAAACTGGAGAAAGTCACACTGGTGTCAGGAGTGGGATATAAAAGCCACAGTGGAATACATACTTAAACAATAATTATTAAGTGGAATGAAGAGTGTAAAGGAGGAAATGAAATATGGAAATTGTGGAAATGAAAATCGAAATTAACAAACTGAACTCCCAGTGAAGGTGAACTACATAAAAGCGAAACAGTGATAGATAAAAACAAAACTGCACAGTCACACTACGTTTAAGATATTTGCATGAAAATAAAATGTATATCTCGAGTTTACTGGGAATAAGCTATGTATTTTCCTTCCTTCTGAATAATATTGGAATAACATGTTAACCGCGAGAGAGAGAGAGACAGAGAGAGAGAGAGAGAGAGAGAGAGAAACTTACTATACAAGAAAAGGGGAGGTAAAAGAAACAATAATGTAGACATTCTTAAAAAAAGGTCACAATTTATTTCAGGTAACTTTTTTGTGGCATCGCCGTTTCTGAAACACCTGAACATTGGTTTGAATGTTTTAATACTTTGTAACTTTTCTTAAAGTGCTGTTTATTCACTTGTTTTCCGCGATGTCATGCAAAGAGTAGCCAGCATATAGCGAACCGCTTTTAAATATCATACAATCGATTGGGTTTCACTTCTGCGTGAAACGAGATGTGTAATGAAATTGTTTCTACAAAGGTATAGTAGGAGTGCAGAATGCTTTGGTGGGAATAGTTTGTAGAACCTATTTAATAATAAACGATAGTAGGTAGGAAAATCATGTGAATGTAACACGTCAGATTGTTTAACCTAAAATTCTTTTCTACCTGTCAGTTGCAATGTGGTGCCATAATGCTAAGCCAATAACAGGTGAACACGTTATCACGGAGTTCAGCTGTTTATCTTTAACGTCATTCCGTAACCATTACCAACTTCAACGCGGTCCTGGCTACGCACTAAATGTAGTGCATTCCTGGGCATTTAAAGCCTGACCTCGCATTCTCACAACAGAGGTCTCCAACTGTCCCATATTTTTTACTTATAACCCAAATAACTAATGACGTAATACTAGTCCGTTACGTCATTCAAGGCCAACCCTGCGGCTTGCTTCCTGTCGCGGCTGGGTAAAAGAGGAAGTTTAGGGTCATAATCCCTATGAGGGGCGTTCGGCATGGTCAATGGTGCCCACTTGGGAGGAAGGGCTATAGGGGAAACAATTTAATGACCGTTCCCAAGAATTCAAGATGGCTGGTATTACTCTTAGTGTATTGTCAGCCTTGGTAAGTTAAAATGTACGGTGGTTCATAAAATGTATACAAGTTAAAAGTTACGAACCAACATTTGCAATACAACCCGTTTACGCGATAATATAGCTTGTTCATAGGAGCAATATTTTATATTTGTATTTATCAATGAATTATTTTTACAGGTATAATCTTGTTAACTCTGCGGCTCTTAATGGTGCCATATATATGTGCTGATTTTAGACGAATTTCATACATGACTTGGCACATAATACGGTCGGGATTATGTCTAGCAGCAATCCTGAAATGTTTATATCGGGCGAACTGGTTATTAGATAGATAGTTTATTCACCTATTGGAAATTTGTTACAATCTCATGGCTGCGTAAAGTACAGTAGAATAATGTATGTCTACAAATAATTACATCACAAATATAAACAATTCAATAAGTTACTATACACATTAAAACATAGTTAAACATTACTTTAAGCATCCTATTTATATTGTGTATCTATACCTTGTAGCTAAAGAACTCAAAAAACTCTTAGATGTTATAAAAAACAGTGTCAATTAAAAACCTCTTAACCTGCTTTCTGAATCTAGGTGAATGTTTGTCATTAAATTATATATCACGATTCCTGTATGTAATAATAGAGTTAACCTTTTTTGTCGTTCTGGCGGCTTGTAAGTGAATGTTATTCCTATGACTGTGCACTCAGCGGGTTGCTGTTTACCATAGGCTTGAAATTACTAGACACTGCTTCATGCCTGATATTAAATACCTCATAAACACACGCACACGCACGCGGTTTCTAACTCTGGGCATACCGAGAAAACTGTTTTAGAAGAGAAATGTCTCCACTTCAGCCGGGAATACTCCCTCGGGGAGGAGGAAAAGAAACAAACAAAAACCGCATAATTTGTCAACAAATCTGCATTCGTTACGAACTAGCCTTCCCCCCCCCCTTTCTTTTTGCTGGTAGAGGTGCTGATTTTGGGCTGTAACCTATTTCTCAAATTTACTATATTAGAATGCCAGCACCATGAAAGAAAAGATTCACCCTATATGTATATACACAGTATACGGATCGTCTACACAACAAAGGATTATTTGTTTTAAACCCCTCTTCTTCTTATATAAAGACCTCCTGATATTACTAGAATACTCATTAACGCCTAGTTCTTCAATACTTTAATTTTCAGCACATTAACGTATCCTTCTTCTATATAATTTTCTTTTTCCATCAATTTTACTACACTTCAACTACATTTGATCCCATTTAAACAATTCTTTTTCTTTTGTTCTACCACTTTTTAATTTTGTATTTATTCTTATTATCAACACATTCTATATTTTCTTTCAATATGTATACACCTCTTATTTCCAATGGGCCTATTATTTCATATAAAACATTTTCACCTTTTAAACCTCCGATTATTATATTACCTTTGAGTACTGATATTTTATTTTTTTAACAGCACTTATTGATAATAAATTACCACATAGCTTTGGATGGTGAAATTTCTTTTTGCCAAGTTTTATCACACCATTCTTGGTTTTGATACTAATTAATTCTTCCTCCTTTTGAAGTACATTTTATTAGGTTCGATAAACACGTAACGCTATTTGATCAGTTTTTCTTTCCAAATTCATTATAAATCAAAATTACGCCCTTTTCAACAATCATTCACTTGCCTGCTCCTGTTTTAAACTCAACACTTATCGTGCCTGCAAAATAATGCTGTCACAAACGCGAAGTTACCACCAACTAGATCATATCTTTACTGTGGGTATGTTTTAGGATCTGTTTCTGGTATTGATGCCAACTCAACAGACGGAAATGTAACCACAGAGCACTATAATGGGGGAAATATGCCACAGTTGAATTTTGGTGAATTCCAAAAGCTTGCGATCACTATGTCACATTTAAGAGGCGATATCTTGTATATGTATGTACACGAATGTCCATAAAAAGTGCCCATTCTCCTAGATCACGATTGTGTTTTTCTCTCCGTGAGGTTTCCACCTTCCAGTAACCGACCTTTGACTCCACACAGTGGGTATCAGTTCTGTATGTGGCCTAAAAACAACTCAAGGACACAAAAATGAAGCAATGAACGATGTTATAATTGATGTAAAATGAAGGGGTGGTTCGCATACCGCCTCTATGAAAGAGTTTCACTACAATTGGTACACACGGAAAGGCTAAACCAATACAGCATAATTAGGCCTTCTAGAAGAAGGGTGCAAGTGTCGCTAACTGGACGACAGCTACATTTTTATGCAAAATTTCATCAGCGACATGGAAAGAAACGAAGGTTAAACTTATTGCCTCTATTAAAAAGGCAATAAGAAAACGGTAGTGTGGCATGAAAATACGAGGGCAAGGTGAAAAGTTCTCAGGCTGGCGCAGAGATGGCATTGATATAAATGAAACTGCATTTTGTCATATTGGTACACTTGTTTCGTAATAATGTAAGAGGAGTTTAAATTTGATCTACTGAACAGTTTTATTTCTGTGGCTGTCAACAGCAGACATGCTGTTTGTGACGGTAGACATTTGTAGTTGTTTGTGTTCCTTAAATGGAGAAATTTGAATAACATGGAGTCATAAAATTCTTTGTTCTGGAAGGTTTATCGCCAATGTTGAAGGTTTATAAGGGGTCTACTCCATTTTCAACAGATAACAAATGGGCAGTAGAGTTCAAACATGTTCGTACTTCTCTGAAGATGATCTACGTGAAGGACGCCCCAAAACTACAACCACTGAGGAAAACGAAATAGTGCAATATGGTATTGGACGATCGGCGATTAAAGGTGCATGATATAGCTGATAACATAGGTATATCAGAAGAACGTGTAATTCTACATGAACAATTAAAGATGAGAAAGATTTGTGAAAGGTGAGTGCCGCGTTTGCTGAATGCCGACCAAAAGCAAATGCAAAACGATTTTCACAGCAAAGTTTGGACCGTTTTAAAAAGAATGTAACTGAACTTGTGCGCCGATTTGTTACTGTGGGTGAGACGTGGGTCCAACACTACACGCCGGAAACGAAACAGCAGTCAAAGCAGTGGGTGGAAGCTGGCTGCTCTGCACCAAAGAAGGTGAAGCGAATTTAATCTGTCCGAAAGGTCATGACAAGTATTTTCTGGAATGCAAAAGAGATTCTTCTCATTGATTACTTTCAACAGGGAAAAACAATATCTGGCGAATGCTACGCAGTGGGTAATTCATTTGATCGCAATAGTGGTTTATCCTCCGTAAGGTTTCCACCCTCAGATACCAACATTTGACTCCACCCAGCCAGTATCAATTCTCAGCATCTGTGTCACATCAAACAGTAACATCTCTACAGTTCTTCAAACAAGGAGTAAAAACAGGACGCAGACGGTACCAAGACATCCTAGAGAGAGTTGTGACACCCTTGAGCACCACACTCTTCAATGGAAGCCATTGGGTCTTTCAGCAAGACTCAGCCCCAGCTCACAAGGCTAGAACAACTCAAGCATGGCTCAGGGACAATGTTCCAGAATTCATATAAAGGATAGTTTGAGTGGGGAATTTTGTTGAAAATCTTCCTGTCGCATTCTTAGAAGATGCTGAACTGACTTTTCGTTTTTGTTATGCTGTTCAAAGACACACGTACCTTTTGTTCACGGAACATGCACCTTTTTCTAAAACTCTGATGCGTTACATTCACATAACTTTGACTTTAAGGGGACCGAGTACTTCCTATCTACATAATGTAAAATATGCAAAGTTTTGGTACGCTCAGCTGTTAAACTATACAACCCAAGGAGATGAAATTTGGCCATAAAAGCTCATGTATATGATTTTTACTCAATTTCTTCGAGAAAAAAAATTCTTTCGTATTTTCCAGACCCTGCGGAAGACAGAGAATAATTCTGATTAAGGAAAATTCCCTCTGTCCCTGGAGGAGTTCAAACCCAGTTCTGAGGATTAAATGTCCTTCGTAGTCTAGGGGTACCGTGCTATTCTCTAGTTTCCGAGGTCGCGGATTCAAACCCGGCGGAGGGTGATGGATTTTTTTTCCGGCGTAAAAATCCTTAGCATGGCTTCCTTTGGAAGGGCTGTAAAGCTAGTGGTCCCGTGTCGTAGATTTACGGCCGTAAAAGAACCTCAAGCCTGATAAAGAGGCCTCTGAGCAGAATTTCCTGTCTTTCACGCCCAGTATAGAATGGGACAATAAGGACCATAGTAGTTAGAGAGCGTCCATAAATAAAACTCAATTTAATTTTGGGATTAAATGCATTTTTCTACTCAGAAACTATATTTAGATATTTAAGTTCCATTTCACGCTGTTTTTTTAATGATTCCCCCTCTCTCGTTCTCTCTCGCACACACGCGCGCGCCTCCCCTTAATAGAAGAATATGTCATAATGGCATTACGACTCACTGACGTAAAAACTAAAGGGCGTTCTTTCCGAAAGTTGACTTTCACAATAAATAAATTGCCCTTTTAAATGGGATTTATATACGCTGCTGACGTGTGAATGTATAGCCTCGTTACACTCGCGTTAGCACTTTGCGCACCAAATGACGTCATTTGGGGTAAATTCCCATGAGATATCTTTCCCCCGACATATAAAGCTCGCAAAGGGCAATAAAAAAATCCCGTGGGGAGAGTGAGGCTAATCTCCGCAGCCAGAAGGGCGGAGGCGTTGGAAATTTAAGGACTAGCAATTTCCTGCTGATTCATTTTGGGTAAATCCTTACCTCCGTTTAAATCTCATCCTTATACGTGTTGGTTTAGCCCTTACAATTAGATAGACTAAGGGAAAGTCAAATGACTTCCAAAATACTGCTGGGATTCACAAATGTCATGGATCACCCACAGCATTTCAATAGCAAATTATTCATAAACATAGTAATCTTTTTTGAGTACTGTTTAACGTCCCTCTTACTTCACATGAAACCATAGGTACTAACACTGATAAGAAGTAAAATGATAATTGGGAAAGGTAAATTTGGGAAGGAGACCTTCCGGGCCAAAGTTTAGGGTACCTCCCCGACATTTGCCAGATATGAGGACTTAGGGAAAACCAGGAGAAAAACTTAGGGACGACCGTCAGGGAGGACGGTCTAGGCGGGGTTTGAACTCCAGACCTACCGTTCACGAGTCCGTGCCTTAACGACCTCGGTTACCCTTGTCGGAGCATGCAGAGACGAAGTGGCAATCCAAATAATGGGTGCACTCTGCACGGGTCGAAAGGGCTGCAAAGAAAGGCGATTGCGACTGTTTTCTGGCTTACCGGGATGTAGTGTTGATAAGACTACTTGTTAAAGGGCAAAACCATCAACGAAGAGCAGGTGTTTATGTAGCTTTGCTGGTGCAGTTGAAGGATGATATGAAGGTCAAACTTCCGCATTTGTCAAAGTAGAAATTCTTTTCCACCAAGACAATGCACCAGTGTATACTTCCAAAGTTGCATGTCTTGCATTGCATTCTGAACTGCTATCATTTTCAGCAGATTCGACTCCCAGTGACCTTTCTCTCTTCCCAAATGTGAAGAAATGACTCGCTGGACAGATTTACCTCAAATGCGAAGGTAATAGTCATACAAACTCTTATTTTGCTAGGTTGAGTAAATCTTTATACTGGTACAAACAAGTCCGTCCAAGTGTACAGACTTCAACAGTGATTATGTTGAAAAAAGAGTTAAAACTTTTGATTTCCTTCTCATGCCGAGAACTTTCGTAATGTTCAGTTTCCTGTAGTGTACCTAAATGCATTCAACGACTCTTTAAATTTGTTTTCTTTTGTTAATCTAAGAAGTCCTCGTAAAATTATTGCATTTAAAGCCTATAATTTTTAATGAACCAAACTTTAAGTATTAATGTAAACGGGTAGTTCAAGCTAAACCGAAATACACATTTGACATAAGCCACACTGAATCGAATTATTTCAAGAATTTCAAGGAAGATCCCTGGAGAAAAACAGTTGCTACATTTGAGTTAGCTGTTCAACTGCCTGAATAAAATACCATGAATTATTAGTGATGGGCGAGTGTTTAATACTTCTAGTCACGCTGAGCACCCTTTCTGCATTTTCAGTCTTCCAGTATTGTTTTACAATCCATGTTTTTTTTCTTGACTCAAATCCTGTAATGTTAATCTTTTTACTTTTTATCAAAATGACCACAGCTACAACCGTAACATTCCCTCTGTGTGTATTATAGAGGCCTCCTCTGTGGTGTGGAGGTAGCATGTCTGCCTCACATTCACAGAGATCCCAGGTTCGAATCTCGGTTAGGGTGACTTACCTGGATAAGGTTCTTTTTCCGAGGTTTTCCCTTATCCCGAGGAGACGCTCTATGGACCTCGGGCTCATTTGAGTATAATTTCACCCACTTCATTCATCATCCGATATGACCTACCAGGTTAAAGGACGTTAAACTTAAAAAATCTGATGTGATGCATGCACACGACGTTCTCTACCCTGTATCGTTTTTTATTGGGTATGCAAACTATTCTTGCTAAGGGTTATTTTTCTATCTACTACATTTTAATCCAAATAAGCCTTTGCAGAACTACATTACACATTTCCTTGTTAAGTACATACAAAAGGAACAGCGATATTCAAGAGTTTTAAGAGTTGTATACTGGCCTTACTACTTCTATGCAATGGCGAGAAACAACTCGATGTTGACACGACTTTTAAGAGGATGACCAAGAACCTCTAATAACGGATATCTCAGAAATAGCTTATGCCTCAAAAAAACTTATTTGAAATAAATTGTGTGTTTTATGGAGATCTACATTTCTTGTGTGGTGCATTTTCGTCTATCGTTTAACGTTTACCAATTACATAAGATTATGCAAAAGTCCTTCCGAATGAAGAGGACTTTACAGGTATTCCCAGAAAATTCAAGATATACATTTTGTTTGTCATGTAAACATCTTTAATATATGGTATTTTAATGGAAATCGTGAGGCATTTTTTAGGAAATAAAAACTTTCGAAAAATCTTCCATGTAATGGGTAGTTTGGAATCGGAGGATTTCTTGAAAACTTTCGTGTCACATCTTTGGAAGATATTGAACTTAAATACCAAGTTTGATGTTTATTCGACTTTTCGTTTTGTTCAGATACAGTACACACACACACACACACACACACACACACACACACACACACACACAGACCTTTTTCTAAAAATATTTTTTTTAATTCAGGGGGCCTCAAAACCTGTATTTCCGGTGAAATCTCGGTATGGAATTTTTGGATGAATACAATACTTTCCTTGGTGTAGGTACGTAAAAGAGGAAGTAATGATAATAATAAATAATAATATCTGCATTGTACACATACTTTCGGCACATTCTTTACATGGCAATGTCAACCACGTATTACCTCAAAATTCGGCGTTAAGTACGAAGATTAGCAACATTTTCTGTTGGAAAACTGCCTGTGTATTGATAACATTATCATCTGGGGAAAACGAATGTATTAGCATACGTCCTTGTGATGTCTACATACAACACACGTCTGCAAGCTGCAATAATTACCAACAAATCGCAGGGGGAATCGTCCAAGCTTTCATCGCGGTAGTCTTTATATTGTACAGTAATGGCTTAGCTACAGGGACTCTAAAATGTGGCAGTAATTTGTATCACAATAATGTAAATGCCAGAGTGATTGTAGTGTAAATAAGCATTATTGTATGACATTGATTTGAGATGTTTGTTAATTATATACACTGTTAGGAAATAAGTTAACACGGCCTCACTGAAACTGACAATAAGAGCGGGTAACAATGAGTGAGGGGGTGAGTTGTTTATCAATTATTAGAGACAAGCAAATGACGTCAGACTGGCGCGCTTTTCTTAGAAATGGAGGGAATTTCTTCCCTAGAGCATATGTTTTCGTAATTTTTGATTGGATATAAAAATAGACGCTAATGTTGGCGCGTTTTATTAACCAATAGCAGCTCGGTTATAATCTTTAGGCATATTAGGGTGTGGGAGTATAAAAAGCTAAAGCCAGAGGCAAGTATTGTCCAGTTCAACAGAATCATCCACGCATTACACGTGGCTGAGTCCAACAGAATCATTCAGAAGTTAAACGTCGCTGAGTTCATCAGAATCGTTCGCGGGTTACACGTCGCGCAATTCTACAAAATCTCTCGCGTCGTAAAGTTAGTTATAAATGTGAAATACGCGAATTAATAAAGTGCGGCAAATAAGTGATTATAATAACATTAGAAAACATAACAGTTTCAGTCTGGCGTGTATCAAAAGATATGTGAAATGAATAAAGTGTGACGGCAATAAAAGTGTAAAAACAAATTCTTTTATCAGTGTTATCTTCTAGTAAAAACTCCTTTCCGTTTACACACCCTGTTCAAGAGATGTGATCGACCGAGAAATAATAGCTAGCCGGAGGATAATGAAGCCAACATTCAAAGTAGTAAAACAATAACAGGTACCCAACAATAGATAACACGAAGTGACCACGACAAGTTGGCTCTCATACGTGGGGCATATAAACATGAAGCATCTTCCAACTACCAACAAATATAATCTACTTCAAAAAGATACTTGCTTGGTGCATAATTCCGTAGCGGTTTCATTTCGCGTGTTGGTACTCCGGTTGCTATGGGTTTATTTACCGATTGTCATTTTTGTTTCGAAGTTCAATTGTTATGCTTGGGTTTACAAACTGAGATTTTTATTTCTGCGGATAGTGAGTGAAGCCATGAACGCTAGGAGGTGTGTCAAGTGGAGAAAGTGGAACATTTCCGACACATCCTTCTGAGTTCAATAGAGGGGCGAAAGCAGCCAGAAACATTTGCGCCGTGTGTGGGGACAACGCCGTCGGAGAAAACAGAGCAAGGAAATGGTTCGTTTTGACAGCAGTGACACTGCACGTTCCATAAGACCTTCAGAGTTTGATGAATATCGTTTAAACACATAAATCCGACAGCTGGCAAATGTGTTGAACTGTGGCCAGTGTACCATCTTGCATTCAATGGGCAATGTTCAAAAATCGGGTGCATGGATACCGCAAACCCTGAGAAAACCCACAAAAAATCAGCGGGTGACATCTCTGTGCATCTTTGCTTGCTCGTCATCGATAGGCTCGTGAACAACATCTATCATTTGTATTCAATATCGTTACTGGTGACGAGAAACGGTGTCTTTATGCTAACATACGGAAAAGAAAGGAATGGTTGGTTGTGTCCGAACAAGAAAGCAATGCCCCGTACAAAGGTCATCGGAAATGTTGCACTTTCTCCACTTGACACTTAACAAGCATCCACGGCTTCATACACTATCTGCAAAAATAAAAAAAACTCTGATGTGTTACTCACATGATTTTCTCTACTCTTGTACAAACTATTTTTATAAACGCTTATTCTCCATATGCTTCATGTTAATCGAGATGTTAATCTTATTGCTAATTTTCTTGTAGATGCAAGGGGAATTGCTAGGCTTTAAGCGATAGTCAAATCTTTTAAGCGTTGGTTGCTATGTGCGCATTCCATTCTCTTTACATGTCCAGGACATAAAAAAAATGAATAACGAATTCCAGTAAAAGTACAAGTATTGGAAAATTTAAGGGAATAACAAGCAATAGCTCCAAAATGGTTCACTCAACAACAAAAATGTATATGACATAAATTGTATATTTTAACGCGATCTACATTTTTTGTGTAGTAATATTTTGTCTATCTCTCACTGACAATTTTTAGAAAATCAAACGAAGATTAGTTTTGAAAATTTTAAATGATTTTATTATTTTTCAAAATATTCCACCTTTAACATCAACATATTTTTGTTGAAGCCAGTCCTTAAATCAATGATGTGTGAGGTAGCATTTTTAACGTTTAAATGATTTCAGTCAAATTATATAATATAAATTCAATAACAGCCCGCCTTAAAGCAATATGTGTATAAAATAACACATAAAAGTATGTAACAGTCATTGTATTAATGTTTATATTATGTACATATTTCAAAATGTTATGTGAATGTATTACGTAATTTAATAATGTAGGAGCTTTGAGAATAATAGGCCAAAAGTTGCTAACAATGAGGTAACAATGAGGTAATCTTGAGGCAATAATGAATTAGAAAGTTTAATAATACTACTGGTAATTCTTGGAAACAATAATGTAATTCTTGAGTCAGTTTATAAAATAGCCAATCAACAACCAGAAAAACTTGAGTTAAATAAAAGTATTCTATTGGATTAGGTATAGCTAATCAGAGACTTGAAATACAGAAATTTACAATTTTAGGCGGTAGAAATCAGTTCAGTTGCTAGTAGATAGCGTTCCTAACCGGACGCAAGACACGTCCTCGAGAAGTTTAATACGTATTCAGTGTGAGACGAAAATTCATCACGGTGAATATTATAAAGTGTTAATAGGTGCAAGTAATTAATAAATAATCTCACAGCTCTCTATATCAGTGAAGTGTTATTTAAATCGTGTCAAGAATTAATAAAAAAAATAGAGTGAAGTAAAAAATTATAATTGTGTAAGTCTTAGATGCACCACTCCTTGCAAAGAAATTCGTGTCTCTAACAATAATACTGACGCAGCCGAGGCATACATAAATATATAATATTTAAAGAAACTTTTTACCATATGTGCGGTTGGAACTACTTCAAGTACGGCTCCCCAACAGTCGAAATACAATACAACTCCTCCTACAATACAACTTCATGTGGCACTTCAGAAACCATGTTTTTATAATGTTCCACTGCTTCAGCTGGTGACGAAAAAGTGATCCCAGCATTTTATCTTTAATTTTTGGAAACAAAAAGAAATCACATGGACAGAAAATAACATAGCCACCATCTTCTTACCAGCACTGGGAATTCGTCGGACTTTTAAAAGCTAGTTTCTGCTAGAAAGACCCATCGAGTCGATTGACTTTTCTTTTCAGGATCATAACAATAAATCCAAGATTCATCAGCAGTAACGATGTTCCCAACCAAATTTGAGTCGCCGCCTTGGAATTTTTCCAGAGTTTTCTGCACCAATCAATGTATTGTTGTTTTTGATCGGGAGTCAGTTTATGTGGAATCCATCGACAACAAAGTTTTTTGACGTCTACCTTGATGTAAAATGTTTTGGATTTGACTCATACCAATGCCCAATGTCGCCCAAATAAATTCACAAGATGTTCGTCGATCTTCTTCAGGCATTGCTCGAAAGCGACAGTATTTTCATCAGTAACGGCAGTTCTTAGGCTTCCTTCACGAAATTCATAACTAAGAAAAAAACTGATTCTTCGTGGCAACTAAAAAATTGTTGCATTAGATGGGGCTTCTTCACCAAATGCGTTTCTAAGCCGATCCTTAGGTTGTTTAGGCGTTAATGACGAATTAAAATCGTAAAAGAATCATAGCCCGGAAATGTTAGCTAGTCAAATTCATTTTTGGGCGAATACAAAACCTTTAAATGATGATAAACTACGAGGGGCGTCAAATAAGTAAGTTATCCTATTATATATATATACATACATATATATACATATATAAATTACAAACAATTGATCATGTAGAATTAATTTTATTTTTATTGTACAATATTTGTTACTTTTCTACATAGTCGTGATTTTCCAAGCTTTTTTGGGGACGTGACAAGTTTTTCCAAACCAGTGTTGTACCAGGTCGGGTCCTGTGCTCGCAACCAGCTGTTCACTGATTTGACTTCATCATCGGTGTTAAAAGTGCTTACCTTTGAGTTGGAGGAACATGTGAAAATCACTTGGGGCAAGCTCCGGAGAATACGAGAAAACTTCCAAGTTGAATCTTGACCCAGGCGGAGCTCAGAAGATTCAACTGGAAGTTTTCTCGCATCCTCCATATTCACCAGATCTTTTCCCAAGTGATTTTCACGTGTTCCCCTGACTCAATGGTCATCATGGAGGTATGCACTTTAACACCGTGACGAAGATGAATCAGAAATGAACAGCTGGTTGCAAGCACAGGACCCGGCCTGGTACAACACTGACTTGGAAAAAACTTGTGTCACGTCCCCAAAAATGCTTGGAAAAACATGTTGACTATGTAGAAAAGTAACAGAAGGATGGTATAGTATAAATAAAATTAATTCAACATGATCTATTGTGTGTAATGTTTTTTTTATAAATTAGGGAAACTTACTTATTGGACGATCCTCGTATTACAGCAAATCGCTACACGGTAATCAACTCGCAAAAAATTTGAAAGTAATTGTCAAATATAAACAAATTTCATTTGTTTTTAGAAACATGATATTCTAAAATTGTTTAGTACTGCTCTCGTATTTAGTCATTTTCTTATATTTACATTCAGCTTATAAAGATTTTCATATTATTGACATTTTAGGCATGGGCAACTTTTTAAAACATAAAAAATTCACTATCCAACTGAGAAATAGCCCTTTGCACATTCGTTATTTACATTCTTGAAACAATTTTCTTAATTTTATTTTCAGATTATTCAAACAAGAACAAGGAACAAATATATTTTTAAAAAATATTTTTCTAAACTATCTCACATTATTCTTTTCTAATTTTTCTACCTCTATTAACAGTTATACCACATTATCAATTAATTTATACATTTTGTGTAATTTGAATAAATTAAATAATTCTAAGTTTTAGGCCATTATTAAAATTTTTCATTTATAGTCATTTTACAAACGGTTAGGTCATCAAAATTCGGGCGTTGGTTATTAATTTCTGTATCAGCCTAATAGAACACAAGGCTCGTCTTTTTCGCTCTCTCTCTCTCTCTCTCTCTTTCTCTTTCTCCCTACTTCCCCTTCCCCTTTCTTTCCAACCATCGTCCTCGTATTAGTCTCAGTGCAACTTACAAGTCATGTGATGTTTTGAAAACTAGTAATAATACTGTTTTTGTGGGGTGTTATAAAAGCATTAGTAAAAGGTTTAGTAGAACCAATGCTATCGGGAACATGCTATTTCTCGTTGTAACTGATTTATGTACACGAACATAACGAAAAGTTGTTATAATTTAAATGTTTATCCTACCGAAATGTTGTAACTCGTTGGAAACAATATGCTTTAGTTATGTAGTATTCTTCAAAAAAATTGCCCATTATACACACTAGTATTAATTCATCTAAAATTGAAAATTACCAGAACCATTTCAGGTAAAATGTTATAATAAATTACACGTTTCACTTCTTCTGAATAAGTTGTCCGTACCTCCTTTCCAGCCCTTCTCCATCTCATTGTGGAAACAGCTGTTCAACAGCATTTTTCTCGAAACCGGAAATGTTTTAAACCGTGACCCCGTCACTGATTTCCAAACAAAACACTGCCATTTTGACGGTTTTTATATCCTTGGATTTGAATAATTAAGTATGATAGGAGAAAAGCACTATCAAGAAACACAAGGCCGCATTGTATGCGTTGTTTTCATATTCGACACGAGACTGGATAAGGTCGACTCAACACTTAAGCTTTGTTTTTTGAACCGTAGAGCAGACTGAATAATGTACAGGATGTCCATAAAATCCGTTTACATTTTGAAAAATTGATTAAAAATGTAAATGAGACGTATAACTGAATTTTATTTAATTGTACTTAGTATTAAAGTTTGTACTAAAAGTAAATTTGTGTAATACGCGTAACACTGTAAAGAAAAAGAGAGCCTACATTTGAATACAGCTGCTCCCTAAGAAAAGGTACATCGTGTAGCGTGGTTCATTAAAACAAAATCGGACACATTGACTTAGCGAAACTTCAGGACTAAGTGTTTGGGAGGGAGGGAGGGAGGGAGGGAGGGGGAGAGAGATATAAAAAAAGGCAGTATCATATGCATCAATTCCTGAATGACACGAAACATCTATAGAGACCGGCTCAGATTTACAAACACGTATCAGAGGAATCCATCGAAGGAGTTTCACGGTTTTAACTTCGAATCTGGCTTAAGCGGAGTTTAATAGCGCGGAATGCAAGCGATAAGCTGAGCTTAAATGTGTCTTGGCTTAAACTGTACCGAACTGTGGTTTAAGCTAAGGAGTCAAGGTTCACAAATTTCTAGGGCAATGCCGACTTCTTGAGAAGAAAAGTTCCAGGATTTTACCCTGATTTTTCGGTCATTTTAACTATATTACTGGATAACCTACAAAATATTTTAGAAACATCGTCAGCATAAATAAATGATAAGAATTAGCTCGATACACATGCGCAAGGGTTATCAAACTTTTAATTTCCGTGGAGTTGTTCACCTCAGCAAAGACGAAACTCGCGAGGCTTAAACCAAAGCTAAAGACTTCTTAACCAGCGCCCGTAGCTTATTAAAGCTTCCGCTAAACCTTGAACTGTGAAATCGGCCTTTAAGCAATCTCATGAGAGAGTATGCACTCTAGTTCCCCAGACTTAACATTGTGCGATTTTTACTTGTGGGGTAACCTGAAGGAGAAAGTCTACAAAACAAATCCTCACACATTGATGGAACACATAACACGAAATCACAAACATTTCAGTGACCAAACTAAATCGTTTCAATCGATATGTGTTTTCTCACCTCGTATAAGGTAAGTTTTATACATTAGACATTAACAATATGTGAGAAAGATAAAAGTTTGAATAGTTTAGCAAGGGGAGTTAAAGCAGCGGTGCAGCCGGCCGATACACGCGTAACAGCCGAGTGGAAAATCCTTTCGTGACGGCCCTGACATAAAATTAAAGCCTTGTACCTGAAAGGAAAATATGAGTAAACGTGCAATGAAGGTTTATCTGAATTATCAATATGTAGATAGATGAATAAGTTTTTGAAAGAACAGTTTGTACAAGAGCGAGTAGAAAAAGTCGTGTGAATACAACGCATTTTATATATATATGTATATATATTTATTTATTTATATTTTCCATTCGGCATAAATTCACACGGAGTTTGCTCGTTACCACCACATTTAAATAATGGGTCTATATTCATGTCGTCCACTAGCATTAACCGATTTCTAAAATTCAACTTCGCAGTAAGTTATTATAAGCAGTATGACCAGGGAAAGAAGGGGACATCTCGCACCTCGACCCCACGCGGGTCCTTTCTGCTTACCACCCCCAGGAACAGGTGAGGTGAAGGAACCGCAGACAGGCCGGTCGACAGAGATCACTAACGATTCCAAGCTCGATGACCCGGTCACAGCGGCGGGCAGCTCAGGTAGGCTTACCTTTGGCGAAACCGGGGAGAAATGCTGCCAATCGGCAGGACCGAGTATAACTTCCCGGCGAGCAAACACAACCCAGTCCCTAAGCCTAACTGAAACATGAAAGGGGAAGCGAAATGAGGGAAAGAAAATTTGTGGTAGAAATCAACGCAACATTCGCCTTGCCAACCAGGGAAACCACTAAAAATCCACGGTCAGAGTGGCCGGTATTGTAAGCAGTAACACTGTGTCGCGCCGGATCGCAACAAACGCAAGTCGCTACACTTTATCGACGGACTTGAAACTTGTTCTAGTACGCGAGATAAATTGCTGAACACGAGTCTCTCCCGCGCTGTAACGTTCACAGTCGACGCTGTTGTTTTTTTATTTTCTAAGTCCCATTATTTATGACGAGGAGCATGAAATAAAATGTTAGGGCCTCCAGTTGTTGATCCTCGCTCAGATGCGGCCGTAACCAATTCCTACTCCCACTCTGTTCATCATGCCGAATTTTCCATCGTGTGACTTGCACTCCGGTTCCTATTTTATCTAATACATTTTATCATGGTTGGTTAAACCCGATCAGCAGCTGCAGCTATAAACTAGGTTCTAACTTCAGGTAAAAGAATGTTGGGAATTTGCTGTTTTTATCGCGTGCCATTCAGCATTAAAAAACAAACAAACAAAGTTTTCCCTGAGTCTATCAACTCTTGCGTTACCATCTGCCAATGTTACAGTCCCCTTTCATGTTGAATATTTCTACGTAAAACATTTCATGTTCCTGGGACCCTTACATACAAACACGTAAGATCTCATAACCTCTTAATGTTTCATTCAATTATTTAGCGTTTTCGTATTAATACTAGACTTCAGATCTTTAGGACCTTAAAAATCAATTTTAGGCACCTAAAACACGCTGTAAAATTATAAAAATAAGCACTAAAGATACAGTTTTAGCACCTACAATAGTTTCCAAAATCTATTTTTTTTATTTTATGCACCTAAAATGCTTTTCTACTTTCTAAAAGTTTAAACATGCAATTCATTAGCGAGCATTAAAATTACACAATAACAAAAGCAGAAAATTTACTAAATTATGGCTAGAAACAGTTTATTATCTCTTAAAACATTAATTTATGGTTCCTAATGCATAATGTGAGCTTTAATGAAAAAGACAACCTCCAAACTTATTGAATGTATCACTGGAAATATACTGTACAGTACATATACATCATGGTAACGTAAACGCTCCTCAGCTGATAAGGAACCAGCCCACCACCCAAAAGTGCTGTTTGCAAAACACAACATACGAGGCGAGTTTTTAAAGTGAGTACCGATAATTTTTTAAAAAATAATCGAACATTTATTTTCCGAATACTTTATCATCATTCATTACCTTACACTACTTCTCCACATAGTCACCGCCGTTATTCAGGCACTTGTATGTGTTTTGTATGCCTTCCTCAAAGAATGGTGCCGCCTGTGATGAAAGCCAAGTTTACACTTCTTGTTTCATATCATCGTCGTTGAAATGTTTTCCATCAAGGAATTTCTGCAGATGAAGAAACAGATGAAAATCTCTTGGTGCCAAATCCCAACTGTAAGGGGAGGGGGTGGTCGAATTGTTCCCAATGAAATGATGCGATCAGATCTTGAGTTTGTTTGGCTGTGTGTGGCCGAGCATTGTCACTCATTATTGTTTCCCCATAAACCTCAATCGATTGGCGATGAATGTTCGCTGGTGTAACATTTCTCGCATTCAAAGAACGATCTCTGATCTGACTTCACAGTCGATGGATCGTTCGATTGCTTTGAACATACGCTCTAACAACAGGAAAACACAAAGTAAGGATGCTCACAGCTGCGTCTGGCTTCCTAATGAATGGAGGAAGTGATCGCGCATGCTCAAAATTGCGACTGCCGGGGTAAAACACTAAAACGGTACTTATGTTAAAATGTATTGTTAGGAACAGCAATGTAAAATAACATTCGAAAAACAACAGAGAAAATGGAACTTGGGCATATCAACAGTTACTGAACGGACGAGATATGCGAGTCACGAAACGATGGGAAATACCCCATTTTGGAAGGGATTACAGCCGTACCGCAGTCGCCGACCAATACCAAAGGATGGCAAACAGACCTAGTAAAAGGGGGAGGGCGAGTATTCTGCTTCTCTCTTTACAAAATGAATGAATCTACCTGCTAAAGCGCATTTTCCCATAAGCTACCTACTACAAAGTCTTTGAATCGCTTATGATATCAAAACTATCCTTCACTGCTGCATGAAGAAAGGAGAAAAAAATATCTAGTGTAATACATTCATATAACTTTCTCTAACCTCTATCTTTATTAGTGGGTATACAAACTATTCTTACTAAAGTTTATTTTTCTATCTACTTCATTTTAATTTAAATAAATCTTTGCGTTACACATTTCGTTGTAGATACAAAGAGAACAGGATAGTCAAATGTTTAAGAACTGGACGCTATATGCTGGCCTTAAAATTACATGCATTGGGGAGAAACTCAAAATCGACGGGACTTCAGAAGAATGACAAGTATTGAACAATTCGAAGCTTTAATAACGGATATCTCAGAAACGGCTTATGCTACAGAAAAACTTCCTTCCAATGAAGAGGCTTCCTACGCTATTACCAGAAAATTAAAAATATAATTTTATTAGTCATGTAAATACCTTTAATACGTGGTATTTTAAGCAAAATCGTTAGCCATTTTTTTAGAAAATCGAAAATTTCCAAAAATGTTCTATGTAAAAGGTAGTTGGGGTGGGGGAATTTTCTTGAAAATCTTCGTGTGACATCCCTGGAAGATACTGAACTCAAATAGCAAGTTTGGTGTTTATCCGACAAAAATTTATTTCGGGTGAAATCTCGATATCGAATTTTTGAGTGGAATGCAACACCTTCTCTATCTACCATACACATAGTAGAGCAAATAATTAATGAAACAGCCCAAGTGGTAAAATATGTTTACACTTAATTTTCACAGTGAACGGGGTCTACGCACAAACCGCAGGCAGGCGGTCTTGAGTGAAGAGGGCAGCAGGTGTGTGCTGAGACGCAAAAACGCCCCGCGCTAGTGGTAAATACATTCCACAGTACCACGTTTCATAAACAAAACCAACATCGGGATATTTGTGCTTCTTTTGTATGGATAGTTTGCAGGATAGTCATGAAAATAAATGATATGGGAGAGTGGTTTTGGGACTGCTGCACAAGTTACACCTTCATTACAACTTTTGATCGGGATAATTCATTCAATTCATTGCTTGAGATGAACGTGTATATTATAAATCTTTAACTGAAAGACGCCACAAAATTGAAGATTCTAAGTTTAAAAAAATCTGACTTTCTCTACTCTTGTACAAACTATTTTTACAAACGCTTATTCTCCATATGCTTCATGTTAATCGAGATATCGGGATGTTAATCTTATTGCTAATTTTCTTGTAGATGCAAGGGGAATATGGTAGGCTTTAAGCGATAGTCAAATATTTTAAGAGCTGGTTGCTATGTGCAGTATTCCATTCTCTTTGCATTACCAGGACAAAAAAAAAAAATGAATAACGAATTCCCATTTGAGAAAAAGTATAAGTATTGGAAAATTTAAGGGAATAACAAGCAATGTCTCGAAAATGGTTCACTCAACAAAATATATATATAATACAAATTGTGTATTTTAACGCGATCTACATTTTTTTGTGTAGTAAAATTTTGTCTATCTCTTATGGTTTACCAGTTATGCAAAAGTCGTTCACAATGAAGAATACTTTTGGAGACATTCCCAGAAAATCCGAGATATACATTTCATTTGTCATGAACATATCTTAAACATATGAAATTTTAATCAAAATCGTTAGTCATTTTTGAAAAAATAAAAATTTTCGAAAAATGTTCCATGTAAAGGGTAATCTGGGGTGGGGGGATTTTCTTGAAAACCTTCGTGTCGCATCTCTGGAAGATACTGAACCTAAATACCAAGTTTGGTGTTTATCCGACTGTTCGTTTCTGAGTTATGCTGTTCACAGACACACACACACACATACATATTTCCAAAAATGCTTTTTTTTTTGATTCAGGGGGCCTCAAAATATATATTTCCGGTGAAATCTAGGTATCGAATTTTTGGGTAGAATACAATACTTCCCCTAGTTACTCTACGTAGTAGAGAAAGTAAAAGAATCTGATGTGATACTTTTACATGATTTTCTCTACCCTCTATCGCTTATTGGTAGGTATACAAACTATTCTTACGAAGGTTTATTTTCCTATCTACTCCATTTTAATCCAAATAAACCTTTTCAGAAATAGCTAAATTACAAATTTCGTTATACATACAAAGGGAATAGCGATAGTCAAATGTTTCGGAACTGGACGCTATACGCTGTCCTTAAAATTCCTTATGGTTTCCATGATATCGTGAGGAACATTGAAAATCGACAGGACTTAAAAAAAATGGCTTAAGTATTGAACAATTTGAACCATTAATAACGTATATCTCACAAATGGCTGATGTCACAAAAAAAAATCTGATGTGTTACACTCACATGACTTTCTCTACTCTTGTACAATCTAATTTTACAAACGCTTATTCTCCATATGCTTCATGTTAATCGAGATATCGAGATGTCAATCTTATTGGTAATATTCATGTAGATGCAAGGGGAATATGGTAGCTTTTAAGCGATAGTCAAATATTTTAACGCTGGTTGCTATGTGACGCATTCCATTCTCTTTGCATGTCCAGGACATAAAAAAAAAACCTGATGTGTTACACTCACATGACTTTCTCTACTCTTGTACAATCTATTTTTACAAACGTCTATTCTCCATATGCTTCATATTAATCGAGATATCGAGATGTCAATCTTATTTGTAATTTTCTTGTAGATGCAAGGGGAATATGGTAGCTTTTAAGCGATAGTCAAATATTTTATCGCTGGTTGCTATGTGGCGCATTCCATTCTCTTTGCATGTCCAGGACATAAAAAAATGAATAACGAATTTGAGAAAAAGTATAAGTATTGGAAAATTTAAGGAAATAACAAGCAATATCTCGAAAACGGTTCACAACAAAAAAATGTATATGATATAAGTTGTGTATTTTAACGCGATCTACATTTTTTGTGTAGTAAAATTTTGTCTATCTCTTATGGTTTACCAGTTATGCAAAAGTCGTTCATAATGAAGAATACTTTTGGAGACATTCCCAGAAATTTCGAGATATACATTTCATTTCTCATGACATTATCTTAAACATATGATATTTTGATAAAAATCGTTAGAGCCATTTTTGAGAAAATTAAAATTTTCGAAAAATGTTCCATGTAAAGGGTAGTCTGGGGTGGGGGGATTTTCTTGAAAATCTTCGTGTCGCATCTCTGGAAGATACTGAACGTAAATACCAAGTTTGGTGTTTATCCGACTGTTAGTTTTTGAGTTATGCTGTTCACAGACACACACACACACACAGACACACACACACACACACACACACACACACAGACACACACACGGACATGTTTCCAAAAATGCTTTTTTTGGATTCAGGTCTCAAAACATGTATTTCCGGTGAAATCTCGGTATCGAATTTTTGGGTGGAATGCAATACTTCCCCTACTTACTATACGTAGTCGAAAAAGTAAAAACAATAACTTCATCTTCTTCTCCTCCTCCTCCTCCATCAAGCATTAAACCTTTCCAAGGCTTGTTGCGTGCTCCAAATGTTTAATTTATTGATTTATCCATCGTTTCCTGGGTCTTCGAACATTTCGTTTTCCTTTGGATATATAGTAGAGCATTTTACTTGGATAGCGATCCTCACTCATTCTGTCTACGTGTTCTAGCCACTTTTGTCTTTTCTGCTCTATTTCTTCATTTAGGTTAACGATCCTTAATTGTTTTCTTATATCATCATTCTTTATTCTCTCTTTTCTAGTGACTCCCTAATACTGTTCTTAAAAATCTCATTTCCGCTGCCTGTAATCTGTAAAAAAAAAAAAAAAACTTATTTCAAATAAATTGTGTGTTTTAAGGAGATCTACATTTATTGTGTAGTACGTTTTCGTCTATCTTGTTTAGTTTTGTTTAAGGGCACTCAACTTCTAGGTCATTAGCGCCCTTCTAAAACAGATCATGGCAAAGACCAAGGATAAAGATCAGTAGAAAATTTCATGGCAAAGGCCAGAGATACATAACAATATAGAAATATAGCACAAGTCATACATCGATATATAAAACTAAACCGATCAGTATAAAAAACCTTCTATTAAGACGACTAAATCCGCATTTGGAAATTTACTTTCGAAAGAAAATTAAAAATTCTATGAACCGCTTGCGTATCATTCGCTATGACCTCTGCAAGACTGGCCAGCAGTTGCAGAGAGTCCCGAAGATGTGCTAGAGCAATACACTCTAGCAGCACCTGACGGACCGAAAGACTTTCGCCACAGGGCGGACAAATAGGAGCAGGGTAACCCTTAAAAACATAACTGTGGGTAAAATTGCAGTGATCAATACGCAACCGAGACAAAATCACCTCCTCACGACGAGATACGTGAGAGGAAGTTACCCAGTTTATCGCAATGTCCTTAACTACCGTAAGCTTGTTTCCGCGGAGAGCTAGTCACGCCAGCACGATATTTTCGTCTATGTTTAACACTTTATCCCTTAAACAAAATTATACAACATTCCCTCCAAATGAAGAGGACTTTACAGACTATTCCAAGAAAATTCAAGATATACATTTTATTTGTCATTGAATATCTTTAGTATGTGGCATATTAATCAAAACCGTTAGTCATTTTTTTAGGAAATAAAAAATCTCGGAAAATGTTTCATGTAAAGAGTATTTCAGGGTGGTGGCACTTTGTTAAAAATATTTGTGACGCACGCTCGCTCGCACGCACGCACACACACGGTCATTTATCTAAAAATGCTTTTTATTTTCTGTGCTACGTATAACAAGTAGGGTAAGTATTGTATTCCATTAAAAAATTCACTACCGAGACAACGTAAATACATGTTTTGAGCCCCCCTGAACCTCCCAAAAATATATGTTGCACTCGCGTGACTTTCTCTACTCTTGCACAAACTAGTTTTACAAACGCTTATTCTCCATCTACTTCATGTTAATCGAGATGTTAATCTTATTGCTAATTTTCTTGTAGGTGATAGGGGAATATGGTAGGCTTTAAGCGATAGTCAAATGTTTTAAGAGCTGGTTGCTATGTGGAGCATTTCACACAAAAAATTTTGTTGATACAACAAATTGCGTTTTAACGAGATCTACATTTTTTGTATGGTAAAATTTTGTCTATCCCTTTCGGTTTACCAGTTGTGTGTGTGAAAGTCATTCAGAATGAAGAGGACTTTTGGGGACATTCCCAGAAAATTCAAGATATACATTTCATTTGCCATGATAATATCTTAAACATATGATATTTTAATCAAAATCGTTAGAAGCATTTTTGAGAAAATCATCATTTTCGAAAAATGTTGCATGTAAAGGGTGGTCTGCGTAGGGGGGGGGAGGTTTCTTGAAAATCTTCGTGTCGTATCCTTGGATGATACTAAATTCAAATACCAAGTTTGGTATTTATCCAACTTTTCGTTTTTGAGTTATGCTGTTCACAGACTGACTAGACACACACACGGGCATGTTTCCAAAAGTGCTTTATTTACTTTCAGGGCACCTCAAAACATGCATTTCCGGTGAAATCTGGATATCGAATTTTTGAGTGGAATGCAATAACTTCTCTACCTGCTACAAGGTATTTAAAAACAAATATTTAAGCGGTGCAGTGTCAGAAACAAAGTAGAAGACTAACTTGTATCTGAAATTAGAAGAAGCTGTGAGGAAAATGTTTTCAGTTTGGAATGAACATCTCTGCTGGAGCGAAAGACCGGGAAGAGCGCATTTATGAAACCTCTGTCTTCCTCTCTCTACATAATACTCTTCGGTTAGAGACCAATAAAGTTCACCGCAGGAGACCTTTTGAGGCGCCTGCCATGAATGTTAAAGCAGGGAATATATGGTGTTCCCCAATTACTCCCAGAAGTCAATGTGCTCATTCCGTCGTTTGACTCCTGTCGCGAAGTGAGTCAGGGCAGAAAAAATTTAGCGATTCACTGCCGAAACTTTCCTTCTTGTATGAATCCTCGAACAAGAGTTTAGGTACTCTGCGCGAGTGAGCACCAAACCTTTAATTATTGCCTTAGCTAAAAATACAGGTCTTTGTCGTGTTTGTTTTATAAATACCGTTGCTCAAAGTATTCGTCTGCACTTTAAAAAGTTCTAGCAGCCAAAATAATGGAGAGAAAAATCATTTTTTTTTACTTACAGATCAAATTGTAACACAGTTTAGTGTTTTGGCGGTTTTTAACATGGTTCATTTTGTAATTTTTTTGAAAAGCATGCTAAAATTGCAACTCTCTTGTATGTGGTATTTTAATAATTACCTTATATGCATTGAGTAAATCATTTTTTGTGTGTGCATTACTTGATTTTGTGGCGAAAATAGGATTTTATTTGACGGAGGAATAAAATGTCAAAGTTGGAAATTTTCAATGTTTTTGCCTTAATTCCTCATTTTGACTCACTTTTTACGACTTCACGAATTTATTTCCCCACCAGTTTAAGTCACATGTCGATGAAACAGTGTGGATGTATCTATGCACAAAAGAATGCTCTACCCAATGCAGAAAGACAACTCGTAAACATTTTTTAAAGTGCAAACGAATACTTTCTCGAATAATTGTAACTAAAAGCGTCTATTTCTTTTTGGTAGCCCTGTATCCGATGGGGAATCTTTATGATTAAAAAAACTTGTGTTGCACACACTCACATGGCTTTCTCTACCCATTACTGCTTAGTTTTGTATAGCTTCTATAGGCTATTCTTACAAACTTACTTTCATGTTAATCGAAACAAATCTTTGCAGACTGGTTTCGTTAAGCATTTCGTTCTAGGTACAGAGGAATAGAGGCAAAGGAACCGATAGGTCACATGTTGAAAGCCGGGCTGCTACAATTATGCTGGCCTTGAAATTCGTAACTACTCTTTCCATGACAGAATTTGATTGTTTCATTGCGGGAAGTAACTGAATAGACAGCACTTTAAGAAAATGACAAACGTCGAAAAATTCAAACCGATAATATCGATGGTTGATGCCACAAAATAAGTTATTTGAAATGAAATGTGTGTTTTAAATGAATTGTTAAGTAAAGTTTTTGCCTGTATCGTATCGTTTACTAGTTACACAAAATCCTTTCCGAATGAAGAGGACTTCACAGGCTATTCGCAGGAAATTAAGTATACGCATTTTATTTTATTTGTTATGTAAGTATCTTTACATTTTGAGAAAATCAAAAATACTGAAAAATATCGCAAGTAAATAGTAGCTTTTGGGTGGGGAATTCTCTTGAAAATCTCCGTGTTGCATCTTTGAAAAATATGAAATTAAATACGAAGATTGGTATTTCTTGGACTTTTTTTACTTTCTCTATTAGGTATAGTAAGTAGGTTAAGTATTGTATTCCACCCAAAAATTCGATACCGACATTTCACCGGAAATACATGTTTTGAGACCCCCTGAATCCAAAAAAAGCATTCCTGCAAACATGTCCGTGTGTGTGTGTGTGTGTGTGTGTGTGTGTGTGTGTGTGTGTGAACAGCATAACTCAGAAACGAACAGTCGGATAAACACCAAACTTAGTATTTAGGTTCAGTATCTTCCAGAGATGCGACACGAAGGTTTACAAGAAAATCCCCCCACCCTAGACTACCCTTTACATGGAAAAATTTTCGAAAATTTTAATTTTCTCAAAAATGGCTCTAACGATTTTGATTAAAATATCATATGTTTAAGATATTTTCATGACAAATAAAATGTATATCTTGAATTTTCTGGGAATGTCTCCAAAAGTATTCTTCATTATGAACGACTTTTGCATAATGGTAAACCATAAGAGATAGACAAAATTTTACTACACAAAAAATGTAGATCGCGTTAAAATACACAACTTATGTCATACATTTCTTTTGTTGAGTGAACCATTTTCGAGATATTGCTTGTTATTCCCTTAAATTTTCCAATACGTATAGTTTTTCTCAAATTCGTTATTCATTCTTTTTTGTCTTGGACATGCAAAGAGAATGGAATGCGCCACATAGCAACCAGCGTTAAAACATTTGACTATCGCTTAAAACCTACCATATGCCCCTTGCATCTACAAGAATATTATCAATAAGATTGACATCTCGATTAACATGAAGCATATGGAGAATAGGCGTTTGTAAAAATAGTGTGTACAAGAGTAGATAAAGTCATGTGAGTGTAACACATCAGATTTTTTTTTTTTTTTTTACAGTTATACTGTACCTACAAGCACCGTGCGCGCGGACCTCTTTCTAAAAAGTATTTCTTTTATTCAGGGGGCCTCAAAACAAGTATTTCCAGCGAAATCTCGATATAGAATTTTTGGGTGGAATTCATCTTCTCTACGTACAATGTACGTGGTAGAGTAGGTAAAAATACATTATTTCTTCCAGTTTTCCTTAAGACCTTTGTAGTATTGTGACCCTTTCTGTTATACTTACTGTCAAGTTACTAGATAGGAACAACTAGGTTTGTTAATTAAGCTGATTTTGTTTTTCTAAAACACATCTTAGTTCTGCGCTTTATAGTTTTATGCAGTGTCTAATACTACACATTGTAGTCATGAGATGCGCGGCGCATATCAACTTAGTCCACCTTGCACTCGCAGAAAACCAACAGCAGCATGTTAACATTGATAGTAGCTCATTTACAACTTAAATGAGACAAGTAATAGCTGAATAAAATGCATGTAAACACGGTCTTCTTAACAAAATACAAGACAAAAAAGACAGAACACAATTGCCACGAACTCAGTGATTATAACTAAGGATGGACAGAAAATAGCATAAATATTACATTGTAATAGTTACAGAAGTAATAGAGGCAGACAGTAACTAGTTACTCAATAACGGTTACTAAAGTAACGAATACAACTACGGCCAATATTTCGATGAGAACAATTGAAACTGTGTTGAGGACAGAATTATTAGTAGAGATTTGTGGCCCCCTGGATCCCCCTGCCTAACCCACCGCGATTTCTATCTCTAGGCATAACTCAGAAACGAACACTCGGATAAACACCAAACTTGGTATTTAGGTTCAGTATCTTCCAGAGATGCAACACGAAGGTTTTCAAGAAAATCCCCCCACCCCAGATTACCCTTTACATGGAACATTTTTCGAAAATTTTAATTTTCTCAAAAATGGCTCTAAGGATTTTGATTAAAATAGCATATGTTTAAGATATTTTCATGACAAATGAAATGTATATCTCGAATTTTCTGGGAATGTCTCCAAAAGTATTCTTTATTGTGAACGACTTTTGCATAACTGGTAAACCATAAGAGATAGACAAAATTTTACTACACAAAAATTGTAGATCGCGTTAAAATACACAATTTATGTCATATACATATTTTTGTTGTTGAGTGAACCATTTTCGAGATATTGCTTGTTATTCCCTTAAATTTTTCAATACTTGTTTTCTGAAATGGGAATTCGTTATTCATTTTTTTGTCTTGGATATGCAAAGAGTATTAATCTGAGGCAAAGAGAAAGGTGCTGCACCTAGCAACCAGCTATTAAGAGATATGTCTATGCTTAAAGACTATTGTATTTCTATATTGTCCTTGCAATTACAAAACAAGGGGAACATAATAGGCCTTAAGTGATAGTCAAATATTTTTAGAACTGGTCGCTATGTGTAAAATGTAATTCTCTTTGCACGTCAAAAGATGGTTTCTGCAAATGTTTACCTCGATTAATATGAAATAGATGGAGAATAAGAGTTTGTAAAAATAGTTTGTATAAGAGTAGAAAAGGTCAGGTGAGTGTAACACATAAGATTTTTTGGATTCAGGAGGTGTGAAAACATATATTTTCGGTGAAATCTCGGTATTGAATTTTTGGGTGGAATACAATACTTCCCCTACTTAATATACGTAGTAGAGAAAGTAAAAATGTATATGGGTTATAACAATTGACACCTTGAAAAATGTTCTTGTTGCTTTAAGTACTTTATGTGATAAATTATTAAGTATCGTAGATAGCTATTTTCATCAATAAAGAGTGACGTTACTTTCTGCTTTTACTTTTAATAAATGCCTATTTTTGGTATTTTAGGCGCCTTTTTTCCTGCCTATTTTAACCAAAATAAATGAACTTCCGGACTCTAGTTATGACCATTACCAGAAAATAACTGCCTATCCTATTCCATTGTTGACAGCGGCACTACGACGGGATTTCTGCATTAATAATGAATGGAATATTATTTTATGCACATATAGCGGTAACTTGTAATCATTTCAGTAGGAGATGCTAGAACACAAAGCGCTTGGTTAATTCCCACACCGTTCCTGTTTTTGCCAAAAGAGATCGCACTCAGGCGTGTTAGATTTTTGTTGCGTTATTTTCCCCGAAAGTTTTTCTTCTCCAAATGTGATGCAATTTAATTGAGCAACTATGAATAACTTTGAAAGGGCTAGAAAGTGAATGTTTACGCTCGAAATAACATTGCTAAAAACTGCCGAGATGCTGAACATCTGCGCAGCCAAGAGTACAAAAGATGAAAACCAAAACTGAGCGCCAATTCTGAAAAGCCTTATGCACTACCACGAACCAAATGAGTGTTGGGTTTGATTGTAACATTGCGTTGGTGCGATAGAGAGAGTGGTGTGCTGCAAAATTAGTTCATATGCGATGCCACTGGACAGAAAGCATTTAAAAGTAATACAAATAGGAGTCTTCACCAAGGTCCTACAGGATTATCAGAATGAGTGGGAAGTTTCGGAGGTTACTGAGAAGTATGCATTAAGTGTAACCAACTGAAAGTGATTTTGAATTTTCAAAGGAAGTGAGGTCGTGTTATCTTCTTTCATTGTATTCTCTTAATAATAATAACAACAATAAAAGATTGTTAAGTCTATTAATATAATTGTATTCTATATATCGAAATAAGTGCATACGAAGAGTTAAAACCAGATACGTTCTATGCGTTCGCTGTATTAAAATCTGGTGTTACATTCACGCGACTTTCCCCACTCATTACAAACTCGTATATAGGATCTTTCATAAGTAAGGAATTACGCAAATCAATTAAAATTAACTCATTCTATATTGGGCATGAAAGACCGGTAATTTTGCTCGGAGACCTCTTTATCAGGCTTGAGGTTCTTTTACGTGCCGTAAATCTACGACACGGGACCACCGGCTTTACTTCTCTTCCGAAGGAAGCCATGCCAAAGATTTTTACGCCCGGAAAAATTCATGGCCCTCCGCCGGGTTTGAACCCGCGACCTTGGGAACTAGAAGCTAGCACGGTACTAGTCTACGGAGGACGACATTTAATGATCAGTTTGGGGTGGTGGGATTTTATGCAAAATGTTTGTGTCGTATCTTTGGAAGATGCTGAACTTAAATACCACTTTGGTATTTATCGAACGTTTCTTTTTTACTTTCTCTACTACGTATAGTAAGTAGGGGAAGTATTGTATTCCACCCAAAATTTCGATACCGAGATTTCACCGGAAATACACGTTTTGAGACTCACTGAATCCAAAAAAAGCATTTTTGGAAACATGTCCGTGTGTGTGTCTGTCTGTCTGTGTGTCTGTGAACAGCATAACTCAAAAACGAAGAGTCGGATAAACACCAAACTTGGTATTTAGGTTCAGTGTCTTTCAGAGATGCGACACGAAGGTTTTCAAGAAAATCCCCCCACCCCAGACTACCCTTTACATGGAACATTTTTCGAAAATTTTAATTTTCTCAAAAACGGCTCTAACGATTTTGATTAAAATATCATATGTTTAAGATATTGTCATGACAAATAAAATGTATATCTCGAATTTTCTGGGAATGTCTCCAAAAGTATTCTTCGTTATGAACGACTTTTTCATAACTGGTAAACCATAAGAGATAGACAAAATTTTACTACACGAAAAATGTAGATCGCGTTAAAATACACAATTTATGTCATATACATTTCTTTTGTTGAGTGAACCGTTTGCGAGATATTGCTTGTTATTCCCTTAAATTTTCCAATACTTATACTTTTTCTCAAATTCGTTATTCATTTTTTTATGTCCTGGACATGCAAAGAGAATGGAATGCGCCACATAGCAACCAGCGTTAAAATATTTGACTATCGCTTAAAACCTACCATATTCCCCTTGCATCTACAAGAAAATTATCAATAAGATTGACATCTTGATATCTCCATTAACATGAAGCATATGGAGAATAAGCGTTTGTAAAAATAGTTTGTACAAGAGTAGAGAAAGTCATGTGAGTGTAACACATCAGATTTTTTTTATGTCCTGGACATGCAAAGAGAATGAAATGCGCCACATAGCAACCAGCGTTAAAATATTTGACTATCGCTTATAACCTACCATATTGCCCTTGCATCTACAAGAAAATTACCAATAAGATTGACATCTCGATATCTCGATTAACATGAAGCATATGGAGAATAGGCGTTTGTAAAAATAGATTGTACAAGAGTAGAGAAAGTCATGTGAGTGTAACACATCAGATTTTTTCAGTTATGCTGTTCTTCTTGCACACATTTTTACTTCCTCTACTACGTACAGTAAGTAGGGGAAGTATTGTATTCCACCCAAAAATTCGATACCGAGATTTCACCGGAAATACTTGTTTTGAGATCCCCTGAATCCAAAAAAAAAGCATTTTTGGAAACATGTCCGTGTGTGTCTGTCTGTGAACAGCATAACTCAGAAAGAACAGTCGGATAAACACCAAACTTGGTATTTAGGTTCAGTATCTTCCAGAGATGCAACACGAAGGTTTTCAAGAAAATCCCCCTACCCCAGATTACCCTTTACATGGAACATTTTTCGAAAAGTTTATTTCTCAAAAATGGCTCTAACGATTCTGATTAAAATATCATAGGTTTAAGATATTTTCATGACAAATAAAATGTATATCTTGAATTTTCTGGGAATGTTTCCAAAAGTATTCTCCAAAGTGAACGACTTTTGCATAACTGGCAAACCATAAGAGATAGCCAAAATTTTACTACACAAAAAATGCAGATCGCGTTAAAATACACAATTTATGTCATATACATTTTTTTTGTTGAGTGAACCATTTTCGAGATATTGCTTGTTATTCCCTTAAAATTTTCAATACTTATTTTCTCAAATGGGAATTCGTTATTCATTTTTTTTGTTTTGGATATGCAAAGAGTATTAATCTGTGGCAAAGGGAATGGTGCTGAACCTAGCAACCAGCAATTAAGAGATGTGTATGTGCTTAAAGGCTACTGTTTTTCTATATTGCCCTTGTAAATATATATTCCCCTTACATCTACAAGAAAATTAGCAATAAGATAAAGTCTGCAAACGTTTATCTCGATTAACATGAAGTAGATGGAGAATAAGCGTTTGTAAAAATAGTTTGTACAAGAGTAGAGAAAGTCATGTGAGTTTAACACATCAGATTTTTACTAATATGATTTTTGTTTATTTAGGAGGTCTCAAAACATGTATTAGAGATGAAATCTCGACGTTAAGAACGTAGTAGAGAAAATAGAAATTGGTGTTTGATGTGCCATGTCACGTAGTCGCATCTTCTTAACATTCTTTGAACAGCCAGCGAACAGTGACAGCTACGTAGCAGTGGTGGAAGAATTTCTCAACACATTGCCAACAGAGAATTTGGAGGACAAGTATCAACAGGAGTGTGTCACTGCGCATACGGCAGTGCCGTATACTGCTCCAACAGCACTCTGCGTTACTTGGAGCAGTATTTCTCATACCTACTGAACTCCAGATGAAACACCTCCTAAACTTCATTTCTCGGCATAAAGGACGCTGTCTACAATAATCACACTTCCAGAATTGCTAACGAATATTAGAACAGCGCTGATGCCATCTCGAAACAAACACTGAACACGGTGTTTCGTAACATATTAGACCTGTCCACTTGTGTAAAGAACATATGGCGGCCACTTCCAAAACTTTGTGTAAAACATAGTTTCCTGATGGATTGCGTGACTTTTTGAGCGCCCTATACTACCTGTTCATATAAAAGTATGTTTTCTATTCACGATATACAGGATAACAAAGTCTCGATCCATTTCTGTGAAAACGGCTGTGGTTTCTGCGCGGATGAAGGGATTAACTTACAGGCAGGTTCAGCGGACTTTATAAGAAAATTTCATAAACAAGTTCCCACTAGGGCTAATATAAGACTACCGGTTCAAGAATTTAAGAGCGCGGGTAGTGTGCAGGATGAGAAAGTTCCAGTGGGTCCAGTGTGTGGGTTCAAACTGTGCAACAGGTAGATGATGCAATTACTAGAAGCCCAAAAGCATCAACCAGGAGGTGAAGTCGGGAGTTGAGTGTACCACAATACACAATGTGAAAAATTCTCCACTACAGCTTGAAAAAACGGCCATACCAACTCCAAATCCGACATAAGCTGGAAAGGGACGACTACGCCGGTCACGAAGCAATGCATTGCGACCTGTTGCAGGCAGTCGAAGAGGATAATTCGTTACAAAATGTGCTTTTCAGCGACGAAGCCACATTCCAGACATGTGGCATGGTCAACCGACACAGCTGCAGAGTGTGAGCCGTCTAACGAAACACCCCAAAAGTCAATGTGTGGTTGGGGATTAGGATGTCTAAGATTTATGGACCATTCTTCTTCGCAGAATCCAATGTCACAGGCATTTCGTATCTGCTGTTCCTTCAACCACAGTTGCAGCAGGATGGCATCTTGGAAAGGGTAGTTTTCCAACAGGATGGAGCACCCCCTCATTTCGCTCTGGTTGTTCGTGAATACATTTCCATATAGGTGGACTGACAGGGGTTCACACCGCATCTGGGCTCCACGTTCCCCTGACCTCACACCTCTGGACTTTTTTGCATAGGAGTACAACAAATCACAAGAGCACAAAGTCAAAATCAACTCCATTGACCATTTAAAGGAGCGTATCAGGCAGGAGGTGCTTAAAATCACACCTCGAATGCTGGAGGTGTTTCATTCAGCCATACGTCGCTGGGAGTCATGCGTGGAAGGTTTGGGTGGCAATGTGGAATAAGCTTTGATGAATTGTGTGTTACTGTATCCTAGGATCTAATTCACAGTATTGGTTTCAGTCTAAAATATGTATTTCATAAATGGATCGAGACTATGCTCACCCTGCATTTTTACCTCGGAACGATTGTTGGGACTTAGTTGAGAATATGGTTCGTATAGTTCTCGGCCTGATACAGATGGTAGTAGCAGTGTCAAATAGCAAGATTAGTTCTCAAAGTACGATCCTTTAGAAGGCACAACGTGCAATTCCACACATGTGTTTTCATTTGTTTGGTTGTTTTACCGCTGCAAAATAAACATGCCGAGTCTTCTTTGGAACATAGATAAAATAGAACGCCGTGCAATGATTAAATATTTCGTATTACAGGTTTAACGGCAACCGAAGTAAAAACATCTGATGCGCTACATTCGCACGACTTTCTCTAGCTATTATGGTTTATTTTTATACAGCTTCTGCATACTATTCTTACGAAAGCTTATTTGTCTATATACTTCATGTTAATCGAGATAAACCTTTGCAGAAAGGTTTATTGCGGAAAGGTTTATCCAATATCTTTGGAACATACGAGGAGCACTATTTATATTTTGAGCCTAATAATTAAACAAAGTAATTTCTGATTGAAAACTGCTTTATTCTTTTTCAAAATATTCTCCTTTATGATCAATACACTTTTGCATCCTTTGAACCATTCGTCAAAGCATTTATTCCAGTCTTCTTGAGACACCTCCAAAACATGGTTTTTGAAGCCATGAACGGTTACTTCTGCCAACGAAAATCGTTGTCCACGCAATGTATTCTTATGTTCGGGAAGAAAAAGAAGTCATTGAGTGCCAAAGCTGGACTGTATGGCGGATGACCCATCAATTCTATTTTTTGTGCCTTCAAATACTCTGTTGTTAGACGAGATGTGTGCGCGCTGCATTGTCTTGAAGAACGATCCTACGGTTCTTGTTGGTTTTCCTTACTTCACCGAAGACTTCCGGCAAACAAATGGTTGTGTACCATTCGGCATTGACCGTTTTACGTTCCTCTAAAGGCACTGTTGCCACATGGCCAGTTTTGCTGAAAAAGCAGGCGACCATTTGCTTCGAAGTGCTTCGAGTGCGAACAACTTTTGTTGGATTTGCTTCATCTTGAAACACCCATACAGTCGACTGCTGTTTACGTTCCGGCTCATACGCATAGATCCATGATTCGTCACCTGTTACAATCTTTTATACGTCTTTTGAGGCACCGCCATTGGATTTCTTGAGCATTTTTGTACGCCAATCGATACGAGCATCTTTTTGAGATTGCGTCAAATTATGTGGGAATCAACGAGAGCAAACCTTTTTCACGGCTAAATAATCATGCAATATTTTATATATGCTGGTGGAACTAATGCCTAGGGTTGCCGCAATCTCACAATATGTCGCATAACTATCTTTCATTATTAGTTTTTGCACAGCATCAATGTTTTCTGGCACAACAACTGATTTTGGACGACCTTCACGAACTTCATCATTGAGCGAACGGTGGCCACGATTAAATTCGTTATACCAGCGTTTCACAGTGGCAAAGGATGGAGCTTCGTCGCCAAATGTGGAAGTTAGTTGATCGATGCACTCTTGTCTTGACAATCCACGTCGAAAGTCGTAATAAATCTTAGATTAACTTTCACGAGTTAATACCATGTTTTTGTTGACATACAATTTTCAAGTTAGTGTAAACAAAACAAATGACGCTCTATTGACAAAAAGTTTGAAGTAGATTATGGTAAAAAATGTCAAACTTTCCATTGGAAACGTCAGATAGCACCTACAACCTTCAGGGTTGCCAAGGCTCAAAATATAAATAGCGCCCTTCGTATTGGATTCAAATTTTAAGTTTGGTATTTATACGACTTTTGATTTTTGAGTATGCTACTCACAGACATCCTTACAGGGATCTCAAAACATGTATTTTTAATGAAATATAGGTGTCTAATTTTTTGTTGGAGTGCAATACTTACCCTACGTATTTAAGTAAGTACTAGAGAAAGTAAAACGTGTATCTAATAGGTACCTATATGGGAATTTAACGTTAACTAGGCGAAAAGCTGTCCTTAAATTTTAATTCACCTGCTGAATAAATCTTATAAACGATTACAAGCCTAGAATGCGGCACACTAGGTGTCGAAATGTGGGTCACAAAGGACAGATTTGTCCATTACAGAAAGGCGGAAAGAGCCCAGCGAGTGACCCTGGACTAACCGCATTACAGCATCTTCATTCGGTTAAAGAACCTTGACTGAATGTAGGTCAGCTTCTCCTGGCGCACGCTACGCGACAAGCATGCATGCGCAACAGTGTCCGCTCTTCACATGTTATCGTTTCGCGTGCACCGTAATTAATTCCTTCCTTTGTATGCCTTTCAAACGTGAAAACATGGCGCTGGAAATCCTTGTCCTGGCTGTATGGCTTCCAATTTTCACGCGGCCGACAAGGTGATCTTTGATGCTCCAAGTTTAATGCACCGACTGTTTTAACCGCACCAAAACATAGCTTCCCGTCTGCTTGCTTACACGTATATTATGTGCAGGGACAGGAATTCCATGCTCTAATAATCCTTTAATGTATACATTTATGTATTAAAACATAATATAAACATTACCACATGAAAAGTATAAAGATATACTGGCGTAAAACAAAAATTTAAGGTGATGCAATGTATCTTCCTGATAAATCATGTAAATTATTTAACTCGTCAAAAGTTATTGTCTTTCTCTATTACGTATAGCAAGTAGGGAAAATATTGTAATCCACCAAAATTCAATATCGAGATTTCACCGGAAATATGTTTCGAGGCTCCCTGAACCTCCCAAAAAAGCATTTTTAGGAAAAGGTCTGTGTGTGTGAACAAAATAACCCAAAAACGAAAGGTTGAATAATTACCATACTTGATCTTTAAGTTCCATATCTTCCAAAAATGCGACAGGAAGATTTTCAAGAAAATCCCACACCCCTAACCATTCTTTACGGGAACATTTTCAAAATTTTTGGTTTTGTATAAAATGGATTTAACGATTTTAGATATTAAAGATATTTACACGACAAATAACACGTATATCTTGAATTTTCTAGCAATAGCATGTGAGGTCCTCCTTATTTGGAAGGACTTTAGGAAACTCTAGACGATAGACGAAAACACACCACACAAAAAATGTAGATCTCGTTAAAGCACACAATTTATTTCAGATAATTTTTTTTGTAGCATCATCACTTCCAAGATATCCGTTATTAATAGCTCGAACACTCATTCTTTTAAGTCCTACCGGTTTTCAGTTGTTTCTCGCTATGTTATGGAAATCGTATGGAATTTTAAGGTCAGCGTAAAGCGTCCAGTTCTTAAACATTTGACTATCGGTGTACCCTTTATACCCAAACGAAATGTGTAATATAGCTATTTCTGCAAAGCTTTAACTGGATTAAAATGAAGTAGAAAAATAAACTTTCGTAAGAATAATTTGTATACCCATTAATAAACGATAGAGGGTAGAGAAAGTCATGTGAATGTAACGCATTGGAATTTTTTTTTAAATATTGAAGAGTTAAGGGTATACTCCGGTAACCTAGCTTTGTCGCTCATTTTTACTTTCTCTACGTAGGGGAAGTATTATATTCCACCCAAAAGTTCCATACCGAGATTTCGACGGAAATATATGTTTTGAGGCCCCCTGAATCCAAAAAAACTATTTTTGGAAACATGTCCGTGTGTGTGTGATTGTGTGTGTCTGTGAACAGCATAACACAGAAACGAACAGTCGGATAAACATCAAACTTGGTATTTAGGTTCAGTATCTTCCAGAGATGCGACACGAAGGTTTTCAAGAAAATCCCCCCCACCGCAGATTACCCTTTACATGGAACATTTTTCGAAAATCTCAATTTTCTCAAAAATGGCTAACTATTTTGATTAAAATATCATATGTTTAAGATATTTTCATGACAAATGAATTGTATATCTCAAATTTTCTGGGAATGTCTCCAAAAGTATTCTTCATTGTGAACGACTTTTGCATAACTGGTAAACCATAAGAGATAGACAACATTTTACTACACTAAAAATGTAGATCGCGTTAAAATACACAATTTATGTCATACATTATTTTGTTGAGTGAACCATTTTCGAGATATTGCTTGTTATTCGCTTAAATTTTCCAATACTTATACTTTTTCTCAAATAGTAATTCGTTATTCATTTTTTTTTATGTCCTGGACATGCAAAGAGAATGGAATGCGCCACTTAGCAAACAGCTCTTAAAATATTTGACTATGGCTTAAAGCCTACCATACCCCTCTTGCGTCTACAAGAAAATTAGCAATAAGATTAACATCTCGATTAACATGAAGCATATGGAGAATAAGCGTTTGTAAAAATAGTTTATATAAGAGTAGAGAAAGTCATGTGAGTGTAACATCAGATTTTTGGACTTGAATTTCTGAAACCATTAAAGGTTGAATATTTTGAAACGTTTTCCTTTATGTACCTAAATTAGTAGGTTACATTTTTATAAATCTTAAAGAGATACTAAACAACTAAAACTAAATTTAATATTACGTGTAAGCATAATCACACACTCGAACTCAACTTCCAGAACTCCTTAAGTCTTCATACCGTGAGGGAACGGCTAAGACCAGATAATGTGGGGATTCGCCTATGTGGCTATTGATTGCATTGCGTGAGAGCTACCATCAGTGTTGCCAAGTTTCAAGACTGGCACATATTCGGAAATATCGCATTTGTAAATCAAATATAAAGATAAAATTCATAAAATAACAATATATTTATAAAATATATATTAAGAAGCAAATATTCACCTTAATTTATAAGCTGTTATTAACAAAACAGACAAAATATACATCATAACATCCCTCTATAATATTAATATACATAATGTGTTTTTTGACGCTATTTAAGTAGTGTAGATGTGTTCATTAAAGTTCATAGTTTAACGTCAAGACTTCTTGTAACTGTGGGTTTATGAATATTACGAATAAGGACATACTTTGTTCTTTATGGATCCTCATTAATATTCTGCTATGAAAACTCAAAAGAACCGTATGTCTTGCATATACATATGGTTAAAATGTTAAGCATTTTACTCGGCTAAGTTCTAAATCTTTAGAAAACTGTTTACCTATACCTTACAGTGTGTTCTCTTACATTAATGCCCCACGCCCTTTCTACTCAGTATAACCAAGGCAACAGTATTTAATTGTTTTCATTGTTGAAATTGAATGCTAATGTGGACCATTTTCGAATGATATTTTGAGCGGTCAGTACTGTGTTTCAACATTGAGCAACTCGCCAGAGCGGTCTCTCTGAAGTCGCGGACTTCTATTCATACCCTGCTTCCGTGCGCAAAGCACAGGGCTGACCGCCGAAACTTTAACGTTCGAAGACGGCCCTAAATATCACCTTGGAGCCAAAACTCTGTTTCGATTTCTGAGAATTACACCATGTCAGCTAGCTAACCTTCCACCCAGAACTAAATCCCTGGCACTCCTGCGGGAATTTCTTTATTCTTTGGTTTACTCGTCGCCGTTTCTCTCGCGTATACGGGAGCGATACTGAAAATGTTTAGAATGCCATGTTTCTAAAAACAAATCAAATTTGTTTATATTTGACAGCTACTTTCTAATATTTTGCGAGTCGATTGCCATGTAGTTTGTTCGATTTGTTCTAATAGTTTCTTAATTATCATCATTTAAAGGTTTTGTGCTCACCCAAAAATGAATTTCGTTAAAGAATATTTCCGGGCTATGATTTTTTACGATTTTAAATCGTCATTAGCGCCTAAACAATGTGAAGATCGGCTTAGAAATGCATTTGACGAAGAAGCCCCATCTAAGGTAACAATTGGTGCGGCGAATTCGAAAGAGATCCGTATTTTCTTAGTGATGAATTTCGTGAAGGACGCCAAAGAACCGCTGTTACAGGTGAAAATATTGCCGCTGTTCGAGCAATACTTGAAGATCGACGGACATCTTATGAATTTATTCGGGTGACATTGGGCATTGGTATGAGACAAATCCAAAACATTTCACACCAGCAGTTAGACGAGAGAAAACTGTTGTTGATGGATTTCACATAAACCGACTCCCGATCAAAAAAAAAAAAAAAAAAAAAAAAAAAAAAAAAAAAAAAAAAAAAAAACCACGTACTGATTGGTGTAGAAAAACTCTGGAACAATTTCCAAGGCGGCATATCAATTGGTTTGGAATATCGTTACTGTTGATGAATGCAGTGTTATGATCCTGAAAAGAAAAGCCAATCAGCTCAACGAGTCTTTCGAACAGAACCTAAACCCATAAAAGTCCGACAAATTCGCAGTGCTGTTAAGATGGTTGCTTGTTGTTTTCTTTTTTCCTTTCTAAAATGAGCCACATTGCTACTATAGGATTAGAAGATAGACGCACCAACAGACCAATGTCTGTTTACCGCAAAATTTTGAAAAAAGTTCCTGAAAAACGCCCAAAAGGAAAAATCATGCTACATAATGGCAGCCTATCATCGCATACAGCAAAACCAACAACTGAGTATCCAAATGTCCTAAAGGTCAGCACCATGGACCCTCCACCATACATTCCCTACCTACACCTTGTGATTTCTTTTTGTTTGCAAAATTAAATATAAAATGCGTGGAATCACTTTTTCATCAGATGAAGCAGTGGAGCATTATAAAAACCTGGTTTCTGAAGCCCTCAGGAAGAGTGGTATCATTGCCTTAAGGACTGGTTTCACCGAATGCAAAAATATACTGATGCTAAAAGGGAATGTTTTGGAAAACAATAAAATCATTTACATTTTTTAAAACTATTCCTTGTTGATTTTCTAAAACTTTAGTGTCGCACTCGTAGTAGGTAATATTAGATATCTGAAATTTCTTTTATGAAAAGATGCTAGAAAATGGACCCTTCCCTTCCCCCCCAAAACACACAACAGTTGATAGCTAAGCTAACACAACTTCCATTTTCACTGTTTACACACGTCAAGGGATGGATAGGGCACTTTAAGAGAACGTCTTACAAGTGACAACCTAGAAGTTACACATTTGTCACAAATACGGCCGTCTTCTGTTAAACATTCACCAGTTTATGTTTTTATTCCCTACTGTCATATAAACTATTGTTTGTTTCGTCGCTGCTAGCAACCTAAACACTGTTTTAAACCATTACTACAGTATGTGTGTTTCATTTCTGAAACTGGGCGTCCGAGTTATACAAACTCATCAATGAATTCATGGCACTCTGAACATCCATTAGAATGTCTTCAGGATATATATTTCTCCTTTCCATACACATTTCATTTTACACTTAACTTGTCTCAAACGTAAAAGGCAGTATAGAAGTAAATGGGATATCTGTCTCTATACAACGCACGCAATTTGCCATTAGCTTCGTCCTTTCGTACTCTCGCGCTGTCGTCAAGTTGCTAATAAAGTAATAAGTAATAACATGGTGCAAATATTAACTTGTTATAAATTTCAGCTTTGAACACACTATCCTGTGCAGAATATTTTCTCTATCAGATTATATCATTTTTAGAGCCTTTATAGATTTCTGTGGGCACAAATTCCTAAGAAAACCGAGTTTTTCACTAAACGTCCGATATTTGCTGTTACAATGTGCAGTAGGTAACTAATAAACTAAAGAATAGAACGCAACAATAAGTTTTTCTTAGCTAGAGTTAACTAGTGTCCTGATACCTGTCCTGTTTGATTTCTCTACCTTTAGTAAGATGGGCGTTACAATTTGTTAAATTATATATTTTCGGAAAATTCTAAACTATTCAGTAGAAAAGTCAGCCTGCAAGAAACTTTTTTGTTATTGAGTTTATAACGGGCACCAAGCGAGAGAAGATGTTGAGGAGGGTTGGAGACAGCTTTTAAAAGACGCCGGAATCGTGCAACCTCTTGCATTCATTCTGTATGACAAACAAGTCATCCATCTATTCAGCACCAGGCGTGAGGCAGGCTGTAAGGAAATGTCTACGTTTATAGCGAATGGAACACTGAAGTGTTGTGTAGGTTATCCGTTTAACATTTTACGTAAATATTTATTGTTATGGAGGGAGAAGCTAGTAAGAGACGAAATGTTGGTAAACTAAGCATATTTAACAAATGTGTTAATATTATTATTCAAGTAAAATGAGTGTTAATAAGGCATAAAAGAAACAGCTAAGGCTACCCAGGTGTTCAGAAACAATAATGTATAGCATAAAAAAAAAGAACAAATGAAAAGACCTCTAAGAACCCATAGTAAAAAAAAAAAAAAAAAAGGATGGGGGAGGGGGAACAAAAACACGTTAGGTTAACGCAATAATTTAGCGTAAAGCGGACTGTGGCGCATTCATTCATTATATGCTGTTTGAAAACATTTCATCACGGTGAATGTGATTTTGTTAAAGGTAAACGGTGATGATTACCAAATTATAGCTTTTATTTTAGACCTCCATATTTCTTTGATAAATAATATGTGTTTTTATGCCTGTAAAATCGTATTTCGAAGTACTAAAAATACAAAAGAGGAGACGTAAAGTTCAGGTGAAACTGATAAAGTCGCAGTATTGTATGCCACATGAGATTAAAACACATCTAAAAGTTCGTGAAAATCACCCTCGAGTGTTACATTTTTCAATCAATATTACAATATTATTTTAATCCCTTATAATACCACAAATTGCTATTAAGGTACTTAACAGGTGCCTTATGGATTTTAACTAACCTGTTGACTGGCACACCTATTGCTAACTTATAATTAGGGCACGTAAGTTGAAGGCCTATTAATTCCCTAAAAAAAGACCTAAAATATCCTACAAAAGGATCTGATAACTGGAAAAAGAACGTAAAACGCGATGCAAATTAATATTTCTTATACTTTTAATTGCATATTTAAACAATGAACATAATGCATGGCATAAGGCATCAACATCATTGCATCAGCCACTGTTAAATGTGTTACTTATGGACTCTTGATGTACATTAATACATAAATAAGAGATTGATGCACTCAATCATGTAACACACAAATGTTAATTTTTGAAAAAGAGCTAAACATTTTTGCTTAAAAATACAAAATTCTGGTGCTATGAAATATACAGTGCGAAAAAACTTCATGAATAAAATGCTTCTTCTTTCAGTAATATTCTATAGATTTTTTAAGTCAATCTGTATAAATCACAGTTTTCTGTTCGAATTGAGAAAAAACAGTAAAAATATAGTTGAAAGAAGGTGAAATTGAATAAGTAAACGAATAAATAAAAAATCCGCTAAAACCTGAAGAACAAAGGCTAAAAAAGACAAATAAAACCCACAATTTTCTGGCCTACAGTCCAAAAATGAACATGCAAATAACTCGCACAACCTAAGTGATAAACATCTAAATATACTATAAATTGCCATTTATCCTGTCCAATTCAAGTAGAAAAAGATTTTGCTGTACTTACGTGTACTTTACATTTTGCAAATCTACGAGATTTCCAAATGCTTTATTTACTTTTAATGGTAGCATTGCATTACAATCATAACTAAGGCTTGGAACTTGGGACCCGGTGTGCCCTGCGGTCAACTGGGGCTACAGGTATAACATAAACAAAGTTAACACAACGTGTATTCAGTACAGTACTAGTCGGCCACGTTATGAATTCACTTGGAGGATGCCAGTATGTGTTTGCTAGGGATTGGAGGAGAGAAAGGTGCAAGGTGGTAGGAGAATGTACAGTTGCACAACGAAAACAACTACATTTTGCAGGCCTCAGCCTCGCTAATAAATGCAACTCAGAACTGCGGATGTCTTTTTTAACTGACTGTCCTTCCGATGGCCTACCCAGTCGTACCGTAACTGTTTAGTTCCTCTTTCCACCGCACGCTTTCATATCATGGCCGACTACCTCTGCGTTGGTGGGAGGTGTTTGTTGATATTGAATACCGGTCGCTTAAGCTCCCAGCTTCCGAACCTTATTCGTAACTAGAGCGAGGAATCAACATAACTATCACCCTACCTAGTACTGAATACATGGACCCAGGGCTGCACAGTCGACCAGTGTTGCCAACTTAGCTATTTATGGCTAAATCTGCATTTTTACAGTAGCGTTTAGCCACATAAAATCGTAAAATGCTTATAGCCTGAAATCTAGCCTATTTAACAAACCCCTTAGCCAAAATCTAGCCTAAAGCATAATTTCATCTGCACTTCAGCTATGCAAATGCAATAAATGGTTAGGGTGAATCCCCGCTACCGTAGTTATATTATCTTCCTATCATGAGTCATGACATGTAATCAAAATGTGTACTAATCATAAGGTCGACTTTCTGGAGTATGTGCCCAAAATGTATGATTTTGACACACAGAATTGGTCAGTTTTTACATATTTTACCTAAAGAATTTCAGTAAATTTGATATTTCAATATCAGTTATATTTAACGTACGGTGTTGGTGCCAAAAATCTTATTCCATTTCAATTTTATGTTAAATAAATGATTCTTTTACAATATTTAAATATTATAGAATTCTGTAATCAATTATAATATTTAGAATGTATTTATGGGCTTTAACTTCTGCAAACAAAATAGGGTAGTTTTAGACACCAATTATATCTAGCCATTTTTTTTTGTTAAATAATGCCTTTTTAAAGATACCATCTAGCCATTATTTGCGAGGAAGTGTTCGCAACGCTGCAGTCGACAGTCAGTAGTTCGCTTGGTAGAGTTGCTCTCCGTTAGCTTTGTGTTTATGTTCTGTTCTACCCCTGACCAGTTCCAGGTTACCTGTGGCTCCCTCTTCCTCCAGCTGCACTGCCGATACAAACTCGCAGCATGCACACAATGTAAGCCAAAGGATATTTGTCCTAGCTCTAATATATCTAAGCGCATTCTAACATTCTAAGCGATTCATTGCAATAAATGTAAAATAGTAACCGCAATAATTATGGTCGTTGACTCAATAGCAGATGAACGAGAACATGGGTAACCTTTACAGACTAATCAGGAAGGGGGAAAAACTTTATAGCTTGTAGTGTGATATCAACCAGTCAAACACGCGGAAGACGACTATCTTTTCCGTCCCAAGAGTTGAAACTAGCACTTATATAAACAGTACAATGTTGTTTGTGCATGTTGTATGTAACTGGACCCTGAAATCATTCTAGGTAAAATTTGTCATGAATGTAACTTGGATAGAAGTAATACATACGAATCTGTAATGAATACAGAAAATAACGAGTGTACAGCATCATATTCTTTTTTCTTCTTTTATCTTTTCCGCGCAGTACACTGTACAAGTTTCAAGCCTGCATTCCATCGTGTTTTACATACACAAGGTCGACGGTTGTAATTCTTTTTTATCACTTAAAACTGCCACGTGAATTTCGTTGACATATCCCCAAGCATCCGCTTCACATACGTGTCCCGCTCACGAATGGTAAACAAACAGAACATAAATTGTTTTAATTTTTTCGTTTCGAAATGCGGCTTGCATAGATACCCAGTTCTGTGCAATGAATATGACTTTAAAAAAATTCTGCTAACAACACGACTGTTTCTAACTATTATTTCACGGCAATTCTATGGAAGATTCATAACACATTTCTGTAGGTTCATCAGGATTAAGTCGGCCTCTGGTTCCTGACTTCGTGGGTTCAATGCATTCGATGGATTTTTTTTTCCGAGTGTAAAAACGCTTAGGAATGTAAAGCCGTTGGTCTCGTTTAATGTTCAGTAGCACGAAAGAGAAGGTCTCGTGCAAAATTATCGGCTATTTCGTCATAGCGTCCTGCTTCTCTCTGTGGCGCTATCTACGGGTGGTGGGCCAATACCCTGTCACCAAGTGTGACCCGTGGCGCAATCAGAAATTCACCCGAATACACAAAGCACCGATAAAGTGTGTCTAAATGCCCACAACGTGAAAAACTAACTAAAAAAGATTGCGTCCCGCTTTTCTCCTGTAGCACTATGGGCGGTGGTCCAATCATCTGCCACCACGCGCGCCTAGTGGCGGAATCATGCTGTAGAAACTCATCCGATTAAACACCGCTAGGGACCCTTTACGTCAACGGCGTGAAAGACTAATAGGGATTGTGTCCTCCTCCTCTACCGCGGCGCTATCTATGAGGAGGTGGACCAATCATCTTCTATCATGCGGGCCTAATGGCGGAAACAGTGACTAGAAATTCACCCAATTGCACAAAGCACCGCTAGTGTTCATATACGCCAACGGCGTTAATACTACTAGAGACCTACTTATCTCCCGTGGCGATAACTAGCGGTGGTGGAACAATCATCTGCTACCATGCATGCCTAATAGTGGAAACAGTGACTGCAGAATTTCACCCGAATGCACAAAGCACCGCTAGTGACCATATACACCAACGGCGTGGAAGACTAATAGGGACTGTGTCCTGCTTCTCTCCTGTGGCGCTATCTATGGGTGGTGGAACAATCATCTGCTACCATGCGCGCCTAATGACGGAAAGAGTGACTGTAGAAATTCACTTGATTACAGAAAGCAGAGCTAGGGTGTCCCTATCCGTCAAAGACGTGGCATAAAACTAACTACCCAATAAGGATTAATATCTACTATAGCTTCACGTGATCATAGCCGAATGATGTGCGATTGCATGTCCAAACTTCCGGCTCTCTATAATCCGAGACGTTCTTAGGGGTAATCAATAAAACCAATGCCGAGAAAGCTTCAAATCAATAAGGATTTATGTTCTCAGAGAAAGTGGTCTCATTGTGCAATACCCATTTGCTAAACGCAGGGGGTTGAAAGTATTGCGTCAAGAATCAACGTATAGAAAGAGAAGCAAACTATTGATACTTTTCAAATTATACATCACACAGATAGTGCACAAAGGAAAGGCATTCATCATTTGAAACATTTTCAAAATTGGTTCTAAAATCTTTGACGAAATAACTATAAAAAATCTGATGTGTTACACTCACATGACTTTCTCTACTCTTGTAAAATCTATTTTTACAAACGCCTATTCTCCATATGCTTCATGTTAATCGAGATATCGAGATGTCAATCTTATTGGTAATTTTCTTGTAGATGCAAGGGGAATATGGTAGCTTTTAAGCGATGGTCAAATATTTTAACGCTGGTTGCTATGTGGCGCATTTCATTCTCTTTGCATGTCCAGGACATAAAAAAATGAATAACGAATTTGAGAAAAAGTATAAGTATTGGAAAATTTAAGGAAATAACAAGCAATATCTCGAAAACGGTTCACTCAACAAAAAAAATGTATATGACATAAGTTGTGTATTTTAACGCGATCTACATTTTTTGTGTAGTAAAATTTTGTCTATCTCTTATGGTTTACCAGTTATGCAAAAGTCGTTCACAATGAAGAATACTTTTGGAGACGTTCCCAGAAAATTCGAGATATACATTTCATTTCTCATGACATTATCTTAAACATATGATATTTTAATCAAAATCGTTAGAGCCATTTTTGAGAAAATTAAAATTTTCGAAAAATGTTCCATGTAAAGGGTAGTCTGGGGTGGGGGGATTTTCTTGAAAACCTTCGTGTCGCATCTCTGGAAGATACTGAACCTAAATACCAAGTTTGGTGTTTATCCGACTGTTCGTTTTTGAGTTATGCTGTTCACAGACACACACACACACACAGACACACACACGGACATGTTTCCAAAAATGCTTTTTTTGGATTCAGGAGGTCTCAAAACATGTATTTCCGGTGAAATCTCGGTATCGAATTTTTGGGTGGAATGCAATACTTCCCCTACTTACTATACGTAGTAGAGAAAGTAAAAATATGTGATACATTAGCATGACTTACTCTACTCTCTATTGTTTATTAGTGGGTATACAAACTAGACTAATAAGGTTATTTTATGTCTACTTCATTTTAATCCAAACAAACGTTTAGAAATAGCTACATTACACATTTCGTTATAGATACAAAGGGAACAACGATAGTCAAATGTTTAATAACTGGACGCCATACGCTGGCCTTAAAATTCCATACTGTTTTCATGCAATCTGTTAGTGAATAACTCTTAGATCGAGGTGTAGGGGACACCTTCTAGGTCTCATCCCTGTAACCACCGCTTCGTCCTGTCCACAGAGACCCTAGCACATAGCAACTGGATCTTCTGCTTCGTGCCGTGCAGATGGCATTAGGATGCCATCCAGTTTAACTGCCGCTTTCATATAGAAAGGCGGACAGTTAGCCTTCTAGCTCTCATCCCTGTAACCATGCCGTTTTGCTTCGTCACGTGTCAACAGAGACCCTAGCGCATAGCAACTGGGTCTTCTGCTTCGTGCCGTGCAGATGGCATTAGGGTGCCGTCCAGTCTACCTGTTTTCATTGTCTGTGGATAGATGGCACAGCATTCGCTATTACCACCTATTTTTAATTTTTACTATTGTTTTAGACTTAAGGTGGAACTTTGGGTCGTGCTATTAAATATCCAATCGGGTATTTACCTTAGCGGCCTGGGGAAACCACGAACAAACCTGTCAGGGGATTTGAACCCGGGACCTCCCGATTGCGGGCCACAGACTTTTTTTAATTCTAGGATTTCAAGTTCCTATTAAATCTTCAAATCGAATTCTCGGATACGTAAGAGAAAGTATAAAACCGAAGAAAAGTAATTGCTTTTAGGGGCACAGGTGTGATTTTAGACGCCAGAACTGTACTGCTGTGTTGGATGGCACTTTTATAGTGTCTGCATTATTATATATCCTCATAAAAGCCATATTTATTATTGCAAAAAAAAATTAAATAAATTTCGACAATTTCCACTAAATTTGACGGCTAAGAATTTTTTTTAAAGAGAAGACTAAATACTTTCTGGTGTAACTGTACGAGTAGGGGTGCAATGCACCCTGGCATTTCAAGGGTTTTCTAATAAAAACCATGCAACATGACACTGCAGACAGAGCGCATGTTTTGTCGCTAATACTTGGCGCACATTCCTTTCAAATTGTACCGGTTAAACAAGTTAAAATAAAGTGGACCTCGTTACACTGGTCTTCCCATACTTGTACATATAGCCGCATTTTATATTTGAGATTCTCCGGTACTCGCTTAGCAAGTCTTCCGAATTACGATATGGAGCCCCCGAGTGTTAATAAAGAACACGGCGTTTCATCACAGTGAAGTGATAACATAATTCACTGCATAAATGACCCTGGACTCAAATTTAACATGGATGATTTGACGAGCACCTTGCTCGAGTAGGCCTTGAAGACTTCCTCAGCAAGGCGTCAGTGACATTGCGCGACCTTCCCAAACACGTCTGCCCTATCTTAATACTAGTTTTCCGCGACTGGGATGTTGACAATGGATTTCTGTCACATAAATCTTCATCCTATTTGCGCTTTTTTGAATGTGTCATGACTGCATAAAGGTTAAGGTCAAGCTGTGCATAGCACTGCACACGCAACGGCACCTCTGTGTGACCTATGGAAAGTGGAACATAACACTCCGTGACTGGGTTTTGAATTAATTAAATTACTCATACAAAAGCTTATTTTGCTATCTACTTGCTGTTAATCATGACAAGCTTTCGCCAGAAATGGTTTCAGTAGACAGGAGGCTGAGACGATGTAGTCAACTGCTTGAGCTCCTGAGGAACAAAAGAACGACCACTTATCATTTCAAAGCATACTGCTTAAAGTATTGCAAAATGTACACGATAGCCAGGGAATATTTCAGAAATGGTTAATGCCACAAAAAATTGACGAAATCTATATTTTAACGAATTTTGTGTATACTTTTATTCCCCAAGGATAAATTCGAATGAGACAATTTAAATCATACATTTTATTAGTCATGTCAATACTTCAAACGTTACATTTTAATCCAAATTATTAAAAGAAACTGGACCAAATTAACGAAAAGTATTTCTAGTAAATCTCTCCGAGATGGGAGAATTTCTTGAAAATCCTCACCCTGCGTCCCTAAAATGTTCATGAATTATGTATGGAATTTAGTATCTATCAGATTTTTCATATTTAAGTTTTGTCTTTGCCTCACCTCTCTCTTTCTGTTTATGTAAGGGATCTCGAAAGCTGTATTTCCTGTGATATCTCGATATCCAATTTTTAGGTCGAATGAAATTCTTCCTCTTGGGTTGCAATGAACAAAAGAACGAAATGAACCGTTGCTTTAATGGCACTTTTTAGCTGAGGGCTGTTCTGATATCGACTTCATGGGCAAACTACTACAGGATTGCCATTGCCGGTTTTGACGGGAATAGTCCTTCATGCGCAACGTCTTGTGGTTGTGCCAAAGTTGGATTGATTTAAGGGGCTAAATGATGAAAATTGTCAAAATGTGGCTTTTTTAGTTGTTTGTGGTCTTAATTGGAATTTCCTCTTTAATTATACATATAGCTTTAAAATGGTACCGCTTTTGCTATTTTGTACTGTGAATTCCACACCACTTTATGGAGAAAAAAAAACATAACTTCTTCACACTTTGGAGTAGAATGGTAAACTTAGCACATCTTTTAGGGAAAGTTTTGCTCTACAAATTGGCATTACTGTTAAGCATGACAGATTTCGTGTATTCAAGGCATATGTTTTTATTTTTTACTTTTAAAATACCAGGTGGCTGTCCTAGCTGAAGTTAGTTTATACCGGATGGCGCGGATGCCAAAGGTTTGCAGGTAAGCAGAACTGTAGAGAGGATTCCATAGCGACAGAGAGGAGACCGCTAAATGAAAGACCAATGCTACAAAACCAACACTTTACCTGCTATTACTGACCCCAGAGCTCATTCGGTTGAGAAACTTCCTACTAGATTGCTATATACCGGGGTGAGGCCAAAAGGTGTGCAGTTAGATATAAAATTTTAGTTACACCAGCATATACATTGGGAAGCATAGCTGTAGAGGTAGCAAGAGGACCACAATCTTAAAGTACACATTCCAGAGCAGGCGTGGGATACACAAACTTTCACATTAATCACATTACTTGTGGTTTATTCAGCATAAACTCGTTGCCCCTACATCTCACAGAGATAAAAAGGAAGAAATTGAAGGGAGATGCTACACACACTATTCACATACAGCCTTCCAGACTCAACACTCGACCTAAAGTGACGCTAACACACAACACAAAGAAGTAACGCTCACTTCGCCCACTCTCCATTAGGATCGCCAGCTAGATGGTGGCGAGTCGCCACGCCAGACGAACATCAAAACCCAAAGCCGAAAGAATTACCCCAACAATACCGTCGCCAACGACGCAATAATGTGTCTGGCGTGACAATACACACACACATAAACGCCACATCATGAGGTGTTCCGGGTTCGATTCCTGGCTGGGTTCCAGAAAGTTGTCTTTAAACAAAAACATTTCACGATATGCTCAGGGTCTGGTATTTGAATGTGAGAGTACCTGTCTGTGTGTGTGTGTGTGTGTGTGCGTTATCGGTTATTTAATAAGCAATTCACTCATTAACAAGAATTCAGGATTGCCCCTTGAGGCAAACCTGGGCACACGTGTTAAGTCATTTAGTTACACGACGTTAATCTACAGTCAGTACAACTATATGGAACCAACTGGTGCCGCAAAGTTAACAAGATTAAATAAAATTCTATTTGTATTATGTTTATATACCTTTAAAGGTGCGTTAGAATTAAACTATTTTATATTAGTGCATTATTCATAATATGCATGTGCTAAAACATGTCCGCCCCTTGGTGGACGAATTGAGATAAGGGCCTCTCAAGCCCACCTACCTAAAATGATCCATCATTTCTGTACGCAACAAAACAGAAATAATATGTGCGCTGAAGACAGATGCCGCGCCTGAAAATGTTTGGAACACAGCTTTCGAGCCTATTGCATTTTGGTGCGTCTCTGCACAGATCTTAACCATATCTGTGTGTTCGTTATTAGTGAACGTTACCTTTTTGTCTGAACGACCTGGCATGCAGGTGACCACGCGGCGCTTATCAGTACGAAACTACCAAGTAAACATGCAGACATAAGTGCTATATGGATGTACTTTGGTATTAATAACATGTTTGGTTATTTTAAAAAAAATCTGATGTGTTACACTCACATGACTTTCTCTACTCTTGTACAAACTATTTTTACAAACGCTTATTCTCCATATGCTTCATGTTAATGGAGATATCGAGATGTCAATCTTATTGATAATTTTCTTGTAGATGCAAGGGGAATATGGTAGGTTTTAAGCGATAGTCAAATATTTTAACGCTGGTTGCTATGTGGCGCATTCCATTCTCTTTGCATGTCCAGGACATAAAAAAATGAATAACGAATTTGAGAAAAAGTATAAGTATTGGAAAATTTAAGGGAATAACAAGCAATATCTCGCAAACGGTTCACTCAACAAAAGAAATGTATATGACATAAATTGTGTATTTTAACGCGATCTACATTTTTTGTGTAGTAAAATTTTGTCTATCTCTTATGGTTTACCAGTTATGAAAAAGTCGTTCGTAATGAAGAATACTTTTGGAGACATTCCCAGAAAATTCGAGATATACATTTTATTTATCATGACAATATCTTAAACATATGATATTTTAATCAAAATCGTTAGAGCCGTTTTTGAGAAAATTAAAATTTTCGAAAAATGTTCCATGTAAAGGGTAGTCTGGGGTGGGGGGATTTTCTTGAAAACCTTCGTGTCGCATCTCTGGAAGATACTGAACCTAAATACCAAGTTTGGTGCTTATCCGACTGTTCGTTTTTGAGTTATGCTGTTCACACACACACAGACACACAGACACACACACACACAGACACACACACACACAGACACACACACGGACATGTTTCCAAAAATGCTTTTTTTGGATTCAGGAGGTCTCAAAACATGTATTTCCGGTGAAATCTCGGTATCGAATTTTTGGGTGGAATGCAATACTTCCCCTACTTACTATACGTAGTAGAGAAAGTAGAAATTACTGATTAAATGTTGATCAAATGAAGGCACAAATATGAAAATAACCCATACCTTCGTGAATAAATAACATTTATTGTATAAAAGTGGATCAATGAACTTAGAAGGCATATAGCTACATCCTGCAGAAGTTCCAATCCGATATCTTAATAGTTTCTAAATTAATAGATAATGAGTTTAGAAGATTTAACATTGATGGGATGGGACTTTTAATCCCCCTTAAAGTGCCACTTAAAATAAATAAGCAATTAAGAAGCAAGCCAATTATTGCACATCTATGCGAGGTTCTGTTCTTGAGCAGACTTTGAAGGGATGCTAAATCGGCGACTGTAATGATATTGCGTTATAGAAAACGTGAACGCAATAAGACTTTTGATTGTGTAAAACATTCATTTGTTTTATAGTTAATGTGGTTAATGTTTATTTGTTTAGATCAACCAGGTTTGAAGCTACCTACGTCACACTAAAGACGTCCCGTGTTCAGATGAAACAGCAAAGGCAGGGCGTGGAGAAGAAAACCTTCTACATACTCTTCACAAATATGCAAAGCAAGGCTGAAGAAAGTCAAATGAAAAATCAGAATATATGCTGTATGTTCCAATCAGTTCCACGAACATGATCTTAAACAACAATCTCCGGTAAAAAAGTTGCTTCAGGGAGAATCTAGTAGCTCTGGTGAAGCGCGCCCTTCCATCTGCAAACGAAAGGTAGTTCAAGAAGCAAGGCACACCGATATATTTGTGGTTGAAAACCCCAATGAGTGAGGTCCTCGAGCCCAAAACTACAAACGAAAGCCCCCCCCCAAATTGAGTTTATTTATGGACGCTTTTTAACTACAGAGTGAGCCAAAAGACTCCGAACCGCCTGCGCGGTGTTTTTCCTGTCCGCATCCTCGGCGCTCGTTGCCGTCTGCCGCCATCATAGAAAGACACGGATGAAACCATACAACATTTTTAAAACTACTTTTAAAGGCTTTACTTACCAACTTTACAAAAGGAAATGCTGAAACTGGCCACCGTCGTTGTCCATATATTTTTGGCACCTCTTTAGGAAACTATCCACCAAGGCGGATATTTTGTTTTAATTCTTTGAGGGTGTGTGGGTTTGTCTTATACGCTTTATGTTTTAAGTTAACCTGGAGGGGTATTTTATGAAGTGTTTTTCCACTGGGCGTGTGGAAATATGATTAAAACATAACGCACTGCTGCTATAAACAAAGCCACGCTGTTGTGGCTTTGCTGTGCAGTGTGAAGTGCAGTTTTGAGTTGACGGTGATGTGATGTAGTTCAGTTATTACGAGTTATTTATTATTTTGTCCTGTAATTAGTCACAAAGTATATTATGGCTCAGTATATGTTTTCTACTATACAGCGTGTATTTATTTACGATTCGTATATGTTAACTCGGTCAGCTCGCCAAGTGAAAGTACGATTTGCAGAAATATTTCCAGGTGTAAAAGTTCCAGGCCGTACAACAATCCATGAAGTTTACAGTAAATTTCAGGCCACAGGAAATGTTCAGGCTAAGAAATCTAAAAGACGGCGTTCGGTTCTTACCGAAGAAACAGACGACATCGGTCATCGTTTGGAAAATTCCCCACAAAAATTCTATGATGGATAGTTTCCTAACGATGCGCCAAAAACGTATGGACAACGACGATTGGCCAGTTTCAGCATTTCCTTCCATAAAGTTGGTAAGTAAAGCCTTTAAAAGTAATTTTAAATATGTTGTAGTTTCATCCGCGCCTTTCTGTGATAGCAGCTGACGGTAACGAGCGCCGAGGACGCGGACAGGAAAAACACAGCGCAGGCGGTTCGGATTCTTTTGGCTCGTCCTGTAATATGGTCCATAGCGTTCCATTCCATAATGGGCGTGAAACACCGGTAATTTTGTTGAGAGGTCTCTTTATCAGGCTTGAGGTTCTTTTACGTGCCGTAAATCTACGACACGGTACCACCGGCTTTATTTCCCTTCAGAAGCAAGCCACGCTAAGGATTTTTACGCCTGAAAAAACTCCATCGCCCTCCGTCGGGTTTGAGCCGCGATCTCGGAACTAGAGGCATGGTAACAATGCTAAACGAAAACAGTGATTAAAAACGAATGTGATTAGCAGTCCAGATACTAAGCAAAGCGTTGCAAATCACAGGTGGGATACAGAAACGTATTGCAGAACTCTACACGAAAGAAAAAACTCCCTACTAGCAACCTTTCAAACAAAATATGATGAAAATTGTTCTTTCACACAAGTCGTGTGTAGGGCAAGGTTGGCAAGGTAGAATCAGACGACTGAAAAATTGAATGCCATTACCGGAATTTGAACCACGGATCTTCCGGTTGCCCCAACCGAGTTACCATGACAACACGCCCTACGACATTAAATTCTCCAACTGACTCGCATTTTTCCCGGTAAACCACAAGGAGATTCATTTCATTTTGAGATGACATACACCAATGGCAACTTACAATTTCGTACGTTGCCATTGCTTGCTTCTAGTTTAACCAACCATTAGGGCAATCAATGGTAATTGTACTTCCACACAAACCGTGTGTAGGACAATGTAACGGAAGCCGGAAGATCCATGGCTGTCAAAACCCGGCTATGCCATTGAATTTTTTCAATCGTCTGGTAACACCTTTCCAAAATACTGTGAGACTAATTTGCTTACAAGGAGTTTCTAGCTTGGATAAATTCGTGAATAGTAAATTGAGAGAAAAACAGAAAGAGAGAAAGTGGCCATACATCATTCGTGGCGAATAGTACTGTACAAAGGCTATAAATTGTAACTGAGTGATTAAGATTACTATAAATGGAAGGTATGTCCTAGTGTACTATTACTTTATTCGTTCCACAACGAAAGCAAATTGTCGAGTCAATGCAACGATCAGTGGCCGTGATAAGACCTATAACTCCTTTGAAGCTCCAATAATCTAACGATTATATATAACAATTCAACATTAATTTTGAATTTAATCGCGGACTGCTCCTTTGATATCACGAGAAGCAAGAAAAATCATTTCATTTTGCCTGAAAACAATAAGGATCCTTGATTAAAAATTCTCAGGAGCGACGTTTATTTCAGCAGCTATTCGAAAACGATAAACGTGGTGCTGATAAACGGCCTGCATAAATGCTACTGTCATGTGTGAATACTGTTGCATAACGAATGCTATGAGAATATATTACAAAACTTCAAACCCGCACTTTCATTAAAAGTTGTCCCATTACGTACTGCATGCATAGTTGCCAACTTCCTGAAGTTGAAACCTTCCTCGTCCAGCAAAGCCAAATAATATTGCGATGTCATGAAATTTAGAATGCGTAAAATGTTCAGCGCACAAATGTACAAAAATTACATGTAAAATAAACACGAATTCCGTTTTATAAGTATCCTTGAACACCTGCTTCTATCTGTCAAACATACTGAAATTCTTCCTGGTACCACAATAAACACGTATTGAAGCAGAGAACACCACTCCCTAGGCATACACAGATTTCTGGTCCATATTTTACTCTTCAGAACTGTAAACCATAGCTATCAAAAAATGAAAAACACATCCGTAACCTAGAATGCGGATAAGATTTACAGTTTACGTGAAGGAGCCATTACTGAACGTTCGCGAACATTTACTGCTAGTTACTAGAGGTGGTGCAATCGAATTTTAAATCCGCACGCTATGCATTTTGTAGCAGCCCAATGAAGGACCATGGCCATGATGAAGGGAGAGGGAGGGGGAGAGAGAGACACCACACACTAACCTCTGGCCTGTCATAGTACTGCATTAGAATTACTGCGGTACTCTGTAATCTTAAGTTAAATTATAATTCAATACAATTTAATGCTTTGCTACGTCCATTGTGAAAATCTGCAACACTTTGAATCTGCCCACAAAAACATAAAAGCGCCTCCTTTGCCTCAAAACGTAAAAAGGTCTCAGTTCCAGTACATTTTACAGGCAAACCGTGAAAGTTAGCAAGTATATGTATGTACGAGGGCGGATTGATAATTCCACGACTTTGATGAGAGATAGCGTTTTAATCACAGGTTTCTTGTTTGCACTCAAGTCTTTACATCTATTTTGGGCATAATCGCAGAAATTCGTCATTTGTATCCTAGAACATTGTTGAGAGCGTCTAAAATAAGCAGATGTGTGTTGATTCGTAGAAAATGAAGAAAAATGAATTTCGGTTCTGATAAAACACTACTTTTTGCGTGGTAAGTCGTGAAGGAAACGGAAGAAAAGCTGAACAAGTATTATGGGGACTGTGCTACATCACATGGCATGGTTCACAGAATTTCGATATGCCCGTTCGAGCACAAGAGATGAAGTGCGCATAGGGCAGTCGGTTGAGGTCGCAACAGAAGAAATGGTGAACAAAGTTCACGATATTGTGTTGGAACACCGCCGAGTGAAAATCCGTAGCCAAGACCGTAAACATAGTGAACGGGTGTGTAACATTCTGCACGAATTTCTGGGTATGAGAAAGCTTCAGCAAGATGGGTGCCGCGACTGCTCACAGTTGAGAACAAGCGGAATCGTGTGACCATTTCATATGGATGTTTGAACATGTTCCAGGGCAACCCAAATGAGTTTTTGCGGCGTTATATCACGGTTGATGAAACTTAGATCCATTACTATCAGCCCAAAACCAAACAGCAATCACAGCAGTGGATTTCCTTCGGCGAATCTGCTCGAAAGAAAGTGAAAGCCATTCCGTCGGCAGGAAAAGTCATGGCAGCTGTCTTTTGGGATTCATAAGGGGTGATATACATCCACTACCTGGAAAAGCGTATAACGATCACAGGTTTATATTATGCCGCAATGCTGGATCAGTTTCACAAGCAATTGTTAAAGAAGAAAAAGGTTCTCTTTCACCAGGATAACGCACGCACCCACACATAGCCAGCCGTTGCCATTGCAAAATTTGTGGAATTGGGCTACGAACTGCTACCTCACCCACCATATTCTCCAGATTTGGCTCTGAGCGACTTCTTCCTCTTCGCAAATGAAAAATTGGCTCACTGGGAAGAAATTCACATCCAGTGAAGTGAACACCTCATAGCAGAAACAACCTTCTTTTGCAGACTTCGAAAAATTATATTTTTTGGAAGGGCTAAAAAAATTGGAGAAACGTTGAATAACGCGTATTGAATTGAAAGGAGACTATGTTGAGAAATAAAATTGACTTTTTTGGAAAAAATTATTTTCTTTAAAAAGTCACTGACATCAATCCGCCTTCGTATATGCAGCGACTTGAACCAAATTCTTAAACAAAGGAGCGTGGATAGTTTCTTGATAAGTGAAACATTTTATGAACCTATCATGCGAGAGTAAAGCCAAAACAATACTTTCACTGCATAACCTTTCGACACACTGTAGAAATGTTTATCACTAATTTAAAGGAAGTGTATAACAGGTGTGTTATTGTCTGCTCCTTTTGCGGGTATGAACTCGTTTAAACCAGCATGGAGACGTACATCTAGCATACTTCTAAAACCGCTCGTCACGACGTTTAAAGTGTTCATTACCATTCTCAGCGTTCAGGGTTTAGGAATACTTATGACGAAATTACAGACCAAATGCGGACAAAAATACATTTTACTAATTCTGAGCTAAAATAGATGTCAAGATTCGAACGCTGTTTCACTAAAAGGGGATAATTCTACAAAAAAGGAAAATTAGTTTAATGTTTCAACTCTTTTTAAAAATAACACATTGATTGTTGCTGTAAATGCACATCTTAAGTGTTCAACGCCCATTCTTACTGCATATGACACTACGAGCGATAGTGTCGTCTTGGGGTACCTTGTGGGATTGAAATCCGGCGGAGGGCGATGGATTTTTTTTTTTTTCGAACGCAAACATGGCTTCTGAAGGGAAGTAAAGCCGATGGTCCCGTGTCGTAGATTTATGGCACGTAAAATAACCTCAAAAGAGCCTGGTAAAGAGACCTCTATGCAAAATGTTCCGATCTTTCACACCCAATATAGAATGGGACGCTAAGAACCATAGCAGTTAAAAGAGCGTCCATAAATAAAACTCAAGCGTAATTGAACAAGCGATGGACTCTGACAATACGAGGGTTATTTGAAAAGCTCTCGGAATGAAGCCACAGATTTTTGAAATTGCTTTTATCTTCCAATTTAGTCTCCTTTACACCTATACACTTGGTCCACCGATGCTTCATGGCGTTTATCCCGTCACGGAAGTCAGATTCTTAAAATCCTGCAAAATCAGCTGTGGATTTAAGCTCATCGGACGAAAATTGCTTTCTACTAATGAACTTTCTCAGTTTTGACAGATGGCAAGTCTGATGGAATTAACAAAGGGGAATAAAGTGCAAATCATAATACACCATTTCGTTGATTTTCGCCATTTCAACTCATGTGCGAGAGCGAACACTGCCTTGATGGAAGATAGCCTTGAGGAAATCTCATAGACCTCGGATTTTTAGGCCCTTGAAACAAATTTAGGCACCTTAATAGGCTCTAAAATTATAAAAAAAATAGGCACTGAAGACACAGTTTTAACACAACTAAAAATGCAGTTTCCACAAGCTAAACATTTTATTTATCTAAAATGTATTTCCACTCTCTAAAATCAGAATACGTTTAAAAATGCAATGAATTAGCGAGCATTAAAAATTACACAAAAACAGTTAATTTACTCAATTATTATGGCTAGAAACATTTTATTATGTCTTAAAATTATGAATTTATGATTGGTAACACGCATGCAATGTGGCACTGTGGGCTAGAGCGTGAAGCTCTGGTTCTGGGCGCGGAATGCGCTGGTTTGATCCCACTCGTGGGGTTAAGAATTTTAACTCCCGGGTGTAGGACCGGTGCCCATGAGTGGTCCCGGCCACGGAGGCCAACATTCTCGCTGGGGGATGAAAAACGACACCTCAACACTAACTGAATAGAGCACAGTGGAAATGCACCCTACATTACACATGCATCATAATGATCTGATCTAGTGCTGACATAAAGGCATCTCGCAAAGTGTTGTTTGCAAAACACAATACATCGTTAACAGTAGCAATGTAAAAAGCTCAAAGTACATTTGAAAAGCAACAGAGAAAGCATGGAGTAATTTTGTAAAAGTGTTTACAACAGTTAATGAAGGAGACGAGGAACACGAGTCATGAAACGATGAGAACCTTTCTTGCTCTTTGGAAGGGTTTTCTGCCGTACTGCAGTCACCGACTAACACCAAAGGATGTCAAAGAGACGTAGAGGAGGGCATTCTTTCTGCAAAACGGGTGAATCTACCTTATGCAGGAGTAAAATAAACCAGTCTTTTCCTCGAAATGTCTCATTCCTACAACCAAACTTTTACAAAGTCTTTGAATCAAAGAAACATCCCTATGTCATAGGCTTATAACTTTCACTGTGCTACATGAAAAAGATTTATGAAACAACAGCACAAATGGTAAAATAGACACTTTTAGGCACCACAAAACCCCTTTCATATTTAACATAAAATGTGAAGATATTTAACAAGTTCTATTTCACTTGTATACATAAAGAATAAGCAGTTAACCTAAAATCTGAGGTCTAGGTATGAGATATAAAGCTTATGTTTTTGAAAACATACTACTTTGTTTTGTTATAGCAAATTTAGGCTTACCTGCCACTTTAGACAGGAGGCCATACAGATGACCTAACTGTGAAAGATGGCTGCATTGCTATCTTACTTCTATGTATGCTAGAATCTATGGGAATTTGTTTCACTGGCATTTGCAAAGGCTCATTTTTATTTGTTAGCCCATTTTTTTGCGATCAGCCATTCAATTTGAGTCAATATTATCTTAAAGCTATATTTTTCTACACATAAACATCTTTTTCTAAAAAAAAAAAGAAACATCCTAAAAGTTACAAAAAAAAAATGAATTCTCAACTCTTGTACAAACTATTTTTACAAACTCTTATGCTCGATCTATTTCATATTAATCGAGATAAACATTTGCAGAAACGATTTTTTGACATGCAAAAAGAATTACATTTTACACACAGCGACCAGTTCTAAAAATACTTGACTATTGCTTAAGGCATACTATGTTCCCCTTGTTTTGTATTTGCAAGGGCAATATAGAAATACAGTAGCCTTTAAGCATATACATATCTCTTAATAGCTGGTTGCTAGGTGCAGCACCATTCTCTTTGTCACAGATTAATACTCTTTGCATATCCAAGACAAAAAAATGAATAACGAATTCCCATTTGAGAAAATAAGTATTGAAAAATTTAAGGGAATAACAAGCAATATCTCAAAAATGGTTCACTCAACAAACAATATGTATATGACAAATTGTGTATTTTAACGCGATTTACATTTTTTGTGTAGTAAAATTTTGTCTATCTCTTATGGTTTACCAGTTATGCAAAAGTCGTTCACAATGAAAAATACTTTTGGAGACATTCCCAGAAAACTTGAAATATACATTTAATTTCTCATGACAATATCTTAAACATATGATATTTTAATCAAAATCGTTAGAGCCATTTTTGAGAAAATTAAAACTTTCGAAAAATGTTCCATGTAAAGGGTAATCTGGGGTGGGGGATTTTCTTGAAAACCTTCATGTCGCATCTCTGGAAGATACTGAACCTAAATACCAAGTTTGGTGTTCACCCGACTGTTCGTTTTTGAGTTATGCTCTTCACACACACACACACGGACATGTTTCCAAAAATGCATTTTTTGGATTCAGGGTGCCTCAAAACATGTATTTCCGCTGAAATCTCAATATCGAATTTTTCGGTGGAATACAATACTTCCCCTACTTACTATACATAGTAGAGAAAGTAAAAATATATCCACAGTAGAGGCTGCTTGTCAATGCCCTGAACTAGAATTACAGTAAATAATAAAATTTTGCACCATATTGGTGTCAGACTTAAAAAACAAATGCTGGTGTTTGTAACTCATTCTGCATTTGGATTAAATAAACACTGACTTAAAATTACTCCATCACACAGGGTATTGAAAATGCAGAAGAAAACAGCAACAGATGCTACTGAATGTAAAGAGATGTCAAAATCTAATATGCATGTCTCATATGGTCCTTTGCTCTGGGTGCAATGACCTCTACTTTATAGATGTAGGTGTGTTCAAATTAATCTTTCAATCCCTTAATATGACAATTTAAGAAATTGCTTATAAAGTGAAGACAGAGAATGGTTTGCATTAACTGATGATTACGTCTAATGCAGATGGTATACAAATGAATGGAGTATTACGCAAGATGCATTGCTTTTCTTTGTGTCTTCAACTTCAAAGCTGAAGAGCAAATAATGTAAATGCCATCGGTAAATAAGAACTAATAATGTTACGTAACAAATTGTTTAGCAGCTAAGCCCTAATGAACGCCGTGAATGACAAAGTAATTTATCACACCACTAAGCAAATATCTTAGTGCATTGGTTCTGTTGTACAGAAATTTCACTTAGTTATTTAAACTCTTCATATTACGAGACAAATGCAGCACTAAGTCATGGGTTTAAATCCCATAGTACCAACTTGTGTTTTGTGTTTGCAAGACTGGCAGTTATTTACGCTAGTAAATCAATTTTCTGCAGATGCTTTCCATTCTTCTCAAATATCAAAGAGTTTTATCTGAAGAAAGTGATGACTCAGAACAGTTTATCCTTAGTAATGCTAGAATATGTTCCAATACCCAATTTTCTATGCATAAATTTGCATGTAAACATGCTACCTTGAGTTTTCAAGTAAAAATGCCAATATAATTCTAAACAGGCACTAATTCTTATTTCAGCAATTTTAAGACTACTCTTGGGCTTACTCAAAGGCCTTAAAGGTCAATACTGTGAGCAATATATTCAGCAGTCCTCTGATTTTTAGCTTGTACACACCTTTTAAAAGGTATTATCATAACATAGTAACCAGGAGGTGCTTATTTTTTTACCCTACACATTAGAAAACACACATTAGTAATTATTCAATAATTTTGCTACATATCATTTCAAGGCATTGTAACAACTGTTCCAGCTATAAAAGTGATCTTGCTCAATAGATTGTTGAACTATTATGTTGCACTACTTGGTTCTGTGAATATGCATGAGGCACAACAAATATACTTTTACTTAGCAGTAGTTAGCATATTTGCAAAGTAATTTTTACTTTCTCTACTACGTATAGTAAGTAGGGGAAGTATTGTATTCCACCTAAAAATTTGATAGCGAGATTTCACTGGAAATACATGTTTTGAGACCCCCTGAATCCAAAAAAAAGCATATTTGGAAACATGTCCATCTGTCTGTGAACAGCATTACTCAGAAACGAACAGTCGGATAAACACCAAACTTGGTATTTAGGTTCAGCATCTTCCACAGATGCGATACGAAAGTTTTCAAGAAAATCCCCCCACCCCAGATTACCCTTTACATGGAACATTTTTCGAAAATTTTAATTTTCTCAAAAATGGCTGTAACGATTTTGATTAAAATATCATGTATTTAAGATATTTTAATGACAAATAAAATGTATATCTTGAATTTTCTGGGAATGTCTCCAAAAGTATTCTTCATTGTGAACGACTTTTGCATAACTGTTAAACCATAACAGATACACAAAATTTTACTGCACAAAAAATGTAGATTGCGTTAAAATATACAATTTTTTGTTGAGTAAACCATTTTTGAGATATTGCTTGTTATTCCCTTAAATTTTTCAATACTAATTTTCTCAAATGGCAATTCGTTATTCATTTTTTTGTCTTGGATATGCAAAGAGCATTAATCTGTGGCAAAGAGAATGGTGCTGTACCCAGCAACCAGCTAATAAGATAAATGTTGATGCTTAAAGGCTACTGTATTTCTATATTGCCCTTGCAATTACAAAACAAGGGGAACATAGTACGCCTTAAGCGATAGTCAAATATTTTTACAACTGGTCGCTATGTATAAAATGTAATTCTCTTTGCATGTCAAAAGATCGTTTCTGCAAATGTTTATCTCGATTAATATGAAATAGATGCAGAATAAGAGTTTGTAAAAACAGTTTGTACAAGAGTAGAGAAAGTCATGTGAGTGTAACTCATCAGAATTTTTTCACTTGAACTTTTGTTAAAATGTATGCAAGTTGTTTCAGAATAACTATTCATAATTAATTTCTCTGCTTTACAGGAAATACACATGAAAACACTTTTGGTAAAATCCCTAAATAATAAATAAATAAATTAAAAAAAAAAGGTCTCTGTGTGTATCTGTGAACAGCATTAACTCGAAAATGAAATGTTCGATATTACCAAACTAGGTATTTAGGTTCAGTATCTCACAAAGATGCACTATCCTTTACATGGAAGATTCTTTTTGAAATTTTTTATTTTATGAAAAAAAAAATGGCTCTTAACAATTTCGGTTATAATACCATATGTTTAAGATATTTACATGACAAATAAAATGTGTATCTTGAATTCTCTGGGAATTACTGTGAAGTCCTCTTCATTCAGAAGCAATTTTATATAACTGGTAAAGCATACGAGATAGGCAAAAAAATGTAGAAATGTAGAACTCTTTAAAATACACAAATAATTTCAAATAGCTTTGTTGAGGTACAGTAGACTCTTGCAAATTTGAGGTTCCGTTATATCTGAACTACTTGAAGTCACATTTTTTTTAAACCAGAGGCTAGTCATTAGTTTACATGATACGTATCTACATACTTTTGCACCTCCCTATCTCTCATTTATAGTGTGTGTGTTATCTGGCAAGGATTAACTTCGTTTCAATTAGGAACCAGCCGAAAACTGGGAAAACCCTTCCACAATATGTACATACACTGAAGCAAGCATACCCCACTGGAAATACTTTTCAGCTGCAATAATAACACACTCACTACACACAATGTTGCAAACGTTCCTCATCGGAAATACTTTTCAGCTGCAATAACAACATACTGACTAGTTTATGACTGCAAATGTTTGACAGCTTTACAAGAAAGCAGCTAGCCTTAATAGTTAACGTATGTTTTGTTGAGAGTAAAAGTACCCTTGCAAGCCAAACAGCAAGCCAGGGTTGTGTCAAGTTAAAGGAGTATTTTATTTTAGTGTGTTTGTAGCCTTCTTTGTGGATAGGGTACATTAGAAGTGGTAGCACATCTTATTCCTAATTTCCTTCAACAATGAGTGGTAAATATAAGAGGAAATTTGTACCATTAGAGGTGAAATTACATGCTATAAAAATACTGGATAAAGGGGAGACAATTAAAAAGTGTGCAGCGGAATAAGGTGTTGGGGAAGTAATTGTTGGAGACTGGTGATGAAACAGAGATCAACTACAGAAATATTCTTCAACAAAGTCTTCAGATAACTCTTTTAAAATCAAGGTATGAGGTCAAAATATGAATAAACTAGTGAAGCAATGTTTATCTGGTTCAGTCAACAAAGGCAGAAGGTAAGTCCAATTTCCGGACCAATGTTGCAAAAAAAAGCATTATTTTTTAGAAATGAGTTTAAAGAATCTGAACATGATTTCAACACTAGTGTAGGTTGGTTACAGAGATGGAAAAATGGGTATGGTGTATGACAGCTTGAGATTTATGGAGAAAAGCTTTTGAGTGATTCTGAAGTTACAGTGAACTTCTGTAAAAAATTTGAGCAAACCATAAAAAATGAAAATGTCACAAATGAGGTTATACAATTGTGACAAAACAGGGCTAAACTTTAAAATGTTACCTTCTTAAACACTTGTTTCACGCGAAGAACGTCATGCTCCTGGCCACAAAAAAGTAAAGAAAGTGTGACAGTACTCACTGCATCAAATGCATCAGGTACACACAAATTAAAGCTTGTCATCATTGGTAAGTTCGTAAAGCCTAGAGCTCTCAAAGACATTTCCTTGTCTGCACTGCCTAACACTTACAAGAATCAAAAGAATGCCTGGATGGACAGAGGAATGTTTATGAAGCGGTTTTATGAAGAACATATGCCAGAAACTTAAAAGGTTTTTGAACAAAAGTAGTTTGCCTAGTAAAGCAATCTTAGTGATGGACAACGCTGGATCGCATCCAGAAGAAGAGAAACTACAGAGTGATGGAATTCGAACTTTGTTTTTGCCACATAATGTCACAAGCTTGATAGAACCATGGATCAGTGGGCTTTGGAGTGCTTAAAAAAAGGTATTGACGCCGCCTGTTGCATCACTTCTACAAGCAACGGAAAAGGATGGAAACATCACTAATTTTCTAAAACGAGTAACCATGAGGGAAGTAGTGTATAGGTTAGCAGAGTCATGGGATGAAGGGAAGCCTGAAACACTTGTGAAATCGTGGAAGAAAATGTTGGAGAACATATCAACTGATGAGAGTGAATTCAATGATGATGATGATACTATACGAAGATGATATACCTCCCCCCCCCCCCCCCGCCGTCACACCTAATCGTATAGCTTCCAGGTAGTAGTGAAAGTGAAGTTATGGAATGGATGAAGAGTGATGAACAGTTTGAACTTATGGAAACATCAACTGTTGAGATGTTGAATGAGCCGACAGAAGAAAGCTAGGAGAAGACATAGAAGAGAGAACACCAAAGATGAGTCATAATGATGGTTTTGCTGTCGGAGATGGCATTGCACCATGTAGAACAAACTCCAGAGGTGATACCATGTTACTCAAACGATGGTGTGATATTGCCATGCAAAATTAATTCAGTATCATGAAGCAGAAGACGCTTAAAGGCTTTTTTAAAAAAATAACCCCATGTATGTATGTACATATTGTCAAAAACTTTAAAAACTTACAGTAAATAACTTCACCTTGATTTGTTATTTGTTTCATTTTGTCTTTAATGAGTTTTCCTATAGTGTTCCGTATAGTTCCGAGTTATCCCAAATCCGAGGTACCTTCACCCCCCCATTACCTCGGATTAGCAGGACTCTACTGTATTAGCCAGATACATGTTGTTATTGGTTTAAATTTTTCAATACATCGTAATTTTTTTAAAGCGCTGTGGCTATTCAGCTGTTTCTTGTGATGTCATGGAAAGAGTATAGAGTTTCTATGCCAGCATATAGCCACTCCCTTTTAAACATCTGACTATTGCTTTGATTTCCTCTACACCCTTGTACCTTCAATGAATTTTATAATTAAACTAAATTTCTGCAAGTTTATCTTGATTAACATACATAGATAGAAAAATAAACTAACAATAGTTTGTGGTAGCTATATAAAAAAAATCTGATGTGTTACATTCACATGACTTTCTTTGCCCTCTATTGCTTATTAGTAGGTATATAAATTATTCTAACAAAAGCTTATTTTTCTATTTACTTAATTTTAAACGAGATAAACCTTTCCACAAATATTACATTATACATACCTTAGGATACAACAAGAATGGCGGTAGTAAAATGTTTAAGAATGGACAATATATGCTGGCCTTAAAATTCCATACTAATTCCATGCAATTGTGAGAAACAACTGAAAGTGGATGGGACTTTAAAAGAATGACAAAGTATTGAATAATTCAAACCATTAACAGCAGATATCTCGGAAATAGCTACTGCCACAAAAAATTATTTGAAATATATTTGTATTAAAGAGCTCTACATCTTTTGTGTAGTATGTTTCCGACTATCGCTTAACGTTTACCAGTTATACAAGATTATATAAAATTCCTTCCAAATGATGAGGACTTTACAGGCTATTCCCAGAAAATTCAAGATATACATTTTATTTGTCACGTAAATATATTCAATATGTCATATTTAAATCAAAACTGTAAGAGCCATTTTCGAGAAAATAAAAAAATTAAAAAAGTTTTCTATGTAAAGGGTAGCTTGGTGTGGGGCTATTCTCTTGAAAATATTTGTGTGGCACCCTTGGAAGATAATGAACTTAAATACTGAGTTTCGTATTTATCTGACTTCTTGTTTTTGCGTTATGCTGTTCACACACACACTGCACACACACGGATGTTTTTCTAACAAGTTTCTTCTTCTTCTTTTTTTTGTTTGTTGATTCAGGGAGTCTCCGCTGAAATATCGGTGTCAAATTTTTGGGTTGTGTGCAATACCTTCTCTACCTACTAGGTACATGGTAGAGAAAGTCAGTGAATGTAACACACCAGATTTTTTTCAAGCAGTTAGTAAGAATTTTAATTGTGTCACAACTTGCAGAGTGAATTGCCAATTGAGTTGAAATATTTAAATGAAAGTAAACAAAAGATCCTGTTTTTTTTATTAATATGGATAGTTCTGTTGAATAATGTGAATATTTTTATTCCCTACTCAACAAATTGTGCAGCAAAACAAGATTTAAACTGTCTGTAAATCCTGTTACGTTCAAATACCCGAAGTTTGCCAAAGTAGCTTTGCAATGTATATGGTGCGCTACCAACAGAGCAAAAATGAAAATTATTTCAGCATATACAATATAATTCTTTGTGACGAGAGAACGAATGATAAACAAAATCATTCAAGAACTTGAACAAAATGATACAAAAGACATTACTCCATCTATCAGATTTAACTTAATTTTTTTTTTCTAAAATGCTAAATTTTGATTTTAAATTGTGAAAGCTCACCAACCCTAATGAATAATGATAGTATTCATATAAAGTGATTCTTTATCTAGAAGATGCATTAAATTGCTTGCAACACATTTTTGCCTACAAATGATTTCAAATTAAGCAATTAGTTTTTAGTTACATAGAGCTTTTGGAAAAGGGAGGAGGTAGCAAACTTTTAAGCATATCTGTTACATGACGTACACTTGGAAAAGGTGTAAATGTGCAAAATAATTTCTTTTTGGTGTATTTTAATGAGCTTTGCATTTTTTACTTTCTCTACTACGTATAGTAAGTAGGGGAAGTATTGTATTCCACCTAAAAATTTGATACAGATTTCACCGGAAATATATGTTTTGAGACCCCCTGAATCCAAAAAAAGCATTTTTGGAAACATGTCCATGTGTGTGTCTGTGAACAGCATAACTCAGAAACTAACAGTCGGATAAACACCAAACTTGGTATTTAGGTTCAGTATCTTCCAGAGATGAGACACGAAGGTTGTCAAGAAAATTCCTCCATCCCAGATTACCCTTTACATGGAACATTTTTCGAAAATTTTAATTTTCTCAAAAATGACTAACGACTTTGATTAAAATATCATATGTTTAAGATATTTTCATGACAAATGAAATGTATATCTAGAATTTTCTGGGAATGTCTCCAAAAGTATTCTTCATTGTGAACGATTTTTGCATAACTGTTTAACTATAAGAAATAGACAAAATTTTACTACACGAAAAATGTAGATCGCATTAAAATACACAATTTATGTCATATACATTTTTTTTATTGAGTGAAACATTTTCGAGATATTGCTTGTTATTTCCTTAAATTTTCCAATACTTTTTCTCAAATGGGAATTCGTTATTCATTTTTTTTATGTCCTGGACATACAAAGAGAATGGAATGCGCCACATAGCAACCAGCTCTTAAAATATTTGACTATCGCTTAAATACTACCATATTCCCCTTACACCTACAAGAAAATTAGCAGTAAGATTAACATCTCGATTAACATGAAGCATATGGAGAATAAGCATTTGTAAAAACAGTTTGTACAAGAGTAGAGAAAGTCATGTGAGTGTAACACATCAGATTTTTTTTCTTCTGAAAATAGCTTTTTGTCTGCTTCTGATGTTTTTACAATTATACAAAATCATACCAAACTCAATAAGCACATAGAAGACTTCACAGCATACTCAAGAGATAATCCAGTTTGTCATATTTCAAAATTAATCAGTCATTAGAAGCAGATTTAAAATAGTGAAAAGCTTTCCTTGCAAAGTGTCTTGAGTTAAGAGATAAGATGGTTAATGACACAATAATATCTATTTGTCAAACCGTGTGATTTAACGAAATATACATTTTTTGTGCAGCAAGTGTTTATCTGTTATGGTTTACAAGGTATACAAAGTCCTTTCAGAACGAACAGGATTTCACACGGTATTCCCAGAAAATTCAAGATATATATTTTATTCATTATACAAATATCTAAAACATATATGGTGTTTAATAAAAATTGTTAGTCTTTTTGAGAAAACAAAAACTAAAAATTTTTTCCACATAAAGTGTGATTTTGAGTGCATCTTTGGAAGATGCTGAGCTTAAGTACCAATTACAAAAGTTTGGTATTTAACACACTGTTCAAATTAAATTAAATTGAGTTTAATTTATGGATGTTCTTTAACTACTATGGTTCTTAGGTTCCATACATATTGGGCGTAAAAGACTGGAAATTTGCTCAGCCATCTCTTTTATCAGTCTTAGGTCCTTTTACGGACTGTAAATCTATACACAGGGCCAGTGGCTTTGCTTCCGTTTCTGAGGGAAACCTTCTAAGGATTTTTACACCTGAAAATTTTTTATCACCCCTAGACCACAGAGCCCAACAGTCTTATTGTTGAATACTATTTCTGCATGTTGTAACTAAGCACATTATGCTTCCTAAGCAAAAATAGATACCATAATTTAGATAGATGAGTCATGTTTTATATAAATATATTATATATAAGGGCTATGTGTGAATCCATTAGTGACAGAGTAGTGTGAATGTATCATATTAGATTTTTTTTCCAACGATGTTTACAATGTGAAACTTGACTTATGCTGCTCAACTGCATGTAACGGTACAAATTAAAACTTATGCTTACATAAACTTCTTGGAATTTACCACAAATTGTGTTCAAATTTTCCCATTATGCTGCCTTTTGTGATTTATCACAAATGCTTTATGCATAAATAATTATTAGCATATCTAGGATCTGAATAAATACCTTTCTATGCTATAACTAGGATTCTGGTCAAATCTGCTCTTAGTACATCGTTGTTGAAAATGCTTATAAAAGCAACAGGAAAGTGAATAAATTACCTTAAGAGTGCCTCTATTAGGTGTTTTACTTTTATAGGCAAGTCGTGTTATGAACACAACAAACGTAGCCATTTTTTCGCTAAAGTACAAAGTGGGAACTGCCAACCTAAATAAAAAGTGAAATCCGCTAAAAATGTGATGTGGTGTTGTTAGTACTATTTCTTCTTCTTCGTTTACTGTTGCCGCTGAAAAAAATGCAACGCATTCATATTAAGAGTGCATAATAGAATCAAAATGGTGTGCACAGGATACGAGAATACAGTAGATACCATTATAACCGACCACTTACAGGCTGCACCATCTACTAATAGAAGCAGCGAAAGTCAATCCACCAAAATTTTAATTTTTTTATTGTTTTTGTGAAAGTTTGTTATATTAAAGTGTTATTTCCTTAGCAGTTTAATAAAGAAGTTGCTTTACTGTAACAGTGGTAGATAGTTAACGTAAGCTTATATAAAAAATAACCTAACCTAAGGCTAACCTTCTGTGAATTCATAAACCTAAGCTTGTATAAGATCCCTCGGCTACAGTTGTGACGCTTTGCGGCATTAATTATTAATATGTTACCAGCATTGCGTTAGAGCTAACGTATGACAAAGTGACATCTGTTGGACATATAACACACAATTTTCATCGCTGTGGACAACACACTAAGAGCAGAATGTTAGGATTCTGAATGCCAGAAACAAATTTGTCATGACTTGCAAAGAAAACTAACCAAAGGATTATACTTTGAGGTGAACTTAAATGATTTGTTTAAAATATTACTTTAGTGGTGCAGTGACTTAATCTTATCTCAGGTATGAAATGAGCTTAGGTTAACTCACATTACACTACGTAAAACAACTGCTTGAATAAGAGATAAATGGCAGTTAAACAGTTAAAATTATGAAGGTAGTAAGGATTAAAATGTCATTCCCGAAACTTATGCTTTTACTTGAACTTGAAACCATAAGAAATTGCGGATGTAATTATTTTGAAGAATTTCTTACGATTTGTCCTATAACACTTGATTTTCCTCACAACCTCACAGGCACATAAAACATTGACTCTCAAATATATTTTGCAAACCCTAGGATGAAATATCGGAAGATTAAGCGCATGCCTATCATTCTATTTTATGTGTGAAAACTTTGGTTATGTTTGGTTTTTGTTTCAATTTATGCTTACAGATGGGTTTTGTTAATTAATGAAAGTATGTTGTAAATGTAAGTTTTATTTGCAATGATGTTATATCACCAAATCTGACAATATGAAGGTTTTTTTTTTCATACTTATGCTTTGAATGGTACTGATGGGGAAAAAGCATTAAAAACATTGAAATAATAGTGGTGAGGGGGAAGTGTCATTTCTTCTTCTATTTAATGAAAGTAGCTACACTCAGCGAAGAAAATACTATTATAAAGCATTCTGCATAAAAACAATGAATCAGACATAACCTAAAATCTCACAACAGATTTGTAAACAAAATTAGTAACAGTTTTGATATATGAAGCGTGACACACATACAAAATCAAAGAGTGCTCTAGATATCATCTGCAACTATGGAAAAAAAATTTCCAAACAATTTGTATTTGTTCGATTTGATAATTTACTATCATTACGATTTAATTTGTGTTAGTCCTATTATAACACAATATCTTGCAAAGTAATGTGTCCCTTATTGTCTTAAAAATGCAATATATTAAGTTCGCTTTGAATTGTTGAGAATCGAGCAACACCTCTATTGAATGAAGCAGTAACAACCTGCTGTAACTTTATCACATTTTGAACTAAGGGGATTTTCTATACCAGGAGCATTAAAAGGATGCACTGCAGTTTCGTTTAGACTCCCTTTGCCTCTTCCCTGTCAAACAGTGGCCCCCATGGTAACTATCTATATTTTAATGTTGCCGATGGTGTCTAGCATGCAGGTTACCTATTCCTAAGAATCAGGGTAGTATGGTCTTTTTGCCACACCCGCTCCAGAGCATTTCCTGCTATTTGTCAATCACACATTTGTTATCAAGGGGATGCAATCAATCTAAGAGCTATATTTAAGCTTCTAAAAACCAAACTTTTAGAAGCAGCATGCATACAGACAGGGAAGAATTAGGATGAGGTTGGTAAATAAGGAATTCAACGATAAACTATCTTTAACTGTAAGCGAAATGAAAATCACCAAACTTGCACTGTCACTAATTACATACAGAATCAGTTTTCATGTATATAAGTCATAGCGCCCCGTAGATTCACTGCATCTCTTATGCTCAAAGTCTACTTCGACCTACTTTTGCCTCATGCTTCACAGTTTGGAAAACTGTCACATACCATATTTATGAAACAAAACTTTGAGCATGGGAATTTCAAACATAATATTAAGCTAGCTATCTGAACTATTCGTAATAATCATGCAATGTTATTTACAGTCTATTCTCACCTTGATTATCTTGTATTTTTTCTTGGTGGCTGTATTAAGGTCTTCATGCACTTTATCCAGCAACCATACTAGAAATTCCTGGGCATCATGCTGATTGTTGCCACGATACTGACTTCCATACTTGTCCACAACAATTTTAAACTGGTTCGAGATCTCCGGATCATACTGACACGACCAGATCGACTTTAAGAGAAGAGCTAGCTGTTCAGTAACCTCACCCTTCGTGCCATACTTTTTTGAATTTAACTTATTTCTACGAGACAAATCCACTTTATACTGGTCCAACACAAAATACTCTGCCAGGATATCCGTGTGACTTAGGCACTGTAACACAGCATTAATGAAACATGTGTTCCCGTGATTTCGGAGTCCTATTACCCCTGGGACCTTATCACTGTTGGTTATGTTAGCTAGGTGGGCGGGGCGCATTGGGGGCACACGAATGTCAGAGGATGACAGAGACATTGTTTCTGTTCTCCTTCTGTTATAATCATAGTTAACACACATACTTTTGTTATTAGGCACTCCCACCGTTGACATATGCTGAACCACTTTGCTGAAAAACTTTTTCCATGATGGTCTTCTGAACACTTTCTTGTTTGACTTCTGAGAGTCGGTAATATGAGCTTCTGAAATAGTCTGTATAGTGTGGCTTTTGCCATCTTTATTTTCTTTGTGTTTTGCCTTCCTTTTGCTCATTCTCGTTGACATAAAAGGGTTTCGAGGTAGTGTGAAAGTGCGTTTCAACTTTGACTCCGAATAACGGTTACCATACTCCGTGGATTCACTTATCAACTGAGTCTCTTCTCTCTCAAGAATCTCACCTTCTGAAGATGATTTCATGATTCTAGAGTTCCTTTCGGACATAATGGGCACTTAGAAACTGAACACACATTTAAAGCACGTTACTCAACATTAACCTTGTCAATAATTCCACATTCACATCACCTATCTACTCCGGTAGCTATGCCATAACTGCAAAGCATTGTGGGAAAAGAAATATTACGCCCTCAACACTAAGCTACGTTTGTTGTCTGCCCGACTACGTGGCGTGAAGTTTTGTCCGCATCTGGAAGGCAGTGAGCCTAGTTAGCCAACATTAGTTCGTCAGGAAAAATTTCTCAATGCCTAAAAAATTCTACCTTATTTTCTGACAATTCTGGTTCCGGAGAACTTAATCATTTTAAATTAAATATAAGTTTAAATTAGTTCAGAAAAGAAAGAAAGGCCGAAACCTTATTAAAAGGGAAGCTGTTTGAGTAACTCAAAATTACATCTGTTAAACTGTTACTGTAGTAAACTCTTTTACTTGTTCATGTTTTGCAAACGAAGAATTAATTTTTACAAATTATAATACTTCTACGTGCCACTAGGATATTTGGGTATATTCTTCGATCATGTAGATATGTTCGAAAGTTATGTTGGTTGAAACATGGCTAGTACCAGCGTATTGAGTAGCCAGGTTGAAAACACTTGCCACAGAGGTTATCTGCCATCTGTTGCTGTAAGGAATAACTACCAGCAGAATGCCCCTGGATTTTACGCAATCCAACCAACGTGTTTGTAACACACAGAAACAGCTAACCGGGGGAAAATTAAAACTGCTGATGTAAAGAATATGCAATGTATGGTGCAAAGCTGCCAAAACAAACCTAGCGGACTGTAGTTATTGTATGTGTTGACCGGCAGGTGCAAAGAGCTTTAGACCGTTTTAAAAGGTATGTAAATATATTGATTAGATGTGTTAACTGATTTTACCCTCTGTATGTATTTTAGTTTCGTCTTTTGTAAATTTCCAAACAGTTGGCTGTTGTTATTAATTATGCAGTTTACAACCTTTAAGTCCTTTCGACCTTAAAATATCTTTTTCCGGGGCGCACATATTTCCATTGCGTAATCTGCTTGTTGCATGCACTTAGAATGTGACAGAATCTTTTCATTTTAGAAAAGATAACCAGAAAGTTTAGCTCTAGGTTTAGAAGTTTAAACTACTACTTCAAGTATGATATGGAGAACTACTGAAGCGAGAAGTACAGATGTAATAGAGCAAATCGTTCTACTATTTGAAAGTGTGGGCTATGCTCTTGCTGATGGTGTGCTTAACTGTTCAGAGAGGAGTTTAAATGCTTTCCTTTCCTTTATGTTTTTCTGACTGCAATCTAAGGTAAGGAAATGCTGAATTAGACTCAGGAATGGATATCAAGATTTTGCATGAAGTACATGACTTCAAATAAAAGTGTAAATAGTACATTTGCTTAATAGTTTTAAACAATTTTGTTTATTCATTTTTAATACCTCAACATCGCTTTTCCCATTCTGTGTCTAATTTTGATCTCTAAACATTTAAATTCCCTAATGTGATACTTTAAATGAACATATGGATATAGATTTTAGTTCAAGTTAAAACTTCGTACTTAGTTTTTACAGCATTTAAGAAATTCCAGATTTTTTAGAGTCTAAATTGCTGTGTGCAATAAAGATTTCAGTCAAAGAAAGCTATAGGAACGGCATTCAATGCAATTTGGCTGAAAATATAAGCGTTTTTGAATAAAAATGTTTATAGCCTGTATTCTATCCCCCCAAAAGCTAGGTTATTGTCTGTGAAGAGATAAAGAGGCAAGGAAGGTGAGAGAAAAAGGGAGAAACAAAAAAATTAAAAAAGGGTACGCCTTCAATAAAGCATTTTGAGTTGCGTATTAAATTTTAAGGACTTTTTTTAACCTTTAATTGCGTGGAGAATTATTTTAAAGGTAAAGTTGTATGCATATATGCGATAGCCTCCGTAAAATGCTTGCACTTGGGATCCGAAAATTTTGGGTGTCTTTTCATATATAATGTTCATATGCAGCTTTAGAAAACAATTCCGCAATATTCAGCAAATATGAGACATTTACAGATGACTTTAACATTCGTAGGTATGAGGTGTTCCTTTTTTATTTCTTTTTTTTTGGGGGGGGGATTACCTGTTATACCCCTTTTACTTATATCAAAATTTAAGTAACTAAGAGAAAAAAATGTAGATCTGGTTAAAATTTAGAATGTTCAGATAAACTTTTATGGCAAACATTTTTCGAAATCTTCGCTGTTGTACATTTAAAACTTTTTTTGGGCTTTAAAGCATACCCACATTTGCCTTTAAAATTGTGTTTTCGGACCAACATTATGTTTCTTTGCTTTTTCACCATTCTGTAACAGATATCTTATTCTTTCAAAATATGCATAATTTATTTACTTTAGTAATTTACATTCCTTAAATGCAACAACATGTAGCTATTACACAGAAAATAAATGTTTTAATTCCTTAACAATAAACAAAACAAACAAAAGGTAGAGAGGAGAACAGTGCTGCATCAAAATAAATGTTACAACCTATGAATACTTCGGGAACGGTTAGTGCTAACAAAAGTGGATTGACACACGTTTTAATGAGATCGACATACTGGAGTAAGCTTCCGCCATTCTCTTGCGGTTTTTCATTAGTAAAAAGTTCAGTACAAATGAAGATGACTTCAAGTTATTTACAGAAAATTCAAGATATATTTTATTTGTTATGAGAATATCTTGAACATATATTTTAATCAAAATCGTTGCAGCCATTTTCGGGAAAATAAAAAATAAGGAAAACTTTTGCTTGTAAACTGTTGCTTTGAGTGGGGGAGGCTCATGGAAATCCTCACCTTCCATCCTTAAGGAGTGGGAGCGCACTTCGGAAGATATCCGTTATTATTGGTTTGAATTTTTCAAAAGTTTTGTAACTGTTCACTTGTTTCTCGTGATGTCACAGAAAGAGTGTGGAATTTAAAGGCAAGCACAAGACACTAACTTTTAAATATCTGACTGTCGGTTTCCTCTATCCCGCTTTACCTACAGCACTTACAACACTGGCATCGTAGCGCAGTCTAGAACACCCGCCTGCTGTGCGTGGGTCCCGGGTTCGATTCCCTATCCTCCCCAGAGTCTGGAAGTGTGTGTGTAATCTAATGAATAAAACTCAAAGTTTACCAGACATCCAACGACAAGCGAATATGAGTTAACACCATGGCCTATAGGTAATATGTTCCAAAGGAAAGGCCGCCGATAAGACCATTGTAATTAAAGGCGGGGTATAAGTGGAACTTAAAAAAAAGCACATACAACGATATGTATAATGGAATTATTTGCGTAAGACTATCTCGATTAACATGAAGTAGACAGAAAAACATTTTGACGTGTTACATTCACATGACTTTCTCTACTCTCTATCGTTTATTAGTGGGTATACAAATTATTCTTACTAAAGTTTATTTTTCTATTTACTTCATTTTAATCGAGATAAACCTTTGCAGTGCAGAAATAGCTACAGTTCACGTTTCGTTACAGATACAAAGAGAACAGCGATAGTCAAATGTTTAAGAACTGGACGTTATATGCTGTTCTTAAAGTTCCATACTGTTTCCATACAATCGCGAGAAACAACTGAAAATCGAGATACATAAAAAGAATGACGAAGTATTGAAGAAATCGAACCATTAATAAGGAATATCTGGGAAAAGATTGATGCCACATAAAAAGTTATTTGAAATAAATTGTGAGTTTTAAAGATATGTATATATATATATATATATATATATATATATATATATCTTGGCCTATATATATTGTATAGTACGTTTTCGTCTATCCTTCACGTTTAGGAGTTATTCAAGATTATACAAAATTCCCTCCGAATGAAGAGGACTTCACAGGCCATTCCCAGAAAATTCAAGATATAAATTTTATTTATGAAATCTTTTGTATCTTTAATACATGCTATTTTAATCAAAACCGTTAGAGCCATTTTTTAAAAAAATAAAAAATTCCGAAGAATGTTCAATGTAAAGGGTAGCTTGGAGTGGAGGATTTTCTTGAAAATTGTGTCTTATTTTTGGAAAGTGCTGAACCTAAATACCAAGTTTGGTGTTTATTCGACTTTCTGTTTTGAGTTATACTGTTCACAGACATACTCACACACATACACACATACACATACATACACACACATACGGACCTTTTTCTAAAAATGCTTTTTCATTCGACTCCGGAGCCTCAAAACATGTATTTCCGGTAAAATCTCGATATTGAAATTTTTGGTAGAATGCAATGCCTTCTACTATGTACGTGGTGCAGAAAGCAATGTTTTCGTAGTAACAGTTTGTAGAACCAATCTACAAAAACGATGTTGGGTAGGGAAATGCAACTGAATGTAACATATAAGATCATTAAAATAAATTAAAAAAGTCCTCTGATTGTAAGATATCATATACTTCATTCTAGCTTCTATCTGGTTTACATTGTGTAACGCAGAATTGTCTGTTCACAGAAGTAAACATGGTGTGGTGGTTGTTATTACTCCCGTCTGTGATGGGGTGGAACTTGACTGGACTGGTGCCTCATGAAGTCCCCTTGGGGCAGGTGGTGCTGTGGAGGAACAGAGCCTATCTCTCTGTACCTAGGTTGCAGGAAGACACAGTACCGTATACGTTACTCGAAGCTCCCTGGCCACAGAATTCACTTGTAAGTATTTCACATAGCATTCCTTGGCGCAAGGATGCAAAGTCCCAGTACATTTATTTCCCGTAATATATTTTTATTTTCTCTATCACTTACTTCTGATATTGGACTTTGTCCAGTTCTCAACTGTCACTTCGTTAATCTGATCTAGTTCCAATTTTCACTGTCATTTCATTAAGTTCCCACCGTCTCTTCTCTGATGTGATCTAGTTTCAACGTTCACTGTAACTTAACTAAGTTCTCACGGTCACTTCGGTGATGTGATTTAGTTCCAATTTTCACTGTTATTTCACTTTGTTCGCGACGTAATGAAATACGCACGACATAGCCTCTTCTCCGGTCTAGTTTACTCGCTGAGGAGTCGAGCACTAAATATCGTCTCTATTCTTTTGCAGTAGCAGCATTCACTGCACGTCGCAGCAGTCTTCACAAACTCACTCGGAGAACAGCACCTTTATCGCACCATAAACGCACTCACTAGCCACTTGCTAACTTTCCGCTCAGTCGAGAACACGTTGGCATATATAGCTACTGAAAGTTTCCACAGAACATTCTAGAACCTTTCTGGTCACATGTTCTAAGGCCGGCGAAAGGGAAACTTCCAGAAATTCTGGCTATCTGTTGATATCGTTTCCAGTGTTTAACTAGGCGAGAGTGCCCCCGCGTCTACTTCTGTTATCTCTCCAGCTGCCCTGTGCAGACCTCCCGGTAACCTTGGCCTTGAACCGCTGTGTATTCCACCCAAAATTTCGACAAAACAGTTCGGAAGGAATGTTCCTGTGAGAAAATTATCTTTAGAGAAAGGTCCGTGTAGTGTGTGTGTATGTATGTGTGTATGTGTGTGTGTGTGTGTGTGTGTGTGTGTGTGTGTGTGTCTGAGAACAGCATAACCCAAAAAGAAAAAAATCTAATGTGATACATTCACAAAACTTTGTCTACACTCTATTTTATAAACAAACTATTCGTTTCAAGTTTATTTTTCTACCTACTACATTTTAATCCAATCAAACCTTTGCAGAAATAGCTACATTACACATTTCGTTATAGATACAAAGAGAACAGCGATAGTCAGATGTTTAAAAGCTTCACTCATTATGCTGGCCTTAAAGTTCCGTTTTTTGTATAGTATGCTTTCGTCTGTCATTTAACGTTTACCAGTCACACAAAATTCGTCAGAATGAAGGGACTTCACAGGCTATTCCCAGAAAATTCAAGATATACATTTTATTTGTCATGTAAATATCTTTAATATGTATTTTAATCAAAACTATTAGAGCCATTATTTAGAAAATCAAGAATTTCAAAAAGTGTTACATGTAAAAGGTAGTTTGGTGTGGGGAAATTTTCTTGAAAATATTTGTATGGTATCTTTTAAAGATACTAAACCTAAATACCAAGTTTGATGTTTATTGGGCATTGTTTTTGGATTATGCTGTTCACAGACACACAGACAGACACACACACTTACACAGACCTTTCTCTAAAAATGCTTCTTTTTTATTCTGGGGACCTCAAAATATGCATTTACGGTGAAATCTCCGTATGGAATTTTTGGATGTAATACAATACCTTCTCTACCTACTATATACATATTAGAGAAAGTAATAATAGCGACTTCCTACTAGAAAAAAGTTTAAGCATTAGTAAATTCAAATCAACAACAAAGAATGTCCCGGAAATAGTTAATGCCATAACGTTTTTTCTTTGACATAAGTTGTGGGATTTATCGAGGTGTAGTAAGATTTTGTCTATTTCTTATGGTTTACAAAAATCGTTCAGAATGAAGAGGTCTTCACAGGCAACTCCCAGATAATTCAAGATACGCATTTTGTTGTTCATGCATATATCTTAAACACATGGCATTTTAATAAAAATCGTAAGTCATTTTTGAGGAAATAAACAAATAACGAACCTTTTTCCAAGTAAAGAGTAGTGTACACATGGAACTTTTTCTAAAAATTCTTTATGTTTATTCAGGGAGTCTCAAAACGTGTATTTTTGGTGAAATCTCGTATCAAATTTTTGGCTGGTATGCAATACTTCCTCTACTTACTATACCTCGGTAAGCAGAAGAAGAAGTAAACATGGAATGGTCATATATTTTCAAAACTAAAGTATCCTTAAAGTATGTCTGAAATGTTCAAAAACATCTTGTAGTGAATACTATTATGTTAAGTAAACATAGTAGTTGATGCCTCCAAATGATTGCTTTTCCATATAAAACAATATTTTAGAAATATCGAATACTTTAATTATTTTTGATGTTTGCTATAAACCTACTTTACACCATCACCTCACCTCACCCCTTTCTTTCCGCTTTATTTGTATAGAACCTACGTCCGCGTTGTCACATTTGCAGAACTGAAACGAAATTTCTATCAACCGGTAAAGTTTATTACGCGCGTTACATAAAAGTTCGGCTTGTTGCCTACAGAGCAGGGCGTTTCCGCCGAGCCACCGCGCTGGGTACGCCTACCTTATATGCAATAATGTAATCGTTTAAAATAATTTTTTCGATTTAAAGCTATTGATAATTATTTTTCTCACTACTTTTTACATTCTCTACTACGTATAGTAAGTAGGGGAAGTATTGCATTCCACCCAAAAATTGATACCGAGATTTCACCGGAAATACATGTTTTGAGACCCCCTGAATCCAAAAAGGCATTTTTGGAAACATGTCCGTATGTGTCTGTGTGTGTGTCTGTGAACAGCATAACTCAGAAACGGATAAACACCAAACTTGATATTTAGGCTCAGTATCTTCCAGAGATGCGACACGAAGGTTTTCAAGAAAATCCCCCCACACCAGATTACCCTTTACATGGAACATTTTTCGAAAATTTTAATTTTCTCAAAAAACGATTTTGATTAAAATACAATATGTTTAAGATATTTTCATGACAAATGAAATGTATATCTCGAATTTTCTGGGAATGTCTCCAAAAGTATTCTTCATTGTGAACGACTTTTGCATAACTGGTAAACCATAAGAGATAGACAAAATTTTACTACACAAAAAATGTAAATCGCGTTAAAATACACAATTTATGTCATATACATATTTTTTGTTGAGTGAACCATTTTCGAGATATTCCTTGTTATTCTCTTAAATTTTTCAATACTTATTTTCTCAAATGGGATTTCGTTATTCATTTTTGTCTTGGATATGCAAAGAGTATTAATCTGTGGCAAAGAGAATTGTGCTGCACCTAGCAACCAGCTATTAAGAGGTATGTATGTGCTTAAAGGCTACTGTATTTCTATATTGCCCTTGGAAATACAAAACAAGGGGAACATAGTACGCCTTAAGTGATAGTCAAATATTTGTAGTACTGGTGGCTATGTGTAAAATGTAATTCTTTTTGCATGTTAAAAAAGATCGTTTATGCAAATGTTTTACTCGATTAATATGAAATAGTTGGAGAATAAGAGTTTGTAAAAATAGTTTGTACAAGAGTAGAGAAAGACATGTGAGTGTAACAATTCAGATTTTTCTCATTCAAAACGTTTGATGCGGTTTGGCTTTTATCCAATTCTGAAAATTTCTATGCATACTCGTATTCCGAAAAGTCAAAGAATACAATCTGCCTAATAGTTTTCCATACTGCAAAGGAGCTTTCAGTGGCGGATTAGGAAAACAATAACGAACATTTTAAGAACATATATTTGCAATCAAAGTATCTTTAAAAATGTTTCTCCTGAACTAAAACTGTTATAAAAATACGAAATAGTTTTGTGCGTTATGCTCAGATAATAACAGTGACGTTTAAAATAAAAATTAACTTTGAAACTTCATTACGTGGAACATAAAATTCATTTTGGAACGTATTAGTTTGAAAACAAAATAAAATTAAAGTAATCCATTGTTCATTATATAAAGTTACTATTTTTGACAAAATTTATTGCAAACCTTTTCAAACAGATTCTCATAATATTATATGGACATTTTCCATCCCCCCACACTTGGTGTGAAACATTGGTTTCTATGCCTACTATCTGACTAAAGCTGAAATTGCATGTTTTCTTTTCAACAGATGATAATACAACCAAGGGCCTATCCTAGCAGTGGTCCCGCGGCCCATGAGGAAGGCCACTGTCCTGCGCTGCAGAATGTTACAGCTCTTGATTTAGACTCCGCTCGGGCACGTCTCTGGGTGCTAGACACTGGGACACAATTCTGTGGGCCCAAGGTTGTGGCTTTTGACCTGCGCAGGAACCAAGAGGTAACTTGTATATGTAAGAGGTCATTCCATGGTTTCTTGACCTTTCACTACTCTGGAGTATTTTACAACCGCGGTAGAACATAGAGGATTGAATTAAGTATTATTTATTTGTTCTGGGGGAGTTAAAGCCACTTTACATCACTAGAAATGCAAATAATATGTAAGAGAATGGACTGAGAAGTAATGAAACACAGTAAACTATTACAATACAGCAAATACTAATATACTACATAATGAATAAAAATGCAGAAGTAGTTTCATTACACATGTCATTGTAGAAACAAAAGAGGACACAGAAAGCAGAATCGAATGCCAAATGTCGCTATATGCTAGTCTTGAAATTCTATACGCTTTCCACGACATCGCGGGAAACACCTGAATGGAGAAGTGCAAAAAATGCAAAGCAATAATAATGGATACCTTAGTTAAGGCTGATGGCACAGAAAAACTCATTTGAAACAAATAGTGTGTTTTAAAGAGATTTAAATTCTTGTGTAGTACGTTTTTGTCTGTGGCTTATGTTTAATCAGTTATACCTACGAAATAATATCAAATTCCTTCTGAATGAAGACGACTTCACAGGCTATTTCCAGAAAATTCAAGATGTACATTTCATTCGTCTGAAAATTTCTTAAATATATGGTATACTAATCAAAATAGTTAGTCATTTTTGAGGAAATAAAAAAAAACTAAAAATCTTCCATGTTAAAAGTAGTTAGAGGTGGGGATTTTTTTTGAATCTTCGTGTCACATCTTTGAAAGATACTGAACTTAAATATCAAGTTCAGTATTTATCAGGCATTTCCTTTTCGAGTTATGCTGTTCATAGACACATACACGCACATGGACCTTCTTCTAAAAATGCTTTTTTGGAATCAGTAGACCTCAAAACATGTATTTATAGTGAAATCCAATAGTTCCTCTTATCTATTATAGAAGGTGGCAGAGAAAGTAAAAGTCACACTTTCCTGAAAGAAAATTTAGCACACAAGTCGAAGTAATGGTTAAAAACTAAAATGAACAAATAGATAATAAAGTTAATATGATTAATCATGTTAGCTATAGACCCATCTTTAATTGATAAAAAACATATTTGTGCACACTGAAGACAGACAGAGAGAGAGAGAGAGAGAGGGAGAGGGAGGGAGTGAGTGTGGGTGTGGAGAGAATATTTACATTGCTTATAGTGGAACGTATCACAAATGACAAATTAACACTTAAATTTCGTTTATTAAAAGATAATTCCTTACATAGGCGCCGACTTTGGGGGGAGCAAGGCACTTTCTGCCTCCTAATTTACAAACCCTGGGGCATCGCCCCTCCATCAAATTTATTGAATGGGCCTGGCCCCCCAAAATTCCAAAATATGTCTCTCATTAGAACAAATTTGTTATGATACATTCACATAACTTTCTCTACCATCCATCGTTTATTAGTGGGTATACAAACTATTCTTACTAATGCTTATATTTTTATCTGCTACATTTTAACCCAAATAAAGCTTTGCAGAAAAAGCTACATTACACATTTCGTTATAGATACAAAGAGAACAGCGATAGTCAAATGTTTAACAACCGGACACTATACGCTGGTCTTAAAATTCCATACTGTTTCCATGACACCGCGAGAAACAACTGACTGTTGACAGGACTGATGAATGATCAAGAAATGAACAATTTGAACGTTTAATAACAGATATCTCAGAAATGTCTTATTCCACAAAAGAAGGCATTTAAAATAAATCGTGTTTTTTTAAAGAGATCTACATTTTTTGTGTAGTATGTTTTCGTCTATCGCTTAATGCTTACCAGTTATACAAGATTATAAAAATTCCCTTTCGAATGAAGAAGACTTCACAGGCTATTCTCAGGAAATTCAAGATATACCTACATTTTATTTGTCATGTGTCTTAAATATATGGTAGTTTAAAAAAAAGGCTGTAGTCATTTTTCAGAAAATCAAAAAATTCGAAATATGTTCCATGTAAAGCATTGTTTTGGGTGGGGGATTTTCTTAAAAACCATCACGTCGAGTTTTTGAAGAGTACTGAACCTAAATTACAAGTTTGGCATTTATCCGACATTTCGTTTTTGAGTTATGCTCTTCACACACACACACACACACACACACACACACACACACACACACACACACACACACACATGGACATTTTTCCAAAAATGTTTTTGCTTTATTCAGGGGGTATCAAAACGTATACAGGGTTATTCAAAAAGAAAGAACAGACTTTAAATATTTATTTCTAATGAACGGCAATAGATTGCAACACACACGACACATCATTGAATAGAGGAAATTTCAAAGTTTTAAACCCCCTCCTATAGTTCTGTTCAGTGCCTACAGCGGCGCTGTGTTTCTCTACGAGAAAATGGCAACAGGAAAAGTCGTGTTGTGTACTGCATTATGCAAAAAGTGAATCCATTGTTTCATTGCAGCGTAGATTTCATTGCAAGTTCAACAACGAGCCACCTCGTCATAACAAATGTACAAGTGATACAATAAATTCGTAGAAGATGGTTGCGTATGCAAACGGAAAAGCATTGGTCGTCCTCGCATATCAAATGGTGCTCATTTTGAACACATAAAATAAAAATTTTGAACTTTCCTCTAATCTTTGATGTTTCGCATGTGTCGCCATTTGTTGTCATTGATTAGAAATAAATATTTAAAGTCTGTTCCTTCATTTTGAGTAACCCTGTATTTGTGGTGAAATATCGGTATCGAATTTTTGGATGGAATGCAATACCTTCTTTATCTACTATGTGTGTACGTGGTAGATAAAGTAAAAAAGAAAAAGGGGACTTGGGGATCTTAAAGTGGTATAGTTGATGTATTACTTTCTCTGCTACGTATAGTAGAGACCTCTTGAATCCAAAAAAAGTATTTTTGGAAACATGTCCGTATGTGTGTCTTTGAACAGCATACCTCAGAAACGAACAGTTGGATAAACACTACACTTGGTATTTAGGTTCGGTATCTTCCAGAGATGCGACACGAAGGTTTTCAAGAAAATCCCCCCACCCCAGATTACCCTTTTCATGGAAAATTTTTCGAAAATTTTAATTTTCTCAAAAATGGCTCCAACGATTTTGATTAAAATATCATATGTTTAAGATATTTTCATGCCAAATCAAATGTATATCTCGAATTTTCTGGGAATGTCTCCAAAAGTATTCTTCATTGTGAACGACTTTTGCATAACTGGTAAACCATAAAAGACAGACAACATTTTACTACACAAAAAATGTAGATCGCGTTAAAATACACAATTTATGTCATACACAATTTTTTTGTTGAGTGAACCATTTTCGAGATATTGCTTGTTATTCTCTTAAATTTTCCAATACTTATACTTTTTCTCAAATTCGTTATTCTCGATTAACATGAAGCATATGGAGAATAAGCGTTTGTAAAAATAGTTTGTACAAGAGTAGAGAAAGTCATGTGAGTGCAACACATAAGATTTTTTGTTCATAATCGCCAGTGAAAGCTGCCATGGGATGTGCACGCACAAGCACTACTGTATAAGCACATCCGGTTGTCAGCAGCTCGTATTTACATACATGCCACATGTTGGTACCACTTTGTAACAACGCCCATTGCACTTCTTGTTTGCTGTAGCACCTAGAATGTGCAAGCTTGACATTATATCGGTTACGTAACATGTGCTACTTCTGATTTGCGGTGACCACGTTCTTAATAGCTCACTTTTATTATGTAAGTAACGAGTGCATAAGCACCGAGAAATATGGGGCATTAATACTTGTCAGCACGCATCAACAGGTCACGTGTATCGAGTTTGCTGTTGCGGGCAATTAACCGGTACAAAGGCAATAAAAACAGAAAATCTACAAGCGGCTCGACTTTTCTGGAATCTTTCCACAAACTTCATGGGTTGTATGACACGTATACTTGAACAATAAAGTCCAGTGCAGTTAGATGTTGGCAGCCGAGCGAGATGGCTACGCGGTAACGTGTGAGGCTCGCATTCGGGAGGTCCCGGGTTCCATTACCGGTGGCTGCACACTCTGAGGATGAGTTTTTCGTGGTTTTACCTGGTTGTTACACGTGAATGCTGGAGTGATGTATTCTACCTCAGATTTCCTCTCTCCCCAATTTCCCTCACATGTTCCAGGTTGACTCCAGGGCTGTGGTTCGGTCGGTGTCTGACAGATGGCGCAGAGGCTTGCAACTGGAACGTCTTCTCGGGCCTGCTAGAGGGGAAACCTGTCGAGCCTCCACTGCTGGGTGGTGTTTCCCCGGTCCCACTAGAAAGACTTCTTCGAACCACCCTCCCGTGGCCGGGTGGTCAAGCCTGGAATTATTAGGGAACTCTCTGTCAACTTGCGCCGCCCTCGCTCTGCAACCCATACGTGTCCTGCGATTCCCTCACCTTATCCATTCCTCACAGGGGTGTACGCATAAATGATCGATTGGGAGTAGAGGTGCTAGCTGTCCCCTGCGTTAGCTAGTCCTATCTTATCCCTAAATGTTGGCAGCCCGAATGAATGTTAATACGCGTACCTACCCGTGAGGGGCTTATAAGAATCACTTATACGACGACTATAATATACAGAGAATAGAACGGGTCTTCAGGTTCATTCGGCCTTTACAGGCAGTCGGTTTAAATGAATGACTCATCATTAGTTCAAAGAGTCCCTTGTCTCAAAGGGGAGGCGCGCAATTGAACCTCGGACTGCATGCGTTCTTCGCACGCAGTGAAAGTGACCACCGATCACAGAGTTCAGTAATCCAGTGCTACTTTCGAACTGGAAGGATACGAGGGGAAGTCTATCGTTATGTTATTGGTAGCTGTGTGAATGGTTTTCTTCGTTCTTGCCCAGAATTCAAGTCCCGAAACAAAACATTATAAAATTTCATTAAATGGTGTAAAGAGTATGAACAAGTTTTTTTTGTGTGTGTGCAATGGAGAGGTTATGCCATTAAAACCGAGACACTACGCTACAAAAACCTTCCAATTATTTGAGTCACGTATCAGCATACATGTTGATATTGTGAGTTTACGAGACGCAAGCGAAAGAAGTTCCAAATGTAAATACCGGAAAGGTGCGATACAAGTCCCATTTCACTAAGGCGACCTCGGAATTGTTGATATCCATCCCATCCACTGATCTTTCACCAGTTCTCTGCTAGAAGCACTGCTGATAAACTCGCTTAAAAATACTGACATCATGCGCAGACAACCGACTGGCGGCAACGGTCGAATACATCTTAAGATGCTGTATAAGACTGAGTAGCGAAAGACATGTGAGTGTTGACATCAGATGTTTGTTTTCAGGTGCTGAAGGTGCAAATGGAAGGTGTAGAACCAGCATTACTTACCTCTATTGTAGTCGATCCGATGTTGGGAACGTGCTTTGTGGGAGGAGATGGCAGCTTCTTATTGATAGTAGGAGCCCAAGGTGACTGGAAGCGTCTGAGTCTGAGTGCAGCCTCACAGGAGAAGCCCAGTACTGCCAGTCTCGCCATGTCACGACAAGCTCTGTATCTTACTAGCCCTAAGTCACATTACCTTCATGTTGTTGATCTAGCAGCACTTCGTCTGGCCACGCAAATTGTAAGTAATAGGGATGGCCAGGAAATAACGTAACCGCTAGATTATAACCGTTAAGAAGTAATGGAGATAGACAGTAACTGGTTACGCATTAATGCTTACAAAAGTAACCATTAAAAAGTAGCTGTTACCCAATAATGGCGACTGAATTAACAAAGAAAGTAAGTAGTTATGTCTTAACGGTTGCAAAAGTAACGGAGGCGGTTATCGAGTCTGGGTGACATCATTCACTACATGTGCATTGATATCGCATATTGGAAACTCGTTTCGCAATATCAATCTCCTCCGCAAGAGATCGTGAGTGGTATTGTGATCTAATGTATCATCTGGCGAGAAACGCGCTTACTAATTTTATATGTATATATACCGCGTGAGTCTTCTCATCCTGCGGATTGGTAACTAGGCAACCCTTGGGGAGTACAGGGGCTGACACCGCATGATTACGGCTACGGTGGTGCTCGTTGTTAACGCGCTCTGGTAGAGCAATAGTTAACATGCTGGAAAAACATGGTGGAGATCGGAAGTTCAAGTTACGCGTGCGAGTAACTGAGTTTTTTTACTCTCTCTACTACGTATAGTAAGTAGGGGAAGTATTGCATTCCACCCAAAAATTCGATACCGAGATTTCACCGGAAATACATGTTTTGAGACTCACTGAATCAAAAAAAGCATTTTTGGAAACATGTCCGTGTGTGTGTCTATGTGTGTGTCTGTGTGTCTGTGAACAGCATAACTCAGAAACGAACAGTCGTATAAACACCAAACTTGGTATTTACGTTCAGTATCTTCCAGAGATGTGACACGAAGGTTTTCAAGAAAATCCCCCCACTCCAGACTACCCTTTACATGGAACATTTTACGAAAATTTTAATTTTCTCAAAAATGGGTCTAACGATTTTGATTAAAATATTATATGTTTAAGATATTGTCATGAGAAATTAAATGTATATCTCGAATTTTCTGGGAATGTCACCAAAAGTATTCTTCATTGTGAACGACTTTTGCATAACTGGTAAACCATAAGAGATAGACAAAATTTTACTACACAAAAAATGTAGATCGCGTTAAAATACACAACTTATGTCATATACATTTCTTTTGTTGAGTGAACCGTTTTCGAGATATTGCTTGTTATTTCCTTAAATTTTCCAATACTTATAATTTTCTCAAATTCGTTATTAATTTTTTTATGTCCTGGACATGCAAAGATAATGGAATGCGCCACACAGCAACCAGCGTTAAAATATTTGACTATCGCTTAAAACCTACCATATTCCCCTTGCATCTACAAGAAAATTACAAATAAGATTGACATCTCGATATCTCGATTAACATGAAACATATGGAGAATAAGCGTTTGTAAAACTAGCTTGTACAAGAGTAGAGAAAGTCATGTGAGTGTAACACATAAGATTTTTTATTCATTTCTTGCACTTATTTATGAGGTTGATCAAATCATATTCTAACAAGTAACAATTTGTTATAATGAAGCTCACATAATTAAACTAATTAAGTGAAACGACACTTCCATACCAAACTATCAGCTCTCGTTAAATTTACTAAACATAAAAAGCACCTTCAAGTGGCAATATTTGAACCTGGGACCTCTGCGCATCTCGGCCGGCCTGCCTGTGGCCTATAGTATCCTGCGGTTCCTTCACCATATCCGTTTCTCCAAGATCTTCCTTGGGTCGAGGTGCGAGGTTCCTTGGTCATACTCATATGCAACATTATGGATAACATTATAAACGTCTACAAGAATGAAACGTCTTATTCATTAATATCCATTGCTAATATGTTAACAAACACGCGGATTACTTTTGAGATAAAAATATTTAGTAGCACTTTTCGCACGTGATAGGTTTTCATTTAACTTAATAGTTTAAATATATGAGTCCTTTGGTTTTAGAAGTTCAGTATTCATGGAAGATCTGCGATACACTATGCACGTTTCCAATGTTTTTGCTCTATAGTTCTCACATTTAACCTAGCGGGTTGGCTCAGGCGGCAACGTCCGTGGCCCACATTCTGGAGGTCCCCGGATCGATCCCTGGCGACCACCCGGGTTTTTCGGGGTTTTCTCGGGCCGTCAGGCGAATACTGGACTTGTTTCTTTCATACTCCTAATTTTCTGTCCATCCATTTGGTTCCATTGTTCCTTTCATTCATCTTTCATCCCACTGGTCTCTTTCAGGATCGGAAGTATCGACGATGGTGTTTCGGTGCAGCATGACAGAGTGTCTTTGGGACTCTCTCCGTCCCTCGGTTTTCGGCTCGCTGCCGGGGTATCCGAACCCCCTTGAGGAGCGTTGGACCCCTCTGTGGGGTTGGGTCCCAGGTCTGCCTGTTCGTCTTCCAGGGTGTCTCCATCTGGAAACTTAGGGACCCTGTCATTACTGTGCCGTCGCTCCTGGTTACGGCCGCCCGGTGTCCCCTCTCGCCTCATCCTTCCTTCCAGGGACGCTCCCTCGTGGGACGTAGGTACAATACACACTCTGGATTGGTGTCGAGTCCCCTCTGTAGTCAACCCTATCTCACATTTAGCTGCTACACACCTTGGCACCTCGCCCACCAAATACATAAGATATGGAGATTTGGCCGAAATTTCCCACCTATTTGTAAAGCTACGACAAAAATGTTATATCATCTCAGAGGGCTAATGCTAACTAACATGACGATTTTGCTGTACCTTTACAAATAGATGGGAAACTTATGAAATAAATTTGGGCCAAAGTCACTCCACAGAGCCAGAGTCACCCCATCTTACTATAAGTGTAGTATTTATGCAAATCGCCAATGAGCTCTAAGGTTAGTAAACTAAAGTAAAGGTTTCATTATTATAACGCTTACAAATGTAACCGCAACCGAAAGCAACTAGTTACACATTTATAGATACAGAAGTAACTGCATTCATTGCATCCGTATAGACCTACTTGTCGTTAACCAAACGCCATTAAGTAGTATTGCACTGCTTCTCAAGCTAGCGAGCCACTATAGAACTATTACCCCATCTGGCGAGAGAGGCAACAACTAGGTCCCTAAAGCACACAGTGGGAACATTTAGAATTCGTTGTATTTCATCTTCTATCTGCCTTCCGGTCTACTCAATTAGTCTAGTATGAATTCTAAAATGAGCAAACACATGAAAAGTATACATAGAAAGAGCTAAAAACTACGAACCGGCTGCGCGGTGTTTTTCCTGTCCGCGTCCTCGGCGCTCGTTGCCGTCTGCCGCTATCATAGAAAAGCGCGGATGAAACCATACAACATTTTTAAAACTCCTTTACTTACCAACTTTATGAAAGGAGATGCTGAAACTGGCCACCGTCGTTGTCCGTACTTTTTTTGCACCTCTTTAGGAAAGTATCCGTCACTCGCCGTAGTTCACGTTGAGAAATTCTGGCAATTTCCTGGCAGATATTTTAATTCTTCCAGGGTGTGTGGGTTTGTCTTGCACACTTTGTTTTAAGTTACCCCAAAGATAGAAATCGCAGGGGGCCCAATCGAGGGCCATTTTTTTCGAGTCAATAGTTGAAGCCCGTGCATACGTGAATACAATTTTGCCCCCTGTTTTTAGAGAATTAACAAACAAGGAGCTGAGTTTGCCTTTTTTCAACAAGACTCTGCAACAACTTATACGGCCAACATTTCGATGAGAACAATTGAAACTGTGTTTGAGGATAGAATTGTTAGTAAAGATTTGTGACCCCCTGGATCCCCCGACCTAACTCCCTGCGAATTCTATCTCTGGGGTAACTGAAAACAAAGTGTGCAATACAAACCCACACACCCTGCAAGAATTAAAACAAAACGGCGAGTGATGGATAGTTTCCTAAAGAGGTGCCAAAAATGTATGGACAACGACGGTGGCCAGTTTCAGCATTTCCTTTCAAAAAGTTGGTAAGTAAAGCCTTTAAAATTAGTTGTATGGTTTCATCCGCGCCTTTCTATGATAGCGGCGGACAGCAACGAGCGCCGAGGACGCGGACAGGAACAACACCGCGTAGCCGGTTCGTAGTTTTTTGTCTGTTCCTGTACATGTGGATTTATTTTAACATGTGTAAGTAACAGCAGGGCGTCGTCGTGGCCGAGTGGTTAGATCGCTCGCCTCCCACCAAGGCAACCGGGGTTTGATCCCAGGATTCCATGTCGAATTTGTGGTGGACGAAGTGGCATGTAGGCGGGTTTTCTCCTCGTTCTCCGGGTTCCACGTCATTCATTTCACTAATTGCTCTAATATCACCGTTCCTTTCATCCATTTCAACTTCATTTCATATCATCTTCTTCCTTCAATCTCATACCTGGCTACGGGCCGATCCCCTGTTCCGCGTTCTTCATTCTCAGATTCAATGTCCATCTGCTACTCTACAGGTCTAGGGACGGTTGTAACTCCTAGGGGGTGTAAGCCCTAAATACGAGGGGTTAAGCTGACTAAGTAAGTAACAGTTGCGCAGAATGAAAATTGTTTGTGCAACAATCGCGCCAATAAACAACTACAAAATATATTGATTGTGTAGCATATCTTTTAATGTGGAATGTCATTATTTTAACTGTTAAGGTACAATACTTGTTCTTTCTTGTTGTTTTTCGGACAAAAGAAGCTTGTTTCTATACCAGATTTTCAGTGCAATGTATTTTACTTTTTCGAACCAATGTCCAGTGAGACTAATCTGTTGTGAACTGTTTCCAGGATTCGGTGGAAGCGAGGTGTCTCGGCTCCAAGCTGGGCGAGTCAAGAGGACTCGTGGCGGACTGGAGAGGGGGCCTATCCTACTTCCTTCCCAGGGACCATGCTGTAGTACGGTGGGATACAAAGAGTCCCCTCATTGCCGAACACCACACAGTGTTGCACCAATCAGCTGCAGCCCTCCCCGTGGTGTCACACTTGTTTCTAGACCGATATCCGGGCTCAGCGCTCTGGGCTGTGGTACATCAGCACTGTGCCAGAGTACACAAGTTCTCTCTCTTCTGAAGTGTATATTGAAACTGAGTTTCTAGAATGCTACCTGCTTAAATTTACCTGTTTACAGTTGAAGATTTCTTACGAACTGACTTTCTAGATTGGTCTTGCCCAAGTTATACCAATTCACAGTTGAAGATTTCTTACGAACTGACTTTCTAGATTGGTCTTGCCCAAGTTATACCAATTCACAGTTGAAGATTTCTTACGAACTGACTTTCTAGATTGGTCTTGCCCAAGTTATACCAATTCACAGTTGAAGATTTCTTACGAACTGACTTTCTAGATTGGTCTTGCCCAAGTTATAGCAATTCACAGTTGAAGATTTCTTACGAACTGACTTTCTAGATTGGTCTTGCCCAAGTTATACCAATTCACAGTTGAAGATTTCTTACGAACTGACTTTCTAGATTGGTCTTGCCCAAGTTATAGCAATTCACAGTTGAAGATTTCTTACGAAATGAATTTATAGCCTCATCTTGTTCAAGTTACCAATTCATAGCTGAAGATTTCTTTCGAAATGAATTTATAGCCTGATCTTGTTCAAGTTACCAATTCATAGCTGAAGATTTCTTTCGAAATGAATTTATAGCCTCATCTTGTTCAAGTTACCAATTCATAGCTGAAGATTTCTTTCGAAATGAATTTAATGCCTGATCTTGTTCAAGTTACCAATTCACAGTTGAAGATTTCTTTCGAAGTGAATTTATAGACTGATCTTGTTCAACTTACCAATTTACTGTTGAAGATTTATTTTGAAGTGACTTTCTAGACTGACCTTGTTCAACTTACCTATTCACAGTTGAAGATTTATTTTGAAGTGACTTTCTAGACTGATCTTGTTCAAGTTATCGGTTCACAGTTGAAGATTTTTTCCGGACTGGCTTTATAGACTGGTCTTGCTCAAGTTACCAGTCCACACTTGAGCATTTCCAAATGATGCCGATGTAGTACATTTGAGAGAAGAGAGGATTAATATTTAGTGTTGTTCTTTAGCAAAAGAAATTAAGACTGAAGTATAGACTGACGATGTATTCAGAAAGTCACACCGGAGCACGTCTGCAGTGATGGATGGCTGTTGTGAGTGCAAACAGACAGAATTTCGCACAAGGTATTTGGATTCGATGGGCTATCTCTCCAGAATCATTTGTCTGTCTTACCCCAAATCGCTGACAACAACCATTTCTACAGTGAAACTCACTGATGATCTCAAGTCTTCCAGAATGCTGATTGTCTACTAAGACAAGAGAAAATTTGGATCATCGGGAAATTGTACTACTTTCTACTGTAGCCACCACACCATTTTGAAGTAGCTTATAAATTTCTCTCTCGGTGTACGTCAGCGTAAAGTTTGTTTTAATTAAAGGTCTTTCATCTAAGACGTCAATGACTTCATTCACTTTCATCGTCCGTTTTAATAGGCTGTGGAGAAACAAGTTTTTAAGGTAAACTTGAATAGACTTGTTCCGCGTTAATAATAATGCAACCACGTCTTTTTATGGAGTGCATTAGTTCTGGGTTTCCCTGAAAGAGTAAAACAAGCATTCCAGTGCCCCAAGTTTGCGGAAGGAGATACCGGTAGCAAAGTGTCAACCAGCTTGGTGAGTTTTTCAGACAACTAAGGGCGCTGAAGAATATACAACTCAAAGAAATGACTGAAGGTTTCCTGTACAGGATAAATATGAATACTGCATCCAACTTTCAGAAATAAATGTATGATTTATGATATAAAAATCCATCTTATGCTCTGACCTATCAACATCAAATTACTTGTTAGTGAACCACCATAGACCATATGTATTCTGTACCAAAACACTCAGCAAACATCCCTGAACAACCTCTCAAGAATTTATAGGTAGAGGGCTGTTCAACCTGTACCGAGTCATAAAATCTTCTTGAACTTATCGCATTGTGCTAAGCAATCGATGTTTCCAATACAGCTAAATTACAGTGAATAATTGTTTTATCAGATGCAATTATTTCCTACACTTGCAACAAAGGAAGCAGTGCTTGCAAAATATGCACTTAATTGCAACATATCAAGATAAAAAGTATTTACAAAATAGTTTATGTTTGCACACTAGCTTTTATTTTTGGTGTCCATTTCACGGGAAATGGCGAGTCTGTACCTCAGGGATTAACGTGTTGTGATTTTTACATCACTTGAGAAGACTACATTGGCGAGGTTGTCTGAAAAGTCGATGTAGTACTTAAAAGTGTTATGCGTCTTATTATTACTACTTTGCTACAGCTTTAATAATATTTTAATTAACAGAAATATTTTTATGTAAAACAAAGAAACTTATAGGGATGTCATCTCACCCATAACACTGTGCGAAAAATTGTAATTACGTTTAGAGCTAAGGGTCTTTTCTTGATTGGTAGCTGTGTGCTTACTTGGTAGAAGCTAGACTAAGTTAGATAGCAAAATACCACAAATTAGAAGATCTGAAAGAATGTATCATGCAAAAACCTAACTCAAATTGGGAATACTATTAACACGTGCGAATAGTAGCTTTCTAAACCGATGCCACAAATATGTGTATCTAACAGGACATTTCCAACACCTCCTGTCATTGGGTGGTGCCTATTTTAATTTTAGTTGTAACTGAGAGAAATTTGATAATTGACGCAGATATTCCAGCCATTTTCCGGGCAATTACCACCGGTTTGCCAACCAGCCAGCAGCAGTGAAACGGGCGACAACATCAAGAAAGTCTCATGTACAGTGCCTTTCATTCAAACTGTGACCATCGCATGGCTTTTCGTGCGCCGGCAGCTGTAATTCCGACTCCTGCCGGAACAGTTATAATATTATTGTAACTGCCTCATGTTCTCGTATTTGCAATTATAATGACTATTTTACTCATGCCGCAAATGTGAGATAATGGCCAATCACGGCCAAGATTCTACTCAATATTTATCGAAATATCTTTATAGCTCCTCCTTTTTACTTTCTCTACTACTTAGAGTAAGTAGGGGAAGTATTGCATTCCACCCAAAATTTCGATACCGAGATTTCACCGGAAATATATGTTTTGAGACCCCCTGAATCCAAAAAAAGCATTTTTTGAAACATGTCCGTGTGTGTGTCTGTGTGTCTGTCTCTGTGTGTGTGTGTGTGTGTGTGTGTGTGTCTGTCTGTCTGTGAACAGCATAACTCAGAAACGAACAGTCGGATAAACAACAAACTTGGTATTTAGGTTCAGTATCTTCCAAGGATGCGACACGAAGATTTTCAAGAAAATCCCCCCACCCCAGAGTACCCTTTACATGGAAGATTTTTCGAAAAGTTTAATTTTCTCAAAAATGGCTCTAACGATTTTGATTAAAATATCATATGTTTAAGATATTTTTATGATAAATAAAATGTATATCTTGAATTTCCTGGGAATGTCTCCAAAAGTATTCTTTATTGTGAACGACTTTTGCATAACTGGTAAACCATAAGAGATAGACAAAATTTTACTACACAAAAAATGTAGATCGCGTTAAAATACACAATTTATGTCATATACATTGTTTTTGTTGAGTGAACCATTTTCGAGATATTGCTTGTTATTCCCTTAAATTTTCCAATACTTACACTTTTTCTCAAATTCGTTATTCATTTTTTTATGTCCTGGATATGCAAACAGAATGGAATGCTCCACATAGCAACCAGCGCTTAAAAGATTTGACTACCGCTTTAAAGCTACCATGTTCCCCTTGCATCTACAAGAAAATTAGCAATAAGATTGACATCTCGATATCTCGATTAACATGAAGCATATGGAGAATAAGCGTTTGTAAAAATAGTTTGTACAAGAGTAGAGAAAGTCATGTGAGTGTAACACATCAGATTTTTTTTAATACTCTGAAGAGGTTGGAGTATCATTTCGCAGTGACTCACTTGCGAACTGCCAATGCCGCTACGTTTAAACATAAAAATGGCAGAAACGAGATTTGGTAACGTTTCAAATGAAGATATATTCGAGATTGTTAATTAGGCATACCAATTCTAGCGCAGCGATAAGGAAGAACTTCATTTGTAATCCTTCAGGAGTATTCTCATCACATAAACTGACCACAGTTTCATATTCTTCGGATTTTAAAACCAATGTACTAACCTTTCTTTTCTCGGATAAGCTTTGGAGCAGTTTTCTTTCACGTTCCCTGCATCTCTCGCCTCTTGAAACTCCTGATCTTCAAATGGGTTGAACTTTATATTATATTCCTTAAAATACATTTCTTGTAGCATTTTAACTGACATTCCACATTGTTTTTATAGCATCAATATGAGGAAATCAAACGGAGAAGACTACAAGGAATAAACTATAAAATTAACGGGATAATTGCTTTTTTAAATAATGTTCATAATAAACCAATGAAATGAAGCAAGTTAACATTTATTGGCCTTTTTTCATTAATGGAAGTCATAACCTATAATGTTGATAATATAAGTTTTATTTGTTTCGTATTTTCTCTAGTATGAGATTTCTTACAATCATAGATAAAAGAATAACGAATTCCTACTGCCAGTTCCGCATGCCAGATGGCAGAAAATAATACCTATACGTATATGATCAAGTTGTAGTCAGTCGTCCTCCGTGGTGTAGCGGTTACCATGCTAGACTGTAGGTCCCGAGGTCGTGGGTTCAAACGCGGCGGAGATGGATGGATTTTTTTCGGGCGTAAAATTCCTTAGCATGGCTTTCTTCGGAAGGGAAGTAAAGCCGGTGGTTCCGTGTTGTAGATTTACGGCACGTAAAAGAACCTCAAGCCTGATAAAGAGGCCTCTGAGCGAAATTTCACGCCCAATATAGGATGGGACGCTAAGAACCACAGCAGTTAAAAAGCGTCCATAAATAAAACTCAATTTAACTTTTAAGTTGCACTGATCAAACAAACCAAACGTGGCCACACGATTCTAACTTGTTTTCGAAAACAACGCTACTTATATTGCAAATAAATATACATATTTTGATTTTATTATATTATGATTTTTGCGTAAATCATTTCATTTTATTCGTAAAATAGTCCTAGTAAATGCCACTTATGAATTCCAAATCCTCTAGATAAATTCTCGAAGTTATTGACAATCCCCGTATTTCTGGCATCTTCTCAGGAAATTTGTATTCGTACTGGGCGCCTATGCACTGTGCTTAACAATTCTACACACATTGGTGATGAGAGAAAAGGGAAGGAGGTTTTGTGGGATATGTAGTGGATAGTTTAGAGGGACGGATACACATCACGAGGCAACAAATTCAGACAGGAGTCAGGTTTGGTTGCGTCATTCAATAATACATCAGCGTGAGGAAGAAGGTAGTATTGTCAGATTCGTTTCATTTCGCCGTTTGACAAACACAACAGGGATAGTTTCGTATGTTTAGTCAGTATGGTTTAACGTACTGTCGAACACAGGGCCGCCCACTATGCGCAATCAGGAACATATTTTGGGGGATTTAAAATGTGGGGAATACAAAAGTGTTGAAGTAAATTAACGTAGGTAATATAAACACATTTATTACAATTTTTAATCGAGTACTGTAGTCGTTAACTCAGTCTGTATCTTTAAGTTTGTTAATCTAAATGTGCTGTATCCCCCGCCCCAAAGTAAACTTACGCACTATTCATTGTATGGTATAATGTGACGTATCAAATGATAACTTTTGAAAATGTATGAAAGGAACTGTAACATTATAGGTATGTATGTGGTTATTCAGAACGTATAGTGTTATTACACTCAATATATTGGTCTATTTGGATAGACACAATAGGACACATTGAAATACCGAGTAATAAAATACATCATCTACCAAATATTTTATTTGTGATTTTTTGCTGATTTTTGTCGATTTTAACTTTCCAATTATTTGTTTAAGCTTATATTGCGTGCAGGTATCACAATAGCTATTATAGTACCTATAAGACAGCTCTTGTTTGGAGTTTTCCAGCAACATAGAAAAGGAAATAAACAGTTGAAATTGAGCTCTCAGAAAAAAAAAAACTGGAAGGAAGATGATTGTCTTGAGGGGGGGACGCTATGGCGCTATAGCTTTTGGGGGAAATGGTCACATCCTGATTGTTCAAACGCTCGAATTATCGTATGGCCCCATAATTACTGTACGAGTTGGCAACCATGATGTAGACCTATTAAACAATTATCCGTGATATGTTTGTATTGAGGGAATAGGGGCACACTCAGAATTCATATTTAATCGCAATCGTATACCGCAAAGCATTCAGTCGTTTGTAACGTTTTCTGTTTTTTAATTAATTTGTTTACGTGGATAAATGAATCATTGTACAAATAGAGAAAAAATTAGCTTTAAAGGAACTTTTTTAAACATAAACATCTCAATCTAATCTACATTTTTACTTTCTCTACTACGTATAGTAAGTAGGGGAAGTATTGCATTCCACCCAAAAATTCGATACCGAGATTTCACCGGAAATACATGTTTTGAGACCTCCTGAATTCAAAAAAAGCATTTTTGGAAACATGTCCGTGTGTGTGTCTGTGTGTGTGTGTGTGTGTGTGTGTGTGTCTGTGTGTGTGTGTGTCTGTGAACAGCATAACTCAAAAACGAACAGTCGGATAAACACCAAACTTGGTATTTAGGTTCAGTATCTTCCTGAGATGCGACACGAAGGTTTTCAAGAAAATCCCCCCACCCCAGACTACCCTTTACATGGAACATTTTTCGAAAATTTTAATTTTCTCAAAAATGGCTCTAACGATTTTGATGAAAATATCATATGTTTAAGATAATGTCATGAGAAATGAAATGTATATCTCGAATTTTCTGGGAATGTCTCCAAAAGTATTCTTCATTGTGAACGACTTTTGCATAACTGGTAAACCATAAGAGATAGACAAAATTTTACTACACAAAAAATGTAGATCGCGTTAAAATACACAACTTATGTTATATACATTTCTTTTGTTGAGTGAACCGTTTTCGAGATATTGCTTGTTATTTCCTTAAATTTTCCAATACTTATACTTTTTCTCAAATTCGTTATTCATTTTTTTTGTCCTGGACATGCAAAGAGAATGGAATGCGCCACATAGCAACCAGCGTTAAAATATTTGACTATCGCTTAAAAGCTACCATATTTCCCTTGCATCTACAAGAAAATTACCAATAAGATTGACATCTCGATATCTCGATTAACATGAAGCATATGGAGAATAGGCGTTTGTAAAATTAGGTTGTACAAGAGTAGAGAAAGTTATGTGAGTGTAACACATCAGATTTTTTAGAGCTATATCACTCTTCCTCGGAAGTACGGAATGCGTGGTTACATTCTTTCTTTGTTATTTGTGATGTGAACCATAACACATGTTATGCTACAGCTTATTTCCATTGAAGAACAGAAATTTAATGATATAAAAATATAAAATTATTATAAATGAGTTTTAACTTTAAAATAAATGTATCAGTACTAGTACTTAAAATGCGTTCTCATAACGTAAGGCAAACAAAAATCAAGTGTAATGAACTACGTGTGACTTTTTTGCTTACATGTGCACCAAATGAATGGTTTGAATTCACATATTGTTAATAATTAAAGTTATACATAATAAGTTAATAAATGAAATAAATCAGTTTGAATTATTAATTAAATAAGACATAATTTATTCATTGCTGTTACCAACTCTGTATCCCAATAGCAATAGTAGTAATAGTACGAGGGGCACTATTTATATTTTGAGCCTTGACAACTCTGAATGTTGTAGGTGCCATCTGACGTTTCCAATGGAAAGTTGACATTTTTGACCATAATCTACTTCAAACATTTTGTCAATAGAGCGTCATTTGTTTTGTTTACACTAAATGGACTGTGTATCTTGTATTTTGTGCACACAAATACACACACACCTTTTTCTAAAACTGAAATTGGATTCAGGAAGTCTTAAAACGCGTATTTTCGGTGAAATCTGTCATCGGAGTTTTGAGTGGAATGCAATACTTTCCCTTCTTACTAAAGATAAGCATAAGAAAATGTAAAAAGAAAAGGAAAGAAATGCCGAGTTTCTTGAAATTAGCGGTTCTAAAGCCCCTTGTACAGATCAAACTTTTTTTGTCAATTCAAGAGTTTACAAGGAAAATTGTCAAATATTTTTACTTTCTCTACTACGTATAGTAAGTAGGGGAAGTATTGTATTCCACCCAAAAATTCGATATCGAGATTTCACCGGAAATACATGTTTTGAGACACCATGAATCCAAAAAAGGCATTTTTGGAAACATGTCCGTGTGTGTGTGTGTGTGTCTGTGTCTGTGTCTGTGAACAGCATAACTCAGAAACGAACAGTCGGATAAACACCAAACTTGGTATTTAGGTTCAGTATCTTCCAGAGATGGGACACGAAGGTTTTCAAGAAAATCCCCCCACCCCAGACTACCCTTTACATGGAACATTTTTCGAAAATTTTAATTTTCTCAAAAATGGCTCTAAGGATTTTGATTAAAATATCATATGTTTAAGATATTTTCATGACAAATAAAATGTATATCTTGAATTTTCTGGGAACGTCTCCAGAAGTATTCTTCATTGTGAACAAGTTTTGCATAAATGGTAAACCATAAGAGATAGACACAATTTTACTACACAAAAATGTAGATCGCGTTAAAATACACAATTTATGTCATATACATTTTTTGTTGTTGAGTGAACCATTTTCAGATATTGCTTGTTATTGCCTTAAATTTTTCAATACTTATTTTCTCAAATGGGAATTCGTTATTTATATTTTGGTCTTGGATATGCAAAGAGTATTAATGTGTGGCAAAGAGAATGGTGCTGCACCTAGCAACCAGCTATTAAGAGATATGTCTATGCTTAAAGGCTACTGTATTTCTATATTGCCCTTGCAAATACAAAACAAGGGGAACATAGTAGGCCTTATGCGATAGTCAAATATTTTTAGAACTGGTCGCTATGTTTAAAATGTAATTCTCTTTGCATGTCAAAAGATCGTTTCTGCAAATGTTTATCTCGATTAATATGAAATACATGGAGAATAAGAGTTTGTAAAAATAGCTTGTACAAGAGTAGAGAAAGTCATGTGAGTGTAACACATAAGATTTTTCAATAAGTGTCAAGGTTGGACAAGACCTAGCAAGACTTGACAATGTCATTAATATATATTTATAAGTTGTCTCTTGCAAACTGAAACCGTTCAGAACACATCATTTATAACGCGCAAAGCAATTTACATACTATTTGCGTCACGGTATAAACATTTGCAATGAAATATTATACTTTACTCATATTATTCATCACTTTGACGCTTTATAATGAAATCCAATCAATCACATTACGAATATGGAATACAATGGAAATAACACCAACTGATAGGTTAACCACACTATACAGGGTGAATCACCAAAAACTTGCACCGCAAATATTTCGGAAATGGAAAGTGCTATTGATGTGCAGTTTTCACAGCATTGATTGGTAGTCAGGGGCTCGTACATTTAACCCAGGGGGGTCTCTTCCCGCATCGTTTTCGCTTGTACTGCTTTCGGTCCGCCTGCTGCATGACGTCATCGAGAGTGAAGTTTTAGCTAGCCAGTATTCTGCACCGTACTTTTCGGCATGATCTCGTTATACGATCTGTTTCGACCCTATACTACTTGAAACAAAATCGCATCTATAACTAGACTTAGTCTTGGAAATAATAAACACAAACCTGTCTTTTTACAGCTGAATGCCCAACTGGCGCCAATTTCATTTCTCCTTGAAATATTCACTAAAACGCTGTCAATATATGAAATTTGCTCTTGAGGGATGACTTACAGCATACATGTTATTCAAAGAAAGAGAGATATGTAGATATAAAGCAGATATTTGTTATATTAAAGTTGTTCAGAAGCTTTAAGTTGCAAGCTTTAAAACCATTTTCTTAGTTTATGCTATTGCTTGACTTTAATTATATTATGTTAAAGAAAACCGATAACACATTATTCGGCCAATTTTAGCAACGAAAATAAAATACGTTATACGCTATATAAAATTCAACGTTATACGCTATCGGGCGTTAAACTTTGATTCGAAATTAAATTGTATTGTTTGTTTATGGATTGTGAAAAACGCAGCTTAATGAGAGAAACTGTATGTTGATCATGCTATTATGTAATATGACTTAAACATAGCAGTTTTAAAAGTCATGATAGCTGAAAACTTGATATATGTGCATTTTTTCCGAGTTTTATATTCAGGGCGCGGATTTTGATGACTAATTTTTTTTTAAAATGACTACATTTGTTTCAAAATGACTTTGTAATTACAAAAAATTATCTAAAATGAGATTTATTTGATTTACTAAAATTAGTATACAGAAAGTTATAAATTAATTTATATATTGATATAACTCCTATACAAGAAGAAAAAATAAGTAAAAGTGCAGTGAAAATGTTCTTGTTCAAAGAATCTGAAAAGAAAAGAAAATTTTCTTACTTTCCTTTTCAGATTCTTCAAACAAGTAAGAACATTATTTTCTTTGCTTTTCAGATTCTCCAAACAAGAACATAGAACAAATATATTTTCAATTAATTTTCTAACTTATTGTGTTTTTAAACAGGTCTTACAAAAGTGTAGCATTAACTCTTTTGAGAACTCAGAATATGCAATGTATATTGCAAATGAAGAGGATTTCACAGCCCATGTCATACATAAATAAGAGCAATACGCACTTATTAAGCAAAAAAGGGAAAACTGACCTCCTCATCCCTAATTTTGAACATGAATTCATAACAGTAGTTATACCTGTTTCCCTGACAATAACCATCTCTCCACCCACAAGCAACTCTTACCAGACCAACCAATAATCTTTATATACTCTATACTTATGCAAGGAAGTTACCAAATAAAGCAGCAAAGGACAAAGAAATTACAAATTAATGATGTAATATCGAAAAAAAACATTATCCAAAATAGAAAACTTGAAACTACCAAAATGACCTAATATATGATGGCATGTCATCTGAATCCGGATCATGCTTATATGATACTTGGTCTTCAAATAGCCTCTGCTCACAATAATATACTGTTTAATACGCATTCCTGAGGAATATAAAGAACTTACTTTTTGGCAGGTAGGCCGACTCGTAACATGAAAACAGATGTAATGCGGGCCAAAGGTATTGTTCCCTGAAAATGGCAAGCTTTTCCAGGTATATAATCCTTTACAGAACCACAGTGAACGGAAAAAGGTTGTTAAACTTAGGCTGTAAGAGCAAACAGCATTTCCGTTGAAATAATTATGCCGCTCAACTGCGTAAAAGGCAACAGATATTAATCTGAGCTTCTCTTCGCTTTAAAAGTCACGTACAATTATCCTACTTTATCTCGCTATGTTGGCGGAAACTTCACAACTTAACAACAGATGTACGAAAGTACATTGTTCCTTATCACTCAGTCATATACCCCCCCACTTCAACAAATAAGTTGCACACACATATTTAAACTAGAATCTTGAGTATGGATTCAGTTTTCTCTGCCTTGGTGAAGTGTTTAAGTCGGTGTGCAATGAGTAAGAACGTTAAGAGTAGAATGTATTGTGCTGTAGCACAATACCGTAATTACGGTTTTAAAACGGTTGGTGTGAATTATCACATATTTCCAAAAAAAAAAAAAAAAAAAAAAAATGAGCAATTAAAGCGCGTGTGGGTGTCTCGCTGTAAGCGTACTGACAAATTTAACGCTGATAATTCACGTGTATGTTCAGTGCACTTTCTTCCTAGTAACTATAAACGGGATTTGAAGAGTGAACTTTTAGGTTTGCCGGTTAAGAAAATTCTGCTCCCAGATGCAATTCCGTAGCAGTTCATTCCCGATTGGCATGGATATGCACTTAGTGAAGGTCCAAGTACAAGTGAAATGTTGCAGGTATGTCTTTTTCATTTTTACATCCTGTAACAGAATAATGCATTCTGGAATTATTGTTTTCATTTATTGCGGTAAAAAAAATACACCAGCATATCCATTTAGCGATTCCTTTAGAGTAGTTGTAAATTTTCCTTTAGTACTAAAGTAATGTATGTTTGAATCTCTTGTAGCGCCTACAGTTTACGTTGAAGTCCTGGATGTGTTCCAGTAGTTTTGTTTATACGTAAATATATTACTAATGTAATGCAGTTTCCATTCGTTTTGCTTTATGTCTAGCCCACAATGTTTGTAGAATGCCCTGAAATAGTATACCTTTTAAAAAAACTGGAAGAAGTGCTAATAATAAACAATTGGGAGTTAATCGGGAGGAATTTAGTGTGTTCACTGCGCTGTGTTTGTATTCCGCACGCTCGTCTTCACTCTCACTTACGTCACAGGCGGGCAGCCAATGGCAGCTCCCACCCCGGAGTGGCTCACCTTATTTATCTAGCCACATTGCATTTAACCTATAAACACATTTTAATACTAACGAGAAAGTGTGCTTTTTGAGCAAACATACAATTTTTTAAATGGAACAATGCCTAGTTACATCAACAGAATAAAGATAGGGTAAATTAGAATGTCAGTGTCGTTTGTTGCAAGATTCTAGTGCAAGTGGTTTACGAGAAATCTTATTTTGAAACTTTACACACCGACATTTGTACAACCTGTGGTAGCACAAACTAAAGAGAAACAAAAGGGAGTTACAATACTTCTGTGGATTCTTACAAGTAAAGAGAACAAAGGTTGTGTTCAAAATGATCACCGGCAGCTTCAATACATGCTTCCAGTCTGCTATGGAAAGACTGCTGCACACGTTCTAGCATTTCAGCGGAAATTTCATGGCAGGCAGCAGTAATACGTCGTTTCATATCGTCTGGTGTAGTTGGTACATCCCTGTAGACGGTGTCTTTCAGCCTTCCCTACAGAAAAAGTCTAAAGGGGTCAGATCCGGTGAACGGGCCGGCCAAGGTACAGGTCTTCTTCGCCCAATCCAACGATTTGGAAACAATCCGTTAACACAAGCTGTAGTACTTCGTGCACTATGGGCTGGACAGCCATCATGTTGGTACCACAGGTTCCTCCTAGTCCGCAAGGAAACGTCTTCTAGCATCTGTGGCAGATGGTCTGTCAGGAGGCTGCGATACTTGTGCGAGTTCATTGTTCCCTCTATGAACAAAGGGCCTATGAGCTGATGGTTCACTATCCCACACCACACGTATAAACTCCATGGACGCTGAAGTTCCACCTGACGGAGCCAACGGGGATTGTCAACAGACCAATAGTGCATCTTTCTGCGGTTTACCTGGCCATGATTAGTAAATGTTGCCTCATAACTAAACAAGATACATGATGAATCTGGAGTATCATGACTAAACGCCCATGCCCAAAAGTTAACACGATTCTCAAAATCGTTTCCATGCAGCTCTTGATGGAGAGAGATGTGATAGGGATGGAACCTATGTCGATGGAGAATGCGCAGTACACTTGCCTGACTTATGCCACTTCCACATGCGATTGTGCGGGAACTAATTTGCGGATCTACTGCAATGTCAGACAAAACATTAATTTCTGTCTTCTCCAGTCACTTGTTTGTTTCTGTTACGTTTTCTAGGTGTTAGAGTACCACTTTCAACAATTGGTTGAAGAGGTTGATAAATAATTGCCGAGATGGTTGACGTCTATTGGGATACGTTTCCGCAGACACCATACAAGTACGAACTGCATTCTTCCTACACTCTCCATACACCATGAGCATGTCGGCTTTTTCTGCATTAGTAAACCCCATCTTCCACTCACGACTTACTGCTTGAACTGTCGCAAAACTGACCAGAAAGTCGCAATGCAATCAATGAACAGAAAACAATGCAAACAAACATAACAACATCGTACCTAGCAACTAAGCAGGTTGAATGGGACAAACAATTGTCGGGGTGGAAGCTTTTCAAAATACGATTTCTCGTAAACCACTTGCACTGGAATCATGCAACAAAGACCATTGGCATTCTAATCTACCCTACCTTTATTATGTTGATGTAACTAGGCATTGATCCATTTAAAAATTGTATGTTTGCTCAAAAGTCCACTTTTTCAGTATTATTAAAGTGTGTTGATTGGCTAAATGTACGATCCCCTGGCTACCAATCAATGGTGTGAAAACTGCACATCAATAACACTTTCCATATCCGAAAGATTTAGGTGATTCATCCTGTATAACAGGGCGCATATGACCCAGTAGTTGACCGCCCTAAAACATACCATCACACACTATATAACATTGCACGGAGTCTTAACGTACAGACATAGTCAGCTTATGTATAACCTAATCAGTTCGCATACGACATACCTTGGCCGGGTAGCCATTTTTGTTTACTTTTCGATTTCAGTCATGTTGCAGATTTCGTGACCTACTGTAAATACTCGCATTTCATTGACCAAAGCCATCAAATCTTTGACCGTTTAAAGTATGTCCTTATTTGCTTTCAAGACTTTCAATGGCTTTAAAAGTACTGTAAGCAATTTGACAAGAAAAGTTGTGAAGTAATGACAACTCTTGAAATGTCTTGTAAAGTATTGAATTTGACAAAAATTTGATCGTGTACAAGGAGCTTAAGACACAGAGAAATAAAAATACTTGTTTTATGATTACGATTTTTCCTAGGATTCTCTCATACTTCAACGCTACGACCTAAGGAATCAATGCTAGGGTTATCGTGCAAGTCTACACACACATTGCATGATTTGAGACAGTTATAACACATGCATCAACAGACTGATGTAGGGGGCGGTGCACTTCCGCTGATTACCGTTGTTTTTCCTCACAATGACAGGCTAATTTTCTTAGTGCTGTAATTTGTGGGGATTATAACGTATTCTGTGTTAATGTCCAACCATTTACAGCTCATCAGTACACCCGCAATCAGCTCTGAACATTCAATTGCTGCTGAATGTGAGTGTGGTTGAAAATGTACATACCTACTTGATAATCACCTCCACTAGAAAATTAGAGCCTTTTAAATTCCTTTCTTACTTCTACGACCCTTTTAGGTGTAATAGTTGAGCGTTCAGCCCATTTTGAGAAAAAAAGGTCTTTAATAGTGATAAGACTACATTATAGAGTTTGGAAGAAACATCTATAACCAGAACGTAACTGTGATTCAACGCACTGCAGTAAATTAAACACTACAGTATGAATTTATGGCGTGATGTCCTACAGCGCCAGCCGGCTGGTTGCATGGCTAAAGAAGGGAAGGGGGAGGCGTGCGTGAGGCTCACATTCGGAAGGTCCTGGGTACGACTCCGGTCGTGCTGGCCACTTGCACCAGGTCTTTTTTCGTGGTTTCCCGGGTCGGTAGGCGAATGCTGAGGTGGTTCCCCTTCTACCACGAATTTCCTGCCCCTATCATTTCCTACCATCTTTTTCAGGGTTGTAGGACGAGGCGATGGCGCTCAGTGTGTTGCTGCTAGGCGGTGGATAAACGCTCTGAAAAGGTTTCTCCCTGGCGCTGGTTGACTGCTGATGGATTCGCTTTCCATGTACATTCCTTGGGTCCCAGAGTCTCCGGAGGTTGGGGTTTTGTGGGTAGGGCTGGCCGGCGTCCTGATGCGTTCTATCTAGAACCGTTAGGGACCCCGTCCATGATAACGCACATCGTCACCCGGATCTGGTCACCCTCTCATTCCTTTTTCCCGGGAGTCACGTTAGAAGTAATTAGGACCACTCTGGCCTACTTGCAGTGCTCTACCCCGGTTTCGAGGTCACCTTCGTGATATGTATTTCTACCCCTATTCCCTATATCAAAATATTGGCCTTGCTGGACTTTCTGAAACATTCTAGAATACTCTGGGGCGCTATAAACCCTTTGGGAACAGTTTTAGGAAACTGCAGCTCCCACTGCGATCGACACTCAAGTTAACCATTTCAAAGGTAATACGTTCAATACTCTAGAACAATCTGAGATACTGAACGGGATGGCTCAGGCGCAGCGCCTGTGACCCCATTCGGGAGGTCCCGGGTTCCATCCTCGGCGAGCGCGCACTCTGACCTATGAGTTTTTCGTGGTTTCTTCGGGTCGTCAGGCCGTCATCTTTTACCACGACTCTCCTCCCTCTCATTTCTTGTAACCATCACCTTCCCTTTCAGGATTGTAGGACCGGCGACGGTGTTCGGCGGCTGGCGGCTTGCGCAGGGTACAGGTTCCTTCCCTGTCGTCGCTGCGAGATCTGCTCAGTTAGGTCTCTCCTCCGAATAGGCTCTGCCCCGAGAGGCCCACCGGAGGTTGGTGGCTTGTGGACTGGCGTCGGGTGCCTACATCTGGAAACGTTAGGGACCCCAACTGGCTTGCGCCCGTCGTCAGCTGTATCTGGTCACCCTTCGGGTCTCTCCACTCATCTCCCTCTCCAGGGTTTCTGATAGAAGCACAAGGGCCTGACTGGTCTGCGTGCGGTGTACTCGGTTTTGGTGGCCCTCTCCGTTAGTTCGTACCTTTATTTTTACCTTTAGGTTACACAGACAAGCTCGTTTGTCTTTCGCCAAGTGCGACAACCATGTGTACATATAATGTATCACCAAGTCTGCAGCAAGAATTAAGACCTTGAGGTAGAAAGACGTCTTAAAAATTAAGAAAAGCAGGTGGCATACAAGGGGACATGACATTAATATTTTCTTTACTTCTCTATGAGGTTTCAGATGCAGAAAGACCGGGCATTGCCACATACTTAAGATAACTTTCGATAACCAAACGATAAAATAAATCTTTTATACCACAGTCGAGTACAATTTGCGCAAGAGCTTCTGTATTGTTACTGCTTCTTTTAATCCATAGAAATAGTTGTAAGACCAAGACTTCTGATCTGTAGTTTGTATTCGTCTCAAACGGCGGAGAAAGATACACGGACAATTGGCTCAGCCTTTTGATTTTTTTTGGTGTGTTTAGCGCCCGCTCTCACTGCATAGGGCACCACAGGCTATGGGTATTGATGATTCCTGCAAGAAATGATAATTTGGGAAGGAAATTTGGGAATTAAACGTTCCAGATATATTTTTAGAGCATCTCCCGGGCATTTGCCAGTTACGAGGCCTGAGGAAAAGCCAGAAAACACCTCAGTCAGGGAAGAGGGTCCTGGAAGGATTGAAACCGCAGAACTCCCGTTCAGAGTCCATGCTCCAATGGTCTATCCTTGTGGTGAAGTAATGATGTCTTTACTCTCTCTACTACACATAATAAGTAGGGGAGATGTTGTATTCCAGCCAAAAGTTCGATACTGATATGTCATCGGAAATACATGTTTTAAGGCTCCCTGAACCCCCCAAAAGAATTTTCCATGTATATGTGTGTGTCCGTGTTCTTTGAGCGTGTGTCATAATGTGTGAATAACATAACTCAAAAACGCCAAGTCGGATCAACACCAACTTGGCATTTAAGTTCAGTACCTTCCAAAGATGCGACACAAAGATTTTCAAGAAATACCCCCAGAGTAGCATTTACTTGGAAAAATTTTCGAAAATTTTTATTTTCTAAAAATTGGCTCGAACGATTTTGATTAAGATAGTATATTAAAGATATTTACATGAAAAATAAAATGTTTATCTTGAATTTTTCGGGAATAACCTGTGAAGTCTTCTTTATTCGGAAGGAATTTTGTATAATCTTGTACAACTAATAAACGTTAAGCGATAGACGAAAACACACTACACAAATAAATCTGATGTGTTGCATACACATGACCTTCTCTACCCTCTATTGCTTATTATTGGGTATAAAGAATTATTCTTACGAAAGTTTATCTTCCTAAACACTTCAATTTAATAAACATAAGCCGTTGCAGAAATAGATAATTGCACATTTAGTTATAGATACAAAGGGAATAGCGATAGTCAAATGTTTAAGAACTGCACGCTATATGCTGGCTTTAAAATTACATACTGTTTCCATGACATCGCGAGAAACAACTGAAAATCGAATGAACTTTAGAAGAATGGCCAAGTATTGAACAATTCAAACCATTAATAACGGATATCTCATTTTAACTATCATTTTGACATTCAACTGTCGTCATTCCCTTTATATGTATAACAAATGTCTAATGTAGCTATACCCATAATAAGTGCAATAGGATGTGAATACAACACATCAGAAATTTTATACAGGTAGTACAGCGTTTAACGTTGCATAGGTTTGTTTACAGGAGGTATAAGTGCAGCTAATGTCTGCATATTAACGTGTGGGCACAACGATACCTTGCTTAAGCGAGAACTCTGTCTCAAGTAACCCCAATTCACGTAACTCTTAAAATTGTAAGATGTTTGGTAGATGTGTCCATTGTGCGAGGTGTGTAAAGGCTGGATTTTGGGGAAAGGATGGTCAATAAGTTCGCATAGGGAGTAAAATAAATCTTAGTGTGAGCTTAATCCCAGTACCTAAAATATTCCAAACTGAATTCTATGTAATTGCGCACTATGGAAAATACCTGCAAGGTTCATTTAGGCTTGCATAAATGTATTTGGATATTGGCCAGGCCATTCAGTTGTGTCCATTTGTACCAACCGAAAGGTAAGATAAGAGCAGGGATGAATTCTTTTTCAAATATTTGTTACTAAAGAGAAGAGCTTTCATTTGTTTTAAGTCTTCTTTAAATCTAGACATTATTAAGTATGCATCTTTTTACGTATTGCATTTTTTTTTCAAACAAATGAAATGAATTTAAACTTCCTTTGGCAAAAAAAGAATCTCACATGTATAAATAGTTATGCTATATTTGTATGAAATGCGTACAAAAGTAATAACAAATAACACGGACAGTAAAATAAGAGAGATAACAACAACACAGGCAACGGATTAGCAACAGATGAAGGTCGAATGCAGAAGAATCTGGCCAAGCTGTCGCCGCACAGGTCTGTCAGAGTCTGCTGCCCTTGGAGCGAGTCTCAGCCCGGCTTAATTGCAACCTTGGAGAACAGCAAGAGTGTGCACGACACCGCACCCCACAGTACCTTGGATGTAATCGGGGAAGTTAGACTCCAAGACACGCATGCGACCGCGCTTGTAGTCAGCCAGGACATGGGTGGGTAGGGCACATGTAGGAGCTCGATACACGGGCAAGAAGCTCTCCTGCTTGAAGGCTGTGTGTGTGTCCCAGCGGTATACCTCACCTTCTCCCTCGTAGCGGAAGAACATGGCTGCTCCATTGTCCGTGCCAAGGAACACCATCTTCTCGGGCTTAGGTCCAACATCGTGAACACGTCCTGAAGCAGATCCCATGCGCAGGTATTCGGTCTTGATGGAAAACAACCTCTTACTGGAGAGGTAAGTGAAGTAGAGGACAGATGTTCCGCAGGACTTACGGACAAGTGCGAGGTAGAGGACATCTCTTCGAGCACATCCAAGAGTAACTGCCTTGGGCAATACGACGCGGTACCCTCGGCCATGAGTGACGTCATATACCAAGATGGCACGCGTTGCTGCGTCGCTCACATAGATAAAGCAGCGTCCATCGTGTGCATAGTCCACAACTACGTACTGGAGTCTACTGGCCGAGCAGACGAGACCAGATAAATCGACGACCTTGAGCACCTTGCCGGTCTTCACGCTCATGGCCACGACCTTAGGTGGGCAGCGCTTGATGGGTTGCTCGAGAGTGTTGACGATACCCACATCCAGCACCCAGAGGATATCCTGGGGATCAAGGAAGAGGTCAACGGCGGACTGCAGCGCCTGACAGTTACCTTCCTCCTGAAGGCTCCAACACGGGAATGGTGTGAATGTTGATTGACAGCCTTTGGTCTTGAGGGATGTCTTGGCCAGCGTTACAGGAACTCCTGCCCTATAGCGGGGTAACACTACGATGGCTTCGTCCTTGTAGATCTGCGCTCGTGTGGCGATCACGTTCTTGGAGACGTATCGCCCTGAGCTCTTGAAGATGCTCTTGGTGGACGGGCAGGGCCATTCAAAGGAGCCTCCTGTCCAGGTAAGGGATCTTATCTCCTTCGCGCAGTCTGAACTAGAGGTGGGGGTTGCCACGACCAGAGCTACTATCAGGGTCAGCAGCACGCCGCCTCCTCGAGACATCATCCTCGCCGTCATTGCACGCTATAACAAAATACACCATTCATTAGCACAATATTATCCTGGTAGCATTTATCAATTATTGAAATTATATAAAATAACAGGTTATTCACATTGAATAAAAGGTTTAGAATTAGGAGTAGCGGTGTACTCTGTAGGTTTGGGAAAAATGAGGTAGTACAGCTAATTCGAGATTTTGAGATAACTTACTTGGGGCAACATTTTGAACCAGTAAGTGTAGTTTACGGGCTTATAGGCCGGGTCTCATCATTCGATGAGATATTACCTGACGTTTCGCCCCTAGCTTCGTCGGGCATCTTCAGAGTAGGTGACTCCTGGCTGGTTTACAACTAGAGTGAAGATGCCCGACGAGGTTACAGGCGAAACGTCAGGTAATATCTCATTGACTAGACCATGCCCGGAAACTACTTCTAAAGGATTAACGCTGGCCGTGAAAACCTAAGCATGTGTGTTAAACATTTTGAAGCTTAGGGATATTTCACATCTAGACGCGTCTACCGTACTCTCCATTGCTTTGGCTCATGTATGTACCAGGAGTGACCAGTTTTCGTGTTTTGCATTTAAAATAACAAATCTGATGTCTTATATTCACATGACTTGCTCTACTCCCTATGGCTTATTAGTGGGTATAAAGATAATTCATACAAACGTTTGTTTTCCTGTCTGCTTCCTTTTAATCGAGATAAAACTTTCCGGAAATAGCTGCATTACACAATTCGTTAGATGCGAAGGGAATAGCGATAGTGAAATGTTTAACAACTGGACGCTACACACTGGCCTCAAAAGTCCACACTCTTTCCACGCGAGAAACAATTGAAAATCGACAGGACTTGAAAATAGTTGCGTAAGTATTGAACAATTCGAACAATTAATAACGGATATCTCGGAAATGGCTGATGCTACAAAAACGTTTTTTGAAATAAATTGTATGTTTTAAAGAGATCTATATCTCTTGTGCAGTACGTTTTCGTCTATTGCTTAACGTTTACCAGTTGTACAAGGTTATACAAAATGTCTTCCAAATGAAAAGGACTTCACAGGCTAGTCCCAGAAAATTACAGATACACATTTTATTTGTAATGTAAATATTTTTAATATGTGGTATTTTAATCAAAATCCATAGAACAACTTTTAGGAAATAAAAAATTTCGGAAAAGTTCCATGAAACGGTAGTTTTGCGTGGGGGTGATTTTTTTTGAAAATCTTCGTGTAGCATTTTTCTAAGATAGTCAACTTTTCACTTATACCGTTTAAAGATTCACACGTACACACGCACACACAAGGACTATCATCTAAAAATACTTGATATTGATCCAGGGGTTCCAAAATATGTATTTCCCGTGGAATTTCGGTATCGAATTTTTGGGTGGAGTGCAATACCTTCGCTACCTATCATGTTTGTGGTAGGGAAAGTACAAATGTTTAATAAACTCGTACTTAATATAAATATACTTATTAAGCGAATTCAGCACAAAATGTATTTTTATCTAGATTACACTAAACTTTGACTAGAAATAAAATAATACAGAATGAACACACAATATTCTTTTCCGAATATTTTTCCTTTCTTTCCAAACACAAAAGATCTTTAGAAACCTACTCTAAACTATTCTTAGATAGGCTTATTCTTCCGTGTACTTCTTGTTAATGAAGATAAACTTTCATTACACATTTACACATTTCATTGTAGCTATAAGAAGAATGTAGCAGGTTAAAGCAATAATAATAATAATAATAATAATAATAATAATAATAATAATAATAATAATAATAATAATAATAATAATTTTAAAAAGCGGATCGCTGAGTAATGACTTTATAATTCCATATTCCTCACATGACCACGAGAGAAAAAATGAATAGCGACTTACCATTTGAAAAAAGCACAAGTATTTCAAGATTCAAACCATTAACAAAGAATATCTCGAAAATGGTTAACGCTAGAAAAAAATTACATAAATTGTGTGCTTTAAAGACCTCTACATCCTTTTGTGTAGTAAGATTTTGTCTATTTCTTACCTTAACTAATTATACAAAAGTAATTTAGAGTAAAGTGGACTTCCAGGTTATTTCCAGAAAATTCAGATATGCATTTTATTGGACATTAAAACAGTTTAAACACACGTTATTTGAATCAAAATCGTTAAGAGAAATTTTTGAGAAAATAAAAAATAACGAAAACTTTTCCAATGTAAACGGTATTTTGGAAGTGGGGAGATTTACTTCAAACTTTTCGTGTCACATCCTAGGAAGGTACTGAACTTAAATACTAAGTTCCTATAATAAACCTTCCGGTTTTGAGTTATGGTATTGACGCACACCACACACCCTTTCTAAAAATGCTTTTTTCAGCGTCAGTGGTTCTCAAACATGTATTTCCGGTGAAATCTCGACGTTGTATTTTTATATAATACTGCTTTCTACATATGCGTAGTGGAGAAAGTAAAAAAAAACATGTATTTTGATGTAACAAAATAAAATTAATGGACATTCGTTATTTTATAAAATCCAGATCGTTGCTTCTTTCAGTATTCCATGCCTTCCAGCCACGCAGATAAAATGCTTCCATACTCCTCCCCTTTTGCTGCTCACCTAGGTCAGATCTTTGTTCATAGGCTAATCCGTCGCATTTCGGACTTAATTCAAACCAATAAAAATTGGCCCTCCCCCCAGGGAAAAAATACTATAGGAAACCAAAAAACATCGGCGAGTTTCTGTGCACTTGACTGTACTAGACTGAAAAGCAAGAAAGTGCAAATTAAGCAAAAATGGAAAAGAGTAAGAAATCGCTGTTTTTATATAACGATATCAGATGAGTTTGAACGTCTTACACACGCTCTCTCTCTCTCTCACAGACACACACACACAGAGAGAGAGAGAGAGAGAGAGAGAGAGAGAGAGAGAAGAACCTACACAGTTTAATAACGAGATACCAGCTGCGCATTAGGTTAGTTCACAAAAAAACTTCTTGTTCTGCTATTTTCTTACGCTGCTGTGCCATTCTGTAACTATGCCAGTGTTATTGTATTTAATGCAGCAATAATTTAAATTTTTATGAAATATTATCTAGATTAATTATTGTATTTATCCAAAATAGGACATACAATCTTTAATTTTGCGTTTTTTGTGGAAAGGGTCCAGTTGTAATTTTCAATAACTAGGTATAAATTACAAATGTGACAATATGGAGAAAAAAAACATATTAATCTATATTTCAACTTAATAAACAAAGTATTCATACATATTATTGGGATATAAAGGATTGTTTAGGAACCACTTCAAACTTGATCATTGGGCTAGCCACAAAACTACTTTATTGTAAAGTTCTTATTCTTTCTCTGTTAACCCTCTCCATTATTAGGGCTTACAAGTCCCAGGACTCACAAGCGGGTGCCTGGGGTCAGACGCCTGTCCGGGAGCACAACCTATGGATCGGAGAGAACAGCCAGGATTATTCACCACAAAACCTATATGCGGTTCCCTAGGATTGGTGAGGGGCGAGTGGTGTAACCACTCGGCCACGGCGCCGATTCTTTATTGTAACCAAGCAACAAAATTTCGATGAATTGAGTTCTATATATTTTATGGTTAATGTGGCTGCTACACGGATGATTTTTACAAATTCAAATACCGTAAATTTTCTCCAACACTGAGAATGACTCTTTTTGTTTTGTGATATCACTGAACCTGCAGTATCCTTCTAACATGTAGAGCAATCATTATGCTTGCATCTCAAAACATTGCCGTTTCAATATTAAGTGATGTTTTACACTCAAACTAAAAGTGTCTTGAGCAATTAAATTTTTTCGAAGTCCCTTCGAGTGAGCACTCGTTTCACAACCGTCAACTTCTGTTCGCAGCTATCTCTAACTGTGTAATACAAGCCACAAGACACTTTGGCTATCTCCACACCGTGCTTGGCGTGGATCAGTGGTTAAGCAACTTACCTTTTTACACAAGCAGCTAGGGTTCGATTCTCTATAGTAGACTGTTATCTTTTATTTATTACAGCTCGTTTTACTGTAATATGCTTAAATAATATTTGCGTGTGTTACTTCATTTTACTTATGGATATAATTGCAATAACACTGAAATTTGTGTTTATAAAATTAAATTGACTGTGTATGAAACCTCCTCCCGACCCATAAATGAACGTTATGGTTGCCATCTGCCGGTATGACGGGCTACTAAATAAACGCCATATACATAAAAGGTAATGGTATTTTTACTCTTGTATTTAAAAGAAAAAGGGGGGGCTGAGTAACTCTATGGAGATTTGAATTTGCAACCTACAGTAAGCTTACTCTTTACCGCTGAGCTAAGAGTGCTGCAGTAAGTGTAGCAACTAGCTTTAGTTGTACTCCACTTGGGAACCATAAATCAATAAAGTGTTTTGGTTACAAACATTCAGTTGAAACAATGAAACATCTTTATATAAATTATTTTCTCGGAAGACTTCTGTGATTATAGTTATGTTCCCCATTATAACTACTAAAAGAATATGTGTAGTCTTGTGAGCAAAATCTGGCTGTCCCGAGCGCTCACGGAAGCACCCGATTCGAGCTCCCTCTGTCAGACGCCGGCCAGTTTTTCAAATTGACCGAATGTAAGTACATAGACCAAATGTTAAACGAAAACTAAACAGAAAACCCCATTTGCTTTTGCAGCACGATTTTCTTAGCTAGTATAGTATTACATTTATTACGCATTAAGGTTTTACCTGATATTTTAGAATACCACTGTAAAGCCAATGATGAATAAGATTAAATAAGAGAACATAAGCACAGGGTTAAACAGGGAAAGGTTACAAAAGAGTGGCACATTCTATAAAGGAAAATAATTAGTACAAAAGTAAAAGTGCAACTAAGACATATGGACAACTCAAGGCCACAAAATGATCATCACAGAGCCCGGATGTTAGGCAAAAGGCCTTTTTTACTGGGTGATAGTAAGTCAAAAGTTATGTTCTGAGAAATTTGGAAGTAAGAGAACCAAGTTTTACTTTCTCTATTACGTCCTTACATTAAGAGTGGAATTACACCCAAAAATTCTATACCGAGATTTCACCGGAAATACACATTTTGAGACTCCCGGAACCCAAAAAAGGTCCATGTATAAGTCTTTGAACAGCATAACTCAAAAACGAAAGGTCGGTTAAATACGAAACTTGGTATTTAAGTTCAGCATCTTCCAAGGTTGCGATACCAAGATTTTGAAGACAATTACCCCACCCCAAACTATCCTATAAATCGAACTTTTTTCAAAATTTTTTATTTTTTTATAAATGATTAAAATACCATATGTTTAATATATTTTAATGATAAATGATATGTGTATCTTGAATTTTCTGGGAAGGAATTATGAAGGGATTTTGTGTAATTTTATGTGACTGATAAACGTTAAGTGATAGACGAAAATGCACTACACGAAAATATAGATCTCTTTAAATACACACCGTTTATTTTAAATAACCTTTTTTGTGGCATAAGCCATTTCCAAGTTATCCTTTATGAGCAGTTCTAATTGTTCAATACTTTGTCACTCCTGTCCTGTCTATTTTGGGTTGTTTCTCGCGAATGCATGGAAAGAGTATGGAATTTTAAAGCTAGCGTATAGCGTCTAGTTCTAAAACATTAGATTAACGCTATTCCCTTTGTATCTGTAGCAAAATGTGTAATACAGCTATTTCTGGAAAGATTTATCTCGATTAAAATGAAGTAGATATGAAAATAAACTTAAGTGACAAAATGATTTTATATCCATTAATAAACAATAGAGGCTATAGAAAGTCATGCGAATGTAACACATCAGATTTTTAGAAAAAGGTCGGTGTGTCTGTGAACAGCATAGCTAACTAAAAAACGAAAAGTGGTTAAATAAAAAACTTGTTATTTAAGTTCAGCATCATCCAAGGAAGCGACACGAAGATTTTGAAGAAAATCACCTCACTCCAAACTACTCTTTAAATGGAATACTTTTATAAAATTTTGATTTTGTGAAAAATGGCTTTAGTGAGTTTGATTAAAATGCTATATGTTTAAAATATTTTCGTTACAAATGAAATGCATATCTGGAATTTTCTGGGAATAGACTTTGAAGTGCTCTAATTCCGAAAGAATTTTGTATAATCTTATATAACTGGTAAACCCAAACGTATTACACTAAAAGTGTAGATCACTTTAAAACACACAATTTATTTCAAATAACCTTTTTGTGGCATAGTTCATTTCCGAAATATCCGTTAATAATGGTTCGAATTATTCAATACTTCGTCATTCTTGTCCTCTTGATTTTCAGTTGTTTCTCGCGATGTCATGGAAACAGTATGGAATTTTAAGGCCAGCATATAGCGTCCAGTTCTTAAACATTTGACTATCGCTGTTGCTTTTGTGTCTATAACGTGTAATGTAGATATTTCTTCAAAGGTTTATTTGAAATAAAATGAAGTAGATAAAAAATAAGCCTTTGTCAGAATAGTTTGTATAGCCACTAATAAATCTTAGGGTAGAGAAAGCATATATAACATATCAGGCTTTTATTTTACCTGTTTTGCCCTTTAAGGCGTATTTGAATTATTAAATGCAAATTTCTGCCCCCTTTTTAAAATCAAGTTACACTTTTACAATTATTTTAAGATTTTCTTAATACATTCAGGGAACTCCAGATGATGGACAGCATTTGGACATCCTTTTACGTTAGAAGTCGCCATCTTTTGTATTGTAATGCTTGTTATCCGCTAACGGTTCAGCATTTCTCTTTGGAAGTGGATTTTCCAGTATCAGGAAATATTCTATGGAAAATACTGTGGCGAACAGGGATGGTCGTATCAGGCATAACATCAATTATATTTACGATGCCTAATTTTAGTCAACCAATGAAAAGTAAATTTCGCAGTTATGTTAGTGAATTAGGTGCTCAAGTGTTTGCAAACTAATGGAACAGTTTTATTGTGTAGGGTATGTGAAAAGACAATCATGAAAAAAGAAATGTTTTCGATCAATACATATTAACAAACGAAGCACATATCTGCTCTCACTTCGAGGAGTGGTGACCAGAATATAAAGGCTACTTCTAACAGACGTTGCCACATCTAACAAACAGTGACAGTTTTCATTAGATTTGTGTAAATCATTAGCTGATGTCGATAGAGTCTAACACAACAACATTTGCAGCAATAATGGTAACTGAATAATAATGTATAATTTGCTAATTTCTAAAGCAAATTTTGGATATTAAATACATTATAATTATGCCGTTATAGTAAGAAGGGACAGTACTGTATTCCACTAAAAAATTCGATGTCGACATTTCACCGCAAATACACGTTTTGAGACCCCTGATTAAACAAAAAGTATTTTTACTTTCTCTACTATATAGTTAAGTAGGGAAGTATTGTATTTCACCCAAAAATTCCTTGTCAACATTTGACCGGAAATATATGTTTTGAGGTCCCTTGAACCCAAAAAGCATGTTTAGAAAATGGACGGTGTGTATATGTATGTGTGAAGAGCATAAAAAAGTGTCGGATAAATACAAACTTGGTATTTAGGTAGAGTATCTTCCAAATATGCGACACGAAGATTTTAATGGAAATTTCTCCATCCCAAACTACCGTTTACATGGAAAATTTTTCGAAATTTTGATTTCCTAAAAAATGTCCCTCACGATTTTTGTTAAAATACCACATACGAGTATTAAATATATTTAAATAACAAATAATATGTATATATTGAATTTTGTGCGAATAACCAGTCAAGCCCTCTTCATTAGGAATGAATTTTGTACAATCTTGTACAACTAGTAAATGTTAAGCGATAGACGAAAACATTCTGCATAAAAATATATAGTTCCTTAAAACACACAATTTATTTTAAATAATATTTTTTGTGGCATAAGCCATTTCTGAGATATCTGTTATTAATGGTTCTAATTCTTCAACACTTTGTCATTCTCTGGTCCTGTCGATTTTCAGTTGTTTCTCCGATTCCGTTGGAACAGAATGGAACTTTAAGGACAGTTTATAGCGTCCATTTCTTAAACATTTGACTATCGCTGTTCTTTTTGTATGTATAACGAAAGGTGTAATGTAGCTATTTCTGTAAAGGTTTGTCTTAATTAAAATGAATAAGATGGAAAAAATGCTTTAGTAAGATTTATCTGTATACCCACTAATAAATAATAAAGAGTAGAGAAAGTTATCTGAACGTATAACATGAGATTTTTTTTTAAAAAAATTTACTGTTTCTTTTCTTATGTCTTATTGTCTGGCTATTTTTATTGTTATAAATACTTAAACAGTAACCAGGAATGTAATTGTACACTAAAATACAGTAATTGTTTTTGATCAATCATAGTTATACTCTGAAGCTTGACTCTATGGCTTTTTAACTGGACGTGTATTTATATAATTTTTCATTTTGAACTGCCTTTTTTTTACATTTTAAGTCCCTAAATTCTTCATTATTGCCTATCATAATTACTCTATCGTACTGCAAACCTAAGGATAAACATTAATTAAATTTTGGTGAAAGAAAAGAAATCGCATTTTTTAGTTTTTGTTACAAATTTGTTCGCTGAATATTCAGAGAGCACAGCATATATAAACGGTGAAAAAGGGCCGGTTTAAACTGTTATTTTAGGATTTAAATAATAGGGTATAAAATATTTTAACACCTATTTTATCCTTTTCGTTACTTTTAGCATTTTCTGGCATATAAAATGCGTTTTGTAAGAGAGTCTGTTTAATTATAGTGAAACTTTTAGGAATTGTGATAAAATTATTCTAAAATTAGGATATACCCAGTTTTGATATAATACATATATTTTTTTTACGTAAATGAATGAACCTCCGAGTTCTGAATCTTTCTGTACTGGAAAAAATGAGGAAACTAAAACTTTTTAATATGAAATGGATGCAACGATAATTTGGGCAAACAACGAACAGTTGCCATGTTCCTACATACATCTCAACGCTGTACATAAGAATCTCAAGAGTATTGAAAAAGAATTACACATTTTAAAAACTGCAGCTATGGCCTGCTGTATGTTTTTGCCATTATAAATTAAGTCAATAATATAAAGAAAATATAATAAGATGAGCAATGTTATTTTGTTTAAATATTGGAAAGCCTTAACATTTATTGAACTATAAATTAAATGGCGTCCCAGCTTACAGATCCTGGTTGGATTCCAGGTAGTGCGGGAATCATGCCCTATTCTCTGCAGAGTCTGTAAGTATGAATGTGGGAATTAGTATAGTTTGTATTTTTTGGTAAAATGATTTTTTCATTTAAGTTTGCGGCACAAATTTTGTGCCTCATAATTACTCTATGTAGGCTAACTGGTTATTAAATAACGGTAACACACATTTACGTTAATACGCCAGACTGGACATATCGAGGAGCCTTCTTTATCACAGGAAAATGCCTCGGACCCAGCCGGGAGTCGAACCCGGGCTCCTTGGAACAGCAAGCAGATGCTCTACCAACTGAGCCACGAGGGCAGTATTCAGGACCAAATGAAAATAAAACCAACGTTAAAATCGACAGCTGAATGCGTAAAACACCGTCAATTGTTTCTCAAGTCAAAGCCCCCAATATCACCACAGAAGTTAAAGAGCTATACGAATGAAACAGCTGAAACTGCATAACGTTAATATTGAAGGCTTGCATTACATGATTTTACTTGATTGTCCAATTAGATGTTTGATGTTAGTGTTATTAACACTACTATTCCTGCTCAACTGGAAATTATTATTGGGAAACAAACTCTCATTTCTCTGTTGCTCCACAAAATTACTGTCGTGTTTATACGGATTGCCTTATTTATTTGCCAAAAAACTACTAAAAATGTGTTTTAATTTAAAAAAATTACAATCTTTCTTTGTCAGCTACATAGATATTTTAATATTTTTCCATCAGTAAATACCATTAAACTATAAAATATTAAGCTAGTCTACTGTTTTATGTCCTACTTTTGAAATGGTTTTACTATGAAATATTTTATAACGGACTTTTAGAAAGATAGAAAAAGACTAATCATTATATTAATTGGTGTATAGCAAATTTGTTAGTAAGAATTCCCAGTGTGTATTTAAATATAACGGCTTATGACTAGTTCTAGGATAGAATTCCAAGACAATGTGGTGAGTAAATTAGGCACGTTCTGTTCGTATTTTAGTACGCTGATGTAATTATGATTAAATATTAAATGCATTTTAAACCAAAGGGAGCAATGCCTGGCAACCTGTATGCTACACAAGAAATTATGCAAGCAATTTCATAAGCCATTCAGTGTAAACAGGAAACAAGGAAGAAACATCCAAACAGGAAACTCACCTGAAAAGTTGGTCGTCTCCTGGTGTTGAACGCTAGTGGAGTGTGACTCTGGAGGAAGATTCATGCACTTTTATATGTCTCGATGTGTTGATTGTTGATACAAACAAAGCTGACTCCCGTTTTTTCCTGCTGCTTTCGCAAATCTTTCACTGTTATCCTGCTTTCCCAGATATATTTGACCTGTTTAAAATTAGGGAATCATAGTGAGTTGCGTGTACCGCCACCCCAAAAAGCGACACAATTTTGTAAATCTGATGAGTTAAACAAATTCCAGCGTGTTATATTCACATGACTTCTTCTACACTCTATCATTTTTTAGTGGGTACGCAGACTATTCTTAGGAAAGCTTGTTTTGGTATATAAATGATTATAATCCAAAATAAAACTTTGCAGAAATACCTAGATAGCACATTTCGTTATGCGCACAAACAGTACTGTGATAGTCAAATGTTTTAGAACTGGACACTATATGGTGGCCTTAAAATTCAATACTGTTTCATTGCGAGAAACTGAAAATCGACAACACTTCAAAAAATGACAAAAGAGTTGAACAATTCAAACCATTAATAACGGATTTCTTGGAAATGGCTTATGCCGCAAAAAGATTATTTCAAATAAGCTGTGTGTTTTAAAGATATCTACATTTTTTGTGTAGTACATTTTCATGTATCTCTTAACGTTTACCGGTTATACAAGATTATATAAAATTCCCATAAAGTTCAAGATATACATTTTATGTCATGTAAATATCTTTAATATATGCTATTTTAATAAAAATCGTTAGAGCCATTTTCTTGAAAATAAAGAAAAATGAAAATATCTTCCATGTAAAGGGTAGTTTGGGGTGGGGTGTTTTCTTGAAAACCTTTGCCGCAATTTGGAAGATCTGTACTCAAATATAAGTTTGGTATTTATCCGGCTTCTGTTTTTGAGTTGTGCTGTTCATAGACACACACACACACACACACACACCGCACACACGATTTTTTTTTCTAGAAGTGCTTTTCTGGTTCAGGGGGCTTTAAAAATATATTTCCAGTAAAATATCGATATCAAATTTTTGGGTGGAGTACAATACTTTCCCTATTTACTATAATGCGTAGTAGAGAAAGTAATAATTTTTTTAAAAATATCTTATAATATTTTAAACTTCTACAAAAATATAAATTAATAGATAGGATCTAGACAAGACTAGATAGTGTTTCTCTCTCTTTACCATAAGGAAAACAATTTTGAAATTCTAAAGTTTTTTTTCACCCAAAACAAACACATATCAGTTTCTTTTCACATGAGCATATCAAAGCTCAGATTTTGTAGTAAATGTGAGTTAAAAAAACTGAGTTTTATTTATGGACGCTCTTTAACTGCTGTGGTCCTTAGCGTCCCATTCTAAATTGGGCGTGAAAGACCGGTAATTTTGCTCAGAGGCCCCTTTATCAGGCTTGAGATTCTTTTACGTGCCGTGAATCTACGACACGGGACCACCGGCTTTACTTCCCTTCCGAAGGAAGCCATGCTAAGGATTTTTACGCCCGAAAAAATCCATCGCCTTCTTCCGGGTTTGAACCCGCGACCTCGGAAACTAGGTAACCACTACACCACGGAGGACGACAAATATGAGTTCGTTCACTCTCTTCGCGGAACTGTTTATAACAAATAAATTTCACGATCGTTTTTACTTTTCTTACCGCTTACCCTATGCTAAGTAGAGGAAATACTATATTCCACCCAAAAGTTTAATGTCCACATTTTACAGGTAATAGGTGTTTTGGGTCCCATAAATCTAAAAGGGACTTTAAGTATATATATATATGCGTGTGTGTTTAACAATATTAAATTTAGATAAGATCTCGTTTAAGCATATTAAATGAAGATTTTCAAGGAGGTTCTATACCCCAAAGCAAACTTTTAGAAGTAAACCAATTGGTTGTATTTTTATTTTCTCAAAAATGTAGCGATTTTAATTATATTTGAGACATTGACATGACAAACAAAATATATTGTATTCTCTTGATCACATTATGAAGTGTTTTCCTAAATCCTTACTAATTTTTTATATACCTGGAAAACATATAAACATACAGACCAATACTAAATGGAGGTAGAGTGCCTTGTGTCATAAACACGCAATATTTGTCAAGTAACATTTCGCAGCATTAGCTGTCATATTTGTTTTCTTTTCTCCCTATCTGTTTTACGTCACTTTAACTACGTAGTATATAGCGACAGATCTGTTAGGAGATACCACGTGACTTGGTGTGTTGCGGACAGTTGGCCTTCTAGGCCTCCCCTTCTCGCTTCGTCACGTGTTCACAAAGGTTAGCTAGACAAGTGTATCCCTGCTTCTGTATGTGACAGGTAGATTGATTCAACACGTGTCCACAGAGGCTTTAGTGCAGTTTCCGAAATATTCATCATTGTTTGTTTGAATTTTCCAATATTTTAAGCAACAGCTTCGAAGTATCATTATTTTGTTTCTCGTGAGATCATATAAAGGGAATTCAATATCAAGGTTGTCATTAGAGGCCTGCTTTTAAACAACTAGCTATCGTCAGTGCTCCTGTATGTGACACAACAAACTGAATATTGAAACAGTGTCTTCTTCTTCTTCTTCTATTACGGATTACGTTAAAAACCTGTTTCAGCTTTATTCAATCCATCGTTTACGTGGTCTTTCCACACTTCTTTCCGTGTGATGAATAATGAAGGGATGCGATCGTCCGGCATTTTCTGCACATGTGGCTTCCATTTTGTTTTATACTGTACAACTTTTTCTACTGCTGATTCGGTGATGTTTAGTTTCGTTGTGATATTTTCGTTTCCAAGTTTAACCATTCTTGTAAAGCTCTTAACTGCTCTTCGGAATTTCATTCTAGCAGCTTCGACTTTGTGGAGTTCCTTTATTTGTAAACCCATGTTTCACTTCCAGAAACTAATTTTGTAAGCGCCCTCACATTGTAGAACCTTATTAATGTGCCTTTTAAGGCTGGTTCACAATCAACGAGAACGGTAACCAAAACTAGAACGAGAAAGTTGAAATATACGTACTCAAATGGTAGCATTCACAATGGATGGGAAGCCTTCCCGGGCCCCGGGAACAGGAAAGAAGACTTGCCCAACTTTTAAATTTTCCATTCTTAGTCCCGGGCATGGCATATTAGATCCATATTGTGCATATTAGACTCTTCACTCTAGAGGTTATTCTAGGCGGCCGTGACACGAAACAGCCGCTAGTGCACTCTATAGTCGCAAGCTGTAAACATGAAACTGAAGAAATTAGTAGTAAAAGTGCTTCCTAATCTCAATTTCTGACACCCGCAAATCCAATGAGCGTTGGTTTCTCTGGTGAAAGGATCATCTGTAGTTTGTTTATATGCAACTCAAAGCTGGCTACTGCCTCAAAAACAATAGTAAAAGCTACAAAGGACAGCTAAAACTGGTGGAAATTAAAAAAAACAATAAACAACTTTAATGTATGCCTTAAATAAAGGAATGAAAGTTTGGTGTGACTAGAGGGATCAGAAATGTAATGGATTTGCATTTAGATAATGTTTACTCCATCGAATTTTGACGTTGGAAGTTGGTGAAAAAATATCATTGATCAGTTAAAACAAATGAAATCCCAATGCGCAAAATCGACTCCAGTTTTTGATAGATATGATTTCGATATGCAGCATATCTTGTTCTCGTTTCCGTTTCGGTTACCGTTCTCGGGCGGTTGTGAACCTGCCTTTAGTTTTCCTTTTCAGCGTTCTCTTTATAATGCCACATATATACTGAAATTGGTGAATTTTATGTAATATCTCTATGTCACTTTGATATGTTATATAAGAACCTAAGTATTTAAAGCAAGTAACCTGTTCAAGAACTTATTTTCTAGTAATATTTTTTATCTAATAGGGTATTTTCCCTAGAAAGCCACTATTTTAGTTTTATCTAAGGATATATTAAAATTATAAAACTGACAGATTTACTGGAGTTTAAAAATTGATCTTTGCAGATCGTCTTCATTATTTTGGATGCTTGTCAGATCATCTGCGTATACAATAAAATGTTCTTCCTAGGTTGATCCCTGGAGCGACTTGGGTTTTGCATTTACTTATTATTTCATCTATATAAATATTAAATAGCGCAGGCCATAAGCTACATCCCTGTATCACACCTTGATTTATTGTTTATTTTTTTGCTAATGTTTACTATACACTTTATCAAGATTTTTGTCTCCTTATATAAACTTTGGACTACATTTATAAGCTGTGTTGGAAATCCACTACGGTTCATTATTTCTCTTAAGTGTTGTCTTGACACTTTGTCAAATGCTTTTTCTATATCAATAAATGCTAGTTGAAAAGGTAGAATCAGACGGCTGAAAAACTCAATGCCATAGCCACTACGAATCTCCCGGTCTCCGCCCGGTTGCTTTAACCACTGAGCTACCATGCCAACATGCCGGTACGACATTAAATTCTCCAACTGATTCACATTTTCCCCAGTAAACCACAAGGAGATCTCAAAATGTATTGAGATGGCATGCCCCAATGGCGACTTACAATGCTATAAGTACTTTAACCCCCGGGCTTCATAGTTTCGACCACTATTAATTAATCAATTAATGGAATTATTGTTCTTCCACAGAAGCCGTGTGTTGGACTAGGTTGGAAACATAGAACCAGACGGCTGAAAAAAATCAATGCCATAGCCGGGATTTGAACCGCGGATCTTCCAGTATCTGTCCAGTTGCTCTAACCACTGAGCTACCATGGTAACATGCCGGTTCATTGTTCATGTTGCCATGGTTCAAATGGAATCATGGCAACATGGTTCAAATCCCGGCCATGACATTGAATTTTTCAGTCGTCTGATTCTACCTTTCCAACCTTGTCCAACACAGCCTATATGGAAGAACAATAATTCCAAATGCTAGTTGAGTTTCATTATTATATTCAATTCGCTTTTTGATAACTTGCTTATGGCTAAAAATATCATCAATTGTTGATCTACCTGCCCTGAATCCTTGTTGTTCTTCTAGTAGGATATACGCTGAGATCCGAGTTAATCTATGATTTATTATTTTTGCATATGTTTTACAACCTACATTTAACAAACTAATTCCTCTGGAGTTATTACACTGTTTCCCATCACTCTTCTTACACATTGGCATTACAAGTGCCTCTGTCCAGTCATTTGAGATTTTTATCCTATGCCGTAATCTATTTATAACAAAGCATTGATCCCCGGCGACCGCCCGCTCCTACCTATGGATTTTTTCCGGGTTTCTCAGGTCGTTAGGGGAATGTTGAGTGGTTTCTTTCATCCCCCAAATTTCCTAACCCTCCATTTCGTTCCATTAATCATTTCATTCATCCTTCATTCCGTTTGGTCTGTTTCAGGATTGGAAATGTCGCCGAGGGTGTTTCGGTGCAGCGTGGCAGGGAAAACGGACGCTCTCTCTGAACTTACTCCGTCCCTCGGCGTTCGCTGGTTTTCGGAGCATTAGGACTATTCCTTGGGGACGTTGGATCCTGTGTGGGGTCCCCAGTCTGCCTGCCCAACTCGGGGCGTATATATCTAGAAACTGTAAGGGCTCTGTCATTGCTGTGACGTCAGTCCTGGTTCCGCCCACTTGATGTCTCCCTTCACCTCATCCCTCCCTCCTGGGGACGCTCCCTCATGGGTTCTGTACAATATCCTCTTTCCTGGATCGGTGCCGAATCCCTTCCGCTTCACAATCCAATATGTTTATAAAATGTAGTAATTAGGGGAAGTATTCGATACCGAGACTTCACCGCAAATATATGTTTCAAGAATCCATGAATAAAAAAGGCATTTTTAGTTGAAGGTTCGTGTGTGTGTCTGTCTGTAACCAACAACTCAAAAACGAAAAGTCGGTATTTAAGTTCAACATCTTCCAAGGATGCGACACAAAGATTTTCAACAAAATCCCTCTCGAAACTACCCTTAACATGGAGCATTCTTCGAACTTTCTTATTTTCTCAACAACTGCTCTAACAGTTTTGATTAAAATACCTTGTATTTAAAATATTTTCATGACAAATGAAATGTACATCTTGAATGTTCTGGATTAGCCTGTAAAGTCTTTTTAATGATTTACGGCACGTAAAATAACCTCAAGCCTAATCGAGGCCTCTGAGCAACTTTTCCGGTCTTTCACGCCCAATATAGAATGGGAGGCTAAGAACCATAGTAACTAAAGAGCGTCCATAAATAAAACTCCATTTATTTATTTCATTCTGAATGATAAACTGGTAAACCGTAAGAGATTGACAAAATCTTACCAGACAAAACATGTAGATCTCGTTAAAGCACACGATTTGACACATAATTGTATTTGTAGCGTTAACCATTTCCGAAATATTGCTTGTTGTTGGATTTTCAAACACTTATACGTTTTTGAAATGGGAAATCGTTATTTTTTTTTAAATCCCGGCCATGCAAAGAGAATCGAATTTCAAAGCCATCACATAGCGACCAGCTCTTAAAAGGTTTGACTATCGCTTAAGCCTACTGTATTCTCCTATTCTCATTCTAACAAAATTGATTTTTTACTTTCTCTACTACGTACAGTAAGTAGGGGAAGTATTGTATTCCACCCAAAAATTCGATACCGAGATTTCACCGGAAATACATGTTTTGAGACCCCCCTGAATCCAAAAAAAGCATTTTTGGAAACATGTCCGTGTGTGTCTGTGAACTGCATAACTCAGAAACGAACAGTCGGATAAACACCAAACTTGGTATTTAGGTTCAGTATCTTGCAGAGATGCGACACGAAGGTTTTGAAGAAAATCCCCCCAACCCAGATTACCCTTTACCTGGAACATTTTTCGAAAATTTTATTTTTTTCAAAAATGGCTCTATAGATTTTGATTAAAATATCGTATGTTTAAGATATTTTCATGACAAATGAATTTATATCTTGAATTTTCTGGGAATGTCTCCAAAAGTATTCTTCATTGTAAACGACCATAAGAGATAGACAAAATTTTACTACACAAGAAATGTAGATCGCGTTAAAATACACAATTTATGTCATATACATTTTTGTAGTTGAGTGAACCATTTTCGAGATTTGCTTGTTATTCCCTTAAATTTTTCAATACTTATTTTCTCAAATGGGAATTCGTCTTGGATATGCAAAGAGTATTAATCTGTGGCAAAGAGAATGGTGCTGCACATAGCAACCAGCTATTAAGAGTAATGTCTATGCTTAAAGGCTACTATATTTCTATATTACCCTTGTAAATATATATTCCCCTTACATCTTCAAGAAAATTAGCAGTAAGGTAGAGTTTGCAAATGTTTATCTCGATTAACATGAAGTAGATGGAGAATAAGCTTTTGTAAAAATAGTTTTACAAGAGTAGAGAAAGTCATGTGAGTGTAACACATCAGATTTTTGTTTACTTATGGACACTCTTTAACTACTGTGGTCCGTAGCGTAGCATTTTATACTGGGCGTGAAAGACCGGAAATTTTGCTCAGAGACCTCAATCAGGCTTGAGGTTATTTTACGTGCCGTAAATCTACGACACGGGACCACCGGCTTTACTTCCCTTCCGAAGGAAGCCGTGCTAAGGATGTTTAGGCCCGAAAAAATCCATCGCCCTCCGCCGGGTTTGAACATTCTACCTACAAGGAAATATGTAATAAAACAAATGTTTATCTGGAATAACAGGAAGTAGATAGAAGAATAAGCTTTTTTAAGAACAGTTTGTTTAAGATGGGTAGAGAAATCTATGTGAATGTAACGCATGAGATTTTTTCTTTCTTCTGAGGATTCGTCACCGATGTTTATGTTTTCTCGCAAACAGTTGAATGCCCTTGCGGCAGACTTCCTCATTGTTACATGCATATACGCTCATAATTGGTGTGTGCATAACCTTTTCTGTTTGAAAATAATTCCTGTACAATTCCTGTACTTTCATATTTTATGTAAAATGAAGTATAGAATAACGTCAAAGTAATCCAGAAAGAACTGACGTCAGAGCGCCTTCTGTCGACACTGTGAAATATCAAGACTGAGCTACTTGGAACGAGAGATGTAAGTACAGGAGCTGAAGCGATAATCGAATCTTTAAAATATGGGTAGCTATACTATGTGATCAAAAGTATCGGGACACCCCCACAAATATACGTTTTTCATGTTAGGTGCTGCCACCTACTGCCTGATACTCATTATCCGCGACCTCAGTAGTCATTAGACATCGTGAAACAGCAGAATGGGACGCTCTGTGGAACTCACGGACTTCGAACGTGGTCATGTGATTGGGTGTCACTTGTGTCAGAAGTCTGTACGCGAGATTTCCACACTCCTAAACATCCCTAGGTTCACTGTTTCGGATGTGATGAAACGTGAAGGGACATGTACTGCACAGAAGCGTACAGGCCGACCTCGTCTGTTGACTGACAGAGACCACCGACATTTGAAGAGGGTCGTCAAGAGTAATAGGCAGACATCTATCCAGACCATCACACAGGAATTCCAAACTGCATTAGGATCCACTCCAAGTACTATGACAGTTAGGAGTGAGGTGAGAAACCTTGGATTCCATGGTCGAGCGGCTGCTCATAAGCCACACATCACACAGGAAAATGCCAAACGACGCTTCGCTTGGTGTAAGGAGCGTCAACATTACACGATTGAACAGTGGCAAAACGTTGTGTGGAGTGATGAAACACGGTACACAGTGTGGCGATCCGATGGCAGGGTGTGGGTATGGCGAATGCCCGGTAAACGTCATCTGCCACCGTGTGTAGTGCCAACAGTGAAATTCGGAGGTGGTGGTGTTATGGTGTGGTCGTGTTTTTCTTGGAGGGGGCTTGCACCCCTTGTTGTTTTGCGCGGCACGATCACAGCGCAGACCTACATTGATATTTTAAGCACCTTCTTGCTTCCCACGTTGAAGAGCAATTTGGGGATGGCGATTGCGTCTTTCAACACGATCGAGCACCTGTTCATACTGCACGGGCTGTGGCGAAGTGGTTACACGACAATAACATCCCTGTAATGGACTGGCCTGCACAGAGTCCTGACTTGAATCCTATAGAACACCTTTGGGATGTTTCGGACGCCGACTTCGTGCCAGGCCTCATCGAGCTACATCGATACCTCTCCTCAGTTCCGCACTCCGTGAAGAATGGGCTGCCATTCCCCAAGAAACTTTCCAGCACCTGATTGAAAGTATGCCTGCGAGAGTGAACGCTGTCATCAAGGCTAAGGGTGGGCCATCACCATATTGACTTCCAGCATTACTGATGGAGGGCGCCACGAACTTGTACGTCATTTTCAGCCAGGTGTCCGGATACTTTTGATCACGTAGTGTAGGAAAAGCAACACATGGTATATGCGCATTTTTTGGTAATTCTTTGATGTTGCAATTATGAACCTTTCATTATATTCCGTGAAAGATCTGAGCGAAAAACAATAGACCTAAAAGGTTTTTGGTTATCCTTGGTTGATGGGCTACTTCCCATAAAACCACCAAAAGAGAAAGGTAAGGTAAAACGAAGAATCGTCGGGTTAGATGAAATTCTGTCAAACAGAGGTATTGGAATGTCAGTATGTTTTGTTTTGTTGCATTTTGGAATATCGCTTGTGTTCTGTTTTTAACATTGTTTGCATCACCATTAACCTAAAACCTCGTTTTGTTATTTAAATGCTAAGGGATTCCGTCGCATGTTATACAGCACTTTATTGTTCCTACAAGAGGCACAGGTTATCAATCTCAGCTATCAGGGTATAAGAAAGTGCTCCGTTTATTGTAAGGACTTTGTTTTACAGCCTATTATAAAATGTTCCACTTTACTTACATAGAAATAGCAGACATGCATTACGTTTATGGTGCTGCTTGGGGAAATGCGAAAAGGGAACGAGATCTTTAGGTTGAGTTTTACCCAAGGAGACATTTGCCTCATCACAGCACCTTTGCTGCCGTACATCAACGACTGCGAGAAACAAACTTTTCAAAAGCAAGCGCATCGTTTGGAACTCCAAAGAAATATAAGAACAGTGCTCTAGAAGAGGAGGTTCTTGACCAGGTCCATAACTCTCGTCCACAAGCACAAGAGCAATAGCGCATGCCGTGTATACAAGCCAGTCTTAGGTTGCTAGAATTCTGCGCGAACAGCAGTTACATCCGTATCATCTCACTCCAGTTCAAGCACTGGGACCAGATGACTTTCCACCCCGACTACAATTTGTCCAGTGGTTTCTTTATAAATGCATTGATCAGCCAAGATTGTAGACGACAACAAGATTTTTACACGAGAGGGCATGTTTAACGCACATAACAGCCACACTTGGGCACAGGAAAACCCTAGAACTATTAGAGTTACAATTTACCAACACCGGTTTGCAGTGAACATTTGGGCTCGCATTGTGAATTACACACTCATAGAGGCCTATTTACTACCTCCACGTTTGACGGACCACATTTACCTACAGTTTTCACAACATACTTTGCCAGAACTTCTGGAAGAGGTTCCATTAGGAATACACCAGTTAATGTGGTTCCAAGGCGAGGCACCTGCGCAATATTGTTGAGGAACCTTTTGAATTAAACTACACATTTTCCATGGCATCTCAAGAACTGTGTGCATACAAATGTTGCATTTAAAGCGAATATTTAAGATCCGGGAAAAATAAAGTCTTAGGATATGTCCTTTCCAGCATCTGTTCCAAGTGTCTGTTAAATATTTTCCTATATGCCATCTTTGCACATGATACTGAACGTATTGAGTAACTGGATTCTTTGTGAGTATTGGCAGCTGCCTTTGCTAGTTCATCTGTTTTTTCATTCCCTAGTAGTACTTCGTGGCCCTTAACGCATGTATTGCTGTATGCAGTAAGTGTGGGGTTAAACACTATTAAAAGTTATGAAGAGATTTCTCCGCACTATTACAAAAGCACCCATGGTTCATCAGAAACTACCAGCTCCATCATAAATTTGGGATTCTTCCATACAATAGTACTTCAAATTGCTCTCAAAGAAATTCTTCCTCAGATTAGCGGAGTACCAGACACTGTTGTAACCTATCACATTGCACTTAGAAATCCAGAGAAGAGAAGATTAAAAAGAAAACTGTCTCAAGACTTCCTACTCAGTGATTTCTCACTAATAATTAACCTCGCTCCTCCAATCACTGTTCTTAATCATTGATTGTGATCAATTTATTATATTTGTGTAATAGCTTGATACTATTATCTAGCCAAATCTAATTGTTAATATCACAAACTTACAATCACTATCCATTTTATATGTTATGTTCTTGTTATCTATTGAACACATTAAAGACAATGTCTTAATAATTAACAATCTAATTTATCACTGACTCGTATAGCAATCCTGCTGGTGGCCAAATAATAAACGTTAAAAACATTATGGTACCTATATTAATCAAAATCGTTAGAGACTTTTTTGAGAAAATCCAAATTTTCGAAAACATTTTCCATGTAAAGAGTAATTTGGGGTGGGGGAATTTTGTTGAAAATCTGCTGCAGCATCCTTGGACAAATACTGAGTTTCGTAGTTAACCAACTTCTCGTTTTTGAGTTATGCTGTTCACAGACACAAACACACAGGACATTTTACTAAAAATGCTTGTTTTGAATTCAGGGGACGTTAAAACGTGTGTTTGCAGTAAGATCTCGATATCGATTTTTTGGGTGCAATGCAATATTTTACCTACTTTATGTAAGCGGCATGGAAAAAATTTCGCCTCGACCGCAAAAAATGTTCAGATTTTAAAAATGTCTGCCAGCATTCCAACAGCATCTAACACTGACACTCCACTTTTGACCACCAGGTGGCCATAATTAAAGATAGGTGTTTGAGGGTTCATAAGTATACAACGGTGAGGCCAAATAAATTGAAATTTGGTGTACATGCTTTTCAGACAATGGGAATTCCGTTCTGAGAAGAAAACAATAGTTCAAAAATCCCCACCAATGAATATATATCCTAAATGTGTTCCAATTCATTGAATCTTCTTTCAAATGAAGATGTAAAAGGCGAAATAAGGACATGTTTACTGAATGTTTGCTTAAGTGGAAGAAAAGGTTGAGCAACGTTTCAATGTTGTCAACGCTGGCTTAGAATTGTCAATAGATTTGAAATGTTTAAATGAAAATAAAAGAAATACCCCACTTTTTTCGATTTCTAATATGGCTGATTTTTACCATGCAAGATGGCTTCGCAATAACTTGTAAGATTCGAAATCGGAAGGTTCCGAGTTCGATTCCCGCCCACAGTGACCCTGGGGTTTTCGTGGTTTTCCGTAGTCGTTAGGCGAATGCTGGGGTGGTTTCTCATCTACCACGTTTCATTTCCATAATTTCCCTTTCATTCTGTTTCCTTCTCATCTTTCGGTGTGCTTCTAGGTTTCGTGGCGATGCTTGCTCAAAGGAGAGAGTACTCCCCATGGACGCTAGAGGGCTGCTTGCCCGATGGATCGTTGATCGTCCCCTCTAGGCAGCTCCAACAATGAGGCCGGACTTCGAGCCTTGAACAGTTAGGGACTTCTGCGCGTCTCTGTGGCCTGCCCGCCTGCGGTCTGTAGCATCCTGTGGTTCCTTCACTCCAGCTCTTCCTTCTGAGGTGGTAGCCACAATAGATCTATGTAGGTTTAAATGACGAGGTGTCCCCCTCCATTGTATAACCTATACCTATAACTAGGGATGTTTTTTTGATGTATATGTATATTTTCATTCCCAAGTGATATTTAGATAGATAGATAGACAAACAGACAGACAGATAGAATATATATAGATAGACAGCCAGATACATAGACAGACAGATAGACAGACAGACAGACAGACAGTAAGATAGACAGATACACAGACAGATAGATAAGATATATAGACAAACAGATAGATAGATAGATACATAGATAGATAGATAGATAGATAGATAGATAGATAGATAGATAGATAGACAGATAGATAGACAGACAGGTAGATTGATTGATAGATAAGGTATGTTTATTCGTTTCAAATTGTTGAAGATATTACACAGATATTTAGTGCATGGGTCACTGACCGTACATGCATATATAAGACACAAGGTATGGTAACAAAATAAACAACAGAAAAAGAAACGAAAAAAAATAAAACAAAACAAGAAAAAGCAAAATAGAGATAAATTACCTTTGACTAACTGAACACATCTGACCTAGATTCGCGCACTTTAGCCAAGAAATTGCTCATGTTTTGCTAGTTCCTCTGGTCAGCCAGTAGATCCCAACATGCCAATCTCCTTCTAGCAGGACTTAAGAATTTTTCTTTGCTATTAATTGTTCGTAGTTCTCCCACTGAGCGCATTACGCCAAAATATGTACCCAGTCCTCATCCAAATCACAGAATGGGAGATTCTCCTGCCAGAATCGTCAGTTTCTGTGCCCTCCAGCCCCCCCAGTCTAAACCTTGCCATTCCTGATCTTTCTTTTCTTCCTAAGTTAAGTACCTATATATGCCTCTTTACCCCAATTCAATTTTATTTCATTTGCTAGACTTAGAGAAGGTTTAATTTTACAATCCGATTCTATTTCCTGTTGGTTGATGTCTCTTAGTCTTCTTTTGACACCTTTCCATATATTTTTGTCATGTGTTTCAACTCTTTGCAATACTGACCCCATTCTTATTCTCCTGAAACCCCTTTCCAAATCAGCTGCCCAAAACTTAGGAGACAGGTTTTCTCGCTGGTATTTATAACATTTAGATCGTTGGGTGGAGTTATCCCCCTGCATCAGCCACAGCCAGTATTTCACTGCTCTTATTTTACAGTGTACTGTGTATTCATAACATACCACCTCCCTCAATACCCCCGAATTAGATGTGCTTTATGAAACTCCAAGAACTCTTTTCCAAAATGCCACCTGCGTTTTATTTACATGCTCTACTCTTTCCCATACCCAAATTTCACTTCCGTATAACAAAATCGTCCTTATCATAGAGTTGTACATATTTTCTAATGTATCTACCAGTATGTCCGGTATCCGCGAGAAGGTACGTAATAATTCATTTAACTGCCCTCATGCTTTATAGTTAGTTACTGATAGATATTTGTTCCATTTTCCTCTCATATTATATAAATGTTGACTGTTAAGGCTGGTTCACAACAACCGAGAACGGTAACCAGAATAAGAACGATAAAGTTGAAATACTTATATTTTAATGGGAGCGTTCACAATTGACGGGAAGCTATCCCGGGCCGCGGGAACAGGAAAGAAGATTTGGTGCCAAGTTTTAACTTTCTTGTTCTCGTTTCCGGGTACAGCATATTAAACTCTTCATTGTAGAGGCTATTTTAGGCGACCGTGACATGAAACAGCAGCCAGTGCTCTCTATAGTTGCAAGCTGGAAACATGAAACTGGAAGAAATTAGTAGCATATGGGACATTCCGCGTGAAATCGAACAGCAAAACACCTCGCATTTTTGTTTGCGTTGTAATTTTTTCTTTTAGAAAAGGGGTGCTAAGGAAAGCATATTTATCAAATATTAGCAGCTAAAATCCAACGGTTGTCACGTTATTGAATCATATTCTGCTCCATTCTCACTGTTGGATCGATGATATATCCGGATGATGAACCTGTTGGGATGGCTAGTATCTTAATCCGACAAGAGGAGCCGTTTTGAGTGAGTCCATGCACTTCCTAAAATACTGTAGCACCTTTTAGTTTTAAGGCTTCAGCAACAGTGGATCTTATCAGTTTTTACTTATTTTAAGCGTCTCCGGATTTTTATAACACTAAAATATTACACTGAGAATAATCCATAGTGTCATTAAGAGAAGTGGGCATTGTTGATAAAGTGTTATGTTTTGGTGTTCGTAGTCATAACACAAAAAGAAAATAAACACAGCGATGTACGTAATTGATGCACGATGATCACCAAGCGCTCTGTGAATCTCTGTGGACTCAGAACCGCATACTGCTTCTAAGCGTTCTCTTTGATTAGCCTTATGCACGGCAGCTTGCTTGACCTTTAGTTCAAAATAAACGTGCGAGAGCGACCATGAGCGCGTAAAGTAATTTAATTCTTTAATTATTTTAGACGACCCTTATGAGTAACCACTACAGTAAAATGTATGTTTGGTTGTGTTTAAATTACGGAATCTTACGTTACGAGGTGTGATAAAAAAGTAACGGTAATTTTTGTTTTTCTTGAAGAATTTTTATTTATTATCATCAACTTTGTCCCCTTCAAAGTAATCCACCTCAGATATAATACACTTGTGCCAGCGCTTTTTCCAATCTTGGAAGTACTTCTGGAACTTACTTTTCGTTATGGTGTTCAGCTCCTTCAGCGATTCTGGTTTTATCTCATCAATGGTGGCAAAACGTTGTCCTTTCATGGTTTTCTTCAGCCTCGGGAATAGAAAGAAGTCGTGAGGGGCCATGTCCGGCGAATACGGTGTCTGAGGCAGCATAATGGTTTTGTTTTTTGCCAAAAAGTCACAAACAAGCATTAAGGTGTGAATTATTGTGATGCAATTTCCACGAGTGGTTTTGCCACAATTCTGGTTGTTTTCTTTGGATTGCTTCACGCAAACGCGCATAACTTCCAGGTAGTATTCCTTATTGACCGTAGGACCATTAGGCAGGAACTCTTGATGCACTATTCCATTTTAATTGAAGAAAACAGTGAGGAGGACCTTCATATGTAATCGAACTTGTCGAATTTTTTTCGATCTTGACTGTTCAAGCAATTTCCATTGGGACGACTGGGCTTTAGTTTCAACGTTATACCATACCCATATGCCCATGTTTTGTCACCTATTATAACATTCTTTAGAAGTTCTTGATGTTTTCAACTTCATTCAGCAATTCCTGAGCGATGTCTACGCCACGTCGATTTTAGTCGAAATTTAACAATTTCGGAACAAACATTGCTGCTACGGTTTTCATGCCCATAACATGCAAAAAATTGCTTGGCCTGAGCCAAAGGATATGCCGACATCATCAGCAACCTCTCTGATAGTGATTCGGTGATGTTCCAGAACCATTTTCTTTACATCTTCCACATTGTTGTCAGTAATTGATGTGCTAGGGCGTTCAGGGTGGTCGTCTTCAATATTTTCTCGACCCTCTTTGAAACGTTTATACCACTAGTAAACTCTTGTCTTACTCATAGCAGATTCTCCAAATGTCACAATCAACATTTCGAATGCGGTGCTGCACTTTATTCCGTTTTTCAAGCAAAATTTAATGCAAATCCTTTGAACCTCTTGTTCGAAAGTAAAAATTCGCCGAGCACTCGAAAACACATAACTTTTTCGACTGTCAATAATAAACCAAATATTCAAAACAGCTGAAAATGAAAACATACATCAAGAACATGTGTACCAAAAAGATAAAACAGACGTCTTGAACATCGGATGTATAAAGCTCGCGAAATTAAAAAATTCCCGTTATTCTTTGATCACACCTTATATATATATGTATATATAAAATAATAATAATAATAATAATAATAATAATAATAATAATAAAATCATCTTTCTTAATCTTTAACCGCCTACACTTGATAAAATAGAAATGTCTTCAGTTAAATAAACGCAAGAAGAACATGTTTACTTATCAGTATGAAATTAAAGTTTAGGGAATTAAAATAAAGCTCGACTTAAATAATTGGATTTAAAGGTTTCAGATTATAACAGCTTGAAGTTGGAAAGTTTAGGCAGTTACGATAAATTTCAACAACTTTAATTGTAAAACCATGATGTTCTAAGAGTTTAAGAGTTTGCATACAGCATTGTATCGGGCTTGTCTACAAATACAAACATTTTTGCTTCGTTTAAGAAATGAAAAATTCATTTTCCTTCTATTTCGGACGATTTGAAATGGAATGTCCAATATGTGCTTACTAATCTTAGATCCGGACACCCACAGATCAAGATATTGGTTCTTCTAGTGAAAAGTGTCATCTGTAGTTTGTTTATATGCAACTTGAAACTGGCTATTGCCTAAAAACAATGGCTATAACAGCAAAAACCGGTAGAAATTAACAAAAACAATAAACAACTTTAATGTATGCCATTAAATAAAGGAATGAAAGCTTAGCACGACTAGAGGAATCGGAAATGTAATGGATTTGCATTTAGATAATGTTCGAGTTTTGACGTTGCCCTATGTTGGCTAAATTGGAAGCAGGTGAAAAGCTATCATTGGTAAGTTAAAAGCAAATGAAATCTTAAGTGCGCAAAATCGACTTTTCACTTTGTGATCGATATGCATTCCCGTTCTCGTTTCCTTTTGGTTACCGTTCTCGGGCTGTTGTGAACAACTTTAAAGCTCAAATACCCACATTTTGTTTAAGCAGTTCTGCAATGTATTTGGGATGCTACCTGCAGCGTAGATACTGGAAAATAATTAACTAAGTACAATTAATTGTAATGACAGGAGACAGGAACGACTGAACAAAATACTTAGGTACGAAGGCTGTCCCAGAAGTACCCGACCTAACAAAGTAAACACAAAAATTTGGAGAAAAACATCTTTATTTCTCTACATAGTCTCCTTCCGGCTCGATATACTTTTCCTCGTGATGTTCAATAGTTTCGATACCCTGTTTATAGTGAGAACCTTCGACTTCTGCAAAATAGCCATCAACTGCAAACTCCACCTCTTCAATGTAAGCAAATCTGTTAATATCAAGCTATTTCTTCAACTTTGGAAAAAGAAAATAATCAGGAGGGGGCTAAATCTGGCGAATACGGTGCATGAGGAAGCAATTTGAACTTTAGCTAATTGATTTTGGCCCTGGCAATAATAGATGCGTGAACTGGTGCATTGTCTTGATGAAACAGAACTTTTTTTCGCTAAATGCGGCCGTTTTTGCATGATTTCATCATTCAAACGCTGCAATAAGTTTGTATAATATTCACCATTGATTGCTCTTCCTTTTTGAACATAATCAATGAAAATTATTTCACGCGCATCCCAAAAAACTGACGTCATGACCTTGCCTGCAGATGGAACTGTCTTCGCCTTCAGTAGAGCCGATTCTCCCCTTTCAATAAGCTGTTTTGACTGTTCCTTCATCTCAGGTGTGAAGTGATGGACCCATGTTTCACCCATGGGTATGAATCAAAGCAAAACCTCGGCTTTATTGCAGCGAAACATCGCCAAACACTCGATGAAACTCCTCACGACGCTGCGTTTGTTCCGTTGTGAGTAAACGCGGCACCCATCTTGCGCATAGCTTTCTCATGTCTAAATTTTCAGTCAGTATGCAATGTACAGCATTTTTTGAAATGCCTACGATGTGCTAGCTCGCGCACTTAGAGTTGACGGTCATCCAATATCATTTTGTGGATTTTCCTCACAATTTCTGGCGTGGTCACCTCATTTGGTCGACCACTGCGATGTTCATCTTGGCAGCACGTACGGCCTCGCTTAAACTCTGCCACCCAATATTTTACTGTTGTAAACGAAGGAATGGACCTCCCAGAATAGAACCTAGCTCAGCTTTAATATTAGTTGGACTAAGACCTTTCAAATGAAAGTTTTGTATCACATAACGATGGCCAGTTTTATCCATGTTTACAAATTTGCTGAGAGATTTCACTATTGATGGCTGCCAAACAATTACTAAACAACATAGCATCGTAACTTCAAACTTAAGCTTTATAAGAGTGGTACTTTCCACCATAGTCATTTGTTTAAAACAACAACCACTATCTATACGTTAGGTCGGGTACTTGTGGGACTGCCCTAGTATAATCTACGATTTCATTCAACAGTGTTATGATTTATGAAATTGCATGAGTTAGTTAATTTTGTGTATTTTCTTTTTATTATTTTGATTTTGGATAACAATTTTTTTCTGTGTGTTATGCTTTAGCCAGCATCAACTCTAATTTCCTCTGTATTGCTTTAACCTGCATTAACTTAAAATTGTGCAGTTTATTTTATACATTTTTATTTCATGCTTTACAAATGTGATTTTAGTTTTACATAATCGTTATGCCAAAAGTCATCACCTGTTTATCAGTTATGTGTATGTTTTTCATATAAATAATACAAAATGCTAAATTTAAAATGTGTAAACGCTACAAAATGCTAAATGTACAAATCAAAATGCTATATTTCTGATTTCAAAGTGTTAAAAATCATTCTCCCGTAATAAGACTTCATTTTCAGCATCATATCCTACGCGAACTCTAAGTTGCATCAAGTGGATGGAAACAAAAGCACTGTTTACTGGAAATGCTCCCGGAAACGCTGGTCGCATTTTTCAGTGAACGAATCTATTTCCTTGTGGAGATGTTGCAAATGTGCGGAAGGAATGCAAGCGAACAGTGTTTACCTACAATGTTGTGTATGACGTAACTCGTTATAGGAAGTGCTGAGGGAAGCGGTAACATTTTCGATTCAAGGACTTCGGTAACCTTACATCACCATAACAAACAATTAATGTCTAGTATAAATCCAGGGTGTACCACCCTAACCATCACACTTGACCGTTGTCTTCTGCCCTGACAACGAAGCATTGCAACACAAATATATCAGGTGAGATTAACTATTACATCTTAAAGATTTATCTAAAATAGCCTCTGTCGAAACTGACCTATCCTCACTACGTTAAATAGTTTTGCTGGACTTGTATTTATGCCTTAAGGGGAGCAATCTGAGAATTTTCCAGAAGCTAAGGAATTCTAATGAGCTTTATGAACTTTTTATGTCTGTATAAGAAAGTGGGATTGCAAAGTTTGTTAACCTCGGTCAGTTTAAAACTGGTTCGCGTCGAGCTCGATTCGGGTACTTCCGTGAGCGCTCGGGACAGCCAGGTTTTGTTCAGACTGCGCACATTCTTGTAGTAATTATAGTGGGGAACACAACTATAATCACAAAAGTCTTCCGATAACATACATAATTCATATACGAGATTTCAAACAGACAGATGTTTCAGAATGCTTCAGCACTGACTATTTGTAACCACAACACGCTTATGGTTCTCTAGTGGAGTATAACTAAAGCTATGCTTACTGCAGCATTGTTAGCTCGTGGTAGAAAGTTTATTATTGCTCCTGAGGAGGATGCAAGTTCAATCTACTCAACTTTTCCCGTCTTTCATTTTAAATACACGAGTGAAAACATAACACATTTTCTTCATGTTTATGTGTGTAGTGTTTATTCAGTAAACCGTCATACCGGTAGATGGCAACTATGACATTAATTTATCGGTCTGGAGAAGGTTTCATACTCATCAATTTAATTTTATAACCACAAATTTCATTAACATTGTAATTTATATTTGTAAGTAAATTGAAATAACACAAGCAATATTATGTAACTTGTTGCATAAATTAAAAGATAAGATTCATTACGAAGAATCGAACTCGAGCTGCTTGCATAGAAGTTAAGTAGCTTATGCACTCTTTGGGTCGCTATGACCATAGGGCGCCAAGACGAAGAAAGAGCTACCGGTTACCGAAAGTTCTCCCAAGTTAAGCAATATCGGGCTTGGTCACTTGCTGGATGAGTGACCGTCTAGCGGTGACCCGCCCTTCTGCTACCTTGGATATTCCTTACACCATTACCTAATTTCCATCCTGCTTTGCTGCCATGCCGGCCTGCTTGTTTTGACGACCACGTAAGCAGTCGCCAAAGTTAAGCAGTATTGGGCTTGGTCACCACATGGACGCCTGTCCGCCCAGCCAATGGCAGTGCAGAAAGCTAAACTCCGCCCATAGACAGAAAAAAAATCTTGCGTAAAACTCTTTTTCCTATTATATCGCACAGGTAAAACCGCATTTGAGGCTAGGTATGTACTGTGGCGATTTCATTCCGCACAGGTGAACCTGGGCGACCTGCTCCCGATTGCTGATCCACGCCAAGGTTATCATCCCTATGGTTAAGCTCTTCCAAGGGTAGGTACATAGCAAAAATCACTTAGGCTCACCACAAGCCTACCAGACCGTAGTTCGCGCCAAGGTGTTGCTGGTAGCCCAATCATGCCTTGTGGCTTACATTATAGAGTTACCTAGCGGGGCACAGAAGTTGACGGTTGTGAACCGCGCCCTCACTCGAGGGGGACTGAAAAAAACTTAACGTCTCAAGAGACCGGCCATTTTTAGTTTGACCGAGTGTACATATATGTTAAGTTATTACTGGGTTATTCATTTTAAAAACACGTTTAAACACATTCTTCTTTAGATGCGACTTTCATAATTTTCAAACTCCACTCCTCGTTATGCTTCTTTTTGAGCTAGAAAATAAGACTGCTAAGAAATATACCTTTATATTAATTGCTTTTATAAACAAATAATTTCTATTGTATTGCGAGCCCGGCATTTACGAAAAAAAAGTGTCTTACTCTAATAACTACACGCAAGTTTTAGTTAGCGTGTTTGGGGAAACGTTTTCCGAAATTTTAATCCGTTAACTTAAAAATTGCATCGTAAGGCGCTTTTAAACTCAGAAAAACGTCTAAAATATTACAACCTAGAAAAATGCTCTGGAAGATTTGCTCAATTTAACAGGCCTGGAATTCTGCTTATACATATTACAAAATTGAACACTCTTTAGTAAAAATAAATAATTAAAATTGTAGAGCATCAAAATTTCCAGAAACACTTTTAGAAATTTGGAGAAAAAGGTGAGAAACTTCAAAAAAAACCTCAAATGCGCTACCACACTCTCAACTCGGAGTTATTTAAATCCTCACTTAATTCCTTCATTTTCACTCCGATAACAAACATATTTACACGAAAACATTCCTTTAGAATCGGAGTTTATAAATTAAAACGCCTTAATTATAATTTTAGCCAATTTTTGCCTGATTGTAACCGATCAGTCCCTTAATGCTGAAATCATGCAGTGTTTACATGTATAGTTAATTATATATAAAATTGAAAGTAACTTAATTCCTAAACAAACTGTTATGATATAGTTTAAGATATCATTATTTGCTTTTCAGTCATCTGTTGATTTATATAATTATTAGAGATTAAATTGAAAAGGTATATTCTTTTGTTGGATCAATAATATTAAACACGCATTTTACCAGTTACCAAAATTTTAAATATTGAATGCTTAGTATGATTCTTATAATGAAAAATGTGATGTTTTACATTTACATGACTTTCGCTATCCTTTATCCTTTATTAATAGGTATACAACTATTCTTAGGAAACTTTATTTTTCTATCCACTGCATTTTAACCCAACTAAACTTTTGCAAAAATAGTTACATTACACACTTCGTCATAGATACAAATAGAACAGCGATAGTCATGTTTAAGACCTGGACGCATACGCTGTCCTTAAAATTCAATACTGTTTCCATGACAGCGAGAGAAACAACTGAATGTTGATAAGATCTAAAATAATGACGAAAGTATTGAGCAATTTTATTCGAACCATTAATAAAGCATAATAATAACGGAAATGGTTTTGCCTCAATAAACGTTATTTCAAATAAATTGTACTTTTTAACGATATCTACATTCCTAGTAATAATATATTGTCTATCTCTTACGGTTTAGCAATTATACAAAAGTCACTCAGAATAAAGATAACTTTACAGGCTATTCCCACAAAATGCAAGATTTACATTTCAATTATCGTACAAATATCTTAAACATGGTGTTTTAATCAAAATCATTAGAGGCATAAAATGTTTTCTGGCGTTGACCATATTCAAGATATTCTTTATTATTAGTTTGAATTGTTTAATACTTATACTTTTTTCTAATTGCAAGTTGCTATTCATTTTTCTCGTGGTCATCCAAAGAGCATGGAATTTTAAAGCCATCACATAGTGACACGCTCTTTAAAAATCTGACTATCGCTTTACGTATGCTGTCTCTTACAACGAAATGTGCATTGAAAGTGTATCTTGATTAACAAAGAATGTTAGAATAATAAGCTTTTGTAAGAATATTCTGTAGAAGAGTGAGTAGAAAAAGTCAGTAAATGCAACACATCGGGTTTATTTTCCTTACTTTTTCGTGCAGTCCCGTGCAAAGCCGATGAAGTGACAAACAAATGAATTCGTCATGTTCTTGGTATGTGGTTATTAGGCGAGATGGGAGGACTTATTGTCTCCAGGAGAACACACCTCACCCTTTTTACTCCGACTCTGAAATACATAAAAATATCAGTTTAAAAGCCCCACATTGTCTATTTCATGACTTCATCTGTTGTTTACGTTAGGTAACTATCAGGACCAAAGCTATGTTTACTGCTTCGTTTCCATTGTGTGAGGTGGGAGTTACCTCTGCCATGTTGCCAAATCAATGGTGAAAACAAAAAAGATGTATCCTATATCACGTAATCTAATTGCGAGAGAGTATTCCTTTACTACATCTTATGAAATGTTCGCGATATTAATCGATAGCAGGTTTATTGCAGAATTGCTGTTTATTTTTACTCTCTCTACTACGTGCTTAGTAGATAGAGAAGATATTGCGTTCCACCCAAAAACTGGATATCAAGACTTCACTGGAAATACATGTTTTGTGGCCCCTGAATCCAAACGAAACAGTTTTAGAAGAAGGTCCGCGCGCGCGGGTTTATGAATAGCATAACTCATAAACGAAAAGTAAAAAAAATAAATAAATAGGACTTTTATTTATGGACGCTCTATAACTACTGTGACCCTTGGCGTCCCATCGCATACTGGTCGTGAAGGATCGGTAATTTTGCTCAGAGGCCTCTTTATCAGGTTTGAGGTGTTTTACGTGCCGTAAATCTACGACATGGGACCACTGGCTTTACTTCCCTTCCGAAGGAAACCATGCTAAGTATTTTTACGCCCGAAAAAAATCCATCGCCTTTGCCTCGGGCAGTAGAGGCTAGCACGGTAATCACTACACCACGGAGGACGACGGATAATTACCAAACCGGGTTTTAACTTCGCTACCTTCCAAATATGCGACACCAAGGTTTTTCAATAAAATCCCCCCACCTCAAACCGTCCTTTACATGTAACAGTTTTTTGTTAATTTTTGATTTTCTCAAAAATGGCTAACGATTTTGGTTAAAATGCGTAATATGAAAGATATTTATATGGTAAATAAAACGTATATCTTGAATTTTCTGGGAGTAGCCCTTGAAGTCCTTCTCATTCGAATGAAATTTGGTATACCTAATATTGTATAACTGGTAATCTCTTACTAAACAAAAAATGTAGATCTCTTTAAAACACAAAATTAATTACAAACATTTTTTTGTGACAGCCGTTTCGAGATATCTGTTATTAGTGGTTCGAATTGCTCAATACTTAATCATTCTTTTAAACTTCTGTTGATTTTCAATTGTTCGTGAAGTCATGGAAACGGTATGAAATTTTAAAGCCAGCGTATACTTCCAGTTGTAAAACATTAGACTATCGCTATTCCCTTTATATTATAGCATATGTGTGATGCTGGTGTTTCCGGAAAGTTTTATCTCGATTAAAATGAAGTAGATGAGAAAATAAGCTTTGGTTATAATATTTTGTATACTATTAATAAGCGATAGAGGGTAGAGTAGGTCAATAGAATGTAGCACATCAGATTTTTAGAACAATGTCTGTGTGTGTGTCCGTGAACAGCATAACTCATAACTGAAAATCGGATAAATACCAAAGTTGGTATTTAAGTTCAATATTTTCCAAAGATGCGACATGAAGGTTTTCAATAAAATCTCCCCACCCCAAACTACTCTTTACACAGAACATTTTTTCGAAATGTTTAATTTACTCAAAAATGGCTCTAACAATTTTGATTAAAACCATATATAAGAGATATTTACAGGGTAAATAAAATATACATCTTGATTTTTCTGGGAATAACATGAGAAACCCTCTTCATTCAAAAGGAATTTGTTATAATCTTGTATAACTGGTAAACGTTAGGCGATAGACGAAAAACTTACTAAACAAAAACAAACAAAAAAAAATGCAAATCTCTTTAGAACACACAATTTATTTCAAATAACTTTCTTGGGGCATAAGACAATTCCGAGATATCATTATTAATGATTTAAAATGTTGAATTCTTTGTCATTCCTTTTAAATTTTTTTGACATTCAGTTGTTTCTTCCAATTGCATGGAAACAGTATGGAATTTTAAGGCCATCATATAGTGTCCAGTTCTTAAACATTTGACTATCGCTGTTCTCTTTGTATCTGTAACAAAATGAGTAATGTAGCTATTTTTGTGAGGGTTTGTCTCGATTATAATGAAATAGACAGAAAAATAAGCTTTCGTAAGAATAGCTTTTATACTCATTAATGAATGAAAGAGAGTAGAGAAAGTAATGTGAATGTAACACATCAGATAGTTTAGGATGGTTAGGTGGGTAATAGGTAATGATGCTCCTCGAGGTTGTCTGTTAAGAGTGCAGCCCTTCTGCACCTCTGTTGGATAATGGATTTGAATTTATTTTGGATGGGGAATGACTTTGAAGCCGATCAGTTCTTGGATGGTAGCTGCGTGTTTTTGCGTTATCTTGTGCTCTCTCTTTTTTGCACTCTCCTTCTCCTCCCTCTCCTTCTCTCTCATACGTTGATGCGATATTTTCAGAGTTGTAAGAGTTGTAAAACTACTGTCTTTGTGGTGTTACTAAAAGTTAAAACACGAGTAACAAATATAATTTTACACAAACCTATGGCTGTCCCTTATGCTTGTTATGCATTCGGAAATAGGTAAGCACAAAACGTCAATAAATGCCTATAATTATAACGTTGTAAATATTAAGTTGTTTATGCCATAGTGAATACTGTTAAACTTTTGAAAACCTTCATTTACTAAATTTTGTAAATAACAAACCATTAGAAATATTGTTTTTCTAAGCGTTCATTTCGTAAAGCTTTTCACAAAACTCAGTATAAATGAGACATTTTGATTTATTGGATTCGATTCCCATTTAATCCTTCCCCCCTTTAGTAAAGTATTTAGGATGTCATATAATCTCTCCTCTAAATGTAAGTTAATGTGTATTATATACCATGATTCATAGTACAGGGAGAGCCAAAAATCTACGAACCGCCTGCGCGGTGTTTTTCCTGTCCGCGTCCTCGGCGCTCGTTGCCATCTACCGCTATCATAGAAAGGCACGATGAAACCATACAACATTTTTAAATCTACTTTTAAAGGCTTGACTTAGCAACGTTATGAAAAGAGATCTGAAACTGGCCATCGTTGTACATACATTTTTGGCACCTCTTTAGGAAACTATCTATCACTCGCCAATTTTTTTCGAGTCAATAGTTGAAGCCCGTACATATGTGAATACAATTTTACCCCCCTTTGTTTAGAGAATTAACAGCCAGGGAGGGTGATTTTGCCTTTTTTCAACAAGACTCTGCAACAGCTCATAGGGCCAATATTTCAATGAGAAAAATTGAAAGTGTGTTTGAGGACAGAATTATTAGTACAGATTTGTGCCCCCCTCGGTCCCCCGACCTAATTTCTATCTCTGGGATAACTTAAAACGAAGTATACAAGACAAAGCCACCTACCCTGGAAGAATTAAAACAAAATATCCGCCAGGAAATTGCCAGCATTTCTCAATGGAACAGTGATGGACAGTTTCCTAAAGAGGTGACAAAAATGTGTGGACAACGACAGTGGCCAGTTTCAGCATCTTCTTTCGTAAAATTGGTAAGTAAAGCCTTTAAAAGTAGTTTTAAAAATTGTTGTATGGTTTCATCCGCGCCTTTCTATGATAGCGGCAGACGGCAGTGAGCGCCGAGGCCGCGGACAAGAAAAACAACCGCGCAGCTGGTTCGTAGTTCTTTCGGCTCAGCCTGTATATATACATAACATCTAAACTTGTTACACAAATTCGACGTTTGGCATAGAGGAGTCCACTATAAATATCATTATTTTCTTTTTTAAATTTTAATCCATGATCGAACATTTTCAGAAACACTTTGATCGTTGATCTCAAGACGGGATTAGTAACTAAATAGGGTTTTCTAACGAGAAAGATTAATAATGCGTGCACACATTACTGTATTACTTCTAAAGAGTAAATGTATTTATTTAATATGTGCTTTAAAACTAGTAGTAGAGTAGTAGTAGAAGGACTTTTATTGTTTCAGTCTCCTCTGGTACAATACAACAATCGCATAGGCCTCAGTGCTTTTCCTGTCCCTATAATCTAACACTGTGTGTATAATACTAAATATATACTCACTATATATACATAAGTAAGTATTAGTATGTACTATGAACTAACATAATGAAGGAAGAAAAAGAAAATAATAATAATAATAATAATAATAATAAGCATGAATTACAATTATATTACAAATATATACAGTGCTCCGACCCTTAAGAACTACCTCTTACGTACCGTCTCCCCTCTTCTTCCGTTATCCAGGGTAATTAACCTCTTTTACCGAATATTAGACAAAAAAGAGACCTTTATATGACATCCCGCGCCAACATTACATCCAAGCAGGTTTCCATTCCCCTACTGGACCCCAGAAACTGTGGTGGTAAATATTGTTTTCTTAACAATTCCGTTTCCTTGCACTCAGCCAGAATATGATTCCATGTTTCCCTTTCACCACAGAGTGGGCATACTCTCACTCCGGTGTCATCAGCTAATTGTTGCCCAATTTTAGCCAGCCAAAACACTTATTTCCTCTCGCGTACAGTTATCTAAATAGACCTTCCTCCCCCAGCCCCGCGCTATTTGACACTGGAAGATAAGTGAACATTTTAGCCGTACATTGTGATTCTAAATTCTGTCTGCCAATATCCCATAGTCGTGTCAGAATTATTTTCCATCCGTTACGACCCAAGTCCCGCACCCCATTCCAATTTCTTCTCAACCCCTGCGCAATTTCGTTGCCCAACACGTATCCCACTCTTCCCGTACTTGCTCCCTGAAACACACGGCGCGTAAGAGTGCTTGATCTCCCCGTACTATGCGTAACCGGTATTTTTAAAACCATCTAGTTAGAAATTATATTAGATTTCACCTTCAATAAACCAATGCAAATATATCTCATCCTTAGGAAGAATGACGCAGGCCCTCGATTTCCGACATTCCTTTCAGAATTCCCCTAATGCTTAGGCAACAAACAATATATTCTTAGCACAATTTTGGTGAAAAAACTAAGTTTGAATACCATTACCGAGGTTTCATCTATGGTATTTTGGATGACTCGGGAAAGTCTAATGATGAGAAAAACAATTTTCTGCGAAAATTATTTTGCGTCTTAGAAAAGTTTTAACTGTAATTCTAGTGCGGATGTGTTTCTGTGAAAGGAAGGGGTGAACGTTCTCTCAGAGTTTGAGAAATGAGGAATTTTCAAAATTGTATTACCGGTACCAAAACTGGAATAATACAGCTGTGCAATTCACAACTTTTTAAGGAGTTATTTTCTGTTCCATAGGATGAAGACATGTATAGGCTTGGGCGTGCTGGTGGCGGTGGTGGCATCAGTACAAGGTTCCTGCGACAAGCAACTGCTACCAGAACTGACCTTCACACTGAACGGTGCCAACCTGGCATGGCCCTGCCAGTCCACTAAGAGTATCTTCGCCTCCTCTGGTCGTTATATATCCAAGCATGTGATCGCAACTAGAATGCAGATCTACAAGGATGAAGCCATAATACTGACCCCTCGTTATAAGACTGGTGTCCCTTTCACGCTGGGCAAACTCTCCCTCAAGACCAAGCACTGTCATCCCATAATCTCCCCATTCCCCTGCTGGAGCCTTCAGGAGGAAGGTAACTGTCAGGCGCTGCAGTCCGCCGTCGATCTCTTCCTCGATCCCCAGGATATCCTCTGGGTTTTGGATGTGGGTATCGTCAACACTCTGGAACAGCCCATAAGGCGCTGTCCTCCCAAGATAGTGGCCATGAGCGTGAAGACGGGCAAGGTACTCAAGGTCATCGACTTGTCTGGTTTGGTGTGCTCGGCCAGCAGACTTCAGTACTTGGTTGTGGACTACGCTCAGGATGGACGCTGCTTTGTCTATGTAAGTGACGCAGCAACAAGGGCTATACTGGTTTACGATATCACCCTCGGCCGGGGTTACCGTGTCGTGTTACCCAAGGCGGTAACGCACGGCTGTACCCGAAGAGACGTCCTCTACCTTGCTCTGGTACGAAAGTCTTGTGGAACTTCAGTGCTGTATTTCACCTACCTCTCCAGTGGCCGTCTCTTCTCCATCAAGACTGCCCACCTCCGACGTGGAAACGCTCGCGGCACTGTCGTCGACGTTGGGCCTAAGCACGGAAAGCTTGTCATTCTGGGAACTGACAACGGCGCCGCCATTTTCTTCAGACAGAAGGGAGAGAGCGACATCTACATGTGGAACACCGAGACCACCTTCAAGCCCGAAAACTTCCTTCTGGTTCAGCGAGGTAACGAATGTCGCTTGGCAACGCAGGTCGTTCCAGGCTACAAGAGGCTCATGTGGGTATTGGAGTCCAACTTCCACGACTATATCCAGAACACAGTTGGCTGCATGGGTGCCAGTGTCTCCCTTCACCCCCTGGTCAAGACCTGCGACGATTAATACCACGCTGTTGTATTCTCCCTCATTACATTAGTTGCTTCCGTTGCTACTCGTCAGCGCGATGTTTGAGTTTTTGTACTTAATTTAGAACTTAATGGTCTGTTCCTTGTTGTTATGTTTTGCTGAGCTTTATCGTGTAAACTGCACACCTATTTGTATTATACATCTCTTTTATGTTATCTACGTGTATAAGTTGGCCATATAAATAATTACAACAAAGCATATAGTTTATTTTTATTAAGTTAGATTTGACCTAATTCCTTACGTGTTCCTCATTCTATGTATAGAAGCTGCATACACAACAGAGAGGTAAAGTAATGGCCAGGCCCAGATCGCGTGTATGCGTGCTCCGCGCTCACTCTACTACACCAAGCAGTTTTACATTCTAAAACTTCTCTCGCATTACATGTCCACGAGTAATAGTAACATGCACTAACCTTGTTATAAGTGGTGTACATCTACATTGAGCCATTCCTGGCATTTCTCGTCGTCACCAGGTTGTAACTCATTGAAAGGGGATATACCACACACATACGAGGACGGATCTTTAAGTAACGCAGAATAATATTTTTACTAAAAGGTTTAATAGTTAAAAAATCACAAATGAACTTACACCTTTTACCTACCTTTCGACATAGTCACTAAGTTTCTCAACACATTTCTCCCACCGTGATACCAGTTTCAATATGCCCTGTTCGTAGAAGTCCTTGGAGTATAGCCATCTGCGGACTGCTGATTTCACTACCGCATCTGTCGCAAAACGTTGGCCGGCCAGGAATTTCTTCATGGGACCAAACAGATGAACGTCCGACGGTGCAAAGTCCGGACTGTATAGTGGATACTGGAGCACATCCCAACCAAATTTGGTAATTTTCTGTCGAACAGCAGTAGCAACATGGGGACGAGCATTGTCGTGAAGAATTTTGACATCGTCAGCATTCATGTTTTGGCGTTTGTCACGAAGGGTACGACGCAACTTCACCAAAGTTTTCATGTAGGCTGCAGCAACATTCACAGTGGTCCCGTGTTCAGCAAAGTCCAACAATACAACACCATGCATATCCCAGAACACCGTCACAAGCACTTTCCTAGCAGATTGAGTCACTTTGAATTTTTTCTTCACTGGGGAACCAGCATTTTTCCACTTCATACTTGCCTGCTTGCTTTCGGGCGTGTAGTGGTATGCCCAGTGACGATTTCTTTCAGAAAGTCATGCCTTTCTGCGGTGTAGCGGGTTGGGTGATCCAACTCGTCATCATTCCCTGGCCCTTGTGGTTGTCTGTCAGGTTTTTAGGCACCCAGCGAGCATCAACTTTACGAAGTTTCAACAATATCGTACAGTGCACCATAGGGAATGCTGAACTGTTGCGATAAGTTCGTTCAAAATTGCCGTCTCAATGCCTCTGACATTCTGCGGGGTTGCAGCTGTTACCGACCTCCCAGAGCGTGGCGAATCACTAAGGTCACACAGCCCTCTAGGAAGAAACACACCACCTGGAGACATTGCTACGGTCTGTACAATCATCTTCATACACGCCACGTATGTCCCTGTGAATACCACTCGGTTTAAGCCCTTTGGCCCACAAATATCGAACCACACCTCTCTGCTCTTCACACGTGGACGACAGTAACATGCGCGCCATCTTTGTTGCGCAGTTCAAGCTTCTCCTGCTAGAGCTGCACATGAAACAAAAACTACCCTCTGTAGTGCAAAGTTCAAACTATATCTGTGTGAAGTTGCAACATTCCAGCTGCAGAAAAAATTATTGTGCATTACTTTTCGATCCGCCCTCGTAATATAATTCAACAATAAAGCCATGTTAAGGATGTTAGAATATTTAGCAGCCAAAAGATGTACAAAGCAGATTGTAACTTAGATAATTAAGGGACGGGCGAGCTAGCTAAATCTAGGTAGAAGTCCACCACCTTTGACAAAGCTAATGTGCACGGGACTTGGAGGAATAACGAGAAATAGAAAGAAAAGATATAGAAAAGAAAGAGACAGGGACATTGGGTTTGTTTCCTGACGCGTCACTGGGACGCGTGTGCGAAGAGTTTAGGAACAAAATATTTTTTATGCATGATAAAGTAACGCGGTCCGAGGACCAATTAGAAATGTTTTTATATTTTAAGGCGAGAAGGTGAGTGTCACTAGGTTTCGGTATAAAAGGGGGAAGCAGGCCCCAGACTTTCTTGGCACTCCCATACCTGGACCAAACTGTCACCTACTTAGGCATCACGATGGACCAGGACTTAACGTCCGCAGAAAATGCAATCCCCAAATATGCAAACTGTAATCTCTTATCAACTGCAATATTACCCTTCAAATACGATTGTGTCTCACACTCTACAAGACGCTACTCCGACCCATACTCACCAACGGGGACCTCGCCTGGGGATACGCAGCTAAAAGCTATATCAGCACGCTCCAATCCCTCCAAAAATCCTCCGCATTGTAGCCAGAGTACCCAAACTTGCACCCTCCAAACTACTACACCATGAACTCAGGATGCACACCATTGAACAATTCATCAAAAAACTAGCAGCCGATTTGTACACCAACTGCACCAAAAGCAAAAACCCCCTCATCCAAACACTAGGCACTTATGAAACCACCATCAACAAACATAAGCGACCACTAAACCTGTTTGACCGCAATTTGTCCAATGAAGTACCTATTGAGGAGATACTTCAACACATAAACCGTTTCATACCCCCATAACTTCGTCATATTCTCCCACACTATAATACGCCTTCGGTTATAGGAAACCATACCGCACAGGAACTTCAACACAACAGCTTGCCCCTGCTACTGCGACAGCTCACAGAGGAACCACTTGTGAGCCACCCCTTAAGACAGCAGCACTGCAGCAGCATCAGGGTAACCAAAGTAAAATCCCGCCACACCTCTCACTTCGATCACCTGCATGATATAACACCCACGCCATCTCATCTAGTTTTTAAGCCGAAACTCTTTAACGCATCTCTATCATTATCACCCCAACCTAACCAGTACTAACCCCGAGCATCAATCAGGGCTCGCCATGGCTTGCGCCGGTAAACACCACCTGGCACGCCTGCATGTTCTGCTGCTCCCATGAGTAGGTTAACGTTACTAACCTGGGTGCTTCCGCGGAACCCTTTCATCTAACACATTTCTTCCTACACGCACTCGCACGTCACTATTAACAAAGTACCCCCGTAGTTGCATGTTAGAACTAACAGCATGGGGAGACGATGTAGCCTCTGAGGATGATCGTCACCGGGGGCGCGGATGTGGGGCCACCCCCACCAAAAAAATCTGATGTGTTACACTCACATGACTTTCTCTACTCTTGTACAAACTATTTTTACAAACGCTTATTCTCCATATGCATCATGTTAATCGAGATATCGAGATGTTAACTTTATTGCTAATTTTCTTGTAGCTGCAAGGGGAATTGCTAGGCTTTAAGCGATAGTCAAATATTCTAAGAGCTGGTTGCTAGGTGGAGTATTCCATTCTCTTTGAATTACCAGGACAAAAAAAATGAATAACGAATTTCCATTTGAGAAAAAGTATAAGTATTGGAAAATTAAAGGTAATAACAAGCAATATCTTAAAAATGGTTCACTCAACAACAAAAAATGTGGATAATATAAATTGTGTATTTTAACGCGATATACATTTTTTGTGTAGTAAAATTTTGTCTATCTCTTATGGTTTACCAGTTATGCAAAAGTCGTTCACAATGAAGAACACTTTTGGAGACATTCCCAGAATATTCAAGATATACATTTTATTTGTCATGAAAGTATCTTAAATATATGATATTTTAATCAAAATCGTTAGAGCCATTTTTGAGAAAATTAAAAATTTCGTACAATGTTTCATGTAAAGGGTTATCTGGGGTGAGGGGATTTTCTTGAAAACCTTCGTGTCGCATCTCTGGAAGATACTGAACCTAAATACCAAGTTTGGTGTTTATCCAACTGTTCGTTTCTGAATTATGCTGTTCACAGACACACACACGGATATGTTTCCAAAAATGCTTTTTTTTTGGATTCAGGGGGTCTCAAAACATATATTTCCGGTGAAATCTCGGTATTGAAGTTTTGGGTGGAATACAATACTTCCCCTACTTACTATACGTAGTAGAGAAAGTAAAAACAGACTTTCACAGTCTCTTACTTGATATTCCACGAGACGACGGATGCACGTGTGTGCATATGGGTGGGGAAGCGTGTGCAGCTAGGTTAGACTCCTAATTTACTATTATCTATAAAAGTGGTGGGAATTGTTATAAGTATCATAGACTGGAAAAGCCGCCCACCCATAAGTATTTTATTTGATAATAAATCACATTTTAAGGGAAATGCAGTGTATTTTAATGTTGCCTCACCTACGAAAACCTTAGGATTAGTTAGATAGGTAATTTATTATGAATGGAGAAATGATCAGCCGCTGAGCAGAGGTAGCCGGAGACCAGAACACTGCAGTAGAGGGCATCAACCAAGAGGAGCAACGATTTCCCGTTACATCATGAACAATAGTCACTCTGGTGTATTGTGATTGTTCCCTAACTAGCTCGAAAAATTGGGCAAGTTGGGGAATTTAATATTGTACCCGCATTTTGCAATGGTACCTCAGTAGTTAGAGCAAGCACACGAAAAGCGGAAGACGAGTTTCATATCCAGGCATTTTTAGTTTGATTCTACCTTAAAAAATCTGATGTGTTACATTTACATGACTTTCTCTACACTTTATCGTTTGTAAGTGGGCATACAAATTATTCTTACGAAAGCTTATTACTGTCTCTACTACGTATAGTAAGTAGGGGAAGTATTGCATTCCACCCAAAAATTCGATACTGAGACTTCAGCGAAAAACATGTTTTGAGGCCCCCTGAATCCAAAAAAGGTATTTTTGGAAACATGTCCGTGTGTGTCTGTGTGTGTGTGTCTGTCTGTCTGTGAACAGCATAACTCAGAAACGAATAGTTGGATAAGCACCAAACTTGGTATTTAGGTTCAGTATCTTCCAGAGATGCGACACGAAGGTTTTCAAAAAAATCCCCTACCCCAGATTACCCTTTATGTGTAACATTTTTCGAAAATTTTAATTTCCTCAAAAATGGCTCCAACGATTTTGATTAAAATATAATATATTTAAGATACTTTCATGACAAATAAAATGTATATCTTGAATTTTCTGGGAATGTCTCCAGAAGTATTCTTCATTGTGAACGACTTTTGCATAACTGGTAAACCATAAGAGATGGACAAAATTTTACTACACAAAAAATGTAGATCGCGTTAAAATACACAATTTATATCATATACATTTTGTTGTTGAGGGAACCATTTTCAAGATATTGCTTGCTATTTCCTTAAATTTTCCAATACTTATACTTTTTCTCAAATGGGAATTCGTTCTTCATTTTTTTTTGTCCTGGTAATGTAAAGAGAATGGAATACTCCAGCTCTTAAAATATTTAACTATCGCTTAAAGCCTACCATATTCCCCTTGCACCTATAAGAAAATTAGAAATAAGATTAACATCTCGATTAACATGAAGTAGATGGAGAATAAACGTTTGTAAAAATAGTTTGTACAAGAGTAAAGAAAGCCATGTGAGTGTAACACATCAGATGTTTTTCCTATCTACTTCATTTTAATCGAGATAAACCTTTCCGGAAATAGTTGCATTACATATTTCCTTATAGATACAAAGAGATAGCAATAGTGAAATGTTTAGGAACTGGACACTATGTACTGGTCTTATAATTCCATGCTCTTTGCGTGCAATCGCGAGAAACAACTGAATATCAAAGGACTTGAAAAAAATAACAAAAGCATTGAACAATAGAACAACTAATAACGGACATCTCGGAAATAGCTGACGCCACAAAAATACTTATTTTAAGTAAATTGTGTGTTTTAAAGAAATCTACATCGTTTGTGGACTACGTTTTTGTCTGTCGCTAAACGTTTATTAGTTATACCAGAGTGTACACAATTCCTTCCGAATAAAGTGGAATTCAAGGCTATTCCTAGAAAATTCAAGATTTTAATTTTATTTTTAATATATGGTATTTTGATCAAAATTGTTAGAGGCATTTTTAGAAAATAAAACTTTTCGAAAAATGTTCCATGTAAAGTGTAGTTTTTTTGGGGGGGATCTTCTTGAAAGTCTTCGCGTCGCATCATTAGAAGGTATTAAACCTAAATATCAACTTTGGTATTTATTCTTTTTTCCGTTTTCTAGTTATACTTTCAGAAACATACACACAGACACACACATGGACCATTTTCTAAATATGTCTTTTTTGGATTCAGGGAGCCTAGAAGCATGTGTTTCGGGTATACTCTCGGTATCTAATTTTAGGGTGGAATGCAGTAATTTCTCGATCTACTAGGTACGTAGTAGAGAAATTAAAATGCTATGCCCGATTTAGGTTAACTATCTGTGCCCGGGAATTAAAGTACTTACTGATTTGCAAATCGCCATATGTTATCTCTGAATTGAGAGCTTGGTAGTCTACAGTGAAAAATTAGAGCCAGTTGGGGAATTCAATATCGTACCTGCATATTGCTATGGTAGAGCGTTCGAATGATGCACCGATTTCGTCAATTTTGTTTCTCCTTAGAACATGTCTTTGTCGCTTCTAAAGCTTAGAGTTTAGCAATCCCGTTATCCTAAATTTATTAATCAGGCATGTGACAGTTTCTCTAAACTGGAATACCAGGAAATGCCTTCCAAAATTATCTACACAAACCTGTCTATATGATTCGGTTTTTTCTATATATTGTACATAAATATTCTTTGTTCAAGCATTAATGTTTCGGTAGGCATTTCAGTGACTATTAATAAGACAAGAATAGCAACAATAATAAGCAATTCACTCACACCGCAGGTGTTTGAATAAGCTTTCACTTGCAGCGTTACATCCTCTGTACGTTTTAATTTATTACATAAGAACTGTATGCTCTTAAACCGCTCTATAATGCGTGAACGAGGAAATTTTAGGTACTGGAATTATCAGAGGTTTTTGGAGGAAGTCTGCCAGTATAATACGCCAGTAACTGATATTAAACTATTATTTAAAATAGGATACAAGTTTAATACTGCAAGTTTAAACTCATTGGCTATTTAACTATTATAAATCGTGAATCACATAAAGCATAAATACTTTTTCAAATATATATGAATTGAATTGGGGAGTTCTAAAATAATTCGTTTAATTCCTTCAACTCCTGCTTTCCTAAATTATCAACTTAACTTGGGTACTAAACCAGTGAAAAGCTAATGCCACATTGAAAGCTAACTTGTGCAATCAAACGCCCCTTCAATCTTAAGGCCACTATGTGTCAACGCAAGCATATCTGAGCAACGGTTACGTTCCATTCATTAAGAATTTAGACAACACTATACAGAACGCATACTATCCTGATGAGAAAGTTCTCTGTCTGCACGTAATGAAAAGTCAAATACTTACCAAGCTTTAAACAGAACGCAATCCCATACTGGACTTGGTATGAAAGAACAAAGCCTTGTTCTCTCAGAGAAGGTCCAGCTGCCTCGGCTCGCAAAAGCAGAAATCGTTCTCGCTGAGTTCGGCTTACGAAGGGCAATAGTAAGGCGGAGTAGCGGAGAAGAGGCAGGCAGTAGTAATAGACAGGAGAGAAGGCTGGGATTTCCCCTTGCCACGTTGTGTCACTATCAATACCGCCACATGCTTTTGGGATGCATAATGAACAAATTCTAGTCTTTGCAGTATCAACAGAGCAAGCGATTGACATTCAAAGCCGATCAGCATAGCCTTGAGCGGGTTCATTCACCACTACTGAGCTAGCGGAGCAATGCATACAAATCACGCATACATGCTATCGCAGCCGGGTTATAAAACGACCGCTCTGTAGATTTCTAAACATCGAAGGTTCAAATGCTAACATTTTACGCAATTTCCAATTTCCCAGAAACTCCTTGAAAAATTCCTTTGGATTATAGAACAGGATGCAGGTTATTTTTTTGAATAGAATAACAAGTCTGCATTCTTTAATTTGGTACTGATATCCAACCTCAAGAAAAAAAAAACAGCTGATGTGGTACACTCACACGACTTTTTCTACCTATTATCATTTCTGCTGCCATCGAGTGCATTACAAATGCACTCGATTGCACTAATATGTAATACTGTTGACAGAACCACTGTGTCCAAACTACAATCTTGATAAACAAGTATTTTATTAAAATGAAGTGAATTCAACATAGCTGTCAAGAAAGGCCGGTTCTGGGTGAGAAATGAAGGGAGAGGAGTAATGAAAGATTTAATATGAGCGGTTGTTGCCGTATATCGTGGTTAATGAGATAAATCTCATTATCCACGCCATATATAAACACACGTCATTACCTTAAGAAGTGAAGGTAAACAATAAATCTAACTCTTATAAAAATATCTTATGTGATACATTCACATGACTTTTCTACCCTCTATCGTTTATTAGTGGGTATGCAAACTATTCTTACTAAAACTTATTATTCTATCTACTACATTTTAATCCAAACAAAACTTTGTGGAAATAGCTGCATTACACATTTCGTTAGGATACAAAGAGAACAGCGATAGTCGAATGTTTAACAACTGGACGCTATATGCTGGCCTTAAAATTCCCTACTTTTTCCATGGCATCGCGAGAAACAACTGAATGTTGACAGAACTTTAAGAGAACGAACAGAAATGAACAATTCGAACATTTTATAACAGATAACTCAGAGGTTGTTTCTGCCACAAAAAACTTATTTGAAATAAATTGTATGTTTTTAAGAGATCTACATTATTTTTGTAGTACGTTTTCGTTTATCGCTTAACCTTTACTAGTTATACAAAATTATACAAAAGTCCTTCCCAATGAAGAGGGCTTCGCACGCTATACCCAGAAAATTCAAGATATGCATTTTGTTTGCCATGGAAATATCTTTAACATGTAGCATTTTAATCAAAATCGTTTGAACCATTTTTTTATAAAATCAAAAAGTTAAAAAAATGTTCCCTGTTAGGGGTAGTATGGGGTGGGGGAAATATTCTTGAAAATGTTCGTGTCGCATCTTTAGAAGGTACTGAACCTAAATACTAAGTTTGATATTTATCCGACGTTTCGCTTTTGAGTTATGCTGTTCACAGACAGAGAGAGAGAGAGAGAGAGAGAGAGAGAGAGAGAGACAGAGCCTTTTCTAAAAATGTTTTTTTATTCATGGGCCTCAAAACATGTATTTTCGGTGAAATCTTGGTATCCAATTTTTTGGTGGAATGCAATACCTTCTCTGCGTACTGTGCCCGTGGTAGTGAAAATAAAAACGTATAACAAAACGCTACTTGCTTTAGTCTAAGGTTTTGGATATTATTATTATTATTATTATTATTATTATTATTATTATTATTATTATTATTATTATTCCTACTTTTACATATTCATTTGTTTGAAGTTCAAGCATATAAAACTCCTTCCGTACACTTTATTAACATTTTGATTGCGATCTAAAATTTTAAGGAAATAATATTTTTCACACCAAACAATTATCTCTTTCCAGGCGGTAACGTCTACGGCCGGCATTCGGAAGGTCCCGGGTTTAAATCCTATGCGTTGATTAATCTGACTGGGGTTTCTTCATGGTTTTCTTAGTCGCCAAGGTAAATACCGAATTGGATATTTAATACCACTATCAAGTTCCACTTTAAGTCTAAAACAACAGTAAAACAAGATGGTAATAGCGAATACTCTGCCTCTATTCACAAAGCAAGTAGACTGGGCGCACTCTAATGTGTCTGCCCGGCACATGTAGAAGAAGACACAGAGTTGCTATGCACTAAGGTCTAGTAGTATCGAAGCTGCCATCTGCCCGTCACGTATAGAAGCAGAGGTACAGTTGCCTAGCACTGAGGTCTGCCATACACCAATCCACGAGTTATCTCCGTCGCGATATGACCACGTAGTTAAAGCGACGTAAAATAAAATATAAGACAAAGATTTTCTCTTGACTATATCCCAGATTATAATACCTGAATTTTCCGTAATAAAGTTTTGAAATGTTTAATTTGATAAGGCAAAAAATTCAAATAAAGCCGCTTGTATTCAGTCTTATACTTCAATAGTTAATGGCTTTCATCTCGTGTAAAGATAATTATTTCGCACAACAGGAAGAGATTGATATATTCGTGTTTTTCATCTTAACAAACTACAGGGCATATGAAGGCGTTTGATTAATTCTGAGTCAGGCTTCCAGTGTATCAGGTTTTCCGAATTCGATCTTGCTGTACTGACCTTTCAGATATATGCAACCTTTTCCTCCTACCACGAACAAAGTTTAAGAATGGACTGCCAGTTGAGGCAGTATTTTTAACAATTAAATGATTTCAGTCAAATTATATAATATAAAATATATTAACAGCCCGCCTTAAAGCAATATGTGTATAATATAATACATAAAATGTATGTAACAGTCATTGTATTAATGTTTATATTATTGTGTACATGTTTAATAATGTTATGTGAATGTATTACGTAATTTAATAATGTGGGAGCTGTGAGAATAATAGGTTATAAGTTGCTAAAAATGAGGTAACAATGAGGTACCCTTGAGGCAATAATTAATTAGAAAGTTTAAATGCTACTAGTAATTCTTGGAGCAACAATAATGTAATTTTTGAGACCATTTATAAAATAACCAATCAATAACCAGAAAAAAGCTTAAATTAAATAACAATATTCTATTGGAGTAGGATTAGCCAATCAGAAACTGAAATAGAGCAAAATTTACAAATTCAGAAGTCATTTGCTAGCAGACAGCCTTCCTAACCGGACGCGAGACGCGTCCTCGAGAAGTTTATTACGTATCCAGTGTGAGACAAAAATAGTTTACGTGTTAAAAAGTGCAAGTAATTAATAAATAATCTCACAGCTCTCTATATCAGTGAAGTGTTATTTAATAGTATCAAGGATTAATAAATGGAGTGAAGTAAAATTATAATCTGTGTAAGCCTACATTCTTCAGCCGCAACACACCTTGTTAAGAAATTCATGTCTCTACAAATTAAACTGACGCAGCCGAGGCAAACAGAAATATATAAAATCTTTAAAGAAAACAATAAAATACACAAAGTTGATTCTTAAATATTGGGGCGCAGACCACCGGGTACCATACGTACGGTTGCAACCCCAACAGTCGTAATATAATACACCTTCAAATTGGCTTTCCATACGTGAAGCTAAAACCATTCTTCAAATTGGCGCCCAAAGCGTGGTGCAAATAATGTGATAATAAATCCCTTCTTCACAATCAATACAAGAGAATTGCTATACGTATCTCACGCTTAAAACACAGTATAGGTTAAATGGACGCATTGTTACCACATGTACTATATGTACTCTCGCAGCTCTGGTTCCCAGCTGCGATCGGTGTACCAATTTAGTGTCATCTTGTGAATGATACGTCATCAATAGTGAAATATCTGCGCTGCTATTTAAAGTAATTGTAAGACATTTAATTTTCACGTAATTTTGTCTCCTCTTTGTATTTTTAGTACTTCAAAATATGATTTTACAAGCATAAAAATATATACTATCAAATAAGTCGGAGATATAAACTGATAAAAGCTGTAATTTGGTATCACCACTGTTTAACCTTGACAAAATTACATTCAACGTGAATAGGATGTTTTCAAACGCTTCCATATGTAATCAGATTTTATATGTCATGACATCTCTGAAGAAGAATCGGGGGATGTCTCCCCCCAAATAATACTTCCAGACGCAGACAAAAGTTTCATTAGAGCTCCTAAATGTTACCTGCGAAACAAAATTAAAAAGTACATGACTCTATAGTGGAACATCTGGACCACAGTCCAGAAAGGAAGCGTTATAAGAGAAATATGTTTTCCTGAGATCCAGCATCAACTCCAGAGCAAAATTCTGTGCCGAACTTTGTGCTTACTCAATTCCTATCTGGTATTTAAAATAAGTACTGTGCCGCTTCTAACCCCCCCTCTGGGCGTTGGACACGTTGCCAGCACAGTAATACCTAGGAATATTATATTATGAATGACATAGCTGTGGTAGAACGGCATAAGGTCGTCCACGGCTACTATTGGCTGCCTTGTGTACATCACCAATCACAGCGGTCTCCTAGAAGTGTGAAGGAACATAAAGCTCCCGGGCAGGAACAGCCGGCAGTCATCTACGAGAGACCAAGGGAGCAGACCGCCAGAGCACCTAGCTCTGCTTTTGACTTCGACGAGATTTTGGCGTACTTCTACCAAGGGTAAGATTTCGGCCATTTCAAAATTCTATCACGTATTTTCGGTAAGCAATTCAAAATTTACTCTTTTACCCTTGGTGCTAAATTCTTTAATCTCGCGGGAGAAACATTCTTGAATACGTGATTTTGTACTCATACTGCACTTGCAGGTTAAGAAAATAAAATACTTGTAACGAATCAGAAATTATTGTAATACAAGCTAAACATCGTAACGAAAGGCGAAAGGGAAAACACGAGAAACTTTGTACTTGAAACATTTAACCTTAAGGGCGCTAAATGTTAAAGAAATTGCAAGCTTCATTTAAATTTACAAGAGTGTTAAAAATACAAGAAGTTTATCTGCAATAAACAGTTACTATATCTGTGTGAATATTTTAAACCTAGCTCCTACACCAATCCACGCCTCTGGGCTAAGTAAATATTTCAAGCATGATAGTTGAATGGGCCAAGTAGCTCCATGCTATATGCTTACTGTGTAATTGCAAGTTAATAATTTCTTGTTATAATGCATTGCATAAAGTTACTGGTACGGTAACATAATTTTTAAAAAAATATCAGAGCATAATTTCCAAATACTTTATTACCATTCATTACCTTACACCTTACACTACTTCTCTACATAGTCACTACGTTATTCAAGCACTTGTAACGGGAAACTTTTGCCTTTGTCAAAGAATGATGCCGCCTACCATGAAAGCCAAGTATGCACTTCTTGTTTCACATCATCGCCGTTGAAATGTTTTCCACCAAGGAATTTCTTCAGATGAAGAACAGATAAAACTATTGGCTTCGCGAATGTTTTCTTCCACAGCTTGCATCAAATCATCCGTGATCACTGACCGTCAGCCGCTCTGCAACTCACCATACACATTTTCACGACTTTCGTTAAACCGTCTAACCTACTTCCTCAACATTCCATCACTCATTATTGTTTCCCCATAAACCTCACACAATTGACGATGAATGTTCGCTGGCGTAACATTTCTCGCATTTAGAAAACGAATCACTGATCTGACTTTACAGTCGACGGGTAGTTAGATTGTTTTGAACGTTTAGAAACGCTCTAACAACAGGAAAACACAAACTAACGATCGCTGACAACTGCGTCTGGCTTCCTGATGAACGGAGGAAGTGATCGTGCATGCTAAAAATGCCGACGCAGCGCTGCAGTGGCAAAATACGAGGGCGGATCGAAAAGTAACACACAATAGTTTTTTCTGCCTTGGTATTGCAGCTGGAATGTTGCAATTTCATACAGATATAGTTTAAAGTTTTAACTACAGAGGGCATTTTTGTTTCATGCGCAGCTCTAGCGAAGGAAGCGTGAACTACGCAACAAAAAATGGCGCGCATGTTACTGTCGTCCACGTGTGAAAAGCAGAGAGGCGTGGCTCGATATTTATGGGCCAAAGGACATAAAACGATTGATATTCACAGGGACATGCGTGGCGTGTATGGGGATGATTGTATGGACCGTAGCAATGTCTTCAGGTGGTGTGCATTCTTCTTAGAGGGTCGTGTGAAACTTAGTGATTCACCACGCTCAGGGAGGCCGGTAACAGCTGCAACTCTGCAGAATGTCAGAGGCATTGAGACGGCAATTTTGAACGACCGCTGTGTGAAACTGCGAACCTCATCGCAAAAGCTCAACATTTCCTATGGTGCAGTGTATGGCATTGTTCATGACACGTTGAAGTTTCGTATAGTGCTCGCCGGTTGCCTAAGAACCTGACAGACAACCACAAGGGCCAGCGAATGATGACGGGCTTGGATCACCTAACGCGGTACACCGCAGAAGGGCATGACTTTCTGAAAGGAATCGTCACTGGTGATGAGTCGTGGGCATGCCACTACACGCCCGAGACCAAGCAGGAAGTATGGAGTGGAAATATGCTGGTTCCCCAGTGTAACTCAATCAGCTAGGAAAATGCTTGTGACGTGTTCTGGGATATGCATGGTGTTGTATTGGTGGAGTTTGCTGAACACGGGACCACTGTGAATGCTGCAGCCTACATGAAAACTTTGGTGAAGTTTCGGCGTGCCCTTCGTGACAAACGCCACAACATGAATGCTGACAATGCTCGCCCCCACGTTGCTGCTGCTGTTCGTCAGAAAATCACCAAATTTGATTTGGAGGTGCTCCAGCATCCACCAAACAGTCCAGACCTTGCACCGTCGGACTTTCATCTGCTTGGTCCCATGAAGAAATTCCTGGCCGGCCAACGCTTTGCAACAGACGCGGAAGTGAAATCAGCAGTCCGCAGATGGCTATACTCCAAGGAAATGGACTTGAAACTGGTATCACGATGGGAGAAATGTTTTGAGAGACTTGGTGACTATGTCGAAAAGTGGGTAAAAGGTGTAAGTTCATTTGTGATTTTTGTTGTTGTTGTTGTTTTAACTATTAAACTTTTTTGTAAAAAAATTATGTGCGTTACTTTTGGATCCCCCCTCGTATTAAAACGGTACTCACTTTAAAAATACTCCTCGTGTATCCAGGACAATCACCTGTGACAATAACTGGCAAATTCTCTGGTGTATGAAAGGAACGTGTTATTCTCACTTTTTAACATTCATTCATCACATCTTTAATAATCTTTCATCATAATGTTCAATCTGTTTGTTAACAGTATGCAACTGTCAAACTACAACCCTAATATGATCTTCACAGTAGGGTTTCTTTTCTGTTTTCTGGAAATTCAATAATATTAATAATACTTCCAGACTCTGGGAAGGACGGGGAATAATCGCGCAGCCGGGAATCTGAATTTAGAAGTAGCATGCCAAACACCAGGCCACAGAGGCAGTCTGTTGCAGCAAGTTGGGTTTTGAGAGCTGAAACAAGCAACGTTTCAGGACCAGTGATACTTCGAATGTCGTAATTGAACATTTCTCTGCTGCAGTTTGTTTCTTTGTATTTTATAGGCGAGCTCGACTGAAGTGCATATAAATTGGAGTGAAAGTTGCACTTTTACAACATTGCATCTTGGTGCATAAAGTCTACAATGTGTGTACCTTGAAGCATAAAAGAAAGGAAACGCCTCACGAGACAGACTGTTCAAGAGTTTGAAAAACCGGTTTATCTTACATCAAAGGACATGACCGCATGTTGATGGAATTAGGTTAAGTGAAGTGAGACTTCAAACTGGTATTTAATTATGCTCCAGTACCTACTGTATCAAGCTGACATCGCCTTTGTGGTAACATGTGCCATTTTGTAGTCGTTGTTTAGACTATTCGCCAACGAGATCTGCATCACCGAACAACTTGTAAACTAACCTTCAAAACTACGAAAATAATATCTGAAGAAGCTGATAAAGACGTAAGCAAAAAGTGTAGCATCTTTAATTCTCAGTTGCAAACAGTTTACATATTTTAAATTGTGTTAAAGAAGGCTTAAGTGGAATAAGACTGACAAAGTTTAGTCCAGTTATAGGTAACAATTTAGATTTCATTGTTTCTACATCTCTGACATGAAATAACTATAATATGCAAAACAAATGGCTGATCCAAGCGGCATGGCCGAGGCGGTAACGTCTGTGGCCAGCAGTCGGGAGGACTCGAGTTCAAATCCCGTGGATCAACCACTCTCACTGGGTTTTTTGCATGGTTTTCCTCGTCACCAAGGTAAATACTGGACTGCATATGTAATACCACGGTCCAAAGTCCACCTTAAGCTTAAAACAGCAAAAATTAAAAATAGATGCTAATAGCGAATGTGCAGCCACCTATCCACCGATAATGAAAGCAGGTAGATTGGATGGCATCCAAATGAAACCTTCTCAGCACATATAGAAGCAGAGATACAGTTGCTATGCACTAAGGTCTCTGTGTGCATATGTCAAAGCTGCCATCTACCCGTCGCAGAAGTAAAGGTGCAGTTGCTATGCACTAAGGTCTCTGTGGATACATGACGAAGCTGCCATCTGCTCGTCGCAGAAGCTGAGGTAAAGCAGCTATGCACTAAGGCCTCACTGGACACGTGTCGAAGCTGCGATCTGCCCGTCGCAGAAGTAAAGGTGCAGTTGCTGTGTACTAAGGTCTCTGTGGATACATGACGAAGCTGCCATCTGCTCGTCGCAGAAGCTGAGGTAAAGCAGCTATGCACTAAGGCCTCACTGGACAAGTGTCGAAGCTGCGATCTGCCCGTCGCAGAAGTAAAGGTGCAGTTGCTGTGCACTAAGGTCTCTGTGGATACATGACGAAGCTGCCATCTGCTCGTCGCAGAAGCTGAGGTAAAGCAGCTATGCACTAAGGCCTCACTGGACAAGTGTCGAAGCTGCGATCTGCCCGTCGCAGAAGTAAAGGTGCAGTTGCTATGTACTAAGGTCTCTGTGGATACATGTCGAAGCTGTCAACTGCAGAGTTGCAGTTGCTATCATTAAGGCCTCCGCGGACACGTACCGGAGCTGCCATCTGTAGGTTGCAGAAGCAGAGGTACAGCAGCTATGCACTAAGGTCTCTGTGGACACTATCGAAGCTGCCATCTGTCCGGTATGTGTAGAAGCAGAGGTGCAGTTGCTATGCATTAAGGTCTGTGGACACGTGACAAAGCTGCCAACTGCCCGTCACGTATAGGAGCTGAGGTACAGTTGCTTAACACTAAGGCCTCCGTGGATACGTGACGAAGCAAGTGTTATGGCACAGGGATGAGACCTAGAAGACTAACTGTTCGCCACACACCGAGCCACGAGGTATCTCCTAACAGATCCGTCGCGATCTCTATGAACACGTGACGAAGCAAGACGATGTGGTACAGGGATGAGACCTAGAAGACTAACTGTGCACCACACACCGAACCACGAGGTATCTACTAACAGATCCGTCGCGATATGAACACGGAGTTAAAGCGACGTAAAATAAACAGAGAAAAAAGAATGACGTGAAATCTTTAAGCGAGACTAAATGTCGAAAACTGCCAAAAAAGAGACATTTATGCAATCTTAAAACTGTTATTAGGTATTATAACTGGAGCTCGGCGCAATACACTAAAAACTTTAAATAGTCATGCAAATAGGCACTACATGTGAAGTAAGTTTATTTTAGGTGTTGTATTGTAGTTCAAATGTTGGGGAGCCGAACTTGAAGTAGTTGCAACCGCACGTATGGTAGAAAGTTTCCGGTAACCTTCGCCCCAATGTTTGCTTTTAACTTACTTTATATATATATATATATATATATATATATATATATATATAAAGCCTCGGCTGCGTCAGTATTTTGTAGAGACATGTTTCTCTTTGCAGGGAGTGGTGCGGCTAAAGAATGTAGGCTTACACAAATTATAATTTTTGTTTCACTCCTTTTATTAATATTTGATACGATTAAATAACACTTCACTGATATAGAGAGCTGTGAGATTATTTATTAATTATTTGCACTTTTTTTAACTCGTAAACTTTATAATATTCTCGTCTCACACTGAATACGTGTTAAACTCTCGAGGAGGCGTCTCACGTCCGGTTAGGAACGCTGTCTACTAGCAACCGACTTCTAAATTTCTATAATTTGCTCTATTTCAGTTTCTGATTGGCTAATTCTACTCCAATAGAATACTTTTATTTTACTTTCAGGTTTTCTGGTGGTTGATTGGCTATTTATAAACTGTCTCAAAATTACATTATTGTTGCTCCAAGAATTACCAGTAGCCATATTAAACTTTCCAGTTCATTATTGCCTCAAGGTTACCTCATTGTTACCTCATTGTTAGCAAACTTTTGATCTATATTCTCACAGCTCCAACATTATTAAATTACGTAATACATTCACATAACATTATTGAACATGTACATAATATAAACATTAATACAATGACTGTTACGTGCATTTTATATATTATATTATACACATATTGCTTTAAGGTGGGCTGTTATTATATTTTATATTATATAATTAGACTGAAATCATTTAAGTGTTAAAAATACTGCCTCACATGTTCAAAGAAAGCACTACCAATAATGATTAGCACTGAAGTAGGCATAGTCATTTATTAATTTACTACTTAAAAACATTTTGACATGATAGTGAGGTAAAGAGGAATAGCCATACCCCATATACCATTTATTAAATTTACTAAATCTGCACTCTTGAGTTACTATGCGTTTTTATGACATATCCTGTCAACTCTAGTGAATCCAGAATACTTTCTAGTTTGTTTAAGTAATTTCAGATAAATTAATACTTGTAATTTTGATGGAGAAGGTAATGCAATAATTTATATTCCAAATAGAAAATTAAGGGAATACAGTTCTATCCCCTGAACAAATAAGTACACCTGAGAAACATGCAATCTAAGTTCAATTTCCAGTGTTGCTTTGAAAGAAACACTTTACAACTAAATATTCTTCTATGTTTTCGATGGAGAAACATGCTCATAGCACTTCAGTAGCAAGAAAGAAACTGAACTAATCAATAATTAAGCAGCGACTTACATAATAAAACCACGTGTTTTGTTTTGCATTGTTGGAAAGGAATGAGGGTATTAAAAGCTTCCTCAGGCATATTGTCAACAATGGCTCATTGGCTTTGAGCGCAAAATATTAATTGCAATACCGAAGTTAACATCACATTAACAAATAATTAACCGCCAATAACAAAACTAATGGAACTGCAGTAGACGAAAACCTTGGTTAAGGTTCTCATTACAAAAACAAAAAGCCATAATAGGGCCTTAAGAAAAGCACGCACTGTGAAAATAGGCAATTATAGGCACTATAAAATTCGCATACGAGGCGACACTGAAAAGTTTTAGAAAATCAAACATGGATTAGTTTAAAAAAATGAAAATTATTTTATTATTTTTCAAAATATTGCCCTTCAACATCAATAAATTTTTGCATTCCATGAAACCAGTACTTAAAGCAATGATGCCACTCTTCCTGAGGCACTTCAGAAACCAGGTTTTTACAATGTTCCACTGCTTCATTTGATGACGAAAAAGTGATTCCACAGATTTTATGTTTAATTTTTGGAAACAAAAGAAATCGCAAAGTGCTAGGTCAGGGCTGTATGATGCTGACCTTTAGAGCATCCAGATACTCAGTTGTTAGTTTTGCTGTGTGCGACGATGTGTTGTCATAAAGTAACACTTTTCCTTTTGGGCGTTTTCATGAACTTTTTAAAAACTTTAAGGAAAACGACATTTGTGTACCTACCAATCGGCAGTAACGGTATGTCTATCTTCTAATGCTATAGTAGTAATATGTCCCGTTAAAAAAACCCAAAAAACTAGCGAGCATCATCTTACCAGCACTGCAAATCCGTTGACTTTTGTAGGCTTAGGTTCTGTTCGAAAGACCCATTGAGCTAATTGACTTTCTTTGCAGGATCAATTACAATAAATCCAGATCCATCACCAGTAATGATATTCCAAACCAAATTGTAAGTACCGCCTTGGAATTTTTCCAGTTTTTCTGCACCAATCAATGCATTATTTTTGATCGGGAATCAGTTTATGTGGAATCAATGGACAACAAAGAATGTTTTGGATTTGACTCATACCAATGCTCAATGTTGCCCAAATAAATTCATAGGATGTCCGTCGATCTTGTTCAAGCATTTTTCGAACAGCGGCAAAGTTTTCATCAGTAACATCAGTTCTTGGGCGTCTTTCACGAAATTATCACTAATAAATAAATAAATAAATAAATAAATAAAGAAAGAAAGAAAGAAAGAAAGAAAGAAAGAAAGTAAAGATCTCGAATACGCTTTAACAATTATAAACTGTTGCCTTAAATGGGGCTTTTTCGCCAAATGCATTTCTAAGCCGATCTTCACATTGTTTGGGCTTTTAGCACGATTTAAATCATAAAAAATCAGCCCGGAAGTATTCTTTAGTCAAATTCATTTTTGGGTGAACACAAAATCTTTAAATCATGATAATTAACACACTATTATTGAACACCTCAATAAACTTGTAAAACATTAGAAAGTAGGCGTGAAATATAGAGAGATTTCATTTGCTTTTAGAAGCATGGCATTCTAAAAACCTTCGATATCGCCCTCGTATTTTACCCCAGTAACCATGAAACATATTTATATACCTATACAAAACCTACGATTCTAAACAGGAACAATACTTAAGGTATTAAAAATCATGCATAAACAGCTAAATATGGCACGCATGCCATAAAGGTTGCAAAGGATATAATGCCATTACCGCCACCTAAACAGTTTAGTTCAAGTTATCTGCAAAAATAAAAACTGCTCAGCTAAAATTCCTACCGTAAACGTCATCTCACCGCTTTCTAAGCAACCACCTTCTATAGGGTCTTTCAACAAGAGTGTCCTATCTTTAACATGTGATAGCTGCCGTTGTTATTGAGTTACTGCAGTCATTTTTTTATGTGGTTACAGTTGTTATTGACAAATATCCATGGAACGTTAGAGCATTCAGCAACGCGTAGAATTTGTGAAAATTTGTTATCAAAATGGATCATCTGTTCGCCAAACCTTCCGTGTATTGCGTGAAGTTTACGGTGTGCATAATCGTCCCTGCGAGAGAACGATTCGGCGTTTGATCGATAAATTTGAAAGAAGTGGTTCTGTCAGCGATCAAAGAACGCCTGTACGTAGTCGACGTAAGCGCTCCAACGAAAACATAGAGTGTACGCGAGAACGGAAACAAATCAATTGCTCGTCGAGTGCAAGAATTGGGGCTTTCGCCGGCCACAACTTGGCGAATTCTGCATCTGGACTTGAAGTTTCACGCTTACAAAATGGTGTTAACTCAAGAACTAAAGCCCAAAGACCATAGGTTGCGCTGTGTTTTCGCTGACTGGACTATGGAGCAATTGGAAGCTGACCCGAATTTTTGTCGAAAAATCATCTTCAGCGACGAAGCCCACTTTTGGATGGATGGTTGGTTGTGTTAACAAACAAAATTGCAGCTATTGGAGCAATCAAAATCCAATGCAGATTCAAGAATGACCACTTCATCCCCAAAGGTTACTGTGTGGTGTGGATTTTGGTGTGGTGGAATCATTGGTCCATATTTTTTCCAAGATGAAGATGGAGAAGCTCTAACTGTCAATGGAGAAAGATACTGGGCTCTTATAAGGACTATTTTTGGTCTCAATTGGATGGTATGGATCTCAGAAACATCTGGTTCCAGCAAGATGGTGCCTCATGTCATACTGCTCTCGAAACAATCTATCTTTTGAAGGAGAAGTTCAGAGATTTCATCATTTCCCGTGGTCGTGATGTTAACTGGCCGATGGATTACTTCTTGTGGGGTTATGTTAAATCTCGAGTTTATGTCAACAAGCCAGAAACAGTAAATGATCTTATGAATAACATCACGCGTGTTATTCGTGAAGCTGGACCTAATTTACGTTCTTCTGTCATTGAAAATTGGCTCAACCGTATACGCGCAACCCAACGAAGTCGCGGCGGTCACTTAACTGATGTTCTCTTCCACACGTAATGACATTAATTATGTTTCAAAATAAAAAAGAAATAAAGCTCTATCATTTATAGAACATGTTTTATTTAAGTTCAAAGATAGGACACTCTTGTTGAAAGACCCTATATATGACTAAAATGAAGAGTTTCATTCGTATATACAATGGTTATTTAGACCATAGTTGTTTACGTCATATACAATGGTTATTTAGACCATAGTTATTTACGTCATATACAATAGTTATTTACGTAACTGTATAGGGAAGTTAGTTTTTTCAGGACGAGTAAAATGTTTACACTGAGGCCGGAATATCGAAACGAGTCGTGAAAAAACACTTTAAAGGGTTACGTACAAGATTTTGTTTCGTAGTATGTCGAAATACTTTACATATTGGTAGAATATTGTACTGTATTCCAACTTTAATTCTAAATGCTGCTACAATAGGTGAAGGGCTATAAGTAACTAGATGTTATGTTAGACATAGTCGCAGTTATATGTTTTATATACTGATATGAGTTGAAGTACCTAATATATGCTGGTAACCTTGGAGCTAGTCGTGTAGTGGCGCCTTTGTCGGTGTAACTACCAACTATTTAAACGTATTGTTGACTATGACACTGCAGAAAGTTAGTAGTGTTATGAAAAGAAACATTTCTGTAAGTAAATCAATTAAGGTGAGTATTAAGTAATATTCAAGCTTTATAATTAATATAAAAACGTGAAATAATGCGATACGGAAGAAAAATGCTTCTCATAGTAGATTTATCACTATGTATTGATATGCCGGTGTTGGAGTACATAATAACTGAACGGAAAATTTTAATTTAACATATGGTTTACAGACGGAAAAACATGAAATTCGAGATACTAGGAAACAAACAATATTTTAAGTTATTTGGGATCAATGTAAAAACATTAAACTTAACGTATTTTAAAATATACGAGCTACGTACCTGTCATATGCAAAATATATCAAAGTAAAAATGATTACAATACCTGATTTGATACGTCACAGCAAGCTTATACTCTTTCTCATATACTTTCCTGAATTGTTGCGGAATTAAAAGATATTCCGCAGTCTTCGCTTCCTTTCTAATTTAAACTAGAATTTCATCCAAAAGCTCAAAGCTTTCATCCCCCTATTGTTATCAATAAGTAAACAGATTCACTTGGAACGCAATAGACACTGTTAGACAAACAGTTCTGCCATTTGTATTTTAACTTATTTGTAATATAAATTATAATTTATGATGCACAGGATTGCAAGAAACGTATTCAGTTCGTGCAATTGTTTGTGTCACTTGTGCCACAAATCTAGAATTGCACACTAGTTGCATAAATTACTATTTTAGTTTTCTTTGGGGGGCAGTGTTATTAATTGGGATTTTCTCTTTAATTTTGTATATAATATTTGTATTTTAAGTATATTTTTAAAAAATAATACTGCAACTGACATTTTGTACTTTTGAATACTTCAAAAGAAAGAAATAAAAAAACAAAAGTATACAATTTGTACCTGAAAGGTAAACTGTAGCCATATTTTAGGAGAAGTTTTGCTCTAAACATTGGTAGTTCTGTTAAGAATGGCAGCTTCTACATGATTTCTTTCTTTGCAAGCATATGAGAGCTTTTTCCCTTCATTTTTGCTTTAAACAACTTTTTGTGTGAATGGCATTTTCTAGTACAAATGGCCCGTTTTCTCAGAAACTTTTGAAGGTGAATAAATGAATGAATTAATGAAAACTATTTTGTCCCTGAAGGGCTTCAGCCTTCTCTTGCGAGGTGGAGCTCGTTTAGAACTCATGTGGAGCTAATCCGCATAATTGGAGCTATTGTCTCACTTTGTTTTTGAGATTTGTCGCTTATGCCCATTCACTAACTCACTCCCGCACCACACTCACTTTCCACTTCTTGGCAACGGTCACTAGGGGCGGTATTCATAGTCGATCTCGGTTCGGACAAACTTGCTACTTCCCGTGTACTTAGAGCGGACCATCGATTTTCTTATTCATTAACCGGGACTTGACCAAATTTTGGGCTACCTCAAAGGGGTAGATAAAAGACAGATCATCTTTGCAAAATGGATAACTAAGGAGTGATGGTCGTGGCTGCTGTGCATAGAATTCACTAAATGAGGAAAACTCTCTACCAAGATTAGACATAATTGGAAACTTAAGAAATATATACAGGCTGAAGAAGTTAAAGTGAGGTGATAAGCCCCACGTATGTGCGTCACTTTGAAGATGTTATGCTCTTCAAACTTCTGGGGATGATGAAGTTTGAATTTTAATTTAAACTGCCCACATAATGAAGATACACTTTGAAGTCAGTTGATGCTTGTTGCTTGGGACGCCAAACTTTGAAATGGTGGAGATGATGTTTGTGTTACGTAATGTTACACAATGTTGCGCAATGTAATTTTTACGCACAAACTTGAAGATTTTTGTACTTAATTTGCTGCTTTGGGCGTAGGTTTCAATTAATTAAGCTTACGTAATATTATTTAAATCTTCCTCGGCTACTTCAGACGAACTATAGAGACATAAGGTCTTGTTCAGGTCGTGATATGAAAAAATTACAGACATCACAGAATTACTTTTAAATTTCACTTCTTTTTATTTCTTTATACTTGCACATATATAAAACACTGCACTTTATAAAAGAAAACTGTGAGAAACTTTACACATTCTTAATGTATTTACTATAAAATCTTGCTCGTGACTTTTCCATCTGCACGCTATGAAACCTGGTCCGCGACCGACTGATCTCAACGGTAAAAACCTTAAAGCTTCGGTATTGCCAGTCTCTTATTGGCTAAATCTTGTCCAATAGAACTTAAGCATTCAAACTAAAACTTTTCTTTACTGTTGATTGGTTAATTCAAAACTGTAAGCGAAACTACGTCATTACCGATCTTTTCATGACCGGTACTTTTCAAAATTCAAAACACATTATTGTCACAAAGTTACATTATTACCTCATTGTTAACAACCTAAAACATATTATTCTCACAGTTTTTGCACTATTAGAGTATATAAACATTTACATAACATTAATAAATACGTTTAAAATAAAAAATAAGTATTTGCAATGACTTACATACAATTTAAATAATAATTATATACATATTGTTTTCAAGGTGGGCTGTTATTGAATTTAATTATAATAAAAATACAATTAATATTATTCAGGCATTAAAATACTGCCTCAAGGTTTAGTAAAGCAAAATTTAGAAGACTGATAGAGCTGATTAATCCTAATCTATATGAGAGAGACGATAACCGAGGCTTGAATATCTCATTGGATACACTAATGCTAACAGCACTTACGTATTACGTAAGCGAAGGGTATCAAGCTGACCTTAATCAGGCTCAGTAAGCCGCATTATAACTCTCTCGGATACCATTGCTAGACTTGCGCCTCGTTAAGCCGGAATTACAATAAACTTTACTTAACAAGACGGGACTTAACACGAGGTTAAGAAATGCTGCTAAGGTAAAGGTCTAATTAGGATGCACTTAACGTAACGGAATGAAACTTTATTGGTTGTTCTTTTATTAATTCATGCTACTGCTTCACGCCAATTGGTTCATTACCATACGGGAAGGAAGTTTGCCACTGCTAAATTCTTAAGTTATGTTGGTTAAATTAAGTAACTTAAGTCAACCCTAATACAACGTGTATGACCACGTTACAGCACAACTTTTTCATCGTGGCAAGCTTATCTGTATGCGCAGTAGTTGGACCAGTCCATTTATCTTCTGGGAGGGGGTTGGGTCAGTATAACAGAGCAATAGGCGCGTACACAACGTGAGATAAGGTGACATCACCACGCATTCCAAGTGTTTGTTCTACGCAAGGGAAATATTGCTAGCCGTTCTTCCCCCACTCTAGACTACCTTCTCCTACTCTGCGTTTCTGCCTTTTCACGATGAAAAAAATCGATCTGTACGTCGCATTGAGTAAAGTAACTTAGGTTAAGTTCATAGTAATTCAAGCTTTACTTACGTTTTCCCGGTGAGGAGAGGAGGATTACAACGGCCCGGAAGGTTTATGATATATATTATTTCCACATAATTAATACCGCACAATATATTATTTGCTTAAGATCCAAAGTGAGATGCATTTTAATATATTACAGCAAATATTGTATGCTATTCACATTCAATTTCATTCTGTAATTTTAAGGTTAAAGTTAATATTCCAGCTAGTTAAATTATTATTGAAATGATTAACAATGTTATGAAACTGTATATTTGCTGGATAAGAACGTTTCCAAAACGGGAGGGGTGAAAATATGTTAGAATCATGAACAAACCTACATATTATCTCCCTTCATGCCTCCTTTTTGGGGGAGGGGTTCGCATTTGTCGAAACCGATTTGTTTTCAATAATATCCATTTTTACTTTCTGTACTACGTATAGTAAGTAGGGGAAGTATTGTATTCCCCCCCAAAATTCGATACCGAGAGTTCACCTGAAATATATGTTTGAGACCCCCTGAATCCAAAAACAGCATTTTTGGAAACATGTCCGTGTGTGTGTCTGTCTGTGTGCCTGTGAACAGCATAACTCAAAAACGAACAGTCGGATAAACACCAAACTTGGTATTTAGGTTCAGTATCTTCCAGAGATGCGACACGAAGGTTTTCAAGAAAATCCCCCCACCCCAGATTACTCTTTACATGGAACATTTTTAGAAAATTTTAATTTTCTCAAAAATGGCTCAAACGATTTTGATTAAAATATCATATGTTTAAGATATTTTCATGACAAATAAAATGTATATCTTGAATTTTCTGGGAATGTCTCCAAAAGTATCCTTCATTCTGAACAACTTTTGCATAACTGGTAAACTATAAGAGATAGACAAAAGTTTACTACGAAAAAAATGTAGATCGCGTTAACATACATAATTTATGTCATATACATTTTTTTTGTTGAGTGAACCATTTTTGAGATATTCCTTGCTATTCGCTTAAATTTTTTAATACTTGTTTTCTCAAATGGGAATTCGTTATTTATTTTTTTGTCTTGGATATGCAAAGAGTTATAATCTGTGGCAAAGGGAATGGTGCTGCACCTAGCAACCAGCTATTAAGAGATATGTATGTGCTTAAAGGCTACTGTATTTCCATATTGCCCTTGTAAATATATTTTCCCCTTGCATCTACAAGAAAATTAGCAATAAGATAGAGTCTGCAAATGTTTATCTCGATTAACATGAAGTAGATGGAGAATAAGCGTTTGTAAAAATAGTTTGTACAAGAGTAGAGAAAGTCATGTGAGTGTAACACATCAGATTGTTTAAAAATAAAACAGGCTTCTCCAACTGATTTAGTGCACGCTTCTTGGTTGCCTCCACTTTCTATTGAAGAATGAGCACTGAACTGAAGAAAAAATGGCTGTGAAACTATCATGGAAAGTTATAAACTTGGAGTATCAGTGGTTAGTTTACTGCATGTGCACAACTACCTTTCTTTGTCGTGTAACATTTTCTCCTTGCTGGTCCACGGCCTTTCTTCGTTCGAGGCTTTTTATCGCCTATGAATGTCAAAAACTTGGTCGACCTTTGGTCCATACCAAATGAGTGTAGAGATAGACCAAGGTGAAATCTATGAATACGCCACTAGATGTTCACACACGTCGCTTGCTGTCTCTCCAGTCACTGCAGTTCCTTGCTGCCCTCGTCCAGTGCACCTCTACTGCTTTCTTAAGGATGTCGGCCTATCTCCTTCGGGTCTTCCTCGGCGTCCCGTTCCGATATGTTGTCACCACATACTATGTTATTGAAAATAGCCAAATTAAATTTTAGAATGTAAAAAGGAAGAGGATACAACTGTTGTTGTGGATCTACTTTGGTATTAATAGTTGTTATTTAAAAAAATTGCTGACAAATTTAGATTCAAAAGATGGTATAATTGAGAAAAAAATCTGATGTGCTGCACTCACATGACTTTTTCTACTCTTGTACAAACTATGTTAACAAACGCTTATTCTCCATCTACTTCATGGCAATCGAGATAAACATTTGCAGAAACTATGTTATTGCTAATGTTCTTGTAGGTGCAAGGCAATATGGTAGGCTTTAAACGATAGTCAAATGTTTTAAGAGCTGGTTGCTATGTGGAGTATTCCATTCTCTTTGCATGTCCAGGACATAAAAAAAAAGAATAAGGAATTGTCATTTGAGAAAAAGCATAAATTGTGTGTTTAACGAGATCTACAATTTTTTGTCTATCTCTTGCGGTTTACCAGTTATGCAAACCTCATTCAGAATGAAGAGGTCTTTTGAGGACATTCCCAAAAAATTCAAGTTATATATTTAATTTTGCATGAGAATATCTTAAACATATGATATTTTAATCAAAATCGTTAGAACCATTTTTGAGAAAATCAACATTTTCGAAAAAAAGTATTCCATTTAAAGGGCAGTTGGGGTAGGGGATTTTCTTGAAAATCTTCGTGTCGCATCCTTGGAAGATACTAAGCTTAAATACCGAGTTTAGTATTAATCCGACTTTTCGTTTTTGAGCTATGCTGCTTAGACAGACACACAGACGAACAGGTTTCAAAAAATGCTTTATTTGGATTCAGGGCACCTTAAAACATGTGTTTACGATGAAATCTCAGTGTATTTTTGGGTGGAATACAATTTTTCCCCTACTTATTATAAGTAGCAGAGAAAGTAAAAATAGTATATTTCTTAGTAAACAAACTTACAAATTTACCAGATAAAAGAGATACTGAACTTACAAGGTATGCATGTATAAGGGGCGTCCACTTCTGTTACTTTTCTACATAGTCAACAGGTTTGTTTAAGCAGTTTTGGAGACGTGACATAAGTTTTTCCAAGCCAATGTTGTACCAGGTCGGGTCCTGTGCTCGCAACCAGCTGTTCACTCATTTGACTTCATCATCGGTGTTAAAAGTGCTTACCTTTGAGTTGGAGGAACATGTGTAAATCACTTGGGGCAAGCTGCGGTGAATACGGAGGATACGAGAAAACTTCCAAGTTGAATCTTGACCCAGGCGGAGCTCAGAAGATTCAACTGGGAAGTTTTCTTGCATCCTCCATATTCACCAGAGCTTGCCCCAAGTGATTTTCATATGTTCCCCTAACTCAAAGGTCATCATGGAGGTAGGCACTTTATCACCGTGACGAAGATGAATCAGAAGTACACAGCTGGTTACGAGCACAGGACCCGACCTGGTACAACACTGGCTTGGAAAAACTTGTGTCACGTCCCCACAAATGCTTGGAAAAACATGTTGACTATGTAGAAAAGTAACAGAAGGATTGTACAATATAAATAAAATTAATTCAACATGATCAATTGTCTATAATGTTTTTATATGAAATAGGGAATTTTACTTATTGGACGATCCTCGTATATCCTGTAAAAATTTCAGTTGGTAAATTTGATACAGTTCATTCAACAGTTTCTGAGATAATGGGTCTGCATTTAGCAGATTTAACTTTGGAGGGATAGAAGTTTTAATCTCCCCTTAAGGTAGTTTTCTATAATCCTTCAAAGCAATGTCTTGTAGGATTTGAAAAATAAAGAAATGCTGGTACAAGAATATACTTCTTCTTTCTCTGTTTACCCTTCTCGTATTTAGGACTTACACTCCCCAGGACCTACAAGTGACTATCTGAGTTTAGAGGCTGTCGAGGAGCAGACATTTTGGATCAGATAGAATATATTTAGGATGGATGATCAGCCCGATGTCTGGTATGGGAGGAAGGAAGTAGATGATATGAAATGATGGTGAAATGGAAGGTGATGATGGTGAACAATTGGTGGAATGAATGACGGGGGAAACCAGAGAACCCGGAGAAAACCGGCCTAGAAAGCCGATCCGCCTGGAATCGTACGCGGGCCGCCTTTGTGAGAGGCGAGCGGTCTAACCACTTGACCACGGCGCCGCCCACAAGAATATACAAATGACCAAACTTTTTGCACTTAAAACTTACGATATTTAATAAGCTTAGAGGGGACAATGACCTGTGGAGGAAGACAACCTCAGAAAGTTGCTTATTTGATGACATCATGAAGCACGTCATTACACTGTCACGCAGTCCTTGAAGACCTGCTACGGCTAATACGTCCTTGTGAACCTGACGATGGATTCCTCGCTTGAACGATTAAATTACATCTATTTTAGAGCACTTTAATTCCGGGACAAGGGCGGTGAAAGTCGGAGTGTTACACCAGACTTAATTATATTCTCGTGTTTAAATGTGAGAACATTTTGTTCCAAAACTCGTGAAATACACGGAATAGAAAGCAGGTTACTAGGAACATAACAGTTTTTGTTATAATTATACCAAGCGAGATGGCTCCGTGGTAACGCGCGAGGCTCGCATTAGGGAGTTCCTGGGTTCGATTCCTGGGGTCTTCCACTCTGATCATGGGTTTTTCGTGGTTTTCCCTAGTTGGCAAGGCGAATCCTGGCGTGCTCTCTCTTCTACCACTAATTTCCTTTCCCTCGTTTCCTATAATTTAGCTTCCCCATTCATATATGATTGTGAGAAGCAGTAGGTATTGCTATGACGTTCCTTATAGAGTTGTACTGAATCAACCTCTTTATTTGAATCTCATCACTGGCTCTTGGTGCTGATGGCCACAACAAAATGTTTTCCGAAGGTCCTTCCTTCCATCCTCAGCTAGTCATGTCAAATGTATTTTGATGCTATGATACAATTCATCCAATCAGCTCAAAGGAAACGGGAGGAGAGACAGAGAAGTTCTCCAGCTACACCGCAGAGGGCAGTTGTTTCAGTTCAGACGGAAACAGAAGAAAACGATCCAAGTAGTAACCAGTTACAACAGAGGGTAGCAATTTCACCTTCTATTGCACATATAGGAGTCAAGGGAGAGTCGGCTCGGGCAGTCGACATGCCTAGCTGAGGATGGAAGGACCTGCTGAAAATGTTTTTTCGTGGTCATAAACACTAAGAGCCAGTGATGAGATTCAAAAAAAGAAGAGGTTGGTTCAGTACATTTCTTTAATTCCCGTTTCATGTTAGTGTTGTGCGGTGTCGGACAGACGTTGCAGATGCTTACTTGTTGGAACATTGTTTTCGGCCCTGCCACCTCTCTTCCAGCCAGTGTTACCGGTTCATTAAACGTGGATTCGTTAGACACCCTTGCGACCGCCCTATAGCCTCTTGCGGTTCTTTCACCTCACCGTTCCTCCTGGAGGTGTTAAGTACAAAAGATTCGTATTGGATCGAGATGCAAGGGCCTCCCCTCCTGGTCATTGTCATCACATATAAACTTCCTGTTCCCAGCGTAACAGGTGACTTCCAGATTACCGATTATCTTATCAATCAGATTTGTGGGGAAAGAAATTATCTTATGTTTTGCATTCACATGATTTTCTCTATTCACTATCCTTTATTTTTATATATTTTCTATCCTCCGACTGCAATGAGCACGTGAACACCGTCACTGGGGTGCTGATTGGCAAAATGTAGTCTTTTCGGACGAGTCCCGCTTCAACGTGTCCGGCGGTACCGTGGTGAGCGCAACCTGGAGGGCTGCATTGTTGAGCGGCATAGCGGACAAACACCAGGTGTTATGGTTTGGGGCACCATTGGTTACAACAACCGATCTTGCCTCCTATGCGTTGAGGGCACTTTGAACAGCAACCGTTACCTAATGGTGGTTGTAGAGCCTGAGGTACTCTTCCTACTTCAGGTATCTCCACAGGCCACATTTCAACAGGACAATGCCCGGCCACATATTGCGAGGAATGTACAAGCCTTCTTCGAAGAGCGACGGGTACCATTGCTTCCCTGAGCTGCACGTTCGCCTGACATGTCGCACATCGAGATGTCTGGGATATGGTTGGTCGGCATGGTGCGTCACGGTCCTCCAGTAACCAGTGTCACGAATACAAACAGCGTGGAGGGAAATCCCTTAGGAACTTATTCAGAACCTTTTTGATTCAATGCCACGGCGTATAGCAACTCTACTTGCAGCACATGGAGGCCACACAAAATACTGAATATTAGGGCTCAAGGATCATGTATAGATTTGAAAAGTTTATCATTTGTTACTTGTCATGTACCTAACCTGTGGTTTTAAATTCATCGAATTTATGTGTTTCTTTCTTGGTGTTGCAATTTTCACAAACGGCAGTGTATATATAATATTACAATTAAGTATTTTAGTTAGCAAAAAAATGCAAACTTTCTAATGTCTTGCGCATTCACATCTATTAGAGAAGTGCGACAGTGAGATTTTCTGATACTTAGATTTGATTGATGTTGGGGTTGTTACTTGTAGAGAAATACATTTCTGTTTTTTATGAAGTTATTGGTGTTAAAAGCTTCTTTAGTTTTCAGTATAAATTAAGTTTTGGTGAGCCAATGAATAAAGCAGTCATAAAATACATGCTTGAATTTTTAGATAGTAATTTGGAGACTATGTATACAAATTTGCATACAGATTGCAGCAAAATGGAAATGTAAAGAATAAATTTAATGCACAAGAATGTAAAACTGAAAAAAACCCATACATAAAGGAGAAGTGTACGAGTCCTTTGATATTAAAAGGAGCGCATGGGTGATTTAAGCATGTCGCTAGGCTTTTAAAAATGGCGGAACATGGAAATGTTTGGCCAAAATGATTTACGGATGTCTATGATATATTTATACGACATAATTACAAAATCTGGTGTTATATATTCACATGATTTTCTCTACCCTCTATCGTTTATTAGTGGGTATACAAACCAGTTTTTTTAACCTTATTTTTATATCTACCCCATTTTAATCCAAAGAAACTTTTGCAGAAATAGTTAAATTACACATTTCGTTATAGACACAAAGGGAACAGCGATAGTCAAATGTTTAAGAACTGGACGCTATATGCTGGCCTTAAAATTCCATACTGTTTCCATGCAATCGCGAGAAACAACTGAATGTTGAAAGAAAGGCTAAGCATTGAACAATTCGAACAATTAATAAGGATATCTCGGAAATGGCTGATGCCACAAAAAGTTATTTGAAATAAATTGTGTGTTTTAAACAGATCTGCATTTTCTTGTCACACATTTGTTTTCTTTAAAGTTCAGCTTTCACTGTCATATAAACATATGGGTGTGGCCATAGTTTTATAAAGTTTAATAATGTAGCTTTCCTTGTATTTTTAATTGTTCTTTTTATTGTGCCACGTATCTAGGTAACTTGCTGTATTTTATTTTGGACATCTACCTCTCCTTGACTTGATATTTTACAGCCGAGATACTGAAAACAGCTTACTTGTTCTATCATTCGTTCTTCAATGTTTATTTTAGAGATAAGTTAAGTTCAGAACACAATACTGTGTACACCGCCACATTTTGTTGTATTTGGAAGCGTCTCGTATTGATTTAGAAACTCGTTTCAACTACCAGTACTATATCGGTGAGCGAACTAAACCACTAACCACGCATGTTTACTATTTCTACCACTTATCTTCAGTATGTAGAGGAAGTATAGCATTCTATTCAGTATACGATATCAAAATTTCACCGCAAACGCATATTTTCAAGTCTTTCTCTGCGGTCGAGTGGTCAGGTTTTTTAACTTCTCAACCTAGAGGTCCCGGGTTCAATATCCGGCTGAAGCGGGGATTTTTTGCTTAACTAGAATCATTCCCTCATCCCCACAGAGTCCGAAAGTATGAATATGGGAGTCTATGTGTTTAATAGTAGATAAAATACTGAAAATACCAACCTCGAGATAAAATCTGATGTGATACGTTCGCATGACATTCTCTACCCTCTATCGTTTATTAGTGGGTATACAAATTATTCTTACTCAAGCTTTTTCTGTCTACTACATTTTAATATAAATAAACGTTTGCAGAAATAGTTAATTAGGCATTTAGAGATACAAAGAGAACAGCGATAGTCACATGTTTAAGAGCTACACGCTATTTACTGGCCTTAAAATTCCATACTGTTTCCATGCAATCGCGAGAAACAACTGAGTGCTGAAAGGACTTTAAGAGAATGAATTACCGAGAAATGACCAATTTGAACATTTAATAATGGATATCTCAGAAACAGCTTACGCCGTAAAAAAAAACTAGTTTGAAATAAATTGTGTGTTTTAAAGAGATCTACAATTCTTATGTAGTATGTTTTCGTCTATCGCTTAACGTTTGCTTGATATTCAAGATTATACAAAATTCCTTCCGAATGAAGAGGACTTTATACGCTATTCTCGAAAATTCAAAATATACATTTTATTTGTAATGTAAATGTCTTTAATATATGTATGTCATTTTAATAAAAATCGTTAGAATTAATGTTTAGAAAATAAAAAATTTCGAAAAATGGTTCATGTAAAGGGTAGTTTGTGGTAGGTGGATTTTCTTGAAAATCTTCGTGATGCATCTTTGGAAGATATTGAACCTAAATACGTAGTTTGGTGTTTATCCGACTTTTAGTTTTAGAGTTATGTTGTTCACAGACACACAGACAGACACACCAACACACGAACCTTTTTCTAAAAATGTTTTTTTTTATTCGGTGGTCTCAAATCAAGCATTTCCGGTGAAATCTTGGTAACGAATTTTTGGGTGGAGTGCAATAGCATCTCTACCTGCCATGTACGTGGTAGAGAAAGTAAAAACGAAAAGTGCATAACTACCAAACTTAACTCAGGTAAACATGTATATTCTATGGAGTAACAGCTATGACATCCTCAGCTAAGAGTCAAAACCTTCTTTACAAGCATGTTATTTTATAACTTCAGTGTATTGGTATTGAAATACAAGGGCTTTGTAAATCCTTTTTAATCTTTTAATAATTTATGAAGCGAAGTTAGGTGTTTTATAAACCATATCTGACGGAGAGAATTGGGCTTTTCCATAGTGAAAGAATTGTCAAATTTGGTTGAGTTATTTTTGTGATTATCACACACACACACACGCGCACGCTCATACATACAAAGTCTTCTCTCTTTATAATATTCATTTAAATATTGCAAATTTCATAAGTTATTTACTTCAGCAAGTGCTGGGCATTCTTTCAAGAAAACCAAGCAGAAGATAAATGAGCCTTTTAATGGATATGTTATGCTTGATATACTGTTCTGGCTACTAGTAAGCATTAACGGAATTTAAGTTAAAAAGTGCTGATTTCACTGAAAGTGGAGTAATGCGTAACAACCGGTAGGAAATGTTTGCAGTGCAGCGGGAGGTCACTGGTGCTCGGGGCCAAATTCAGCTCGTGTAGCGACCTTGTCGGCGATGAGGTGTGGTCCCAAGTCTATCGGTTTCGTTACAAGAGCAGAGAAAGTGGTAACGTAAGTAATACCGGACATCTGATCGACCTTGGGGACTGCTGTATAAGGTCCCGTTGTTTGCTACAATTAAACGGACCTCACGCCTTTTTAAATGAGTGCATTTAGAATCTCGTTCCTTCTTTATTGACGAAGCAGATTTTAAAAGCACAAGCATACTTAGCTACGCATTTAGAAGTGCTTTTGTCCATTTCTGTCACAATAAGAATTTCATTTTCCTTTTTTACGTTTAAAAGCACGTTTATAGAGGATAAACATATTCATAAAAGTCAAACTGCTACATTCAGATGACTTTCCTTAACCAATATCGTTTATTTTTATCTCTCTGCTACAAACTACTCTTACAGAAGTTTATTTTTCTTTAAAAGCAGGTCGTTATATGTTGAATTTGAAATTCTGTATCTTTGCACTACTGCAATATCTATATATTTGCTTATTTCACATTAACTTTGTATTAACAAGATCTACATATTTGTGGTTAGCTTTGGTTTACCAATAATACAGTAAATAGAAGTTATTTTGCATAATCTATAAACCGTAAAAGAGAGACAAAAGCGTACTACACAAAACATTTTTGTGGCATTTACCATTTCCAAGTTATTCTTTATAGTTGGTCGAGTTGTTAAATACTCTTTACTTTCTCTACCGTGTACGTAGTACGTAGAGGAATTATTGCATTCTACCCAAAAATTGTTATCGGAATTTCAGCGCAAATGCATGTTTTGAGACCCCTAAATAAAAAGCACTCTTTGAAAAAGTCTTGTGTGTGTCTATGAACAGCATAACTAAAAAATGATGGTCCAATGAATACCAAAATTGGCATTTAAAATCAGTATCTTCCAAAGAAACAAGATTTCAAGAAAATCTTCCACCCCAAACTACGCTCTACATGGAACATTTTTCGAAATCTTTGATTTTCTTACAAAGGCTATAACATCTTTTGATTAAAATGCCATACATTTAAGATATTTACATGTGAAATAAAATGTATATATTGAATTTTTGGGAATAGCTTTGAAGTCCCCCTCATTCTGAAGCAATTTTGTAAATTTTGCATAACTAATAAACTTAAGAGATAGACAAAAGCTACAGCACAATAAATGTAGATCTCTTAAAAGTACGCGATTTAATTAAAATAGCTTTTTTGTGGCTTCAGCTACGAGATATTCATATTTATTAGTTTGACTATACATGCTGTTCCTATTCAGTTGTTTCTCGCGATGCCACGGAAAGAGAGTGACGGTTCAAGTCCAGCACATGGAGACTCGCTTTTAAACATCCGACTATCGATTCGATTTCGTCTAACAGTCCTGTAATACAACGAAATATGTAATCAAACTATTTTTGCAAGGATTTAGTCTCGACTAACAAGAAGTGGGTAGAAAAACGGCTTTTGCAAGAATAGTAATTAAACTATTTGTAGTAGCAGTTATTTGCAAGTTATCGATTACTTACACCTCAAGCAGCAGGTCTTGATTAACGTGTTAACTCTTAAACATTTAATAGTAGGATTTTTCTAAGCTGGCGCACAAACTTCGTTTATTGGTGCTAACCTGTGCACACAAATCAATGCACGAAATGGAAAACAATTGTGAAATGTTCAGCAATCACATACAATTGATATACAAAACGTGATATGATCACTGGTTACGTGAGTTAAATATACACCTTTCTCTTCTGATCCTTTCATTGATGAAGACATTAAGAGAAACACTGCAGCAAAACAGTTGGAATGTACGTGCGTTTCCCCGAGGCAGCCTCTCTTCACCAACACGCGAAGTTCATCAGTAACATTATAATCTCACCCTGGGTTAAATTAGTAACTGATGGTTTTTACTCTCTACCTATAATAAGCAGGGGAAATATTGTACTCCATCCAAAAATTCGATACCGGGATTTCACCGGAAATACAACTTTTGAGACTTCCTGAATAAAAACAAAAGCATTTTTAGAAAAAGATACGTGTGTATAAACAACACAAGTCAAAAACCAAACTTAGTATTTAAGTTCATGTCTTTCAAGGATGCGACACGAAGAATTTCAAGAAAATTCCCTCACCCCAAACTAAACTTTACATGAAAAAATTGTCGTTATTTTTTTATTTTCTCAAAAAATCATGTTGAAGATATTTACATGATAAATGAAAAGTACATCTTGAAATTTGAGGCAGTATTTTTAACACTTAAATAATTTCAGTCTAATTATATAATATAATTGAATAACAGCCCGCCTTGAAGCAATATGTGTATGTAATAATTTGTAAAATGTATGTAACAGTCATTGCATATTTTTATATTACTGTAAACATGTTCAATAATGTTATGTGAATATATTACGTAATTTAATAATGTAGGAGCTGTGAGAATAATAGGTTAAAAGTTGCTAACAATGAGGTAACCTTGAGGCAATAATGAGTTTGAGAGTTTAACAATACTACTTCTGATTCTTGTAAGCAATAATGTAAATTTTGAGACAGTTTAAAAATAGCCAATCAACAACCATAAAAAGCTTTAGTTAAATGAAGGTATTCTATTGGAGTAGTGTTAGCCAATCAGAGACTTGAAATACAGAAATTTACAAGTTTAGACGGTTGAAATTAATTCAGTTGCCTGCAAATAGTGTTCCTAACCGGACGCAAGACACATCCTTGAGAGATTTAATACGTATTCATGTGAGACGAAAAGTAAGTTTACGTGTTAAAAAGTGTAATTAATTAATAAAAAGAATCTCACAGCTCTCTATATCAGTGAAGTGTTATTTAAATCGTATCAAGTATTAATAAAAGAAGTGAAGTAAAATAATAGTCTGTGTAAGCCTACATTCTTGTCGCATCACAACCCAGCTAAGAGACACGTGTCTCTAATAATAATACTGACGCAGCCGAGGCAAACATAAATATTTAATACTTTAAGAAACAGTCAAATTACAAAGTTAATATTTTTAAACTTGGAGCAAAGGCCACCTGAAAGTACATTTGGGGCGAAGGCTACCGGAAACTGTTTACTATACGTGCGGTTGCAACTACTACAAGTTCGGCTCCCCAACAGTTGAAATATAATACAACTCCTTCAATACACTCTACTTCAAATCGACGCCCAAAGCGTGTTGCAAACAATACAACAAGATATCTTCTTTAAATGGGCTCCCAAAACATGGGGCAAATAGCAATGTAAAAATAACAACAAAATTCAACTTCTTCAAATTTCTGGGAGTATCCTGGAAGGCCTTTTCATTCTGAATGACTTTAACTCTTTATTGCTTATATTATTGTGTTACATATGCCACTCTTTCTCTAATTCCTAAACCAGCTTTTATATCTCTGTCACAGGCACGTTAATGGAAGTGATTCAAATAGCCGTGACTGTTAATGCAGGATCATGCTACTGCCACTCCTGATTTCTCATTGTTTAATTATACTTCTTCCTTTCCAGTGGAGGGGTTTTAGTGGGCAGGCCATTTACTAATGGCGAGTCCCACACTCCCAGCTCCTTTAGCGCACGTACGTAAATGTATTTCTCCTCCATTCAACACACACACATACACACACACAAAGGACGAAATGGACTTCAAAGCCAAACATCGCGAGTTCGAATCCCAGCGACTGCAGTTAAATGTTGCTTTGGTAAAGAATGGGAAGGCCCATATAAAATATTCGATGAGATGGAACGCGTGGATGATAACAGGGTTACAGTTGCATGCATTTTGCATCTTATTCTTAAAAAACACTACAATAGTACTGAAATAATTTAATAGTTTTAGGATATAAAATAGACAAATATTTATATTATATTGTTAAATACAATACAAGTATTTGTAGCTATTTGTTGGCTATCTACAACTATGCAGTAAAGGGTTCACATAAAGGTTTTTCAGATGTGTAAGATTTGGCAACGTATAATGTAGTAACTTTGGTGGGGTATTTAAAAAGTAGACAGGACTTACGTTAATAAAAAAGCATGTATTTATCAAATTAGCGTCTTTCGTTTCTTTCGTGTACTGCCTTGGGGACATACAGTTTTTTTTATGCTTATCGGTAGTTTGTAGAGACTAAGAGTTATTAGTTACTTAGGGTTGCCGCGAGGAGTTTTGCCGGTAAGCATTTTAGCACCTCACGGCAAATTACGCTTCTAGATTCTTTTACTGCGGAAAAAGTTATTTCAAGTCGTAAAATTGATACTGCAGAAGTTAGCAGATAAAGTAATTAAATTGTTATAGTTTTGAGCTCTAGGATTCATATAATCAGTTTCATTCTTTATCTTCAAATGTCGGCAACTCGCTTTAATAGTTCAAGTATTCACATTAAATTTCTCAGTCAATTTAAACTGGTGTTATCCTTTCAAAATATGCCCGCGCATTCCCTGAGAGAAGGATCACATAGCCAACCCTGTAGCAACTGGCAGCAGAATCAACAGCAGATATTGAGGACGACGTTAAAGGGTGGCATCGTACATTTGTCGTCATACTTCAGTTTAGTGTAAAGTCGACCAACTTGAATTCTTGGCAACTGCTATTAGATTGTCTCCTCTATATTCCGCTGTCGCTGGTCCATTAAATCAAGATGTTCGGACACAATTTCACCAAGCAAAGAACAGAAATGTTTGGTACAGAAATCTGTAACTCATCTAGAATTACAGATCAGTCCTGCATGATTTTGTTGTTCACTTGATTCTTCAGATCATCTGCGACGAGTGACGGACGTCAGAGTCGAGTTTCGTCATGCACATTTGTTCGTCCATTGCAGAACATTTAACACCACTTTCTCACATTTGTTTTGCTAATTACTGTATCATCATACGCTTCCTTTAATTGACTGTAAATTTCTGCAGATTTCAACTTCCGAGCATTAAAAAATCGAATAACACCTCTCACCTCACAGAAGGCGGGACATACTCTGTTACGCAGTTAATTTTGAACGATCACAGAATGCACAATAACAACTTGTTTCGACTGGCACTCAGACGAAACATTGAGACAAGATGTCGAGGAAACCGTTCTACCTCGGTTAGAAGTCCAACAACGATCTGCGCAGTGAGAATGCGCGGACAATCCTGGATGACATCGCATTAAAATCTATGCTCTAATATGACTCAAATTGTGAAGACGTTTTGAGAATTCAATTTTAACCACCATTATTTTTAGGTGCGTTCTGTTACTGACATATTTCTTACGCAATATGCGCTTTATAAAGGTCGAAAGTATTTACACAATTCTAAATTTGGTGCTTTATGAAGCAGTTATGAACGTTTGGGGTTCTAATTTCAGTGATGAAATATCACCACTTCTGTAGATTACTACAGTTCGCCTTGTTTATGTATGCACGTTGGTAAACTAGAAACCTGGCACGAAGTGGAAGGTGACATATGAGAGTTGAAGGCCGGCACTCCCAGTGCAATATCTTGAATCAATTACTTTCTGTCATGCGCCCTGCTGGGGGCGTATTTACCTTGTAAGAGCTAGTAAGAACAGAACAGCTGTTGCCGAGATATTGCAGCTGAATAAAGAGCAACACTATGATTAGGCTGCCTCCGTGGTCGAGTGATCAGCAAGCTGACTTCTCACCTGGGTTCGATTCCCGGCCGGGGGGTGGGATCTTTTTAAAATTGGGATTATTCCCTACCCTACATAGAGTATGGAAGTGTGGATGTGAGAATGAATGTGCGTGTGAAAAATATATATTATTTAAAAAAACTACAATAACCTAACCTAAAGTTCAAAGAGTAAAAACGCCAATGACCATATTATTTAAAGGGCGGCTATAGAAATGAATAAAAATATAATTAGTGAAGTCTTTCACTAGTAAGAGAAAGGTGACATCAAATACCACTATTAAAACCCTTATGCGTTACATACCAGACGAACCAAACAAGTTTTTTATGTTTCCCGTATACATAGGTGCAAAAGAAGTTGCCGCATCACTACTGTTCAAAGGGCAGTGCAGGTACGAAGCGAAAGGTCACTGAGGTAGCGGTTCTGTCTGCAGGTGTTTACGTGGTAGTTTCGTACTGTTAAGCGTCGCGTGGTTGCCTGTATGCAGTTCGTGCCATGTCATTCAGACAAAAAGGTAAGGTTCACCAATAACAAACACACTGATATGGTTACGATTTGTGTGGTGACGCATAAGGTACCAAAATGCAGTTGAAGCTCGAAGGCTGTGTTCTGAACATTTTCAGACGCGGTATCTGTCTTCTGCGCACGTTTATTTTTTCGTACAGAAATAATATTAAGAAATGATGGATCATTCCGGGTAGAACGTGGGCCTGAGAGGCTCTTACATTAATTCGTCCACCGTGTGGGCATGTGTTTGCACATGCTTATTATGAATAATGCACTAATAGAAAATAGTTTAATTCTAACGCACCTTTAAGGGTACATAAATATAATAAAATAGAATTTTGTTTAATCTTGTTAACTTGGTGTCATATAGTTGTACTGATTGTAGATTAACTGTCTGCGTGTACTCAGGTTTGCGTCAAGGGGCAATCCTGAATTCTTGTTAATGAGCGAATTGCTTTTTAAAAAAAACCGATAACACACCCCCACACACATAGGTACTCTCACATTCAAATACCAGACTCTGGGCATGCCGTGAAATGTTTTTGTTTAAAGACAACTTTCTAGAGCCCAGCCGGGAATCGAATCCGGAACGCCTTATAAGAAGTTTCTCTACCGAATAAGCTATATGACCAGTAATAAATAGTAGTTAAAAGTGTTCGTTTTCAAGCAGTTTCATTTAACGGTCTCCTCTGTGTCGGTATGCAGTCCCCTTAAGAGTTCTGCTTAGGCAATTCTTTTGGCATCCGCGTTATCCGGTATAACCTAACTTCAATTAAGACGGCTCGTGCGGACCATCTGGTGTATGCAATTACTTTCTTACTTGTGTTGATTAAACTCCAATCATCATTCTGTCAGCTGCCGGATCATGGAATATCAACTAAATGAATGAACAATCGAATGTATTATGGAACAGGGTATAGGATATTGTGACGCAGCTATGGCTCGAGCTGTCAATTGGATGACTCCGACCGGCCGACCGTTTGAAGACATATGCGAGCTAAGGGGTAATGTTCTCGCTAGCGTAAACACCAGAAGTGGCATTGAGAAGTAACCATAATCTCCTCCATGTTTCCCTTCTCCACGCCCTCCGAATATTTCAGAACTATCTGGAAAATTCCAGCAGCTGTATAAGCGAGCGCGCTCGCGAATCAACCAATTATGGCGAGTTGTTGTTGATGTAAATTAAAGGGCTGGTTATTCAGTGCGTTCTCCGAGTGAGGTTGCGACGATAGTTATGTTGTAGAAATGAGTGCTGCTACTGCGAGAGATTAGAGAGGTCTTATGTTCGACTTCCCAGCAAGTGAAGCGCAAAGGAAGAGGCTGTTTGGCGCGTATTCATTACGCCGCTATGTCACCAAGAAAAGTAAAGAGGCAGGGAAAGTTGAACTAGATCACATTAGTGAAATGACAGTGATAACTTAATGAAGTGATAGTGAAAACTGGACAAAGTCACAATATACAACGGAGGGAGATGTTTCGCGCACTCCAACCTACAGAATATCTATTGCGTCTACCATCCCCTAGTAGTAAAGGACGAAGGGGTGGTTCCGCGATAAAGCGTGAGGCTCGCATTCGGGAGGCCCGAGGATCGATTTCGGTTGACCGCCCACTCTGACCTCGAGTTTTTATGGTTTTCCCTGGTCGGTAGGCAAATTCTGGGGTGGTTTCTCATCTGCCATGATTTCTTTTCCACAATTTCCCTTTAATTCCGTTTCCTTCTTATGTTGCAGGTGTGCTTCTAGGTTTCATGGTGTATGGCAGTACCGAACAGATGAAAGGGATGCTTACTCAAAGGAAAGGGTACTCCCCGTGGACTTTAGAGGGCTGCCTAGTTCTACAGGTGTTCATCGCACTGTCTAGGCAGCTCGAGTATTGGATCTTCGAGCCAGGAATTGTTAAAGACTTCCACGCGTAATTGTGGCCTGTCTACCTGAAGCCAGTAGGCACTTGTGGCTCCTTCACTTCATCCTTTTCTCCTTGGGGCAGTAGCCACATGTAGGTTGCACTGCGTGAGGTGTCCCTTTCCGTTGTATACCTTATAAACAGCTAGGGATCACTTATTCAGTTCAAAGTTAGAGGTTTGATCCATGAACAAAATGATTGGACTTCTGTCCGAGGCTATGTGCCATTGACCCTTATGTAATGAGAATATTACATTTCAAAAATAACAACTTGATTATCTTTTAGGTATATGAGTACATGTAACACCGTCCCCAAGTTTCACAAGGGCGACTCATGTTCGAGGTCCATTAGCACCTAATTCTTACTTTTCCTTTTCTTCTCATTTTTTACTCTATGCCTATGCGGACTAACAAATTATTAAATACAAGCTGTATCAAGAGCTGGTTTACCATCGTTCATCTTGCCACACGTGGCGTAACAGAACTTCGCTTTGTACTACATTTAATCACCGTTACAGTTAATACATGCATAAAGTACACTTGGCTTGTGCTTTAAAGCAAAAAATCACTCCATGAGCAACACTTACGCTATGAGGTTTAGTAAAAATGTTATACAGAAAATTAATTTTATAATTTTTCCGTTTCCTTTCTTGGAAGTTTAATAATTGACTTCCATTTGTAGTAGAATAAATATTCGAAGTTAACAGTGTAACATAGAGTATTTATGTATGATGGTCAAAAAAAGTACTTAGTAACCACGCACATTTTTAGTTTATGTCAGTGGAGTATTATGTAACAATTTGTAACAAAATAATGTAGTGTCCCTGAAACAGTATTAGTAATAGTAGTGGTAGTAGTATTAGCCTGAGTAGTAGTGGACTACGCCACTGGGATAGCTATGTTACGTCACAGTACCCCTTTACAGCCCATCCTCCAGGATGTGACACGCGGCTCGCCCCTACCTGATCTACAGTGTAGGAAGAGAGAGAAATAGAGAGAGAACTCTACAATTTTTATGTAGTACGTTTTCGTTTATCGCTTAAGTTTATAAAATATACAAGACTATATAAAATCCCTTCTGAATGAAGAGGACTTCACAGGCTACTCCCAGAAAATTCAAAATATAGCTTTATTTGTCATGTAAATAACTGTAATATTTGGTATTTTAATAAAAACCTTTAACCATTTTCAGAACATCAAAAATGTTCTATTAAAAGCGTAGTTTCGGGCGGGGGGGATTTTCTTAAAAATCTTGGTGTCGCGTTCTTGGAAAATACTAAACCTAAATATCAAGTTTGGTATTTATCCGAATTTTCACACTCACAAGGACCTTTTTCTAAAATCGTTTTTTATTCAGGGGCCTCAAAACATGTATTTCCGGTGAAATTTCGGTATCGAATTTTTGGGTGGAATGCATACCTTCTCTGCCTACTATGACGTGGTAGAGAAAGTAAACATGAGATCATATTGTACGATTAGTTAATTCAAATGTAATTTGAATTGTGTAACCATTTGGTGAATGATCAAACGAAGCTTCTTTTGGGACCAGCAGTAGTATATAACTGTTACAAGTTTAATTCCAATGGAGTTATGCCTTTACTGCATTCAAAAGGTCTTTATTTTCAAAGCGTATCTCAATAAGTAAGTCTGCATTCAATTCACGAACACGCTTTGACATTCAAACGCAATATACGAGACGTCAGGTATAGCTAGTGTCTAGACTTTATTACACTTGACTTCTAACTGCATTAGATTTTAGATATTCGAGGTCGCCCTCTTTAATGGCTGCAGGTGTTTTTTAAATAATTAAAATTCTATGACAGTAAACACAGCAATGCAGGGAGAGCTCATTGAACAAGTACGGCCAAGAGGGTTGAACAATGAAGTTATTGTAATGATGCAATTACTGACCTTCTTGCATGTAGCTTCTGCTTGCAGCGTTAATTGTTAAGTCATGATGCAAATTTAGTACGCTTTTCAACAAGTTACTTAGGGCTTCATCACCGATGGCGATTATCCACTGCTTTAAATTGGATTTATAAAGAAGACAAGGGCACAGTAATTCCTTTACAGAAGACCTTTTGACGAATACAAATTTAATTTTACTGCATGTGATCCATACGGAGTAAAAGTAAGCTTTTCTTGTTAAAGATGTTTCATGATAAAAATAATTCATCCGCTTGTACTGCCAATTTGTATGGATCAGCGATTTGATAGTTAATAAATTACAGACGTAAATATTGCTACTGTTTAAAATATAAAATAGAGTTTCAATTACTTTAGGTAAAGGGTTGACGAGAAAGTGATACGTCATGTCCGAGTTGATTCCATCAGCTTGTAGAGGGCTGCCGAGAGACAAGACATCATCTACGAGCCGATTATCTTTGCTTGAAAAGGGCTGCCGAGTAAGTGATGCTTAAGTTATGTCCGAGTAGATTCGCTTGACCTGTAGAGGGAGGTGAGAGTGTTACTTGCTTCATGTGGCGTCAATTCCCTCACCTTGTAGAGGGCAAGCTAGAGTGATGCTTGCTTTATGTCCGAGTTGATTACCTCTTCTGTACAGGGCAAGTGCGAATGATACTTGCTTCGTCTCAGAGTTGATTCCCCCTGATTGTAGATAACAAACGAGAGTGATGAGTGCTTCATGTCCGAATTGATATCCTCTGAACGTAGAGGGCAAGTGACAGTGATGCTTGCTTATAGTGGGGGTTGACTCTTCCGCTTGGAGAGGGAGGTGAGGGTGATGCTTTTGTCATAGGGGATCGAATCCATCTGCTTGCAGAGGTCACGTGAGAGTGGTACTAGCTGCGTGGCGGAGTCAAAACCTCAGCTTGTTGATGGCATTCAGAGTGTAATGTGCTTTGTGTCCGAGTCCATTCCCTCTGCTTGTAGAAGGCAACTGAGAGTGATGTTTGTTTCATGTCGGGAATAATTTTCTCTGCTTGTAAAAGGCAAGTGAGTGTGATATACCCTTTATCTCCGAGTTGCTTCCCTCTGGTTGTGGAGGACAAACGATAATGATACTTTCATTTCCGATTTGAGTTCCTGTGCTTGCAGAGGTCATGTGAGAATGAAACTAGCTGTGTGGCAGAGTCTTAACCTTAGCTTGAAGAGGACATTGAGAGTGTAATATGTTATGTGTCTGAGTTGATTCCCCCTTCTTGTAGAGGGCTATTTGCTTCATGTCCGAATTGATTTCTTCTCTTAGTGGGGACGACTGAGAAAGGTTTCATGCTCGGAGTAATCCCCTCTGCTCTTAGAGGATTAGTGAGAGTGATGTTTACTTCATTTCCGAGTTGGTTCCCTCTGCTTGTAGAAGGCAACTGAGAGTGATATTGCTTCATGTCCGAGTTGATTTAGTCTGCTTATTAGGAATGGCTGAGAGTGATGTTTGTTTCATGTCGGGAATAATTTTCTCTGCTTGTAAAAGGCAAGTGAGTGTGATATACCCTTTATCTCCGAGTTGCTTCCCTCTGGTTGTGGAGGACAAACGATAATGATACTTTCATTTCCGATTTGAGTTCCTTTGCTTGCAGAGCTCACGTGAGAATGAAACTAGCTGTGTGGCAGAGTCTTAACCTTAGCTTGAAGAGGACATTGAGAGTGTAATATGCTATGTGTCTGAGTTGATTCCCCCTGCTTGTAGAGGGCCCTTTGCTTCATGTCCGAGTTGATTTCTTCTCTTATTGGGGACTGAGAAAAGTTTCATGTTCGGAGTAATCCCCTCTGCTCTTAGAGGATAAGTGAGAGTGATGTTTACTTCATTTCCGTGTTGGTTCCCTCCACTTGCAGGGTGCGATTAAGAGCAACATTTGCTTCATGTCCGAAGTGATTCCCTCTGTTTTCAGAGGTCTATTGAGAGTGTTATTTGCTGCATGGCGGAGTTGATTCCCTCTAATTGCAGAGTGCGATTGAGTTATATTTACTTCAAGGCCGTGTTGATTCAATCTGCGTGTAAAGTGCTGTTGAGAGTAAGTTTTCATTTCCGAGTTGATTCCCAATACTTGTAGAGGTCGATTAAAAATGATATTTGCTCCAAGTCCGAGTTGTTTCCCCTCTGCTTGTAGAGATTGATTGAGAGTGATATTTGTTTTATGCCCGAGTTGTATCCCTCTACTTGTAGAGATTGATTGAGAGTGATATTTGCTTTATGCCCGAGTTGTATCCTTCTACTTGTAGAGATTGATTGAGAGTGATATTTGTTTTATGCCCGAGTTGTATCCCTCTACTTGTAGAGATTGATTGAGAGTGATATTTGTTTTATGCCCGAGTTGTATCCCTCTACTTGTAGAGATTGATTGAGAGTGATATTTGCTTTATGCCCGAGTTGTATCCCTCTACTTGTAGAGATTGATTGAGAGTGATATTTGTTTTATGCCCGAGTTGTATCCCTCTACTTGTAGAGATTGATTGAGAGTGATATTTGATTTATGCCCGAGTTGTATCCCTCTACTTGTAGCGATTGATTGAGAGTGATATTTGCTTTATGCCCGAGTTGTATCCCTCTGCTTGTAGAGATTGATTGAGAGTGATATTTGCTTTATGCCCGAGTTGTATCCCTCTACTTGTAGAGATTGACTCAGAGTGATATTTGCTTTATGCCCGAGTTGTATCCCTCTACTTGTAGAGATTGATTGAGAGTGATATTTGCTTTATGCCCGAGTTGTATCCCTCTGCTTGTAGAGATTGATTGAGAGTGATATTTGCTTTATGCCCGAGTTGTATCCCTCTGCTTGTAGAGATTGATTGAGAGTGATATTTGCTCCAAGTCCGAGTTGTTTCCCCTTTGCTTGTAGAGATTGATTGAGAGTGATATTTGCTTTATGCCCGAGTTGTATCCCTCTACTTGTAGAGAGTGTTTGAAGGTGATATTTGCTTTATGCCCGAGTTGTATCCCTCTACTTGTAGAGAGTGTTTGAAGGTGATATTTGCTTCTTGTCCGAGTTGTATCCCTCTACTTGTAGAGAGTGTTTGAGAGTGATATTTGTTTTATGCCCGAGTTGTATCCCTCTACTTGTAGAGAGTGTTTGAGAGTGATATTTGTTTTATGCCCGAGTTGTATCCCTCTACTTGTAGAGATTGATTGAGAGTGATATTTGTTTTATGCCCGAGTTGTATCCCTCTACTTGTAGAGATTGATTGAGAGTGATATTTGCTTTATGCCCGAGTTGTATCCCTCTGCTTGTAGAGGGTGTTTTGAAGGTGATATTTGCCTCTTGTCCGAGTTGTATCCCTCTACTTGTAGAGAGTGTTTGAAGGTGATATTTGCTTCTTGTCCGAGTTGTATCCCTCTACTTGTAGAGAGTGTTTGAAGGTGATATTTTCTTCTTGTCCGAGTTGTATCCCTCTACTTGTAGAGAGTGTTTGAAGGTGATATTTGCTTTATGTCCGAGTTGTATCCCTCTACTTGTAGAGAGTGTTTGAAGGTGATATTTGCTTCTTGTCCGAGTTGTATCCCTCTGCTTGTAGAGAGTGTTTGAAGGTGATATTTTCTTCTTGTCCGAGTTGTATCCCTCTACTTGTAGAGAGTGTTTGAAGGTGATATTTTCTTCTTGTCCGAGTTGTATCCCTCTACTTGTAGAGAGTGTTTGAAGGTGATATTTTCTTCTTGTCCGAGTTGTATCCCTCTGCTTGTAGAGAGTGTTTGAAGGTGATATTTTCTTCTTGTCCGAGTTGTATCCCTCTGCTTGTAGAGAGTGTTTGAAGGTGATATTTGCTTCTTGCCCGAGTTGTATCCCTCTACTTGTAGAGAACGATTGAGAGTGATATTTGCTTTATGCCCGAGTTGTATCCCTCTGCTTGTAGAGAGTGTTTGAAGGTGATATTTTCTTCTTGTCCGAGTTGTATCCCTCTACTTGTAGAGAGTGTTTGAAGGTGATATTTTCTTCTTGTCCGAGTTGTATCCCTCTACTTGTAGAGAGTGTTTAAAGGTGATATTTTCTTCTTGTCCGAGTTGTATCCCTCTACTTGTAGAGAACGATTGAGAGTGATATTTGCTTTATGCCCGAGTTGTATCCCTCTACTTGTAGAGAGTGTTTGAAGGTGATATTTTCTTCTTGTCCGAGTTGTATCCCTCTGCTTGTAGAGAGTGTTTGAAGGTGATATTTTCTTCTTGTCCGAGTTGTATCCCTCTGCTTGTAGAGAACGATTGAGAGTGATATTTGCTTTATGCCCGAGTTGTATCCCTCTGCTTGTAGAGGGTGTTTGAAGGTGATATTTGCTTCTTGTCCGAGTTGTATCCCTCTGCTTGTAGAGAGTGTTTGAAGGTGATATTTGCTTTATGCCCGAGTTGTATCCCTCTACTTGTAGAGAGTGTTTGAAGGTGATATTTTCTTCTTGTCCGAGTTGTATCCCTCTACTTGTAGAGAGTGTTTGAAGGTGATATTTGCTTCATGTCCGAGTTGTATCCCTCTACTTGTAGAGGGTGTTTTGAAGGTGATATTTGCTTCTTGTCCGAGTTGTATCCCTCTACTTGTAGAGAGTGTTTGAAGATGATATTTGCTTCTTCTCCGAGTTGTTTCCCTCTACTTGTAGAGAGTGTTTGAAGGTGATATTTGCTTCTTGTCCGAGTTGTATCCCTCTACTTGTAGAGAGTGTTTGAAGGTGATATTTGCTTCTTCTCCGAGTTGTTTCCCTCTACTTGTAGAGAGTGTTTGAAGGTGATATTTGCTTCTTCTCCGAGTTGTTTCCCTCTACTTGTAGAGAGTGTTTGAAGGTGATATTTGCTTCTTCTCCGAGTTGTTTCCCTCTACTTGTAGAGGGTGTTTTGAAGGTGATATTTGCTTCTTGTCCGAGTTGTATCCCTCTACTTGTAGAGAGTGTTTGAAGATGATATTTGCTTCTTCTCCGAGTTGTTTCCCTCTACTTGTAGAGAGTGTTTGAAGGTGATATTTGCTTCTTGTCCGAGTTGTATCCCTCTACTTGTAGAGAGTGTTTGAAGGTGATATTTGCTTCTTGTCCGAGTTGTATCCCTCTACTTGTAGAGAGTGTTTGAAGATGATATTTGCTTTATGTCCGAGTTGTATCCCTCTACTTGTAGAGAGTGTTTGAAGGTGATATCTGCTTCTTGTCCGAGTTGTATCCCTCTACTTTTAGAGGGCGATTGGTTGTGATATTTGTGTCATGTCCCAGTTATTTCCCACTGCTTGTAGAGGGTGTTTGTGAGTGATCTTTTTCATGTCCGAGTTGATTCTCTCTACTTGTAGAGGGTGTTTGAAGGTGATATTTGCTTCTTGTCCGAGTTGTATTCCTCTACTTGTAGAGAGTGTTTGAAGGTGATATTTGCTTCTTGTCCGAGTTGTATTCCTCTACTTGTAGAGAGTGTTTGAAGGTGATATTTTTTTCTTGTCCGAGTTGTATCCCTCTACTTGTAGAGAGTGTTTTGAAGGTGATATTTGCTTCTTGTCCGAGTTGTATTCCTCTACTTGTAGAGAGTGTTTGAAGATGATATTTGCTTCTTGTCCGAGTTGTATCCCTCTACTTGTAGAGAGTGTTTTGAAGGTGATATTTGCTTCTTGTCCGAGTTGTATCCCTCTACTTGTAGAGAGTGTTTGAAGATGATATTTGCTTCTTGTCCGAGTTGTATCCCTCTACTTGTAGAGAGTGTTTTGAAGGTGATATTTGCTTCTTGTCCGAGTTGTATCCCTCTACTTGTAGAGAGTGTTTGAAGATGATATTTGCTTCTTGTCCGAGTTGTTTGCCTCTACTTGTAGAGAGTGTTTGAAGATGATATTTGCTTCTTGTCCGAGTTGTATCCCTCTACTTGTAGAGAGTGTTTGAAGATGATATTTGCTTCTTGTCCGAGTTGTATCTCTCTACTTGTAGAGGGTGTTTGAAGGTGATATTTTCTTCTTGTCCGAGTTGTATCTCTCTACTTGTAGAGAGTGTTTGAAGGTGATATTTGCTTCTTGTCCGAGTTGTATCCCTCTACTTGTAGAGAGTGTTTGAAGATGATATTTGCTTCTTGTCCGAGTTGTATCCCTCTACTTGTAGAGAACGATTGAGAGTGATATTTGCTTTATGCCCGAGTTGTATCCCTCTACTTGTAGAGAGTGTTTGAAGGTGATATTTGCTTCTTGTCCGAGTTGTATCCCTCTACTTGTAGAGAGTGTTTGAAGATGATATTTGCTTCTTGTCCGAGTTGTTTGCCTCTACTTGTAGAGAGTGTTTGAAGATGATATTTGCTTCTTGTCCGAGTTGTATCCCTCTACTTGTAGAGAGTGTTTGAAGATGATATTTTCTTCTTGTCCGAGTTGTATCTCTCTACTTGTAGAGAGTGTTTGAAGGTGATATTTGCTTCTTGTCCGAGTTGTATCCCTCTACTTGTAGAGAGTGTTTGAAGATGATATTTGCTTCTTGTCCGAGTTGTATCCCTCTACTTGTAGAGAACGATTGAGAGTGATATTTGCTTTATGCCCGAGTTGTATCCCTCTACTTGTAGAGAGTGTTAGAAGGTGATATTTGCTTCTTGTCCGAGTTGTATCCCTCTACTTGTAGAGAGTGTTTGAAGGTGATATTTTCTTCTTGTCCGAGTTGTATCCCTCTACTTGTAGAGAGTGTTTGAAGGTGATATTTGCTTTATGTCCGAGTTGTATCCCTCTACTTGTAGAGAGTGTTTGAAGGTGATATTTGCTTCTTGTCCGAGTTGTATCCCTCTGCTTGTAGAGAGTGTTTGAAGGTGATATTTTCTTCTTGTCCGAGTTGTATCCCTCTACTTGTAGAGAGTGTTTGAAGGTGATATTTTCTTCTTGTCCGAGTTGTATCCCTCTACTTGTAGAGAGTGTTTGAAGGTGATATTTTCTTCTTGTCCGAGTTGTATCCCTCTGCTTGTAGAGAGTGTTTGAAGGTGATATTTTCTTCTTGTCCGAGTTGTATCCCTCTGCTTGTAGAGAGTGTTTGAAGGTGATATTTGCTTCTTGCCCGAGTTGTATCCCTCTACTTGTAGAGAACGATTGAGAGTGATATTTGCTTTATGCCCGAGTTGTATCCCTCTGCTTGTAGAGAGTGTTTGAAGGTGATATTTTCTTCTTGTCCGAGTTGTATCCCTCTACTTGTAGAGAGTGTTTGAAGGTGATATTTTCTTCTTGTCCGAGTTGTATCCCTCTACTTGTAGAGAGTGTTTAAAGGTGATATTTTCTTCTTGTCCGAGTTGTATCCCTCTACTTGTAGAGAACGATTGAGAGTGATATTTGCTTTATGCCCGAGTTGTATCCCTCTACTTGTAGAGAGTGTTTGAAGGTGATATTTTCTTCTTGTCCGAGTTGTATCCCTCTGCTTGTAGAGAGTGTTTGAAGGTGATATTTTCTTCTTGTCCGAGTTGTATCCCTCTGCTTGTAGAGAACGATTGAGAGTGATATTTGCTTTATGCCCGAGTTGTATCCCTCTGCTTGTAGAGGGTGTTTGAAGGTGATATTTGCTTCTTGTCCGAGTTGTATCCCTCTGCTTGTAGAGAGTGTTTGAAGGTGATATTTGCTTTATGCCCGAGTTGTATCCCTCTACTTGTAGAGAGTGTTTGAAGGTGATATTTTCTTCTTGTCCGAGTTGTATCCCTCTACTTGTAGAGAGTGTTTGAAGGTGATATTTGCTTCATGTCCGAGTTGTATCCCTCTACTTGTAGAGGGTGTTTTGAAGGTGATATTTGCTTCTTGTCCGAGTTGTATCCCTCTACTTGTAGAGAGTGTTTGAAGATGATATTTGCTTCTTCTCCGAGTTGTTTCCCTCTACTTGTAGAGAGTGTTTGAAGGTGATATTTGCTTCTTGTCCGAGTTGTATCCCTCTACTTGTAGAGAGTGTTTGAAGGTGATATTTGCTTCTTCTCCGAGTTGTTTCCCTCTACTTGTAGAGAGTGTTTGAAGGTGATATTTGCTTCTTCTCCGAGTTGTTTCCCTCTACTTGTAGAGAGTGTTTGAAGGTGATATTTGCTTCTTCTCCGAGTTGTTTCCCTCTACTTGTAGAGGGTGTTTTGAAGGTGATATTTGCTTCTTGTCCGAGTTGTATCCCTCTACTTGTAGAGAGTGTTTGAAGATGATATTTGCTTCTTCTCCGAGTTGTTTCCCTCTACTTGTAGAGAGTGTTTGAAGGTGATATTTGCTTCTTGTCCGAGTTGTATCCCTCTACTTGTAGAGAGTGTTTGAAGGTGATATTTGCTTCTTGTCCGAGTTGTATCCCTCTACTTGTAGAGAGTGTTTGAAGATGATATTTGCTTTATGTCCGAGTTGTATCCCTCTACTTGTAGAGAGTGTTTGAAGGTGATATCTGCTTCTTGTCCGAGTTGTATCCCTCTACTTTTAGAGGGCGATTGGTTGTGATATTTGTGTCATGTCCCAGTTATTTCCCACTGCTTGTAGAGGGTGTTTGTGAGTGATCTTTTTCATGTCCGAGTTGATTCTCTCTACTTGTAGAGGGTGTTTGAAGGTGATATTTGCTTCTTGTCCGAGTTGTATTCCTCTACTTGTAGAGAGTGTTTGAAGGTGATATTTGCTTCTTGTCCGAGTTGTATTCCTCTACTTGTAGAGAGTGTTTGAAGGTAATATTTTTTTCTTGTCCGAGTTGTATCCCTCTACTTGTAGAGAGTGTTTTGAAGGTGATATTTGCTTCTTGTCCGAGTTGTATTCCTCTACTTGTAGAGAGTGTTTGAAGATGATATTTGCTTCTTGTCCGAGTTGTATCCCTCTACTTGTAGAGAGTGTTTTGAAGGTGATATTTGCTTCTTGTCCGAGTTGTATCCCTCTACTTGTAGAGAGTGTTTGAAGATGATATTTGCTTCTTGTCCGAGTTGTATCCCTCTACTTGTAGAGAGTGTTTTGAAGGTGATATTTGCTTCTTGTCCGAGTTGTATCCCTCTACTTGTAGAGAGTGTTTGAAGATGATATTTGCTTCTTGTCCGAGTTGTTTGCCTCTACTTGTAGAGAGTGTTTGAAGATGATATTTGCTTCTTGTCCGAGTTGTATCCCTCTACTTGTAGAGAGTGTTTGAAGATGATATTTGCTTCTTGTCCGAGTTGTATCTCTCTACTTGTAGAGGGTGTTTGAAGGTGATATTTTCTTCTTGTCCGAGTTGTATCTCTCTACTTGTAGAGAGTGTTTGAAGGTGATATTTGCTTCTTGTCCGAGTTGTATCCCTCTACTTGTAGAGAGTGTTTGAAGATGATATTTGCTTCTTGTCCGAGTTGTATCCCTCTACTTGTAGAGAACGATTGAGAGTGATATTTGCTTTATGCCCGAGTTGTATCCCTCTACTTGTAGAGAGTGTTTGAAGGTGATATTTGCTTCTTGTCCGAGTTGTATCCCTCTACTTGTAGAGAGTGTTTGAAGATGATATTTGCTTCTTGTCCGAGTTGTTTGCCTCTACTTGTAGAGAGTGTTTGAAGATGATATTTGCTTCTTGTCCGAGTTGTATCCCTCTACTTGTAGAGAGTGTTTGAAGATGATATTTTCTTCTTGTCCGAGTTGTATCTCTCTACTTGTAGAGAGTGTTTGAAGGTGATATTTGCTTCTTGTCCGAGTTGTATCCCTCTACTTGTAGAGAGTGTTTGAAGATGATATTTGCTTCTTGTCCGAGTTGTATCCCTCTACTTGTAGAGAACGATTGAGAGTGATATTTGCTTTATGCCCGAGTTGTATCCCTCTACTTGTAGAGAGTGTTAGAAGGTGATATTTGCTTCTTGTCCGAGTTGTATCTCTCTACTTGTAGAGGGTGTTTGAAGGTGATATTTGCTTCTTGTCCGAGTTGTATCTCTCTACTTGTAGAGGGTGTTTGAAGGTGATATTTGCTTCTTGTCCGAGTTGTATCTCTCTACTTGTAGAGAGTGTTTGAAGATGATATTTGCTTCTTGTCCGAGTTGTATCCCTCTACTTGTAGAGGGTGTTTGAAGGTGATATTTGCTTCTTGTCCGAGTTGTATCTCTCTACTTGTAGAGGGTGTTTGAAGGTGATATTTGCTTCTTGTCCGAGTTGTATCTCTCTACTTGTAGAGAGTGTTTGAAGGTGATATTTGCTTCTTGTCCGAGTTGTATCCCTCTACTTGTAGAGAGTGTTTGAAGATGATATTTGCTTCTTGTCCGAGTTGTATCTCTCTACTTGTAGAGGGTGTTTGAAGGTGATATTTGCTTCTTGTCCGAGTTGTATCTCTCTACTTGTAGAGGGTGTTTGAAGGTGATATTTTCTTCTTGTCCGAGTTGTATCCCTCTACTTGTAGAGAGTGTTTGAAGGTGATATTTGCTTCTTGTCCTAGTTGTATCTCTCTACTTGTAGAGAGTGTTTGAAGGTGATATTTGCTTCTTGTCCGAGTTGTATCTCTCTACTTGTAGAGGGTGTTTGAAGATGATATTTGCTTCTTGTCCGAGTTGTATCTCTCTACTTGTAGAGAGTGTTTGAAGGTGATATTTTCTTCTTGTCCGAGTTGTATCTCTCTACTTGTAGAGAGTGTTTAAAGGTGATATTTTCTTCTTGTCCGAGTTGTATCTCTCTACTTGTAGAGAGTGTTTGAAGGTGATATTTGCTTCTTCTCCGAGTTGTTTCCCTCTACTTGTAGAGAGTGTTTGAAGGTGATATTTGCTTCTTGTCCGAGTTGTATCCCTCTACTTGTAGAGAGTGTTTGAAGGTGATATTTGCTTCTTCTCCGAGTTGTTTCCCTCTACTTGTAGAGAGTGTTTGAAGGTGATATTTGCTTCTTCTCCGAGTTGTTTCCCTCTACTTGTAGAGAGTGTTTGAAGGTGATATTTGCTTCTTCTCCGAGTTGTTTCCCTCTACTTGTAGAGGGTGTTTTGAAGGTGATATTTGCTTCTTGTCCGAGTTGTATCCCTCTACTTGTAGAGAGTGTTTGAAGATGATATTTGCTTCTTCTCCGAGTTGTTTCCCTCTACTTGTAGAGAGTGTTTGAAGGTGATATTTGCTTCTTGTCCGAGTTGTATCCCTCTACTTGTAGAGAGTGTTTGAAGGTGATATTTGCTTCTTGTCCGAGTTGTATCCCTCTACTTGTAGAGAGTGTTTGAAGATGATATTTGCTTTATGTCCGAGTTGTATCCCTCTACTTGTAGAGAGTGTTTGAAGGTGATATCTGCTTCTTGTCCGAGTTGTATCCCTCTACTTTTAGAGGGCGATTGGTTGTGATATTTGTGTCATGTCCCAGTTATTTCCCACTGCTTGTAGAGGGTGTTTGTGAGTGATCTTTTTCATGTCCGAGTTGATTCTCTCTACTTGTAGAGGGTGTTTGAAGGTGATATTTGCTTCTTGTCCGAGTTGTATTCCTCTACTTGTAGAGAGTGTTTGAAGGTGATATTTGCTTCTTGTCCGAGTTGTATTCCTCTACTTGTAGAGAGTGTTTGAAGGTGATATTTTTTTCTTGTCCGAGTTGTATCCCTCTACTTGTAGAGAGTGTTTTGAAGGTGATATTTGCTTCTTGTCCGAGTTGTATTCCTCTACTTGTAGAGAGTGTTTGAAGATGATATTTGCTTCTTGTCCGAGTTGTATCCCTCTACTTGTAGAGAGTGTTTTGAAGGTGATATTTGCTTCTTGTCCGAGTTGTATCCCTCTACTTGTAGAGAGTGTTTGAAGATGATATTTGCTTCTTGTCCGAGTTGTATCCCTCTACTTGTAGAGAGTGTTTTGAAGGTGATATTTGCTTCTTGTCCGAGTTGTATCCCTCTACTTGTAGAGAGTGTTTGAAGATGATATTTGCTTCTTGTCCGAGTTGTTTGCCTCTACTTGTAGAGAGTGTTTGAAGATGATATTTGCTTCTTGTCCGAGTTGTATCTCTCTACTTTTAGAGAGTGTTTGAAGGTGATATTTGCTTCTTGTCCGAGTTGTATTCCTCTACTTTTAGAGAGTGTTTGAAGATGGTATTTGCTTCTTGTCCGAGTTGTATCTCTCTACTTGTAGAGGGTGTTTGAAGGTGATATTTGCTTCTTGTCCGAGTTGTATCCCTCTACTTGTAGAGAGTGTTTGAAGGTGATATTTGCTTCTTGTCCGAGTTGTATCCCTCTACTTGTAGAGAGTGTTTGAAGATGATATTTGCTTCTTGCCCGAGTTGTATCCCTCTACTTGTAGAGAGTGTTTGAAGGTGATATTTGCTTCTTGTCCGAGTTGTATCCCTCTACTTTTAGAGAGTGTTTGAAGGTGATATTTGCTTCTTGTCCGAGTTGTATCCCTCTACTTGTAGAGAGTGTTTAAAGATGATATTTGCTTCTTGTCCGAGTTGTATCCCTCTACTTGTAGAGAGTGTTTGAAGGTAATATTTGCTTTATGTCCGAGTTGTATCCCTCTACTTGTAGAGAGTGTTTGAAGATGATATTTGCTTTATGTCCGAGTTGTATCCCTCTACTTGTAGAGAGTGTTTGAAGGTAATATTTGCTTCTTGTCCGAGTTGTATCCCTCTACTTGTAGAGAGTGTTTGAAGATGATATTTGCTTTATGTCCGAGTTGTATCCCTCTACTTGTAGAGAGTGTTTGAAGGTAATATTTGCTTCTTGTCCGAGTTGTATCCCTCTACTTGTAGAGAGTGTTTGAAGGTAATATTTGCTTCTTGTCCGAGTTGTATCCCTCTACTTGTAGAGGGTGTTTAAAGATGATATTTGCTTCTTGTCCGAGTTGTATCCCTCTACTTTTAGAGAGTGTTTGAAGATGATATTTGCTTCTTGTCCGAGTTGTATCCCTCTACTTGTAGAGAGTGTTTGAAGATGATATTTGCTTCTTGTCCGAGTTGTATCCCTCTACTTTTAGAGAGTGTTTAGAAGGTGATATTTGCTTCTTGTACGAGTTGTATCCCTCTACTTGTAGAGAGTGTTTGAAGGTGATATTTGCTTCTTGTTCGAGTTGTATCCCTCTACTTGTAGAGGGTGTTTGAAGGTGATATTTGCTTCTTGTTCGAGTTGTATCCCTCTACTTGTAGAGAGTGTTTGAAGGTGATATTTGCTTCTTGCCCGAGTTGTATCCCTCTACTTGTAGAGAGTGTTTGAAGGTGATATTTGCTTCTTGTCCGAGTTGTATCCCTCTACTTGTAGAGAGTGTTTGAAGGTGATATTTGCTTCTTGCCCGAGTTGTATCCCTCTACTTGTAGAGAGTGTTTGAAGGTGATATTTGCTTCTTGTCCGAGTTGTATCCCTCTACTTGTAGAGAGTGTTTGAAGGTGATATTTGCTTCTTGCCCGAGTTGTTTCCCTCTACTTGTAGAGAGTGTTTGAAGATGATATTTGCTTCTTGTCCGAGTTGTATCCCTCTACTTGTAGAGAGTGTTTGAAGGTGATATTTGCTTCCTGTCCGAGTTGTTTCCCTCTACTTTTAGAGGGCGATTGGAGGTGATATTTGTGTCATGTCCCAGTTATTTCCCACTGCTTGTAGAGGGCGATTGTGAGTGATCTTTTTCATGTCCGAGTTGATTCTCTGTACTTGTAGATTGGGATGACATTGATATTTGCTTCATGTCCGAATTGATTTCCTCTGCTTGCAGAGGTCACATGAGTATGATACTAGCTGCGTGGCGGAATCGAAACCTCAGCTTGTCGATGATATTGGGGGATTAATATGCTTTATGTCCGAGTTGATTCCCTCTGCTTGTAGAGGGCTATTGAGAGTGATATTTGCTTCATGTCCGAGTCGATTTCCGCTGCTTATTGAGTACAACTGAGAAATGTTTCCTGTCGGGAGTAATTTCCTCTGCTGTTAGAGGACACGTGAGAGTGACATTAGTTTCATGTCCTAGTTGATAACGTCTGCTTGTAGTAGGCGATAGTGATATTTGCTTTGTGTCCGAATTGATTCCCTCTGCTTATTGGGGACGAGAGATTGAGGTTTGTTTCATGTCGGGAGTAATTCCCTCTGCCCTTAGAGGACAAGGGAGAGTGGAGTGAACAGCTTAATTAAAAAAATGAAAAATTAAATAGCTATCAAACTTCGTATTTAGCCGACATTTTTTAAAGAATGCAGCGTTTGAATTCCTCCATCCCCATGCAGTCATTTATATGGAAAATCAATGCTTATTTGTTTATTTTCTCAAAAATAAATAATATCACTATGATTAACATCTATACTAATATTTTAAAAGCTAGAGACAATGTGTGTTTATGTCTGATAATCTCGTAAACCGCTATATCGATTTTGATAATTCTTTCGCCACTGAAAAATAATATTTTTTTCCGATGGCCATAGGGTATAAGCCAATTTATAAGTTTAATTCCTGAATAATATGACTGGTCCCTAGCTCCTTCGGTAGGGTCCCTGCAATCGGGATTCGAAATCCGGCTAGGCTCGAAAAATGTTTCTTTAAACAAGAGGGTTTCTCGGTATGTGAATGTGAGTATTGATACCGTAATTACTGACAGAAAGGTATAAATAATAGTAAGATAGAGAAATAATTGCAATAAATAATTTCAAGCTATAATGCAATAAGCTTGAGTTGAAAGGATTTATCGAAGGAAAAGGTCATTAGTGAGTCATGTCAAGCCAAGACATTAGCAACAGCCGAAGTAGCGAAAGCATTAGTATAAAATTTCTTGGAATTCACTTAGGTTCGAACAGTCGCGTATACCAGAATTCTGGAAAAGAGAAGGGGAGTAAAATTCACAGAATCAGGGAGGTTCCTCATAGTAACAAGATAAGAGACGCACACGTAGATACCAGCGCGAGAAGGAACGTTGGAAGAGGTAGTTCTAAAGTAGGCGAAGCTTGAGTTAATATAAAGGCGTGCAATCCAAATCAGAGAGGTACTGATCGACATTGGTTTATGCATACATTCGCGACAATCTTTCTTGAGAATTTGTCACTTAATCTGGCGATTACTCGTGTGTTATTTTAAGCGCTCAATGACACGCTTGTGTGAGTAGGATTTAGCAGCCATGGCGAGGGTTTTTGCCGGTAAGCATTTTGGTGACTCACGGCAATTTACGCTTCTAGTTTCTTTCATTGCAGAAACGGTTATTTCAAACCGTAAAATTCATACAGCAGAAGTTAGCAGGTATAATAAGTCATAGTTTCGAGTACTACGATTAATAATCAGTTTCATTCTTTATCTTGAAGCGGTCGGCAATTCGCTTCAATAGCACAAGTACTAGACCACATTAAATTTCTCAACCAATTTAAACTTGTGTTATCCTGTCACACCCGCCCACGCATACCCTGAGAGAAAGATCTCATACCCAACCACTGTAGCAGCTGATAGCAGAATCAACAGCAGACATTGAAGCAAATGACCCGGTTTCAAAGAAATCTGATGTGTTGTACTCACATGTCTTTCTCTACTCTTGTACAAACTATTTTAGTAATGCTTACTCTGCATCTACTTCATGTTAATGAGATAAATATTTGCAAAAACTATCTTATTGCTAATTTTCTTGTAGATGCAAGGAGAATATGGTAGGCTTTAAGTGATAGTCAAATCTTTTAAGAGCTGGTTGCTATGTGGCGCATTCTATTCTCTATGTATGTCCAGGACATTAATATACTAGTATAAAGGATTAGCGAATTCCCATTTGAGAAAAGCATAAATATTGGAAAATTCAAACAATGACATAAATTATGTATTTTAACGAGATATACATTTTTTGTGTAGTAAAATTTTGTCTATTTCTTATGGTTTACCAATTAGGCTACAGACATTCAGAATGAAGAGGACTTTGGGGGACATTTCCAGAAAATTGATGATATACATTTCGTTTGCAATGAAAATTTCTTAAACATATGATATTTTAATCAAAATGGTTAGAGCCAATTTTGAGAAAATCCAAATTTTCGAAAAAAAAAGTTCCTTGTAAAGAGTAGTCTGGGGTGGGGGGATTTTCTTGAAGATCCTCGTGTCGGTATCCTTGGAAGATACTAAATTCAAATATTAAGTTTGGTATTTATCCGACTTTTCGTTTTTGAGTTATTCTGTTCACCACGGACATGTTTCCAAAAATGCTTTATTGGATTCAGGACACCTCAAAACATGTATTTCCGTGAAATCTCGGTATCGAATTTTTGGGTGGAATTCTCTACATAGTAGAGAAAGTAAAAAATAGCGCCTCATCGTGGTACAGTTCGGCTTCAGTATGCTTGTGCGTGTGTATGTTATAGGTTATTAAATCCCAATTCGCCGTGTAATAACATTTCAGAATTCCCGCTGGGTATATCCCTAAGCACAAGTGCCAAGTCATATAATTGTGACAGTTAATATGCATCAGCACGCTTATATGGCACCAATAGATAGGGGCCTCAAAGTTAACAAGATTAAATGAAAAAGACTACATAATTTAAAGACCAAAAAGAATTTACGAAGTCTCTATAAAACATGAACTGCGAGTTATGAATGAACCTAAAAGGTTGGGAAGAAGGCTTCGACTTGTTGAGCAATGCAGAAGAAAATAGTTGCTTTTTCTCTAGGGTGTAACAGAAACTGGTTTGCTGTGCATCAGCTCGAAAGCGCCGGCTACAAATTGGTGGTTCTGCGCTGCCGTCTGCTACTGCTGATGCACCGTAAGTTTTAATGGTGGCAATTTCTTTCTCGTAGATGCCAAGCTAGTTTCGTAAACATTGTTCTAATTGTTTACGATAATTTAAACAGTCGGTAAACCAGAATCTTGAACCTCAGGCCGATAAGGTTTTGAAGACACAAATAATTTATAACTAAATAATGAATTATGTCCAAAACGGGGGTGTTAATTTTATTTTATTTTAATTCAGCCACGACGTACGTAATTTACGAGTATTTTCAATTCTCCACTCCTTTGAGATTTCAAATTATATGCTTTGTATCTTCGTATTTATTCCAAAAAATAGTATTATCTTTACAACTAATGTTATATTTCACGGATAGTCGACGATAGCTCTTGTCGACGTAGGTATATTGAAATTCGAATTATGATGTTGAAACGGGTTTTAGGTCATACTTACGAAGGGTGTCCCAGAAGTACCCAAACTTACAAAGAAAACACAAATATTTTTGGGAAAAAACATCTTTATTTCTCTATATAGTCTCCTTTCACTTTTTCCGGAGATGTTCAATAGCTTCGATACCCTGTTTATAGTGAGAACCGTCGAGTTTTGCAAAATAGCCATCAACTGCAAACTCCACCTCTTCATTGTTGGCAAAATCTTTTACCACCAAGCTATTTCTTCAACTTTGGAAACAGAAAATAATCAGAGGGAGCTAAGTCTGGCGAATAGGGTACATGAGGAAGCAATTCGAACTTAACTTATTGATTTTGGCCATGGCGATAATGGATATGTAAACTGGTGCATTGTCTTGATGAAACAGAACTTTCTTTTTCGCTAAATGCGCTTGTTTTTGCTTGATTTAATCATTCAAACGCTGCAATAAGTTTGCATAATACTCGCCATTGATTGCTTTTCCTTTTTGAAGATAATCAATGAAAATTATCCCACGCGCATCCCAAAAAACTGACGCCATGACCTTGTCCAGATGGAACAGTCTTCGCCTTATTTAGAGCCGATTCTACCCTTTCAATCCACTGTTTTGACTGTTTCTTCGTCTCAGGTGTGAAGTGATGGACCCATGTTTCATCCATGGTTATGAATGGATGCAAAAACGTAGCTTTATTGCAGCAAAACATCGCCAAACACTCAAGTGAAACATCCTCATGACGCTGCTTTTGTTCCATTGTGAGTAAACGCGGCACCCATCTTGCGGACAGCTTTCTCATGTCTAAATTTTAGTTAGTATGCGATGTACAGCACTTTTTGAAATGCCTACGATGTCTGCTAGCTCGCGCACTTTCTGTCGATGGTCATCCAATACCACGTTGTGGATTTTCTTCACAATTTCTGGCGTGGTCACTTCATTTGGTTGACCACTGCGATGTTCGTCTTGGCAGCTCGTACGGCCTCGCTTAAACTCTGCCACCCAATATTTTACTGCTGTAAACGAAGGAGCAGACTCCACCAGAGTAGAATCTAGCTCAGCTTTAATATTAGTTGGACTAAGACCTTTCAAATGAAAGTATTGTATCACATAACGATGACCAGTTTTATCCATGTTTACAAATTCACTGAGAGTTCACTATTAATGGCTGCCATACAATTACCAAGCGACATAGCATCGTCAAACTTAAGCTTTATAAGGGTGGTACTTTCTACCACAGTCATTTGTTTGAAACAACAACGGCTATCTATACGTCAGGACGGGTACTTCTGGGACTGTCCTCCTATGTTATTTGACGACGGAAACGTGCCTTCAACGAAATAAGGAATGAAATTATTTTCGCAAAAGTTTATCTCAAATTAATATAAGTAGAGAGAAGAGTAGTTAGTGGAAAGTGTACAAAAATAAATGATAGTAGGTAGAGAAATTCATGTGAATGTAATGCACCATATGTTTTCTTTCAGAGTGATCTAATTTCTAACATTTAGACAATACAATATCACATTTGATGTACGTAATTTCCTTATTTCAATACACGTAACGCGTGTAGGGTCCACTGCTCCACTAAGGAGACGGCCTGTCCGGTATTACATATAGATACCGCGGCTTTGTGAAAACGGCCTTGAATAGTATATAGACTGTACTGTACCGGTTGTTTTCCTCTTTGATATATGTATGGCAAGAAACGTTACAGCCACACCCAGCTACTTGCTTCACCGCAACCTTTGCAGTGGCGGATTTATCAACTCCCACCCATGGATGTGTACATCCAAAAAATTTATAGGCACTTTTGTCCTATCTTTCATAGATTTCAAGAAAAATACTTATGCGTTACATTCACGTGAGTTTTGCTACCCATTCTTCTATAAAATATCTTACTAAAGCGTATTCTTCTAATTACTTCATGTTTTACGAGATATACCTTTGAAAAAATCGTTTTATTAATATCTTCTTGTAGGTAAACTTGGTTCCATTTATGCCGTCACCGCAGCTTCTGACGCTTCACAGGTGGAGCATGTACCTATAGCAAGGAAGGGATGTGTTTATCTGCTTAGCTTTTCACGCATTCTAAATTATTCACATATGGTATATAACTTTGAGCAATAGCTTTACTCATCATCACTTAAAATAACCATGTTTAAATATATAACTAAATAAAACCCTTTTTGCACAATATCTCCACAAAAATTGTTAATGGCAACATAAAATGAAATGCATTATACTTTTTACTCTCAAAGAGGACGCGTTTGCTATACATGATTGGAATGATCTGTATAATCTAAATATACAACTAAATAAAACACTGTTTGCACAATTTCACCATCATCTGTGGTGTGCGGGTAGTATGTCTGCATCACATTCAAGAGGTCTTGAGTTCGTATCTCGATTAGGGTGAGTAACCCGGATAAGGTTTTTTCCGGGGTATTTCCTTATCCTTACTTTAAGCTCTGTGGACCCCGGTCTCATTGAGAATCATTTCATTCTTCTTCCATTATGACCTAAACGGTTAAAGGACGCTAAACTAATAAAATCTCCATAAAACTGTATTTTTAATGACGGTAATTATAATGTAAAACTGAAGTAAATTATACGTTTTACTCTCAAGAGAACACATTTACTAGACATTATTTTAATAATCTGTCCATACGAATGCTGCATGGAACTGTCCTAGCAATGTCTTCAAATGGCATATTGGCTTCTCACATACCCACAGTTCTTTCGCTATGCACCTCCGAAATATCTTCATACATCGCGTGAGCTACAGTTAACACACACCACTTCTTGATCGAACAACAAAGACAGAACACTCCAGACACATCCCTCCTTGCTATGTACGAGGTTGGTAAAATGCCTTCCGAAGCTACGGTGACGGCATAAATGAAAGCGAGTGTACAAGGACTTAAGGGAACACAGTAGGTTTAAGCGATGGTCAAATATTTTAAGAGTGGGTCCCTATGTGACCGCTTTTTAATTCCGTCCTCTTTGCATTTTCACGAAAAAAAATTGAAGTTGTAAAAGTATAAAGCATTTGACAATTCAAGCCTATAATAAAGAATATCTCGGAAACAGTTAACGCCGCAGAAAAAGTTTACTTGACGTAAATTGTGTGATTTAACGAGATATATATCTTTTGTGCAGTAAGATTTTATCTAGCCCTTGCAGTTTAAAAAGTATAAAAGGTCATTCAGAAAGAAGAGGACTTCACAGTCTATTTCCAGAAACTTCAAGATTTACATTTCATTTGTCATGCAGATACTTTAAACACATGGTATTATAATCAAAATCTTTAGAGCCATTTTTTTGTGAAATAAAAGTAACGACTTTTTTCAATGTAAAGGGTAGTTTGGGATGGGGAATTTTTCCTAAAACATCTCTTATCGCATCCTTGAAGGACGCTGAACATAAGTACCAGCTTTGGTATTAAACCCAATTTTCGTTTTCTCTTCACAGACACACGGACACACATACATGCAGGACCTTTTTCTAAAAATGCTTTTATTCAGGGATTCTCAAAACGTGTATTTCCACTGAAATCTCGGTTTCGAATTGTGGGTGGAATGCAATACTTCTACTTGCTGTAAGTAAGAAGTAGAGAAAGTCAAATGAAAGTAAGTATTACTGACAGATGCGAAAACAGAGTGGTACAGAAATATATCATTGTATACCCTTTCGGCACAGGCTCCTTGTTGGCAAGTGGATTACCGCTACAAAAACTACGGAAATGGACTTGAAGATCAATTATTGTCACGTCGTTTCGTGTTCTTTTACTTATTCAACTTTACTCCTTTGCCATCATAGCGGATGCGTTTAGCCCAAATAATAATTATGACTATGTATTTATTAATGTAGTGTACTACATCCGGCCTATAGGAACATTTTTAATTATTTAATATGCAATTGACACAGGAGGCAACCACAAAGTATACGTTTAACTCTTTCTTACAAAAACAAAAATTCATAACCGAAATAAATTATTTGTAAATTTTGAACTCTATTTCATGCCGAAATGTCCAAAATCAAGCCCAAAGCAATATTTAAGAATAAGGTAACCTGTTATTACGTAGGACTAGGAACCGCTCTGACATTTCCTGAACCTATAGTCATAATTACCACTCAGAGCTGCTGTGTGGAAGATCAACAGCTTTTAATTAACTCTAATTTAGTTTTATACTTGGCGAAAACCTGTTTTCATTCCGAAACTTTGCTTGTATATTATTAGACGTTTAAGACGACTTTAAGCCGTGTTATAAGCCTTAACTTCACTAATCAAACGACACAGGCTAATATATGTTGTACGAGGGCTGATCAACAAAGAATAAGGCTGAGCTTTTTTCCCCAGATGTTTATTACTCCACTTCAATATTTATACAATATTTTTCAAAGTAACCCCCTCCTATTTCAATGCGCACTTTATAACGTCTCTGCCAGTCCTCTATCACAGGTGTACACTATTCTTTATGAGGTTCTTGAGAATCGCCTCATTTTTCTTGAGCACTGCTTCAGAGTTCTTAAATCGGATACACCGTGGTTTTGTCTTTAATGATGGGAATAAAAACAATCACAAGATGTAAGATGGAGCTATAAGGCGGATGCCGTACTCGGGTAATATGCATTTAGCCAAAAACTATGACGATTTGCGGTGTGAGGTCGCGCATTGTCTGATGAAGTCGTCACCCAGTCCGATGAAGTTTTGGTCGTTTCCTTGCAATGTGCTTCCTCAGTTTAGTCAATACGAGCCTGTAGTTGATGTAGAATATCTTTACATTATTAGCACCACGCTTTGAGCACAAAACTTAAGGTAGTTGCTTTCCCACGTATGGGAGCCAAACTTGAAGTGTTCGCCCCACGTACGATACAAAGTTTCCGGTGGCCTTTGCTCCACGTTTACTTTTCCGGTGGCCTTCGCCCCACGTTCAAAAAATCAACTTTGTATTTTAATATTTATTTAAATATTATATATGTATGCCTCGGCTGCGCCAGTAATAATTTTCAGAAAACGTATCTCTTAGCAGGGCTGGTGTGACTAAAGAATGAAGGCTTACAAACATTATAATTGTATTGTACTTTTTTTTATTAATCCTTCACACAATTAAATAACACTTCACTGATATATCCTACTATAGAGCTGTGAGGTTTTGTTAATTACACCTTTTAACACATAAACGTTATATTATTCTCACCACTATAACTTTTCATGTCTCGCATTGAACCTGTGTCGTACCGATCGGGTACGTAATCTTGTTGCGTCTCTATTTCAAGTCTCTGGGTGGCTAAGTCTACTACAATAGAATAATTTTATTTAACTTTTAGCCTTACTAGTTGTTGATTGGCTATTTATAAACTGTTTTAAATATTACGTTATTGTTCCAAGAATTATTAGTAGCATTATTAAACTTTATAATTTATTGTTGTCTCAAGGTTACCTTATTGTTACCTCATTGTTAGCAACTTTTGGCTTCACTTTATAATTCTGTTTGCTACGGAAAGCAACTTGTTTCTATTCTCACAGCTCCTACATTGTTAAATTACATAATACATTCACATAACATTATTATACATGCACGTAATAATATAAACATGACTGTAACATACGCTTTATATATTATTACACACATATTGCTTTAAGGCGGGCTGTTATTATATTTTATATTATATAATTAGACCGATATCATTTAAGTGTTAAAATACTGCCTCATAGTATGTTGCTGTAACAGTCACAGCAGAGGCCCACTTTTCACAACACAGAGAACTACGCCTTCTTAGAGCTTTATGAACCACCTAAACACTGTTGCACCTGGTAGTGCATCTTCACCGTACGCTTGCTGCAGCTTATCGACTCGTAAGTTTCAGAGGCTGTACGATTTAAACGCAAACAGAACTTATTGCGCTGCACTGCTCCTCTCGCATCACCTCCATTTTGTGGTATGCGAAATGCAAGCAGGGTCTACAAAACAGAGCATTACTACAACCTACCAATACGAGCGTGTTGCCGTCTATGGACATTATACGAGGCGTATTCCAAAACTAAAGTCCGTTGGTCATAATAACAACATCGCTCATGAGACAAGGTTCATATTGACAGTAATATGTGCCTACACATATATTTTACTTTTCCACATAATCGCCGTTCACATGTATACACTTGCTGTAACGCTGCACCAGCTTCTTTAACCTCTCGGTATAGAAGTCTGCCGCCTGTGACTTGAACCAGTTGGTAACGCTCGTCTTGAGTTCATCGTCGGTTTGAACTCGTCCACCCAGCCACCGTTTCCAATGCAAGAAGAGGAAATAGTCGCTTAGTACCAGGTTGGGACTACAAGGAGGGTGGTCAAAGATTTCCCAACGAAACCCTTGAATCTTCTCTTTGGTTTTGCCAGGTGTGCGGGCATGCGTTGCCGTGTAGGAGGATGATGCCAGACGACAGTTTCCCGCGGTGTCGATTTTGGATCGCACGTCTCAGTTTAATAAGCGTTGCACAGTACACGTCAGCTGTAATTGTTGACCCACGGTCCATGAAATCAATCAAAAGGACGCCCATTTCGTCCCAAAACGCGGTAGCCATTATTTTGCGATTCATGTACGGCGATTGCTTACACCTTTTTGGTTTGTGTGAATCGGAACGGCGCCACTGCATTGCTGTTGTTTCAATTCTGCGTTGGTGTGCGCTATCCATATCTTGTCGCCCGTAACAATGTGGGAAAACAAATCATCTCCAACTTGTCTATAGCGCTGCAAAAACTATCATGTCTTCGTGCTGACCGGTGAGCATTTTTGGCGCCCATCTCGCACAAAGTTTCCGATATCCAGGGTGTTCAGTGACAATCCTGTAAAGTGAAGTTCGAGCAACATTTGGGAATTCATCACCCAGACTACTAATCGTCAAACGCCGATCACTTCTAAGTTTTTGGTTCACTTGCTTAACGATGTCGTCACTTCGCTGTTCATCGCGCACATTTGTGAGGCCATTTCGAAATTCCCGACACCAGTGTCGAACCTGTTTATCCTTCATTATGTCCAGTCCATACACGAGGCATAACTCACGATGGATGTCCGCAGCTGACGATCCTTTTGCCAGCAAGAATCTAATCATACCGCGTACTTCACAACTGGCGAGATCTACGATTGTCGCGGCCATTGCGATCTGCTCTCACCAATTGATAAAGCCTACTGCGTCACACCAACATTGTGGTAGGTTTCTTAGGAGCCGGTAGATAGCGCTGCAGGCGTGAAAACTCATTCAGGTCTACCATCCGTTAAATATTGTTCACCGGACCTTAGTTTTGAAATACGCCTCGTACAGAAATCCCCGCTCTTTTCAAATGTTCATGGTACAGACAGGAAACTATTAAGGAAGCTACAGAAAAAAATCAGGCTCAGTCTTTGTTGATTAGCCCTTGTATCAAGCATAATTCATGCCATAATTGAAATGTTTATTTAATTTGTTCAGTGTGGCATGATTATAAGGCGTGTCTCTTGTTTGTAGTCTATTATTTCTCAGGTTGTTAATACACGCCGCTTTCTTTTTGGCTGACTTTGACATTATATCATTGTGACAGGTGTTACACTTACCAGGCGATTTCAGAGGGGGATAGCGAAGTACAAAGTATAGCTTATAAAATCGCCTAGGAAACTGATTCATCTCTAGTAGAAGGGACTATGTTTTTGAGATGAACCTCACCGCAAACTCTTTTGGATCCCTTAAATAGCTTTCCACTGATTTTGGAATCAACTCCTATTTAAATTCTTAAATAAACTGCAAGGCAGACGGCTCTAAGACAAAACTGCTTATCAGGTTGCGTTTCCTGGGGAAGGACACTATTACTATAGCTATAGCTTTTAGTGGTCTTCCCTGGTTGGCTGGAGTGATTTCTCTTCTATGCGAATTTCCTTTCGCTTATTTCCTATCATATCGCTTCCTGTGTTGGACAGATGACGCGTATTCTTGCTTATTGGAAAGTTCTTCTCGGCCCTGTCAGACAACAGCCCTCTCTGAGCCTCCTCAGGTAGGTGGAGTTCTCTCCGTTTTCACCAGAGGAAGCCTTCTCTGGACAGCTCGTCGTGTGACCGGTCATTAAGCTTGTAATAATTTGAGAGCTTTGTCAGCTATCCTGGCTACAGCATATAGCCTCCTGCAGTTCCTTCACCTTATCCATTCCCCCTGAAGGTGGTGGTAACAAAATATCCACGTTGGGTCGAGGTGTAAGGTGTCCATTCCGTTCCGTGGTCATACTCATATAAGATTGCAGAAATTAAATAAGTTTGCTACGTTACATTCGCATGTCATTCTCTACCCTCTATCTTTATTATTTAGTGCACAAAATAATTTTTTTTCGAAAATTTATTTTCCTATTTAATTTTAATGAGATAAATCTTTCCAGACACATTTCGTTATAGACACAAAGGGATCAGCAATAGTGTGACGTATGCGCATACGTCTCTTTGGTCACCTAGATTCGAGATGGCGGTTGACGTTTAGGTGGGGGTAGGTTAGTTGGCGTCCCCCACGCTTTTTGTGGCGTGCTTGGGCCAGAGAGTCAGTTAGTAGCACTCAACCAGACCAGACCTGCATTCGCCCTCTCCGTGCAGGAATGCATGGCGGCCTCGCCCGACAGGCATGGAACTAAGATGTGGTATGTAATAAGTTTTATTTAATAAACATGGTGCCATCCAAATCTTTATTGTCTTATTCATGATAGTGTAAAGCTCCTTCTACCTATTTAGAGCCATGTAAGTGTCCCTTTGCCACTTTGTAATAATATTTCTGCACCTTCACTTTAGCTGCGTCCCTAGTCGTAGCCTCGCCTTATTTAAATTATTACAATTTGTTAACTAACTGATACCTCTCTAGCGAGTGCTCTGCCCCTTGAGCGTGTCTGATTGGAGGCTGCGACAATAGTCAAATGTTTTTTTAGAACTGGACACAATATGCTGGTCTTAAAATTTCATACTTTTTCTATGAGATCGGGAAAAACAGCTGAAAATCGACAGGACTTTAAAAGAGTGACTAAGTATTGAACAATTCGAACAATTAATAACGGATATCTCTGAAATGGCCGATACCACAAAAAGTTGAATGATGAATGTGTCCCTTTAAGAGCAAAGGTCTCCCTGTTGAGGGGTAAAGCTCTCACTGTGAGCTACTCGTAAGAGGTAATCGTGAGTCACTGACATTTGTTTGTTACACTGGTATCTATCTGTTACAATGTATTGCACAGTTGACTCTCCATCTCTCTCCAACTCTTCCAGCATCTGGCAAATCTGGACCACTGTGCCATTGCGTTTTCTTTGAAGAGGTCCACCCATCTGCATCTTGGTCTTCCTCGGAGTCTTGTGCCTGTGTATGGGTCCCACATGATTGCTTTTATCATCCACCTGACATCCGTTAGTCTTGCGACATGCTCCTCCACTTCCATTTTTCCCTTGTGGCTTGTTGTGCAGAGTCTGTTGTTGATGACATCTTTTGGAGAGTTGTGTTTGAAATTTTGGCTTCAGATTTATACCTAAGATTTTCCTCTCTATTTTCCTTTGGCATACTTGGAGAAACACAGGATTTTAGTGCTTCAAATTTAACCCTCCAGTTGAGTGACCTGTCAGCAATCTGAAATTTCAGAGACCAGAAGGTCTTCCAAGCGAGAGCTACTCTTCTGCTTATTTCTTTCTCAATTTTCTGATGGAAGGAGAGTAGTTGTCCTAAGTAGATGTACTCGTTTACATATTGTAGAACCATTCCATCGACTCTTATTGGGATTGTTGGTCCATTTGACATGATTTTCCGTGCGTTTGTTCATTGAGAGGCCTGTAGTTTTATTTATTTCCGAGAATTCCTGCAGCATTGATTGTAGTTCTCTTGGAGATTCGGTGAACAGAACAACGTCGTCAGCGTATCTTAGGTGGTTAGCCTGCTCCCGTTTATGCGTACTCCGTATTTTTTGCTCCAGTACAGTTTTCGAAATATGTCCTCTGGAACGCACGTAAAAGTTATTTGGAATAAATTGTGTGTTTTAAAGAGATCTACGTTTTTTGTGCAGTACGCTTTCGTCTTCGCATAAGGTTTACTAGTTATGCAAGATTATATAAATTTTCTTCCAAATGAAGAGGACTTCACAAGTTATTCCCAGAAAATTCAAGATATACATTTCATTTGTCATATAAATATCTTTAATACAGTATTTTAATAAAAATAGAGCCGTTTTTGTTTTAGAAAATAAAAATTTTCTAAAAATGTTCCATGTCAAGGGTAGTTTGGGACGGGGGAGATTTTCTTGAAAATCTTCGAAACGCATTTCTGGATGGTACTGAACCTAAATACCCAGATTATTTTTATCCGAGTTGCTTTTCACCTCCACAAACAAGCACGGACCTTTTTCTAAAAAATCTGATGTTTTACACTCACATGACTTTCTCTACTCTTGTAAAAACTATTTTTACAAACGCTTATTCTCCATATGTTTCATGTTAATCGAGATGTTAATCATATTGCTAATTTTCCTGTAGATGCAAGGGGAATATGGTAAGTTTTAAGCGATAGTCAAATATTTTAACGCTGGTTACTATGTGGCGCATTCCATTCTCTTTGTATGTCCAGTACAAAAGAAAAAATCTGATGTGTTACACTCACATGACTTTCTCTACTCTTGTACAAACTCTTATTCTCCATCTATCTCATATTAATCGAGATAAACATTTGCAGAAACGATCTTTTGACATGCAAAGAGAATTACATTTTACACATAGCGACCAGTTCTAAAAATATTTGACTATCGCTTAAGGCCTACTATGTTCCCCTTGTTTTGTATTTGCAAGGGCAATATAGAAATACAGTAGCCTTTAAGCATAGGCATTACTCTTAATTGCTGGTTCTCTTTGCCACAGATTAATACTCTTTGCATATCCAAGACAAAAAATTGAATAACGAATTCCCATTTGAGAAAATAAGTATTGAAAAATGGTTCACTCAACAAAAAAAAATGTATATGACATAAATTGTGTATTTTAACGCGATCTACATTTTTTGTGTAGTAAAATTTTGTCTATCTCTTATGGTTTACCAGTTATGCAAAAGTCGTTCACAATAAAGAATACTTTTGGAGACATTCCCAGGAAATTCAAGATATACATTTTATTTGTCATAAAAATATCTTAAACATATGATATTTTAATAAAAATCGTTAGAGCCATTTTTGAGAAAATTAAAATTTTCGAAAAATGTTCCATGTAAAGGGTACTCTGGGGTGGGGGGATTTTCTTAAAAACCTTCGTGTCGCATCCTTGGAAGATACTGAACCTAAATACCAAGTTTGGTGTTTATCCGACAGCTGAGTTATGCTGTTCACAGACAAACAGACACACAGACACACAGACACAAGACGGACATGTTTTCAAAAATGATTTTTTTGGATTCAGGGGGTCTCAAAACATGTATTTCCTGTGAAATCTCGGTATCGAAATTTTTGGTGGAGTACAATACTTCCCCTACTTACTATACGTAGTAGAGAAAGTAAAAATCTGATGTGTTACACTCACATGACTTTCTCTACTCTTGTACAATCTATTTTTACAAACGCCTATTCTCCATATGCTTCATATTAATCGAGATATCGAGATGTCAATCTTATTTGTAATTTTCTTGTAGATGCAAGGGGAATATGGTAGCTTTTAAGCGATAGTCAAATATTTTATCGCTGGTTGCTATGTGGCGCATTCCATTCTCTGCATGTCCAGGACATAAAAAAATGAATAACGAATTTGAGAAAAAGTATAAGTATTGGAAAATTTAAGGGAATAACAAGCAATATCTCGAAAATGGTTCACTCAACTAAAAAAATGTATATCACATAAATTGTGTATTTTAACACGATCTACATTTTTTGTGTAGTAATATTTTGTCTATCTCTTATAGTTTACCAGTTATGCAAAAGTCGTTCACAATGAAGAATACTTTTGGAGACATTCCCAGAAAATTCGAGATATACATTTCATTTGTCGTAAAAATATCTTAAACATATGATATTTTAATCAAAATCGTTAGAGCCATTTTTGAGAAAATTAAAATTTTCGAAAACTTTTCCAAGTAAAGGGTAGTCTGGGGTGGGGGGATTTTCTTGAAAATCTTCGTGTCGCATCTCTGGAAAATGCTGAACGTAAATACCAAGTTTGGTGTTTATCCGACTGTTAGTTTTTGAGTTATGCTGTTCACAGACACACACACACAGACACACAGACACACACACACACACACACACACACACACACACACACACAGACACACACACGGACATGTTTCCAAAAATGCTTGTTTTGGATTCAGGAGGTCTCAAAACATGTATTTCCGGTGAAATCTCGGTATCGAATTTTTGGGTGGAATGCAATAGTTCCCCTACTTACTATACGTAGTAGAGAAAGTAAAAAATCTGATGTGTTACACTCACATGACTTTCTCTACTCTTGTACAATCTATTTTTACAAACGCTTATTCTCCATATGCTTCATGTTAATCGAGATATCGAGCTGTCAATCTTATTGCTAATTTTCTTGTAGATGCAAGGGGAATATGGTAGCTTTTAAGCGATAGTCAAATATTTTAATGCTGGTTGCTATGTAGCGCATTCCATTCTCTTTGCATGTCCAGGACATAAAAAAAATCTGATGTGTTACACTCACATGACTTTCTCTACTCTTGTACAATCTATTTTTACAAACGCCTATTCTCCATATGCTTCATGTTAATCGAGATATCGAGATGTCAATCTTATTGGTAATGTACATGTAGATGCAAGGGGAATATGCTAGATTTTAAGCGATAGTCAAATATTTTAACGTTGGTTGCTATGTGGCGCATTCCATTCTCTTTGCATGTCCAGGACATAAAAAAAATGAATAACGCATTTGAGAAAAAGTATAAGTATTGGAAAATTTAAGGAAATAACAAGCAATATCTCGAAAACGGTTCACTCAACAAAAGAAATGTATATGACATAAGTTGTGTATTTTAACGCGATCTACATTTTTTGTGTAGTAAAATTTTGTCTATCTCTTATGGTTTACCAGTTATGCAAAAGTCGTTCACAATGAAGAATACTTTTGGAGACATTCCCAGAAAATTCGAGATATACATTTCATTTCTCATGACATTATCTTAAACATATGATATTTTCATCAAAATCGTTAGAGCCATTTTTAAGAAAATTAAAATTTTCGAAAAATGTTCCATGTAAAGGGTAGTCTTGGGTGGGGGGATTTTCTTGAAAACCTTCGTGTCGCATCTCTGGAAGATACTGAACCTAAATACCAAGTTTGGTGTTTATCCGACTGTTCGTTTTTGAGTTATGCTGTTCACAGACACACACACAGACACACACACACACAGACACACACACACACAGACACACACACGGACATGTTTCCAAAAATGCTTTTTTTGGATTCAGTGGGTCTCAAAACATATATTTCCGGTGAAATCTCGGTATCGAATTTTTGGGTGGAATGCAATACTTCCCCTACTTACTATACGTAGTAGAGAAAGTAAAAATGAATAACGGATTTGAGAAAAAGTATAAGTATTGGAAAATTTAAGGAAATAACAAGCAATATCTCGAAAACGGTTCACTCAACAAAATAAATGTATATGCCATAAATTGTGTATTTTAACGCGATCTACATTTTTTGTGTAGTAAAATTTTCTCTATCTGTTATGGTTTACCAGTTATGCAAAAGTCGTTGGCAATGAAGAATACTTTCGGAGACATTCCCAGAAAATTCGAGATATACATTTCATTTCTCATGACATTAACTTAAACATATGATATTTTCATCAAAATCGTTAGAGCCATTTTTGAGAAAATTAAAATTTTCGAAAAATGTTCCATGTAAAGGGTAGTCTGGGGTGGGGGGATTTTCATGAAAACCTTCTTGTCGCATCCTTGGAAGATACTGAACCTAAATACCAAGTTTAGTGTTTATCCGACTGTTAGTTTTTGAGTTATGCTGTTCACAGACACACACACAGACACACAGACACACACACACACAGACACAGACACACACACACAAAGACACACACACGGACATGTTTCCAAAAATGCTTTTTTTGGATTCAGGAGGTCTCAAAACATGTATTTCCGGTGAAATCTCGGTATCGAATTTTTGGGTGGAATGCAATACTTCCCCTACTTACTATACGTAGTAGAGAAAGTAAAAAATCTGATGCGTTACACTCACATGACTTTCTCTACTCTTGTACAAACTATTTTTACAAACGCTTATTCTCCATATGCTTCATGTTAATCGAGATATCGAGATGTCAATCTTATTGGTAATGTTCATGTAGATGCAAGGGGAATATGCTAGATTTTAAGCGATAGTCAAATATTTTAACGCTGGTTGCTATGTGGCGCATTCCATTCTCTTTGCATGTCCAGGACATAAAAAAATCTGATGTGTTACACTCACATGACTTTCTCTACTCTTGTACAATCTATTTTTACAAACGCCTATTCTCCATATGTTTTATGTTAATCGAGATATCGAGATGTCAATCTTATTGCTAATTTTCTTGTAGATGCAAGCGGAATATGGTAGCTTTTAAGCGATGGTCAAATATTTTAACGCTGGTTGCTATGCGGCGCATTCCATTCTCTTTGCAAGTCCAGGACATAAAAAAATGAATAACGAATTTGAGAAAAAGTATAAGTATTGGAAAATTTAAGGGAATAACAAGCAATATCTCGAAAACGGTTCACTCAACAAAAGAAATGTATATGACATAAGTTGTGTATTTTAACGAGATCTACATTTTTTGTGTAGTAAAAGTTTGCCTATCTCTTATGGTTTACCAGTTATGCAAAAGTCGTTCACAATGAAGAATACTTTTGGAGACATTCCCAGAAAATTCGAGATATACATTTCATTTCTCATGACATTATCTTAAACATATGATATTTTAATCAAAATCGTTAGAGCCATTTTTGAGAAAATTAAAATTTTCGAAAAATGTTCCATGTAAAGGGTAGTCTGGGGTGGGGGGATTTTCTTGAAAACCTTCGTGTCGCATCTCTGGAAGATACTGAACCTAAATACCAAGTTTGGTGTTTATCCGACTGTTCGTTTTTGAGTTATGCTGTTCACAGACACACAGACACACACACACACAGACACACACACAGACACACACACACACACACACAGACACACACACGGACATGTTTCCAAAAATGCTTTTTTTGTATTCAGGAGGTCTCAAAACATGTATTTCCGGTGAAATCTCGGTATCGAATTTTTGGGTGGAATGCAATACTTCCCCTACTTACTATACGTAGTAGAGAAAGTAAAAATCTGATGTGTTACACTCACATGACTTTCTCTACTCTTGTACAATCTAATTTTACAAACGCCTATTCTCCATATGCTTCATGTTAATCGAGATATCGAGATGTCAATCTTATTGGTAATTTTCTTGTAGATGCAAGGGGAATATGGTAGCTTTTAAGCGATAGTCAAATATTTTAACGCTGGTTGCTATGTGGCGCATTTCATTCTCTTTGCATGTCCAGGACATAAAAAAAATGAATAACGAATTTGAGAAAAAGTATAAGTATTGAAAAATTTAAGAAAATCACAAGCAATATCTCGAAAACGGTTCACTCAACAAAAAAAATGTATATGACATAAGTTGTGTATTTTAACGTGATCTACATTTTTTGTGAAGTAAAATTCTGTCTATCTCTTACGGTTTACCAGTTATGCAAAAGTCGTTCACAATAAAGAATACTTTTGGAGACATTCCCAGAAAATTCGAGATATACATTTCATTTCTCATGACATTATCTTAAACATATGATATTTTCATCAAAATCGTTAGAGCCATTTTTGAGAAAATTAAAATTTTCGAAAAATGTTCCATGTAAAGGGTAGTCTGGGGTGGGGGGATTTTCTTGAAAACCTTCGTGTCGCATCTCTGGAAGATACTGAACCTAAATACCAAGTTTGGTGTTTATCCGACTGTTCGTTTTTGAGTTATGCTGTTCACAGACACACAGACACACACACAGACACACACACACACACACACACAGACACACACACGGACATGTTTCCGAAAATGCTTTTTTTGGATTCAGTGGGTCTCAAAACATGTATTTCCAGTGAAATCTCGGTATCGAATTTTTGGGTGGAATGCAATACTTCCCCTACTTACTATACGTAGTAGAGAAAGTAAAAATGAAATAACGAATTTGAGAAAAAGTATAAGTATTGGACAATTTAAGGAAATAACAAGCAATATCTCGAAAACGGTTCACTCAACAAAAAAAATGTAAATGATATAAGTTGGTATTTTAACACGATCTACATTTTTTGTGTAGTACAGTTTTGTCTATCTCTTATGGTTTACCAGTTATGCAAAAGTCGTTCATAATGAAGAATACTTTTGGAGACATTCCCAGAAATTTCGAGATATACATTTCATTTCTCATGACATTATCTTAAACATATGATATTTTCATCAAAATCGTTAGAGCCATTTTTGAGAAAATTGAAATTTTCGAAAAATGTTCCATATAAAGGGTAGTCTGGGGTGGGGGGATTTTCTTGAAAATCTTCGTGTCGCATCTCTGGAAGATACTGAACGTAAATACCAAGTTTGGTGTTTATCCGACTGTTAGTTTTTGAGTTATGCTGTTCACAGACACACACACACACACACACAGACACACAGACACACACACAGACACACACACACAGACACACACACACACACAGACACACACACAGACACACACACACACAGACACACACACACAGACACACACACACACACAGACACACACACACAGACACACACACACAGACACACACACAGACACACACACACACAGACACACACACACACAGACACACACACACACACACAGACACACACACAGACACACACACACAGACACACACACACACAGACACACACACAGACACACACGGACATGTTTCCAAAAATGCTTTTTTTGGATTCAGGAGGTCTCAAAACATGTATTTCCGGTGAAATCTCGGTATCGAATTTTTGGGTGGAATGCAATACTTCCCCTACTTACTATACATAGTAGAGAAAGTAAAAAGAATAACGAATTCCCATTTGAGAAAAAGTATTGGAAAATTTAAGGGAATAACAAGCAATATCTCGAAAATGGTTCACTCAACAAAAACAATGTATATGGCATAAATTGTGTATTTTAACGCGATCTACATTTTTGGTGTAGTAGAATTTTATCTATCTCTTATGGTTTACCAGTTATGCAAAAGTCGTTCACAATGAAGAATACTTTTGGAGACATTCCCAGAAAATTCGAGATATACATTTCATTTGTCTTGAAAATATCTTAAACAAATGATTTTTAACCAAAATCTTAGAGCCATTTTTGAGAAAATTAAAATTTTTGAAAAATATTCCATTTAAAGGGTAATCTGGGGTGGGATTTTCTTGAAAACCTTTGTGTCGGATCTCTGGAAGATACTGAATCTAAATACCAAGTTTGGTGTTTATCGGACTGTTCGTTTATGAGTTATGCTGCTCACACACACACACACACACACACACACGGACATGTTTCCAAAATGTATTTTTTTTTATTCAGGGGTCTCAAAACATATATTTCCGGTGAAATCTCGGTATCGAATTTTTGGGTGGAATGCATTACTATGAATTGCCTTTATTATTATTATTATTATTATTATTATTATTATTATTATTATTATTATTATTAAGAAGTTGCAATAAATGGCTTTCTCCTATTTCGTTATAAACATGAGACCGAAAATGACATTGCAATACGTAATCTTGCATTTTATAGCAGAGAATATTGATGCAAAAGCTGTTTTTGAATCATTCCATCGATGAATTGCAAAATCAACTGAACGTATCTTGTAAATTGCTAATCGATGTGACATCTTAAAACTTTTAAGTAATTCAATTTGAAATAAAATAATTCTGAACCGAAGCTATCAAATATTCTATTTATGTACTTTCGTTCTGTTTGTTTTTTTCTGAAGTGACTTTTTCCGATGAGAATAAAATGTGGCACTTCTCTATCCGAGACTCCGTTTTGCCCTCAAAATATCCAGACAATCTCGTTTCCTTTCTCCTGCTGTGTCCATTAGAAGTAAGGCACTTTAATGAGGCACGAAGGATGTTTTTAAAGTAGGGTCCGTTATGCAATAAAATCGCGGTCGTCTTTAACGCTCCCCATATATGGACTATGACCTTCGGGAGTTACCTCATTCCATCAAGCGATGACGGGACTCATTTCTGAGTGGAGGCATCTAGCGGGCGGATTCCGTTACCTCCGATGGTAGGATGGTGGTGGTGATGGTGGTGGTGGTGATGATGATGGCGGTGGAATGCGAGGACTTACAGCTTTTACCGTGGACTCCGAACAACGTTGGACCTTGAGGATACTTCACACGAGCATGCCAGAAGTGAAAGCGTAGATAACGACTTAAAACTCGACACCCCAGCGCCGAGAACCGAACCCTTAACCCCCAATGCCAGAGACGGAAACTAAACTACTGCGATATCCAGCGCCCCTTTATGCAGTAAAATAAGAAATACTAATAAAGTTTGGATATTTACTTCATCATTCCGTTCTTCACACCTTAAGCTCTCTTACCACACAGTTTCCACGATCATTTAAATTTTCATTGTAGTCTAGCATAGATTTTATAGGCTGCTCCTCATCGAAGTTCTCCGTCAGTCTAAGTAAACATCTGTATAGGAGGAGGACACCTCGCAGTCCGACCTACCATACATCTACTGCGGCTGTCACCCCCAGGAGGAAGGGATGAAGTGAGGGAAACACAGGAGTCTATAGACCGCAGGCAGACAGGCCACCGGGGCTCACGGAAGTCCTTAACATCTCCTGCCACGAAGACCCTGCAAACCACGCAACCCTCTGGTGTCCACGAGCAAGCATCCGCACCGCCATACCCCACGAAACCTAGAAGGGTACCTGAAACATGATAAGCAAACGGAATGTAAGAGAAACGTTAGAAAGGAAATCGGGGTAGATGAGAAACCTCCCCAGCATTATCTAGGACCAGGGAAAACATCGAAAAACCGAAGGTGAGAGAGACGGTCGACAGGAATGAACTCGCACCTCCCGAATTCAAGCTTCACACGTTACCGCAGAGCCATAGCGCTCGGCATGTACAATTTCTAACATGCATATTTCTGTAATTTAGATGTCATGGTGGAAGAAAGTGTGTTATTGGTATTAGGGGTATTGAAGCTGAAGATCGTGAGTCCAATCTTTATCACAGAGCAGAGACGTAGCTAGGGAACGGTTTTGGGGGTTGAACCCTCCTGCTAAAATAAATGTAAAAATTAATAGCAAAAATAGCTTCGTTAAAATAATAGCACCTTTCTAGGCTGGCGGAACCAGATACTTCCTAATTGTATCACTGGCAGCGTTTTATATATGCTGCATGTCTTGGACAATATGACCAACGGTAACAGCAAGAGAAACCGCACACACGTGGACAAAAATTTTAGTCATCCCCAGATTCCATGTGACGGTCGGAGGGCTTCGTGTACTTTGTAACAGTTGTTTTAGCAACGCACATGCAGAAAATTGTAGAATGGTCTGTACCCTGTGAGCGCAATGGTCAGCCTACAACGATGTTACTCGGTGATGACGCTTATAAGCTGCTTGAAAACAGAGCACGGAAAAACGTTTCGTTGGCCGAGAGGTTAAGAAGGCACTCCTTGCTCTGAAGAAGCATTGTTCTTCAATTTTGCAGTTTGTATATTAAGCCCCACGCTTGGGAGCCAATTTGAAGAATGAAATTGTTCTTCAATTTGCTTACGTAAATATTATTACGTAATATTTGCAAAAGTGTTGTTATGTAATTATTAAGCTCCACATTGAGGAACGCCACTTTGAGAATATTATTGAACCTCGTCGTATTTGTTGCCAACATTGAAAAAGTTATTTAGCTGGATGCTGAATATGAGATGTGAGAATCCCTGTGTGTGTGCGTCACTTTGAAAATGTATTTAGGCTGCGTAATGAAGATACACTTTGATGTTGTTTAATGCTTGGGACGCCAAAACTTTATAGTGAAGATGATACTTGTTTTTACGTAATATCATTAAAGTTATGTGCCTCGGCTGCTTTCAGTCGCACTATAGAACACGAGTTCTTGTAGGGTTGTGATAAGACAAGAATTAAAATACGTCACAGAATTTACTTCTTAATTTCACTTCTTTTTATTTCTCTTTATACTTGCACATTTATAACACAACACTTTATAAATGAAAAACTGTGAGCACTTTATATATATATTCTAGCGGAGAACACAATCTTACTCGCGACTTTCACGTCTGCTCTGTATAACATCGTGCCCGCGACTGACTGAATTCAACGGTAAAAAGATTATAGCTTCGGTAATGCCAGTCTCTTATGGGCTAATTCTAGTCCAATAGAATATAAGTATTCAAACTAAAAACCGTTCTTTACTGTTGATTGGCTAATTCCAAACTGTAAGCGAAATTACGTTATTACCGATCTTTTCATAACCAGTATTTTTTTAAATTCCAGACACATTATTGTCACAAAAATTACATTATTACCTTATTATTAATATCCTAAAACATATTATTCTCACAGTTTTTGCACTATTAGAGTATATAAACATTTATATATCACTAATAAATACGTTTACAATAAAAATAAATATTTACAACGACTTTACATACAATATAAATAATACTTATATACATAATGTTTTCAAGGTGGGCTGTAATTGAATTTAATTAATAAAACACAATTAAATGTCATTTAGGCATTAAAATACTGCCTCAGCTCTCATGACTTCCTTAGTTCAAATTTCGCAGTTTTGTGACTGGATATGTAGAACATAATATTACATTAATATAACTTTAGCACTTTACGTTTTAGGCATATCTATGCACACAAAAACACAATTCTACTAAAACATTCATTTGATATAACTACAGAAATAAATACAAATAAACTATTATCTTCTAAAACTAAAATACATAAAAAATAAACAAAATTATTATCGGGTGTATGAACCCTGAACACGTATAACTGCCCTGAATTTTCGGGTTATAGATGAAATTAAATCCCTGTAGTAACGTGGACGAGAAGCTACAACACTCAGACTTCTTGAATTTCTGTCCAGAAACCATCATTTGTTATTCGTGCATCTGCAGGGAAATTCGAGCGCAGCTTGCTTTTCCTCTCAGCTCACACATTTTCAATAGGGTTCAAATCTGATGAACAGGGAGGCCAGTCTATCACTCTGATATCTTGCCTCTTTGAGAACCAATTTAAAACCTTTCGACATATGTGGACAGGATGATTATCCTGTACGAATTCAACAATTCCATCAGGATATCTCATCCTCACAAAGGGAATCAAAATATTCTCAAGTATTACCGTGTATTGCGCACTGTTCAGTGTATCGTCAAGCTGCCACAACACACCTAGACCGTCCCTTGATATCCAACAAGATACAGATATTGATCATGATGAAATTGTGAAGCCACGTACTTTGCATCTATAATGAAGTTTACCAAATGCCGTGTATGAAATACAGTATATCGAAAATAAGTAGTCACTTTGTGTTGATTAAACATCATTAAAAGAAGAAAGAAAAAAAAAGTGTTTGCTACATGCGAGAGGCGAACCTGCAGCCTTAACTACAAAAGTACCCTACGCTTTGTCAGAGCGCCACAGAAAAGACACATTGAAGGTAGCATGTTTAATAATGCGTACAACTTGCTGCAACGGCTGCACAACTGTATTGCGCTTGGTGTAAACAAGGCGCTGTGCCGTAAAGGACTTAGAAAAAATTGACGTTTCAGAACATTACTCATTTTTTTGTCCACGGGTGTGCTTTAGATGGCGTGGGTACAACCATGTTAAGATATCGGGATCATGCTTGCATTCCAATGCTAAATTTGAGTGGTTCCCAGATGAATACTATATCTCCCCAGTTTAGAAGATAACTAGAAACCCTATTTTGTAGAGAAATGGTCTGCAGCGGTAATATAAAATAATGTATTAATTCTCATGTTACAACTCATTTGCCGCGTAGAATACGCAAAATATCTTATCCTAATTTTAATTTAAATTGCTGCACCGTAATATATGAATATAAAATCATTTATTTAAATGTTTCAATTCAGGATTAATGCATATTTATCATTTGAATTTATACAAAATGTTGAAAAAATGGATCCCTATACATAAACTCCCCTTAATGTTGTGTCATTAACAGACGCACGTAGCATTATTGTGCCTCCTTAGTTATATTTCGGCTTAACAGTCTTTCCTTTCGGCGCGGACCACGCCAAAGGGAAGGATCTGTTTGAAATTGTCTGGCATGACGGCAGCCCTGTCTTGCTTCGGCTAGACACGGTTGGTAGGGGCAAGATAGCGTCACTCTAGTGGAAGTGGTCGTTCAAGCCAGACGTGTGTGTGGCCGGTCTACGGTTCTGTGGCATCTCCCTCCATCCTGTTTTCTTTGTTCATTATGTGGAGTAGCCAAACGTTTGTGGATAGATCCCAGGTATGTGTGTTATGCAATGTTTCAGTATAGCATAAAACCCACGCTTTTCCCTTAAATCTACACACCAACGTCCCGGACTTTTTGCTGCCAGCGAGTTGCCCCCCCCCCGTATGCGTGTTGGGGTGATCTAAATTAATCCTTTCTGGTAACCTTTTGGCCTTCAACCAAAGTGTAAAAATATTTTTGTGGCTACGCTACTGTCACAGAGTAGCTAAAAGAAAACAATTATTAATCTGATGCTCAGCAAAGCAGGCAGTGCAATATTTGTGTCCTTCTAGAAGCCCTCGTATACGTGTCGCGAATGTTTCCTATGAGAACATCACTTCTTATTTTGAATACAGAAAAATGTAACTCTAGAAACAGCTACAGGTTTCCTAAATGGACTGAGATCGGGAGTCTGTGACGATGTTCTGAAAAATGTATGCTACGCTAAGAAAATGTTCGAAAAACATCGATAACTGGTAGAAAAGTAATGTAAGGTTTGAAGAATTGGGCAAAAAATAAACTATCGAAACTATTTAGAGATTCGTACCTTACGAAATGGACCTTACTTTAAAAATACTCCTCGTATAACAGTAGAAGTATAGTGTTACACATTAATTCCAATCAACAAGATGATAAAGTCGAACAGGATGGTTCAGGCGGTATCGTTTTTGGCCTGATTCGGGAGGTCCCGGTTTCAAGTTTCTGGGCCGACCAATCTGACTGGGTTTGTTTCGTTATTTCCCTCAGTCGCCAAGGTAAATACAGGATTTAATATTTGATACCGCGACCCAAAGTTCCACCTTAAATCTAAAACAATAGTAAAATGAAAAATAGATGGCAATAGCGAATGGCCTGCCATCTATCTACAAATAATGAATGCAGGTAGATTGGACGGAACCCTAATGCCTTCTGCCGGCACGTATTGAAGCAAAGATACAGTTGCTATGCACTAAAGCCTGGGTGGTCACGTTTCGAAGCTGCCATATGCTGCCACAGAGGTAGAGGTACAGTTGCTATGCACATTTCTCTATGGGCACGTGTCGAGGCTGCCATTTGCCAGTCATAAAGCAGAGATACAGTTGCTGTGCACTAAAGCCTGTGTGGATACGTTTCGAAGATGCCATCTGTCGCCACAGAAGCAGAGGTACAGTTGCTATGCACATTACTCTATGAACACGTGTCGAGGCTGCCATCTGCAGTCACAAGGCAGAGGTACATTTGCTATGCCCATGCCTCTGTAGACACGTGTCGAGGCTGCCATCTGTAGGCCAGAAAGCAGAGGTACAGTTGCTATGCACATGCCTCTGTGGACACGTGTCCAGGCTACCAACTGCTCGTCACAAAGCAGATGTACAGTTGCTATGCACATGCCTCTGTGGACACGTGTCGAGGCTGCCATCTGCAGTCATAAGGCAGAGGTACATTTGCTATACACATGCCTCTGTAGACATGTGTCGAGACTGCCATCTGTAGGCCAGAAAGCAGAGGTACAGTTGCTATGCACATGCCTCTGTGGACACGTGTCCAGGCTACCAACTGCTCGTCACAAAGCAGAGGTACAGTTTCTATGCACATTACTCTATGAACACGTGTCGAGGCTGCCATCTGCAGTCATAAGGCAGAGGTACATTTGCTATACACATGCCTCTGTAGACATGTGTCGAGACTGCCATCTGTAGGCCAGAAAGCAGAAGCACAGTTGTTATGCGCATGCCTCTGTGGACACGTGTCCAGGCTACCATCTGCTCGCCACAAAGCAGAGGTACAGTTGCTATGCACATGCCTCTGTGGACACGTGTCCAGGCTACCATCTGCTCGCCACAAAGCAGAGGTACAGTTGTTATGCACATGCCTCTGTGGACACGTGTCCAGGCTACCATCTGCTCGCCACAAAGCAGAGGTACAGTTGCTATGCACATGCCTCTGTGGACACGTGTCCAGGCTACCAACTGCTCGTCACAAAGCAGATGTACAGTTGCAATGCACATGCCTCTGTGGACACGTGACGAAGCAAGATGGTATGGCATAGGGATGAGACCTAGAAGGCTAATCATCTGCCACATACCGATCCACAAGGTATCTCCTAACAGATCCGTCAAGATATGACTGCGTAGTTAAAGTGAAATAAAAAGGAGAGGTAAAAATGATAAATAAAGGTATGAACCATATTTCTATAACCAGGAATGCCAAGTAACGCACATGCATTTCGGAACACAAACAACATTTCATCGAGTTTTTATTTTTGCTTGAACCATAAGGATTACCTGTGTAATATTTGTTGCGCTTTGGTGCATTATTTCAGAATTTTATGAATATTAACAATAATAATAGTAATAATACAGTAATTGTTACTTATTTCTTTTACTCGAGAATGCACTAAATGCAATGAACTTTCTTGCCATTTATATCAAAGTGAAAGCTTAATTACATTGACAGTACATAGTATTTTCTATTACTATTGACACGTAATACCTCTTTTCACGGCATGTAACGACAGCAAGATTGTTACTACGTTCATAAGCAGGTCGTTTGATTCTGCAAGCGTCCTTCGATGCAGTTACAAAAGGAATTACTAAAACGAGTTTAATCGTGCTTCATGTTTCTTTTTTCTGTGTTCAGTAATTACTACATAATGCTAGTGATGTAAAGCAGTACGAGGCTAGTTTTAAGGCGAAACAGACAGGTTACCATTAGATTAATAGCGTGTTACAGACATACCTCTGACTTCGGCTGCTGCATGAAGTCATTGCATGTAAAAAAAGAAGGGGGGAAATCTTATGTGTTATATTCACATGACTTTCCCTACTCTCTTTCGTTTATTAGTGGGTAAACAAACTATTTTTACGAAAGCTTATTTTTATATCACTTTATTTTAATCGAAATAAATCATTGCAGATGTAGCTACCTTACATATTTCACTATAGATACTAAGGGAACAGTAAAATAACTGACACACATCCGATTCGATTTAGGAAGAAGATTAAGCCGTTTTTATGAGGGCAGTCTCAGAAGTACCCGACCCGATGTAGTGGTTGTTGTTTCAAACAAATGACTATGGTAGAAAGTACCACCCTTATAAAGCTTAAGTTTGAAGTTTGACGATGTTACATTGTTTAGTAATTGTTTGGCAGCCATTAATAGTGAACGCTCTCAACGAACTTGTAGACATGGATAAAACTGGTCATCGTTATGTGATACAATACTTTCATTTGAAAGGTCTTAGTCCAACTAATATTAAAGCTGAGCTAGATTCTACTCTGGAGGAGTCTGCTCCTTCGTTTACAACAGTAAAACATTGTGTGGCAGAGTTTAAGCGAGGTCGTACGAGCTGCCAAGACGAACGTAGCAGTGGTCGACCGAATGAGGTGACCATGCCAGAAATTGTGAAGAAAATCCACAAAATAGTATTGGATGACCGTCGACAGAAAATGCGCGAGCTAGCAGACATCGCAGGCATTTCAAAAAGTGCTGTACATCGCATACTAACTAACATTTAGACATGAGAAAGCTGTCCGCAAGATGGGTGTTGCGTTTACTCACAATGGAACAAAAGCAGCGCCGTGATGATGTTTCACTCGAGTGTTTGGCGATGTTTCGCTGCAATAAAACCGAGTTCTTGCGTCGATTCATAACCATGGATAAAACATGGGTTCATCACTTCACACCTGAGACGAAGGAACAGTCAAAAGCGTGGATTGAAAGGGGAAAATCAGCTCCAAAGAAGGCGAATACAATTCTATCTGCAGGCAAGGTCATGGCATAAGGTTTTTGGGATGCGCGTGGAATAATTGTCATTCATTATCTTCAAAAAGGAAAATCAATCAATGGCGAGTATTATGCAACCTATTGCAGCGTTTGAATGATGACATCAAGCAAAAACGGCCGCATTTAGCGAAAAAGAAAGTTCTGTTTCATCAAGACAATACACCAGTTCCGCACATCCATTATCGCGATGGCCAAAATAATGAGTTAAAGTTCGAATTGCTTCCTCAAGCATCCTATTCGTCAGATTTAGCCCCCTCTGATTATTTTCTGTTTCCAAAGTAGAAGAAATGGTTTGGTGGTAAAAGGTTTGCCAACAATAAAGACGTGGTGTCTGCAGTTGATGGCTATGTTGCAGAACTCTTTGCATGTCCAGGACTTAAAAAGTGAATAACGAATTTGAGAAAAAGTATAAGTATTGGAAAATTTAAGGGAATAACAAGCAATATCTCGAAAACGGTTCACTCAACAAAAAATGTATGTGACAAAAATTGTGTATTTTAACGCGATCTACATTTTTTGTGCAGTAAAATTTTGTCTATCTCTTATGGTTTACCAGTTATGCAAAAGTCGTTCAGAATGAAGAACACTTTTGGAGACATTCCCAGAAAATTCGAGATATACATTTTATTTGTTATGAAAATACCTTAAATATATAATATTTTAATCAAAATCGTTAGAGCCATTTTTGAGAAAATTAAAAATTTCGAAAAATGTTCCATGTAAAGGGTACTCTGGGTTGGGGGGATTTTCCTAAAAATCCTTCGTGTCGCATCTCTGGAAGATACTGAACCTAAATACCAAGTTTGGTGTTTATCCGACTGTTCGTTTCTGAGTTATGCTGTTCACAGACACGCAGACACACACACGGACATGTTTCCAAAAATGCTTTTTTGGATTAAGGGAGTCTCAAAACATATATTTCCGGTGAAATCTGGTATCGAATTTTTGGGTGGAATTACAATACTTCCCCTACTTACTATACGTAGTAGAGAAAGTAAAAAGACAGTGGCATATATTTTATTTTAATGAGAGATGGACTAGAGCCAAAAGTTGCATGTTAAGCAATACTTGACAAGTACTTGATTTTATCAGCTTTTGTAAATGAAGTCGAATTGCAGTGGGTGGGAAGCATAAAGATAAAGCTGTCAGCAACAGCGAGTAACACTTATCAAGTAAGATTAGTTCCTCATTATTTTGTTGGAATTTCAGCATTTGGGGTCAAAATCAACCCATTGACAAATAGAATGGCCTAATAGAGGATGCTTTAACAAATTTGTTAAGTTAGCAGTGGTTTTTTGGTCTCGTATATTCCATTTCACAGAAGTGTACTCTGGCAAGAACTTTCTCTTAATTTAACAGAAAAGTTCACAAACAACAATTGACGCAGTTATTAAGGCTTGGTAATTAAGCATGCTTGTGTGCTACGCATGCCACAAGGACCAGATTACGCAAGATAGAATACTTCCGTTGAAAAGTCATAGTGACGTTTAAACAATTAGCATTATTTACAAAATAATTCTACATTTTTAGAAATTATGTAAAAGAATAGAAAATTCCACTGGAAGTAGCTCGATATGGCCTGTTATGTAATTTAATATTATATCACTGCGCTTAAAATAGCTGCAAGGTATGTTCTGTCCGTCATTCGATATAGTAGAGCGGTCAACGATTAATTAGAAAGCGATAGACATCATCTCCCACCAAAGTGCCAACCACGCAAATGGCTTTACTCTAAGGTAACTTAATTACACAGATCCAGTAACAAAGACAAGAGTGCCAATATAAAGTATATTCAACACTGAAACATGATATTTACTATATTCCTACTCAAATTCAAATGTTTTATCGGAGGTAATTCCAATCGTACCCACGTCCATGTCTATGTGTGATAAGTAGGGTCCATCATTTTAGGTTTCTTAAATCCTTAAAATAGTTTTTTTTTAGGTTTTTCTTGATTAAAATAGTTTTATTTAATGTTTTGCTTCGTGGATCAATACAGGTATCAACAATTTTGCTTTTCTGGCACTTAGTTGTAAGATTAATCTTTTGGCTTGCAGTAGATAGTTACATATATTCTCAAATTCTCTGGCGTAAACGATTTCCTACTATTACGTAACACATTCTTGTATAAAGAAAAGCTTCTTTTAACCGAACATGACGTCATTGGAGCGTAGAACATGGATGCCGTTGCAACAGGTTATAGGGGTAGATTTCCTGTATCTTTTCTCTCTGCAATACTGAATTGATGATTTTCATATCTTCAAAATGAGGATTTCATTGAAGAATCTTCTGCAACTTCGAAGAACATGCAACTGGTCTCGGTATTTCTTTACTGGAAACATTGCCAATGATATCTAGGGCATCTTTCAGTGGTAAAGTTGTACTTCCCAGCCGGAGAATAGCTTCTGGTATAAAACAAAAATGTGTCTTAATATACACAAGGGAAGCAGCAAGAGTGGGGTAGTCTTGTGATTTCTTAGCCTTGGCAATGCAGGAAGCTTCTGTTTCATCCAATTCATTGACGTCATTTTTAATATCTGCTCGGCGTAGTAAATTGTAGCAGACAGCCAATTTCCCAGTAAATATCGGCTCAGGTGGAAGAGGGGTTGCCGGTACTTTCTCTTTGAACAATTGCATACGTGTTGCGGTTTTAAGAAAACCTCCTTGACCGAAGATATCAGACTGTTCACGTCATCGAAGTGGCTTTTAATCTCCTCCGCAGGGCGGTGCAGGCCGTGGGCCAAGCATGTGGCATAGTCGGGTGGAAGGACTGTAGGAATCCCCCCCCTTCGTCCCTCAACATTTAGGCAGCATTGTCTGTCACTAACAAAACTAAGTGTGGATCTGCAGCAATCCAATTTTTCCATATATGTGATTTAGGCATTGTTTCACTATACAACAATTACATTAGAAAAGTACTCTCGGTGTAGTACTTTCGGCGAAGGATTGGAGGCGATCCCATTATCGAGATTACGCTCCTCCTTAACTTCTCAGCTCATCCAGGTCACATGTGCTGCGTTTAACGGTGGTAACTGGAACTATCTACTGGCTATAAGTGGTGGAAATAATTATACAATGAGTTTCAAACCGAAAATTACATTCTTCATTTCGAAAAAGGAAAAATAGTTATTTAGGTTATTTTAGGTGTCAACCCCTCATTTGGGTTTTTTAGGTGTCATGAAATTAGCATATTCTGCTCCAGGAAGTGTGAAACCAATATATATCTTGGAATGTGTTGACTAAATAACGAGGAAAAATATAGGTTAAAACCTAAAAATCCGGACCCTAGTGGTAATTAAAATATCTGATGCGTTATATTCACAGGACCTTCTCTGCTCTCTATCGTTTATTAGTCGGTATGAAAATCATTTGTACCAATATCTATTTTCCTATCTACTTCAGTTTGATCCAGATAAATATATACATTACACACCTCCTTATAGAAGCAAAGAGAACAGCGACAGTCAAGTGTTTAACAACTGGACGCTATATGCTGGCCTTAAAATTCCATACTGTTTCCATGACATCGCGAGAAACAGGTGAAGTGAAATGAAAATGAAAATATAACCATGGGTCAGGAAGATTGGTCACGGGAATCAAACTCACGACCTCCCGTATGCGGGTCACAGACGTTACCGCCTGACCCATCCCGTTCGGTAAAAAATAACAATGTAGTTAATATTGTTATCAGTGCATCAGTTGGTAACTAAATGGTCAGCGTGCAAGGTTTGAATACCTGCGTATATAAAAACAGGGCGTCAACGTGACATACAATATAACTAACCTTCCCAATACATGCATGCGTTTCTGCAGAGGAGTTGCCGGTTATGAATGGAACCTAACGATCCTAAAATCACCACATTCTAGTGACATACCATAATGCTGGAAAAATATCAAAATAAACTTCAGTAACCTCTCGTACACTAATACCTCTATAGAAGCGTGTGATAATAAATCCAAATTAGTTATGCACTGTCACTTAAGATAGTGTTTTGAGGAAATTCTTTGTGATTTAATGAGATTTTCTACCAGTTTCTGGGAAAATGCAGTTTCATTAGAGTTCATGGAACGATTGATAGCCAATTACTTCACGACACGCCCTCTGAGCCAAGCAGCTAGAGCATAAAATATTGACCTACAAAGTGTAGGCATTTTTCATTGGCAGCGGTTTCAGGAAGTCGGCTTTGCTAATATCTCTTACAGAGGAGTTTCAGCCTGGTTCTGGGAAACGCGTGATGCATCATTCTGGCCATTTCCTTGGTTGTTTTAAAGTAAAAAGTCTGATGTGATGCATTCACAATACTTTCTCTATCCTCTATAATATGTTAGTGAGTATACATACTATTCCTGCTAAAGCTTATTACTTTCTCTACTACGTATAGTAAGTAGGGGAAGTATTGCATTCCACCCAAAAATTCGATACCGAGATTTCACCGCAAATACATGTTTTGAGACCACCTGAATCCAAAAAAAGCATTTTTGGAAACATGTCCGTGTGTGTGTCTGTGTGTGTGTCTGTGAACAGAATAACTCAGAAACGAACAGTCAGATAAACACCAAACTTGGTATTTAGGTTCAGTATCTTCCAGAGATGCGACATGAGGGTTTTCAAGAAAATCCCCCATCCCAGATTACCCTTTACATAGAACATTTTTCGAAAATTTTAATTTTCTCAAAAATGGCCCTAACGATTTTGATTAAAAATCATATGTTTGAGATACTTTCATGACAAATAAAATGTATATCTCGAATTTTCTGGAAATGTCTCCAAAAGTATTCTTCATTGTGAACGACTTTTGCATAACTGGTAAACCATAAGAGATACACAAAATTTTACTACACAAAAAATGTAGATCGCGTTAAAATACACAATTTATGTCATATACATGTTTTTTGTTGAGTGGAACCATTTTCGAGATATTGCTTGTTATTCCCTTAAATTTTCCAATACTTATACTTTTTCTCAAATTGGTTATTCATTTTTTTCGTCCTGGTAATGCAAAGAGAATGGAATACTCCACATAGCAACCAGATCTTAAAATATTTGACTATCGCTTAAAGCCTAGCAATTCACCTTGCACCTACAAGAAAATTAGCAATAAGATCAACATCTCGATAAACATGAAGCATATGGAGAATAAGCGTTTGTAAAAATAGTTTGTACAAGGGTAGAGAAAGTCATGTGAGTGTAACACATCAGATTTTTTTTATATCTACTACATTCTAATCCAAATAAACCTTGCACAAATATTACATTACACATTTCGATATAGATACAAAGAGAACAGCGATAATCAAATATTTAACAACTGGACGCTACATGCTGGCCTTAAAATTCCATACTGTTTACTGCCGCGAGAAACAACTGAATGTTGACAGGATTTTAAGAGAGTGGTTAAGTACTGAACAATTCGAACCATTAATCACGAATATCTCAGAAATGGCTGATGCCACAAAAAGGTCATTTGAAATAAATTGGTGTGTTAAAGAGAACTACATTTCATGTGTAGTACGTTTTCGTCTATCGCTGAATGAATTGAGTTTTATTTATGGACACTCTTTAAACACTTACGTTCTTAGCGTCCAGTACCACATTGGCAGCCGAAAGACCGGAAATTTTGCTCACAGGGCTCTTTATCAGGCTTGAGGTTCTTTTATGTGCCGTCAGTCTAGAACATGGGACCACGGGCTTCACTTTACTTCCCTTCCGAAGGAAGCCATGCTAAGGATTTTTACGCCCGAAAAAACCAATTGCCCTCAGCCCGGTTTGAACCCGCGACCTTGGAAACTAGAGGCTAGCATAGTACTTCTAGAACACAGAGAATGACATTCGCTTATCGCTTAACATTTACCAGTTATACAGATTGTTTCAAAAATGGAGGCATGCATAATTTAGGTATGCATATCCCATTGTAGACAAAAAAAGTTCATTACAACATGTGTCCGGAAAGACTTGGCTTCTGAGTTATGGCCTTCAAAACAGTGATATTCGCCGGAACGTATTTATTACCCCACGTAGTTTTCTTACTAAACATTTTGAAAGTGTCTACTTCCTGCTTGAATACAGGCCTCACATTGGCGTCTCATGGCCGTGCGATCACGACCCCAAATTCTAGGAGTATTGGTATTTCTGTGCAACCTGCCACAATGCCACAATTCGATACTGAAGAGATTCCATGTCAGGCATCGAAGACAAACACACCAACGCTTTTAAATGGCCCCACAAGTGGAAATCGACAGAGTTCAAATAAGGTGAGTGTGGTGGCCAAGCAATTGGGCCACCTCTACCTGTCCATAGATTAAGTAACCACTGCATGTACCGGCGAGTGCTACGACTGAAGTGTGCAGTAGCGCCATCATGCAGGAAGTGAACTTGTTGATGAATGCTCAATGGAGTGTCCTCATACACATGAGGTATGGTGTTTTCTAGGAAGTTTGTGTATACCTGCCACGTAAGGCTGTTTACAAGTGCATGGGGTCCAACTGACCGATCACCAATGATACCAGCCCACATATTGAGAGCGAATCCAGTTGGTGATGAAATGGAACAATTGCATATGGCCAAACATGCTGATTGTGGAAATTTGTAATGTCATCTCGTGTGAACTATGCTTCATCTGTAAATAATACTAAGGCAGGAAACTTTCGAATTTGTAGCACACTGCTGCACGAACCACTGGCAGAACATCAATCGAGCAGGGTAATCTGCTGGTGACAGGGCCTTTACACGTTGCAAATGATAAGGACACAACTGTTGCTCTGGCAACAGTCTCCAGACAGTAGTATGAGGAACATTCACTTGCAACGCTGGCCTTCGCGTAATAATAGAAGCGTACACAAAATCCAGAATCTCCTCTACATCTGGAGTTATAGATCTTGTTCGTCCCTCCCCAAACCAGGAGATGTAAACTTTCCGGAGCGCACAGGCGGCGATGGAGACGTTCAAATGTCTTCCGATCTGGACATCTTAGCTGTCGGTAACCTCTTTTGGTACAAACGACGAGATAGCGCAGTATTGCCGTCCGCCTTACGTACATGAAGTGCATTCTGCCAGCTCCTGATTTGAGTGCGTGTCGCTCAGTCGAACGCTAACACAACACTCAATGTGCCCTTCGCCTCGAAATGAGCTGTCAGAGTGTTCTGTTAATATCTTCTGTCTCAGTAACTACCTGCGGGAAGAAAAACGTTCCGGTGAATACCACCGTTGTGAAGGCCATAACTCAGAAACCAAGTATTTGCGGACACTTGCTGTAATGGACTTTTTTTTATTGTCTACATATGGGGAATGCGTACCTAAAATTATGCCCTCTATTAGTTTCTGTACAAGATTACAAAAAATTGCTTCCGAATGAAGAGACTTCAAGGACTATTCGCAGAAAATTTAGGATATACATTTTATATGTAATGTTAATATTTTAAACCTATGGTATTTTAATAAAAATCGTTAGAGATTTTCTTACAAATCTTCGTGTCGCATCTTTAAAAATTACTGACCACAAATACGAAGTTTGGTATTTATCTGAATTTTCATTTTTGAATTATGCTGTTCACAGACAGATACACACACACACACACACATGGACCGTTTTCCAAAAATGTTTTTCTGTGTTCAGGGAGTCTCAAAACATGTATTTCCGGTGAAATCTCGCTATAGAATTATTGGGTGGAATGCACTTCTAGGTACATGGTAGAGAAAGTACAAACTATCAGTTATTACTTTTGAGCTTCATGATTTTTAAGTTCACTTGTATTAGTTGAATGAGACATGAATGAGATCACATACTGGTTGAAAGGCGTTGGAATGTAATTATCTATAAATTAACATAATAAAAGAAATATTTGTGATAATTTTTACTTTCTCTACAAGTAGAGGAAGTTGCATTCCTCCCAAACACCGATACTAAGATTTCACCGGAAATATACGTTTTGACACTCCCCGAGTCCGAAAAAAAAGCCAGTTTTAGAAAAAGGTCCTCGCGGATGTGTCTGTGAACAGCATAACTCAAAAAGAAAAGTTGGCTAGATACCAAATTTGGTATTTATGTTTAACATTTTCCAACGTGTGACGCGAAGATTTTCAAGAAAATACCTCCACTCCAAGATACCTTTACACTGTTACATGCTAGGTAGAAGCCTAAAGATTCACATAAAAATTAAATTAATTTTGAGTACCCAGCACGTACATTGAGGGGACGTATAGTCACTTGGTCGCGGAGGATCGAAACGTGGTGTGGAGGTTAAAAGGAAGGCGTGGGTTTTTCACTGTAAAAAATCCATAACACAAGTCTACTCACACATTCCTAAATTTATTTCCCAGCCATTTAGGGTTCCTACATTATTAAATATGAAAGGTGAGAGGAGATGTCTACCGATCGAAAGACCGGCTTGCACGCGCGATACGCTTCTCACGGAATCCTAAGTAAGACAGACCCTATACCCCCACCACTCGTGGCTAGCAAAACCTGACTGAGAGACGGAAACAATAATATATCTGATAATGACAATGCAGAATAACAATACGTCTGTTAATGACAATGAAACCCTCAAATTATTAATACTCCAACTCATGGGAACCTTTTTCAAAAATTCTGATTTTCTGAAAAATGGCTTAACGACTTTGACTAAATTACCATATGTTTGAGATATTTAATGACAAATGAAATATATATCTTGAATTTTCTGGGAAAAGCCTTAGAAGTCCTCTTCATTCTGAACGACTTTTGTATAACTGGGATAGGTAAAATCTTACTAGGCAAAAAATGTAAATCTCATTTAAGCAAAATACTATTTTTGTGGAATTGACCATTTTCAAGACATTGCTTGTTATTGATTTGCATTTTCGAATACTTATACTTTTTTTTCTCCTGGCCATGCAAAGAGAACGGAATTTCAAAGGCATCACACAGTGACCAGCCCTTAAGAGATTTAACATCGCTTAAGCCTACTGTATTCTCCTAATTCCATTGTACCTACAAGTAAATATGTAATAAAACCATTTCTATGTTTGTCTGGATTAAATGAAATAGATAGAAGATTAAGATTTTTTAACCGTAGTTTGTTGGAGAATCGGCAGAGGAAATCACGTAAATGTATTCTATACAATTAAACACTGTACGAATTTTTAACGTTTTATCTTAAGCCGTGTTCGATTAATTGCAATTTTCTTGATTTCCACAAAAATGTAGTTTTGACAAAATAAGTATAAAACGTGAAATAGTTTGCTAATTCATTTAAAAAATCAATACGCATTTTGAATTCATATTTTTCATTCCAAGGAAAAGTATGATAGAAGCTTCATTACAAACTTTTTCGAAATTTGTAATATTGATCACTGCTCAGTAGAATTTTTGAAAGATATATAAAGTGTAGATAAAAAAGCATACACGTTTTGCATTTAAAAAGATCTGAGGAAAACTGAAGTTAATTGCTTCACAGCTTTTCACATAATAGAACATTTGAAATGCTAGATGACACAATCTAAAATAAAATCTACCTATTATGGGGTATAGATCATACAATGGAGGGGCACACCTCATGCACTGCGACCTATGGGAGATCTATTGCAATTATCATCCCCAGGAGGAAGGAATGAGGTTAATGAATCACAGGAGTCTACCGGCCACAGAGACGCGCGGAAGTCCCTAAAAGCTCCTGGCTCGGAGACTCTTCCTAATACTGCCCAGAGGAGGCAATGAACAATCAACCAATCAGCCCACTGGTGCCCACGGGATTACATTGTAACAACCTTGTAGCAAACATCCACGCCACCTGATCAGCACTGCCATAAACCAGAAAGCTAGAAGCACACCTGAAACATGAGAAGGAAACGGAATGAAAGGGAAATGAGGGAAAAGGAAATCGTGATAGATGAAAAACCACCCCAGCATTACAGGGAAACCACGAAAAACTCAAGGTTAGATTGGGCAATCACCAGGAATCTGGGTCCTTCAGAATGGCAGCCTCACGCGTCACGAGGGAGCCCTGTCCCTCCTTAAATCTACCTATTACTGACAGCACATCTTAACATGCGGTATTTGTACCTTGAAACTGGAGGGCAAAAATTGGCAGATTTTATGAAAGCTAAGATTTAGAATTACCTTTAGCAAAAGTTCAGAAGATAATACTTTTTATAAAAGTTTCACCTTTCTTCAGTGATCCCTCACCTAAAGAAGCTATATAGAAATTAATTTCTATTACTCGTTCACGCAAACTAGTTGACACAGGAAACTGCGTTTCTTTCCGGTCGCCTAGTAACTGTAAGGGACAGGTGTGGGCAAAAACCTGGTCCATAGAGAAGCATGGTGGTTTAGTTTGCTAATGAAATGCGCAGCTCCGCCCTCTCCAGCTGCTTCTGAATCTCCTCTTATATAATTCTAACCATCTGCTTGACATTTTTCATTTACCTAGATGCCTCCGCGGTAACGTGTGAGGTCCTGGTTCGATTTCCGTCGACAGCCTACTGTGAACTTGGGTTTTTCGTGGTTTTCCCTGGTCGGTAGGCGAATTCTGGGGCGCTTTTTCATCTACCACGGTTTCCTTTACATAATTTCCTTTTCATTCGGTTTCCTTCTCATATTTCAGGTATATTTCTAGGTTTCGTGACGTATGGCGGTGCTGGTCAAACGGCGTGGATACTTGCTCAAAGGAAAGGGCACTCCCTGCGGACATTAGAGGCCTGCTTGGTGAACGGATCGTTCATCGCGCTCTCTAGCTGTGAAATGCGTCTCTGTGTCCTGTCTGCCTGCGGCTTGTAGCCTCCTGTGGTTCCTTCACTTCATCCCTTCCTCCTGGGTTGTGGTAGCCACAATATAGCTATGTAGACCGCAATGCGCGAGGTGTCCCCCTCTGTGATATAATCTATAATTATATTTACCTCTTTATAAAACATTAGCAGAAGGTAACATTGCAAATGAGCTGTCTGTTCTTGCTGGTTGGGTTCTCTTATGATGATAATGATGATGGTAATAATAATAACAGTAATAAGGCAATAGTTTCAATATAATTCATTTTATTAAAAAAGTACTCACCTTAGTTGGTAAATAGTTTTATATCCACTGCATAATCCAGTACATATTATGTAATATGCGTACATTATTTCACTCTCTCTATACTCTTTCACCCATTACGCATTCTTTATTCTTTAAACGTTTCGTAGATTTGTGTCTTGCTACATTTTAACTGTAACATTACTTCTTTCAACTCTTATCGAAAGCACCACATTTTTACGCGATATCCTTTATCCAAAAATCTAATGTTTTACATTCACATGACTTTCTCTACTCTTGTACAAACTATTTTTACAAACGCTTATTCTCCTTCTCCTTCATGTTAATCCAGATAAATATTTGCATAAACGATCTTATTGCTAATTTTCTTGTAGGTGCAAGGGGAATATGGTAGGCTTTAAGCGATAGTCAAATATTTTAAGCGCTGGTTGCTATGTGGAGCATTCGATTCTCTTTGCATGTCCAGGATATAAAAAAATCTGATGTGTTACACTCACATGACTTTCTCTACTCTTGTACAAACCATTACTACAAACTCTTATTTTCCATCTATTTCATATTAATCGAGATAAACATTTGCAGAAACGATCTTTTGACATGCAAAGAGAATTACATTTTACACATAGCGGGAGTCGTTGAACACAAGACTTCCACAACTGTTGCTCCGCGGTAGCACTCGCTGCACGTCACAATATCATTACCAACTCGCTCTGAGAATCGCTCTTGATTCGCATGGAAAACACATCCGCAACTCGCTCACTGTTCGACATGACTTACTCTACTGTCGCCACTCCTCACCTCACATTGACTGTCGCAACAACCCTCTTCACCTCTCAATGACTTGACTCGCCAATGCTGCAACTCAAGACGCACTTATTCGCTTTCAACTCACGACTGCCTTCCTGCACCGAGAGCTCTCGCTTATATAGGTAGTGAAATCTTCCACAGAAGGTTCTCGAACCTTCTAAAGCTATTTCGACACACTTTCTGGAGGAGGTAGGGAGATAAAGCTTCCAGAAATTTCTAGTCATCTTGTGATAGCGCGCCCGGTGTTTATGCCGGAAAGCGCCGTTATCGCTGTTTATTCGGACCGCTCGGCGCCGACCTCTGATAACCTTGGCCCATAGTCGTAATTTCCACTAATTCGACATTTTTTCCGAAATGGACAGGATTCCAAATTATTCATTTCCGAATTGGGCAGGTTCACGTATTATTATTATTATTATTATTATTATTATTATTATTATTATTATTATTATCATTATTATTATTATTATTGCAGGTAACTTATTTATCACCCACCCTTCCCTCAGCAAGATCGAATCTCCATTCATTATAAATTGGCCAGCCTACTTCATATTATTTACACCAAATCACAGTAGAATTCATTAAGATAGACTGTTACTGAAATCTTCTTGGTTTGAATGGTTCTTTTCTATCCTAAGAATATTTTTACAAATCTCAACGGTTAGAGTTAGGAGTAGTCAGAAGGAGGAACACAGCACCACAAGTAGGTAGTGGGTCCTTTGTGCTTCCAACATTACCCCTGGAAGGAAGCAACGAAAAAACTATACGCCATAAAACTGAAGCACAGTTCCGTAACGTATACCCACTATCATGGTGATGATGATCATGATGATTATAATAATTTATTTTCGCAATTAGACTTACAGCAATATGTTTCGTAAGTGTGACATATTCTAAATACCTTTCATATCTTTCTCAAAAAATTCCTTTGCAGAATAAAAATGATTTTGTTTTAACCAATAGTACAATCTATTTTTGAAAGTAATAACAGAAGTAGTCTGCGTGTTATTTGGAAGCTTATTAAAATTTTTATACCCATCACATTGTAATAATTTTAGTTGTTGTTAATGCACAATGTGAAAAATCCAGCAACTGTCTATTATGAAATTCACTTATCAAATTAATTTCTTTTTGATGCAGCTTCATATAAACTAGCACATCATATACAGAATGTATCATAATTAATATGGCCGGCCTCACTGGAGTGCATAGCTCTGGCCCTCCGCCAAGCTGAGGTCGCGGGTTCGAGTTCCGCCATGTTCATGGGTGTTTGTGTGTGATTGTGTAAATGTAGTAATAAGCGGTAACAAAAGCAGTAATCACACACTGGGTAAAACAAGGGAACTCTTAAAAAAATAGTGCAAACTGAAGCGTTTGAAAGTATACGATAGTAGAAGCAGAAACGTTCAGTAAACATGGGTCCGCAAACGAGCCATGTACAAGATAATTGCAAATGTGTGATTACAAACCGCCACTGACTTGATTAAGCAACATCGTCCTAATTAGTACGAATAAATTTGAAAAGTGGACTTTTCGTTTAATAATTGCCATTCTAAGCTGCTTCAAAATTCACTCATAGCTTAACTTAACACGGAATACAATTCTACTTTAGTATGTTATATGTTATTCATACTGAACATTCTTATCTGTTAAAGGATGCGTTCAAAGTTCCATCCTTGCATCTGGATGCAATACTGCACTCGTCTCTGCAGTGAGTTTCGAATTCTTTCAAACACCCCCTTATTATCTCGGAATTCTTGACAAACACGTACAATTCTCTGTTCCATTACTTCAACGGGAGTGCTATACACTACACTTTTGAGGGACCCCATTTTGAAAAATCCAAAGGATTCAGATCAGATGGTAGTGGAGGCCAAGGAACAGACCCTCCTCGACTTATCCATCTTGGACGATATCTCCACGTTAGATGTCTTCTTACAGTAGCAGCAAAATGTGTCGGTGCTCCATCATTCATGTACCACACACTCCGACATTGCTCAAGTGGAACATCCTCAAGCAATTCACGCCAGTGGCGGCTCATAATCACACTTTCGACGAAGCCACCATACCTGGGCTACTCCGCTATCCACAGCAACAATAGCAATTGAACTGAGTCACTGCCTCCAACAGAAGAAACAAACCGGTAAGACACACCAGCTCTACACAACAACACAAAGGTAAGACCTATCACAAACATTCGTCCACCATTGCATTCCACAAGTGCACACCACACTCCTGTATTTCTGTCGGTCCGTCTTACCTACGCTTGCAGCAACACAACACACCTGCCAGTGCGCCTACTCTATCAAGCTCGCGAACTGCGCCACTGTCTGCGATATCCGTTCAAATATCACATGATACGTTCTCAGAATCCGGTAAGTGTAGTACCCGGATATTCCGCGCATGCCAGCCACTATGTCCGTCTGTACTATCCGGTGCTCAGCGAAACCCAACCAGTAATACATGCACTTCACTTCCTTACCTGTTTAGCTAACTAACAACATGTGTTGGGGAGGCGATGAAGCTCCTAGGTATGATCGCTACAGAAGCGGCGGGTGTGGGACGACGGACGACGATGTACGCTAGCAAGAACGGAGTCCTTGACTCGGCTAGACTTGTCTTAGCTACCCACAACCCGAGTATAGGCGAGACACTGCCAGAAAGGGGACACCAGCAGTCACACCGGGCACAAGGGAGGAATCTTGTATAGCCCAAATTCCCCCGTCCTACCGCAACACCAATCTCCGTAGCTTGGCCCTAAAACCCTGAAAAGGTAAAGGTAAAGATACGTATCACGAAGGGGGCCCGGAACCGGGGTAGAGCATCTCAAGTAAGAGCTTCCAACGTAACCCCTAAGAGGCAGTGATGAGGGAAGAGACCCAAAGGGCATCTCTAAGTTTCCGAATTGAATACATCCGGCGCCGCCCTGTCCTACCCACAAGCAACCAACCACCGACAGTCCCTATTGGGTGGAGCCCATTCGGGGTAGAGACATGTCTGAGAGTCCCCGCAGCAACGCTAGAGGAGAAATCCCTACAGAACACAAGCCACCGTCCAACCGCAACCCGCTGAACACCTTCACCTGGTCCTACAACAATGATAAATGATGGCTATAGGACATGAGGGGCAGGAGAGTCGTTGTTGAAGATGAACTACCCCAGCTTATCGACCCGGGGAAACCTTGAAAAACACCTGGGTCAGAGTGGACCATGTGTCGTCGATCGCCGGGGATCGAACCCGCAATATCCCGAATGCTGGCCACAGACGTTACCGCCTGAGCCATTCCGCTCGGTCTTACAACGCTGAAACAGATAAGAGGAAACGAAGTGGACAGGAAATGAATAAGGAAATTTGTGGTAGAAGGGAAACCACCACAGGGTTCACCTATCGACTCGGGGAAGCTACGAAAAAGCCACAGCCAGAGTGACCACCCGAAGAGAATCAAACCCTGAACCTTCCGAATGCGAACACCATCGTTACCGTGCAGCTATCTCTCTCCGTAATCATCAACGTGATGTTTTATTTCTGAGATCGTGTCACAATACATGGGAAGTCAGTCATTAAAAACTGTATATCCTGTCCTCTCTTGGAATGTATGCCCAGTGTGTTTCATCATTCTTTCAGGCGAATACATAAAACAATATTGGGGTTACGGTTACATGTTGAAATATGCGAGTATTGCACATAAACCTAAAACACACAGCACGCTAAAAGGGCAGAACCAGAAATTAAAAATGATAGACACCTACAAAGGATGCAAAGAGAAGGAATATTCTATGATAGATTTGATCTCTAATACAAAACACTACGCTATTGAGGTAAATGATGACTGGCCTTGGTTACGCCTCTCATTTCATTCTTCGTGCAGTACTGGAGTACAGGATCGTAATAATAAACTGCAATTTCCTGGGGACGCATGGTCCGCAATTTGCTGCTCTCGTTGCATAGTAAAACATTCCAATTTCAGCAGGATGAAACATGCTCCACCCATATCCTGACATTTCAACTATAACCTCAGTTACATGCAACGGCCTTAAAGGGAGTTATTGTCACGTTTCCCTAGCCTTTGTTTATGCAACATGTCTTGCTGTCACACACTTCTCGTGTCGTTCCTGTTTAAACCTGAACCCTTGCCATCTGGTGGCCGCAAGTATCATTCACCTTTGTTGAAACAGTTTGTACACACAGAGCTCAATTTACCAACAAAATTTACAGATATTGATTTCTAGGCGTTTTATAATATTTAAAATTTAACTGTAATGGATATTTAAGTAATACAGGATGTATCTTTATTGGTTTCATATATTTGGGGGAGGTGTTCCTGACATCAAAACAGTAAAAGGAGTTCATATGTACATGGGTCTGAAAATTAACCGTTTCGTTGTTATAGGTCAAAGAAGATGTATTCCATGAGTGAACAGACGGATATGCACTACACGTATGGCCGTGCAGACGGCAATGCAGCACGAGCACGTGAACTTTATACAGAAAGGTACCCTGACAGGCCGTTACCGTATGCAAGAACATTCGCACGAATTCACCAACGCTTGAGAGAGAATAGCGCATTTGAGAGGAGTACTAGGGATGTTGGGAGACCAAGAGCGGTACGAGGCAATGAGCTTGAAGAACGAGTTCTTCGTGCTGTGGATGCAGACCCATCACAAGACGTATGACTGTAAGGGAAGGAGTTAGTCATAACTATTTGGAGAGTTCTGCATAAAATCTTCTGTACCCGTATCACCTTCAACGTGTGCAAGGATTAAATGAGGCGGACTTTGAGCCAAGAACACGTTTCTGTCAACGCATGTTACAGCAGTGCGCTGTATTCATCAATTTCCTAGCCTGTATCTTATTCATGGATGAGGCTGGTTTTACTCGCGACGGCATCTTCAATTTTCATAGCACTCATAACTGGGCTTTTGAAAATCCCAATGAAGTACGACAGGACAGCCATCAACACAGGTTCTCATTAAACGTTTGGGGTGGAATCATTCATGATCACGTTATTGGTCCCTACTTATTCCCTCTGCGTCTGAATGAACAAACCTATCTTCAGTTTCTCATAAATGAATTGCATTACTTAACTGATAATGTGCCTCTGGACATCATCCAACGAATATGGTTTTTACACGATGGTGCACCAGCACATTTCAGTATGATAGTTCGTAAGTTTTTGAATTATCGATTTCCGCAAAGATGGATTGGTCGAGGGGGACCCATTGTATGGCCTGCTCGATCGCCTGATTTGGATCCAATGGATTTCTTCGTCTGGGGACATTTGAAATCCTTGGTTTATGCGACTCCTGTACCTAATGTTGTCATTTTCAGAGGACGTATCCAAACTGGATTTGACCAAATACGAAACACACCAGGAATTTTCAACAGAGTACGCCAGAGCATGGAATTCAGACTTACTGCATGCATCGAAGCAAGAGGAAGCAATTTCGAGCAATTTTTGTAACTTTCAATTTTGTGTTGTAACTCTAAAATAAATTATTTTCAGACCCATGTTCATGTGAACTTTTTTTTTACTGTTTTGATGTCAGGAACACGTCACCCAAATATATAACACCAATAAAGATACATCCTGTATAGCGTAACAAAGTCTAATACATTTGGGATTCTCTGAAAACATAAATAGTAAAAGAACTGCTAGCTTCTTGCCTAAAATTTATCACATAAACAATAGATTATGAGGGCGAGTCATGAAAACTTTTAGAAAATCAAACTAGGATTAGTTTTAAAACCTAAATTATTTTACTGTTTTTCAAAATATCCCCGTTTAACATCAATACATTTTTGCATTCAATGAAATCAGTCCTTAAAGCAATGATGCCAATCTTCCTGAGGCACTTCAAACATCAGGTTTTTATAATGTTCCACTGTTTCATCTGATGACTAAAAAGTGATTCCACCCATTTCATCTTTAATTTTTGGAAACAAAAAGAAATCACAAGGTGCTAGGTCAGGGCTGTATGGTGGAAGGTCCATGGTGCTGAGCTTCAGGGCATCCGGATACTTAGTTGTTAGTATTGCTGTATGAGATGATACGTTGTCATGCATGTAATATTATTTTTCATTTTGGGCGTTTTTCAGGAACTTTTTCAAAAATTTGCGGTAAACAGACATTTGTGTACCAATTGGCAGTCTATCTTCTAATGCTATAGTAGCAATATGACCCGTTTTAGGAAAAAAACTAGCAGCCATCTTACCAGTACTGCGAATTCGTCGGACTTTTGTAGGCTTAGATTCTGTTCGAAATACCCATTGAACGGATTGACGTTTCTTTTCAGAATCATAACAATAAATCCAATATTATCACCAGAAACGATATTCAGAAGCAAATTTTAAGTGCCGCTTTGGAATTTTTCAGAGTTTTTCTGCACCAATAATGCGTTGTTGTTTTTGATCGCAAATCACTATGTAAAATCCATCAACAACAAAGTTTTCTCACGTCTAACTGTTGATGTGAAATGTTTTGGATTTGAATCATACCAATGCCCAGTGTCGTTCGAAAAAATTCATAAGATGTCCGTCGATCTTCTTCAAGCATTGCTCGAATAGCGGCAATATTTTCATCAGTAACAGCGGTTCTTGGGCGTCCTTCATGAAATTCATCATTAAGGAAAAACCAATCTCTTTTGAATTCGCTGTACCAATTATAAATTGTTTTCTAATATGGGGCTTCTTCGCCAAATGCATTTCTAAGCCGATCTTCACATTGTTTAAGCGTTAATGACAATTTAAAAATCTAAAAAACCATAGCGCGGAAATGTACTCCAGTAAAATTCAGTTTTGGATCAACACAAAATTTTTAAATGACGATAATTAACAAACCATTAGAGGAAATCGAACAAAACTGTTATCACCATCGTATATGAGAAAAATCTGATGTGTTGCATTCACCTACCCCTACTAACTCCTCTGCAAAATATTCTTATAATCGCTTATTTTTCTGTCTACTCCTTGTCAATCGAGATAAAATTTCATTACACGTTTAGCATATTCATCGCAACTTTAAGAAAGATATAGCAGACAAAAAAAATATTCACATTTTTGAAAGGTGGGTCGCTATATGATTGCTTTGAAATTCTATGCTGTTTGCATGACCATGAAAAAAAACGAATCACAACGATTTTATATTACACTTTACTCCTTTTACTTACATATTATGGTAGAGGAAGTACTAAATTCGTCCCAAAAATTCGATACCGAAATTTCAAAGGAAATACGCGTTTTGAGGCCCGCTGAATCCAAAAATTGCAGCTTTAGAAAACAATCTGTTGTGTTACACTCACATGACCTTCTCTACTCTTGTACAAACTATTTTTACAAAAGCTTATTCTCCATCTACTTCATGTTAATCGAAATATCGAGATTTTAAATTTATTGCGAATTTTCTTGTAGATGCAAGGGGAATATGGTAGGCTTTAAGCGAAAGTCAAATGTTTTACGAGCTGGTTGCTATGTGGAGCATTGCATTCTCTTTGTATGTCCAAGACATAAAAAAGCGAATAAGGAATTCCCACTTGAGAAAAGTATTGGAAAATTCAAACAAATAACAACGAATATCTCGGAAATGGTTCACTCCACAAAAAATGTATATAACATAAATCGTGTGTTTTAACGAGATCTACATTTTTGCATAATAAAACTTTGTCTCTCACGTACGGTTTACCAGTTATGCGAAAGTCATTCAGAAAGAAGAGAGCTTTTGAGGACATTCCCAGAAAATTCAAGATATACATTTCATTTGCCATAAAAGTCTCTTAAGAATATGACATTTTAACCAAAATCGTTATAGCCATTTTCGAGAAAATCTAAATTTTCGAAAAATGTTCCATGTAAAGGGTAGTCTGGGGTGGGGGATCTTCTTGAGAATCTCTGTGTCGCATCCTTGGAAGATAGTTAACTCAAGGCCAAGTTTGGTATTTATTCGACTTTTCGTTTTTTGAGTTATGCTGTTCACAGACTCACAGACACACACACACACATACATACACACGCACGCGCGCGCGCGCGGACATGTTTCCAAAAATGCTTTATTTGGATTCAGGTCTCCTTAAAACGTATGTTTCTGGTGAAATATCGATATCGAATTTTTGGGTGGAATGTAATACTTCCCTCATACTTTTGTATAATCGATAAACCCTAAGAGATATACAAAATGTTACTACTCAAAAAGATGTAGGTCTCCTGAATAAATAAGGAATAAAATAGGAAAAGGTCCCTTTGCGCGCGCGCGCGTCTGTGTAACAGCGTAACTCGAAAACGAAAAGTCGGTTAAAACTAAAATTTGTAGATTTCTCAATGCACGGGAGGCAACTCAATTGTGGTTTTATGCCAGCTAAGAGCTAATTGGAAACAAAAGAAGGTGCATTATAACGTTTCAAAGTGCACTGAATTTTACATCAAGTGCAGCAAGAACGAACGAGCACTTCAAAGGCTACTTGCAGACAATTGAATGTATACATTTTATTTATTACGCCAATATTTCAAACTTGTGATATTTGACCGAAAGGATGGATACATTTTGAAAAATAAATAAACAAAACTGTATGAAAAGGGCTAAATGAGGGTGTGGAAATTTGTTGAAAAATCTTCGCATTGTATCTTTTAGAATTTCCCTTATTGGATTTGAAATCTTATATTTATACTGTGTCTCATTTTTATAGTTTTTCCACCACGTACCTAGAGAAGAATATTATATTTCCAACCAAAAATTCTATATCGAGATTTCACCAGAAATAAATGTTTTAATACCCCTGAATAAAAAAAAAGCAGAAAAAGCTCCGTGTGCGTGTTTGTGTGTCAGTGCATAGCTCAACTCAAAAACGAAGAGTCGGATAAATACCAAAGTTAGTATTTAAGTTCAGTATCTTCCAAAGGTGCGATATGGAGATTTTCAAGAGAATTCCCACCCCAAACTACACTTTACATGCAAATCGTTTCGAAATTTATGTTTACTCAAAAATGGCTCTAAGAATTTTCATTAAAATACCGCAACAACAAATAAAATATATACCTTTAATTTTGTTGGATTAGCCTATGAAGCCCCCTTAATTCGGAAGGAATTTTGTATAATCTTGTATAACTCGTAAACCACAGGAGATACGAGGGTGCTTTTAAAGCATGTACTGTTTTAATATTTCGGTGCTGCAGTCGCGATTTTGAGTATGCGCGATCACTTCCTCCATTCATTAAGAAGCCAGTCGCAGCTGTGAGTGATCGCCACTTTGTGTTTCCTTATTGTTAGAGCGTTTAAAATCTTCAAAACAATTGAACGATCCGCCAACTGTGAACTTACATGATTCTTTTTTCAATGCGAGAAGTGTTACACCAGAAAACATTCATCGCCAATTGTGTGAGGTTTATGGAGAAACAATAATGAGTGACTGCCCGGGCACACAGTCAAACATACTAAGATGTGATCGCGTCATTTGGTTGGGAACAATTCGACACCACCATCCTTACAGTCCGGATTTGGCACCCAGAGGTTTTCATCTGAATAAATTCCTTGGTGGAAAACATTTCAACGACGATGATGTTCTGAAACAAAAGTGTAGACTTGGCTTTCATCACAGGAGGCATCATTCTTTGACGAAAGCATATGAAAGCCGATTTCCCATTAACGACAAGTGCCTGAATAATGGCGGTGACTATGGAGAAGCGGTGTAAGATAATAAATGATAATAAAGTATTTGGAAAATAATGTCATATCATCTTTTAAAACATTATCAGTACTTTAAAAATACGCCTCGTAGACAGAACCGCACTGCTCTTTAAACCAGACAATTTATTTCAAATAAGGTTTCTTTGTTGCATTGGACGTTTCCGAGATATCCGATGTTATTGGTCTTCATTTTCAATGTTTTAGTGATTTTTTAAGTGCTGTCGTTATTCAGTTGTTGCTCGCGATGTCACTGAACGAGCATGGAATTTCTAGGCCAGCTACAGCGAGCCGCTTTGATCCATCTTACTATCGTTTCGATTTCCTCTATCCACTAAATGTGTAGTGAAAGTGTTTGTGCAAAGGAACAACATAAAGTAGATAGAAAAATAGGATTTCGTAAGAATAGTTTGTAGAAGTTATATAAAAATAAACCGTAGTAGGCAGAGAAAGTCATGTGAATGTAAGACATAACATTTTTAAGTGCCGTCCACAGACTAAATGGTATGCACACAGGAACCTTCTTGAGAAAGTTCAAGTGAGTTCAAAACGTGCGTTCCCAGTCAAATCTCAAGAGAGTAAAATGTAACATGCTGTCAGGATGTGTGGTAGTAAAATAAGGACAGCTGTTCATTTCCTTTGCCGCAAGAAAACCTTGAGATACCCGTCAAAGTTGTGGCGGCAGAGGTCGAGAAACACGCCTCGTGCGTCTAGATCCAATTCGGAAGACTTTCCCCTGCACTGGAAACAGCATCAGCGTTATGTAACTCCAGTCCCAGCTAATGTTATCTACCGTTAAAATTACAGGAAATGTGGCAACGGCTCTCCGCGTGAGAAATTCAAATATTCATAGCGCAACCTTAACAAAATTCATGGCCTTTCCCCTTCAGTGATTGCAGCTCTTTCCCAATATCGCATCCAAAAACTTTCAAGAAAACCTCCTGGTTCATGAATACGCATTCGTTGGCAAAGTTTAAGACAGTTCGACTGTGTTATAAGGCCTAAAAAGTCTCGTAATAAATTTCTAAGCGAATTTTCTTTATGTGCCTTGTAACTAATAATGTTTTATTACCTTCTCCACCACGTACATAGTTGGTAGAGAAGGTATTACATTCCACCCAAAAATTAGATACCGAGATTTCACCGGAAATACAAGTTTTGAGGCCGGGCATAAAAAAAGAGAATTTTTTAGAAAAATGCCCGAGTGTGAGTGTCTGCGTGTGTCTGCGAACACCATTAACTCAAAAACAAAAGTCAGATAAATACCAAACGTTGTATTTAGTTTCAACACCTTTCAAAGATAGGACACGAGGATTTTAAACAAGTTCCCCCAGCCCAAACTATACTTAAATGGAATATTTTTCGAAAGTTTTTATTTTCTAAAAAAATGGCTCTAACGAATTTTATTAAAATACATAATTAAAGATATTTACAGACAAATAAAATGCATATCTTGAGGCTGTCTTGCTCAAATGACCGATGAGTAACTCTTATACTGCAGGGTAACTAGGTTTAGTAGTTGGAATGAAGACTACGATTTGGTTGATTCACAGTTTATTGATTTCTGACATTACAGGCAATAATGTTCTCGGAGCAAGGCTAACTGAGGGCTTTACGGGAATAGTGGCGTAAGCTTATCTTCCCGTTCACTAAATCAAAACAAAACTCGCTCCAAATTATACACGGCGATTCAAATATTTACTATCTTCCTTCTTTCTTTCATTTTTCTTTTCTTTTTTTTCTTCTTTTGGATAGCTACCTCAAACTAATATTTCTACTGAATCTCCGTAACGAATTTTGGATCGAATGCAATACTATAGGTGTATAGTAGAAAAAGTAAAAAACGAAACGCTGCCCGTTCAACAGTGCCTTGTGAACAAGACGGAACTACACTGTAATTTAGAGTACGAAATACAGCTTATGTAGGCCTACAAGGTCGCCAAGCTGGTGATTTTTTTCTTTAGGATATGCACCAGGTATTTTCTTCAAAAGGACAAAAGCTAGTCGCATATTATATATCATTTGATACGTTTAAGGACTGGAAATAAGTATTCGTATCTATCTTGTAGAACGCAGAAAAAGTTGAAGGTGTAGCAAGTTACCTGTTGATTGTCTGTCTAATCCTTTTATTTTCTCTTTTAACACGCAACATATTGTTGATTTCACTGTACCACTTTTTATGTGCGGTCCGCCAATAATTAAGGAGATATTTTATTCCTTCAGGGGTTTTACATTTACGTTGCTTACGAAATCTTTCGTATAGAAGTAATAATTATACGTGTGCTGCAGCTAAGGAAATCTTGGTTCTTTTCAATGTTATTATTCATTCACTCTAAACTAATGCACACTTGGATGCTTTTAAAGTTATGCTTTTCATTGCGAAAGTTTTAATGTTTGCTCATGCCACTATGATAATATGCTCTGTCTTTAATTCCAGAAGTTTGTCAGAAGCAACCCTTAAGCAATGTTTATACAAAATCTGATGTGTTTCACTCACATGACTTTCTCTACTCTTGTACAAACTATTTTTACAAACGCTTATTCTCCATTTACTTCATGTTAATTCAGATAAAAATTTGCAAATTCTTATTGCTAATGTTCTTGTAGGCGCAAGGGGAATATGGTAGGCTTTAAGCTATAGTCAAATGTTTTAAGAGCTGGTTGCTATGTGGAGTGTTCCATTCTCTTTGTATGTCCAGGTCATAAAAAATAAATAACGAATTCTCATTTGAGAAAAGGTATAAGTATTGGAAAAATCAAACAAATAACAAGGAATATCTTGGAAATGGTTCACTGGGGGCAAAAATGTATATGACATAAATTGTGTGCTTTAATGAGATCTATATATTTTGTGTAGTAAAATTCTGTCTATCTCTTATGGTTTACCAGTTATGCTAAAATCATTCAGAATGAAGATGACTTTTGGGGACATTCCTAGAAAATTCAAGATATGCATTTTATTTTTCATGAAAGGATCTTAAACATACGGTATTTTAATCAAAACCATTAGAGCAATTTTTCAGAAAATCCAACATTTCGAAAAAATATTCCATGTAAAGGGTAGTTTGGGGTAGGGGTTGTTTTTTTGAAAATCATCTTGTCGCATCCTTGGAAGTTTGGTATTTATCCGACTTTTCCTTTTTGGGTATGTTGTTCACAGACAGACAGAAGAAAGACACACACACACACACACACACGCACATGTTTCAAAAATGCTTTATTTGGATTCAGGGCTCCTCAAAACATGTATTTCTGTTGAAATCTTTGCAATCGAATTTTTAGGTGGAATGCACTACTTCCCTTAATTACTATACACAGTAGAGAGAGAGAGAGAGAGAATTAGAGAGAGAGAGAGAGAGCGAGTAATAAACTTACGTAGGAATATTATGTATACTCATTAATAAACGAAGAGGATAGAGAAAGTTATGTGAATGTAAAGCATCAGATTTTTTACTTTCTCTACTACGTATAGTAAGTAGGGGAAGTATTGTATTCCACCCAAAAAATTTGATACCGAGATTTCACCGGAAATACATGTTTTGAGACCCCCTGAATCCAAAAAAAGCATTTTTTGAAACATGTCCGTGTGTGTCTGTGTGTCTGTCTGTGTGTCTGTGTGTGTCTGTGAACAGCATAACTCGGAAACGAACAGTCGGATAAACACCAAACTTGGTATTTAGATTCAGTATATTCAAAGGATGCGACACGAAGGTTTTTAAGAAAATCCCCCCACCCCAGAGTACCCTTTACATGGAAGATTTTTCGAAAATTTTAATTTTCTCAAAAATGGCTCTAACGATTTTGATTAAAATATCATATGTTTAAGATATTTTTATGACAAATAAAATGTATATCTCGAATTTTCTGGGAATGTCTCCAAAAGTATGCTCCATTGTGAACGACTTTTGCATAACTGGTAAACCATAAGAGATAGACAAAGTTTTACTACACAAAAAATGTGGATCGCGTTAAAATACACAATTTATGTCATATACATTTTTTTTGTTGAGTGAACCATTTTCGAGATATTACTTGTTATTCCCTTAAAGTTTTCAATACTTATTTTCTCAAATGGGAATTCGTTATTCATTTTTACTTTCTCTACTACGTATAGTAGGGGAAGTATTGCATTCCACCCAAAAATTCGATACCGAGATTTCACCGGAAATACATGTTTTGAGACCTCCTGAATCCAAAAAAAGCATTTTTGGAAACATGTCCGTGTGTGTGTCTGTGTGTGTGTCTGTGTGTCTGTGTGTGTGTCTGTGTGTGTGTCTGTGAACAGCATAACTCAAAAACTAACAGTCGGATAAACACCAAACTTGGTATTTACGTTCAGTATCTTCCAGAGATGCGACACGAAGATTTTCAAGAAAATCCCCCCACCCCAGACTACCCTTTACATGGAACATTTTTCGAAAATTTTAATTTTCTCAAAAATGGCTCTAACGATTTTGATGAAAATATCATATGTTTAAGATAATGTCATGAGAAATGAAATGTATATCTCGAAATTTCTGGGAATGTCTCCAAAAGTATTCTTCATTATGAACGACTTTTGCATAACTGGTAAACCATAAGAGATAGACAAAATTTTACTACACAAAAAATGTAGATCGCGTTAAAATACACAACTTATATCATATACATTTTTTTTGTTGAGTGAACCGTTTTCGAGATATTGCTTGTTATTTCCTTAAATTTTCCAATACTTATACTTTTTCTCAAATTCGTTATTCATTTTTTTATGTACTGGACATGCAAAGAGAATGGAATGCGCCACATAGCAACCAGCGATAAAATATTTGACTATCGCTTAAAAGCTACCATATTCCCCTTGCATCTACAAGAAAATTACAAATAAGATTGACATCTCGATTAATATGAAGCATATGGAGAATAGGCGTTTGTAAAAATAGATTGTACAAGAGTAGAGAAAGTCATGTGAGTGTAACACATCAGATTTTTTTGTCTTGGATATGCAAAGAGTATTAATCTGTGGGAAAGGGAATGGTGCTGCACCTAGCGACCAGCTAATAAGAGATATGTATGTGCTTAAAGGCTACTGTATTTCTATATTGCCCTTGTAAATATATATTCCCCTTACATCTACAAGAAAATTAGCAATAACATAGACTCTGCAAATGTTTATCTCGATTAACATGAAGTAGATGGAGAATAAGCGTTTGTATAAATAGTTTGTAAAGAGTAGAGAAAGTCATGTGAGTGTAACACATCAGATTTTTTATATTTAAAGTAACCCATTATTCATTTCCGCTTTTAGCTATCAAGATTTTGGTCATCTGCAAAAAACATTGTTTTTACTACTCTTGTACATAGACTGATTCCCCCTATTGTTTGTTGTTTGCATGATCATACCATGTCGTAGGTGTATAAATTAAAAGGCGTACTAGTTGACGTTATCTAACCCCTTTTGAAATCAGTATTATTTCTTTTTGAATTATTTTAATTATAAATTTTGTTATTACATTTAGTAAATATGCTGGTAGTCTTTTATTTTGTAATATTTCCCATAATTTTTATTTAGACGCTTTATTTAAATTTTTTTTGTAACCTACAAAGAGGATTTGTTTCTATAGTCCGGCTTTTCCTTTGGAGCTTATGAGCAAAACGTTTACAGGGATGGGTTACTAGCCCTTCGCACAACTGTAAACCTCAGAGGAGGATGTATTAATATCTATGCTAGTAACTTAATCATGTTACTGTTCATGTCCGCTATAGGTGCCCAATCGTTTGACAAATCTTCTTGCACTCTCTAGTTTTGCTTTAAAAAGCTATTATGCAGAAATCCATGTTCCCATTTCTAAATCGCTTAGTGATACTTCATTTAAAGGCTTTGTGTTCATCCAAAAATGAATTTGACCAAAGAATAATTCCGGGCTATGACGTTTTTACATCATTAATGCGTAGACAATGTGAAGATCGGCTTAGAAAATCATTTGGCGAAGCAGCACCAGCTAAGGCAACGATTATAATTGGTACAGTGAACTTAAAGGAGATCGGTTTTTCTTAGTGAAGAATTTCGGAAGGACGTCCAAGAACTGCTGTTACTGATGAAAATATTGCCGCTATTCGATCAACGCTGGAAGAGGTTGGACGGACATCTTATATATTTATTCGGGCGACACTGCGCATTGGTATGAGTCAAATCCAAAATATTTTACATCAACAATTAGATGTGAGGAAACTTTGTTGTTGATGGATTCCACATAAACTGACTCCCGATCAAAAATAACAACGAATTGATTAGTGCAGAAAAACTTTGGAAAAATTCCAAGGTGGCACTTAACATCTGGTTTGGAATATTATTACTGGTGATGAATCTTGGATTTATTGTTATGATCTAAAAATGTCAATAGGCTCAAAGAGTCTTTCGGACAGAACCTAAACCTACAAAAGCTTTAACGAATTCACGCTGCTGGTAAGAAGACGGTTGTTAGGTTTTATCTTAAACGGCCATATTGCTATTAGACCATTAGTAGATAGACGAACTGTTACTGCCGACTGATACACAAACGTTTGTTTACCGTAAATGTTTAAAAAGTGCGTGAAAAACGCCCAAAAGGAAAGCTAATGTTACATCGTGACAACGCATCGTCACATACAGCAAAACTAACAACTGAGTATCTGGATGCCTTAAAGGTCAAAACCATGGATCCTCCACCATACAACCCTGACCTAGCACCTTGTGATTTCTTTATGTCTCCAAAAATTAAAGATAAAATTTTGGGATCACTTTTCCGTCATCAGATGAAGTAATGGAACATTATAAAAACCTGGTTTCTGAAGTGCCTCAGGAAGACTGGCATCATTGTTTTAAGGACTGGTTTCACCGAATGCAAAAATGTATTGATGTTAAAGGGGAATAAAACAATAAAATCGTTTACATTTTTACTTTCTCTACTACGTATAGTAAGTAGGGGAAGTATTGCATTCCACCCAAAAATTCGATACCGAGATTTCGCCGGAAATACATGTTTTGAGACCTCCTGAATCCAAAAAAAGCATTTTTGGAAACATGTCTGTGTGTGTGTCTGTGTGTGTGTCTGTGTGTGTGTGTGTGTGTCTGCGTGTGTGTCTGTGTGTCTGTGAACAGCATAACTCAAAAACGAACAGTCGGATAAGCACCAAACTTGGTATTTAGGTTCAGTATCTTCCAGAGATGCGACACGAAGGTTTTCAAGAAAATCCCCCCACCCCAGACTACCCTTTACATGGAAGATTTTTCGAAAATTTTAATTTTCTCAAAAATGGCTCTAACGATTTTGATGAAAATGTCATATGTTTAAGATAATGTCATGAGAAATGAAATGTATATCTCGAATTTTCTGGGAATGTCTCCAAAAGTATTCTTCATTGTGAACGACTTTTGCATAACTGGTAAACCATAAGAGATAGACAAAATTTTACTACACAAAGAATGTAGATCGCGTTAAAATACACAACTTATGTCATATACATTTGTTTTGTTGAGTGAACCGTTTTCGAGATATTGGTTGTTATTTCCTTAAATTTTCCAATACTTATACTTTTTCTCAAATGCGTTATTCATTTTTTTATGTCCGGGACATGCAAAGAGAATGGAATGCGCCACATAGCAACCAGCGTTAAAATATTTGACTATGGCTTAAAAGCTACCATATTTCCCTTGCATCTACAAGAAAATTACCAATAAGATTGACATCTCGATATCTCGATTAACATGAATCATATGGAGAATAGGCGTTTGTAAAATTAGATTGTACAAGAGTAGAGAAAGTCATGTGAGTGTAACACATCAGATTTTTTAAAACTAATTCTGGTTTGATTTTATGAAAATATTTAGTGTCGTCCTCATGTTATTCTTTAAACCACAGATGGATCTCGATGGGTGCTCGAATGATTTTATGAACAAAACATTTCTATTTTTCATAGATTTGTGGAAAAATGTCTTGAAATCCTAAAAAGTTTGATAATTATGTTAGCTTTGCTAGTGGTGTTTAATTTCCTAGACAAATATTTCGTGTATTTTCAGCGTAATGTTTAACGAAAAGAGACCCGAAGGGCGATCATATCTGGGCGACTATGTGTGCAAGCATGGACGGCGTTCCTAACGATTCCAAACAACGCATCCGAAGCCGGTCAGTCCTGTCCACAAGTCCCGAGCCCACCTGGGGGCCCGTAGAGCACAGGGACGCTGCTCCAGAAGGCGGGTCGGTCAAATCGAAAGCGCATATCCACCGCCCAGCCGCAGCACATCGCTGTTGACTGCTCCTTCCATCGTGAAGAGATGATGGGACAGGAAATTCGTGGTAGGAAGGAACCAGCCCAGAATTCCGTCTACCAGCCCGGGGAAACTACGAAAACACCATGACCATAGTGGCCGGCCCGACGGGAATCGAACCCGGGACCTCCTGAATGCGAGGCTCACGGAGCCATCTCGCTCGTTTAAAGGGGGTGTAAATTTTTATACAATAATGAAAAAGTCAACGCAGACTACCCACTAACACGAAACTCCTTATGCAAATTAAAATGTTAACTAATAAAGAAAAGTGATATAGATTTGCATTTTTCGATTTCAAATTCATATTTCAATTTGAAATTTCTATACTATTCACCGAGGAGAAAGTTCCTTCCAAATAGATGTAGTTCTTTTTCACACTTAATGTGATCATTCGATTCTTTATGCTGTTTACTGGATGTATAATCGTTTATTATATGTATATTGTTACATGCTGGGCAGATGCCTAAAAGTTCACATGAAAATTAAATTAATTTTGAGTACCCAGCACGTACATTGAGGGGACGTAAAGTTGCTTGGCTGTGGAGGACCGAAACGTGGTGTGAAGGTTAGAGGAAGGCGTGGGCTTTTATTGCACAAAATCCATAACACAAATCTACCCACACATTCCTTGATTTATTTCCCAACCCTTTGGGGTTCCTACATTATTAAAAATGCAGATGTACACCGATCCAAAACCCGGCTTACACACGCGGTCCGTTACTCACGGAATCCTAACTGAGAGAGACGCTATATCCCACTACTCGTGGCTAGCAAAGCTACCAGCCAAGAGTGACGTAAACAACAATGTGTGTGGTAATGACAATGTAGAACAATAATGCAACCCCCCAAATTATTAATACGCCACTATATTAAGAGAGAAAAACAGATGACTTTCCTCGAGGTACATAACTGGAGCCCGAGGGCTACAGCCCGTAATGTATATGCTATTTTTTCGACGACCGAAGCTAAATTTTCTATTTTATTTATTTTTATCGAATTTCGGTGAAACTATTTCATTGAGGTGCTTTGGAATTACTGACAAGGGATAAGGGGCTTTTGAATGATTGAAAGGATATGCGTAGCAACGTTGTTGTTGCTTATATCTATTGCATTGTTGTGAATTTAAGTGCAACATGGGTAATTTTGAAGAACCAAAATATATAACGTGTGCCGCTAGTGAGGTAGTTAGTGGCTTGTTACCAAAAATAAAGACAATTTTACGAATGAGCGTACGCTCGTTTTTAAAATTTACGTTTACTGAAGAATGTATAAATTTATTCAGAAAATGTCTTGTTGGCTTATTCCACGGAAATAGGGAAGGAATACAAATATTCGATACGGGTACAATATTCTATGTTAAGATCTTGTTTATAAGCTTATATCCTAATTATTGACGGGAAGATATAAACAATTAAATAAAGAAATCATAGTAAGATAAAGAAATAATTAAAATAAATAATTTACGCACATTAAACTAATGTATAATATAATAAGCTTGAGTTGAAACATTTGAAGAAAAAGGTAATTAGCGAGTCTGTTAACCAAAGTCATTAGTAATAGCGAGTGGAGCGAAAGCATTAGCTTAAAAATGCTTGGAATGCAATTAGGTTATATGTTCAGTACGTTTGAACAGTCACTAGCCAGAAATTCTGAAAAAGGGAAAGGTAATGAAGTTCTGAGTGTCAGGGAGGTGCGGCCTAATAATAGTGTCACATACGCATACGTAGGAGTTTTGAGATTGAAGCGCATTTGAATTAACGTTGATGAGGGTAGTAATATATAGGCGGAGCTTGAGTTAATATAAGGGCGTATATTCCAATCAGAGACACATTCGTTCGTGCACATCTTCGTGTACACATTCGTGACACTCTCTCTTGAGAATTATTCACTTAATCTAGTGATTATTCGTGGGTTATCTTAAGCACTCAGTGACGTGCTTGTGTGAGTAAGATTTAGCGGCCATCGCGAGGGGTCTTGCAGGTAAGCATTTTAGCGACTCACGGCAAATTACGCTTCTAAATTCTTTTATTGCGGAAGCAGTTATTTCAAACCGTAAAATTAATACTGCAGAGTTTATCAGGTACAATAAGTCATTTGTTATAGTTTCGAGTGCTACGATTCATAATCAGTCTCATTCTTTATCTTTAAACGGTCGAAAACTCGCTCCAACAGTTGAAATATTAGATCATATTATATTTCTCAGTCAATTTAAACCGGTGTTATCCCTTCTTTACGCCCAGACATACCCTGAGAGAAAGCTCTAGCCAACCACTGTAGCAGCCGGCTGCAGATTCAACAGCAGATATTGAAGCAAAGGTTACGTACGCATCAGAGTGACGACGCACTGCTTTAAAGGTAATTAGTGTATTATTCAAAGGTTTAGATCGCTGTAATACATGTAGAAGTAGAATTTGTAATATTTCTCTTCCGATTTTAGTAAAGTAGAAACTGATATCTAGCTCCGACTGTGGAAAAAATATGTGGGCCAAGTCATTGTAACCATCGTCATCTCACACGCTGTTTTCTTGGGAAAAAGAATGAAGAATGCAAGCAGAAGCTTGTAACTTCAAATATTATATATATATATATGTTTATTAGTATTTAATTACAATCAAAAGCACGTACTCGCACGTGTTCCTACTCCACTACACCCCTGATAACAGAGAAAAAATCATAAATATTGCGACCACAGCTACAGTCAAGTAAGGGCAATTAAGTATCCGCATGAAAAAGAGAAAATGTTGCAGTACGGCTGATAATGTAACTAGCTGCAACATGGCAATGCCACACCTTTGACTATGTGGACGGATATGCGCAAAACGTTACCGATAGCGAGTGCATGCTCTGATTGTACCTCATTTTTCTCAAACTAACAAACTTTCACTTCCTTAACCTTGTCTAATTTTATTGCAAGACTAGAACATGTTCTTTTTCTTTAATGCGCTTTTCAGTTTCATCGTTTAAGATTGGATGTTCCGGGTCAGAAGGCCTAAGACGGCTAAGATATTTATTCTTATATTACTCGTATAATGGCAACAAATATTAAATAAACATTCCAAAATAAATAGTTTTATCTTAGATACAATACTTGATGCGGACGACCAAGCCATACTTGCTGCTACAGCGGATGGTCTTCAGAAAGCTATTGTAGAATTGGGCAAAATAGGGGAAAAGTATAATTGAAGGGTATTTTATATTATCTTCCTTAACGGAGTGGATTCGGCAATAATTACGCCCACGAGAGGGCGTCCTTGGGAGGAAGGATGAGGCGATAGGAGATACCGGGCAGTCGGATCCAGGAGCAACGGTACAGCAATGGCGGGTCCCTAAGTTTCCAGATTTAGACACCCCGGTAGACAGACAGGCAGATCGGGGACCCCGCCACACACAGAGGGGATCCAACGCTCCTCAAGGAGGTTCGGATACCCCGGCAGCCAGCGAGGGACGAGAGAATTCATAGAGAGCATCCTTTTCCTCTGCCACGCTGCACCGAAACACCATCGCCGCACTTCCGACCCTGAGAGAGACCAGGATGAAGGACGAATTAAAGAAGAATGAAACGAATTGGAGGTACAGGAAATTCGGGGACTGAAAGAAACCATTCCAGCAATCGCCAGACGACCCGGAAAAATCCCAAAAAAACCCATAGATTAGAGTGAGCGGTCGCAGGTATCGAACGCAAAAGCTCCCTAATTTAAGGGGAGGTATACATAGGTGAAATTTCTAATTCTACATTTATGAACACGTGTTCTTGCAATATCTTTAGAGTTTTCAAGTTAATAATTGTGTGATTAATTATTTTAGGGATAAAGAAAGATGGTTCAGACGGTGAAAAAATAAAAATCTTACTTATATATACATAATATTTAAGAAAACATGTTGGAAATAGGTTTCTTTTTTATTAGTGTTTTAGTTCTCGAGAAAAAATTATAAACCTATAAGAAACAATATTTTGCTCTAATTTTAGTGTATTATTTAGATATTATAATTAATATTCTTCCAATGATAACCAATAAAGAAAAATTACTTCTGGCATTTTTATACCTATACTTTTGGGGTTTTCTCTACGAAATTTGAAGGAAGCTAAACAAACATTGCATCTTGTGAAACATTTTGAAAGCAGGGGCGTCATTTAGGAGGTAGGGAGGTCAGTTGCCCTCCTAGGTTACAAGAAATAATTAGGCTACTGGTTATTATTGCTCTACCAAAAGAAAAATTATGACAACTGTACTTTAGATACAAATATTTCACATTTGAGAAGTAAAAATGGTTTTCTTTTAGGCTAAATATATTATTAAACTTCACATGAAAATTCGGGAAACTGCTTCTGGCAGTTTTGCCCCCCCCCTAAGCAGAAACTGAAAAACAAAACAATTTTTGAAAAAAAAAATAGAAAAAACTGAAAGGAGAAAAACGGCTTTCAAATTCTAAAGGGCTATCTGGCCTTGTGTGCAGGCCCACTTAAAAACTCGTGTAAAATTATTTCTAATCGTTAGTAATAGACACCAAATACAGATTATAAAAAAACTAGAGGATTCATTCTCTATAAATAAAAAATAACCTTTTTTTTGAAGGATTTCGCTTAATTTTCATCTATGTGTACCCCTAAAGATTTCATATTAGATGTAAAATAGTACTCAATAATAAAATCATAGATAAGGTCACTAGCTTCAATCATCTGGATTTAGATTTCGTATACATATGAAAGACGCAGACACAAAATTAAATAAATTTCAAACGATGTCCGGAAATATCAGAAGAACGCTAAAGAGCAAAACAGGAAGAGCTATGCAATTAAAGCTATACAAAACAATGGCACTATCAATCCTTTGTTATGGAAGTGCAAACTGGACCATAAGCATACAGGACAGAAGAAGAACTGAAACCTCGGAAAAGAAATTCCTCAGACCCTTGACGGATATAGATTAATAGATAAGAAGAGAAATGTAAAAATATGAGAGGAACTACAAATCTATAACCTAAATGAACATTAGATAAATTAAGGACCGACTGATATCAACATATAACGAGAATGCCAGATCGCAGATTCCAGAAAATAATATTCTACTATGAGCCCCAAGGTTACAGAAACAAGTAGAACGTTTCTAGGATGGTAAGACAAATTATTCAACATTCTTGAAATCGAAAGAGACTCGATAGCCTAACCTTGTTATAGAAGAAAAAGAAGATTATAAACGGAGAAAATCTTTGTGTGTGTATGTAGGGTACTCTCGGAAACTCCTCCAAATATACCACGGCTGATAATTCACCATTGTAAACCTCTGTTCTTCCCGACGGAAATTGGCTATAAGGCAGCTTTTAATTTCATATTCTAAATGTCTAAAAAGTTAAAAAGGTTTTACAATGCCTGGATATTATAATGCGAACATATTGGAGTCATATACACTACGTGATCAAAAGTATCCGGACACCTGGCTGAAAATGACGTACAAGTTCGTGGCGCCCTCCATCGGTAATGCTGGAAGTCAATATGGTGTTGGTCCACCCTACGATGACCAGTTTTATCCATGTTTACAAGTTCGCTGAGAGTTCACTATTAATGGCTGCCAAACAATTACTATACAAGCTAGCATAGTCAAACTTCAGCTTTATAAGGGTGGTACTTTCTACCATAGTCATTTGTTTGAAACAACAATCGCTATCTATACACAAGGTCGGGTACTTCTGGGACTGCCCTCGTATATCGCCGCTTTTATTTTGTTCTTATTCATGATAGAGAGAAACTGTGTCTATTTTTGTGTATGATACCGCAATAGTTAATGTTACAAATTCAAATAGATGGTTCTTTCAGCATTAAATGTCATGACAAAATGTCGACAAAACACCATATCTCAGTTTTAATTTTGTTACTGTTTAGTTTGGTTGTATAGATAAGTTTTTACAATCCTAATATACATATTTTCAACTTTGTTTCATACTTACCTTTCCTGATTGGTTTATGGTTCGGTCACTAGTGGGCGCTCTGTGGCATTGCTAATTCATAGAGTTTATCCTGAAGGGCCACCAACATTTGAACAAAGAATACCGCGAGATAGCAATAACTAACAGAACGAGGATGAGGCGAGCCTAGGCTGTCTGGCCGTAGCGAACCGCAGGCAATACCTGAAATATCATGCGATACTTTAATGAGATTTGTTAGAGGCACTTTTGAGAAAACAAATGTTGTCAAAGTTGTTCATATCAGGATGCTTAGGGTGAAAATTATATTAAAATCTTCGCTTTGCATCTTTAAAAATAATCCGACTTAACCGAGCTTTTATTCAGATTTTCGTTTTTAGAATTGCACTGTTCACTATAGGCACTTTCTCTCTCCCCGCACACGCACATACACATACATGAGCACACGCACACAAACACAGAATTCCCTTTCTAAAGGTTCTCTTTCTGGGGAATTCAAGCATTTATTTACCACGAGTACTTTGTCTTGAATCTTATACTCTTCCTCTTTCGTCTGCCTTAACAATACAAGCTATAACTGCAGAAAATACGTCACCTTTCTATGAATTTATTATTGCAGATTCCAATTATTATTTTTAATAAAGTACTTCTTAGGATATTAAATAGCCTTCAGCATACCTGAATCAAATATAAATTAATCTCTAACAGAGTTTAACTATAAAACTTGGGTAATTAAAAGCACTCGCAACATTGCAAGTGGAATTTGAGATATCATATCTCGAGTATTCGAAATCGCCTTGAAAATTTATTGAAAAATTTGAATCATATGAGATGTTTAATTTTCGTACGGGCACCTCACTATGGTAGCTCAAGCGATAAGAGCATCAGCAAAGGGAGCCGAAGATCTAGGTTCAACACCTGGCCACAATGTTGAATTTTTCAAATCGGATTCAAGCTGTCAACTCTTAAAATGACCAAAACAAAGTTGAGAAACATTTTATTCTTTTTGTGAACTTCATCAGGTGGCCTTCAGTATATGGGGTCATTGTGGCAACGAGATGAAATAAATGATAAAAGCATAATAGACATCAGCCCACAGGACTGAATCCGATTGTAAACTTAAGGCTTCTGTAAGTCTCTCAAAAGAAATATAATTGAATTGGGGTAAAGAGGCAGATATATCTTCTTTAACTTTATTTATTTTACTTCGCTGTAACTACGTGATCATATCGCGACGGACCTTAGGATATATCTTGTGTATTGGTATGTGGTGGACAGTTAGTCTTCTAGGTCTCATCCCTCTACCATACCACCTTGCTTCGTTACATGTCTACGCTGTTCTCCGTGGCCTATGGGTACCATGCTAGCCTACAGTTTCCGAGGTCGCGGTTTCAAACGCGACGAAGGATGATGGAACTTTTTTCGGGTGTAAAAATGCTTAGCATGCCTTCCTTCAGAAGGGAAGTAAAGCCGGTGGTCCCGTGTCAAGACTGATAAGGAGGTCTCTGAGCAAAATGTCCGGTCTTTCACGCCCGTTATGGAATGGATCGCTAAGAAACATGGTAGTTAAAGGCGTTAATTTTAATTTAAAGAGACCTTCGTGCTAGGTACCATATCTCTGCTTCTATACGTGACGTGTAGATGGTAACTTCGACACGTATCCACAGAGGCCTTAGTGTTAGGCAACTGTATCTTTGCTTATGCAGGTGTCATAAGGGTATTGTCCAGTCTACCTGCTTTCAGTATCTATGGATAGATGGCAGAGCATTCACTATTACCAACTATTTTCATTTTTACTTTTGTTTTAGACTTAAAGTGGAACTTCAGGTCGTGGCATTAAATATTCAATCCGGTATTTGCTTTGGGGACTGAAAGCCTGAAAATACTCCACTGAGATTTGTCGGTCCACGGAATTTGAAACAGTCCCGAATGCGGGACATAGACGTTACCGCCTAAGTCATCCCGCTTGCATATATACTTGTTGTAGGAAGAAAGGAAAAATAAGGAATGGCATGCTTTAGACCGGGAGGCTGGAGGACACAGAAAATGACTGACGACTCTGGCAGAAGAATCTGTACTTTTGTGGTGGGATTGAAGATAAGTACATAATTTGGCGGAATGTGCACTCTGGGAAAACCAATGAAAAATTAAGTTCACAAAAAATCTTAAGTCCAGCAAGAAGGAGAACGGCATGTTGGGATCTACTGGTTGACCAGAGGAACGGGCAAAGCATGGGCAATTTCCGGGATAAAGTGCACGAAGTTAGATGAAACTTGTTCAGAGAGAATTTATCTCAGTTTTTTCTTCCTTTTTTACCATGTACCTAGTAAGTAGTGAAGGTATTGCATTCCAAACAAGAATTCGATATCAAGAGTTCACCGGAAATATCTATATGCTTTGAGATCCCTGAATAAAAAGAAAAGGTCTTTAGAAAACGTCTTTGTGAACAGATGACTCAAAAACGAATGGTAAGATAAATCCCAAACTTGGTATTTAGGTTTAGTACCTTTCAAAGATGCGACACGAAAATTTTCAAGAAAACCTCCCCACCCCAAACTACCCTTTACACCCCATATGTTTCAAATTTTTAATTTTATAGAAAATGGCTCTAATGATTTTGGTTAAAATACCGTACATTAAAGATATTTACAGCAAATAAAATGTACATATTGAATTTTCTGGGAATAGCCTATGAAGTCCTCTTCATTCAGAAACAATGTTTATATACTCTTGTATAGCTGGTAAACGTTAAGGGAAAGACGAAAACGTACTTAACAAAAATATATATCTCTTTAAACAACACAATTTATTTCTCTTAAGTTTTTTTGTGACATAAACCATTTCTGGAATGTCCGTTATTAATGGTTCGAATTGTTCATTACTTGGTCATTCTTTTAAAGCCCTGCAACATTCAGTTGTATTTTGGGATGTCATGGAAACAATATTGAATTTTAAGGTAAGAAAGTAGCTTGTATTGAAGGAGTTGTATTATATTTCAACTGTTGGGGAGCCGAACTTGTAGTAGTTGCAACCGCATTTATGGTACCCGCTTTCCGGTAGCCTTCGCCCCAAAAGTACTTTCAGGTGGCCTTTACCCCAAGTTTAAAAAAAAATATATTAACTTTGTAATTGGACTGTTTCTTTAAATATTATATATTCATGTTTGCCTCGGCTGCGTCAGTATTATTGTTAGAGACACGTTTCTCTTAGCAGGGTTATGATGCGACTAAAGAATGTAGGCTTACACAGATTGTAATTTTACTTCACTCCTTTTATTAATACTTGATAGGATTTAAAATAACACTTCACTGATATAGAGAGCTGTGATATTCTTTTTATTAATTAATTACACTTTTTAACACGTAAACGTATTTTTCGTCTCACACGAATACGTCTTAAATCTCTCGAGGATGTGTCTCACGTCCGGTTAGGAATACTGTTTGCAGGCAACTGAATTCTAAATTTGTAAAATTTTCTCCTTTTCAGTTTCTGATTGGCTAATCCTACTCCAATAGAATACCTTCATTTAACGAAAGCTTTTTCTGGTTGTTGATTGGCTATTTTATAAACTGTCACTAAAATTACATTATTGTTACTCCAAGAATCACAAGTAGTACTGTTAAACTTTCTTACTGATTATTGACTCAAGGTTACCTCATTGTTACCTCATTGTTAGCAACTTTTAACTTATTATTCTCACAGCTCCTACATTATTAAATTACGTAATATATTCACATAACATTCTTACACATGGATACAATAATATAAGCATATGTAACGACTGTTACATACATTTTACAAATTATTACGTACACATATTGCTTCAAGGCGGGCTGTTATTGAATTTACATATTATATAATTAGACTGATATCATTTAAAATACTGCCTCAAATACCAGCATATAGCGTACAGTTGTTGAAATTTGCCTGTCGCTGTTCTCTTTGTATCTTTGTAACGAAATGTGTAATGTAGCTATCTCTGCAAAGGTTCATTTGGATTAAAATATAATAGAAGGAAAAATAAGCTTTACCAAGAATATAGTTTGTATACCCACTAATAAAGATAGAGAGTAGAGGAAGTCATGTGAATGTATCACATCAGATTGTTTTCTTACTTTTCCTCTTTTTTGTCACCTTTAACTTGTATATTATAAATATGGACGTAGAGTCAATAACCCATGTGTAATAAGTTAATTATTTGATACACATAAAGATTATCTATGTATCAGTAATCCAAGAACATTGTTCAGCTTAAAGGAGGTTCAAATACGGCACTGAGGTTTCTAGAATGTGCCTTCTCGTACCTGCATTTGTTATTAGGTACATTGTATTCACTATAATGATACACAAAGAGTACATATGGGTGTGTGGCTGCAGGTTACGTAACTTGATTTACAAGTGAGAATTTCACCAGCGAAGGGTGTAGAACAGGTTGCCTTGCATAACAAGTATTTTAAAAATAAACAAATGAAAAGACTGACGCGTTCAGCTAATAAATTGTGACCACCTTATGTGGACCTGGAATTTTGTTTCATTTTATACTTCAGTCAACGACTTGTAGACCTCGTTCTGAAGCACCATGCCTTCTTGGCGAGTTTCAAATTACCACATTAATGGCAGTAATAAGTATCTCTTACACAGCATACTTCAAATTAATATTGCCCGCCTCTGTGGTGTGGGGGTCGCGTGTTTTGCCTCACATTCAAGCGGTTCCGAGTTCGAATCTGGGTTAGGGAAAGTTACCCGGATAAGGTAGTTTCTCCGGAGTTTTCTCTTATCCTGAGAAGAGGATTGTCGGGAAACCCTAGCTCTAAAGACCCCCTGTCCTATTTCAAGCATGACGTTCATCGTCCGATATGGCCTATCCGGTTAAAGAGCGTTTAAAGAAATATAAAAGTAAACAGATCCACAGTGTTCTTCTGATTGCTTCGACCTTTTTGTCATATGCAGGGTGATTCATGAAGAACTGACACATTTCTTTCTTTAATTATTCTGTTCGAAAGTCACTCAATGCCCCAATTTTAGCACCAAATTAAGAAGAATGTTCTGGGGTTTCGATTGCCTGTCACTTATGTTTTATTCGTAATTGTTAGTTTTATTGTCGGCAACTGTTTTTAAGATTTTTTCTAGTCAACGTGAAAATGGAATACACATTAAATGAACGACTCTTCCTTGTAAAGCAATACTGGATTACGAATTCAATTACAGCTACTCAAAGGGCACACCAGAGAGAATTTGGTGTTTGGAATCCTCCCAAAAGAAACACAATACTGGGACTGGTAAACAAATTGGAAACAACTGGATCTCTGGTGAGTGAAAAATGTAAAACTCGTTCATCTAGGCTTCCCACGGTTGTTGTTGACGTAAGAGCACGACCGGACCAGTCACCCAAAAAATCATTAAGACGTTTGTCGAAGGAGACAGGGTACAGCCACTCAATCTGTCAGAGAACTGTGAAAAGTGCAGGCCTAAGGCCGTATAGGATTACGGTTGTCCATCAGTTACAGGAATCAGATAAGGATAGACGACTGAATTATGGTCCTTGGTTTCAGCCGTTTATTGCGGAAAATCCTGCCATATTGACCCTCACATGGTTCACAGATGAAGCATGGTTCCATTTATCCTGCTATGTGAACTCAAATATCTCACGCTATTGGGCCAGTGAAAATTCACATGTTCTTCATGAAGCACCCATGCAGGCGGTTAAAATTTGAGTTTCGTGAGCAATTCCGCACAAAGAATGGTGGGGCCAATTTTTTTTAAAACAATGTGAACACTGCAGAGTAATGAAGGATTTTCATGGAGTTTGTTGAACAACTAGACGATGTAAAGCTGAGTCAAGGATATTTTCAGCAGGACGGCGCTACATGCCATACATCAATTGAATCCATGGCACTAATTGCAAGTTTCTCTGACGACCGGATAATTTCCAAGAACCTGTGGCAACCGAGATCTCCGGATTTGATATCGCCGGACTTCTTTCTATGGGGTTAACTTAAAAGACAGGGTTTATGCCACACGTCCCCCAGACATTGGACGATCTGAAGCACAACATTACACAGGAGATTCAAGCTATTGACAACAGAGTCCTCCAACGAGTGGCCAGTAACATGGAACGGCGTGTTGAGTTGTGTCTTATGCAGGATGGAGGACATTTTAAATATTTGCTATAGACGTAAATAATCTCCAAAAATTCCTCTGAATTTCAGGTATAATAAGTTGTCGCTTGAAACAATTAAAGTTGTCAGTTCTTCATAAATCACCCTGTACGTATAGTGCTCAAAAATTAATATAATTTTATTGTTAATATAATTTCTTGAAAGGTGAAACTAGACTGAAAAATTTAATGCCACGGTTGCGATTTGAACCTGGCACCTTCCGATCTACGCGCGCACTTACTCACCAACTGAGCTATTATATCAACATGTCAGCAAGACATTAAATTCTGCAATCGACTCCCACTTTATTCCGGTAAACCTCAAGGAAATCTCAAATCATATTTGAGATAACATCTCAATGGCGACTTAAAATATTGATGTAGGTAACCTCTATTAGGTTAACCCTCGTCCTACACGCGTGCATGTGTGAAAAAGTAATTAACTGTTATGATTAATTGTTATTAATAATTAATCACTTTTTGATATGGTAATATGAAATACTCCTTGCACCCCATGGTTTATCGTATAGCTACGAAATTTTAAATTTGAATGTAGTATACGAATCTAAAGAAATCGTTGTGCAGGCGGCTCTTAATTTTCATTAGTTTAAGAGAAAAAATCTTATGTGTTACACTCACATGACTTTATCTACTCTTGTAAAAAAATATTTTTACAAATGCTTATTCTCCATATTCTTCATGTTAATCGAGATATCGAGATGTTAACCTTATTGCTAATTTTCTTGTAATTGCAAGGGGAATTGGTAGCCTTTAAGCGATAGTCAAATATTTTAAGAGCTGGTTGCTATGTGGAGTATTCCATTCTCTTTGCATTACCAGGACAAATAAAATGAATACCGAATTTGAGAAAAAGTATAAGTATTGGAAAATTTAAGGGAATAACAAGCAGTATCTTGAAAATGGTTCACTCAACAAAAAAGATGTATATGACATAAATTGTGTATGTTAACGCGGTCTACATTTTTTGTGTAGTAAAATTTTGTCTATCTCTTATGGTTTACCAGTTATACAAACGTCGTTCACAATGAAGAACACTTTTGGAGACATTCCCAGAAAATTCAAGATATAAATTTTATTTGTCATGAAAGTATCTTAAATATATGATGTTTTAATCAAAATCGTTAGAGCCATTTTTGAGAAGATTAAAATGTTCGAAAAATGTTCCGTATAAAGGGTAATCTGGGGTGGGGTTGATTTTCTTGAAAACCTTCGTGTCGCATCTCTGGAAGATACTGAACCTAAATACCAAGTTTGGTGTTTATCCAACTGCTCGTTTCTGAGTTATGCTGTTCAAAGACACACACGCGGACATGTTTCCAAAAATGCTTTTTTTGGATTCAGTGTGTCTGAAAACATATATTTCCGGTGACATATCGGTATCGAATTTTTGGGTAGAATTCAATACTTCACCTACTTACTATACGTAGTAGAGAAAGTAAAATGTTGTTCACATGTTACTCAAATTTTCAACATTTTCAATTTGAGTTATGGAAAACAATTGATTTCAGCTGAACTGCTTCATATTTTTACTTTCTCTACTACGCATAGTAAGTAGGGGAAGTATTAAAAAATTCGATGGTGAGTTTTCACCGCAAATTTATGTTTTGAGGCTGCCTGAATCCAGAAAGTGATTTTTAGAAAAATATCCGCGGGCGCGTGTGTGTGTCTGTGAACCGCATAACTGAAAAAGTCAAATAAGCACCAAACTTGGTTCAGTATCTTCCAAGGATGTGACGCTAAGGTTTTCAAGAAAACCACCTTACCCCCAACTAAACTTAACATGGAACATTATTCGAAAACATTGATTTTCTTAAAAACTGCCTATAACGATATTAATTAAATATATCATATATTAAATACATTTACATGAGAAATAAAATGTATATCTTGAATTTTGGGGGAATATCCTTGAAGTACCCTTTAATCGTAGGAATTTTGTATAATCTTGTATAACTGGTAAACGTTAAGCGATAGATGAAGACACACCACAAAAAAAAAATGTTGATCTTGTTAAAACAAAGACACAATTTATTTCAAATAGGTTTTTTGTGGCATAAGCTGTTTCTGAGATACCCACCTATTAAAGGTTCGAATTGTTTATTTCTTGGTCATTCTTTTAAAGTCGTTTCAAAATTCGGTTGTTTCTCGAGATGTCATGGAAGCACTGTGGATTTTTAAGGCCAGCATATAGCGTCCAGTTCTTAAACATTTGACTATCGCTGTTCCCTTTGTATCTATAAGAAATTTATAATGCAGTTATTTCTGCAAACATTTATTTGTATTAAAACGTGGTAGATATAGGGAAAGGCTTTAGTAAGAATAGTTTGTATACGCAGTGATAAAAGCTAGAGGGTAGAGAAAGCCATGTGAATGTACCACATCAGATTTTTTTAACTAGTGCATACCAATTTTTACTTTCTCTACTACGTATAGTAAGTAGGGGAAGTATTGTATTCCACCAAAAATTCGATACCGAGATTTCACCGGAAATATATGTTTAGAGACCCCCTGAATCCAAAAAAGGCATTTTTGGAAACATATCCGTGCGTGTGTGTCTGTGTCTGTCTGTGAACGGCATAACTCAGAAACGAGCAGTCGGATAAACACCAAACTTGGTATTTAAGTTCAGTATCTTCCAGAGATGCGAAACGAAGGTTTTCAAGAAAATCCTCCCACCCCAGATTACCCTTTACATGGAATATTTTTCGAAAATTTTAATTTTCTCAAAAATGGCTCTAACGATTATGATTAAAATACCATATGTTTAAGATATTTTAATGACAAATAAAATCTATATCTTGAATTTTCTGGGAAAGTCTCCAAAAGTAATCTTCATTGTGAAAGATTTTTGCACAACTGGTAAACCATAAGAGATAGACAAAATTTTACTGCACAAAAATGTAGATCGCGTTAAAATAGACAATTTATGTCATACACATTTTTTGTTGTTGAGTGAACCATTTTCGAGCTGTTGCTTGTTATTCCCTTAAATTTTTCAATACTTATTTTCTCAAATGGGAATTCGTTATTCATTTCTTTCTCTTGAATATGCAAAGAGTATTAATCTTCGGCAAAGAGAATGGTGCTGCACATAGCAACCAGCTAATAAGAGATATGTCTATGCTTAAAGGCTACTGTATTTCTATATTGCCCTTGCAAATACAAAACAAAGGGAACATAGTAGGTCTTAAGCGATAGTCAAATATTTTTTGAACTGGTCGCTATGTGTAAAATGTAATTCTCTTTGCATGTCAAAAGATCGTTTCTGCAAATGTTTATCTCGATTAATATGAAATAAATGGAGAATAAGAGTTTGTAAAAATGGTTTGTACAAGAGCAAAGAAAGTCATGTGAGTGTAATACATCAGATTTTTAAACCAATAATTCCTGATGCCCTGCTAAAACTTTTCAACTAATAAGATATAAACGTTGGTCCAAAGAACATTTTGAAAGCCGAAAAATGCTGAAAAAAGGAAACTAGGAAAATGGAGTTTAAAGCTCAACATGGTGCTTTACCTAAATGGTACAGTACTAATTACATAGCTATTTGTGGCTTAACATTTTTGATATTGAAAACCAACTCAAATTCCACCAATACATTGCCTCGAAAAGAAAGAAACAAAGAAACACATGGCTCAGGCGTTAACGTCTGTGGACCGTATTCGAGAGGTTCCGGATTCGATTCCTCTGATCCACTCTGATCCATGGGATTTTTCTGTTTTTTTCCGGGTCGTCAGGCAAATGCTGCAGCGGTTTCTTTCATTCCCCAAATTTCTTGTCCCCCCATGTAGTTCCATTACCCATTTCACTCATCCTTCAGCCGGCTTGGACTTTTCCAGGGTTGAAAGTGTCGGCGAAGCTGTTTCAGTGCAGCATGGCAGGGAGAAAGGATGCTCTGTGAACTTTCTCCGTCCTTCGGCATTCGGGGTATAAGAACCAGCACTTGGGAGGGCGTTGGAACCTCTGTGTGGGTCTCCGGTCTGCCTGTCGGATTGCCGGAGCGGCTCAATCTGGAAACTGCAGAGTGAGGCAGTGTTTTTAACACTTAAATGATTTCAGTCTAATTATATAAATATAAATTAAATAACAGCCCGTCTTAAAGCAATGTGTGTATGTAACAACATATAAAAAGTGTATATTACAATCATTGTATATGTTTATATTATTGTATACATGTTCGATAATGTTATGTGAATGTATTACGTAATTTAATAATGTAGGATCTGTGAGAATAATAGGTTAAAAGTTGCTAACAATTAGGTAACCTTGAGGCAATAAAGAGTAAGAAAGTTAATAATGCTACTAGTCATTATTGGAGCAACAATAATGTAAATTTTGTAACAATTTATAAAATAGCCAATCAACAACCAGAAAAAGCTTTAGTTAAATCAAGGTATTCTATTGGACTAGGATTAGCTAATCAGAGACTTGAAATACAGAAATGTACAAGCTTAAACGGTTGAAATCAATTCAGTTGATTGCAGACAGCGTTACTAACCAGACGCAAAAAGTGTCCTCAAGAGATTTAATAGGTATTCTGTGAGACGTAAAATAGTTTACGTGTTAAAAAGAGCAAATAATTGATAAAGAATCTCACAGCTCTCTATCAGTGAAGTGTTATATAAATTTTATCAAGCATTAATAAAAGGAGTGAAGTAAAATTATAATCTGTGTAAGCCTACATTCTTAGTCGCACCACAACCCTACTAAGAGAAACGTGTCTCTAACAATAATACTGATGCAGCCGAGGCAAACATAAATATATAATATTTAAAGAAACAGTTAAATTACAAGGTTAATATTTTTTTAAACTTGGGGCAAAGGCCACCTGAAAGTACATTTGGGGGGAAGGCTACCGGAAACCATACGGTTTTTGTATACGTGAAACAATGACCTTCTCAAGAGACACTGTCACTGCTGTGCCCACTGCTGGTTCCGTCCGCTCATCGCTCCCTCGCTTCCAGGGCACCCCCCTCGTGGGGCGTCGGTACAATATCCCCATTTCTGGATCGGTGCCGAATCCCTCCGCTTCACAATGCAATACAAGAAAGAAAGAAAGAAAGATGAAAGTAACTGCAGGTATTAGTCGTTGTTGACTGTCTCGTCTTGAAGCACACTACAACGTTTTATGATCGATCTCTGTCTGTCTCTTTCGCTTAGCCGTGTAATGGGTAATCCATTCCTTCTAGATGATCCATCACTGCTACTTGATATATTTATTTAACCCGCCAGGGTACTGTTTAATAAAACACGACAGGTAGGTCTAACGCGATAATCATGTAGACTACGACAAGCTTGTTGGTACGTTGTAAGAATTATTGTGTGTTTAAACAATATCAAAATTACAAAATTAATGACGCACAAAGAATCATAGATTGTCAGGATTTAAAATCTGCTTCATACGCCACTTAAGATCTTCATAAGTATATTTATTCAATTATATAAATAATTGGTTTGAAATACAATGGATATGAAAATCTGATGTGTTACACTCACATGCAGACCTTGATCTAAAAATTATTCTCTTTATTCAAGAGGCCTCAAAACATTTATTTCCAATGAAACCTGGATATCGAAAATTTGGTTCGAATACAATGCTTCCTCTATTTAATAGGCAGTAAAGTAAAATTTTTATATGTTTCATTCATATGGCTTTCTCTAACCTCTATCGTTTATCACTGGCTATGCAAACTATACTTACTAAGGTTTATGTTTCTATCTACTTCCTTTTAATCCAAATAAACCTTTGCAGAAATAGCTACGTTACACATCTCGTTGAAGATACAAAGGGAACTGCGATAGTCAGATGTTTAAGAAGTGGACGCTATGCAGGGTGGACCATTTAAGTTGAGACTCCAAAACCAAGGGTAGTAGAAGTAAATGTCTTGAATAAAAGTCGCTTGATATTATGGGGGAAAGTAAATACCATTAGTCGTGTTTTATTTGGAGGACGATGTGATGGTCATTTTAGGCTCAATTTAATGTTACCCTAATTGTAGGTTCCCATTTAAAGAATTAAATTGTACCTAAAGTGACAATCATAACGTCCTCCAAATAAAACACAATAATAGCCTTCACTTTCCATAATAATATCAAGCAAATTTTATTCAAGGCATTTATTTCTACAACGCTTAGATTTGGATATGTTGTACAGTCTCAACATAAATGGTCCCTCCTGTATGCAACTGTAAAACTCCATACTGTTTCCATGAAATCGCAAAAAACAACTGAATGTTGACAGGACTTGAGAGAATGATAAAAGTAATTTGAACCATTAATAACGCATAAGATTATTTGGAATAAATTATGCGTTTTAAAGAGCTCTACATTTCTTGTGTAGTACGTTTTCGTCTATCTCTTAACGTTTACCAGTTATACAAGATTATACAAAATTCTTTCCAAATGAAGACTTCACAGGTTATTCCCAGAACATTCAAAATAAACGTTTTATTTGTCATGCAAATGTTATCAATATATGGTACTTTAATCGTTACAGCCATTTTTAGAAAGTCAAACATTTCGAAATGTGATCCAAGTAAAGGGTATTTGGAGTGGGGGATTTTCTTGAAAATCTTCCTGTCGCATCTGAATATCAAGTTTGGTGTTTATCTTTCGTTTTTGAGCTATGCCTTCCACACACACACACACACACACAGCCCGTTTTCTAGAAATCCTTTCTCTGGTTTCAGGAGATCTCAAAACATGTATTTCCGGTGAAATCTCGACATCGAATTTTTGGGTGGAATGCAATACCTTTACCTACTACGAGGGCAGTCTCAGAAGTACCCGATCTGACGTATATATAGCGGTTGCTGTTTCAAACAAATGACTATGGCAGAAAGTACCAACCTTATAAAGCTTAAGTCTGAAGTTTGACGACGCTACGTTGTATTGTAATTGTTTGGCAGCCATTAATAGTGCACTTTCTCAGCGAATTTGTAAACATGGTTAAAACTGGCCATCGTTATGTGGTACAATACTGTCATTTGAAAGGTCTTAGTCCAAGTAATATTAAAGCTGAGCTAGATTCTACTCTGGGGGAGTCTGCTCCTTCGTTTACAACAGTAAAATATTGGGTGGCAGAGTTTAAGCGAGGCCGTACGAGCTGCCAAGACGAACATCGCAGTGGTCGACCAAATGAGGTGACCACGCCAGAAATTGTGAAGAAAATCCACAAAATTGTATTGGATGACCGTCGACTGAAAAGTGCGCGAGCTAGCAGTCATCATAGGTATTTCAAAAACTTCTGTACATTGCACACTAACTGAAAATTTAGACATGAGAAAGCTGTGCGCAAGATAGGTGCAGCGTTTACTCACAATGGAACAAAAGCAGCGTCGTGAGGATGTTTCAATCGAGTGTTTGGGGATGTTTCGCTGCAATAAAGCCGAGTTTTTGCGTCGATTCATAAGCATGGATGAAACATGGGTCCATCACTTCACACCTGAGACGAAGAAACAGGCAAAACAGTGGATTGAAAGGGGAGAATCGGCTCCAAAGAAGGCGAAGACAGTTTCATCTGCAGGAAGTCATGGTGTCAGTTTTTTTGGGATGCGCGTGGGATAATTTTCATTGATTATCTTCAAAAAGAAAGAAAAAAAAACAATCAAGGCGAGTATTATGCAGAATTATTACAGCGTTTGAATGATGAAATCAAGCAAAAAGGGCCGCATTTAGTGAAAAAGAACGTTTTGTTTCATCAAGACAGTGCACCAGTTTACACATCCATTATCGCCATGGCCAAAATCAATGAGTTAAAGTTCGAATTGCTTCCTCATGCACCCTATTCGCCAGACTTAGCCCCCTCTGTTTATTTTCTGTTTCCAAAGGTGAAGAAATGATTTGCCACTAATGAAGAGGTGGAGTCTGCAGTTGATGGCTAGTTTGCAGAACTCGACGGTTCTCACTATTGCTATTGAACATCACTGGGAAAAGTGTGTCGAGCTGAAAGGAGACTACGTAGAGAAATGAAGATGTTTTTCCTAAAATTTTTGTGTTTACTTTGTTAGGTCGCGTACTGCTGGGACAGCTCTCGTAGATACGTGGTAGAGAAAGTAAAACGAAAATAATTGTTTATAGAACAGTGAGTAGAGAAAGGCATGTGAATGCAGCACCTAAGATCCAGGCGTTGCTATATACAAAGCTTGTTATTAAGCTTGCACTCGAGTGCAGTTTACGCCAGATATGATAAGCGATCTATCCGTCTGAACTAGGTGCACCATACCTTTCTAAACTCCATCTCGACTATGCGGAATTCGCTAGTTGCACGGAGACTGCATGGTTTCTCATGCATGACTAAGAAAGCCTCTTGACAGCTAGCAGACAATTAAGTGCACTCTACTCTTTATTTCTCCGCCTCGTACCGTAAAATGCCAGTTTATCTATCTGCGTTTCACGATGTATGATATGACATGCTTTGTATGGAATGACTGCCATATGTGGAATTGAACGCTGACTTTGCGGTGAAGTGCGGTTAGAGGAGGGAGTAAAGTGCCAAAGAGGCATTTATTTATGTGAAACTGCCGCCTAATAGCCAGTGAAATAATTGAAACAATTCTTGTGTTACTTTCACATGACTTTCTCTACCCTGTATCATTTATTAGTGGATATACAAACCCTTGTTACTAAAGCTTATTTTGCTAAATACTTCATTTTAATCCAGATATACCTTTGCAGAAATAGCTACATTACGCATTTCGTTATAGAAATTCGAACAGCGATATTCAAATATTCAAGATCTGAACGCTATATGCTGGCCTTGAAAGTCCGTGCTAACCCCTAGTTCCCTCGCGGGTTCAAACCCGGCAGAGGGCGATGCATTTTTTCGGGCGTAAAAGTCCTTAGCATGGCTTCCTTAGGAAGGGAAGTAAAGCCGCTGGTCCCGTGTCATAGACTTACGGCACGTAAAAGCATCTCAACTCTGATAAAGAGGCCTCTGAGCAAAATTACCGGTCTTTCACGCCCAATATAGAATGGGACGCTAAGAACCACTGTAGTCAAAGGGCGTCCATAAATAAAGCTTAATTTTATTTACTTAAAATTCCATACTCTCGATCCAATTGCAAGAAACAAGTGAAAATCAACAGGATTTGAATGACAAGTATTCAACAATTCGAACCATTATTAACGGTTATCTCAGAAATCGTTTATGCCACAAAATAAGCTATTTGAAATAAATTGTGTTTTATATAGATCTACGTTTTTTGTGCAGTACGTTTTCGTATATTGCTTAACGTATACGCTTTGTGCAAGATTATGCAAAATTCCTTCCAAATAGAGGATTTCACAGGCTATTCCAGGGAAATTCAAGGTAAAGATATTGTGGCGTATTATTAATTTTACTGCCATTACCAGAGGCACCGTTTTACTATATTGTTGCTACCAGACGTAGCATTATTAGGTATCCTTAGATATATTTTGGCTTAACGGTCTCTCCTTTCGTTGCGGATCGCGCCAAAGTGAGAGATCTGTTTAAAACTGTCTGGTATGACGTCAGCCCTGTCTGGCGTAGGCTAGACACGGTTGGTGGGGGTAAGATAGCGTCACTCGAGTGGAAGTAGTCGTTGGAGCTAGACACGATTGGTGGGTTTAAGATAGCGTCACTCGAGTGGAAGTAGTCATTGGAGCCAGACGCGTGTGTGATCGGTCTACGTTTCGTGGCATCTCCCTCATCCTGTTTCCTATGTTCATTATATAGAGAAGAAAAACGTTTTTGTGAATAAATCCCAGGTAATGTGTGATATGAAATCTTTCAGTGTAATATAAAACACACGCCTTCCCATTAAATCTACACACCAAGGTCCCGAACTTCTTGCTGCTAACGAGTTGCGCCCCCCTCCATGTGCATGCTGGGGTGACCTAAATTAATCATTTTCTGGTAAGCTTTTGGCCTTCACCCCAACATGCAACAATATAATTTGTCTTGTAAATATGCTTAATGTATGGCATTTTATAAAAATCTTTAGAGCCCTTTTTTAGAAAATAAAACATTACGAAAAATATTCGATGTAAAGGGTAGTTGAGAGTGGGGAATTTTCTTGAAAACTCTTGTGACGTATATTTGGAACATACTGAACTTAAATACCAAGTTTGGTATTCATCTGACTTTTCGCTTTTGAGTTATGCTGTTCACATACACGGACCTTCTTCTAAAAAGGCTTTTTTTGGTGGGGAAATGGGCCTCAAAACATGTATTTCGGGTGAAATATATACAGAATTTGTTTGTGGAATACAACACATCCCCTATTTACTATACATAGCAGGGAAAGTAAAAATCTGATGTTATACATTCGTATGACTTTGCTTTCTCACTTTTCTACAAATATTCTTCTCATTCTTATGTCTACTTCTTGTTAATCGACTTTCATTAACACATTTACAGATTTCGTTGTACGTTTAAGAAGGATGCAGTAGGCTAAAGCAATGAGAGGACACCTCTACCCAACGCGAATCTTTTAAGCTTAGCACCGCCAAGAGGAATGGATGAGGTGAAGGGACCGCAGGAGGCCATAGCCGGGTCGACAGAGACGCGCAGAGGTCCCTAACAAGTCCAAGCTTGATGATCCGGTTACATCGGAGCGCTGCTCAGAGAGGGCTTCCCATCTGGCGAAACAGGGGAGAAGTCGACCTACCTGGGACGTCTCAGAAAAGGCCGTCATCTGAGAGAAGAACTTTTCAACGAGCAAGCATCTGCGCTATCTGTGCGACATCGACCGACACTGCACAGCCCCTAAGTCCACCTGAAACATGAAAGGGGAATGATGTTTGAAGTGAATCGTTACATTTTAATTCACATCACAATGGCGCTTGATGTTAACTGAGAAGCGATTTCGAGAGACGTGTTTCTCTTATCTTCAGCTCTGGCCGACTGAAATCTCGTTCGCACCCCTGACCCCAAAGAAGTATTTCATTACATGATTCTTCTGCCCTCTGCTGGGAAACATTTGGAACTTGTGGGGTTGGATTTGTTCCAAACGTTGAGAACTGGTTGCTATGTGGCGCATTCCATTCTCTTTGTATGTCCAGGACATAAAAAATGAATAACGAATTCCCATTTGAGAAAAAGTATAAGTATTGGAAAATTCAAATAAATAAGGAGTATCGCGGAGTATCATTCGACATAAAATAAATAAATAAAAATGCATGTGACATAAACTGTGTGTTTTAACGAGATCTGCATTTTTTGTGTAGTAAAATTTTATGTATCTTTTACGGTTTATCAGTTGTGCGAAAGTCATTCAGAATGAAAAGGAACTTTGGAGACATTCCCAGAAATTTCATGATATACATTTCATTTGCCATGAAAATAACAGATAGACGTGAACAACATCGCATTGATTGGTGCAGAAAAACCCTGGAAATATTCCAAGGCAGTACTTCAAATTTAGTTTGGAATATGTTATTGGAGATGAATATTGGATTTATTGTTATGATCTATAAAAGAAAAGTCAATCGGTTCAATGGGTCTAACAGAAACTAAGCCTACAAAAGTGCGACGAATTTACAGTGCTGATAAGAAGATGGTTGCTAGAGTTTTTCCAAAACGGGTCATATTGCTACTAGAGCATTAGAAAATAGACATACAGTTACTGCCAATTAGTACACAATGACTATTTACCATAAATGTTTGAAAAAGTTAGTGAAAAACGTCCAAAAGAAAAAATAATATTACATACATCATGACAACGCAACGTCGCGTACAGCAAAACTAACAACTGAGTATCTGGTTGCCCTAAAGGTCAGCACCATGGACCCTCCACCATACAGCCCTGACCTAGCACCTCGTGATTTCTTTTTGTTTCCAAAAATTAAAGATAAAATGCGTGGAATCACTTTTTGGTCCATAGATGAAGCAGTGGAATATTATAAAAACCTGGTTTCTGAAGTGTCTATGGAAGAGTGGCATCATTGCTTTAAGGACTGGTTTCATCGAATGCAAAAATATATTGATGTTAAAGGGGAATGTTTTGATAAACAATAAAATCGTTTACATATTTTAAAGCTAATCCTTGTTTGATTTTCTAAAAATGTTCAGTGTCGCCCTCGTATGTCTACTTCTTGGATTAAACTACCAATCAAATAAGACATTAATGACCGAGTTTTAAAACTTGGCATAACGCTGGAACCACTCATGGTGGTGCATTTCTGGAGCTAAATTCTCCAATTACATGTAGTTGAATTACTCTTGCCGCCAAAATAAGCCGAGATGTTTCAAGTTTGCTTTTCCTTTAGATAGTTTAAAACAACTGGATAAAAATTAAACATTCCATTCCTGGAGCCGGTCACTCTGGCCATAGGTTTTTCGTGATTTTCTTTAGTTGGCAAGGCGAATGCTGGAGTGGTTTCTCTTCTACCACGAGATTTCTTTCCCTCATTTCCTATCATTTCACTTCCCCTTTCATGCTTCCGGTGGGTTCATCCACTGAGCGAGGAATCAACAATAACTACCACCATGTCTAGTATACGTGACGTCGTACTCAATACAGGGACCCAGGGCTGCACAGTTGAGATCAGTAGTTCGCCTGCATTACTGGTATCATAGAGTCGCTCTTTGTGAGCTCTGTGTTTATGTTCTGTTCTATCCCTTACCTGAGACACCTCTTCTCGTCGCCGCACTGTCGATACAAAGTCGCAGTGTGCACATACTGTAAGCCAAAAGGATATTTGTCCTAGCTCTGCACATATCTATGACTGGAGAGGGAAAAATATGATACGTCTGAACAGCATAACTCAAAAGCAACATGTCGGGTATATACCAAACTGGAACTTAATTTCAGCATCTTTCAAAGATGCGACCGGAAGACCTCTAAGAATATCCCCTACTCGAAACTACCATTTAAATGGAAAATGTTTGCTTAGTTTTTATTTTCTCAAGAATGGTTCTAATACTATTTATTAAATTACTGTGTGTTGAGAGGAATTGGAGTGTGGAAGTTGAAATTTTATATAATTTTTTTTACGTAGGGAGTGTCCATTATGAGGAGGGGAGGGACACCTAGAGCACATAATACTTGATTGTAGGGCAATTAAACACCAGAGGAAACAAGGTATTAATAAAAAGTGTTTTGAAAGACAGAAGATCAGTCTTAATGAGAATATACAGAGAATAAAGCAAGAGTGTTGAGACGGTACATAATATATACATAGTGAGTGTTTAGAAAATAAGAGAATTTATATGTGTAAATTTTTAAGAATTGTTCAAATGGTTTAGTTATAAGAAATTGAATGAAAGTGTAAGACTGAAGTTTAGTGGCGTCGCAAGTCTTGACTTCCTAGACACGCCTCTTTAACAGGAACAAGGGTCGAAGGAGAAAGTGGAGTGAGTAACATGACACTTGCCCGATGACTCGTAATGGGGAGGGGTGCGAGATTTCCATAGGTTTCCAAATATGTTTGCTGACATGATCCAATAAGGGTAGCTGAAACAATTTTAAAATAAATGAATGAGCGAATGAGATTTAATGTATCTAAACGCCCTGGAAAAATAGCGCCTGTAAGCGTTATGGTTAGTACTCTATAAAAGGGAGTGTGAGAGTTGAACATTTTAAGCATTAACATTCTGCTTCCTTTGTGCTCATTTACTTATAAGAGAATGTGTCTGAAAGACAGCAAAGAATGAGACGTGTTAAGGGTTGAGGAGTGGCAATAACCGTGTCAGCAGTTAATAAAGCAAAGTGCCGATAATTAACAAAGTGTCAACAATCAGTGTCCATTTATCCACCTGCAGGACCACGCCTGACAAGAGTGAACAGCCGGGGGCTACATCTTGGCAGCTACGCCTCAACAACTAGCCCACCAACCCACACGCCACAGCGTGGGCCACATTTATATAACTTAAACATAAGCGGAATTAATGGACCTGAACAGAGAGAAATACAGTTTAATTCTGGATAATAATATTTAATTATTAAATTTGCATGAATTGTAGTAGTTTGCTGAATTTGTGACCAGGCCAAACTTCAGTAGATGAACCAACTATAATTTTTTCTTAGTACTTTACGAAATAAAAAGAAGACGGTGTGTTTTTAGATACTTGCATGGACCAATAAAATGTATAACGTTGTATAACTGGGAAACAATGAGAGAGAGATAGAACTTACACGAAAAAAGATGGATATCATTAAAATGCACAACTTATGTCGAATGAACGTTTTGTGGCATTAACCATATTCCAAATATTCGCTATTATTATTATTATTATTATTATTATTATTATTATTATTATTATTATTATTATTATTATTATTATTATTATTATTATTATTCTTATTATTGTAATACTTTATCATAAAACTAAACTAAACTCCTTGTTGCCGGTGTGCCATTTTCTCCCCTTCCGCAAGTTTGAACTACGTCCATAGTATCAGAATGGCATATTCAAGACGGCGCGAGTTGGGCATCGGAGTATGCCATTGGCGAAGAAAGTGGCCAATAGTGAGGCGGCGAAAGCACTACAACGGAGGAAATGAGAACTATTCACCTTCTCCTAGCTTGGGTGACTTGGCACGAGTAAGAAGACGAGGAGACTCTGACAGGCACGCCTACCGGTAGCACGCAAATACGAAATGTGAGTCAAGGTGCACTATTGTTTTGGATTATTCAAAATTTTCTAATCACCAGTTTTGGTGAGTAGCCTTTCAAAATTAATGAACTTGATGTGCCAGGTAGACAGGGGCAAGCAAACAAGCAGAGATGGCTGTAACCTTCTCTTATACGAAATAAATAAATTTTGTTACGTTGGGGGAAAGCAAGATTCAAACGCTGCCTGTACAGTGATAATCTATAATGTTAAAACACTTTCAAAAATTGTAACGGAACCAATATATGTTGTATTTCGTTAATCATGTAATAATTCTCGGAAGTAAGAATGTTTCTTTGGCTTGTTAAATATCTACCATTTTCCGAATGAATAGATAAAGTCGTGTAATACTATGCCAAGTACAGTGTTATGCGAGAAGCTAGTCACAATTAACAAGTAATTGCTATGCGATAGCAACATTTATATTATTGGAAAACAGTTATAATGGGAGAAATAAAATACCTAGGAAAAGAGGTATTCTCGTTTTCTGTTGCAAGTTATTCCTACCTATATCAAGTAGGGGAATTACTTATACTGAACATCTTTCACATTTTTACATGTTAGGTAGTAATAAATAGAAGTAACACCGGGCCAATGCCTTCCGCCAGTCGCTTCATCCTCCACATCTGCCCACAACAAGCGTCCTGTGTGGGGTCTAGTACTGGAGGGTAGGAAGTGGTTAGCGCTCCGGGTTGCTCCCGGCCGGTATATGCGGTCTCCTCAACGTGGATCCCTCTATTTCAATCAAGTAGCTCCTCAGGGACCTAGCAAGGTAAGTGCACCCCGGACCAGGTCGCCCACGGGAGAAAATCCCCACGCCTGTACCGGGAATCGAACCTGGGTCTCCCACTTCGTAAGCAGCTGCGTTACTACCGCGCTAAGGAGACGACCAGTACTTTATCATACAGTTTGAAAGTGCTCGGCCACTATTCTTTTGTTTCTCACGATGCCAAGTACATAGGATTTCAAAGCCAGCATTATCGCCTCGCTCTTCACGTTCTCTACCACGTGCATAGTAAATTAGGCACTGCATTCCACCCAAAAATTCGGTACCGAAATTTCAATGTAAATAAATGTTTTGAAACCTACTGAATCCAAAAACAGCATTTTTAGAAAAAGGTCTGTGTGTGCTTGTGAACAGCATAAATCAAAAACGAAAAGTCGGATAAATACCAAACTTAGTATTTGAGTTCAACACTTTCCAGTGATGTGCGATGAAGATTTTCAAGAAAGTCCCCCACCCTAAACTACTCTTCATATCGAACATTTTTGAAGATTTGACTGTCGCTTCAGCCTCCTGTATCCCTCTTGTACACCGATGTGTATAATTCTAACCATTGGATTGGTAAAGAAACCCCAAAATATGGCTGAACTGTCGAAGGGTACATTACAACTTAAACTCTGTATTTTCATGCTACGTGTATTACAGTTTTCTTCAAAAGCGACAATAACTTTAACCTTGGTCTCCATGTCGCTGGTGAAAGCTCTCATAGTGTTACATGCTGGGTAGAGGCCTAAAGGTTCACATGAAATATTAAATTAATTTCTAATATCCAGCATTCTAATACATTGAGGAGACGTATACTTACTTGGCTGCGGAGGACCGAAACGTGGTGTGGAGGTTAAGAGGAAGGCGTGGGTTTTTACTGTACAAAATCCATAACGCAAATGTACTCACACATTCGTAGATTTATTTCCCAACCGTTTGGGGTTCCTACATTATTAAATATGAAAGGTGAGGGGAGATGTCCACCGATCCAAAAGCCGGCTTGCACGCGCGATCCGCTTCTCTCGGAATCCTAAGTAAGACAGACGCTATATCCACACCACTCGTGGCTAGCAAAAACACCCAGCCAGGAGTGACGTCACCCCAGTCCACATGAAAGGAAAATAACAATATGTCTGGTAATGACAATGAAACCCACCAAATTATTAATACGCCACATCTTCCCCCACTTACAAAAATGAGGCGTCCCCGCCGAAGAAACAACAATACAAAAATACAAATGAAACTGACATATGAACCCTGATTAACAAAATTTATTCTCAATAAGAATTGAAACTGTACAATTTGTAGTCCACCAGAGACCCCTCCCCCCGCCGTCGCACAAAATCTCTTCTAAACACTGGAAGTCCGGTACATGAAGAATGCAATGTGTAGCCTTTCCTTGTGTACCAATTGTAGCGAAACTCTTTCATTGAGGCGGTATCAGAACCACTCCTTCATGTGTATAACGTCATTCTTTGATTCGTTTTTGTTTCCCTGAATTGATTTTCAGGCCAATCATATAGAGAACTAATACCGGCTGTGTGGAGTCGAAGGTTGATTAGCTGATAGTGAAAACTTCATGGAGAGAAAAAGACTACTGCGATCTGGGAACGGGCCACTTTATATGCCAGTCAGTGTACAACGAATTATGTAAAGAACCCATTTCTGCAAACATTTATCTTGATAAACTTGAAGGAGATAGAGCAAATATGCTTTTGTAAGAATAGATTTTAGACGAGATACAAAATGAAGAGGATAATGGATAGGGAGAGTAATATGAATGTAATATATTAGATATTTCTCTTAATATAATGCTTAATCTCGTTCTTTGCATCTTAAATCGTGCACCTGCTGAAGCCAGTCACGCAAGCAACAAAATGCATTCACTGATTGTAATCTGTCGTGAGTAGCAGTTCATTAAAACACTTTGCCTTTCACTGTTCCTAGGTTGACTTATCCCAGGAAAATATTTTGTCAGGATGAGAGGAGACATTCTAGATACGTATTGAACAGCAATGTTGTTATCATCTTCAAGGGTAGAGTTTCGAGAATATTGTAAATTACCTCTGATCACTCGATAAAAGGTTTCTTTCATTTCATTAACGTACGAGTTAATTTATAATTTTGATTAAAGCATTAAGTGTTTTCAGCTTTCCTTTTCTGGAGGAATTCCGTTTGGGTAGGGATAAAATAAAATGTTATAAAACCAATATGATTGTAGGACAAATTTCTTGCTGGTTATATTTCACTTAAAAGATGGGAGTTTCCATGTATGACAATCAACAATGCGTAACCTGAAAGGACAAATGAGAATCATAGATGGATGGAAAGAGTTCCTAGCGAATTTCGACGTGAGCGTGGGTGTGTGTTGCACCTAAGTACAATTGCATACTGTTGTGGTATCGAACATTTTAAGAAATAGGTTCTGTGTTAAAAAAAGAAACATTCAGGAGGTCACAGGCGAAACCCACTAAGAGAACAAGCTATGACGAGGAGTCCTAAGAAAAGCTTAAGAAAACTGTCAGCAGAAATGAATGTACCGTATACCTACGTCATGTCATCGTGTTGTTCGAAAGTGCCTGAAACCTTACCAATTTCACTTACACGTCTACAAGCCTGACGTGATAATCATGAAGCTCGTTCAATTTTGCATTCATGATGTGCCAACGGAATGCTGATTTTGTCGGCTTCTTAAACAAATGAATATTTGCAGTCGAAGATACTTTTCATGTCAGCGGGAGAGTAAACATGCACATCTGAATTATTTGGGCAAGACAAAATCTAAAATATGTCTCCTACGAGCTTGAAACATTAAGTCCAAAAGTTAATGTATGGTATGGAGTTGAAAGGGGATATAAAACACACACACACATATATATATGTATAAATCAATGTCAAATAAGAATGGTACATAATAGTATAATTCAGGAAGAAAGCCATGTTAAGGATGTTAGAATATTTAGCAGCCAAGAAATGTATAAAGCAGATTGTAACTTAGATAATTAAGGGACGGGCGAGCTAGCTAATTCCGGGAAGAAGTCCACCACCTTTCACCAAGCTAATGAGCACAGAACTTGGAGGAATAACGAGAAATAGAAAGAAACATATATAGAAAAGAAAGAGACAGAGACATTGGGTTCGTTTCCTGACGCGTCACTGGGACGCGTGTGCGAAGAGTTTTGGAACAGAATATTTTCATACATGGTAAAGTAACGCGGTCCGAGGACCAATTAGGAATATTGCATTTTAAGGCGCGAAGTTAAGCGTCACTAGGTTTCGGTATAAAGGGGGGGAGCAGACCCCAGACTCTTGCTCTCTTGTTTAATATTCCACGAGGTGGAAGACAACGGATGCACGTGTGTGCATATTGGATGGGGAAGCGTGTGTAGCTAGATTAGGCCCCTAAATTACTATTGTCTATAAAAATGGTGAGAATTGTTACAAGCAGCATAGATGGGAAAAGTTAGCCGCTCATAAGTATTTTATTGGTAATAAATCACATTTTAAGGGAAATACAGTGTATCTTAATTTTGTCTCACCTACGAAAGCCTTGAGATTAGATAGATTGGCGATTTATTAGGAATGGAGAAATCGTCATCCGCTGAACAGAGATAGCCGGAGACCAGAACGCTGCAGCAGAGAGCTTCAACCCAGAAGAGCAACGATTATGCTCTATAGAGTGAGCCCAATAAGGTGTATGGACCATTCATCTTTGCGGGAAATACAATGTACGCCATGAATGTTATTTAGATATGTTGCAGTTGTTTCTGTTGTCACTACTTGAGCAAGGCAAAAATATGAACATTGTATTCCAGCAAGATCGTGCTCCCCCCACTGAGCATGGTAGGTTCGTAAATTTCTAATGCCACTTTTAATGCCCCCAAACTCCTCAGACTTCTTCGCGTGGAATTTTATTAAAGACACTGTCTATGTACAGAAACCCAGGAAAATTGATGATCTGAGAATGAAAATTACTCAAGGTTTTCAACAAATCACCCCTCTTATGTTACAAAAGACTTGGGCTGAATAGCATCATCGTTATGAGTTGTGCAGGTTGCACAATGGGGTTCATGTTGAGCACAGGAATCTCCCATATTTCAGTGTTGTCTACACAAAGTTCCAGCACATAAAGTTCAGTTGTAAATTTTTATTGTGCTTTTATTTTATCATTACCCACACGGATCACCCTGTAGATTTGATTAAAACTTGTAGACAGAGGAAAAACTGGACAATTCTTTTGCGGATTATTAATATAATTAAGAATCTTCATATTGAAGCAGAGGTTAAGACAGCAGATAACGTTTTGAAGTGAACATGGGGTTTTTGAAACGAATGTATGAGAAATGCGGTCAGAGAAATGCATGGCCAAGAGGAATGCTGCGAAATAAGCGGTCAGGGGATTGTTTGGTACCTGAGTATGACTGGTTTGGATTTAATGAATCCAAGAATGTGAAAAAACCGGTCAGCTATCGCACGCTGCATGTCAAATAGCATTACTGTTTTGACCACAGAATTGCCTGTTTGTGTTTCACCGAGATGATTGAAGTGCTTACTACGAGGCGTATTTTTAAAGTATCGTTTTAATATTTTGCCGCTGCAACGCTGCATTTTGTGCATTCGCGATCACTTTCCTCGTTCATTAGGAAGCCAGACGGAGCTGTGAACGATCATCACTTTGTGTTTTCTTGTAGCTAGAGCGTTTCGAAATGTTCAAAATACTCTAACGATCCACCGACTGTGAAGTCAGAACAGTGATTCGCTTTTTGTATGCGTAAATGTAACAGCAGTTAACAAATGTTACATTCATCGCCAGTTGTGTGAGTTTTATGGGGAAACGATAACGAGTGACAATGCTTGGCCACAAACAGCCAAACAAATTCAAGATCTCATCGCATCATTTGCTTGGGAACAATTCGACCACCCTTCCTACAGTCCGGATTTGGTAGCAAGCGATTTTCATCTGAAGAAATTCCTTGGTGGAAAACATTTCAACGACGATGATATTGTGAAACAAGAAGTGTAAACTTGGCTTTCATCATAGGCGGCATCATTCTTTGACGAAGGCATACAAAAACTGGTTTCCCGTTACGACAAGTGTCTGAATAACGGTGGAGACTATGTGGAGAAGTCTAAGTTGTAGGTAAGGTAATGAATGATGATAAAGTATTTGGAAGATAATGTCTGTTATTTAAAAAAAACTATTGGTACAGAACACGCTTCGTACTTTAGAGGTTACACTATACGAGAGATTACTAAAGTGCAACTTTGAGATTTTCCCACCATTATGGGATAAGTCACTAGAATCTGGTGATGTTCAGGTTGTTAGGTTCCATTCATAGGCGGCAACTCCTCCGCAAATCGCATCGGTCACATGTATTGGGAAGGTTAGATATATTGTATGTGTTACTTGGCGCCGTGTTTTTATATTCGCAGGCGTTCAAACCTTGCATGCGGATCATTCAGTCACCAACTGATACACTGATTCTAATATTAAGTATATTATATTATGTTATCATATTATATTACTGTTTACATTGGATTAGTTATAGTTATATTAATTAGGCTAATTATACGATCATTTAATTAATTATTTATTATTATTATTAGGCTATTGGGTTATTAATTATTAGGTCTTACGTTTACAGTTAACTCCCAATTTGAATTGCTTTTGTTATTTTTGGTGTAAGCGTTTACTGTTTGTGCGAGGTTTTATTTTTACAGGAAGAAAACTGTGTAGAAAAAAACCAAGAAACTAATTATTTGGTTTAGGTAAGTACACCGAAATAATATCAAAACGTAACTATAAGTTGTTCTGCATATTATCACAGTACAGTAATTTGCAACGTTTAATAACATCCGCGTTTATATAAATTAAGTCTATAGTGCTTAATTTAACACTTAGGTGCACCCAGGTTATAGATAATCAGCGATTATGGCGGAGAAGGAAGGTGGTGACCAAACCTTTGCACCGAAGTAAACAGTATTACAGAACAGTATATATGGTATGGCAGTGGCTCAATAGGTTGTCTGGTGATTTCTTGCTTATATACGAGGGCTGATCAACAAAGACTGAGACTGATTTTTTCCTGTAGCTTCCGTGATAGTTTCGTATCTGTAAAATAAATATTTGAAAACAGCGGGTTTTTATGTATAATGTTGGGAGGCGGCAGCACTCTTGTATTGGTAGGTTGTAGTAATGCTCTATTTTGTAGACCCTACGTGCATTTCGCATACCAGACAATGGAGGTGATGCATTTTTTAAATCGATTATCACCGGTGATGAGTCATGGCTGCATCATATGATCCTGAAGGAAAACAAGCCAGCACAGTGTGGAAATCGCCAGGTTCTCCAATACCAAAAAAGGCAAAAGTTGTTCCATCTGTAGGGAAAGTGATGGTGATCACATTTTTTGACTGTAATGGAATGATTTACCAGCATGCAGTTCCCCCTCACACTACTGTTACAGCAGCATACTACACGTCAGTATTGGCTACACTGAGGAAGCACATTGCAAAGAAACGACCAGAGCTTTCTCGGACTGGGTGGCGACTTCATCATGACAATGCACGGCCTCACGTCGCAAATCAAGTCATGCAGTTTCTGGCTCGATTCAACATTACCTGTGTACCACATCCACCTTATAGCCCCGATCTTGCACCCTGTGACTTTTTTTATTTCATCACTAAAGGCAAAGCTTAGGGGTATTCGATTTGAGAACTCTGAAGCAGTATTCAAGAAAAGTGAGGTGATTCTCAAGGACCTGACAAAGAATGGTCTGCAGCACGTGTTCAAGGACTGGCAGAGACGCTATAAAAAGTGCATTGAAGTAGGAGGGGACTACTTTGAAAAAGATCATGTAAACATTGAATTGGAGTAATAAACATCTGTGAAAAAAAATCAAGTCTCAGTCTTTGTTGATCAGCCCTCGTATCTAGCGACTCAAATTAGAACCTTGACCGCCCTGACATGTTACATCAGTCTTTTTTTTTTAGTAACTGAGTTTGGTTGCGTCCCCTATAATAACCGGAAGCCACGTTCTTCACAACGGATACACATACCGAAAGCACAGAGAAACATAGATGGTGTTATGTCATGGGTCTGTGTGAAAGTAAGATAAATAAAATTATGGTGGAAGATCAAGAAGCAAGAGTAATGGTATTTTGAGAGTATCGGGGCAGCAGTGTGGAACACACAATAAAGATTATTTAAAGGTGAAGAAGCGGACATATCAGGCGAAGAAGAGAGCTCGGAAAAAGAAATCTTAAGAAATAAAGACCAAGCTTATTAAGCTGATTTTAAGGACAAAATGGTCGGTGATATAGCGTCTTTCAACAAGAGTGTCCTATCTTTGAACTTAAATAAAACACGTTCTATAAAAGATAGAAGTTTATTTCTTTTTTATTTTAGAACACAATTAATGTCATTACGTGTGGAAGAGAACATCAGTCAAGTGACCGCCGCGACTTCGTTGGGTTGCGTGTATACGGTTGACTCAATTTTCAATGACAGAAGAACGTAAATTAGGTCCAGCTTCACGAATAACACGCGTGATGTTGTTCATAGGATCATTTACTGTTTCTGGCTTGTTGACATAAACTCGAGATTTAACATAACCCCACAAGAAGTAATACAACGGCGTTAAATCACATGATCTCGGGGGCCAGTTAACATTACCACCACGGGAAATGATGAAACCTCTGAACTTCTCCTTCAAAATATGGATTGTTTCGAGAGCAGTATGACATATGGTACCATCGTGCTGGAACCAGATGTTTCTGAGATCTATACCATCCAATTTAGGCCCTTATAAGAGCCGGTATCTTTCTCCATTGACAGTTAGAGCTTCTCCATCTTTATCTTGGAAAAAATATGGACCAATGATTCCACCATACCAAAATCCACACCACACAGTAACCTTTTGGGGATGAAGTGATCGTTCTTGAATCTGCATTGGATTGTGATTGTTCCAATAGCGGCAATTTTGTTTGTTAACACAACCATCCATCCAAAAGTGGGCTTCGTCAATGAAGATGATTTTTCGACAAAAATCCGGGTCAGGTTCCAATTGTTCCATTGCCCAGTCAGCGAACACACGGCACAATCTATGGTCTTTGGGCTTTCGTTCTTGAGTTAACACTATTTTATAAGCGTAAAACTTCAAGTCCAGATGCAGAATTTGCCTAGTTGTAGTCGGTGAAAGCCCTAATTCTTGCGCTCGACGAGCAATTGATTTGTTTCCGTTCTCGCGTACACTCTCACGAACGGCGCCTATGTTTTCGTTGGACTTACGTCGATTACGACAGGCGTTTTTTGATCGCTGACAAAACCACTTCTTTCAAATTTATCTATCAAACGCCGAATCGTTCTCTCGCAGGGACGATTATGCACACCTTAAACTTCACGCAATACACGGAAGGTTTGGCGAACAGATGATCCTTTTTGATAATAAGTTTTCACAATTTCAACACGTTGCTGAATGCTGTAATGTTCCCTGGCTATTTGTAAATAAAAACTGTAACCACATGAAAAAAATGACTGCTGTAACTAAATAACAACGGCAGCTATCACATGTTAAAGATAGTGCACTCTTGTTGAAAGACCCTTTATATAATTTTGCCAGTCCAAATCCTGGGAAAAGTATGATGAGAAGCGATATTTTTCACCAGCATTTTTTTTCTCGTTTTTTTCGTTTTCACTTTCGCCTTAAGATAAAGGCTATCTTTTAGTAGTCACTACAATTGCTAATGTAAGCCTAAAGTAAATGCACTGATTGCTTATTTCACATATATAGGAATTTCTAAATCACCCCACATCTCTCTTCATGTACATATTCCAGAAGCTTAACAGCTTTTTTCGCGACACGTTCTGAAGGTATGTGGTTTGTCGGCTGCCGTCGTGAAGCTGTGGTAGCGTTGCTATTTGTGCTGTCAAGGGTCCCAGGATGTATTCCCAGGACCGCATAGGGATTTTTCTTTGTTGGGAGACGTGTTACGGGATACACCTTGGGACCGATTGAGCAACTACTTAATGGAAAAGTTGTGACTCCGGTCTCAGGAGCGGTCGACGGGGAGCAGTACGATTATAGTCCACCACCTTCACTGCACTGTCCATATTGTACTGTGATAGAGGCAGAGGATGCAGCCACCGTACGGTAGGCCATGGTCCACTAGGCTGTCGTGCTATGAGTTTACGCATCTGTGTGATTGTCGCTTTTATTGCTTAATATGCACTTTAATAAAACGATACAACTCTGTGTAGAGGTTATCACAAAGAAAGCAATAGGAACAAAATACGATACGTATCCTCTATGGATAGTGTAGTATTAGCAATACTGGAGGATAATGTAGGAGTGTAATCCAGGAAGTATAGACTATTTGCAGATCCCTGTCGGGCACTTATCCAAGGTAGAATGGTTTCCTCGACATCCATTCTCAGTTGATACCGACATTATTAACCGGTATGATTAATACTTGTATAAAGATATGATAGGGAGATAGACAAACAATTGCAATAAGTAAATTCTATATATTAAATCAATGCATAAAGGAAGAATCACGGGTTACAACTTTGTAAGTGAATAAGGAGGTCATACCAGGTAAATTACGTGTTCAGGAAAATGGATTATTAGAAGGTAGAGTCTGATAAATCGATGTTGTTATCTTTAAGTTTTCTAGGAAGCGGACGTTGACGTGATTGTGAGACGAGTATCTGTTTGTAAGGATTTCTAGATAGTGAGTTGCTTTTAGATTTTCTTTGAGTTGAACTGTGGTTATCTTTAGAAGGTTTTTTTAGTAAGTTTGCTCCAAGTTATTTTAGTATTTGAATTTGAATGTCTTGTGGAACTTTTATTAAGAAGTCTTGATATGATTCGATGTTGTATGTGGAAATTAGTTGTAGCAGGTAGTCTACTGATGTGTTTCTATAGGAGATGTTAGTTTTGTATTGATCTTTTCGTTCTTCTACGTATTGTTCGCAAGGTTCGAACGAAGCATCTGTTTGGTCAGCGGAGATACGGTCTAAGAGGTTGATTACGGAAGTCGAGTACCATATTTGCGGTATGTGGATATACCTTTACGAAGGCAATAAGAAAGGAATCTTTGGAGCCAACGGATTGGTTGTAAGCTTGTATAAGCTTCTGCAATTCCTGCACCGTTGATACCTAGGAAGTCAAGGATTCTTTGGATGGGGCGCTGGTTGTTGAAAGCGTTGCTTGGGGAGTATATGAAGTGGTAGTGGTCTCGAGGAATGATGTACAGATGGCTTTGGTTGATGAAAGGATGTTTGGATGGTTGGATTTATGTATCATGAATGTGAAGCAATGTTTTGCTTCTTCGTTGGTGAGTAAGGTGTTTGAGATATTATCTCCGGTTCTGGGGATGACGGAGGCGGGCTGGGGGATAGTGCACGTTCGCTTGGGGGATGAGACGGAGTCGATATCGTGAACAAAGGTTTACGTATTGCTCGTTCCAAGGATGTGGTGATGGGTTGGGTTGATGAAGTTTGGGAGCGTTTTTGTCGGGCTTTTATCCAAGGTAGAATGGTTTCCTCGACATGCTTTCTCAATTGATACCGAAATTATTAATTGGTATGATTAAAATTGTGTAATGATATGATTGGGGATAGACAAAAAATTGCAATAAGTAAGTCCTATATATTAAATCAACGCATAATGGAAGAATCAAGGGTTACAACTTTGTAAGTGAATAAGGAAGTCATTCCAGGCAAATTACGTGTTCCGGAACATGGGTTACTTAGAAGGTAGAGTAGCTAAGGCAATTAGGTGTTCCGGCGAACTCAATAAACAAGAAATCTATTAGCTCAAGGTTTAGGTAACTAGAACTCAACACATTAAGAAATAAGAGGGTGTGAAAGTGCACGAGAGCAGTTCGGAAAGAGAGAGAATTATGATAATTTAACTAACTAAAGTGTAAAAGTCGTGTTCCAGGTACGAAAGATCTGGCAACGTAGGACCTTTGGTGGGGTAATTGTAAAGTAGGTAGAACTTAAGTTAATAAAATAGCGCGTATTTCTCGAATTAGTGTCTTTCTTTCGTTCATAGCCTTAGGGGCTTACGGTTCTTGACAGCAATCGACAAAAGGAAGTTTTGGGTGGTGGGATTTTCGTGAAAATCTTTATGTCGTACCCTTGTAAAAAACTGAACTTAAACATGGTATTTAGTCGAGTTTTAGTTTTTGAGTTATGCTGTTCACAGACACACGCACATACTGAATTTTTTTTTCTAAAATGCTTTTGGGGGTTCAGGCGGTATCAAAGCATGTATATCCGGTGAAATCTCGGCACGGAATGTTTGAGTGGAATACAATATTTTCTATACTTACTGCAGGTATAAGGACTGTCCCAGAAGTACCCGACCTAACAAAGAAAACACAAAAATGTTGGGGAAAAACATTTTTATTTCTCTCCATAGTCTCCTTTCAGCTCGATACACTTTTCCCAGCAATGTCCAATAGCTTCGAAGCCCTGCTTATAGTGAGAACCGTCGTGTTCTGCAAAATAGTCAACAAATGCAAACTCCAGCTCTTCACTGTTGGCAAATCTTTTAGCACCAAGCCATTTCTTCAACTTTGGAAATAGAAGTTAATCAGAGGGGGCTAAATCTGGCGAATAGGGTGCATGAGGAAGCAATTCGAACCTTAACTCATTGATTTTAGCCATGGTGATAATGGATGTGTGAACTGGTGCATTGTCTTGATGAAACAAAAGTCTCTTTCCACTAAATGCGGCCGTTTTTGTTTGATTTCATCATTCAAATACTGCAATAAATTTTCATAATACTCTCCATTGATTGCTTTTCCTTTTTGAAGATAATCAATGAAAATTATTTGCCTGCAAATGGAACTGTCTCGCCTTCTTTAGAACCGATTCTCCCCTTTCAATTCACTGTTTTGACTGTTCCTTCGTCTCAGGTGTGAATTGATGGACGCATGTTTCATCCAAGTTTATGAATAGACGCAAAAAACTAGGCTTTATTGCAGCGAAACATCCCCAAACACTCGACTGAAACATCCTCACGACGCTGCTTTTGTTCCATTGTGAGTAAACGCGGCATCCATCTTGCTCACGGCTTTCTCATGTATAAATTTTCAGTTAGAATGCGATTTACAACACTTTTTGAAATGCCTACGATGTCTGCTAGCTCGCGCACTCAGTCGACGGTCAGCCAATACCATTTTGTGGATTTTGCTCACAATTTCTGGCGTGGTCACCTCATTTGGTCGACCACTGCGATGTTCGTCTTGGCAGCTCGTACGGCCTCGCTTAAACTCTGCCACTCAATATTTTACTGTTGTAAACAGAGGAGCAGACTCCCCCAGAGTAGAATCTAGCGCAACTTTAATATTAGTTGGACTAAGACCTTTCAAATGAAAGTATTGTATCACATAACGATGGCCAGTTTTATTCATGTTTACAAATTCGCTGAGAGCGTTCAGTACTCATGGCTGCCAAACAATTACTAAAAAACGTAGCTTTGTCAAACTTCAAACTTAAGCTTTATAAGGGTGGTACTTTCTACCAAAGTCATTTCTTTGAAATAACGACTATCTATACAACAGGTGTGGTACTTCTGGGATTGCCGTCGTATGTAGTAGAGAAAGTAAAAATGACGCACAGTCTTAAAACTTGTACGGAGGCGACCGGCGACCGGCCAGGTGAAGAATTTTTCACCTAATACTTCCTGCTTACACCTCTTCTTAATTTGCTTTAAATGAAACGTTTAATAAAACCATCAACTTTTACAACCGTTGTGAAATGTTTAGTGCAGGTACATAGTGTAGACGTTATATTGAAGTTACCATTTTTGAGACTCTTTCGTATCCTGACTCGAAGGTAAGCCCGGCACCTGTTTCTCGAGGAAGGGGAGAGGCTCAACAGCTCAATTCTCCAGCAAAAGAAATATAGGGTCCTATTTGGTAACCCATTCTCGCCCTTTCTCCTCACACTATCCCAGGCCATTTGCAGGTAACAGTTTTGCGCAATCCGAATGAAAACTATCGAATTATTCTGTAGTTTCCATCAGCATTCCATGTTTCATTCAATTTATGGATTATTATACTTGCCGTGCTTCAAAATGATAGTAGGATTATAAAGTCCTGCCATCTACATTACATCTAAAAACTCGGATGTGTTACATTCACATGACTTTCTGTATCCCTATCGTTTATTAGTGAATACTCAAGCTTATTTTCCTATCTACTACATTTTAATCCAAATAAACCTTTGCAGAAATAGCTACATTACACATTTTGTTATAGATACAAAGAGAGCAGCGATAGTCAAATGTTTGAACTGGATGCTATATGCTGGCCTTAAAATTCCATGCTGTTTACATAACACCGCGAGAAACAACTAATGTTGACCGGACTTTAAGAGAATGACCAAGAAATGAACAACTTGAACCTTTAATAATGGATATTTCAGAAATGATTATACCACAAGAAAACTTATTTGAAATAAATTGGGTGTTTTAGGGAGATCTGTGTATCATGTTTTCGTCTCTCGCTTAACGTTTATCAGTTATATAAAGATTATACAAAATTTCTTCCAATTGAAGTGGACCTCACAGGATATTGCCAGAAAATTCGGGATATATACTTTACTTTTCATGTAAATATCTTTAATATAAGGTATTTTAATCAAAATCCTTTAGAGCCATTTTTTATAAAATCAAAATGCTCGAAAAATGTTCCATATAAATAGTAGTCTGGGTTTGGGGGGGGGCTTCTCCTGAAAATTTTCGTGTCGCATCTTTAGAAGGTACTGAGCTTAAATACCCATTTTTGAGTTGTTCTGTTCATAGACACACATGAACGGACCTTTTTCCAAAAATGCTTTCCTTGGATTCAGGGTTCCTCAAAATATGCATTTCCGGTGAAATCTCGATATCGAATTTTTGGGTGCAATACTTCCCCTACATGCTGTACGTAGTAGAGAACCAAAACAAAATAATGGAACATTTTCACATTCTTTGCGAAATTTCACAGATACATTGTCTTAAAGGGGAGGAAGATCATAATTTCATACATTTGGTTTTGGTCTACTTCTGTTACTATAGCTTCATAAGAAGCACTTTATCACGGATGTGGGAAAAGAAGATGCAGATCATTGTCAATATAATTAAAACTACTGCTCATTAATATCTACAGGAACAGGCTATGGTATATGGACCACACACTGACAAGAGAAAGTTCTTTAAAACATAATAATAGATTTGGTGGAAATCAAAGAACAGACAGACGTGCCTTATATACAAGACTTCAAACAGATGTTATGTAATGAAGAGAACATTACTGTTATTGTAACTGACAGGAGGAGAGGAAGGAAAATGGCAGATACCCTGAAGGAAAAACAGGAAGTTAATCTGTGGAACTTTCTGCCTAGAAAACACGGTTGTTGATGAAACTAGTTGTAGTTGTGAGCGACGAGCTCATATGGGTCATGTAATTACAAATCAGATGTACTACAGTCACATAAGTTTCTCTAACCAATTCTTAAAAAAAGACTATTCTTATAGAAGCATATTACTTTTTCTATCACGTACATAGTATGCAGAAAAAGTGTTACATTCCATTAAAAAATTCGATACCGAGATTTCACCGGAAATACATACTTTTGGACACCCTAAATCCACAGAAAAGTATTTTAGAAAAAGCTCAGTGTGTCTGCGAACAGCAAAATGAAAAATCGTATAAATATAATAATTTGGTATTTAGGTTAAGTACCTCTCAAAGATGCATCACGACGATTTTCAAGAAAATCCCCCATCCCAAACTATGCTTTACATGGAAGAGTTTTGAAATTTTTTGTTTTCTAAAAAATTGCTTTTGATTAAAATACTATATATTAAAGATATTAACATGAACAATAAAATATATATCTTGAAGTTTTTTAAAATAGCCTGTGAAATCCTCTTCATTCGGAGTGAATTGTATGTAATCTTGTATGACTGCTAAACGTTAAGCCATAGATGAAAACATACTACACATAATTTTTTTGATCTCTTTAAAACATACAATTTATATTAAATAACTTTTTCTGTGGCATCAGCCATTTCTGAGATATCCGTTATTAATGGTTCAATTGTTCAACATTTAGTCATTCTTTTGAAGTCCTGTGGATTTTCAGCTGTTACTTGTGATGCCATGGAAAGAGTATGGAATTTTAAACTAGCGTATAGTGTTCGTTTTTAAAACATTTGACTATCGCTGTTCTCTTTGTATCTATAACGAAATGTGTAATGTAGCTGTTTCTGCAAGGGTTTATCACGACAATAATTTGTATACCCGCTAATGACCGATAGAGAGCTGAGGTCATGTGAAGGTAAAACATTAGACTTTTTCTATCTAATTCATGTTAATGGAGATAAACACTTGTAGAAATTGCTTTATTAAACATTTCCCTGTAGGTACAATGAGATTGGGGAAATAAGTAAGGTTAATCGATAGTCAAATGTTTTTAGAGCTGGTCACTATGTGATGACTGATTCCGTTCTGAGAGCATAACCAGGAGAAAAAACAAAAACGAATAACGAACTTCCCATTTGATAAAAGTGTAAATATAAATCCAAACCAATAACAAGTAATATCTAGAAATAGTTAACTCTATAAACAAAAGTTTATATGATATAAAGTGTGTTGATTTTAAGATCTACATTTGATGTGAAGTAAGACTTTGTCTATCTCTTACGGTTTACCAGTTATCCAAAAATCATTCGGAATGAAGAGACTATTCCTAGAAAATTCAGGATGTATATTTCATTTGTCAGTCTCGGCGCTGTACAGGCTATACCGTAAACTGCATGTGTCGTGTCAATTGCGGCCAAAATGACTGCTTTGCACCACTGTGCGTGCAGTGACTTGCACTTGGAGCGCAACAGTGTGCGCGTTTGCTTTTTAGTGGTGAAGGTCCCAGGTTAAAATACTGCCACTAGAAGATACTTTTTATGTTTAGTAAGTTTAACGAGAGCTGATGGTTTGACATGGAAGTGTCAGTTTCACTTATGGCCGTGTGCACTATTCTCGGTCAAGATTTTACCGTGGTAAAATATGGACTTTACCGCGGTGAACGATCATTTCTGGTGCATCGACGACGGTAAAATATTATTGGGGATTTTACCGCGGTTAAATCTGACCGACCATGAACGAGCGGTTTTCTCGATTATCTCCAACTTCACTTGTGTTGAAATATTAAAATGACGGAACGGTGTAGGTTAGAATTCCCAACCAAGAGAATCACTCCATTTTCGCCATTGAATGCATACTAATAAAGTTACTTTAATGTGCTTTGTAATGTTTAATGTCTTAAGGCTTTTCGTGCGACACGTGCCTTAAATATCCTGACCCAAGATGTGACGAAAATACAAACGATCGCGGCGTTTCATATAATAATTATATTAGTTGAAGCAAAGTTCCAAGAACAAGGCAGAAATAAGGAGAGCAATAAATGAAATTAGTGTAATTAGTCAGGAATTTCAGGAATATTGGGTACATTAATGGACAGATATAAAAATCCTGTAACCTAAGAATATCAGTGCGGATGGGTAAAATCTATAGTCGTCATCGTAGTGTGGGGGTAACGTGTGGTGCCTCGTATTCAAGAGGTTTCAAGTTAAAATCTTATCTCGGGGGATAATATTTTTTTTTTCCTTTTCTTTGCTGTCTCTCTTTCAGTGGGTGATTGCCGACTAAGCTAAATGGAACATAAGTGTGAAACGATAGATAAAAAATATGTAATACTTTAGCATAGTTTTCTAATCAATTGTAACGCCAGTTTTTCCCAAGTGTCCAAGTTATTGTTTCTATGTTTTGTTATGAATTGCATGTTAAATTTAGTAACATATTAGAGAAACTTGGGTCTGCTTTTGCTTTCCTCCATTTGCTTCAGCAAAGACGAAGAACAACTGAAAAAGAGACGACATGACTGTGCATCCGGGTGCGTTCAGTAGAGTTTACCTGCAATGAACAGTGCGCTCAACCAAAGTGAGCGCCTGCCAGGTTACTACGGTCACCTAAACTGCGGTGAACATTGGCGCACCGCTGTGTGATGATTACCCCGGTCAAAGTCTTACCGCGGTAAGCTAAAGGTCACTGAAGGGTTTGTTTAACGAGAATGGTGCACACGACCATTAATTAGTTTAATTATGTGAATTTCATTAAAACACAAATTGTTACTTGTTAGAATATACTTTAATGAACCTCATAAATAAATGCAAGAAATGAATAAAGAAGCTCATTTATTCGCGTGATTTGCACTTCCGACCTTCATCCTAACTTTCCATTGCACTACTAGAGGATGTTAACAACCAGCACCACCGTAGCGCTAATCATCGGGCTGGTGAATGCGGTGTCAGCACCTGCATTTCGCATCGTCTGTAAAGTGGAGGGTTGTCTAGTTACCAATCCGCAGGATGAGAAGACTCACGCGTCTTCATTAAAAATATATTTTTTTACTAAAGGAATCTCGAAGTGTGTGTTTCCAATAAAATTTCGATATCAAATTCTTGTAAAGTTTGAAACTAAATACCATGTAGACTTTCCAAGTTCACACTGAAGACAACGCTATTCTCTATGATAATATATGTAGTTTCAATTAGAACGCATTTTTTCACAGAAATAAACGATCTGATATGTCCCATTCAAATGACTTTTCTACTCACTCTACTAACAAACTAATCTTACAAAAGTTTATCTTCTATCTCGGTATGGAATTATTGGGTGAAATGTAATATTTCCCCTGCGAGCGACATGGCTCCACGGTAACGTCCGAGGCTCGCATTCGGGAGGTCCTGGTTCAATTCCTGGAGCCGGCCACTCTGACCATGAGTTTTTCATGGTATTCCCTTGTTGGCAAGGCAAATACCTCGCTTCCCCTTTCGTGTTTCAGATGGACTTAGGACAGATGGCACAGATGCAGCCTTCTCTGAGCCGCCTTAGATGGGTCGAAGTCTCCCCGGTTCCTCTAGAGGGAAGCCTTCTGTGAGCAGTCCTCCGTTATGGTCGTCCTTAAACTTGGAGCTGTGCAGTGTCGGTCGGTGTCGGACAGATGGCGCAGATGCAGCCTTCTCTGAGCCGCCTTAGGTGGGTCGAAGTCTCCCCGATTCCTCTAGAGGGAAGCCTTCTGTGAGCAGTCCTCCGTTATGGTCGTCCTTAAACTTGGATCGTTAGGAATCTCTGCACGTCTCTGTTGGCCAGACTACTTGCGGCCTATAGCCTCCTACGGTTCTTTCACCTCACCCGTTCCTCCTGGGGTGGTAAGCACAAAACATCGGCTTTGGGTCGGTGTCCTCTCCTTTTCAAGATCATAGTCATACATAGGTAAGTAGTAGATAAAATGAAAATGAGGTCAAGACAGCTGAAGGTCGAATTATGAAACCCAATTGGCTAAAAAACTAATGAATATTTAGATAAAAAAACATGCAGTGCCTATAGCTCATATTAGTTACATAAGAACTCTTTATTAGGTCAAAAGTGAGGCATTTAATAATCTAATGCAAGGGAGAGTTTATCTAATAAAGTGTGAGACCTTGACACTGAGATTCTTTGAAGTCAATCCAATTCTCCTTTCACTAACAGAGAATGCACACCTCCCATCACAACCGGTTCTTGGCAACAGTCAAATGCGACTCTACGTGAAAGCGCACCTACGACACGAGGAAGCGTCCTTAATCAGCCTGAAAGCTGCCCTGTCAAATGCACGTTTATTTCACTTGGTTTAGAAAGCGGCCGCGGTATCTCTAGGACAGACAGGAAGATGTCTGATACGACAAAGTGGACCGGCTGTGCACAACCTGAGAAACGAGAACACCACACAGATGCAGCTTTTACAGTGCGCTCTCTAGTTCTTGCATAACAGAAGACGAAGAGTGAACAAATATGTGCACATTTAAACTACTGTGCTGCACTGTGCGCATGCTCAGTCTCTCAAAGGTGATGCCTCTCATCTCTTAAGCGACACTGTAACAGATTTTAAATGACGTTATTACACCTGGCAGGATGCTGATGATGACGATGAAACTTTGAGATGTCTCAATAGAAACTTGCACTGGGCACTTGGAGTTCTTTGTGCCCCTTGACCTGAGCTTTTGATCAAATCCAATAATCGGAATAAACCGGACTACGTTCTTGATATCTGGCTTTCTTATATCCTCAGGTTCAAGATAAATATGTCGTGTTGCATTCACATAACTTTCTCTACACTCTGTAAAATGCACTTATTGAGTATCTATACAGCTTATTCTTACAAACGTATACTTTTCTGTCTACTTCATTTTAATCCAGATAAACCTTTGCAGAAACAGCTACATCACACATCTCGTCAGAATACAAACAGAACAACGACAGTCAAATGTTTGAGAACTGGACGCTATATGCTGGCTTTAAAATTCCATACTGTTTCCATGCAAACGGGAGAAACAACTGAACATCGATGGAACTTAAAAGAATGACTACGTATTGAGCAAATCGAACCACTAATAACGAATATCTCGGAAGTGGCTGATGCTATAAGAAGTAATTTGAAATAAATTACGTGTTTTAAAGAGATCTACGTTTTTTGTGTGGTATGTTTTCGTCTATCGCTTAACGTTTACCAGTTACACAACATTATACAAAATTCCTTCCGAATAAAGAGTACTTTACAGGCTATTCCCGGAAAATTAAAAGTATGCATATTATGTGTCACGTAAATATCTTATATATGTGGTGTTTTAATCAAAATCATTACAGCCAACTTTTAGAAAATAAAATAGTTTCGAAAAATATTCCATGAAGAGAGTGGTTTATTTGGGGGGGATTTTCTTGAAATGCAAGAAAATGTTGCATACATCTCAATGAGAAAAACAGTGGTGAAATTTTCAAGGGCAATGGGAAGCCTGGTCCTAGGGCCCCAGGTCCCAGGCCCCAGTCCCCGTCCTGCCCCGAAGTGGGAGACTGCGTGAACCACGTGAGCTTCCAGCATTCAGGGAAGATCCCGTCTCTGGGTCCCACCCCTATCTTATTACCACTGTATAAGATGGACTTGGATCATACGTAGTCCCTATCAAATCCCCTACTATAAGGGAATTTGACGCATCTCCTGAAGTCTAGTTAGAATTAGTGAGTGTCCCTACTGCCCAACACGGTGCGAACTCACCCTTGCACCTCCTTCACAAGCAAGTGGAAAGGAGGAAGGTCCAACAAGATCTCTAAGGCGTGCTGTGAGGTAGTCCACCGCTTATCATCAAACATGACAATCTTTGCAACTACTTTGGCAGCTACTCCCTTCACAAGTGAGCCAGACAGCACAACCAACGCAGTATAGGACATCGAGGGCCTTGGCAGGAGGAACTAAATAAGTTGTATTTATTACTTTCTGTACTACGTACAGTTGGGTGTATGGAATTGTGCCGATATAACACGCAGTGATGTATGTTGTTAAGGAAAGCTACACGCAGCCACAACCTCTAATTTGGTTCTAGCACTCCACTTAATGTTTATCTTACTCAACCCTTTTCCTTCGCTCCTGGGCCTGTAAGCAACCTGTGTTCATAGGTTAATGTCTAAGTGCGGGAATTTTTACATCAAACCTATACGAGACGGACTCATCTAAGGGTTGGTGTAGACCGTCATTGTGAAGCATGCTTTCTATAGGAAATCTTTCCGTAGTCCTCCCCTTTTGCCGCTCACCTAGGCCTAACCTTTATTTGTAGGCTAATGCACGAGTTTTGGGCTATAATTTAAGCCGGTAAGAGGTTGGCTTATCCAGGGCTGGTGTGAAATACCGATGATAAGGAGATTCTGCCAACTTTAAATAAAGAAAAACGCCAAAATAAACGAAAACCATCGGCACTTTCCGTGCACTCGACTTTACTTACTGAAAATAGAAGAAATATTGCATTCCACCATTCGATATCAAAATTTCATAAGAAGTGCATGTTTTCAGGTACCTTGAAACACTCCCCCCCAAAAAAAAAGGTGCGCACGCAAGAGTGTTTATGAGTGTCTATGAACAGCATAGCCCTAAAACAAATGTCCGAGAAGAACATAACTTGGTACTAAGATTCAGCATATTACAAAGATGCGATACGAAGATTTTCAAGAAAATCCCTCCTACTCTACACTATCATTTATCTGAAGGATTTTTTGAAATTTTTATTTTCTCAGAAATAGCGTTAACGATTCTTATTAAACTATAGTGCTTTTCCTTCACATTGTGGCTATTGTACGACGGCTCGCACGATGGCCGCCGCAGCTCGGACCCCCGCCGAAACAGTTATAATATCCCAGCAACTGCCTCACATTCTCATAGTAGTTGCAATTACAATGATAATAAGCACATGCCTTATCATAAGAGATTTTGGAAATGTTATCCCACTCTATCCACACATTTCTTGCTAATCATGCTTAGTAAAAGTACGAGGGGCGTTCAATAAGTAAGTTTCCCTATTTTATAAAAAAATATCACACACAATTGATCATGCTGAATTAATTTTATATATTTTGAACAATCTTTCTATTAGTTTTCTACACAGTCAACATGTTTATCCAAGCATTTCCAAGCCAGTGTTGTACTAGGTCGGGTCCTGTGCTCGCAACCAGTTGTTCACTGATTTGACTTCATCATCGGTGTTAAAAGTACTTACCTTTGAGTTGGAGGAACATGTCAAAATCACTTGGGGCAAGCTCCGGTGAATACGGAGAATACGAGAAAACTTCCAAGTTGAATCTTGACTCAGGCGGAGCTCCGAAGATTCAACTGGGAAGATTTCTGGCATCCCCCATATTCACCAGGTCTTTTCCCAAGTGATTTTCACATGTTCCCCTGATTCAAAGGTCACCTTGGAGGTAAGCACTTTAACACCGTGACGAAGATGAATCAGAAGTGAACCAGAAGTCCTGTACTCGTAACCAGCTGTTCACTTCTGATTCATCTTCGTCACGGTGTTAAAGTGCTTACCTCCAAGATGACCTTTGAGTCAAGAGAACATGTGAAAATCACTTGGGAAAAGTTCTGATGAATATGGAGGATGCCAGAAAACTTCCAGTGAACAGATGATTGCGAGCACAGATCCCCGCCTGGTACAACACTGTCTTCGAAAAACTTGTGCCACGTCCTCAAAAATTCTTGGAGAAACATATTGACTATGTAGAAAAGTAACAGGAGGACTGTACAATATAAATAAAATTAATTCAACATGATCAATTGTGTGTAATGTTTTTTTATAAAATAGGGAAACTTATTTATTGGATGCCCCTCGTATATTATAAAAAAGTAGTTTCATTTGCATTTGTTAATGTCGAGGCAACACCAATATAACGATCCGCATCGTTAGCGTTAATGAAGTTATCGGTTGAAAACGTGTTAACAATGAGAATAGCGGGCAGCTTTATTTCAGCTAATATACCCACCCCTATGTTATAAAGCAAGCCTCAAAAAGTAGTTTAACACCCATTCTCCGCTAAGGCGTCAGTCAATTTTCCGGTTGGTTTCCCCAGTATGATAAACTATGCGGTAGTGTGAGAGGTGCAGATCTAGAAGGTCTTTTGTTACACAGATTCTTGGCAGCTGCTTGCGGTCTGTGATGTGCATACTAAAACAGAACCGTGGGACACGACTGAAATACATTCACGTCGCAGCAATATCATCGTGGCAGAAATATATGCATGCGAGATCTAAATCCATAGCAGGAAATGAGAAATAATGCTCTTAATCTCGTTCTTTTGTAGAAACTCGGCGCTTACACTTCCTGTCTCCTCCCACGCAATATCTCTGCAACGATTTCATTACTGCACTTGTGCGTTAAGGCATTTATGTGCAAGGTTTATTCAATTCTCAACTGCAAATCGCTATTCCTATTACTTGCTGCACTACGTAAATAAGAGGTGGAGACCATATTGTTGCATTCCCCCAAATATTCCATACTGATATTTCACCGGAAATATATGTTTTGAGACCCCCCGAGTAAAAAAAAATGCATTTTTAGAAAAAGGTTCGTCTGTGTGTCTGTGAGTGAGTGTGTATGTGTGTGAACAGCGTAACTCAAAAACGAAGAGTCGGATAAATACAAAACTTGGGATTTAAGTTCAGTATCTTCCAAAAATACGACAAACTACCCTTTACCTGGAACCTTCTAGAAATTTTTAATTTCCTGAAAAATTACTGATGATTTTCATTAAAATAACATATTGACATGTTATCTTGACTTTTCTGGAAATAGACTGTGAAGTCCTCTTCATTCGGAAGGAATTTTGTATTATCTTGTATAACTGGTAAACGTTAAGTGATAGACGAAAACGTACTACACAAATAATACAGATCTCTTTAAAACATACAATTTGTTTAAAATAACTTTTTTGTGGCATAAACCATTTCCAATATATCCGTTAATTATGATTCGAATTGTTCAATACTTCGCAATTATTTAAAGTCCTGTCGACATTCAGTTGTTTTTCGCTGTTGCATGGAAAGAGTATGGCATTTCAAGGCCAGCATATATCGTCCAGTTCTTAAACACTTAACTATCGCTGTTCCCTTTGTACGTATGATGAAATATGTAATGTAGCTATTTCTGCAAGGTTTGTCTGGATTAAAATGTAGTAGATAGAAAAATAAACTTTAGTAAGAAAAATTTGTATAACCACTAATAAACTATAGAGGATAGAGAAAGTAAAGTGAAGGTAACACATCAGACATTTTTTCATTCTTTGTTTTTTTGCCATGCACAGAGAACTTATTTGAAAACAATCACAGAGCGATCGGCTTTGAAACATTTGGCTATCGCTTAAGTTTATTGTATTCTTTGGGGAAGAGAGCCACATAGAGCGATATAATAAAAGAGAAAGAGATGGGTTATCTTGGATGAGAACGGGAACGGTATTTTAAGTGGCTTAACAGATAATGAGAAAGGGATATGTGAATTTTGTAATGGCGAGGAAAGTGTAGAGCATTATCTAACTGAATGTGAAGAGTTAAAAAATGAAGAGAAAATATGGGATAAGAAATTGAGTAATATGTAGGAGGGGGGGCGATTTATTCGCACTGAAAATGTTAATAAGCAAGCAGGAAGGAATAAACACGAAAGTAGGGGAAGTTTTAATAAAAATGAAAGAGAAATGGATGAGGAAAGTCAAAGAGCAGATGAGAGGGAGGGGAGATAGGATAAAATGAAATAAATTGTAATGAGGCTTTAGCAAAGAGAAGTAAAGCTTGCGCAGGGGTGATGAAGGCCAGAGAGTTACGCAAAGTAGGACATAAGGCATAACAGAGTAGAAGCATGAGCATTACAACTTGGAAAGTTTACAATATACTACTACTACTACTACTACTACTACTACTACTACTACTACTACTACTACTACTACTACTACTACTTATGGTATTATACGCACAACGAAATACCAGGGTAATCCAAGAAGTACCCGACCTGACGTATATGTAGCGGTTGTTTCAAACAAATGAATATGGTAGAAAGTACTACCCTTATAATGCTTAAGTTTGAAGTTTAATGATGCTACGTTGTTTAGTAATTGTTTGGTAGCCATTAATAGTGAACTCTCTCAGCAAATTTGTAAACATGGATAAAACTGGCCACCGTTATGTGATACAATACTTTCATTTGAAAGGTCTTAGTCCAACTAATATTAAAGCTGAGCTAGAGTCTACTCTGGGGGAGTCTGCTCCTTCGTTTACAACAGTAAAATATTGGGTGGCAGAGTTTAGGCCGTACGAGCTGCCAAGACGAACATAGCAGTGGTGGACCAAATGAGAAGAAAATCCACAAAATGGTATTGGATGATCGTCGGCTGAAAGTGCGCGAGCTAGTAGACATTGTAGGCATTTCAAAAAGTGCTGTACATCGGAAACTAACTGAAAATTTAGACATGAGGAAGATGGGTGCCGCGTTTACTCACAATGGAACAAAAGCAGCATCGTGAGGATGTTTCAGGCGAGTGTTTGGCGATGTTTCGCTGCAAAAAACGGAGATTCTGCGTCGATTTATCACCACGGATGAAACATGGGTCCATCATTTCACACCTGAGACGTAGGAACAGTCAAAGTAGTGGATTGAAAGGGGAGAATCAGCTCCAAAGAAAGCAAAGACAGTTTCGTCTGCAGGCAAGGTCATGGCGTCGATTTTTTGGGATGTACGTGGGATAATTTTCATTAATTATCTTCAAAAAAGTAAAGCAATCAATGGCGAGTATTATGCAAACTTAGTGCAGTTTGAATGATGAAATAAAGCAAAAAACGGCCGCATTTAGCGAAAAAGAAATTTCTGTTTCATCAAGTCAATGCACCAATTCACATATCCATTATCGCCATGGCCAAAATCAGTGAGTTAAAGTTCGAATTGCTTCCTCATGCACCCTATTCGCCAGACTTAGCACCCTTTGATTATTTTCTGTTTCCAAAGTTGAAGAAATGGCTTGGTGGTAAAAGATTTGCCAACATTGAAGAGGTGGAGACTGCAGTTGGTGGCTATTTTGCAGAACTCGACGGTTGTCTCTATAAGCAGGGTATCGAAGCTATTAAACATCTCTGGGAAAAGTGTATCGAGCTGAAAGGAGACTATGTAGAGAAATAAAGATGTTTTTTCCCAACATTGTTGTGTTTTCTTTGTTAGGTAGTGTACCCTTGTAAGTCGATGAGAGATGAAGATTTATCTGTATTAACAAGTGATTGATAGAAGAATAAGCTGATATAAGAATAGTTTGTAGAGGAGTGAGAAGATAAATTCATGTGAATGCAACAGATCAGATTTTCTTTATGATAAGCATCTCCAGTTAATTTGGTTTTTGCTCGTTCCCTTCACGTGATAGACATGGCCTTAATAAACAAGGTACATCTTGCTTCTTTTTATTTTCTGTACCAGGTACATAGTAGGTAGAAAAGGTATTATATTCCACCCAAAAATTCGATACCGAGATTTCACCGGAAATACAACTTTTGAGGCTCCATTAATCCCTCCCCCTAAAAAACGATTCTTATAAAAAGGTACACGCGGGCTTGTGTATCAGTGTGACCGCCCGTCTGTCTGTGAAACTATAACTCAAAAGCGAAAAGTCGATTAGAAACCAAACTTTGAATTTGAGTTCAGCATGTTCGAGTATGTGACACGAAGGTTTTCAGATTTCAGAAGATCCATGGAAAATGTTTAGTCAGTTTTTATTCAAATACTATATGCTTAAGATATTTGCATGACGAACAAAATGTATATCTTGAATTTCCTGCTTATAGCATGGGAAATCCTCCATTCTGAATGACTTTTGTTTGCGTTATAACTGTTAAACGTAAGAGACACAAAATTGTAGATCTCGTTAAAGCACACACTTTATGCCAAATAAAATGTTTTGTGTTGTTAACTATTTGCGAGATATTATTTATTTTTCATGTTACTTTTATTTATTACTAACCCATAACCCAGTTACATATGTATGTAAAGATGTGAAAATGCTCAGTATAAGGAATTCCCCTACTTGGTATAGGTAGGAATAACTTGCAACAAACAACGAGAATACCTCTTTTCTTATTTTATTTCCCCAATTATATCTGTTTTCCAATAATATAATAGTATATTACGCAACGAGACTATAATGGTAGTAATTAAAACATGAGTATTATTCGAGCGTTTTAATCACCATTATAGTCAAGTTTCAAACGACTGTTTATGCTCGACCATGTATCTAAATTAAAGGTTTCATAAGTATTAGTTTCTGATTTGAGTGATGTGTTACAATCGCTATTCTTTTATCTATGGTTACAATACAATGACCTTGTAGCACCTGTGTCAAACAAAGTTGCTAGCGTTGTGAGACGTACTACACAGAATAATCGATACATGCGCTTTCACAATGTTACGTGGCCACTTCCGATTGGTCGAATACCAATACTTTAATGAACAGGTGTACTTTAATGAGGCCATTACAGTACTGCTACCAGTCGTATAAATACTACATTTTGGCATGGTCAAGCATAAATGTTTCTGTCACATAGTAATTACTTGGTAATTGTGAATGGCTTCTCGCGTAACGCAGTATGGCATATTATTACACGACTTTATCTATTCATTCGAAAAAGGTAGATATTTAACAAACCAAAGTCACATTCTACCTTCCCGTAATTATTACATCATAAACGAAATACAATATGTATTCACTCTGTTGCACTTTTTGAAAGTATTTTAACATTATAGATTATCACTGTACAGCTAGTGTTTGAAACTTGCTTTCCTGCAATGTAACAAAATTTATTTATTTCGTATAAGAGAACATTACAGCCATCTCTCCTTGTCTGCTTTCTCCCTGTCTACTTGGTACTTCAAGTTAGTTAATTTTGAAAGGTTACTCACCAAAGCTGTTGATTGGAAATTTTGAGTAGTCCGAAAAAATAGTGCACCTTGACTCACATTTGCGTGCTACCGGTAAACGTGACTGTCAGAGTCTCCTCGTCTTCTTACTCGTGCCAAGTCACCCAACTTAGAAGAAGGTGAATATTTCTCCATTTCTCCGTTGTAGTGCTGCCGCTGCCTCACTATTGGCGACTTTATTCGCCAATGGCACACTCCGACGCACAACCCGCGCCGTCTTGAATATGCCATTCTGATACTATGGACGTAGTTCAAACTTGCGGTAGGGGAGAAAATGGCACATTGGTTTGAATTTTCAAATACTTATAATTTACTCAAGCGATAAGTTCCTATTTGTTTTCTCTAATGGTAATACAAGAAATAATTAATTGGGGTTCATTTATGAACGATCTTTAACTACTATGGTTCTTAGCTACAAAGGCTGATCAACAAAGAGTGAGTTTGATTTTTTCCTGTAGCTTCCTTGATAACTTCCTGCCTTTACAATGAATATTTGAAAAGAGCGGTGTCTTATGCATAATCTCCTCAGGCAGCAGCACTTTCGTATGGGTAGGTTGGTAATAATGCTCTGTTTTGTAAATCCTGCTTGTATTTCGCATACCGCATTGACTGTAATGGAATTATTTACCAGCATGCATTCCCCCTCACACTACTGTTACAGCAGCATACTGAACGTCAATATTGGCAAAACTGAGGAAGCACATTGCAAGGAAACGACCAGAACTTCATCGGACTGGGTGGCGACTTCATCATGACGCTGCCTCATGTCGCAAATCAAGTCATGCAGTTTCTGGTTAAATGAAGCATTGATGTGTACCGCATCCGCCTTATAGACCCGATTATGGTATTTTATTCCCATAATTAAAGGCAAAGCTCCGGGACATTCGATTTGAGAACTCTGAAGCAGTGCTCAAGAAAAGTGAGGCGATTCTCAAGGACCTCACAAAGAATGGCCTGCAACATGTGATCGAGGACTGGCAGCGACCTATAAAAAGTGCCTTGAAGTAGGAGGGGTTTGCTTTGAAAAAGATCATGCAAGCATTTAAATGGAGTAATAAACATCTGTGAAAAATACCAGTCTCAATCTTTGTTGATCAGCCCTGGCATATTGGTCGTGAAGGACCGGAAATTTTTCTCAGCGTTCTCTTTATTAGGTTTGAGGTACTTTTACATGCCATAAATCTACGAGACGGGATCACCGGCTTTACTTCCCCTTCACGAAGCCCTGCTAAGAATTTTTACGCTCGAAAACAATCTATCGCCCGCCGCCGGATTAGAACCCGCGACCTCGGGAACTGGTCATGCAGGACATGGAATTTCAAAACCGTCACATAGCGACCCGTGTTTTAAAAATCTGACTAACACTTTAGCCTAATGTGTCGTTTTTATACCTTCAATGAAATGTATAAATGTGTAAAGTTAATTTCGATTAATAAGAAGTGGGCAGTCAACAGGATTCGATCCCGAAATCTCTACATTTTACACGGATATAAATGTATCTGTCAAAAACAAGATATCTGTTGGAAGGAATACTGGTTTCAAAACCGGACTGGCCCGACTCACTCTAAAAAAAGGCAAATGTACTGCAGCAACTTATACAGGAAACATCAAGTCTTTATATCCGGACATACACGATTAACTCATTCGTGCATTCTTTCTAGAACATCAACCTCAATGCAACAGATGTAAAACTCCTCCCTCAATATCTCATATAATAACAACAGAAAGCCCCCTTATGAGACATTCAGACAGAAGTTAAATATCGCAACTGATCTATCAATTCTGTACAACCCTCCAAAATATTACCTTCTTTAACGGATTACGCTCCTTTTTATAGAACTTGCACCCCCAAGGACTTACAAGCTCATGCCTTGGGTCAGTAAAAATTAAATTGATGGACGGTGTTTAACTACTGTGATTCTTAGAATCTACTATACAGGGTGATTTATGAAGAACTGACACAGTCACTTCTTTAATTATTTCAAAACGAGTTATGTTAGCGACAACTTATTATACCTGAAATACAGAGGAATTTTGGGAAATTATTCACCTCTATTGAAAATGTTCTCCATCCTGCATAAGGCACAACTCAACACGTCATTTCATGTTACTGGCCACTCGTTGGAGGACTCTGTTGTCAGTAGCTTGAATCTCAATTATCCAATCGCCAAAGAAACTTGCAATTAGTGCCATGGATTCATTTGAGATATGGATGTAGCGCCGTCCTGCTGAAAATATCCTTGACTCAGCTCTACATCGTCTAGTTGCTCAGCAAACTCCATAAAAATCCGTCGATACTCTGCAGTATTCACATTGTTTGAAAATAATTGATCCCAGGGTTCTCTGTGTGGATATTGCGCACCAAACTTCAATTTTAACCGGGTGCATAGGTGCTTCATGAATAACAAGTGGATTTTCGCTGGCACGATAGCGTGAGTTATTTGAGGTCACATAGCCGGATAAATGGAACCATGCTTCATCTGTGAACCATGTGATGGACAATATGGCAGGATTTTGCACAATAAACGCCTGAAACCAACGACAATAATTCAGTCGTCTATCCTTGACTGGTTGCTGTAACTGATGGACAACCGTAATCCTATACGACTTTAGGCCTGCACTTTTCACAGCTCTCTGACACATTGAGTAGCTGTACCCTGTCTCCTGCGACAAACGTCTTAATGATTTTTTGGGTGACTGATCCAGTCGTGCTCTTGCCGTGGCAAGCCTAGATGAACGAGTTTTGCCTTTTTCACTCACCAGAGATCCAGTTGTTTCCAATTTGTTTACCAGTCCTAGTATTGTGTTTCTTTGGGGAGGATTCCGAACACCAAATTCTCTCTGGTATGCCCTTTGAGTAGCTGTAATTGATTTCGTAATCCAGTATTGTTTTACCTACAAGGAAGAGTCGTTCATTTAATGTGTACTCCATTTTCACGTTGACTAGAACAAAATCTCAAAAACAGTTGCCGACAATAAAATTAACAATTACGAATAAAACATGAACATCTGCGCATCTAGTGACAGGCAATCGAAATCCAGAACATTGTGGTTAATTTGGTGTTAAAATTGGGGCATTGGGTAATTTTGAGCAGAATAATTAAAGAAAGAAGTGTGTCAGTTTTTCATAATTCACTCCGTATATCGGGCGAGAAAGACCGGAAATTTTTCTCAAAGTCCCCTTTATCAGACTTGAGGTTCTTTTAGGTGCCGTGAATCTACGACACGGCACCACCTGCTTTACTTCCCTTCCTAAGAAAGCCATGTTGAGGATTTTTAGAAGGATTTTTCCATCTCCCTCCGTCGGGTTTTAACCCGCGACTTCGGAAACCAGAGGATGTGGGCAGGTAGCCTGTCGAGGAGCAAGCAAACTTTGGATCATAGCATATCCAGGATGGGTGATCAGTCCAATGCTTGGTATGGCGGTGACGAAGAAGGAAATGAAATGTAGTAATGAAAGGGATGATAGGAAAATTCGCGGATCAAATTATCCAACCCAGCATTCGCCTAGCGACCAAGGAATACTCAAAAATATAATTTTGTTCTTAAGAAAATAAAGTTTATAACGAAATATAATGTAATTATTTCCTTTGCTGTCTCTCTATGCTTATAATTTTAATTTCTTAATCTTCATCTGTGCTTATCATTCATTGTCAACTGTATCAATATTATTGTTTTATTGTAAAAACTATTTACAGTCCGATATGACCAAGGAGTAAAAGCGATGTAAAGAAATAAACAAAAAGAGAAGTAGACAGAAGAATAACATTTGTAAGAATAGTTTATAGAAGAGTGAGTAGAGAATGAAACACATATTTTTGATTTAAGTGATTGGTTTTTATCAAGTGAATTGGTTATGTCAGCAATTTCTGAAGACTAGTAAAAGGTGTTCTATTTCCAGCCTATTCATACAGCGTCAGGTGTTAGGGAGGGAAAGTTGGCAGTTTGAAAATTAGTAGATGGAGTAGGAATACACAGAAAAGGGTAGAGAAGGCAGTAGACAGGATTGATTTCGTAAACTAATTGCAGTTGAAATATAGGGAGTAGTTGAAAGAGGAAACCATCCTGAATTTGAAACGACTCGACGACGATGCTGACGAAGACATGTTTGCAGCCTAAGGGCAGCCTGAAGTGAGTTGGACGTGTAAATGCCCTATTTTTTGGATCAAGTATGAAGGTTTTCAGGGAATAACAACGGGAGGAGAAAGGGTAATGTTGATGGGAGCTTGGGTACAGGATTAAAGATTCAAGGCAATCAGTACCGCAGTAGTGCACCTGCGTATTATGGGTGAGGATGTGTGCTGGCCTAGAGACTAGGCTAGGGAGAGGATAAAGTGCCGGAAGACAAGCTTGACTAGGCCGAGCTTGTCACCGCGACGGATTCTGCGCGAGGAAGTGGTGGAATTCAAGACAGCCTTATTAATAATTCTGCAGCCCTTTGACTGGAGTCCGGCCACCCTTTTGGCGTTTGAGTTAGAAGTTTATCGATCATATTCTGGAGAGCTATCACCTCCTCTTTGGTAAGCGTGGTTTGGTTTGGCCGATTGACCTCAGGCATCATCAGTACCTCTGGAATGCTACTGTATAGTCGAAGTAGTTTTGGGGTTGTAGCAGTAATAGCGTAGTGCAGCACCTCGTTTAATGCTGTGACATGTGCTCGGCGATGTCGGATGTTCTGTTGTAGGCGTGTCCTGGACTGGGAACTGCGGCGGTGCTTGTGGTTGTCTGTGTCCCGGGTAAGGTGCGCACTGCGTCTGGCCTGTATAAAGTCCGAAGGCATCTTCGGTGGGCCACAACCGGCGGCGATTCTGAAGGTTGTGCTTGCCGCAGTGTGCGGTCCGGATAGAGACGCCACGGTAGTGGCACCTTGGGGTCGCTGGAGCAGGACCTGTCTGCCCAATTTGGCAACAGCAGCGACATGGTACAGGGTGGACACTGTGACTGGCCTTTATGAGCAGGGTTTGCCCAATGGGCAGCCGAATATTGTCCCTGTTCACAAACTCTAGTCTCACCAGCGGTGTAGGTCTCCGTTGGTAGTGAATACTAGATGCTCTGGATGCGGAGGGCCAGAATATACTGAGCAGCGCGGAGAAGCGGTGTGGCAGGTAGATGCCTATGAACTCCCCTTACCACGGCGGAAATGCGAGGAGGCAAGTGCTGTAGGCGGCGCTGTTATTTGCGGCTGCGTTTGTGTCGATTTCGATGGTTGGCTGCGTAGAGAGTCGGCAGGTGAGGCGTCGGCTGCGCAGAGATCCTCTTCTTCATCACCGGAGACGGTTTTGGAGCAGCGGCATTTCATTGCGTCTTCCTAACCATGTTGTCAGGACGAGGGTTTGAAGCGATGTGCCCCTCTTGACTCATGGCTGGCTCCCTCTCCCTTTTATACCTGAACCTGTGGCTCATTTTTCCACTCCAATTAGCACGGTGGTACCTCTTTCCTTTATTGACTTAACTATTCACATTAGCGTGTATGTATGACGATCATAGTAACTAAGTGTAATGCGGCCCATTGGACCTTGTCCGAAAGGTTGTATAGCTGTTACGAAGGTTCACAACGATGAGAAAACGGGTCATTGATACTAGAAAACGCCATTCAGAGAAAAAGCTGTTCAAAGGAAAAATGAGAAAACAAACTAGATCTATTTGAAAAGAGAGAAATCAATAGGCCTAGCACATAGAAACTTCCGCATTTAATAGCAGTACCAATTTTTAGAGAAAAAATTTCCCTAAATGTGGGTAGAAGATTAAATCCAAGGTATGTAGGAGTTATGATTGCTTTTTTGTGAAGTGATGCAGAATTAAATAGCAGATTCTGTTAAATTTTAAGATATATTTAAAATATAGGTATTGTGCTTATAAGGATAAAATATACAGGGTGGACCATTTAAGTTGAGACTGTACAATATCTCCAAACTAAGCGTTGTAGATAGAAATGTCTTGAATAAAACTTCCTTGATACTATGTGGGAAAGTAAATGCCATTAATGGGGTTTTGTTGAGGACGTTATGATGATCATTTTAGGGTTAGTTTAATTTTTTTAAAATGGGAACCTACATTTTGTATGTTGTTTTATCATTAGAAAATGATTTATAAACGGCTGTTTATTTTGTGAATAAGGAATAAGGAAACAAAATAAAAAATGTCGGTTCCCAGTTACGAAACGTAACGTGATCCTCAAATGACCATCCATGGATGGTCCAACCATTCATTGCGCTCTTCGTACACAGCCGTTCAAAATTTTCGTTGTTATTTACGTTGGTGTAAGAATAATTGAAACGTGTTTATACAAATGCTGTTTAGTTTTTTATGAGGAATGAGAAAACAACACAAAATGATGGAATGCCACATAAAACATTAAATTAACCCTAAAATGACCATCTCAATGTCCTCCAAATGAAACACGACTATTGGAATTTACTTTTCTGCATAATATCAAGCAACCATTATTCAAGGCATTTCTTTCTACAATACTCAGTTTTGGAGGTACTGTACAATCTCACTTAAAAGGTCCAACCTGTATATCAAATCAAAGGTAAAATTCCAATTTATAAGACTGCATAAAAAGTGAAAATGTTATTTTTTTTGGCGATGTTGACCATTTAGTTTCTCCTTAAGGGAACAGGCATTACAGAAGTTAGCATGGAGACATAGTATAAAATAGGCCGTAGCCCCAGTGACTCACAGCGACAGGTTCCTAAGTAGGTGATAGTACCAGCCTTGTTTTTAAAGCAAGTACCGATAATTTTTTAAAAAAATAACAGAACAGTATTTTCCAAATACTTCACTATCATTCATTATTACACTGTAGGGTTGTCTCATAAGTTCGTTCGCTTTTCGTTATGTTTCAATCACTAAGAACGCCTGGGAACACACCTCACCTGCAGCATAGTTACGACAGCGTAGTTGCCGAACTTTCCGTTTACAAACTTTAAACACAAGGTCGTTCAAAAGATAAATAACTACGGCAGTTAGGTTTTGTAAACATATTTCCCGCAGTATACACCATTATTGTCGACAATATATTGCCAAGTTCCTGGCTACAGTAGCACGGGCTAAAATGAGCTCCAATGCCAACACCCGAGTTGTAATTCGTGGATTGTTGACTATCCTTTCATGAATTCTTTCCACGTTCGTAACCGTTGGTCGTCCAGACCGAGGTTTGACTTTTATGGAGAAATTCCCATGCTCGAAATCGACTAAACCACTTTTGACATGCTCGCTTCGTTACTGCATCTTGCCCGTAGACAGAACAATTTTTCTGCCGGCATTGTGAGGCGGTTTTACCCTTACGATAGTAAACAACTTAAGATGTCGGAAATGTTCCTTTTTGCTTTCCAGAGTTTGTAAACACAAGTTCACGCTGTTCTATCCAACATCAGTCACAAATACACACTGGCATATTCAATAATGAGTCTGGTTGTTGTTCTCTAAGTCGTAGGGGTGGTTAGGCAACTAGGATAACTTGTGTATACAGGGTTTTCAGGCGCTATAGATGGAGCTTGCGAGCAAATCGAACGAACTTATGGGACAACCCAATACTTCTTCACATAGTCACTGCCGTTATTCAGGCACTTGTCATAACGGAAAACCAGTTTTCGTATGCATTCGTCAAAGAATGATGCCGCCTGTGATGAAAGCCAAGTCTGCACTTCTTGTTTCACAACATCATCGTTGTTGAAATTTTCTCCACCAACGAATTTCTTCATATGAGGAAACAGATGAAAATCGCTTGGTGCCAAATCCGTACTGTAAGGAGAATGATCGAACTATTCTGAACCAAATGATGTGAACGGATCAACCTCAAACAACTTGCGATTAATGTTTGCTGGCGTAACGTTTCTTGCATTCAAAAAACGAATCACTGATCTGAGTTCACAATCGACGGGTCATTCGATTGTTTTGAAATTTCGAAATGCTCTTAAAAAAGGAAAACAAAAGGTGACGATCACTAACAGCTGCGTCTGGCTTCCTAATTGATGAAGTGATACGCTCATGTTCAAAATCGCGACTGCAGCGCTGCAGTGACAAAATGTTAAAAATGGTACATACTTTAAAAACACGCCTCGTATTACCGCGACTTGAATTTTCAGTGGCCACGAACATAATCATGTTACTGCTCACTCTAAATGTCATACTGATTTAATCGTTTGTTGAGAGAAATCAGACAACAGAGTAACGTTAATGTGGTGGAATTGTTACAGGGAAAGTTCCGAGTTCTCTCCTTTTGCAGTTGATGAAACAAGTCTGCTCCACGTGTGTATAACGTCATTTACTTTGACACGCACAGTTTACTACTCCCTATCCATTTATAAAGCAATGCCTCTAGGGTACACGCAAGGCAGTATAAGCCAGGGGGATCAAGTTTTCATTTTGGTGTAAACGCTCATTTACGTATATCATAAAATGTCTACAACTTCCAATTATTGCCTTTTAAAATTTGTCTTTAAACAAAACAACGCTTTAAGAAGCAAAAGTTTAAAACACTCTAGTAAAACTTCAACAATAACAAAAAATTGCTTAACCAATAAACTTACTGGAGAGACAGAATCAAACGTTGCTACCATAGCAACGTGTCGGTTGGTTAGAGCAACCGCGCGAAAGCGGAAGAGCCATTGTTGAAATACCAGCTATGGTAATCCATTTTTCAGACTGATTCTACCTTTTCAACCTTGTCCTACACACAGCTTGTGTGAAGCAACAATTAATTACTATAACATTGTTTACTGACCTATTAAACTTAGATTACGTTTCATTTTTCAAACGTAGTACAACCAGCTGCAACACACAAAATGTTTTACAAATCCAGAACTAGCAGATGTGTATTTGGTTAATCGCGAAGCACTAGGAATCCTGAAAACAAGAAAGAAGAAAAGTAAAATAATTATATCGTATATATCTGATGTGCTAAATTCACATGACATTCTCTACCCTCTATCGTTAATTTGTGGGTATACAAGCTATTCCTACTAAAGCTTATTTTTCTATCTACATAGTTTTAATTCAAACAAACCTTTGCAGAAATAGCTACATTACGCATTTCGTTATAGATACAAAGAAAACAGCGATAGTCAAATGTTTAACAACTGGACGCTATATGCTGCCTTAAAATTCCATACTGTTTCCATGACATTGCGAGAAACAACTGAATATTGACAGGACTTGAGAATGACCAAGAAATGAAAAATTCGAATCTTTAATAACGAATATCTCAGGAATGGTTTATGCCACAAAAACGTAGTTGAGATAAATTGCTTGCATGCATAAGGTCAAGCTGCATGCATCGTATTAATTCACATACGATTATAGATGCACGAGTTTCTATACATCGGGGTAGATGAGTATGAATGAACAGTTATGCTGTTTCGTAGCAAAATTTACGCGGGCTGCTAAGCTCAAACAACGCATAAATTTTAACAGTGGTGAATCAAGATTCAGAATAGCACAGTTACAGCAAGTCTGCCCTCTATGATTGCTTAAAGAAACGTGAAATTTATTCAAATCTCGAATTCGAAAAGCACATGTGATGATGTGTGTTTTCTCTCTTTTGGATTTAACATGGATGTTTACGCCTTTAACGTTACATAGCAAAGAGCAATGAAAGAGTGACAGATATATGACACGGTTAAATGAGTATTTCACGAGTGAATTCTCGAAGTTTAAAGGGCTGCCCCAGTTTACCAAACACACCATAATCGTAGGTTGAATATTATTAATGAATATTGTACAACTGTATGCTTCCAATCTTTTTATGCATGAATGCGATGATTTTTTTACATTTACTCGCAGTTGTTCCCATCTGCATGTGCTAAGAGAGGCGTACTTACGGCGCGAATAGCTTAGCCAATAGGGAGAAGACAACACGGATAAATACGTCATGTGTGCGTATGTGTGTGTGCACGCGCGTTTGCAGGAATGTAGAAACAAGTGTGAAAGCATTTTTGGATTATAAACCGATGTAATAATCAAAGTGTTGACACAAATAAAGAAACTTCTTTTTAGATTGCACCAAATAATAATGTATGTCTGCATCGACATCGTTCATATTGAAACATAATTACAGTTAATCGTTAGCAGTATAACGCTTAATATGATGTCTGAAAAGTGATAACCATAAAAACAAATAATTTAATCGTTACTGGTAACCGTACATGTAACCATCAACGCATTGTAACTGCGACAGTTATAACCGTTACTCGAAAATAACTGTTTGTCACGCCCCTAGTGCCAATTACTACGCACGCTGGTTCATTTGAAATACACATCCAAACTCTATATTTATCACAGTCTTTACTCTCGGTGTTCAGTCCTTTCTATAACAATTACAAACCCAATTAAACAAGGTCGGCCTTGTCACATACTACCAGTTGATATATGCCTCAGGGCCAAACTGGAGGAAGCAGTTAACCAAGTGACTTACTTTTTTTGACCTATCTCAATGTCTAATTTATTAGGCTTTCGTTTGCATCATTGGCCTATGTTGAAGGTACAGTTGAGTCCATGGAATCGTGCCGATGTAAAGATAGTGGTTTATGTTGGCAAAGGAATACTAAGCGACCTCTGTCACGCCCAACCCCCAACGCTTACTTGGCTATATTACTCACTTAATGTTTATCTTACTCTCCCCCTTTTTCCTTCGCCCATGAGCTTGAAACCAACTTGTGTTCATAGGTTAACGTTTGTGTGTCAAAATTTTGACATCAAACCAATACGAGACGGACTCATCCAGGGACTGGTGTGGACACTCGTTACAAAATTGAGTTTTATTTATGGACGCTATTTAGCTGTGGTCCTTAGTGTCCCATTCTATATTGGACGTGAAAGACCAGTAATTTTGTTCAGAGGCACTTTATCAGGATGAAAGTTCCTTTACCTGTCGTAAATCTACGACACGGGACCACCGGCTTTACTTCCCTTCGAAGGAAGCCATGCTAAGAAGCTTTACGCCCGAAAAAATCCATCACCCTCCGCCGGATTTGAAGCTGCGACCTCGGGAAATAGAGGCTAGCATGGTAACCACTACACAACGGAGAACGACAAGGACACTCGTTACGAAGCAGCTCTTCCAGCACTCATGTAAAATGTTTCCGTACTCGTCCCCTTTCGCCGCTCGCCTAGGATTGATATTTGTTCATAGGCTAATGCGTGTGTGTCTGATTTAAATGCAAACCACTAAGAAATTCGCTCATCCAGGGAGAACATAGATGATAAGGAGATTGAAGTCGTTTATGGGTGCGACAAATTTTGAAGCCGTACCCTTTGCTTCAAACTTTAATGCTGTTTTCCCGAAGTCACATTCATTTAGATAAGGTTTAATGTCACCTACTAGTTCGCCAGCTGCTTCAGTGGTATAGCTATGATTTATTTGTCTTAGGGTGAGTGTAGTGTGAAAGGATAACGCCAGCTTAGTTAGCTGTTAATGTTGGCTCCCTATTTTGTTTCAAGAGAGTCGCCGACTGTTGAATTAAAGACTCAAATAATTTTTGGAATAACAATTATGAGAAGGGTCAGTTACCGTAAGTCTCAGAAATTGTACTCGGAAAGATCCCTCACAACAGACTTTAGGATCAGAAGGCCAACACCCAACCAACAGCCACCCAGACCGACACTCATATTGCAGCAGTTATATTTAATCACCAACAAGAACATCCTGTACGTAGTTTATTAAAGCACAGTTGTGTGACATTTCGGAACACTGTGGTTGCGTTACGCAATGAAAACCAGGGGAAAGCATTTCATAGCACTTTATGCAACTAACGTAACAACAGAGATATCGTGTATCACTCCTTGGTATCAAATAATACTACCGGCTCTCAACACATTTTCACTTTTTAACGCTTTATCTGATCTATACTTTCGTTTGTCGCACTAATAAAACAATAAAACGAACGTCCTGCTGGCTCTAAACTTTCCAAGATACGATTCTTTAAGTCAAAGTTTGTTGTTGAACCTGGTAAACATCATTAGACTGTTTATAAATACTGACTTAATAGTACTACTAATAATAATTAATCTGATGTATTATATTCACCTGAGTTTCTCTACACTCTACCGTTTATTAGTACTTAATTTTAACCGAGATAAACTTTTACAGAAATAAGCTACATTACACATTTGGTTATACCAGAACTTTTCCCAAGTGATTTTCACATGTTCCCCTGGCTCAAAGGTTATCATGGAGATAAGCACTTTAACACCGTGACGAAGATCAATCAGAAGTGAACAGCTGGTTACGAGCACAGGAACCAACTTCTGGTTCATTTCTGATTCATCTTCGTCACAGTGTTAAAGTGCTTACCTCCATGATGACCTTTGAGTCAGGGGAACATGTAAAAATCACTTAGGAATAGATCGAGGGAATATGGAGGATGCGAGAAAGCTTCCCAGTTGAATCTTCTGAGCTCCGCCTGGGTCAAGAATCAACTTGGAAGTTTTCTCGCATCCTCCGCATTCACCGGAGCTTGCCCCAAGTGATTTTCACATGTTCCTCCAACTCAAAGGTAAGCACTTTTAACGCCGATGATGAAGTCAAATCAGTGAACAGCTGGTTGCGAGCACAGGACCCGACCTAGTACAACACTGGCTTGGAAAAACTTGTGTCACGTCCCCAAAAATGCTTGGAAAAACATGTTGGCTAAGTAGAAAAGTAACAGAAAGATTGTACAATATAAATAAAATTAATTCAACATGATCAATTGTGTGCAATGTTTTTTTATAAAATAGGGAAACTTACTTATTGGACGCCCCTCGTATATCTTAAATTTTCTGGGAATAGCCTCTGAAGAGCTCTTCATTCTGAATGACTTATAGATGGTAAACTGTAAGAGATAGACAAAATCTTGGAAAAAAAGTAGATCTTCTTAAAGGACACAATTTATGTTAATTTTTGCTATCTTTACCACGTACATAGTAAGTAGAGAATTCATTTCACCCAAAATTTGATACCGAGATTTCACCGGAAATACAAGCTTAGAGGCTACTGGTATTCAAATAAGGCACTTCTGGAAACATGGCCGTGTGTGTGTGCGTGTGTGTGTCTATGAACAGCTCAAGGTAAAAACCAAAATTCGAGGGACAGGAAGTTGGAGGGATGAAACAAACCAACCTACCATGCACCACTTGACCCGTGAAAACCCAGGACGTTTCCGCCTGAGTCATCCCGCTCGGCATACGTTTAAGATACTTAAATGACAAAATTTATATCCTGAATTTTTTTTAGAAAAGCCTGTGAAGCTCTTTTTATTCTGAAGGAATTTTGTGTAGCTCGTAAATAACCCATACGAGATAGACAAAAACATACTGGATAAAAATGTAGAACTCTTTAAAACATACAATTTGTTTCAAATAACTTTTTATATCATCAGACATTTCCAAAATAATTGTAATGATTTGATTTTTTCAATATTTTTTTAAAATGCTGTCACTATTCAGTTGTTTTTCGCGATGTCATGGAAAGAGTATGGAATTTCTAGACAAGCATCTGACTATCGATTCAGCTTCCTCTCTACTACCTGTACCTTCAGCGAAATGCGTAATGAAATCACTTCCGCAAAAACTTATCTCGATTATAATGAAGTAAATGATAAAGGGTAGAGAGTCATGTGAATGTAACACATAAGATTTTCCTTTAGTGAAAATCTCAGTTTCAAAATACCAGCCCAGTACATTCAAGTATATTCGTAACAGCAACATACTCTTGATCCATGGTTACATTACTTGCTGACTCGGGTTCTTTCGCATTAATTCGTGATTCTTCGTTCCGATATGGAAATACGGTACTCACATCCCTCAAACCGTGCGCGGAAATTCGTAGTATACCTACCCTTAACAGTAAATCCATATACTTGGTATAGTAATACTCACTCGCGCTAAACGATTTCACTCAATAATAATAATAATAATAATAATAATAATAATTGTCGTAATTACCATTGCGCATCAGTTTCCATGACGCTAATGATTATATGTTCCAAACTAGCACCGTGGACAATTGCCTTCTATGCGTATTGCAAGAGCTTGATTTAAAGGTTGGAACATTTATAAACCGCGCTGTTCTCTTCGGAAGCAGGTATCATCTCTGTATTTCACATCATAAACATACCTGTAACCGTTTAACGCAACATACTTGTCTACGATCAGAGCGTTACTTTAGGAACCGGTTATAAAAATTCTCGATGGATCGCGTTAGTGCAAAGTTGATTTTGAAACTGGACCTGTGGTTACTACTTTCCCTACCGCACAGAGGTAATGAAAAAGGTAAAGTTAATATTACGGAGGGACTCCAAAATTGGGGTAGCATCGCAAGTGGGCCGTAAGAGCGCTTTCTTGCTTCTAACGTGATCCTTCGGAGGGAGGAATGAGGGGAGAGACCCAAGCAGCGACCAGATTCGGATGACGACGGGCGCAGGAATGGACGGGGTCCCTAACGTTTCCAGATAGAACGCATCCGACGTCGCCCGACTTCCATCCACGAGCTCCTAACCCCCAATATTCTCCCCTGGTGGGGCCCAGTTAGGAGGAGGGACCCGACTGGGCAATCCCGAACGACGTCAGAGGGGGGAAATCTCTACACAGCGCACATTCACCGCCCAGTCACAGCTTGCCAACACCGTCACCAGGTACTATAACCCTGAAACAGATGGCAAAGAAGGTTATGGGTACTGGAACTGAGAGACAGGAGAGTCGTGGTAGAAGAGGAAACAACCCAGTATTCGCCTGCCGACCCAGGGAAACCACGAAAACTCATGGGTCAGAGTGGACGGTCGCCGAGGATCGAACTGGGGTGCTCCTCCCGCCACCTCGTTGAGTTTCAGATAATGCAGGTATTTCAACTGAAAGTTCGATATCGAGATTTCAGCTGAAATGCATTTTTTGAGGTCTCCAGTATAAAAGAAAAAGCATTTTTATGAAGAGATCCATGTACGCTCGCGCGGTGTGTATGTAGTATAACTCAAAAATAAAACGTTGAATAAATACAAAAGTTGGTATTTAAGAGGTGACACGAACATTTTCAATAAAATACCCCGTTCCAAACCAATTTTACATGTAAAACTTTGCTCTATACATGATTAATATAACATCACGGAATGGGTCAGATGATAAAGCCTTTGGCCCGTATTCGGAAGGTCCGGGTTCGATCAACGGCGACCGCTCACTCTGACCCTTCTTTTTGGGGGGGTTCCCCTGAGCCTCATTGTAAGGTGAATGCTGAAGCGGTTTCTTTCACCCCCCTCAAATTTCTTGTCCCTCCATTTCATTCCATTAATCATTTCATTCATCCTTCGCGCCGTTTGGTCTATTTCGTGGGTTGGAAATGTCGGCGATGGAGTTTCGGTGCAGCGTGGCAAGAAAAAAGGATGCTCTCTGCGTCTTACACCGTCCCTCGGCCCCCGAGTTGGCGTTAGATCCTTTGTGGGGCTACCCAGTCTGCCTCTCCGACTGCCTGAGCCTCTATATCTGGGAACTGTAGGGACCCTGTCACTGCTGTGCCATCACTCCTGGTTCCGCCGGTGTCTTCCTTCACTTTATCCTTCCCTCCCGGGGGTTCCCCCTCGTGTGGCATCGGTACAATATTCTCATTCCTGTATTGGTGCCCAATCCCGTCCATTTCTCAATCCAGTCCAACATAACGTATGTTTAATAAATATGAATGACAAATGAAACTTGAAATGAATGAAATGAAAGTTGTATCCAGAATTTTCCACGAATAGCCAATGAAATCCTCTTTGTTTCTGATTGAAAGTTTGTATAATTATGGACTGGTAAACCATAAGGATAGACCAAAGCTGGCATACGAAATTAATACAACAAAACCTATAAATAATAATGAGATTCAATCCAATAATAATGTTATAACGTTTTTGGTTGGGGATATCCGCCTGAGGGATTGCAGGCTGGAATTTATTTATCATTTTATACTTTACTTGCTTCAATACCATTATTATTAGGAATAATATATTTTATAAGGAATATGTTGATATTAACTCTCAATTTATATCAAATAATGCTTGTGTTCTAGGTAGATCAATAAGTAGGAATACATATGTAAATATAATGTTATATGCAGACGATATAGCAATAATGTAGATAATTTACAATGCTCAGTATATAAGCCCAGTCAAACTAGAACAGAGATTAGTTGAAAATATCTACAAGCAAAACGAGAGTTACGGCCCAAGTTTGATTAGCTGGCGTGTAATATAAGCTATAATAGAGACAGGGTTATTGAAAATAAATTGAATAAATGTCAATTAATTTTTGGAGCAATAAATCGAACTCTTCAAATAAAACCCGAAAAGATACAACATTAAAATTATATGAAGTACTGGCTGTACCAGTGTTAATGTTTGAATTGAAACTTGGATAACAAATGGAAGAGATAAAAGTAAGAAATGGAACTTCTCCGTAGAGTTAAAGGATGTACAAGAATGGATGTGATACGAAGTGAAACTATACTAGAGAATGAGGCAGTATTTTTAACACTTAAAGATTTTAATCAAATTATATAAATTTGAATAACAGCCCGCCTTAAACCAATATGTGTATGTAACAATATCTAAAAAGTGTATATTGCAGTAATTGTATATGTTTATATTATTGTATTCATGTGTAATAATGTTATGTGAATGTATTACATAATTTAATAATGTAGGAGCTGTGAGAAATAGGTTTAAAGTTGCTAACAATGAGGTAACCTTGAGGCAATAGTGAGTAAGGAAGTTTAAATGCTAGTAGTCATTATTAGAACAGCAATAATGTAAATTTTGAGACAGTTTAAAAATAGCCAATCAACAACCAGAAAAACTTTAGTTAAATAAAGGTATTCTATTGGACTAGGATTAGCCAATCAGAGACATGAAATACAGAAATTTACAAATTTAGGCGGTGGAATTCAGTTCAGTTGCTTCTAGACAGTGCTCATAACCAGACGCGAGATGTGTCCTCAAGAAGTTTAATACGTATTCGTGTGAGACAAAAATAGTTTACGTGTTAAAAAATGCAAGTATTAAATAAAAGAATTTCACAGCTCTCTATATCAGTGAAGTGCTATTTAATTTGTGTCAAGGATTAATAAAAAGGAGTGAATTAAAACTTAAAATCTATGTAAGCCTACATTCTTCAGTAGCACCACCACCTTACCAAGAGAAACATGTCTCTAACAATAATACTGATGCAGTCGAGGCAAACATAAATATATAATATCTAAAGAAACACTCGGCGGCGGCGGCGCCGTGCCGAGTGGTTAGACCGCTCGCCTCCCACCGAGGCGGCCCGGGTTCAATCCCAGGGACCTGCATGTGGGATTTGTGGTGGACGAAGCGGCGTCTGGGCGGGTTTTCTCCGGGTTCTCCGGTTTCCCCCGCCATTCATTCCACCGACTGCTCCATCATCACCTTTCCTTTCATCCATTTCACCCACATTTCGTTTCATCTACTTCCTTCATTCCATACCAGGCATCGAGCTGATCACCCATCCTGGGTGTTCTGTCTGATCCATGAGTGTCTGCTCCTCAACGAGCCTCTGACCCCAGGCACCCGCCTGTAAGTTCTGGGGGGCGTAAGTCCTACATAAGAGGAGGGTAAACAGATAATGAATGAATGAATAAAGAAACAGTCAAATTACGAAGTTAATATTTTTTTTTAAACTTGGGGCAAAGGTCACCTGAAATTACATTTGGGGTGAAGGCTACCGGAAACTGTTTACTGTTCTTCAAACTGGCTTTCAATACGTTGCAGCAACTACATACTTCAAATTGACGTCCTTATGGATATGTTTACAAAAATGCTTTTTTTGGATTCAGTGAGTCTCAAAACATATATTTCCGGTGAAATCTCGATATCGAATTTTTGGGTGGAATACAATACTTCCTCTACTTACTATACGTAGTAGAGAAAGTAAAAAAACTTGTTTTTATTCTCTACAGCAGTAAATGAAATTGTATCATCTTTTGTCTTGGGACTTGATGCAATTTTGGCCAAGAACGGAGAAAATCATTTACACAGCGACCAACATCGTAGCAATAGGCTCCCCTGGTATCCTTCCAGTTCGTAAGTAGCACTCAACCATGCAAATTATGTGATCGGTGATCATTTCATCTCACGTGCAAAGACCACACAGAATGTCCTAGTGAAAAGCAGCTCTGCACCACCGCAGTGCAACCTGTTTACGAAGTCGGAAACGCATGCAGTGCGAGATTCAATTCCGCACCACCGCTTTGAGACAAGGGTCTCAATAATAATGATGTCATTCATTTAAATCGACTGGCGGTAAAGGCCGAATAAATATGAAAACCCTTTATAACTTAAATGAAAAAATCTGATGTGATACATTCTCATGACTTTTCTCTCGTTTATTGGTGGATATACAATCTATTCTTACTAAAGCTTATTTTTCTATCTATTACATTTTAATCTAAATAAAATATTGCAGAAATGGCTACGTCACAAATTTTGTTATAGATACAAGCAAACTGCGACAGTCAAACTGGACGCTGTATAATGGCCTTAAAATTCCATACCGTTTCCATGACATCGCGAGAAACAACTGAATGTTGAAAGGACTTAAAGAGAATGACCAAGGAATAAACAATTCGAACCTTTAATAACGCATATCTCACAAATGTCTTATGCCACAAAAAACTTATTTGAAATAAATCGTGTGTTTTAAGGCACTGCACTTGTAAAAAATCTAAAACTGCACAATTTTCATTTGAGCTACCTGACATTTTTGTCAAAGTATGGTGATATAATGTAAAGAACACATGCAACATTTCAATTAGGTTTGTGCATTTCAGAGACTTCGGGATTTAATAAACTTAATTGTGTTAATTAATAGCGACTCACGTGTCGAACAATTTGTTACATATATCTTATTCAGAATTTTATTTTTCAATTAACAGATCATTATAAATGACTCCATATTGGAGCTTAAAAAATCAATGAAGCTATACCAGGAAAAAAGATAGCATTTATGCATTTTTTCGATTTTATAAATATCAAGCTCCGATAATATTTAATAAAAATGACGTAATTTTACATTTTGTTTAATTCTTACGGTTTGCCAGTTATGCAAAATTCATTCAGAAGGAAGAGGACTTTGGTGTCATTCCCGGAGAATTTAAGATATGCATTTCATTTGTCATAATAACATCTTAAACGTTTGATATTTTAATCAAAATCGTTTCAGCCATTCTTGAGAAAATAAAAATTTTCGAAAAATGTTCCATGTAAATGGTAGTCCGGGGGTGGGTGGATTTTCTTGAAAATCGCATTTTTGAAAGATTACTGGACCTAAATACCAAGTTTGGTGTTTATCCAACTTTTCGTTTGTGATTTATGTAGTTCACAGACACAGGATAGATACACAGAAAGACAGACAGAAACACACACACACACACACACACACTCGCGGACCTATTTCTAAAAATGTTTTATTTGTGGGCTTCAAAACATGTATGTCCGGTGACATGTATTTCGGTATCGAATTTTTGGCTGGAATGCAATATCTTCTCCACCTACTATGTACGTGGTAGAGAAAATAAAAATATTACTATCGCTTGGTTTACTGTATTCTTGTTATACCTATAACGATATGTGTAATTATCTCGATGAACAACAATAAGCGTTTGCAAGGATAGTTTGTAGAAGAGTGAGTAGAGAAGGTTATGTGAATGCAACACATCACAATTTTTACTTTTTCTACTACGTATAGTAGGTAGGGGAAGTATTGTATTCCACCCAAAAATTCGATACCGAGATTTCACCGGAAATACATGTTTTGTAACCCTCTGAATCCAAAAAAAGAATTTTTGGAAACATGTCCGTGTGTGTGTCTTTCTGTCTGTCTGTGTCTGTGAACAGCATAACTCAGAAACGAACAGTCGGATAAACACAAAATTTGGTATTAAGTTTAGTATCTTCCAGAGATGCGACACGAAGTTTTCAAGAAAATCCCCCACCCCAGATTACCCTTTACATGGAACATTTTTCGAAAATTTTAATTTTCTCAAAAATAGCTTTAACGATTTTGATTAAAATATCATATGTTTAAGATATTTTTGTGACAAATAAAATCTATATATTGAATTTTCTGGGAATGTCTCCAAAAGTATTCTTCATTGTGAACGACTTTTGCATAACTTGTAAACCATAAGAGATAGACAAATTTTACTACACAAAAATGTAGATCGCCTTAAAATACACAATTTATGTCATATACATTTTTTTTGTTGAGTGAGGCATTATCAAGATATTGCTTGTTATTCCCTTAAATTTTTCAATACTTTTCTCAAATGGGAATTCGTTATTCATTTTTTTGTCTTGGATATGTAAAGAGTATTAATCTGTGGTAAAGAGAATGGTGCTGCACCTAGCAACCAGCTATTAAGAGATACGTATGTGCTTAAAGGCTACTGTATTTCTATATTGCCCTTGCAAATACAAAACAAGGGGAACATAGTACGCCTTAAGCGACAGTCAAATATTTTTAGAACTGGTCGCTATGTGTAAAATTTAATTCTCTTTGCATGTCAAAAGATCGTTTCTGCAAATGTTTATCTCGATTAATATGGAATAAATGGAGAATAAGATTTTGTAAAAATAGTTTGTACAAGAGTAGAGAAAGTCATGTGAGTCTAACACCTCAGATTTTTTAAATTTCTAACTACTATCACGGGTCTCCCCTCTGTTGGAGTGATAACTCAAAGCAATACGTAGCTTGTTCTAGAAAAAGAACTATTTTGATTACAATACCGTGTATTAAATATATTTACATGACAAACAAAACTTTGTGGGAATAGCGTGTAAAGTCCTCTTCATCCGAAAGGAACTCTGTATAATTCTATATAACTGTTAACCGTTAAAGGATAAACGAGAGCGTACTGCACAAGAAATGTAGATCTCTTAAAAATACGCAATTTATCTCTAATAACTTTTTGTGTGGCAGCATCCACTTCCGATATATCCGTTACTAATGATTTAATTGTTCAATACTTAACCATTCTTTTAAAGTCCTGTCTATTTTCAGTTATTACTCGCGATGTCATGGAAAGGGTATCGAATTTTACGCCAGCATATAGATCCACTTCTAAAACATAATAATAATAATTATAATAATAATAATAATAATAATAATAATAATAATAATAATAATAATAATAATAATAATAATTTGTATACCCACTAATAAACGATAGAGAGTAGAGAAACACATCTGTATGTAACACATTCTTTTATTTATTCAGGGAGCCTCAAAGCGAGTATTTCCGGTGAAATGTCTGTATCGAATTGGAATGGAAAGCTTCATCTAGTTACTATTAGAAAACGTAAAAACAACCCTGTCTATAGGAGGGCGTACAGAGCAATAATTCAGCCAGCTTGGCAACAAGCCAGTTCTGAGGGTGCAAGAAGCAAGAAATTGTCCACTGTGGAGCTGCCCAAGGTGGGATACAGTGGGAGTGGCGGGGGAAATGTTATAAACCTGTGGCAGGCTTGTCGTTTCTCAGTTTGTGTGTGTGTAAAACAAGTGCCTATACTCTCTCCTCAATACAGGTAAGCGCGCCTACCTTGTAATTACTGAAACTGCTGACAAACGAATGTCGCGCGTGCCTTTGTGGTTCTACATATTACTCTAGATGTGCGTTTATTGCGACAACTTGATTCAAAAGTGTAATATAATCTCTTTGTATACAATTCTTATAGTGAGAGCAACCTTTTAGAACACGGGATCTCAACCTATTGCACGCGTACGTGAGCTACTGGCTTATTTTAGCACATAAGATAAAATTAACAATTGTTTTAATTACTTGACATATCTACTATAACTAAACGGAAACAATAGATTTTGAGTTTTGTATGGTGATACTGTACAAAAACAATTTGAAATTTGCAGCGCAACTCAAATATACTTGATAGACAAAATTGGTAAACGGTCCACCTCTGTGGTGTAGCGGTAGTGTATCTGCCTCACATTCAAGAGGTCCCTAGTTCGAATTTCGTTTAGGGTGGGTTACTTGGATAAGGTTTTTTCCGGGTTTTTTCCTTATCCTGAGAAGATAATGTCGGGTAACTCTAAGCTCTATGGATCCTGGCTCATTTGAGTACATTTCATGTATTTACCGTCCGATATGTCTTATGCGGTTAAAGAACATAGCCTTCAATCCAAAAAATAAATAAATAAAAAAAGGAAGTATTTTTTTTACTTGCAAGACGCGTTAATGGTTAAGAAAGTATTGGAGTTGCATTTCCCAACTGATTCACATTTTTCCATGTCCACCAAGGTGCACTCAGTTAACATATACTAATCACCATATTTTAACAACATTAATTTTGCAGAAGACCAGGGTTTGATTCCCACCTGGATATGGGCAATTTTATTTAGGCAGGATTATTTCCCATCTTCCCTAGAGTCTGGAAGTGAAAGTGTAAATGTGTGTTTGGGAAATTATTGACGTTAAAGATGGCATATAAATGAGAGAGAGAGAGAGAAAGAAAAAAGAGGCATTTCATAAACAAATATTGAACAGGGATGTATTTAGCAGTTTTTCTCCAATAAATATATAATTCTAAAATACTACATATAAGAAATAACTAAATATATCATTAGTGTTGTTGTAAATGCAGGAAAATGCCTGTTTTGACTCTTGTATCACAAAATCAGCATTTTCTTCGTAACTTTGCTTACTGGTACGTAATGGTACGTGACTGCCAAAGGTTGAGAGCCCCTGGTTTAGGACATTCTGTAAACAGACTGGTGTTACAGTTTCTGTCGTGTAGGTTCACGAAATCTTTCGCTGTGGTGGTTTTCAAGAAATGCAATTTTCGTGTTGGTGTCAATCCACAACCTAGGAAGGGGCTATAGCTCCTACTTTAATAGAAAAACATTAAGAAATTCTCATACTTCGGATTAGAGTGTGGCTTTGCTTTGGTAAATTTAAAACCAACTTTTGTTTGTTATTTATTTACTTACCTAATGTAGTTAAGGTTTAAAATTGAGCTAAATCCTTCAAAAAGTCGTTTCTTTGTTTATAGCTTTATTATTAAGAATGAACCATTTACTTATATTTTACACGAGGTTTTAAATGTGCCTACGCACAAGGTCATATCTCTTCAGGATTTTTAAGTTGTTTTTCTCATTTTCTGTTTTTTTTCTACAGTTTTACGCAATCAAAAATTTCACACAATACAATTGTTGTTCAATTTCCTTCAAATTTTGCAGAGAAACACCGAAAAGCATATATAAAATATTGGAAGTGATTTTTTATCGGCTTATCATTGGAGGAATATGAATCAGAATATCTAATTACACATAAAGGTTAGTTCGAAATTCTGTTTCGCATTCATTTATAACTATTTTCAAAAGCTAAAAAACAAATTATGTTCCCACATTTACCTTAGACATTTGTTAGCGTCAAAATAAGTATTTATATTAGTAAAATTTAAATTTTTCCATCGTAAGGATCATTTTTGTTTCCCATTAAAATAATTAATTGGGAAATTAACCTGAAAACTACTAGAGTTATTGAAATGAAAATTTGTACACGTGCTAACGGTTTGATGCGTTTCTTGCTGCATAAGTTTGAAACACAATGGCCATAAATGTATAATTTAGAAATTTACCTATGAACACCTTTAATCCAGATGAGCATCCTTCGTTCATAGTCGAATGAATGTTTCATAGCGGTGGTCAAAGGATGCTCCACTAATCCGAAAAGAATGGGGGGAAAATCAGATAGGTTGAGCATCAAATATGGTTTACATTTACTACTAAATAACTTCTCAAACAACGATGATCAATAGCTTACAGTAAAATTGAATAGTAAAACTACTTAAATAGTATGTTTAAGATGCATACTTATTTAATTAACAATTTAATAAATGTTATCAAAGCTTAATTAATGTTTGCATTCAATGGATAATCCGTTGATTACTTATATAATGTTCGAAGATTTAAAATGAAAATACCTTATTACTGACTACATTTTACTTCTTGTTAAAGTACGTTTCAAAATGTGTTTGTCCCTCTCTAAAGAAATTCTGGAATCGCCTCTGTCAATCCATAATCAGTTAAATGAAAAATGGATGTGTTCCACAGTCATGAGCTTCTGTATCCATTCCTAAACAAACTATTGTTACAAGAGGGGAAGAAAGTAAATTCTTTCTCACATTAAAGAAGCAATATTTAAGTTATCAGTTTCAATTAATGACATTGTATATTTAACCTTCTGTTTGTTCTACTTTTCTTCTGTTATTTCATTGTTACATTAAAAACTAGAGCAATAATAACATACTAACACAATATAAAACCTTTATGCGTCAAAAATTAACTTTAACGTACAGTTTTACCTTTTTATTTATTCAGTGACCCTTGAAGAATTTGAATACTTCTTTCTTCACTAATATATGCATATACAGTTTATTTTAAGCGACATCTTTTAGAGACTCTTGAATGACAAAATTAACTTTTTACACAAAAAATTACATAGAACATTTGATTAGATTCAAGATAAAAATCCACTGCTGCCTCATCCTACCTCCCACGCCAAAAGGGCACATCTCAACATTTCGTTATTTCAAGCATGCTTACCAGAAAACTTATAGAGATATGCCCTATTTAATAAAGTCAGTCGAAATTAAAACTACTGAAATGGAACTAGAAATTACATTTGTTTCTACAATTGTCTGCATTGTTAGTTCTTCTATCTAGTTCATGTTAATCCAGTTATAAATTTACATAACACTTTTATTACATATTTCGTTGTAGGTATATGGAGATTAGCAGCATACAGCAGGCTCAAGCGATAGTCAAATCTTTTAACAACGTGTCGCTCTGTGATGATTGTGATTTTCCTCAAAAGGAATTCGTTATTCGTTTTTACTTTCTCTACCACGTACATAGTAGCTAGAGAGATATGGCATTACACCCAAAAAATCGATACCTAGATTTCATGCTTTGAAAAGTATAACTCGAAAACGAAAAGTCGGATTAATACCAAACTTGATATTTAGGTTCAGTACCCTCCAAAGATGTGACACGAAGGTTTTCAAGAAAATCCCCTGACCCAAACTACCCTTTACTCACGCGCACGGACCTTTTTCTAAAAGTATTTATATTTTGGGTACCTCAAAACGTGTATTTCCACTGTAAATACATTACTTTCTATACTTACTATATGTAAGCAGTAGAGAGGGTAATAACCTCAATATAATAAACCATGCAGTCTTGACAAAGATATGTTTCGTGCCTCGACACATTTCCTTGTAATTCCACAAGACCGGTTTAATCTTTAATTTAGTAGAACTTAAGTAATTAACATGGTATTTAAATTTCCACATATCACGGCTGAAGAAATTATGTCAAACTGTTTCACTGCTTGGAATTCTCATTATTGTGTTGACAGGGAACAATGGCATCGTTGTGTAACCTGACGCATGCGTAAATGAGGCATTTTGTATATAACAGTGGAACGTCACTTTCAGACCTGATCATGAGTGACATACGTCAATTCATCATCTAGCAGCTTTCAACTTTCAAGCAATCATTTCTCAAGGGGTTTTAGTTTCGTGTTGAATGAATTGATAACTGAATGAAATGTTTATGCGAGGGCTGTCCCAGAAGCACCCGACCTAACAAAGAAAATACAAAATTTTTGGGGAAAAACATATTTATTTCTCTACATAGTCTCGATACACTTTTCCCAGCGATGTTCAATAGCTTCGATACCCTGTTTATAGTGAGAACCATCGAGTTCTGCAAAATAGCCAACAACTGCAAACTCCACCTCTTCATTGTTGGCAAATCTTTAACCACCAAGCCATTTCTTCAACTTTGGAAACAGAAAATAATCATAGGGGGCTATGTCTGGCGAATAGGGTGCATGACGAAGCAATTCGAATTTTAACTCATTGATTTTGGCCATGGCGATAATGGATGTGTGAACTGGTGCATTGTCTTGATGAAACAGAACTTCCTTTTTCGCTAAATTCGGTCGCTTTTGCTTGATTTCATCATTCAAGCGCTGCAATAAGTTTGCATAATACTCGCATCGATTGCTTTTCCTTTTTGAAGATAATCAATGAAAACTATCCCACGCGCATCCAAAAGAACTGACGCCATGGCCTTGCCTGCAGATGGAACTGTCTTCGCCTTCTTTGGAACCGATTCTTCCCTTTCAATCCACTGTTTTGACTGTTCGTTCGTCTCAGGTGTGAAGTGATGGACCCATGTTTCATCCATGGTTATGAATCGACGAAAAAACTCCGCTTTATAACAGCGAAACATCGCCGAACACTGGACTGAAACATCCTCACGACGCTGATTTTGTTCCATTATGACTAAACGCGGCACCCATCTTGCGCCCAGCTTTCTCGTGTTTAAATTTCAGTTAGTACGCGATGTACAGCACTTTTTGAAATGCCTACGATGTCTGTTAGCTCGTGCACTTCCAGTCGACGGTTATCCAATACTATTTTGTGGATTTTCATCACAATTTCTGCGAGGTGACCTCAATTGGTCGACCACTGTTATCTTCGTCTTCATTTTGTACGGCTTTGCTTAAACTCTGCCACCCAATATTTTACTGTTGTAAACGAAGGAGCAGACTCCCCCAGAGTAGAATCTAGCTCAGCTTTAATATTAGTTGGACTAAGACCTTTTAAACGAGAGTATTGTATCACGTAACGATGGCCAGTTTTATCCATGTTTACAAATTCACTGAGAGAGTTCACTATTGATGACTGCCAAACAATTACTAAACAACGTAGCATCTTCAAACTTCAGCTTTATAAGGGTAGTACTTTCCACCATAGTCATTTGTTTGAAACAACAACCCTATCTATACGTCGGGTCTGGTATTTCTGGGACTGCCCTCGTATCAACTTAAAGAAACGTTCCACAGAACCTGGTGTCATAATTATTATTAACAGGGATGATGAGGAAAAATTACTGTTATAATATAACATTGGCATAGGCAAGAACAGGAAGCCTTCTTTTACAGAACTGTTACCTATGACCAATAAGGAAGAAATACCATTTAAATATATGAAATTACTTATTTTTGTTTTCTGTACTATATATAGTAAGTAGGGAAAGCATTGCATTCCACCCAAAAATTCGATGTTGAGATTCCACCAGAAACACAAGTTTTAAGCTGCCCTAAATTCAAATAAAGCATTTTTGGGAACATGTACGTGTGAATGTCTGTCTGTGAACAGCATAACTCAAAAACCAAGAGTCAATGAATAGAAAACTTGGCATTTGAGTTTAGTATCCTCCAAGCATGCCACACGAAGATTTTCAAGAAAATCCCCCCACCCCAGACTACACTTTACATGGAACATTTTTGGAAAATTTTGATTCTCTCAAAATGACTCCAACGATTCAGATTAAAGTATCATATGATTAAGATATTTTCATAGCAAATGAAATGCATATCTTAAATTTTCTGGGAATGTCCCCAAAAGTCCTCTTCATTCTGAATGACTTTCGCATAACTGGTAAACTGTAAGAGATGCATGAAATTTGATTACACAAAAAATGTATATCTCATTAAAACACACAATTTATGTCACAGATTTTTTTTGTCGAGTGAACCAGTTCCGAGATATTCCTTATTATTTGTTTGAATTTTCTAATACTTATACTTTTTCTCGAATGGGAATTCGTTATTCGTTTTTTTATGTCCTGGACATACAAAGAGAATGGAAGGCTGCACATAGCAACCAGCTCTTAAAACATTTGACTATCGCTTAAAGCCTACCATATACCTCTTTCACCTACAAGAAAATTAGCAATGAGATGGAGAATAAGCGTTTGTGCAGATAATTTGTACAAGACTTTTTTGCTCGACCACACTGTAAACGAAGATTACATGTGACGTAATGAATTATGTCATGTCATCCATAATACTTCATTGACCCATTGTGATCTTATTTGGCGGCGCGCGCAGCAGCCCAATGGGATCCATTTCCCAGATAAACAATGAAATACGTGTATTTAAAATAAAATAAATTCTTTTCTTTATAATTTTAATATTCTAATAAATTTAGTTCATTTTCTTTGCTTCAATGTGTGTTGCTATCGTGTTAAATATTAATAATACGATGTGGACTCAATAGTGTTGCCATCTGTTGCAGTACTCGCAAACACGCTCATGGTGTTGCCATCATATCAGCATTTAATTACACACAATTAACAAGAAAATATATTTATGTAAAAACTAAAAATTCTGAAATTATATCGTGGTCGACCAAAAACAGTTATATGCAACTTGACTAGGATGGTAATTAAAACGTCTGTAAGAAAATTAAAAAATCTGATGTGTTACACTCACATGACTTTCTCTACTCTTGTACAATCTAATTTTACAAACGCCTATTCTCCATATGCTTCATGTTAATCGAGATATCGAAATGTCAATCTTATTGGTAATTTTCTTGTAGATGCAAGGGGAATATGGTAGCTTTTAAGCGATAGTCAAATATTTTAACGCTGGTTGCTATGTGGCGCATTCCATTCTCTTTGCATGTCCAGGACATAAAAAAATGAATAACGAATTTGAGAAAAAGTATAAGTATTGCAAAATTTAAGGAAATAACAAGCAATATCTCGAAAACGGTTCACTCAACAAAAGAAATGTATATGACATAAGTTGTGTATTTTAACGCGATCTATATTTTTTGTGTAGTAAAATTTTGTCTATCTCTTATAGTTTACCAGTTATGCAAAAGTCGTTCAGAATGAAGAATACTTTTGGAGACATTCCCAGAAAATTCGAGATATACATTTCATTTCTCATGATATTATCTTAAACATATGATATTTTCATCAAAATCGTTAGAGCCATTTTTGAGAAAATTAAAATTTTCGAAAAATGTTCCATGTAAAGGGTAGTCTGGGGTGGGGGGATTTTCTTGAAAACCTTCGTGTCGCATCTCTGGAAGATACTGAACCTAAATACCAAGTTTGGTGTTTATCCGACTGTTCGTTTTTGAGTTATGCTGTTCACACACACACAGACACACAGACACACACACACACAGACACACACACACACAGACACACACACGGACATGTTTCCAAAAATGCTTTTTTTGGATTCAGGAGGTCTCAAAACATGTATTTCCGGTGAAATCTCGGTATCGAATTTTTGGGTGGAATGCAATACTTCCCCTACTTACTGTACGTAGTAGAGAAAGTAAAAACTCGCTACTGCTCGTTTCATAAACACACACTTGTCTTAATTACTACAAACTAATAGCTTTGTTGCATAATATGCTGCGAGGGAGACACTAAAATTGCTTAGAAAATCAAACCACGATTGATTTAAAAAAATTAAACGATTTTATTCTTTTCCAAAATATTCCCCTTTAACATCAATAAATTTTTGTATTCAGTGAAACCAGTCCTTAAAGGAATGATGCCACTCTTCCTGAGACACTTCAGAAATCAGGGTTTTATAATGTTCCATTGCTTCATCTGATGACGAAAAAGTAATTCCACACATTTTTACTTTCTCTGCTACGTATAGTAAGTAAGGGAAGTATTGTATTCCACCCAAAAATTCGATACCGAGATTTCACCGGAAATATATGTTTTGAAACTCCCTGAATCCAAAAAAAAAGCATTTTTGGAAACATGTCCGTATGTGTGTCTGTCTGTGAACAGCATAACTCAGTAACAAACAGTTGGATAAACACCAAACTTGGTATTTAGGTTCAGTATCTTTCAGAGATGCGACACGAAGGTTTTCAAGAAAATCTTCCCACCCAAGTTTACCCTTTACATGGAACATTTTTCGAAAATTTTAATTTTCCCAAAAATGGCTAACGATTTTGATTAAAATATCATATGTTTAAGATATTTTTATGACAAATAAAATGTATATCTTTAATTTTCTGGGAATGTCTCCAAAAGTGTTCTTCATTGTGAACGACTTTTGCGTAACTGGTAAACCATAAGAGGTAGACAAAATTTTACTACACAAAAAATGTAGATCGCGTTAAAATGCACAATTTGTCATATGCATTTTTTTTGTTAAGTGAACCATTTTTGAGATATTGCTTGTTATTCCCTTAAATTTTCCAATACTTTTACTTTTTCTCAAATGGGAATTCGTTATTCATTTTTTTGTCCTGGTAATGCGAAGAGAATTGAATAATCCACATAGCAACCAACTCTTAAAATATTTGACTATCGCTTAGAGCTTACCAATTCCCCTTGCATCTACAAGAAAATTAGCAATAAGATTAACATCCCGATTAACATGAAGCATATGGAGAATAAGCGTTTGTAAAAACAGTTCGTACAACAGTAGAGAAAGTCATGTGAGTGTAACACAGTAGATTTTTTTTCATTTTGGGCGTTTTTCACGAACGTTTTCAAAACTTTGCGGTAAACAGGCATTTGTGTACCAATCGTTAGCAACGATATGTGTATGTTTTAATGCTATAGCAGCTGTTTTAAAGAAAGAAAAAGCTAGTAACCGTCTTCTTACCAGTACTGCGAATTCGTCGGAATCTTGTAAGTTTAGGTTCTGTTGAAAGACCCATTGAGCCGATTGTCTTTCTTTTTCATAACAAGAAATCCAGATTCATCACCAGTAACGACGTTCGAAACCAAATTTGAAGTGCCGCCTTGAAATTTTTCTAGAGTATTTCTGCACCAATCAATGCGTTGTTATTTTTGATCGGGAGACATTTATGTGGAATCCATCGACAACAAAATTTTCTCGCGTCTAACTGTTGATGTAAAATGTTTTGGATTTGACTAATACCAATGCCCAATGTCGCCCGAATAAATTCATTAGATGTCCGTTGATCTTCTTCAAGCATTGCTAAAACAACGACAATATTTTTATCACTAACAGCAGTTCTTGGGCGTCCTTCACCAAATTCAACACTAAGAAAAAATCTGATGTGTTACACTCACATGACTTTCTCTACTCTTGTACAAACTATTTTTACAAACGCTTATTCTCCATCTACTTCATGTTAATCGAGATAAACATTTGCAGACTCTATTTTATTGCTAATTTTCTTGTAGATGTAAGGGGAATATATATTTACAAGGGCAATATAGAAATACAGCAGCCTTTAAGCACATACATATCTCTTAATAGCTGGTTGCTAGGTGCAGCACCATTCCCTTTGCCACAGATTAATACTCTTTGCATATCCAAGACAAAAAAATGAATAACGAATTCCCATTTAAGATAATAAGTATTGTAATATTTAAGAGAATAACAAGCAATATCTCTAAAATGGCTCACTCAACAAAAAAATGTATATGACATAAATTGTGTATTTTAACGCGATCTACATTTTTTGTGTAGTAAAATTTTCTCTATCTCTTATGGTTTACCGGTTATGCAAAAGTCGTTCACAATGAAGAACACTTTTGGAGACATTCCCAGAAAATTCAAGATATACGTTTTATTTGTCATGAAAATATCTTAAACATATGATGTTTTAATCATAATCGTTAGAGCCGTTTTTGAGAAAATTAAAATTTTCGAAAAATCTTCCTTGTAAAGGGTATCCTGGGGTGGGGGATTTTCTTGAAAATCTTCGTGTCGCATCCCTGGAAGTTATTGAACCTAGATATCAAGTTTGGTGTTTATCCGACTGTTCGTTTCTGAGTTATGCTGTTCACAGTCACACACGCGGACATGTTTCCAAAAATACTTTTTACTTTCTCTACTACGTACAGTAAGTAGGGGAAGTATTGCATTCCACCCAAAAATTCGATACCGAGATTTCACCGGAAATACATGTTTTGAGACCTCCTGAATCCAAAAAAAGCATTTTTGGAAACATGTCCGTGTGTGTGTCTGTGTGTGTGTGTGTCTGTGTGTGTGTGTGTCTGTGTGTCTGTGTGTGTGTGAACAGCATAACTCAAAAACGAACAGTCGGATAAACACCAAACTTGGTATTTAGGTTCAGTATCTTCCAGAGATGCGACACGAAGGTTTTCAAGAAAATCCCCCCACCCCAGACTACCCTTTACATGGAACATTTTTCGAAAATTTTAATTTTCTCAAAAATGGCTCTAACGATTTTGATGAAAATATCATATGTTTAAGATAATATCATGAGAAATGAAATGTATATCTCGAATTTTCTGGGAATGTCTCCAAAAGTATTCTTCATTCTGAACGACTTTTGCATAACTGGTAAACTATAAGAGATAGACAAAATTTTACTACACAAAAAATATAGATCGCGTTAAAATACACAACTTATGTCATATACATTTCTTTTGTTGAGTGAACCGTTTTCGAGATATTGCTTGTTATTTCCTTAAATTTTGCAATACTTATACTTTTTCTCAAATTCGTTATTCATTTTTTTATGTCCTGGACATGCAAAGAGAATGGAATGCGCCACATAGCAACCAGCGTTAAAATATTTGACTATCGCTTAAAAGCTACCATATTCCCCTTGCATCTACAAGAAAATTACCAATAAGATTGACATTTCGATATCTCGATTAACATGAAGCATATGGAGAATAGGCGTTTGTAAAATTAGATTGTACAAGAGTAGAGAAAGTCATGTGAGTGTAACACATCAGATTTTTACTTTCTCTACTACGTATAGTAAGTAGGGGAAGTATTGCATTCCACCCAAAAATTCGATACCGAGATTTCACCGGAAATACATGTTTTGAGACCTCCTGAATCCAAAAAAAGCATTTTTGGAAACATGTCCGTGTGTGTGTCTGTGTGTGTGTGTGTGTGTGTCTGTGTGTCTGTGTGTGTGTGTCTGTGAACAGCATAACTCAAAAACGAACAGTCGGATAAACACCAAACTTGGTATTTAGGTTCAGTATCTTCCAGAGATGCGACACGAAGGTTTTCAAGAAAATGCCCCCACCCCAGACTACCCTTTACATGGAACATTTTTCGAAAATTTTAATTTTCTCAAAAATGGCTCTAACGATTTTGATTAAAATATCATATGTTTAAGATAATGTCATGAGAAATGAAATGTATATCTCGAATTTTCTGGGAATGTCTCCAAAAGTATTCTTCATTGTGAACGACGTTTGCATAACTGGTAAACCATAGGAGATAGACAAAATTTTACTACACAAAAAATGTAGATCTCGTTAAAATACACAACTTATGTCATATACATTTCTTTTGTTGAGTGAACCGTTTTCGAGATATTGCTTGTTATTCCCTTAAATTTTCCAATACTTATACTTTTTCTCAAATTCGTTATTCATTTTTACTTTCTCTACTACGTATGTAAGTAGGGGAAGTATTGCATTCCACCCAAAAATTCGATACCGAGATTTCACCGGAAATACATGTTTTGAGAATCACTGAATCCAAAAAAAGCATTTTTGGAAACATGTCCGTGTGTGTGTCTGTCTGTGTGTCTGTGTGTCTGTCTGTGTGTCTGTCTGTGTGTCTGTGTGTCTGTGAACAGCATAACTCAAAAACGAACAGTCGGATAAACACCAAACTTGGTATTTAGGTTCAGTATCTTCCAGAGATGCGACACGAAGGTTTTCAAGAAAATCCCCCCACCCCAGACTACCCTTTACATGGAACATTTTTCGAAAATTTTAATTTTCTCAAAAACGGCTCTAACGATTTTGATTAAAATATCATATGTTTAAGATATTGTCATGACAAATAAAATGTATATCTCGAATTTTCTGGGAATGTCTCCAAAAATATTCTTCATTGTGAACGACTTTTGCATAACTGGTAAACCATAAGAGATAGACAAAATTTTACTACACAAAAAATGTAGATCGCGTTAAAATACACAACTTATGTCATATACGTTTCTTTTGTTGAGTGAACCGTTTTCGAGATATTGCTTGTTATTTCCTTAAATTTTCCAATACTTATACTTTTTCTCAAATTCGTTATTCATTTTTTTATGTCCTGAACATGCAAAGAGAATGGAATTCGCCACATAGCAACCAGCGTAAAATATTTGACTATCGCTTAAAAGCTACCATATTCCCCTTGCATCTACAAGAAAATTACCAATAAGATTGACATCTCGATATCTCGATTAACATGAAGCATATGGAGAATAGGCGTTTGTAAAATTAGATTCTACAAGAGTAGAGAAAGTTATGTGAGTGTAACACATCAGATTTTTTTGGATTCAGGGGATCTCAAACCATGTATTTCCGGTGAAATCTCGGTGTCGAATTTTTGGGTGGAATACAATACTTCCCCTACTTACTATACGTAGTAGAGAAAGTAAAAATCGATCTCTTTTGAATTCACTATAGAAATTATAAGTTGTTGCCTTAGATGGGGTTTCTTCGCCAAATGCATTTCTAAGCCGATCTTCACATTGTTAAGGTATTAAAGATGATTTAAGGTCATAAAAAGTCATAGCCCGGAAATTTTCTAGTCGAATTCATTTTTGGGTGAACACAGAATGCTTAAATGATAATAATTAACAAATATTAGAGCAAATGGAACAGACTACGCGGCAATCAACTTGAAAACCACTAGAATTTAGCTGTCAAATATAAAGAAATTTCATTTGTTTTTATAATCATGGCATTCTAAAACTTTTCAATGTAGCCCTCGTATACTACGTTCCACGGTTGGCTTTTTAAACTCCTGTGACGAATTCATTTATTTCATTTATCTCCCCCTTCTTTATAAAATTATTGGACAAGGATCTAGAGGTTCTTTTTATAGCGAACCCTCACCCTTTACCCATTATAATTGTAGCTTAGTACAATTCTGGCTATTACAAATAACGAATGAAACACCCTGATATTCACGCAAAAGTATGTGAAACAATTGCGGAACGTCTGAATTCCTTAACCTCCCGCCAACAGTCTTCAAAATTCTGGAAATGCTGTTTAGTCCATAAAAAATTCAACGTATACATTTAATTTGCCCTATAAATATCTTAAACAGATCGTATTTGAAACAGAATTGTTATATCAGTTTTTGAGAAAAATAACGAAAATATTTCCATACAAGGAATGTATTTTCTTGAAAGATGCTGAGCTTTAAATACCAAGTTTGGTATTTAAGACTTTTCGTTTTTGAGTGATGCTACTTTCTCTCTTTCTCATACACACACACATACAAACATTCACATTCAGGAAATTTTTATAAAATATGTTACTTTTTCTGCCAGTACGTACTACTCTGCTAAAAACTTCGATACCTAGATTTCACCGGAAATACGTGTTTTGAGGCCCCTAAATTCAAATAAACATTTTTATAAACAAGTTCCGTGTGCATGTGTATGTGTGTGTGTCTGAACAGCACAACTCAAAAATTAAATGTCCGATAAATAACAAATTTGGTATTTAGGTTCAGTATATTCCAAAAATGCGACACAAGATTTTCCAGAAAATGCCCTGGTTTCAACCTAACCATTACATGTAAAATTTTTTGAAATGTTTTATTTTCTAAAAGGCCGCTATAACTATTTTGGTTAAAATATCATATATTAAATATATTTACATGAAAAAATTTGAATTTTCTGGACATAGCTTGTGAAGTGCTCTTCATTCCCAAGAATTTTGTTTAATCTTGTATAAATGGCAAACGTTAAGAGATAGAGGAAAACGTACTACATGAAATAATGTAGGTCTCTTTAAAATACACAATTTATTTAAAATAACTTTTTGTGGCATTAGCCATTTCCGATATATCCGTTATTAATTGTTCAAATTGTTCAATACTAAGCCATTCTTTTAAATTCGTGTTGATTTTCAGCTGTTTGTCGGTATGTCATGTAAACAGTATGGAATTTAGGCCAGCACATAGCGTCCAGTTCTTAAACATTTGACTATCGCTGTTCCCTTTGTAGATACAAGGAAGTGTGTAATGCAACTACTTCTGGAAAGGTTTGTTTCGATTAAAATGTAGTAAATGGGAAAATAAACTTTCGTAAGAATAATTTGTATACCCATTTATATGTGATGGAAGGTATAGAAAGTCATCGAATGGAATGCATCAGAAGTTATTATTTTATCTTTTTATTCAGAATGGCTCAAAACGTGTATTTCCTGTGAAATTTTGGTATCAAATTTCGTGTGAGATGCAATTATTCCTCTACTTAGTGCAGGTGAGTAATAGAGAAATTAATTTGTGCACTGAATTTGCATAATAAAACCTGTTCAATCATACAAGAGGTGCATTTTCAACACTCCCTCCCGCCCGCCGTCGAAAAGGAATCAAGAAAACGAGATTAATTATCTTGAATGCACATTAAATGCACACTTCTCAGTATAGGTAATTGAAGTCATTAGTTGCAGCTGCAGTTATATTGATAAACGATCCTACCGTTGCTTTATAATTAGCCTACTTATCACTGTCAGCCGTCCGCGTGTGTATTTACCTGCAGCGAATTAGAAATACTTCACGTATGTCAATACCCCCATTGCAGTGTTTCGCGTTCTTCAATAGCATTACCTTCATTAACTGCATCATTTTGTGCTCTCCTTGAACGACCTACTCCTCTCCTGGAGTTCTTGTTGAACCAGTTCTCTGTCCATTTGAACCGGGAAGTACCAGCCTTGTTTTTCGGAAAACTAAACAAAACTGGTTTTTACTTTCAGATTTTGTTTAAAAAAACCCAAAGTGTTACATTCACATAACTTTCCCTTGAGGCAGTATTTTTAACACTTAAATGATTTCAGTCAAATTATATAAATATAACTTCAATAACCGCCCGCCTTAAAGCAATATGTGTATGTAACAATATAAAAAAGTGTATATTACAGTCATTGTATATGTTTATATTATTGTATCCATGTGTAATAATGTTATGTAAATGTATTACGTAATTCAATAATGTAGGAGCTGTGAGAATAATAGGTTAAAAGTTGCTAACAATGAGGTAATAATAAGGCAACCTTGAGGCAATAATGAGTAAGAAAGTTTAACAATACTACTTATGATTCTTGGAAGCAATAATGTAATTTTTGAGACAGTTTAAAAAAATAATCAATCAACAACTAGAAAAAGCCTTAGTTAAATGAAGGTACTCTATTGGATTAGGAATAGCCAATCAGAAACTTGAAACAAACGGAAATTTACAAGTTTAGGCGGTTGAGATCAATTCAGTTGCCTGTAAACAGTGTTTGTAACCGGATGCGAGATGCGTCCTCCAGAGATTTAATACGTATTCTTGTGAGATGAAAAATAAGTTTACGTGTTAAAAAGTACAAGTAATTAATAAAAAGAATCTCACAGCTCTCTATATCAGTGAAGTGTTATTTAAATCTTGTTAAGCATTCATAAAAGGAGTGAAGTAAAAATTATAATCTGTGTAAGCCTACATTCTTAGTCGCACCACAACCCTGTCAAGACATCCATGTCTCTAACAATAATACTGACGCAGCCGAGGCAAACATAAATATATAATATTTAAATAAACAGTCAAATTACAAAGTAAATATATTATTTTTAAAACATTTCGAGGTAAAGGCTACCGGAAACTGTTTACTATACGTGCGGTTGCAACTACTACAAGTTCGGCTCCCCAACAGTTGAAATGTTATACAACTCCTTCAATACAACCTACTTCAAATTGACGCCCAAAGCGTGGTGCAAATAACGTAATAAACCATCTTCTCACCCTACCCAATTGTTTACTGGTAGATACGTATAGAAACTATTCTTACGAAAATAAATTCCTTATCTACTTCATTTTAATTCAGATAAAACTGCAGAAATACGAGCATTACACATTTCGTTACTGTACAAAGGGAACAGCGATAGTCAAATGTTTAAGAATTGGACGCTATACGCTGGTATTCAAATTTCATACTGTTTCCACGACGTGGCGAGAAACAACTGAAAGTCGACGGGACTTTGAAAAGAATGATAAAGTAGTGAACAAATCCACAAATAAGTTATTTTAAATAAATTGCATGCTTTATAAAGATCTAAAATTTTTTGAGTAGTACGTTTTCGTCTATCACATGGAATTTACGAGTTATACAAGATTATACAAAATTCCTCCTGAATGAAGAGGTAATCAAAATCGTTAAGAGCCAATTTTGGGAAAATTAAATATTTTTAAAAAATGTTCTATTGAATTTGAGGTGGGGGATTTTCTTGATAAACTTCATGTTGCATCTTTGGAAGATACTGAACTTAAATACCAAGTTTGGTATTTATTCCACATTCCGCTTTGGATTTGTGCTGTTCACGCACACACACGCACACACACACACACACACACGCAGACCTTGATCTAAAAATGCAGCTTTTTATTCAGGGGGCCTCAAAATGTGTATTTCTACTGAGTTTGAAGTCAGCAGCACCTGCTGTCAGCCAAGCACGCTAATACTGCGCTATTACTACAGCTAACTGTTGTTTGTCTCTCTGATATGCAAATTTCAGTCGTATACTGGCCCTTAGTGACGGAGCATTTTTCCAGAAAGGCAAAGGTTTTCGCGCTTGTGGAAAAAAAATTGAAATGTTAGAGTGCAAATGAGCAATATTCATATTTAGTCTTTATTTACTTGCATTAATCACTACGAATATTCAAATGAAAAATCATACGTAACTTAAGAAATCGTCGCCGCAGACTGACGTTTGTTACAGTGAGGAACAATGCGTCAATAAATATAATCAATCACAAACAGAACCTAGCAACTTTTCCTTTCTTATTTATCTACATTCATTTAAAACGAGTCGCTAAGAATATGTAAATAAACCCGTTGGAGGCACGAATATGTCACATCAAAGCCACTAGTGGTCGAGTAGCGAGATAGCTTTTTATAGCATTGCAAAAAAGTACGCGCTGTTTTGCGTAGAGCGACCGTTACACATTCTAAACAAACGACTGTTTGTCTCTGCGACCGTGGGACATGAACTGGATATAATTACCAGTCCACAAGCCAGCCTTTCACTAACCGTTGGTGAGTCTATTGTGCGAAGGAGCGGAACTAAAGTCAAATTGCTTTTTAATGCCATAGCTTCATTCCGACTTAACGCGACCGATATATAAATTTTCCAAAAGTATCCTACTGAGTGTTTTGAATATTTTACATCTTATGTCTGTATAAAGAAGAGCGGTTGCAAAGTTCGCGAAATCTCATTATCGAATTTTCGGGTGGAATACACTATTTCCCCTACTTATTACAGGTACTTAGTAGGGCATTTAAGAAATCTGATGTTGCTACATTCACATGAATTTCTCTACCCTCCATTGCTTATTGGTGAGTATACAAATTATTCCTACTGAAGCTTATTTTTCTGTCTACTACATTTTAATCGAAATAAATATTTGCAGGAACAGCTACATTACACATTTCATTACAGATAAAAAGAGAACAGCGATAGTCAAATGTTTAAGAACTGGTCGCTAAATGCTGGCCTTAAAATTCCATGCTGTTTCCATGACATCGCTAGAAACAACTGAATGTTGACAGAGCTAAGGGAATGACTACGTAATTAACAGTTCGAACCATTAATAATGGATATCTCACAAACGGCTTATGCCAAAAGAAAACTTATTTAAAATAAACTGCGTGTTTTAGAGATATCTACATTTTTTGTGTAGTATGGTTTCGTCTGTCCCTTAACGTTTACCAGTTGTACAAGATTATGCAAAATTCAATCGGAATGGGGAGCATTCCAGAGGCTAATCGTAGAAAATTCAAGATATATACTTTATTTAACATGTAAATAATTTTAATATATAATGTTTTATTCAAACTCGTTAACCATTTTTTAGAAAATAAAAAAATTGGAAAAGTCTTCTGTGTAAAGGGTGGTTTGGGGTAGGGGGGCTTTCTTGAAAATCTTCGTGTCACATCTTTGGAAGGCATTGTATCTAAACACCTAGTTTGGTATTTATATGACTTTTCATTTTTGAGTTATTCTGTTCACAGACACACACACACACATACACACACAGACATACACACTGACCTTTTATAAAAATGCTTTTTTGGAACCAGGGGCCTCAAAACATGTATTTCCGTGAAATCTGTGCATCACATTTTTTGGTGGAATGCAATACCTACTCTATCTACTAGGTATGTGGTAAAGTAATATACTTAACAAACTTTGATGACCTTTGTGGAGTAACACATTTGCCTTACATTAATAACTGTATAGCAAGGTTCAGTTAGCAACCGGTCTTCAAAGCAATAGGCGCGCAACGAACCCGTTATGTGCTACATCCCACAAGGCCTTACTGCTCCATAAGATTCCTTTCAGACGTTTCTAGTAGCTTTCTCTTCTAGAACATTCAGCTTTGAATGCGGGGCTATATAAGGGGATGTCTTGCCCAGTAAGGAAGTTCACTTAGTTAAGAAGTTACGAAGTTGAGTGCCGTAAGAGATCGAAGAGTTTGGACGTGTCAAGTACAGTGAATTTTTTAAATTGTGACTCAGCAGCGCACTTGTGATTGGATTCGACGGATCAGTTGTATTCCGTTCTGGGTGAGTGTAAAAAATGTCTCATGTGTAAAGTTTGTACTACGCTGAACGCCTAAGTAACAAAGTGTGTTCAGCAACAACTGGGTTCTCATTTGTTTTATATACTGGGAAAGCTATTTCCCAAGTTTCACTCTGATAATTAAAGTTGCATCGTACTAAGAATTGCCCAGAGAGAGGGTATATTTTCTTGTGCATACGTTGATGACATTGTAATTGGCTCAAAGGACCAAAGAAGCTCCAGGAATCATTGGGAAAATGGTGCTCCAAGCACAAGTTGGACATCAACATATCAAAAACAGACCCCAAACTACCCTTTTTTACATGGAAGTTTTTACTTTCTCTACTGCGAATAGTAAGTAGGGGAAGTATTGTATTCCACCCAAAAATTCGATACCGAGATTTCAGCGGAAATATATGTTTTGAGACCCCCTGAAACCAAAAAAGCATTTTTGGAAACATGTCCGTGTGTGTATGTGTGTGTGTGTCTGTGAACTCAGAAACGAACAGTCGGATAAACACCAAACTTGGTATTTAGGTTCAGTGTCTTACAGAGATGCCACACGAAGGTTTTCAAGAAAATACCCCACTCCAGATTACCCTTTACATAGAACATTTTTCAAACATTTTAATTTTCTCAAAATGGCTCTAACGACTTTGATTAAAATATCATATGTTTAAGATATTTTCATGACAAATGAAATGTATATCTCGAATTTTCTGGGAATGTCTCCAAAAGTATTCTTCATTGTCCACGAGTTTTGCATAACTGGTAAACCATAAGAGATAGACAAAATTTTACTGCACAAAAAATGTAGATCCCGTTAAAATACACAATTTATGTCATATACATTTTTGTTGTTGAGTGAACCATTTTCGAGATATTGCTTGTTATTCCCTTAAATTTTCTAATACTTATACTTTTTATCAAATGGGAATTCGTTATTCATTTTTTGTCTTGGATATGCAAAGAGTATTAATCTGTGGCAAAGAATGGTGCTGCATATAGCAACCAACTATTAAGAAATATGTCTATGCTTAAAGGCTACTGTATTTCTATATTGTCCTTGCAAATAAAACAAGGGGAACATGGTACGCCTTAAGCGATAGTCAAATATTTTTAGAACTGGTCGCTATATGTAAAACTTAATTCTCTTTGTATGTCAAAAGTTCGTTTATACAAATGTTTATCTCGATTAATATGAAATGGATGGAGAATAAGAGTTTGTAAAAATAGTTAGTACAAGAGTAGAGAAAGTCATGTGAGTATAACAAATCAGATCTTTTTATGTCCTGGACATACAAAGAGAATGGAATGCGCCACATAGCAACCATCTGTTAAAATATTTGACTATCGCTTAAATACTACCATATTCCCCTTGACCTACAAGAAAATTAGCAATAAGATTAATCTCGATTAACATATGGAGAATAAGCGTTTGTAAAAATAGTTTGTACAAGAGTAGAGAAAGTCATGTGAGTGTAACACATGAGAATTTTTTTGAAAGTTTTGATTTTCTAAAAAATGGCTCTAGCAATTTTGATTAAAACTCCACATGTTAGAGATATATGACAAATTATATATATATATATATATATATATATATATATATCTTAAATTCTCTGGGAATAGCCTGTGAAGTCCTCTTCATTCGAAAGGAATTTTGTATATTCTTGTATAACTGGTAAACGTTAAGCGATACACGAAAACATACTACACAAAAAATGTAGATGTCTTTAAAGTACACAATTTATTTCAAATAACTTTTTTATGGAATCAGCCATTTCCGGAATATCCGTTATTAATGGTTCGAATTGTTCAGTACTTCGTCACTCTTTTAAAGTCCTGTCGATTTTCAGTTTTTTCTCGCTATGTTGTGGAAAGAGTATGGAATCTTAAAGCCAGCATATCGCGTCTAGTCCTTAAACATTTGACTGTCGCTGTTCCCTTTGTATCTATAACGAAATGTATAATGTAGCTATTTCTGCAAATGTTTATCTCGATTAAAATGAAGTAGATAGGAAAATAAACTTTCTTGAATATCTTTATACCCACTAATAAGCGATAGAGGGTGAAGAAAGACATGTGAATGCAACACACCAGATTTTTTAAATTAAATATTGCACATTTTCAGTTAAAATTCATAATTTAGAAATTGGTTAATAAATATAAGGCTAATTTTGCAAAAAGACTTCTAGAAATTTTCAAAACTATATGAGAAATATCAGAAAAAGCTTCAAATTGCAGCCATGCCCTCCGCTCAGACTTATTTAAATTGTCACATAACTATTATTTTCACTCCAATTACAAAACCTTTTACAGGAAAACGTTTTAAGTAATAATAAGTAATAATAATCGAAGTAATAATATCTTAAAAAGTCCACATTGTAATTTTTGATCATTTTTGGTAAATTTTCACAGATCAGTTCCCTTAACTATTATAAATCAGTTCATCTCATAAATGAAGTGTTATATATGGATCTTAACAGAGTCGGATCCGGGATTCCTTTAGAGAGGAGCTAATGTATTTTGAGGCACACCTTATCAACTAGCAAAATGCAGTCAACAATAGAGATTTTAACCTTTTTAGATTTTCAAAACTCAGTTGTGATACACGGACCATGCTTTTGATGAAAACTTTAAGATAAAACTTGAAAAATAGTAATTATTTTTTATAGAAGTGTTAACAGTAGAGCTGTGTTTTGAGAATAGCAATCCTACGAGCAAAATAAAATCACTTTTAACATATATGGCATACCTATTTTTATACAGCCCTGACATTTGTCAAATGACAATAAAATGATACTACATTGATTCCAGGCCTATATGCAACTCAGAGATATGACAGATCAACAGACGTATGCAGCGAGAATATAGATGTTTTGTTGATTCACTAGCAGGACTTACACTACACCAGTCAATGAAGCGATTATATGCCATGTCATACTGTTTTCTGAATTTTGTTTGCAGCAATTCCAATGTTACCCTTTGGGCAGCTTCCAGAATTTTGTCCAGCTCTTGGAATTTAATTCCATCCATATTCGTACCTGCTGCCATTTTATCACTTATTCAGGTCATAGATAAAAGAATAACGATTCAGACCAGAGAAAGTAAAGGCTGCCAATAAAAGGAACAGGTTAATTTTGCAACGCACTGCGATAAATTCAAGTTTAACGATTTGAATTGTGAAAATTAATTTAGTAACAAGACATAATGAAATGTAAAACCCGAAATGCACAAATGTCGCGAGTTCGAATCCCAGGTACTGCAATCAAATGTGCATGTGGCAAAGAACGGGGAGGGCACAAGTAAAGTAACCGGTGTGATGGCACGCTTAGATGCTGATAGGGTTAACATTTGACTGCAGCTGCATTGGTTTTGCTTCTTGCCATTTTAACAAAACTAAAATTTTATTAAAATATTTAACACTTTTACAATATAAAAACTGCTAAAATACTCGTACTTGCAATATAATATACTGAAAGTTAGTATAACATGAAGTAAAAAAAACACATTAAAATCTTCTTCTTCTTCTATTCGATGGCGCCTTTTCAAGCGTCGCGGTAACCTCACGGAATTCATCTCCTTCATTCTAATCTATCCTCACTAGCCTCTTCAGTTGTGCCATTGTTTATCCATATTTCTGCCCAATTCTTTCAATCCTCTCTTCCCAAGTCGTTCGTAGTCTCACTCTATCTATCCTTCCTTCCACACGCATTTCAGACACGTGCTTAATTTTTGCATTTCACCCAAAAATTCGATACCGAGATTTCACCGGAAATACATGTTTTGAGGTGTCCTGAATCCAAATAAAACATTTTTGGCAACATGTCCGTGTGTGTGTCTGTCTGTGAACAGCATAAGTCAATAAAAAAAGTCGGATAAATACCAAACCTGGTATTTGAGTTTAGTATCTTTCAAGGATGCGGCAAGCATGATTTTTCAAGAAAATCCTCACACTCCAAGCTACCCTCTATAGGGAATATTTTTCGAAAATTTTGATTTTCTCATAAATGCCTTTAACGACTTTGATTAAAATACCGTATGTTTAAGATATTTTCATGGAAAATGAAATGTATGTCTTGAATTTTCTGGGAATGTTCTCAAAAGTCCTCTTCAGTTGGAATAACTTTTGCATAACTGATAAACCGTAAGAGATAGACAAACTTTTACTACACAAAAAGTGTAGATCTCGTTAAAACAGACAATTTATGTCAGATGTATTTTTTGTGGAGTGAACTATTCCGAGATATTCCTTGTTATTTATTTGAATTTTCCAATACTTATGCCTTTAATCAAATGGGAATTCCTTATTAGTTTTCTTTTTTTACTTTCTCTACTACGTATAGTAAGTAGGGGAAGTATTGTATTCCACCCAAAAATTCGATACCGAGATTTCACCGGAAATATATGTTTTGAGGCCCCCTGAATCCAAAAAAAGCATTTTTGGAAACATGTCCGTGTGTGTGTCTGTGTGTGTGTCTGTGAACAGCATAACTCAGAAACGAACATTCGGATAAACACCAAACTTGGTATTTAGGTTTAGTATCTTCCAGAGATGCGACACGAAGGTTTTCAAGAAAATCCCCCCATCCCAGATTACCCTTTACATGAAACATTTTTCGAACATTTTAATTTTCGAAAAAATGGCTAACGATTTTGATTAAAATATCATATGTTTAACACATTTTTATGACAAATAAAATTTATATCTTGAATTTTCTGGGAATGTCTCCAAAAGTATTCTTCATTGTGAACGACTTTTGCATAACTGGTAAACCATAAGAGATAGACAAAATTTTACTACACAAAAAATGTATAACACAATACACAATTTATTTCATATATATTTTTTGTTGTTGAGTGAACCATTTTCGAAATATTACTTGCTATTTCTTTAAATTTTTCAATACTTATTTTCTCAAATGGGAATTCGTTATTCATTTTTTTATCTTGTATATGCAAAGAGTATTAATCTGTGGCAAAGAGAATGGTGCTGCACATAGCAACCAGCTATTAAGAGATATGTCTGTGCTTATATTGCCCTTGCAAATACAAAACAAGGGGAACATGGCCTTAAGCGATAGTCAAATATTTTTAGAACTGGTCGCTATGTGTAAAACGTAATTATCTTTGCATGTCAAAAGATCGTTTCTACAAATGTTTATCTCGATTAATATGAAATAGATGGAGAATAAGATTTTGTAAAAATATTGTACAAGAGTAGAGAAAATCATGTGATTGCAACACATCAGATTTTTATAAAGAGAATGGAATACTCCACATAGCAACCAGCTCTTAAAATATTTGACTATCGCTTAAAGTCTACCAATTTCCCTTGCACCTACAAGAAAATTAGCAATAAGATAGTTTCTGCAAATGTTTATTCTTTCTTCATCCATGCGTCTTACATGTACGTATCTTTAATTGTCTCTCCTATATTGCTTTCTTCAATGTTTCTCTTCTGGTTTTCCTCACTATTCTCAAGCATTTCCTTTCCACTGCTGTAAACTTACTCAAATGCTTATCTTATAATGCCACTCTTTCTGTTCCATTGGCTCCATTACTGCTTTATACATTTGCAGTTTTGTTTTATTTATTTCCTTTTTTCCTATTATTGTATTAATCATTCCAGAATAGACTGAGGTAGCTATTTTAATCCTATTCAGTACCTCCTGTTCTATTCTTATATCGTTACTTATTATCGTGCCCTAATAACCAACAATTTCTACTTTCTCCAATACTCGCCCTTCAGATTCTATTTTTAATTATTTGTGTGTGTCTCTTTGTTTTTACACCCACCCTTTGTTTTTATTGCCATCCTTTCCTTTTTAGTTCGTCATCCCATTACATTACTGCACGTTGAAGTCCCTTAGGAATATCTGCAATTAATACGTATAACAGTGTCTGTAGAAATACTGATCTCATTCTCCACATTCCCATCTTGTTTCTTTCTGTTCTTCTTTTACATATTGTGCCGTATTATTAATTTTATTGTCATTACCAGACGCACTGTTGTGCTATATTGTTGCTAACAGACACAGCATTATTGTGTCTCTTTAGTTATATTTCGGCTTAACGGTGTTTCCTTTCGGTGCGGATCACGCCAAAGGGAAATATCTGTTTGAAACTGTCTGGTATGACGTCAAACCTGTCTGGTTTTGGCTAGACACGGTTGGTGGGGGGAAAAGAAGCGTCACTTCAGTGGAGGTGGCCGTTGGAGCCAGACGTGTGTGTGGTCGGTCTACGGTTTGGTGGCATCTCCCTCCATCATGTTTCCTTTGTTCATTATGTAGAGTCGCCAAACTTTTTTTAATAAATTCCAGGTATGTGAATGTAATGTGAGTTATGTTATGTTTTCAGTGTAATATAAAACCCACGCCTTCCCCTTAATTCCACACCAAGGTCTTGGAATTTTGCTGCCAGCGAGTTACGCAACCCCTATGTGCGTCTTGGGGTGATCTAAATTAATTCCTTTTTCTGTAACCTTTTGGCCTTCACCCCAACATGCAACAATATTTTAGATATTTCGTCCATGAAGCATTAAATAATAGTGGGCTTAGGCTAACTCCCTGGTTTATTCCTTTTAGCTCATTAAGAAATCTAAAACGTTATTAAAACACTTTTTTTTATCAAATGCTGACTAGGCTAATATGATATCCTTAAAAACCGTCGCAGGAACGAGTTTGCAGGATTATCTCGCAGGCAATGAAGGGAAATACTTTCAATACGATCACAGGCCAAGGTTTCGCTTTTACGCAGAATTCTTAAGAGCCACTATGAATATCAACTGTATTAAAGCTCTATTTTCTTCTGATTATAGACATTTAGTTGTTTTTTTATAGATATATCTCAACCTAAAATCAGAACAACAGTCAAGGTGAATTCCAAACCATGTTCTGCGAATCGGAACCGCCCTTTCTTTAGCAAGGGTGACTGAAGGAGAGAACATTACCTAATGTAATGGAAGTGCACGTCATTATCGGCACCTCCTCTATTGTACCACCTAAACAACTCCTTTCTCTAACCGAGAAAAATGTGAAGTACAGTGCGGTGATCCTGTGTATGAAAAACAGAACCGACACGGCTATTATTAGGTCTGTATTTGCCAAAGGACCCACTTTAACACAAATTTTTAAACTGAAACGGGCTTACCTTATGAACACATTAGTAATATTTTATTATGATTTTTAAAAATGCAGTAAGATTATGTTATCCATAAAATTTATAACAAAAATGTGTACATTTTCTCTTTTATTTAAACTGTGAAATTCTTGTTAGACTGATTGATTAATTTACCAACTGAGATAACAGTTACGTGTCTCAAAACACGTGGTTATCAGCATCACTCAAATGCCATATATTTACAAACATTTTTACCCAAAAACCAAATAGAGAAAGAAATATGTTCCTACTTCACAACATTAGTTACAACAAATTAATACAATGTGATAACAATTCAATTAGATAGAGCCTGGTAGAAATACAAACAAGATTACACCAGTTCATACCACTTCAAGAAGTTTTTCATAATAGAAGATGATATCATTTCGTATCACTCAAGAAACTTCTTCACTTGGAGTGGTAAAATGTGACATTAGTGGATTTCACATAAGATACAAGATGACATCAGTTCAAGGAACCTGCTCACTTTGGGTGATATAAGATCATATCGTTCATCTCACCTCCAGACATTTATTGATTTGGAAGATTCAAGATGACATTAGTCATCAAGGAACTTATGGAATGATACAAGATAACACCAATTCTTATCAGTTCGAGGAATCTCTTTTCTTGGAGTGTTAAAATTTGACAGTTCATTTCACTTACGATACAAGATAATGCCAACAGTTCAAGCGACCTCTTTACTTGGAGTGATATAAGATCACATCGTTCCTGTGACCTTTGAACACTTCTTGATTTGGGATGATTCATGACATCAGGGAAATTCTTCTTATTGTTCAGGGAACCTCTTCACATTGGATGAAACAAAGCGCATAGTTCATGTCACCTTTAGATACTTCTTGATTTAGAATGATACAAAATTACGTCAGTCATCAAGGCACTTATACAATGATACAGGATAACACCAGTTTTTATCAGTTGAAGTAGTTACTCGTATTTTGTTGCAGGAGTTTGTACCACGTATAGAAAGCCGATTTGAAGTAGGTTGTATTGTAGGAGTTGTATTGCAGTTCAACTGTTGGGGAGCCGAACTTGAAGTAGTTGCAACCGCACGTATGGTACCCGGTAGCCTTTGCCCCAAATATACTTTCTGGTGGCCTTTTCCCCAAAAAATGTTTTAAAATAATACATTAACTTTGTAATTAAGCTTTTTCTTTAAATATTTAATATTTAAGTTTGCCTCGGCTGCGTCAGTATTTACATGGATGTCTTAGCAAGGTTGTGGTGCGACAAGAATGTAGGCTTAGAAAGATTATAATTTTACTTCACTTCTTTTATTACTGCTTGACACGATTTAAATAACACTTTACTGATATAGAGAGCTGTGAGATTTATTTATTAATTAATTACACTTGTTAACACGTAAAACTATTTTCGTTTCACACGAATACATATTAAATCTCTCGAGAATGTGTCTCGCGTCCGGTTAGGAACACTGTTTGCAGGCAACTGACAAGATTTCTAGCGCCTAAACATGTAAATTTCTGTATTTCAAGTCTCTGATTTACTATTCCTAATCTAATAGAATATCTTCATTTATCTAAATCTTTTTCTGGTTGTTGATTGGCTATTTTATAAATTGTCACTAAATTTACATTATTGTTGCTCCAATAATGACAGTAGCATTATTAAACATTTTTACTCATTATTGCCTCAAAGTTACCTCATTGTTAGCAACTTTTAACTTATTATTCTCACAGCTCCTACATTATTAAATTACGTAATATATCATATAACATTATTACACATGAATACAATAATATAAACATATACAATGACTGTAATATACACTTTTTATATATTGTTACATACAAATATTGGTTTAAGGCGGGCTGTTATTGAATTTTTATATTATATAACTAGACTGAAATCATTTAAATGTTAAAAACACTGCCTCAGAGTTCAAGGAACCTTCATTTGGAGTGATACAAGATCACATCGTTCATATCAACACAAGAATATTTGACTTGCAATTAATACATATGATAACAGTTCAAATGACTTCAATGACTTTTGAACTTGGAAAGATGCAATATAACATTAGTTCATAAATCACTTAAGATACAATATGACAGCACATCACAAGTTATAAAATGATGCCAGTTCAAGGAAACTCTTCAATACAAGGTCACGTCGTTCATGTCATCTCGACAAACCTCTTGACTTGGACAGATTCAAAATGACATCAGTCCATATTAGTTCAACGAAGCTCTAGAATGTACAAGACGATTTCAATCCAAATCTCTTCAATAAACTTTTGAATTTGAATGCTACTACATTTTTGAATAAACTTTTCATCTTTCTCCCTCCTTTCCTTCTCAGTTATGCTTCGTTTTTTCTTTTTCTCTTCCCCTATTTTCTTATTGATTTCTGCTGATTTTTCTTAACCTCTGCTTCTCCGTTTTGCAATTGCCTCTTCCTGTTTTTTCGTAACTTCTTAGTGGACCGGTAGCTCGGGACATGGGAAATGCCAATTCCGCACATACTAAAGGAAGACTCTGGGGGAATTTTAATTTGATATTACAAAAGGCGGTCTACTGTCCTATCCAGAGCTGTGGACAAAACTGTAGCAGAATTTAACAGAAGCTAATCTGTATTATTAAGACTCTGAACGTAATAATGTTTACAACACAAGATATACTAGCATAATTTCTATACATTTACCAAATGGGAGGCAATATTCACCACAATTAGCTGCTACGCCGCATCCACCCCCACGGTCTCTGCTCTACATCTATACGCAAGCGCACTCCAACTATCTTTATTAAAATTAAAGAAACGAATTAATACTCTATATGAAAATTATGATATCTGAGCTGAAAATTGCACATTAACTATAGATTATCTACGCGATTATAAAAACTCGCAATATGTTTGCTCTGAAGTTTTTCGTGAGCCCGATCTTTTACTTTCTCTTATGCTTATCTTTGATAGCCAGAAAATGTACTGTATTCCATTCTAAAATTCAACATGAGATTTCAACATAAATGCACGTCTTAGCCTCCTCTGAACCCCCCCCCCAAATCTTGAGTAAAATATCATTGTGTGTGTGCCCCAACAAAAAAGGTCGAAAATAGGAAATTTCATACTTAGGCAACTTTTAAGGATGTAGGAGGAAGATATTTATGGAAAATCCCCGCCCCAAACAACCCTTTAGATGAAAAAGTCGTTATTCCTTACTTTCTTAAAATTGCTAACAACAGTGACTAACTTAAAATCATAAGAAATAGATAAAATCTTACCACAGGGAAAGTACAGATCTCTTTAGAATGTACAGTTTGTATAAAACTGAAATTTTTGTGTCATTAAGAATTTTCAAGACATTGTGTTATCTGTTTGAATTTTTAAATTCTTAAAGCAACACACTGAAATGCTAAATCACCGATCTTTTATATCTCCCGAGATAATACAAAAATATGTTATACTATGATCACCATAGACCAACCATCTTTTTAAATATTTAACTATCATCTCAGCTCCCTGTATGCAGCTGTGAAGGCACAACAAAATGTATACTGACACCATTTCTGCCAAAATTTTAACGCTACACATAACTAATTTCTCACCCACCCGTGCCTCTACCAGGTCGAGTGTTCATCTTAACACATTGGATATACCACCTCTCCATATTTAAACCATCGTAGCAGAAATCATAACGAAAGCCATACCTGGTCTCTCTACACATTACAATGAATGTAATATCGGTCGCTGGTTTATTTAGTTATTTTTATTGAGATGTGTTTCAGGCAGGTCATAGAGAGAGCCAATACGGGCTGGGTAGTCAGATATTAGTTAGGCATAGAAGTATGAAATCCTTACGAAAGAAGAGTTACTGTTGCAATCCAGGAAAATCGGCCAGTTTCTCGGCACTCAAGTGCACATCTATCACGTGTGATATTTTAATTAAATAATTACCGACACTTGTGAGAGAATAAAAACAACGAATGTAGGTGCATCTCGAAAGCACGCTTAAAGAAAAGAATGCTCATATCAGGAAGATAATTCTGCGCTTTATTCAGGTGTATACATATCTGAAGACCTGCTGCAAAATTTGAAATTTAATAATATGATGTTTCTCCTACTTATTACATGTTTCCAAATTCCAATTATTTTTAAACTCAGGGAAACAGAACACGAACAGCTTCAAAAGCAAAAGACAAGTATTCAAGTGTATTGTTTTGGTGTAAGTGTAAATTAATTTCTTAAAGTGTTTCTGTATTTAATGAAGGTGGTAAGGTGCCACTACTCACATGTTGTGTCCACATACACAGTACAAGCAATACCGCGGTAAGGCATTTAACAAAGCTAGTGATCCAATTAACAGACCGTCGCGATCTCAGTGAAGAGTGACATGAGATTTGATACTATAGTACTTATCATTTCTTTGGCAGACAAAATACTTTTTAGCACTCGCTTTTTAAATCAGCCTAGGCCGCTTAAGTCGTCTTGGAAATCTTTAGTGGCATAATAAACAAAATCCAAATGGAGTGATCACATCTTCGTTCACAACAGAAATATTACTTGCCTTGCACCAGTCTTTAAATACTATATATTCTTCTCATACTACTGCCGAGATTTTGTTAGCAGTAGCTCCTATTCAACATGTCTGCCTCGGATTGAAATTTACTGGAATTTTCACTCATATTTTCGTCAGAAGCCTGTTGTTTAGAAACGAGCGCTCAGAATAAACAAGCTGCCATTTACATCCGCATTTCGTATTGTTACGATCAACGCTTCCTAAGAGGTGTTCATAGCGTAGAATTCAGGCGGCTGTGAGAATATGTCAACAAATGACAAACGATGTATTTTATATTCATACAGTACTTACATTACATTTATTTTATATAGTTTAACAGTTTTAATAATTTTATTATAATGCATAATTTAATAAAATTTAATTTATAAAACAATCGTATAGGCTACGTATGTAAAATCTTTAGCGAACCACTTCTTCTTCTTCTTATTCTTCAACCGATTGCCCTCCTCTTTGTAGAACTTATACCCCAAAGGACTTAGAAGCCAATGCCTCGGGTCAGTAATGTGTCGAGGTGCAAGCAACCTCTGGATCACAGGGTGGGTGATCAGTTCAAGCCTGGTATGGCGATGAAGAAGGAGGGAATTAAAAGTAGTGATGAAATGGATTTTAGGAAAGTTAGCGAACCACATTACTCAACCCAGAATTCACCAAGTGACGAGGAAAATCGCGAAAAAAATCTTCAGTTAGATTGGTGGTCTCCGGAGGTTTGAACCCGGCACCCCGAATGCAAGCCATCCCGCTTGGTGGTTTAGCCTCTTGAAGCATAGATAGCTATTCCTGATTGCACATTGTTTATGATGGCCAAGGCGAGCACACCCTCGACCTTTCACGTCGTATATCATTTAGAATTGACTGAAGCATGACCGCCTCTGATCTTCATCATTGAGTGGTGTTTGTTTTGTAATCTACACGCTTTCAAACACTCAGTTTAGAGCATAACGAATTTCAGTATCCTTTGTCCTCGCATTGCTAAGGCTTCAGGCTTGAATTTCTTTTACAACCTGAACGAAACGACACGAGGGCGTTCCCAGAGCTTTATCACGATTTACAGTTCTGGGTCTTAGTGCAGTATATCTCGCAGGTCTGAAGCTATGTTCCTGTCCAGCTTTTTTCATGCGATCATCAGAGTCAGGTCAATTTCTGTATTTGGATTCTGCGAAATGTGAATGACAGAGTAATTAACGCACGCTTAATACTCTTCTCTGACTGAACGTGGTTCCATTTATATGGTTATGTTTTGTCGCAAAATAACAGATTTTGGAACACAGAAAAACCCGATTTTACACACGAGATACTCTTGCATGACGCGAACATTATATACAGGATGTTTCAGAAATACTTTTACAAACTTCTGGTATGGGTTCCTTACACCACAAGGAGGAAAAAAGTTCATATGAACATATGTCCCTAATCATTCTTTTCTCGTTAGGAGGTGTTCAACACAGTGGTACACTTATAACACACAAAACTCATAATAAATGCTCGAAATGTCCTCCTCTTGCTTCTATGCATGCCTGTACTCGTCGAATTATGGAATGTCGCACCCTGTCAAAAACTCCGGGATGGTGTCGAATGATTTCGCAGGCTGCCATGACACGTCGATAAAGCGGTTCTGCATCCGGGATGGCTGCTCCATAAACCAATGATTTAAGATGCCCCCAAACGTAAAAATTCACAGGATTGAGGTCAGGAGAACGTGCAGGCCATGGAGCTGGTCCTCCTGTGCCTATCCCTCCATGCTGTCACGTGTGATGTACCAGATGCCACAGCCAATTGTCTTGTACCAATACCTGGATCTTCTTCGACACACTTTAACATCTGTTCTTCGCGTTCCGGCGTACGAACAACTCTTGGTCTTCCTCGATCAATAGTCCGTGCTGCAACGGTTCCTGTTTCAGCAAGGCGACGATAAACAGCGACAAAGGTTGGATGACTCGGTTGCCTTCGGCCTGGAAACTCCATCACCATTCGCGCGACCATTCATAAAAATAATGTCTGCCTGTCCATGAAATGAACATCCAGCCAAGGTGGAAAGAAACACGTGCAGTTAACTCACTACATGTACACACTTGAAACGTCGAAGACAGACTAATGACAAATGACAAACGTAAACAAGTCCCCATGGCAACACTTCGCCATCTACCTATGTAGTACAATGGGTCAACGACTTCTATGAATGTATAGAGAAATGAAGTTTTGAGGTTGGACCCCGAAGGCCGTTGAACTCGCACTTTCATTGTGACAGGAATAACGCGTAAACCAAGAATTATGGGACATATGTTCATATGAACGTTTTCCCTTCTTTTGGTGTGAGGAACCCATGCCCGAAGTTTGTAAAAGTATTTCTGAAGCACTCTGTATATACAATAATAGGACCTATATTTTTTGAACAAACAATAAATCCAGAGATATACAGAAATGACATGTTCACACTATTTTTTGAAGGGCTCACCGACGTCTAGATTTTCCCAACAAGACTCAGCTACTGCGCATACTGCTGATGAGTCGTTTAACTTAATTCAGAAAATTTAGAAGATAGAGTAATTAGTAGAATTACGACTCTCGCGAACCCTAATTTAACTGTATGCGCTTTTATCTATGGCAGAACGTGAAACATAAAGTGTAGGCACAAACCTTCATACACTGGAACAACTAAAATTAAATATCAGGCGAGAAACTCTTTCAATTTCAGATATTGAACTCTCCAATGTGAATAAAACTTTCCTGAGAATATGCCAGAAATGTGTGCATAGAGGACAATATTTCCAGCATCTCTTATGATAAGGTATGTGTTTATCATTGTATCTGTAATTTTAACTAAGAAAACGTGAGGCTTGCGGGGATATTATAACTGTTTTGGCAGGGGCCTGAGTGCGGGTTCCGGCGGACGAGACACCGTGCAGTGGCCACAGTGTGAGGGCAAAGCACTGTAGATTGAGTGGTTTTCTAGGTGTCATTCCTTCGGTTGGGCTGCGCATCTCAAACCTCACAGTAAGCTCGAAAACCCATAATGTCGCTGGATGGAAAACCATTATGACAATCCTCCTGATGTTGCCTCTGGTTGCTAAACAATTTTGCTAAACAATTTCATCATAAACCTGGAATTGAATATATCTAAGTTCTTCTGCGATTATCAAGCGGATTCTTTGGCGGTGGAAGTTGCGAAGCAGTTCTCCCTGAAGACAAGATCCCAGGACATCGGCAAGTGTTTCGGTTTCTCTGCGGCATTGCCGACAGGGGTTGCTATACTTTTCCTGGTCATACCGTCATACTGGACTTTAAGGAGTGGCGTCGCTGGTTACAAACCACTATATTCCTGGAAAGTCTGCTGGCGTTTGTAGGCAGCACTCTCAGGACCGTGTTTACTGCCCATCAGTATGCCGGCCCTCGTAGCCGTGGTCGCTGGAGTGGTCGCTCCAGCGCTCCGCCAAGCTGAGGGTCGCGGGTTCGAGTCCCGCCATGGGCATGGGTGTTAGTGTGTGTGTGTATGTGTGTTGCGGAAATAAGCGGTATGAAAACAGTAAAACACAGTAGCATAAAACTGGGTACAACAAAGGAACTTTAAAAAAAATCAGTGACTCATGGTAGCTGTTATTTACACCCGTTTATGAGGATTTCGTTGTGTGAGGAAAATAAGGTGGTGCTTAGTTGCCTTGCTACCTTCTTCAGAATGTCAACAGCAACAGCACGAGAACTCTATTCGCTTTGTAAGGACATTCTCTCTTCGCCCGCAAACAAGATGGTGCTTAGAGACATCGCTACCTTCTTCAGAATGTCAGCAGCAACACTATAAGAGCTCCATCCGCTTTGTGACGAAATTCTCTCTTCACCCGCAAAGAAGATGGTGCTTAGAGACATCGCTACCTTCTTCAGAATGTCAGCAGCAACACTATGAGAGCTCCATCCGCTTTGTGACGAAATTCTCTCTTCACCCGCAAAGAAGATGGTGCTTAGAGACATCGCTACCTTCTTCAGAATGTCAGCAGCAACACTATGAAAGCTCCATCCGCTTTGTGACGAAATTCTCTCTTCACCCGCGAACAAGATGGTGCTTAGAGACATCGCTACCTTCTTCAGAATGTCAGCAGCAACACTATAAGAGCTCCATCCGCTTTGTGACGAAATTCTCTCTTCACCCGCAAAGAAGATGGTGCTTAGAGACACCGCTACCTTCTTCAGAATGTCAGCAGCAACACTATGAGAGCTCCATCCGCTTTGTGACGAAATTCTCTCTTCACCCGCAAAGAAGATGGTGCTTAGAGACATCGCTACCTTCTTCAGAATGTCAGCAGCAACACTATAAGAGCTCCATCCGCTTTGTGACGAAATTCTCTCTTCACCCGCAAAGAAGATGGTGCTTAGAGACATCGCTACCTTCTTCAGAATGTCAGCAGCAACACTATGAGAGCTCCATCCGCTTTGTGACGAAATTCTCTCTTCACCCGCAAAGAAGATGGTGCTTAGAGACATCGCTACCTTCTTCAGAATGTCAGCAGCAACGCTATAAGAGCTCTGTTCGCTGAGGTTTGTGTGGGTGGGTATGGCCAGGAACGGAGAGGACAGTTCGTACCTCGACTCAACGCCAATCTTTTGTGTTTATAACCCTCAGGATGAACTGGTGACGTGAAGGAACCGCAGGCAGACCGGCCGACAGAGACTTGCAGAGGTCCCTAGAGAATCCAAGCCTGATCACCCGGTCACACCGTCGGGCTGCTCTGGTGGAACCGGGAAGAACTTGACCACCGGAGGCGGCTCAGAGAAGGCTGCTATCTGGCAGGACCGAGAAGAGCTTTCCAACGAGCAAGCATCTGTCCGACACCTACCGACACTGCACAGCCCATAAAACTACCTGAAACATGAAAAGGGAAGAAAACTTATGGCAATGAAGGAAAGAAAGTTTGAGATAGACGAGAAACTATCCCAGAATTCGCATAGCCAACCATGAAAAACCATGAAAATTCATATTTTGAGTGACCGCCCCAGGAATCGAACCCAGGACCGCAGAGACATCCCGCTCGGTTTGGCTGAGGTTTACATTCATTGAGCATTACATATTCTTGTCAAGACAAACGAATTAATGTATTCCTTCCGGGAACTTGCTTCCCAACGAGGTTTAAAAATGATCTTCACTGAAACACGCATGTTCGCTGCTTGTGCAAACGAGTTGCTCCATTTCCAAACAGGGCGTAGTAAAACGAGTTTGAGAGTGAAATTATTGTTGCACAGGCAATTGCATGGTACGTGGAGTACCGTCAGGAAGTTGACATACCTGTTCGGCTCTCATAAGCCAGTACAGAACATGTTATTCATAAAACTAAGGCTTATGTCATGAATACTTGATATCTTTTCTTTTTTGAGGTAAACAACCTGTCGTGATCGTTTACTCCCAACTCCTGTTTGGAGAACATTCCAGTAAAAATTAATTGATCTTCGGAATTTCCTTCCCTGCTCATTTCTACTTTCTATAATACATTCCTGTATTAAATAGTGGAAGTATCTGTTGCTTCGATACCGAGATTTCACCAGAAATGCACGTTTTGGGAGTACCTGAATATAAAAACAAATTTGATTTAATATATTCGCATGACTTTCTCTCCCCTCCATTGTGTATTAGTGGGTATACAAAACATTCATACAAAAGCTTATTTTTAAATCTACTCCATTTTAACGAGATAAACCTTTCCGGAAATAGCTACATTACACACATCGTTATAGATACAAAGGGGACAGCAATAATTTGTTGACAGGGCTTTAAGAGAATGACCAAGTATTGTACAATTCGAACCATTAATAACGGATATCTCATACATGGCTTATGCCACAAAAGAAACATTTGAAATATATTGTGTGTTTTAAAGATATCTACATTTTTTTGTGTAGTAGCTTTTCGTCTATCGCTTAACGTTTATTCCTTATAAGGATTATACAGAATGTTTTTTGAATGAAGAGAGCTTCACAAGCTACGAGAGCAGTCCAGAAGTACCCGACCTGACGTATATATAGCGGTTGTTGTTTCAAATAAATGAATATGGCAGAAAGTACCAACCTTATAAAGCTTAATTTTGAAGTTTGACGATGCTTTGTTGTTTAGTAATTGTTTTGCAGCCATTAATAGCGAACTCTCTCAGGAAATTTGTAAACATGGATAAAACTGGCCATCGTTATGTGATACAATACTTTCATTTGAAAGGTCTTAGTCCAACTAATATTAAATCTGAGCTAGATTCTACTCTGGGGCAGTCTGCTCCTTCGTTTACAACAGTAAAATATTGTGTGGCAGAGTTTAAGCGAGGCCGTACGAGCTTCTAAAACGAACATCGCAGTGATTGACCAAATGCGGTGACCACGCCAGAAATTGTGAAGAAAAGCCACAAAATGGTATTGGATGAGCGTCGGAAAGTTTGCGAGCCAGCAGACAGACATTATAGGCATTTCAAAAAGTGCTGTACCTTCCACACTAACTGAAAATTTAGACACGAGAAAGCTATGCACAAGATGGGTGTCGCGTTTGCTTACAATGGAACAAAAGCAGCGTCGTGAGGAAGTTTCAGTCGAGTGTTTGGCGATGTTTCGCTGCAATAAAGCCGAGTTTTTGCGTCGATTCATACCCATGGATAAAACATAGGTCTATCACTTCACACCTGAGTCAAAGGAACAGTCAAAACAGTGGATTGAAAGAGGAGAATCGGCTCCAAAGAAGGCGAAGACAGTTCCATCTGCAGGCAAGGTTATGGCGTCGGTTTTTTTGGATGCGCGTGGAATAATTTTCATTGTTTAACTTCAAAAAGGAAAAACAATCAATGGCGAGTATTATACAAACTTATTTTAATGATGAAATCAAGCAAAAACGGCCGCATTTAGTAGAAAAGAAACTTTTGTTTCATCAAGACAATGCACAGTTCACACATCCATTATCGCCATGGCCAATATCAATGAATTAAAGTTCAAATTGCTTTCTCATGCACCCTATTCGCCAGATTTAGCCCTCTCTGTTTATTTTCTGTTTCCAAACTGGAAGAAATGGCTTGGTGGTAAAAGGTTTGCCAACAATGAAGAGGTGGAATTTACAGTTGTTGGCTATTTTGCAGAACTCGACGGTTCTCACTATACAGTATCGAAGCTATTGAACATCGCTGGGAAAAACGTATCGAGCTGAGGGGAGACTATGTAGAGAAATAAAGATGTTTTTTCCCAAAATTTTTGTGTTTTCTTTATTAGGTCGAGTACTTCTGGGACAACCCTCGTATTATCGGAAGATTAAATATATACGTTTTGTTTGTCATGTAAATATCTTTATGTGATCTTTTAATCAAAATCGTTTAAGCCATTATTGAGAAAATAGGAAATTTAGAAGAATCTTTCATGTAAAGGGCAGTTTCGGGTGATGGTTTTTTCTTGATAATTATCAAGCACGGACATTTTTCTAAAAATGATTTTTTGGGGTTCAGTGGACCTCAAAACACATATTTCCGGTGAAATATCGATATTGAATTTTTAGGTGGAATGCAATACCTTTCTAACTACTATGTACTTAAAGTGAGGAAGTACTGTGGTCCACTCGAACATTCGATGTCGAAATTTCATCGGAAATATGTGTTTTGAGATCCCATAAAACCAAAAAATAACTTTTGGAAAACGGTCCGCACGTGCGCGCGCGTGTGATGTGTGTGCCCAAACAGCATAATAGAAAAATAAATGTCCGATAAATACCAAAGTTGGTAATTAGGTTAAGCATCTTCCAAAATTGAGACACGAACATTTTTAATAAACCTCCGCTCTATGCTGAAACTTTTACGTGGAAGATTCTTCTAAATGTTCTAATTTCTCAGTAATGGTTCTAAAGATTTTTATTATATACCATATATAAAATATATTTACATGAGTAATAAAACGTATATCTTGAATTTTCTGGCATTAGCCTGTTAAGTCTTCTTCATTTGTAAGACATTTTGTGCAACCTGTAAAATGTAAGATATGGATAAAAACTTACTACACAAAAAATCACACAATTTATGTAAAATAAAACTTTTATGGCATTAACAATTCCGAGATATTCGCTCTTCGTTTTTTTCTCGCGCGTATGCAAAGAGAACGAAATTTCAAATCCCTCACATAGCGACCCACTCTTAAAAGATTTGACAATCGCTTAAGCCTACTGTTTCCTTTATCCCCTTTTACCTACAAGGAACATCTAATAAAAGTGTTTCTGCAAATCCTTATTTAGATTAACATGAAGGAGATAGAAGTATAAGCTTTTGTAAGAATAGTTTGTTGACAAATGGGTAGAGAAAGTCGTGTGAATGTTTGGAACAAGGGCGGTGTGGTGTTTGTGTGTGTGAACAGCATAACTCATAAACGAAAAGGAAATTAAATACCAAACTTGCTATTTAAAGATCAGCATCTTTCAAGGAGGCGACATGAAGCTTTTGGAGAATATTCTCCATCCCTAACTACCCTTTAAATAGAAGAGTTTTGTTATTTTTTATTTTCCCCAAAACGGTTCCAATATTATTGAAATAACATATGCTTAAAATATTTGCATGACAAAATGTGGATCTTGAATTTTCTGGGATTATCCTGTGATCGCCTTCATTCTTAATGAACCTTTTATAACTTGTATACCGTGAGGATACACAAAACTTACTCCGCAAGACACGTAGATCTTACTAAATCACAGAGTTTATGTCAAATAAAATTTCGGAGCGTTAACCATTTCCGAGATATTCTTTATTATAGATTTTAATTGTCAAACACTTCATATTTTTTCAACTGCAAAATCGTTATTCGTTTTTTTTTCTTGTAGTCGTGGAAAGAGAACAAATTCAACGCCATCACATAGCACCAGCTCTTAAAATATTTGACTATCGCTCAAGCCTACTGTATCCCCTACTCCCCTTGTATCTACAAGGAAACATGTAATAAAACAATTTCTGCAAATGTCCATATTGATTAACATGAAGTCGATAGAAAAATAAGCTTTTGTAAGAATAGTTTGTTGAAGAATACGTAAAATAAATAAAATCTGTAATACTCCATCCCATCACCTTGTTAGCTAAACCGGGACGTGTATTAACAAATTTTCAGTTTATTAATACAATACACTTACATTATCATTGTATAGATAATTAACTATAACTAATAAAAAAGAAAGAAAATACCAAAAAAATAGTAAAAGTAACTAAAATAAAATTTTTAAATTTCCACACACTAACTCAAAATACACATACAAAAATTACATTTTTACTGGTAACCAGTAAAAATAACTAACTGGTAGCCACCTATCTAACTAAATTATCTAAATAAATTCTAACTGAATAACTAAATATACGTTGGAAATCGACAACTTTGGTACTGGTATCCACCACCTCCAATACAAAAGTAACACTATAATAACAAATAATTCATAATAATTCATTGATGGCTAAGTTTTTTATCCTCGTCTGCTTTAAATGTTTATGAGATATTTAAATTTATTTTCTTTTATTTCTTTTGGTGTGTTTATATGATTGTGTACCATAATTAGTTAAACTTTAATTTATAACCAATTCACTCTTTTGCCCTAACTTTTCAGCACTAAAATATATACTAAATTCACAATTATTTAATTTACACTTCACTTTCATATCACTTCAGTAATCTTATGATAATTTATATTGATAAATATTAACTATTTTACAATACACTTCACTTTCACATCTATTATTTAATACCCAACATTCTTCATGCCGGCAACATCTCCCACTTTTACTCCTCCTTTGTAACTGCACCGCTCTCCTCACTCTTTTTCAGTGCACCATACTTCCCTCGCACCATTCATCACCTACCGCCTCCTTTGCTATTAGTCATCCATCCCATCCAGTCATCCCGCTTCTCCTGCTTCCATCATAGATCATCCTTCTGCCCCTTCCATAATATACTGTTTTGTTTATATATTTATTTATGTCTAGTGGTTGTAACAGTCAATAGGTTGAATTTTGTTGTTATATTGTCATCATATAACTGGGAAAGTTGTTTTTTTAAACTGTCATTGTATTGTTCATTAGTTAGTAGTAATATTGTTTACGTTTGCTATTGTTCCTATACGTAAAGAAGGTCATGTGGAGTAACACATTTGATTTTTTTAAACTGTAGTCTAAACCTAGGAACCTCTCCGCAATCAGGCTTATGAACTGCCTTCAAATGTACGGTTTCTTAAATAAACTAACAGATAAAGAAAGCAATAATAATCGAAAGAAACTGCCGCTGAATACGCAGTTAGCTATGGCTTACTGCAACTACATCAAGCTCTGAATGTGTTCCAATTCACCAGAGAATGACTGGGCCATTACGCCAAAATGCAGTGTTATTTACTTGCTGCTCAGAGGCAGTAGTGAGCCTCAGGGCTCGCTAGTTTCGCTTGATTGGTTTCGGAGAATTGGAGGACGCAATTTATGGCCGCGTTATCTAGTATTATCCTTTGGTGAGATTCGCAGGTTCGGAGAATGACAAACCTATATAAATCTTTATTAAAACACAAGGCCGATGATACAGGATGATTTATGAAGAACTGACACATTTATTTCTTCAATTGTTTCGAAACGAGGTACACTAGCGACAACTTATTATACCTGAAATGCAGAGGAATTTTGGGAGATTATTTACCTCTATAGCAAATGTTTAAAATGTCCCCCATCCTGCATAAGGCATAATTCAACACGTCGTTCCATGTTACTGACCACTCGTTGGAGGACTCTGTTGTCAATAGCTTGAATCTCCTGTGTAATGCTGTGCTTCAGATCGTCCAATGTCTGGGGACGTATGGCATAAACCCTGTCTATAAAGTAACCCCATAGAAAGAAGTCTGGCAAGGTCAAATCCGGAGATCTTGGTGGCCACAGCTTCTTGGAAATTATCCGGTCGTCAAAGAAACTTACAATTAGTGTCAGGATTCATTTGATGTATGGCATGTAGCGCCCCTTCTGAACATAAACTTGACTCAGCTTTACATCGCCTAGTTCCTCAGAAACTCCATGAAAATCCGTCTGTACACTGCAGTGTTCACATTGTTTAAAAAAAATTGGTCCCACTATTCTCTGTGTGGATATTGCGCACCAAACTCCGATTTAAACCGGCTGCATAGGTGCTTCATGAATAACATGTGGATTTTCACTGGTCCAATAGCGTGGGTTATTTGAGTTCACATAGCCGGATAAATGGAATCATGCTTCATCTGTGAACCATGTGATGGAAAATATGGCAGGGTTTTGCACAATAAACGCCTGAAACCAACGACAACAATTCAGTCGTCTATCCTTATCTGGTTCCTGTAACTGATGGATAACCGTAATCCTATACGGCTTTAGGCCTGCACTTTTCACAGCTCTCTGATATTGAGTAGCTATACTGTGTCTCCTGCGACAAACGTGTTAATGATTTTTTGGGTGACTGATCCAGTCCTGCTCTTACGTCAACAACCGTGGGAAGTCTAGATGAACGAGTTTTGCCTTTTTCACTCACCAGAGATCCAGTTGTTTCCAATTTGTTTACCTGTCCCGGTATTGTGTTTCTTTGGGTAGGATTCCGAACACCAAATTCTCTCTGGTGTGCCCTTTGAGTGGCTGTAATTGAATTCGTAATCCAGTATTGCTTTACAAAGAAGAGTTGTTTACGTAATGTGTACTCCATTTTCTCGTTGACTAGAACAAAATTTCAAAAACAGTTGCCGACAATAAAACTATCAATTACGAGTAAAACATGAACATCTGCGCATCTAGTGACAGGCAATCAAAACTCCAGAACATCCTGTTTAATTTGGTGCTAAAATTGGGGCATTGAGTGAATTTCGAACAGAATAATTAAAGGAAGAAATGTGTCAGTTCTTCATAAATCACTGTTCTGTTGCTATGGCTTAAACATGCTTTTGTTTTCTATGTTGTCCTTTTACGTTTTTACTTTCTCTACCATTTACATAGAAGGTAGAGAAGGTATTGCATTCCATCCAAAAATTTGATACCGAGATTTCACCGGAAATACATGTTTTGATGCCCCCTGTATCCAAGAAAGTATTTATAGAAAAAGGTCCGTGTATGCGTGTGTATGTCTGTGAACAGCATAACTCAAAAACAAAAAGTCGGATAAACACTAAACTTGTATTTATGCTTAGTGCCTTCTAGAAAAATGCAATACGGAGATTTTCAGGAAAATCCCCCCCACCTCAACTACCCTTGCATGAAACATTTTTCGAAATTTTTGATTTTCTGAAAAATGGCTCTAACGATTTTGACTAAATTACCATGCATTAAAGATATTTACATGACAAAATGTATAGCCTGAATTTTCTGGGAATAGACTTTCAAGTCCTCTTCTTTCGTAAGGAGTTTTGTATAATCTTGTATAACTGGTAAACGTTAAGCGATACGCGAACACATACTGTATAAAGAATGTAGATCTGTTTAAAACACGCAACTTATTTCCAATAAGCTTTTTTATAGCTTCATCTATTTCTCAATTATCCGTTTTTAATTATTTGAAGTGTTAATTTCTTGAAGATCAAGATTTTTAAAATGGGCCTTAGTTTCAACGTCATACCCATGCTTTGTCACCTGTTGTTCTTAGAAGTTCTGGATCGTTTTCGAACTTCATGCAGCAATTCCTGAGCGATATCCACGCGACGTTGTTTTTGGTCGAAATTCAACAACTTCGGAACAAACTTTGCTGCTACACGTTTCATGCCCAAAACAGCTGAAAAAATTGCTTGGCGTGACCCAAAGGATATGCCGATATCAACAGCAGCCTCTCTGATGGTGATTCGGCGATTTTTCAGAGCCATTTTCTTTACTTCTTCCACATTGTCATCGGCAATTGATGTGCTAGGGCGTCCAGGGCGGTCGTGTCTTCAACGTCTTCTCGACCCTCTTTGAAACATTTATACCACTCGTAAAATCTTGCCCTACTCATAGTAGATTTGCCAAAAGCCACAGTCAAAATTTCGAATGCGGTGCTGGCTTTTATTCCGTTTTTCAAGCAAAATTTAATGCAAATTCTTTGATCCATCTTTTTCTAAATTTAAAATTCGCCGAGCACTCGAAAACACGTACCTATAACTTTTTCGACTGTCAACAATAAACCAAATATTTAAAACAGCTGAAAATGCAAAAATACATCAGGAACATGTGTACCAACAATAAAAAATAAAATGTTTGAAGCTCGCGAAATTAAGAAATTCCCGTTATTTCTTTATCACACCTCGGACATGTTACGTTTTATGCAGATACTCGAGGGCGATGCTGTATCAATTTACACTTTATATGTTCCCGTCATCTATAATAGTCTGCTAAGCTGTTTATAGCCAGGCAAAGGAATTCTTAAATAGTTGGCTAGAGGTTATATGCACTGAAACTATAATTATTATCGCTACACAGAATGCAAATCAACAGAGGGCATGTGTTACTGACTGCTATCTCAAACGCCAAAAGACTGTACGAGGGATAGGGGTGGCTTGTTACCTAGCTCTAATGCTTAAAAATTCCTATGCCTGTTAACAAGTTACTGTTGCCTAGTACGGTGCTTTAGGTCTTAATGAACGAACAGAATAAACAGTTGTAATCTGATACATTACAGCGCATTGCTTCAAGCTTCGTCAGTATATCCCTCGTAGAGAGTATTATATTGTAGGGTCTCTCTGAAAAGAGGTACGAACAGTGTCAGTATTAACCGTCCCAGAAAAGCACGCAATTGGTTGAAGACGGAAAAAAAGCCCGCACATTCTTCATTCGGAAAGAATTTTGTATAACCTTGTATAACTGGTAAACGTTAAGTGATACACGAAAACGTATTGCATAAAAAGTGTAGATCTCTAAAACACACAATTTATTTAAAATAACATTTCTTGTGGCATCATCAGCCATTTCCTAGATATAGGTTATTAATGGTTTTAGTCATTCTTTTCAAGTCGCTTCGATTTTCAGTTGTTTCTCATGGTTGCATGGAAGGAGTATGGAATTTTAAGCCCAGCATATAGCGTCCAGTTGTTAAACATCTGACTATCCTTGCTCTCTTTGTATCTATAACGAAATGTACAATGTAGCTTTTTCGGAAAGGTTCATCACGATTAAAATGAGATAGGAAAGTAAGCTTACGTAATAAAAACTTGTATATCCACTAATAAGCGATAGAGGGTATAGAAAGTCATGTAAATGTAACACATATTTTTTGTGCATGTGACGTTTATTTAGTAGTCCGTCATACCAGTAGATAGTAACCATTTACAATAATTTATCGGTCGAGAGGAGGTTTCATAGTTAGTCAATTTAATTTTGTAATCACAAATTATATTTGTAAGTAAAATCAAGCAACACAGCAATACAATTTGGCTATATTATAGTAAAAGGAGTTGTAAAAAACTAAAAATAATAATTCACGAGAGAGAATCGAGCTCGAACTGCTTGCATAGACGTTAACAAGCTTAACCACTTCTCCACGCCAATCATTTATTAATGGGTATACAAACTATTTTTACTAAAGCTTATTTTTCTGTCTACTACATTTTAATCTAAATAAACCTTTACATAAACACCTACATTACACATTTCGTTATAGATACAAAGAGAACAGCGATAGTCAAATGTTTAAGAACTGGACGCTATATGCTGGCCTTAAAATTCCATGAAACTGCTAGAAATAACAGAAAATCAAAGCGACTTGAAAAGAATGGCTAAGTATTGATCAAATCCAACCATTAACAACGGATATCTCGGAAAAGGCTGATGCCAAAGAAAGGCTATTTTACATAAATTGTGTGTTTTAGAGGTCTACACTTTTTGTGTAATATCTTTTTGTCTACCACCTAACGTTTACCAGTTATACAAGATTATATAACACTTTTTCCAAATGAAGTGGTCTTCACAGGCTGTTCCCAGAAAATTCAAGATATACATTTTATCTGTAATGTAAATATCTTTAATATATGGCATTTTGATCAAAAGTGTTTAGAAAATTTTTTTAGAAAATAGATTTTGAAGAATTTTCCATGTAAATGGTAGTCTGGAGCGGGGTCATTTTCTTGAAAAACTCAGTGTCGCATCGTTGGAAGGTACTGAACCTAAATGCCAACTTTGGTATTTATCCCACATTTTGTTTTTTAGTTATGCGCGCGCGCACACACACACACACACACGCATGGACCATTTCTAAAAGGGCTTTTTTTGGGTTGAGGGTGCCTCAAAACATATATTTCCGGTGAAACCTCGGTATCGAATTTTTGGGTGGAATACAATACTTCCCCTACTTACTATACGTAGTAGAGAAAGTAAAAATTTGACTGCTCGAGAGACCGGCCACTTTTAGTTTAACGGAGGGTACCTTTAGTATTACTGTAAATATAACGGATCATGTTGTTAAATAAATTAGTATAAAACAAATGATGACGATAGAGGTGGTGTAGGGAACAAAGCGATTAAGACTCGCTCTGTACTGCCAATGACTCCAGCTGGGTGGGGTGTATCAGAATATGGTCACTGCTCTTGTTACACCCACCTTAAAGTGAAAACTAGGGCTGATACGAAAACCGGTCCAAGTACATTACCTGTGTAGCAGGCACGTTTAATCTAGTTCGTTAGTCATTCTGTAGGAGCGTCGAGGTCAGATTTAACCGCGCCAACTTCATTTATTTCTTCAAATGTTGCAAGGCGTCAGTAGAGAAAGTGTCAATTTGTATGCACATATTGATACATAAAAACGAAAGTGTAACACACACCTGTGGGAATGTTTCTTTACTGTAATTTTGTTATGGGTGGGATCTCTTCATTACCTTCAGTTTTTACTTTCTCTACTACGGATAATAAGTAGAGGATGTAGTGTATTCCACCCAAAATTTCGATACCGGGATTTCACCGGAAATACATGTTTTGAGACGCTCTGAATCCAAAAAAAATCATTTTTGGAAACAGTCCGTGTGTGTGTGTGTGTGTCTGTGAACAGCATAACTCAGAAACCAACAGTCGGATAAACACCAAACTTGGTATTTAGGTTCAGTATCTTCCAGAGATGCGACACGAAGGTTTTCAAGAAAATCCCTCCACCCTAGATTACCCTTTACATGGAAGATTTTTCGAAAAATTAATGGCTCTAACGATTTTGATTAAAATATCATATGTTTAAGATATTTTCATGACAAATGAAACGTATATCTCAAATTTTCTGGGAATGTCTCCAAAAGTATTCTTCATTGTGAACGACTTTTGCACAACTAGTAAACCATAAGAGTTAGACAAAATTTTACCACACAAAAAATGTAGATCGCGTTAAAATACACAATTTTTTTACCTTTTTTTTGTTGGGTGAATCATTTATGAGATATTACTTGTTATTCCCTTAAATTTTCCAATACTTATAATTTTTTCATATTCGTTATTCATTTTTTTGTCCTGGAAATGCATAAGAATGGAATACTCCACATAGCAACCAGCTTTTAAAATATTTGACTATCGCTTAAAGACTACCAATTCCCCTTGCATCTACAAGAAAATTAGCAATAAGATTAACATCTCGATTAACATGAATCATATGGAGAATAAGCGTTTGTAAACATAGCTTGCAAAAGAGTAGAGAAAGTCATGTAAGTGTAACACATCAGATTTTTTTATTTCAATCTGTAAGCAATCTCCGATCTGAAGACCAAACCTGAGTATCACTGCGAGATTCCAATGTAATTTTAACAGCTCTAAAGTGTCTTTTACCCTTGAAAGCTTAGGTCTTATTATTTTAAACATTTACGATATGCTACATTCACATGGCTTTCTCTACCCACTATCGTTTATTAGTTTCTCTTCCACGCTCCTAGTAAGTAGAAAAGGTTATTTACATTGTATCAAAAAATTCGATATCGAGATTTCACCAGAAGTACAATTTTTGAAGCCTCCCGAATCCAAAAAGGAAAAACATTTTAGAAAAAGGTCCGTATATGCAACATATGTGTGTGTATGTGTCTGTGAACAGCATATCTCAAAAAAAAAAGTCTAATAAATACCAAACTTGGTATTTAGGTTCAGTACCTACAAAGATGTGACACAAATATTTTCAAAAAAATCCCCCATCTTAAACTATCCTTTAATGGAACATTTTTTTAATTTTTTAATATCTTGAATTGCTGAGAACGGCCCGTGAAGTCCCCCGTTATTCCGAAGGAATTTTGTGTAAACTTTAAAAGGTCGACAAAAACATACACAAAAAAGATCTCTTTAAATCACGCAATTTCTTTCAAATGACTCTTTTTGCAACTGCAACAATTTTCGGACTGTTTCATGTGGACTCTTTTTAAAAATTCTTTTTTGGATTTAGGAGATAAAAACATGTATTTACATGAAATGCCAATACATAATTTTTGGGGGGCAGAGAAAATAATAAAAAAGCATGATCAAAGTAACTGAAACAAACAGACGAACATCTTTAATATAGATGGGGGCCTAGAGAAAATAAGGAAAGTTCAAAAACAAATTAATGCCATATACTAACCGTATGGGTAAAAGATTACGGTATTATAGTCTTATGTGTCAAACAATATCCACCAGCTGCGAAACCGAGAAGAGCGTTTCTTTGGTTCCGAAACCTACAATACAATGACCATTAAATTAAGTCTACACCATGTCTGCTATTAATAGCTCCTGTATTGTTAGAAGGCTCAAGGTCTCCAGCGACCTTGTCGCATGTCTTTGTCTGCCCTTAAGTGACGCATTCTTCCGCACATTAGCTACACTAACGGTACTGATTTAGAATATCAATCATAATCAATAATTCGTGCTTTTCATACTGAATGAATTCTTTCATGGAGCGTGCTTGTGTTACTGCGGCGTCTTTAGCTTGTAGACAGTGAGGCACGGAAACAAAGATGATTCTTTTTAAGTAATATTTAGTGGCCCTTCATACTACGTCTGGCACCACAGGTGGTGAACACTGGTAATAAATGAAATAATAATTGGGAAAGGAATTTTGGGAAGTTACGAGGACTGGGGAGAACCTGGAAAAAATCTGATGTGTTACACTCACATGACTTTCTCTACTCTTGTACAAACTATTTTTATAAACGCTTATTCTCCATATGCTTCATGTTAATCGAGATATCGAGATGTTAATCTTATTGCTAATTTTCTTGTAGATGCAAGGGGAATTGCTAGGCTTTAAGCGATAGTCCAATCCTTTAAGAGCTGGTTGCTATGTGGAGTATTCCATTCTCTTTGCATTACCAAGACAAAAAAAATGGAATAACGAATTTGAGAAAAAGTTTAAGTACTGGAAAATTTAAGGGAATAACAAGCAATATCTCAAAAATGGTTCACTCGACAAAAAAATGTATATAACATAGATTATGTATTTTAACACGATCTACATTTTTTGTGTAGTAACATTTTGTCTATCTCTTATGGTTTACCCGTAATGCAAAAGTCGTTCACAATGAAGAATACTTTTGGAGACATTCCTAGAAAATTCGAGATATACATTTCATTTGTCATGAAAATATCTTAAATATATGATATTTTAATCAAAATCGTTAGAGCCATTTTTGGGAAAATTAAAATTGTCGAAAAATGTTCCATGTAAAGGGTAATCTGGGGTGGGGGGATTTTCTTGAAAACCTTCAGGTCGCATCTCTGGAGGATACTAAACTTAAATATCAAGTTTGGTGTTTATCCAACTATTCGTTTCTGAGTTATACTGTTTACAGACACACACACACACATATATATATATATATAAGGACATGTTTCCAAAAATGCTTTTTTGGATTCAGGGGGTCTCAAAACATGTATTTCCGGTGAAATCTCGGTATCGATTTTTTGGGTGGAATGCAATACTTCCCCTACTTACTATACGTAGTAGAGAAAGTAAAAATCTGTCAGGAAGGAGGCTCCTGGCGAGAGTAGAACCGCAGACCGACCTTTGATGAGTCCGTATCTTAACGACATCGGCTACCTGTGTCATGTAGACTCGAGTTGCTTACTGTAATGATATGAGCTCCAATAATTTCTGAATTTTCTGAATTGTTTACCAACCTGTCATGATTTAATTATTATACCAAAAGTCAAAAAATTGAGTACGGATTGTTTATGTGACGTTAAGAATCTCCACGGAAATATTTTGATTCGGGTACAAAAGAGATAGAAGAAAAATGGCTGCTGTAGAGATGAAGTTCATGTGAAAGACCGGTGGTTATACTAATGGGGTCTATAAACCAATGAGATTATTTTCCAAGAGCTAAAGATGCAACCAGCCTTGGAATACATACATTTCTAGAACAACTGGAGACAAAATCTGCATAGGATGGGCTCAGAATGCATTCCCAAAGCTGTAATGCAGTACATTCCTAGGAGAAAGAGATCAGTCCGTCGTCCCAAGAAGCTGAAGAAAAAATTTCTTAGTGAAATTGTAACCTGATCGTAGTGAGATCGTAGCCTGATGGCCTAACACTTGATTTGATGAAGAAGAAGATGAACACACAGGCTGATTGTGATGATCACGGTAACAGAGAGCGTAGCGAGGATCATATAACAAACAGCGCAGAAAACAGGGAGCAATTAGATATACTAATTCCAATTCATAATTGATAGTGTCGCGCTCAGAATTGCGTGTTAATTTTGGTAGAAAACAACGTTCTTAACACCTTGATTGTTGTTACAATAAGTAACTTTTCTTTTAAATTTATTGACGCTCTTTAACTGCTATGGTCCTAAGCGTCCCATTCTATATTGGGCATGAAAGACCGGTAATTTTGCTCAGAGGCCTGTTTATCAGGCTTGAGGTTCTTTTACGTGCCGTAAATCTACGACACGGGACCACCGGCTTTACTTCCCTTCTGAAGGAAGCCATGCTAAGGATTTTTACGCCAAAAAAAATCCATCGCTCTCCACCGGGTTGAACAATAAGTAACTTGGATTATTGCGTTTTCATTTCTTAGTACTGTACCAATGTATTTCTTACTGAAGTTACACTATATGAAAATATTGCTATGCACATCTCCTAGCATTAGAAGAAAAATGTGTACTCATTTCGCTGAGAATCTGTAATGATGAGACCGGTGTTTCGGCTCATTTGATGGTTAAAACTACATTCTTCTTATCCTATGCTTATTTTTCTTGTTCTTCGTTTGACCGGTTCGAGTATAAGCCCGTTTTGATTTTACAGTGATTGCAAGTTCAGTACTTTTCTTTGCAATTTATATTTTACGTCTTTAGGGATGCAAATGTATTATTCCTTACCCAGGCATGTGTTCAGTTCTTAACTTTATAAAATGTAAATTTCAATTCTTTGTATTCTGGACACACTTGTTTTGAATGGTCGTATGACAAGTTTAGTGTTACATTGCCTGCACTGTCTTCTAGTTGCTTAGTTGGCGGCCTTTCCTTGCTTCTGCTTTGGCAGCATAGCTCTGTTCCTGTCCTTACCGTCAACGAGAGGAGGCAGTCGGGTTCTACCACCTGGTAGAGTTTCACCGCTCTATTTCCTCGCTTCTCCTACATCTATGTGCTGTTCTCTTGTCATATACCACAGTCTTTGTCACATTTCCATATCTCAAAGCCATTATAATATATATATTTATAAAAATCGTAAAAAACAAAGAAAATATAATATAACTGGTTTCTTGGTAGTCACTTAATTCTCCACTTGGATATTGATGAACAATCAAGTAGGTCATGCAAAAAATTGCATAACAATCAAAGGCAGCGTTAGCCACAAGACCAACTGCTCCTGGCGGAACGACATTGGACGTGACTCCATGCTTCATCAAGTCCTTAGCAGCATTTGGCACGACAGACGACCACGTGTTTCACCAAGATACAGACAAAATCTTTTAAGATGAAACAGCAACTTCCTTCCATGAAATAATCCAAGGGCGCTCTGAGGACAGTTGTACATAATAACATCAAACTGACGTGTGTGCATCATTACCTCTACCAGATGCAAGGATGAATCGGTGGTTTTCAAACTGACACTAGTGAAAGAAAATCCTTGAGGCTGTCCACGCATCAGACACTGCACAATGGTTCCATAATTAGGTATGACGAATTCACTTTAGTCTGCCTGACTATTCTTTCCACAAGCTTTTCTCAAAACTTCTCCCTTATGAACAGATTTAGAAAGGAAAATGAATGGGGTTGTCTGGAATAATAACTGGTTACGCCTGAACTTGAAAATATTTCATGTCAAATTATGTGATGCTGATTCAACAAGACATTTTACAAACCAATGCTCGCTGAAAGGTTATTCAAACTCAGAAATAATTCCCCAATTTATGTAATATACAAAGGATATTTTAATACAGAATTAGAAATGTTTGAAGCATAATAAATTTCAATTTTTTTACTTAGACCTACAACATCCTTAGCTAAAGAATACTTGAAATAATTAAAGAGGTTATATTTGAATATGGCAAGCTCTTGAACAGATGTTGACAATTATTTGAGTTAATGAAGAATACCGAATAGAAATTGACATTTTTAAAATGCTTTACACTCATTAGACTTGTCCCTTAAGAGGACACTTTGGCCCATATTTTATGTTATATCCAGTTCATACAAAATACAGCATAAAATGGAAATATCTGCCCTTAAATGTTAAAGGAGCACAATATTTAGGGAAATTTGGTATTTTTAGGGCAATTGTGTTTGCTTTTATTAGAAACATTGAGGCTTTTATAAACATGATGGGAAACATCTGAGCTTATTTCTAAAAAATCTGATGTGTTACACTCACATGACTTTCTCTACTCTTGTACAAACTATTTTTACAAACGCATATTCTACATATGCTTCATGTTAATCGAGATATCGAGATGTTAATCTTATTGGTAATTTTCTTGTAGATGCAAGGGGAATATGGTAGTTTTTAAGCGATAATCAAATATTTTAAGCGCTGGTTGCTAGGTGGCGCATTCCATTCTCTTTGCATGTCCAGGACATAAAGAAAATGAATAACGAATTTGAGAAAAAGTGTAAGTATTGGAAACTTTTAGGGAATAACAAGCAATATCTCGAAAACGGTTCACTCAACAAAAAATGCATATGACATAAATTGTGTATTTTAACGCGATCTACATTTTTTGTGCAGTAAAATGTTGTCTATCTCTTATGGTTTACCAGTTATGCAAAAGTCGTTCAGAATGAAGAACACTTTTGGAGACATTTCCAGAAAATTCGAGATATACATTTCATTTCTCATGACATTATGTTAAACATATGATATTGTCATCAAAATCGTTAGAGCCATTTTTGAGAAAATTAAAATTTTCGAAAAATGTTCCATGTAAAGGGTAATCTGGGGTGGGGTATTTTCTTGAAAACCTTCGTGTCGCATCTCTGGAAGACACTGAACCTAAATACCAAGTTTGGTGTTTATCCGACTGTTTGTTTCTGAGTTATGCTGTTGACAGACACACAGACACACACACACAGACACATACACGGACATGTTTCCAAAAATGCTTTTTTGGATTCAGGGAGTCTCAAAACAGGTATTTCCGGTGAAATCTCGGTATCGAATTTTTGGGTGGAATACAATATTTCCCCTACTTACCTACTATACGTAGTAGAGAAAGTAAAAACAGAAACAAAAACAAAAACAAAAAACAACATATAAGTGCCCTGTATAAGCAACACATGCACTTAAAATAGAAATAAATGAATGAGACAAACTAACCCTGACTAGGGTTCCATATTTTGCATGTTGTCTCTTTATTTAAAAAATCTGATGTGTTACATTCACATAACCTTCTATGCCCTCCATCGCTTATTAGTGGGTATTCAACTTATTCTCACGAAAGCTTATTTATCTATCTGCTTCATTTTAATTCAGATAAACCTTTGCAGAAATAGCTACATTACACATTTGCTTATAGGTACAAAGGGAACAGCGATAGTCAAATGTTTAACAACTGGACGATGTATACTGGCCTGAAAATTCCATACTATTTCCATGACATCGCGAAAAACAACTGAGAATCGGCGGGACTTAAAACGAATAGCTAAGTATTGAACAAATCGAACCCTTAAAACAGATATCTCAGGAATGGCTGATGCTATAGAGTTATCTGAAATAAGTTTTGTGTTTTAAAGATATCTGCATTTTTTGTTTAGTACGTTTTCAACTATCGCTTAACGTTTTCCAGTTATATAAGATTATACAAAATTCCTTCCGAATGAAGGGAACTTCACAGCCTATTCACAGAAAATTAAATATATAAATTTTATTTGTAATGCAAATATCTTTAATATATGGTATTTTAATCAAAATCGTTAGAGCAGTTTTTTAGAAAATATAAAAATTACGAAAGATGTATCATGTAATGGTAGTTTGGTATGGGCGGATTTTCTTGAAAATCTTCGTGTCGTATCTGTGGAAGGTACTTAATCTAAGTAACATGTTTGGTACTCATCTGACTTTTCAATTTTGAGTTATGCTGTTCATAGTCAACACACACACACACACACACACACGGACATGTATCCAAAAATGCCTTATTTGGATTCAGGGCACCTCTAAATATGTATTTCCGGTGAAATCTCTGTATGGAATTTCTGGGTGGAATGCAATACTTCCCCCATTTATATAGTAAGCTTAGTATAATAAGCTTAGTAAGAATAGAATTAATTGTTCTTTCACACAAGCCGTGTGTTGGACAGGGTTGCAAAGGTAGAATCAGATGACTGAAAAATTCTATGCCATAGCCGGGATTTGAACCGGGAGATCCGTGGTTCAAATCCCGGCTATGGCATAGACTTTTTCAGTCATCTGATTCTACCTTTAGTAAGAATAGTTTGTATACCCACTAATAAACGATGGAGGGTAGATAAAGTCATTGCCGTGAGTCGCTAAAATGGTTACCGGCAAAACCCTCGTGATGGCCGCTAAATCTTACTGATACAAGCGTGTCACTGAGCGCTTAAAATACCACACGAGCAATCACGAATGTATGCACGAAGGTGTGTAAGAACGAATGTGTCTCTGATTAGAATTGGACGCCCTTATGTTAACTCAAGCTCCGCCTACAACCGCCTAACCCTACCAACGCGCTGGCCAATATTTAAAAATCTACTTGTATGTTTGTTATCTTGTTATTATGGGGCATCTCCCTGATTCTGAGAATTGCTTTCCCTTTATCTTTTGCAAATTCTGGTATACGCGATTGTTCAAACGTATTCAGCTTATAACTTAACTGAATTCTATGAATCTTTATACTAACGCGTTCGCTTCCCAGCTATTACTAATGACTTTGCTTGTCAATTACATTTTTCTCCGGACAAATTTTTCAACTCAAGCTTATTACATTATACATTGATTTAATAAAGAGAAATTGTTTATTGCAATTATTTATTTATCTTACTGTTACTAGGGCTGCGCAGAAAGTAACCTTCGTTTTGAAATAAACATGAAACCGGTATATATACAAAAGTATTATTACATACATCTGAAAACCACGCTTTTCTTTATTTTTCGGCATAGTTTCCAAACAGAATCTAGCACCTGTCATACCTTTTTACAGTCTTTGAAATACACTCTGCATAAAATTCTGCCGCCTGTGATTTACTCCAACCTGTCAGAGCGTTTTGAACCTCTTCGTCATTGGCAAAGCGCTGAGCTGAAGGCCACTTTTTCATGTACGGAACAGATGGAAGTGACTAGGGGCCAAGTCCGGCTGTAAGGGGAATGGTCAAAAACGTCCCATTTGAACTTGGCTAAAAGTTCATTTGTGTTGTTTGCTGTGTGAGGCTGAACGTTGTCATGCAAAAACATAACACCAGATGTCGGAAGCCCACAACGCTTGTTTTGGATTGCTCTTCTTAGCCTTTTCACACTTCACACGCACTTCAAACGGGATTTGTTATTTCGGCGCTCATGCTGTTAGGTTACAACTAGCAAACGCGCGAACAGTACGATGCTCCACCTTGCACAGCTAGAAGCGTACTGAGCACGCTGATGTCGATATGGCGGCGCTACCCCCACGACTTCTCGTGCTATGCATGAACGGAGGTTACTTTCTGGACAGCCGTCGTATTTCTTTATTCAATTATCTAGCTCCTCCGTCAATAATTACGGTATCATAGTCTATGCTAGTTATTAAGTGATGCACGTTGTGTTAACTTGTAACGTACAATGGTTAAAGTTGCATTTTGTTTTGTTTGCAGGATGTTGTCTGGTTGGGGCACAGTCCTGCTTGTGTTGGCGGCCAGTACCTATGGACTTCAGTATCACCAGTATGCTCCTCAGCCAGCACAGCCGCAGATTGAAGTGCTGTATCAATGGAACTTTGTGGGCTACGACTTGCCTTATGAGCTGAATAATGCGGATAGCTACATCCCCGAGAACAACCTCTTCACCGGTCTTGAGGTGTACTGGGATAGGATATTCCTCGCTTTACCGAATCTGAGGAGTGGGGTGCCGGCCTCCCTCACATATCTTCCTCGTCCTGACCAAACAGGATACGCCGGATCATCACCTCCCTTGCAGGCAAGTTAATAGCTAACATAACTCAGTTATGGTGTATGATGTTTGGACTACTGGCAATTGTTGCATATTCTCAGATTTTCAGAGCATTTTAGCTGTTACTCCGGCATACACCTAGCTTCTAACAGTCTTGATTTTTTTATCATCATCATCATCATCTTCCTAACAGGTAATAGTCCTACAAGGCTGCTCCTTCTGCATAAAATTCTCCCGCCATTTCTTCACAGGGCGGCCCCGTGGCCGAGTGGTTAGACCGCCCGCCTCTCACCAGGTTCAATCCCAGGGAACCGCATGTGGGATTTGTGGTGGACATAGCGGCATCTGTGCGGGTTTTCTCCGGGTTCTCCGGTTTCCTCCATTCATTCCACCAATTGCTCTATCATCACCTTCCCTTTCATTCATCTCACCGTCATTTCATATCATCTCCTTCCTCGCTCTTACACCAGGCTTCGGGCTGGACACCCATCCTGGCTGTTCTCTCTCTCTGATACACCGTCTGTGCCTCTCGACAGGCGTCTGACCTCAGGCACCCGCTTGTAAGCCCTGAGGAGTCTAAGCCCTAACAACGGGGAGGGTAATCAGAGAAAGAAGAAGAACATTTCTTAACAGGGAACTCAGTGATCTTTTCCCTGATGGTCTGTAGTTCAAGGTCGATCGTTAATCCTGCTTCTGACATATGTTTGACGTGCTGGAACCAATTTTCCTGATACTGTTGAGTATATAACACGACAGGTTCCATTACCAGTTGTGGATGTCTTCATTTCGTTGATGGGCCTATTTAGCATAGCTTACTGTCCGGTGCAGACTTCATTTCACTGGCAATAATTCTATTTTCATCACACTATCGTAAGGTTCAAGCTTGGCTGCCATAACAGAGGACAGGTCTTGCCAAGGTCTTGTACAGGCGAGTGCGGGTGTGTCTCAGATTTTTAAGAACATTTTAGTTGTTAATTAGGCATTTACCTACTTCCTAACAGACTTATTTTTTATTAGGATGTGAATAGACTGAAGAAGTCATAATAGTTGAACAGTTTTGATGAACGCGTTGAGAGAAAAACTGACAGAATTGAAAAAAAAGTATGAGCAGGCATCAGAGTTTCCAACCTCTAAACCGAGAAAGAAGGAATGCAAGTTATCTTAGTGCTGGACTGTAAATAGTGCCGCTACAAGTCACGACCTCCCCTTTCTCCTTGACTTTACATCCAGGTATCTTGACCTGGTTTACTTGCCAATTGGAATCATTGAGGCAATTGTTACATTTATACACGGTCTTTCATAAGTAAGGAATATGCAAATGAAACTGAAATTAATTTAATTTAAAAATGCACGAACATGTAAAATTTAATATTTTAAAGGACAATTCTGCGAAAAAGAACATCATCTTACTTCTTCATTTGCTCTTCTAACATGTAGTTATCTTATTTAGTTGGATGAAAAATTTCATTTCTCATACAAAGGTTCGGTTGCTATGGGAACAGCTCTCTCCCCACTTTAATACTTTGCATGGGGTATATTAAATGTAGTCTTAGTTACGAGGCGTGCAATATGGAAGAGTTAACGTGAGGATCAGAGATATACAACCAGCAGTGATCGAAAATGTTTAACACGCTTGACATAGCCAGATTGTAAATGGGGAGCTTAAAGTAAAGTAATCCTCGTGGACACTAGAGGGCTGCTTGGTCGACGGATCGTTGATCGCCCTTTCTAGGCAACTCCAGCAGTGGGACGGGTCTTCGATCCTAGTATGTTTAGGGACCTCCGCGCACCTCTGTGGTTTGTAGTTTCGTGTGGTTTCTTCACTTTATCCCTTCCTCCTGAAATCTGTTAGCCACAGCAGATCTAGTTGGTCGCAGTGCGCGTTGTATAACCTATATCTATGGGTAAGATAACTTACTACCTTTGATAAAAAATTAATAAATAATATGTTGCCATTTAAAATGTTTGTCGATGATGACACATCTACTACAATATCTGAAAAAGGTTGTTTCTTTTTGTAAAATGTTCCTTTAGAATATTAAATTATAGGTGTCCGAGTAATTTTTTAAAAAATTAGAGTATTTTAATTTTACTTTATTCAATTGGTTACAACGCTTGATATTACAAACCGTCGCCCTCCTATGGCTTCAGGTCTCGGAAGAAATCCGAATAGTCAGATGCACAGATCCTTTCTCCGTCGGTAGTGTTAATTTTAGTGAACCATGATCTCAAACTTATAAGGACTGAAACTGATGTATATAACTGAATATATATCCATAACTTGAAACTCATAGGAAGATATGCTTACGATTACTTACTTGTGTCGATAAATCGCTGCAAGAGAGAGAAGCGACATTAAGTGGTAGTAGTGCAAGCTTCAATTTTGTAAATAGTCTAATTTAAGCGAACAAATTACGCTTACAGTACCTGAGAGTGACTGTTTAACTGAATAGAATGGTAGACAATGGTTCATTGAAATTAATATTGTTTACAAAAATAAAAATATAAACACATACACATTCCTCTCTAAATTCATAATTTTGCTCTTGATTTGATAATATGCCATCTAGCCACAGACAATGTAAGCAGTCAGACTGGACGGCACCCTAACACCATCTGCACGGCACGAAACTGAAGATCCGGCTGCCATGTGCTGAGATCACTGTGGGCACGTGACGAAGCAAGATGACATTTCCAGGGATGAGACCTACAAGGCTAACTGTCCATCACATATCGTTCTAGGAGTTATCCACTAACAGATCCGTCACGATATGACCAAGGAGTTAAAGCGACGACATAAAATAGAATAAAAATAATATTCACAACTAGTTGCGCTCTGTCGCTCTCTCTCTCTCTCTCTCTCTCTCTCTCTCGCAAAGAAACTGACTTTAACAGCAGTTCGCAGCCAAAATGAATAAGCTCTCATGCCCAAACCCGAAGATATATAAAAAAATAGAAAAAAAATGCAACAGAGAAGACTCTTTTCTAGCAAAAAGAACTTCCCATCGCATTCCTCTTGCAAAACCAGATATAGCGGGAGCTCAGAACATCGCAGTTTATTTCCTGCAAGAGAGAGAGAGAGAGAGAGTCGCAACTAGTTGCGAATAATTATCAAATCAAGTGCAAAATTATGACTTTAGAGAGGAATATGTATGTTTGTATATTTTTATTTTCCGTAAATAATATTAATTTTAGTGAACCACTGTTCTCAAACTTATAAACACTGAAACAATGTATGTAACTGAATATACATCCATAATATCAATTAAACAGTCACTCTCACATACTGTAAGTGCAATTGTTTGCTTAAATGAGACTATTTACAAAATGTAAGTTTACATTGCCACTTATTGCCGCTTCTCTCTCTTGTAGCCATTTAGTGACACACTTGACACAGTATTGTATATTTAATTATGTGTATTCAGTTTCAGTCTTTATAAGTTTGAGAACAATGGTTCACTGAACATAATATTAATGCTACGGGCCCGACGGAGGAAGGATAACTGTGCGTCGTAACCATTCGGATTACTTCGGAGATCTGAAGCCACAGGACGGCGTCGGTTTGGAACGTCAAGTTACAGCTAAAATGGGATATTCTTACAGGAGTAAAGAAACGTTTTGAAGAGATGAATTATGCATATAAAACAAAATGCTATTTCATACTGGCCAACTCGTTCAAATAACTGTTGGAAGGATGATATTTTCCAATTCAAATCTTGAAATTACTACATGTTAAAATAAGCACTAAACCTTTGCCAGGCATGAGAGTAGAAAAAAGGAATGTTAGTGAGTTTCTTTCGAAAACATAATGGATAAGAAGTATAATTAACCGAACGGTTGTGGCCCGCATTCGGGAGGTTCTGGGTTCAAATCTCGTGAGCCGATCAATCTAACTGGGGATTTTTGGTGGTTTCCCTCAGACGCCAAGGTAAATACCGGATTGGATATTTACCAAATTCCACCTTAGGTCTTAAGCCCCTTGTACACGATCAAACTTTTTTTTCAATTCAAGAGTTTACAAGAGAAATTGTCAAACATTTTTCATATGTGACAAGATTGGACAAGACTTGACAATATCATAAATGTGTATTTACAAGTTGTCTTTTTTCAAACTGAAACCCTTCAGAACACATTAGTAAATAATTTATCACGCACAAAGCGATTTACTATTTGCGTCACGGTATAACAGTTTGCAATGAAATAGTGTTGTTTACTAATATTATGCAGCACTTTCATGTATTATATACAATGAATTATGGAATACTATGAAAATAACACCAACTGGTGGGTTTGCCACACTGTATATCATTGCATTAATGCATACTTAGTTCGGAAAACTGCCTGGTAATTGTTTCTTCATCTGCTTCATCTTGTTGTAATCCACGGAGTCTTGGACATACGCACATGACCAGCTTATGTGTAACCTAATCAGTTCGCATGCGACATACCTTGGCCGGGTAGCCATTTTTATTTACTTTTCGCTTTCAGCCATGTTGCAGATTTCGTGACGCACTATAAATACACGCATTTTATTAGCTAAAGTTATCAAATCTTTGATCGTTTAGAGCATGTCCTTATTTGCTTTCAAGACTTTAAAAGTATTGGAATCAATTTACAAGAAAAGTTGTGAAGCTATTACAACCCTCGAAAAGTCTTGTAACGTATTGAATTTGACAAAAACTCTATCATGTACAAGTAGCTTAAAAAATTGTAAATATGAAAAGGGATGGTGATACCGAATGCCGTGCCATCTATCCATAGATAATGAAAACAGACTGGAAGGCACCCTAATGCCATCTGTCCGGCAGTATAGAAGCAGAGGTACAGTTGCCTAGCACTAAGGTCTCTGTGGCCACGAGACGAAGCATGGTATGGACAGAAATAGACCTAGAAGCTTAACTATCCGCGCACACGAAGCCAGGAGGTACCTCGTAACAGATCCGTCGTGATATGACAATGTGGTTAAAAGCGACGTAAAATAAATTGAGAGGGAAAAAAGTATAATTAAACATTATCTAGAGATTGTTTATTTTGGACACGTTGTTCCATAGATTGCAGTCGGAAATACATATTTTAGGGCCCCCTGAATCCAAAATAAGCTTTTAAGAAAAATCTCCGTGTGAGTATGTGTGAACAGCATAACACAAAAACGAAAAGTGGATAAATACTAAACTTGGTATTTAATTTCAGCGTCTTCCAAATTTGCAACAGAAAGAATTTTAAGAAAACCCTCCACCTCACACTACCCTTTACATTGAATATTTTTCGAAAATGTTGATTTACTCAAAGATGGCTCTAACGATTTTTATTAAAATAACATATTAAAATATTTACATGACAATAAAATTAGTATTTTGAATTTTCTGGGAATAGCCTGTGAAGTCCTCCACATTCAGAAGGAGTTATGTATAGTACTGCACAACTAGTATACGTTAAGCAATAGATGAAAACGCAAACAATTTGGACTTCTTTAATACAGAATTTATTTCAAATAACTTTTGTGGAATAAGCCATATTCAAGATATCATTATTGGTTCGAATTCTTAAATACTTTGTCATTCTTAAGTCTCTATCGATTTTCAATTGTTTCTGACAATGCCATGGGCGTCCAGTCCTTAAACATTTGACTATCGCTACTCCATTTGTAACTATAACGAAATGTGCAGTGTAGGTATTTCTGTTAAGTAGACATTTCTTCAGCTGTAGCTCGATTAAAATATACTCTCGTAAAAATAGTTTGTGTATCCACTACTGAACGACAGAGGGTAGAGAAGGTGTGTGAATGTAATGCATAAGATTTTTTTACGCATGATAACACAAGCCAATATATTTATCATTACAGCCTTACCCCAGTTGGGAATGGCAGGGCACTGCAGGAAATTGCTCCAGGATGGTGTCTGTGTACAGAACTAGAGTTGATCGCTGCGACAGACTGTGGGTAGTCGACAGCGGTGTCATCACCACCTTGGATAACTTCTCTCCCGTCTGTCCACCAAAGGTTCTGGTCTTTGATCTCAAGACTAATCATCATGTGCGCACCATTGTCCTCCCCAGAGAGGTAAGTAATGTAATGTAATATTTATTGAGTGCCAACATAATTACAATGATATTGGGAGTGACTGCTTCTGGCCTGGTCATTTTATTGTCATCTCCCCTAATCTATTGGGCATTAAGTTATTGCATATTAGATGCTTTCTCGGATTACTAGTACATGTTAATACAATTAGTAATTCTTATATTTATTTATATGTACATTATTTTCTTTTTTTAACCATCCATATCCATTTATTCCTATTCATTCCATACCATAAACTTTCTTTTCTCCTAATCTCTTTATCTTTAATTACATTGATTTTATACCCTTCCATATTTTACTCACATTATTTTCTCTAATAATTTTAATTACTTTCTCTGCTTATCTCTATCCTCTATTGTTACGTTAAAGTCCCCATTATTATAATTTCTATGTTCGTATATTTATCCTTTAACATTTATATATCTTTCTCTAAAAGATGGTACAGTGCAAGAGGTAAGTATATAAATGTCCGTTGAGAAATCCTCAGCAGCTGTCGGTTACACCGAGCTTCTTTAAATACTGCGTTAACTACTGCTCCACCAAAATAGTTTTCATTGGCCATAGAAACATTTTAACTAAGGTTTTTCATTCAGATTTAGTTTGTACCTAAATATTTCATGAGCAACATAACTGAAGTATGATTGTCCACTGATTATGAAGGGCTACAGGAGTTACGAAGCAATGGAGACTCTTGAACCTGACTCCGTTGCACTTACTTGTAATGAAGGAGGCAAGAATGGCACTCTGCAGACTGCAACACATTAAACAATTGAGAATTCCTTAAATAGATTCAGGCTTGCTAAAAATAGAAGATTTATATTTAGAAATGCCTTCAGAGTATATAATTCCAATTAAACATTTGTAAAGAACGTCAGGGTCATTATTTATCCCGAATGTTGGACGAGTAAAACTCTAGAAACTCCTCTCATGGATGACTCAGGAATAAGATTCGGAGTAAATGGCATTAAGACCAAGATGCAAGAATTTGTTTCCCCCTTGGATGAATATACTACTGTTTTTGAAACAGAAACTTATGCTATTATACTGAATGTATGCATGAAAACATGAGAGTTTACTCTGGTAAACAAATCCTTATCTTCTCAGATAGCCAGGCTGCACTTGAGGCTGTAAGTAGTCACAAGGAATGCCATGACTGGTTTTAAACTGCCTAAACATGCTCACAAGTTTGTCAGAACAGAATAAAGTTCAACTCATCTGGGTGCCGGGTCATAGTGGCATAGAGGGAAATTAACTATGATGAACTTGCAAGACAAGGAGCAGCTTCACAATTTATTGGGCCAGAGCAAGCTCTAGGAACATCTCAATGTTTAGTAAGAGAGGCTATTAAGAACTGGTCCAAAGTAGAAAATCATAAAACGTGGCTTAAAACTCCAGGGAACATATATGATCAACTATTTATTAGAAAACCATGTAAGAAAAGAACTGGAAGCTTACTTAAATGTAACAGACTTCAGCTAAGAACAACGACTGCATTTCTCACAGGACATGCTCATGTGAAAAAGCATCTTAACACGATGGGAGTATTTCAGAGTAACTTAAGATTGCAGATTGTGCACGAAAGAAACTGAAACAGCCCAGCACATTATGTGCTCTGTGAGACCTTTGCTCAAAGGAGATATATTGCTTTTGGGAAGATGATTATAGACTCAGGGGAATTTAAATAATATCTGTTATGAGACTGTATTCCTTGGTAAAGGGTGCAAGCATAATGAATTGGCTTTAAAACGATACAGTTAGCACAATAAGCCCAAGGCTGAAGTGCGTCCAGAGCAATGACAGAAATCTGTATTGCCAGCAACATACACGTGTTTGTTGAGGGGTATAGTCATGGACGTACAGTGATGCTGAATCGAGCACTTACGTTTCTCACACTAATTGCCATAATATGAAAGATAGAAGTTTAAAAGCTTTACTATGTAGGGACAAAAGATGTCTGGTTTAAATAAATGGTATTTCATTACAATTATATTACTAGTTTTGTATGAGAATTTGTATAACCTTTCAAATATCTGCTGTGTGCACTATATGTTTTATGTTTTGAGTATATTGTAAAAAAGAAAAGTTAAAGCAATCAGGATACTTTGTATTTTTTATTTTCACAGATGCATCGTCTTAAGTTATCAAACTCTATACCACGAGAGTAAGTCAATAAGTATCCGCACAGAACTTTTTAAATTTATTATAACAATAAAAACTTACAATTACCTCATTTTTCAACGTAGCCCCCTTGCTTCTCAATGCACATGGTCTATCGTTGCACAAGCTTTCTGATGCCCTCAGAAAAAAAGTTTTTCGGCTGGGCAGCAAGCCATGTATGCCCACTTCCTTCACTTCTTAGTCTGTGATAAATCGACGGCGCCTTAAGGCATTTTTAAGTGGACCAAAAAAAGATATGGTTTGCCACTTCATCAATCTTCGGTTCTCTGAATCAGGATACGGACTTGCCCATTCTTGGCGTCACTGAGGATATGGATGGGAGTCCTGCTCTTTCCTCGTCCTTCACAGTTATTTGGCCATTTTTGAACTTTTCAACCCATTTGTACATATTTCGCCGAGGTAAAACATTGCCCCCATATTGTGCAAAAAGTCGTCGACACCTAGTACACCTTCAGACGATGAAACACGGATAACCGCGGAGTTGGATAACGGAGTGAGAACGGTCAAACATTCCACAAGCGGAGACAAAGGAACAACATGTCGATGTGCGCGCACACAAACCAATATAGCCAACCTACAAAAGATTAAAAATAGTGTGCCGATACTTATTGGCTTACCCTCGTATACAAGCGTATTCTGTCCTTGCAGAAGTAGTACGTATTGCACATGCCGTTTCTTCCAATTAGTTGTACCTGATCGAGAGCGATGAGTTTAACGGTTATCCTTGAGCTAAATTAATAGAGAGCGAAATCCATTCATTAATTCAAGCGAGTTTTAACTTCATGCATACAGCAACCGGTAAAAAAGTTCTCATGTTGTAAAGGTGAACCCAGGATGAAAACACTATCAGGCTTGTTATCTTCTGTGTTTATGACAGTAAGTATACACAGAAGCTAATGCAAGCAGGATTAAAATAAATTGTTTATCCTCTCCATGCTTTGCTTCCGTTTTTAATTTAATATACTCACAAAATACAGTCAAGGTGCTTATTTAATCTTGAATATCACGTATAATTTGGTTTCCACTGTGAATGATCCCTTATGGCAATGCATGTATGAAAATACAAAAATCTACAGTTATATCCTGGTTATTTTTAATGTTTACCTTATTCTAGAATATAAAACATGTAATGCACACAAAATTTTAACTGTGTTAAACCTTCCATTGGATTGATTGTAAAGCGGAGGGGATTCGGCACCGATCCAGGAATGCAGATATTGTATAGACGTCCCACAAGGGGGCGCCCGCAGAAGGGAGGGATGAGGGGAAGGGAAACAACGGGCGGCTGAACCAGGAGTGATGACACAGCAATGACAGGGTCCCTAAAGTTTCCAGATTGAGACGTCCTGGTAGTCGTACAAGCAAACCGGGATCCCGCCCCACACAGGGCCTAAAGGCTCACCCTCGGGGCGGTTCCAGTCAACCAGCCAAAAGCCGAGGGACGGGGAAAATTCACAGAGAGCACCTTTTTCTCCTGACACTGCACCGAAACACCATCACCGACACTTCCAACCCTGGAAAAGACCAAACGGGATGAAGGATGAATAAAATTATGAATTAAACGAAATAGAGGGACAGGAAATTTGGGGATGAAAGAAAATACTCCCAACATTCGCCTGACGACCCGGAAAACCCTCGAAAAAACCCATGGGTCAGAGTGGATGTCGCCCGGAATCGAACTAGGGACCTCCGGAATGCGGGCCACTGACATTACCGCTGAGCCACCCCGTTGTGTCAACGCTTTGTTAAGCTACTAATATTGTTGTTCATAATTATTCAGTTTCTGATGTGGTAATATGAAGTGCTCCTTGGATCCTACGGTTTATCATATCGCTCCCAGATTTGAATCCGAGATTATTATACAAATATAAAGACATTGTTGTAGAGGTATTTCTTAATTTTAATTAGTTTAAAATAACTTTCTTTTGTTCACACGTTATTAACATTTTCAAGTTTTTCAATTTGAGTTATAGAAATATTTAATTTTAGCTGAATTTCATATTTTTTAACAAGTGCACAACAATTTTTAAATCCATAATTCTTGAAGCTCTCCTGAAAATTTCAAGCTAATAAGTTATAAACTGTGGTCTAAGGAGCATTTTGGAAAGTGAAAAATGCTGAAAAAAGGGAATTTGGAAAAATAGAGTTTAAACTTCAGAAGGGTCTTTACTCAATTGGTGCACACGAATTAAATGTCATTTGTGGCTTTAATTTTTTGCAGCTTGAAAGTACAAATTAATAAGTATAATAAACATTAAAAAAATTAAAAGGTTTCACATTTTTATCCAGTTTCACCGCAAATCAAACTTGTTATATGCAGGTGCTGAGGCCCAACTCGCTGTTGACCAACATCGAACTGGACTACGAGATTGTCCGTCCATCACAATCTGCAGGAGGTTACTTTGGCTTCCCTCACACAGTCTCACAGCCAACTTGCGACGACATGTTCGCCTACATTTCCGATACGGCCAACGCTGCTATCATTGTGTACGACGTGAGTCAAGACTCCACGTGGAGAATCTTCCACCCAAGCATGCTGCCTCATCCTGATCATGCTATGTACACGGTAAGTGTCAGCGGCAGGTTACACACAATACAAAAAATACATTGGGTCATATGAATAAAAAGCAAGTACGTTCTCAAAGTTCGCACTCATGAATATGAACACTTTCTGTAATTATATACTCAGCTCAACGACAAAATACTGTTTTCATAAGAATAAAAACCTACTACCTCATGCGAGTATATACTCATCTCCACAGCCATGTTGTTCACTTAAATTCAAGTATATACTCGTGTTATCTACACTCTTTGACCATACGCTAACTTCATTTTTGCGTAATAAGTTTCAGCAGTAATGTTAGATAAATATGGTGTCCTTCAAGAAATGAATTAAGCAACACACACAAAGGTATATTTGAAATCGAATTAGCTAAACAGTAAATGAGATAGGCAAAATCTATTATCAATAAATTACGAAAAAAGAAACTATTCACGGACTCCAAAGTCCTAGTACATAAGGTGCTAGATGCAGATTCAAGTCACACTGTTTCTACAATCCTGGGATGTTTACACTATTTATCTACGAAACAGTTTTTTTTATAAGCGACTTCTTAAGCAACTAAATTTTTAGGTTAAGGTTTTACATAGCTTAATAAATCTGACTTTCAGTGATACTTCTAGCTTATGTTTTCGTGAAGCAATGGAGAACTTTGAAACTCCTTGAATGTTCTTGGCAACGTTAGAAAATCAATAATATAGGCAAAATGTGGATTGGAAAGTCATAACTCATGAGGTGCTGGATAAAGAGTCATATCCGATTGTTTTTAGAATCCCAGAATATTTACACTCTTAAGGTATACTATGAAAGCTTTCTTATAAATCTATGAGTAGGTATATCGATTTTGAAGTTAAAATTCCACATAGTTATGTTAATTAATAAAGCTGGCTTTTAATGTTACTTTTAGGTTATGTTTTCTGAAGCAAGGTTTTCTGAAACCTCTTCAGTGCCTATGGCGATGTTTGTAATTTTTCCATGAGTACTATATAGCTCATAAAACTGTCACTTTCTTTAGTGTTAAGTAAAAAGAAATCAATATGTACTCAGAAGTGAGTTTGCATACATAGGGTCACTCCAGGTTTTCAGAGGCAATAGAATATTTAAAATTTAGACCTGATCATTGCATCTTTTCAAAATATTCTCCAGTGCACTTTATAAACCGTCTGCTTTCAAATGCTGAACGCCATTCTTCTTTGGAGAGAGAGTGTAAATTCATTCTTCGTAAGCAGTTATTGCGGCTTCAGGTAACTCAAATCATTGATTTCGAATTTTCTTCTTTCCTTTTGGGGAACAGAAAAGAGTCGCATGGAGCCGGATCTGAACTATAGGGAGGATGGGACAAATATCTGACCCCTGACTCCTGACTTCTGTTTCTTGTGCAGTGTGGGCAGAGGCATTGTCATGGTGCAACTAAATTCTACGCAGACCAGTCTTAGGACGCTTTTTTCTCAATTCATTGAACACTTGTGGCAGACATTTTGTGGCGTACCATATGACAGCAACAGTCTTTTGCCTCTGAAGCGGAATCGTCACAATGTGGTCACTTGCTGAGTAGAAGGAGTAGATCATCTTCTTGCCAACACTTCTTGTTCGCTTCACTTTTGTTGGGATATCTTCTGGGAAGACCAAGACCGATAACTGTCGTTTAGTTTCTGGTTCATACTGGTAAATCCAGCTTTCGTCACCTGTTACAATGTTAAATATGTTTTTGGATCTTCCTCCATTGAATTTTTCAATCATTTCCTGGCACCACTGCACACGTGCTTGTTTCTGTTCATTTGTGAGGTGGTGCGGGATCCAGTGACTGCAGAGTTTCCTGACGTCAAGTTTTTCTTTCAGTTTCACTGCTGCCGATCCAATATTTAGGGTTTCTTGAATCTGACCATGTGTGCAACATGCGCTCTACTTTCACATTTCCATCCATTGTTGCTGTACCCGGCCGTCTTGCTCGGTCTTCATTTTTGAGGGAATCCCTTCCTCTTCTAAGCTCTGCATACGATAAATGATGGATTACGAAGGGCAAAGATCCTCAAATGCACGATGCAGTCTTTCAAGGCATTCTCTCTCTCCTAAAGTCATAGAAAATCACAGCACAGAAATACTCTCGCTTGAGATCCATCCTAGCGTATGGCGTAGCAACACCTGCTATACATACACACGCGGTGCCGACGATGACATTGTTGGAGCTTCAATCTAAATTAGAAAAAGTTGCTTTGGCTTATCAATACTCATTGTTGCCCATTCTCAAAACTTTCAGAGTGGCCCTTATAACCATTAACATGAGAAGAGAATGAACTTATAAAATTGAGAATATACCAGCTTTTATTCATACCAGATATGAGTACACACTCTTATAAGATGGACGCCTGAGTATGTTCTGCTCTGCTTCTATTACATGAGTACATGTATTCTCAAAATGAAGTAGATAATAGAAAGGTTTTATTATCAGCAAACAAGGTATTTACTTGAAGAAGCATAACATATAATATATACTCATTTTTATTACCTTCTCTACCACGTACCTAGTAGATAGAAAAGGTATTGTATTCCCCTCAAAATTTGATAACGAGATTTCACCAGACACATGTTTTTAGGCCCCTTACATCCAGCGCGCGTGTATGTGTGTGTCTGTACAGCATAACTCAAAAATGAAAAGTCGCATGAAAATCAAATTTGGTATTTAAGTTTATGCCTTCCAAAGATGCAACACGAAGATTTTCAAGAAAATCCCCCACCACAAATTACCCTTCACATAGAACATTTTTTATTTTCTAAAAATGGTTGTAATGATTTTGGTTAAAATACCATATATTAAAGATATTTACATGACAAATAAAATGTTTATCTGGAATTTTCTGGAAATAACCTGTAAAGTCCTCTTTATTCGCAAAGCGCGAACTTGCATAACTGGTGCATATTAAGCGATAGACGAAAACGTACTACACAAAAAATGTAGACCTCTTTAAAAACACAATTTATTTCAAGGAAGCTTTTTGTGGCATAATCCATTTCCAAGGTATCTCTTATTAATGGTTCGAATTGTTCAACACTTAGTTAAGTCCTTTGATATTCAGCTGTTTCTGGCGATTGCATGGAAATAGTATGGAATTTTAAAGACAGCATATACCGTTCAGTTCTTAAACATAGATATAGGGTAGAGACAATCATGCGATTGTATTCACATAAGATTTTTCATTTAACCTATTAACTTTAACTTTAGTAATGTTCATGTCTTGAAATATCTAAACTTGTTTGTTTCCTTTTGTCCATAGATGTTATGTAAAAATGAAAATGTTTCTAGATTGCTGGCGAATCCTTCACCTTGCCTGATGCTGTGGTGGGAATTGCCTTGTCGCCTGAGACAACACCCCAGCATTCAGTAGCTACTCTATTTGGTGCGCACGGAACTGGCAGTCAGCGACTTCTGTACTACCAGCCCTTTGCAGCTACTCGCACCTTCTCTATTCCCACCTCTGTACTCCAGAGTCGACCCGGGATTGAGGATGACCTCCAGATTAGACTCGTTTTTGAGAAGACTTCACAGTCCGCATCACTTGCCTGTGATCCTTCGTAAGTTGTACCTTATTAGCACCGTGATAATTAGCATGTAAAAGAAACATTAGTGTTTTTGTTTTTTAAAAAATATACACATGGTTTCCAATAGAAATAAATTTGGCTTGGGGTTTGGGAGCAACTTAATGCTTTTCTTACAGAAAGCAATTGGTCGTGTTTAAAATCTCTTCGGCACTGAGTCCTTCATCACAGTGTCGTTCTCAAAACACTTACCTTTAGCATGTTGTTTATTGGCTCAAATAGTTGAAAACCAAAGGGAAATTCGTAATTGAATTAAACGTATTCAAGATATACCTACAGAACATCTAAATGTTATGCTCATCGATGAAGGAGTGTGGATCTCTTAGCGAGATTTTTCAGTAGTTTAGCTATTGTACAAAGTTACTTCAGCATAATGAGTGTTTTTACTGATGACGCTCTTCTTGACAACCGTAGACCACTTTCGTTTTAAAGAGCATTTCTCTCACAGAAAATATATGTGATGCCCATTTACAGCCCAAACATTCTAACGTCATATCCCTTCTTTCTTAAGAAACGTATTTACCTGCACCGCTGCAGGCATTCAATTATATCTCATTCACTGCATCATAGACTGCCTGGAGATCTAGCAAAGGCTTCGTCAAAGAAACCTTTTCTGTTATCTCAACCACCATCATACTGATATCACATTTGTATTGCACTTATTTTGGTTGTGAGGAAGACTGCATCTTTTTATATTTAGCCTACAAAATTGGATTTATTGGTATTTTACAACCATTTGGTGATGCTGTCATGTTTTGTAAGGAATATATAAATCCTTTAGTCTCAAATTATTATTATTTATTATTATTTATTATTATAGCAATAATTGCAATTCATTTATTATTTCTTCACCAAACTGGATCAAACAACCCCCTCCTACTAATAAAATATTATGCACTATAATATAGCAACAAATGAATATTTAAACTAACCTTAAGCTGAGGAATCACTGAAGAAAGTGAAAAAAGTTGTGATTGAATCAAATTTTCCGCTCTCTCTGTTTCTAAAATAATGTTAAATCCTAGCTTTCAAGAAATTTCTCAGCTTTTGCCCTCCTATTATTTCAAGTTTTACCTCCACACTTTTTTGGAAGTGGCATATGCATTTTACCTACTCTTTCACAACCATCGGTTTAACGAATTACACTAAACATTTTCCAAATATGAACAATTAAAAAAACGTATTTGTGTTTTAAGTGGTATAAGGACGAAACTATTTGCACAGTTACTTAATTTTTTGAATAAGTTATGGAACATAAAATTAAATAATTTATAACTAGTCGAACACTATTTAGGATATACGGTTCAAAACTGGTAGAACGGTCAATTATAGCATGGAACATGTGGCTAAACTTTCAGAAATATTGAGTTAAAACTTTAAGAGATAGAAGTGACAGTCAAATCCTTGTCTTTTAGTGGAAGCTCACTGTGTTCTCCCATATGTTGCAGGGATGGCTCGCTTTACTTCAACCCCGTGTCGGATCTTAGCATCGCCACAGTAAAGCCAGGAGACCGTCACAGCCAAGTACTCGCACGGGATGCAGACCTGCTGCAGTTCTCCTCAGACATCGTCATATCGCCCTTCGACAACTACAACTTTTGGTTCGTCACCTCCAAGTTCCAGAAGTTCTTCCGCCGCACTTACGATCCCCATACCACCAACTTCCGCGTCATGAGGATTGCCCGCAACTCTCCCACATACAACAATTCACTCTATTACTTCTAGTTCATGTTTGTTTTACAGAGTCACATTAGCGATTCTTGACTGAGTTATGCACATACGTATGGCGAATCTGCTCAGCTACAGACGCGAATAACCAACGTAGGGAACCATTGCATATTCCTGTAAGATGTTTACACCTCGTGGAGATGTAACTCTGACAATTCCCATCGTTGAACCTTTCTTTTAAGTAAGACAATTGGTAAACTACGAAGTTCTGAAATCATTGCTGGGCTTATTATTTTTCGTATGCAGAGAAGTAAGTACATTTTTCTTCATACTTGATTCACATTCATTGCTACTTGTAGAGTGCCCTTCAAGAAAACAATACAAATTTCTATTTCTGACACAAATGGTGCATGAAAACGTGCAGGAGTTTTAATAGGATACTGAATACAATGACAATCATTATAAACATATAGTGTATATCTCTGATAAAATTACAAACTTTCAGGGACGATAAAGGGATCGATGTGAACAAATATAACGGAAAGCATGTCCGTAAGTGTTTGTTTGGAAGTGAGGAATCTTGTTAAACTCATCATATCCATAATAGCTTTCACCAGCTCAATACATGCATGACAACGGCGCGTCATGAATTGCCGCACGATTACTCAGCAATTTCCAAAGTGGTTATTATTTTGCCACCAGATCCCCATCTGTTTGGACTAGGATGTGATATACCTCCACAAGAGAAAACTTGTGGAGTTTAACTAGTGAACTAAGAAGCCCTTGGGTTTATTTTATCTCATTTATGACAGGAAAGCTTTCAACTACCAAGTGGAATTTTTCGGATGTGACTAACTCTACAAAAATTCTTATAATAGACTTCCGCACAGATATATCCTATACAATGGCCTTCGAGCTGGGGTAATCGGGTAGCCAAATTTAAACTTGTTTTACCAGAGGAGAATGAAGCCACGAACGGTTATATGGGGTAATATCAAATAAGAATAAATCTTCTTCCCACCACTACTTAGTTTGCGTCTGTGCAGTTTCAAACCAGGTACGGTATGCAATTTGTATCCATTCTAGACATGTGTCAATTATGTTCGTAATTGTTCTGTGTTTTGTGGACCACTTCGACTGAACGATAGCGTGCTTGAGCAGCCACTGAAAGCATGCCCCCTCTTCCCATTTGCCTCTGCCAGCACAACAGATTGGTCTAAACTGTCCTAACTTCATGAATTTTGGTACCCACGCAGGAGGATTATAAGATGAAACCATAACCGATATGGCCGAAACTTCTTTGCTTGCCTCCTATTATGGTAGGTAGTACCTTAACACAAGCCTTTCTCCAAAGCTATAGGACATGCATGAACAAACGACAAATAAGATTAGGCCGTATTTAAAACAGTTACAAATCAGTTGCACGACAGGATTAAAAGGTCGAAGAAGTTGATCCAAATACGAAAATATTAATTAAGGCTCAAAGTAATCATTTAGTGAATGAAATGTGACTGCCGCATTAACGGTGACTTGCATAATAAACCTACCTCTTAAAAGTTCGTTGCACGCTGGCTGAATAGCTCATTGCAAACAACGTAGGAGTATACATCGGGGACCATTTCAAATCTGCCGGCGTTGTAGTGGGCCGTACGTGCGCTGAATGGTGGAGATTAGACCTACCGTACCACACAAAGGATGTGCCAATAGGAGGTGATACGAAAACATAGTGTTGATCTTTCCTCTTATCAAAGATATATTGGAAATGATGTCCATCTTACTGGATGCAAAGATCATAATGGCCTATAAAATTCGAAATACCTTCACTGACAACTCGCCTGATTTCATTCTCAAGTTCTTGCAAACAAGAAATGTACTGTATCTCGCGTGTTTTCAACAAGATGTTAATGGAACAACACTGAGGAGCCGGCCAGTATGGTGTGCGTGGCAAATTATTTTCTTCCCGTGAGGGAGCAAACTATTCTCCCCAAAAAACCTTGTCATACGACCCGCTAGAACGCCAATAGGTTTGAAATGGTCCGATCTGTATTTTTAACAGCTTATTTTGCCAAGTCACAAACATAATGATGAGCGTTTGTGTGCATTCGGAGCCTCTGCATTTTAATGCACTAAATATTATTGTCATAACAACTTTCAAAAAGCATTCAAATTATTCTCTAATGCTGAACTTAACGTCGCTTGTCCTGCAGGACATTCCAAAATGCCTGTCAGAATAATTCAATGTCCGTAGGTACTCTCACATTCAAACAAACACCCTGGGCATACCGTGAAATGTTTTTCTTTAAAGACAACTTCCTGGTGCCCAGCCAGGAATGGAAATCGGAACAACCCATATATCAGGCAGTTTCTCTAGCGAATGAGTTCTGGGACCGTGATAACAGTTACAGTGTCTTCAAACATTGGTCTTTCATTTATCGGTCTCCTTTGCAGTTCTGCTTAGGCAAACCTTTTTGGCATCACACGCTATTCGATATAAACTAACTTAAAATAAGGACGGCTTGTGTGGGCCACCCGGTATGTTAAATAAAATAAACGATAAACTGTATCCTTGTTTAACCCCCTGATTTATTTTAATCTCATCTGACAGCTTCCCATTTATTTCAATAATCATTTTATTTTCTACATACAAACTTCGTATAACTTTAACTAAATGCTCTGGGATTCGTTTTGTTTTTAATATATGACATATGTTTATTTTGGTCTATTCGATTGAAGGCCTTTTCGAAGTCCACGAAGGCCAGATGGGTCTCTAACTCTATTAACTCTACTCTGTGTAGCGATGCTTTCATACTAATTTCATTTGTCAGTTACATACAACTAAAAAACACAGGGAACAGTTGATTCATATGATATTTTCGATTATAGTTGTTTAATATAGGACTTCAAAGACTATAACAATTTTTTTCCATTATTCAGAAATTTCGTTAAGGCTCTACTCTTGTGCATAACTCTGTTAAGACTCAGCGATTAAACATTGAAACATACATCATGTGCAATTCACCTTAACATATTTACAAGGTAGCTTTGCTAGTGCTAGACGTTGAAGAAAAATTCACAAGTATTCATAGAATTTTAATAATCTGTTTTATTTTCGAAGACTTATATTCTTTTAACAAAATTAATAAATTAGTTGTTTCCGATGCAAACAGCTAATTTAACATTTATCTTCAGTGTTGTTGAATTTATGTAAAAAACCTGACAAGGATTCAGTAAATTGTTTTAAACTCACTCATGCTAAGAGTCGTGTTTTCATATTTCAGTTTCAGTGCACCAAATAATGTTTCAAAGGGTATCGAAATGTTTAATTCTATTATTACATTCAACTTTCTTATTTGCATTAGTAGAGTGGGTAGTTGGTAGTAGATTATGATAATCGAAATGTCTTTTGCACCATCAATAAAAGCAGGCTTTAAGCTCATATAAAAATAGAAAACATAACATTACAAGAGTAAGTAAATATTCGTGTGAATACTGGCTACATGATGTATGTGATTCAAGAGTAAAGTATTACCCGTTGTATGTCTCTCTACTGCAGAGAAGCGTAGTTGTTAGTGTAGTCGATGCTACGAAGGCAATGAAGGACGCGGAAGAAAACTAGAGGAAGCGCGTGCAGTGCGTACTAAACGTTGTAAAAATTTGGAGATCTTGTGTTACTGCTCTGAACTGAAGTAGGTTAACGTACATTATGCAGTAACATTTATAATTCATATTTTATTCTTAAAATACTTAATACTTTTACAAATAAGATCCACACAGTTTACTTATCGCATGGCAGCACTGTTGTTTTAGACAAGACTATTGCAGTTAGCGATTTAACAACCTTGCGTGCTATCACAGTTCCAAACTCTGCTGAATTCATACAACGCTAGTACTTACACTTGAATAAAGCAAGTAATATTAGCTTAAGAAGTTAACATTTCATTAATGTTCACAGTTTGCACGAGACAAACTTACTGAGCAATTAAAATTAAACCAAAAATTTCACATTATAATATTCTTTGTCTCATTTGCATTCCATGTTTAATTTTATTACTACAAACACATTTCAACTGTGAATACATTTTGTATTGGATTCTGTTTATTATATTATTTTATTTTATTAAGACCTTCCAGACTACTACTTTATTTTTTCAAGGATAGTTTTAAACTACTCTCTCAATTCTAGTTTAATTTATGTTAAAGCATAAGAAATCTTACTTGTTAAGTTTTTACATATAGCATATTCATTTTTACGTGCACAATACAATCGAAATAGCATCTAGTTTACAAAAAAAAACAATGCTGTTTTATCATCTTTATCGACAGTGTAGTAAACTATCCTGTTATTATTAATACAACAACTTTGACTTTATTAGACTAAGAAAGACTGTTTTTATGTATTTAGTTCGAATGCAGGATTAGTACTATAAAGCTGCTTTTCTCATAAATGTCTTTGCTCAGAGCTAAAGCGTTCTTGCTCGTACCAAAAGAATTTGTGATATTCTGTTCTTTTCTGCTTATAGTATCCTAGACAATCTTTGATGTAGGAAACGTGAAAATTAGGCTCCATTCATAATTTGAGGCAAAATTAAGAAAAGGTTCGACATTTTACACGATTATTTGTATATCTTTATTTAATACAAAAGGACCTTCTTGGTTACGTCATTCCAGAGTTGTTTTCATAACATCCTTCAAATTGTTCTTTTTATATGCAATTGTATATATTAGGCCATGTTTTAATAAGAACTTTATTGCTGTATTATTGGACCGTCACTTCACTAAGTTCTCACCATCACTTCACTAATGTGACCTAATTCAATTTTCAATATCACTTCACTTAGTTTCCACTGTCGCTTCACTAAGGCGATCTGGTTCAAATTGTCAATGTCACTTCACTAATGTGATCCAGTTCAATTTTCAGCGACACTTCATTTAGTTCTCACTGTCACTTTACTTAGTCCTCACTGTCACTTCACTAATGTGATCTAGTTCATTTCTAACTGTCGTTTCACTCAGTTCTTGCTGTCGCATCACTAAGGATATCTGGCTCAAATTTTCAGTCATACTTTACTAATGTGATCCAGTTCAATTTTCTGCGACACTTCACTTAGTTGTCACTGTCACTTCACTTAGTCCTCACTGTCACTTCACTAATGTGATCTAGTTCATTTCTAACTGTCGTTTCACTCAGTTCTTGCTATCGCATCACTAAGATGATCTGGCTCAGATTTTCAGTGACACGTCACTTAGCTCTCACTGTCACTTCACTAATGTGATCTAGTTCAATATTGTCACTTCACTTAGTTCTCACTGTTACTTCACTAAGGTGATCTAGTTCAAATTCTAAATGTCACTTCACTTAGTTCTTATTGTCACTTCACTAAGGTGTTCTAATTCAAATTTTCAGATCACTTCACTTAGTTCTCACTGCCACCTCACTAATGTGATGCAGTTCAATTCTGTCACTTTACTTAGTTCTCACTGTTACTTCATTAAGGTGTTCTAGTTCATATTTTAAATTCCACTTTACTTAGTTCTTACTGTCACTTCACTAAGGTTTTCTAATTCAAATTTTCAGATCACTTCACTTAGTTCTCACTCCCACCTCACTAATGTGATGCAGTTCAATTCTGTCACTTTACTTAGTTCTTACTGTCACTTCTCTAAGGTGATCTAATTCAAATTTTCCTGTCACTTCACTCTTAGTTACAAAGTAGCGGCGCGATGATGTATGCGCGAAGTCGCCTCTTCTTCCGTGACTTAACTCGCTGGGGTCGAATACAGGATCTCTCTAATCTCTCGCAGTAGCAGCACTCACTGTGTCGCAACTGATGTCACCTCACTCGAAGAACGCATTATTTGCTTCATCACTGACTCACCCGCGAACACGCTGACCTATACAGCCGCTGGAATCTTCCACAGAGTTTAGTATGTTCTGCTGGCGGAAAAAAGGGAAATTTCCAGAAGATTATGGTTATCTGTTGATAGCGCTTCTGCTGTTTACGTCGGGCGAGAGCGTTACTGCGTCTACTTATCTCTCCAACTACCCGGACGGGCAGTTTCATAAAACAACGTTCTTGCTGCATGCAACGAGCAAAGATGTTTAGAAGTGTAGGTACTCGAGAGCACTTTTGATTTTTGCTCGGTATACGTGCATCACTTACGCATTACACTACAAAAGTACGTTTCTGACAAAAGCAGCTTTGCTATATAGGTTTGTTCCCAGCTTAGATGTGTAATTTTTTAGAACATTCTCCAAACTTTCAGATACATGCCGATATAATTCGTTGGTTGTAAAAAGTGTAGTTTATTTATTATTTCAAAAAGCAGCATCTGTGTTTGTAAATATTGTTGCAGGCTTTGTATATCGAAAACAGTTGTTTTGTTTTGCTATAAGGAATGCTTTCATCTCAGTTTAGCATGTAGTCTTTTACATTTTAAAATCATTACTTCATAACCTACAGTTTGTAAGAGAATGCATGATCCTTGTAAGCGAAAAACAACCATTTACCTTCTCATAATCTTATATACATTAAAAACTGTTCTGTAATTAATGTTAATGCTTATATAGTAATTGGAATGTAGCTTTCTACATTTTATTTCATGTATTTTATGAATCCATGTGTATGTATGCTCATCTTGATTATCATAAATTTAAATCATTCTCGTTATCACAGTTTTCATAAATAATTTGCTTTCTGTTATATTTTGTTGTACAGTGTAATATATTGATAATAAAGCTATTAGAACAGCAGTTTGTTAAAGTATGTCCTTCCTTGCAGCAGGTGAAACATGCTGCTTCCTCTATAACTAACACCTGCATTCTTGATCGCGTCTCTTCCTCACATTAGGTGCCTCTACTAGGAAGTGCTCGAAGAAGGATATATGTGACATCAACATCAATACCCCTCGAGTATTTGTTCACAACAGTTAAATCAGGATATACTGGGTTTATTTATCAAATGTTTGCCAAGGACAATATACTTCATCATAACCTTCATGAGCACAGAAGGGGAGATAAGGTAAATCATCTTAATACAAATACATGCGGATTTGCCTCATTTACCTCGATCATTACAGCTCTTCACGTCACGTTTGCCTAGCCATTTAACAGAACAACACCCTAACAAATAACTCCCGTGATGCCGCAAAGTAAGCACCTGACAATATATACAGTTACTCAAGAAAGTATACATCTTCTCTTTAAAAACTTCTAGCAACCAATTAATCGAGGAAAAACATCTAAATTTTGTAAACATAGTAATACAGTTTATGTGTTTTAGCAGTTTTTCAGATCGTTCATTTTATCAGTTATATAACTTTTTGAAAAATGTGCCAAAATTAAAACTTTTTTGTACATGATGTTTTCAAAAGTATCTTTCATACATTGCGTGGAGCATTTTTTTGTGCATACATCCACACACTTTCATCGACATACGACTTAAACTGGTGGAGAAATAAATTCATGAAGTCGTAAAAAGGGAGCCGAAAATAAGGGATTAAGGCAAAAATATTGAAAATTCCCAACTTCGACATTTTATTCCTCCGTCAAATGAAATCCTATTTTCAACGTAAAATGCAATAACACACACAAAAACAACTTTTCTACTGAATGCATCTAAGATAGTTTTGAAAACACCACGTACAAAAGAGTTACAATTTTGGCATATTTTTCAAAAAATTATAAAACTGATAAAATAAATGACCTGAAAAACCACCAAAACACGTAAACTGTATCATCATTTGATCTTTATATCCAAACAAAATTAGATTTTTCCCTCCATTAATTTGACTGCTAGATTTTTTAAAGTGCAAACGAATACCTTCTTCAGTAACTGTACATAATTAGATAAACTTTGAACACGTTAACAGTTTGAATAAACTCTGAGCAAGCTAACGATTTAGATAAAAACTCGACAAGTTAACAGTTTAGATATACCCTGAAAAACATCACAATATGAATAAAACATAACAAAATTACAAGAATTAAAATTATTGAATGTTGCGTAAAACGGCAAAAGGACCCCGCACACTGCATATAAAATACAAATGACCAGACGAAAACAAAATCATGGATACAAAGTTAAAAGTCAGTAAACAAGTCCTGTGGTGCTACGGCCCGCAAAGGTGGGCGATTATCCAACCGATATGGAGGTGATGTGGCCAGTATCACGCTGGAAAGTTGTCTCAGGAGGCCAGCATCTCAACATATCGTAGCTCCTCACTTTCCTCACGTTGCTGAGTGGGCACCGGTCCTATAACCGGGACGTAAAATCCGCACCCCCATGGGTGGGAACGGACCCGTGGCCCGGAACCAGAGCACCACTTTTCAGCCCACTACGCCACCGCGCAAAAACAAAAGTCAGCAAATGTAAATCTCGTCTATGGTTCCGCAAAATAACTGCAGAGAAACCCAATGAACTATGAATCCGCTGCGCGGCGTTTTTCCACTGGGCGTGTGAATACGTATTTCCCGCTGCTTTGCTCTGCTCTGGAGTATTGTGTTGACCGTGTAGTTCAGTTATTATTGTGTCCTGTAATTTGTCACAATTATGACTCACTATATGTTTCACATTGCGCAGCGTGTAATTATGTATGATTTGTATGTGTTAACAGTCAGCTCGTCAACTACAAATACGATTTGTAGAACGATTCCCGGATGTAAAGGCTCCAGGCCGTACAACAATCCATTATCTGTGTAATAAATTTCACGTCACAAGTAGTGTTCAGTCTAAGATGCCTAATAAAAAACCGTAAAAGAAACTTAGACGACATCACCATTGTTAGGAAACTTCCCCACAGAAATCGCTTAGGCATCTTTCACAACAGGCAGGCACTTCGCGTGGCTCTACGCAAAGAGCTACTAAATTGTTGAAGTTAAAACCATATAAAATAACTGACACATGCTCTTCGACCAGGTGATTCTGTACATAGGAGTAGTCTCAATAATGCACATAATGACGAACTAGATACACTTTTAATTTTTTCTTGAACGAGGTCTTGTTCCCCCTTCATGGATACACAAAATAATTGTTGCTGTAGCTCTGATACACCTAATATTATTCGTGAAGTACCCCTCCATTAGAAAAAAATTGATGTATGGTGTGTTAGAGCGGGAACGAATTATAGGGCAATTTTTTCTAGTCAAAGTTGACCCTGCACACACTTGAATATAATTTAGCCCCCATTTTCTGTAGAGAATTAATAGACAAGGAGCGTACCTTTGCCTTTTTTCAACGGGAGCAGGATCCATGCCTCCCGCGGTCATAAAAATAATATTCATTCCTCCCACCAAAGCAGGTAGGAGTTCCAAATTTCTAGGAGGTAGTAGCTCAACTCATTAATATTGCGTTATTAACGGAACCGTGTTTTATTAAAGGTAATCTATATAAGGTTTGGTGTTTCATTTTTAAATTTTTGCTCTTGCATGTTTATAATATAACAAATTTTCGCGGAAAATTTGCGTATAAAAGAAATACAAAACACACGCGTTTTAATGCAATAGACAATATTGAAATTTCTTGAATAAAAAAATGAGCTGTGGTACCCTCATATAGCTTTTGCTACCCTTACTCTTTCTAGAAGTCCTTCATTATTATATTATTTATATAAAACATTTTGGGAAAGTATTTTAAGTTCGATGGAATTAATTGCTTCTACATGCTTATATATAAGGCAGTCAGATGTCAGTACTCTTTTTGCGTCGTGAGATCATGGAGGTTAATACAAAAGAAAGAAATATCAAACTTTCAGACCATTTATGTCATGAACTAAAAGATTGCAAAATGTAAATAGGCTATAACATGAAATAGTTAGAAAATAGTTGACATTAAACAAATTTATTTTGGGCAAGTTTTGCATTTTAATGAGCTCTGTGTTTTCTTGAAATAGGGTTACCCAGTTAAATACAAATTTCTAATATTCATCAAAAGTAAAGAGGACTTACTCCCAGGAAAACGCTATATACATTTTATTTGTCACATTAACGTTACAGACACGTGTTATTTCAATAAAAATCGTTAGAGCAGTGTTTTGAAAATAAATAAAAAATATCCATAATGTTTCCATGTCAAGCGTAAATAAAGGTGGGAAAATTTCATGAAAGTCTTCCTGTGTATTTTCCGCCTAGCGTTGTACATGGACTTAGGTAAACTGCCGATATCTCTAGTGGCTCTTTCTCCAGTTGATTTATGTTAGTTTTGATGGCCTCTCACATATATCCTCTTCAGATTACAAAGTACTTTCTGCCTCTGAATTTTGTCACTACTTAGTGGCGCGTGGTTGTGGTCGTCCTGGCTCTCCAGGATATCTGTATCGGAAGGGTTTTAATAAAACTTTTGCAATCTTTTACGTTGCACGTCCATTGCGTTACGTCTCTTTTTAAGCATTTTTGGAATCCGAAAGTGTAACCTTTCCGAAATAGCATTTTCCTTCCCAATCTAGTCACTGTAATTTCATTCTCATCGGAGGACATGTTTGCTATAAAACGATGTGCTGTAGACTAAATTAAAGAAAACAAATTACGGATATACATACCACTTCAAGGAGGGAAGTGTTCCGAGAAGATAGGAAGGATTCCGAGCTATTACCTGCTGCACATTAGACTGGTCCCACGACCCGGGAGGCATGGATCCTGCACAATTTTAACAAGACTCGCCATAGCCCATGCAGCCAATATTTCGATGAGAACAAATGAAAGTGAGTTTGAGGAAGACAGAATTATTAATAGAGAGAGGTGACCTCCTTGGTCTCCCAACCTAACATCTTCCTATTTTTATCTCCGAGGTAAATTAAATAAAAAATACAAGACAAATCCACACACCCTGGAAGAATTAAAATATCCACCAGAAAATTCAAATTTCCTGGTGAGTGATGGATAATATTTTAAAGAGGTACCAAAAATGCACGGACGAGATGGTGGCGGGTTTCAGCATCTCCTTTCATGAAGTTGGTAAGTAAAGCCTTTAAAAGTAGTTTTAAAAATGTCGTATGGTTGCATCTGCGCCTTTCTATGACAGCCACAGACAGCAACAAGCGCCGATAACGAGAACAGGAAAAACACCGTGCAGCCGGTTCTTAGTTCATTGGCTCTTCAGGTACTTCTAAGTATCGGGCTTCATAGTTGAGCAGTGTAACTAAGTATACATTAATGCAATGTTATATAGTGTGTCGTGGTATCGTTCGTGTTATCTTAATTGCTGAGCGCCTGTTATGGTTTTACTATTTTGAATTTTGGGTTCTTTGTCCTCCGGCTAGCTATTATTACTCAGTTGAGCAAATCTCTTGAACAGGGTGTGTAAACAGAAAGGAGTTGTTACTAAAAGATAACACTGATAAAAGAATTTGTTTTTACACTTTTATTGCCGTCACACTTTATTAATTTCATATATATTACTCTTAATACACGCCAGACTGAAACTGTTGTATTTTCGAATGTAACTATAATCACTTATTTGCCGCACATTACTATTTCGCGTATTTCACATTTTTGTAACTAACTTTACGACGCGAGAGATTCTGTAGAATTGTGCGACGTGTAACCCGTGGATGTTTTTGTTGAACTGTGCGACGTGTAACCCGTGGATGTTTCTATTGAACTGTGCGACGTGTAACCCGTGGATGTTTCTATTGAACTGTGCGACGTGTAACCCGTGGATGTTTCTATTGAACTGTGCGACGTGTAACCCGTGGATGTTTCTGTTGAACTGTGCGACGTGTAACCCGTGGATGTTTCTATTGAACTGTGCGACGTGTAACCCGTGGATGTTTCTATTGAACTGTGCGACGTGTAACCCGTGGATGTTTCTGTTGAACTGTGCGACGTGTAACCCGTGGATGTTTCTATTGAACTGTGCGACGTGTAACCCGTGGATGTTTCTGTTGAACTGTGCGACGTGTAACCCGTGGATGATTCTGTTGAACTGTGCGACGTGTAACCCGTGGATGTTTCTATTGAACTGTGCGACGTGTAACCCGTGGATGTTTCTATTGAACTGTGCGACGTGTAACCCGTGGATGTTTCTGTTGAACTGTGCGACGTGTAACCCGTGGATGTTTCTGTTGAACTGTGCGACGTGTAACCCGGGATGTTTCTGTTGAACTGTGCGACGTGTAACCCGTGGATGATTCTGTTGAACTGTGCGACGTGTAACCCGTGGATGTTTCTATTGAACTGTGCGACGTGTAACCCGTGGATGTTTCTATTGAACTGTGCGACGTGTAACCCGTGGATGTTTCTGTTGAACTGTGCGACGTGTAACCCGTGGATGTTTCTATTGAACTGTGCGACGTGTAACCCGTGGATGTTTCTATTGAACTGTGCGACGTGTAACCCGTGGATGTTTCTGTTGAACTGTGCGACGTGTAACCCGTGGATGATTCTGTTGAACTGGACGATACTTGTCTCTGGCTTCAGAATTTATACTCCCTCACCCCGATATGCCTAAAGATTATAACAGAGCTGCTATTGGTTAATAAAGCGCGCCAACATTAGCGTCTATTTTTATATCCAATCAAAATTACGAACACATGTGCTCTAGGGAAGATATTCCCTCCATTTCTAAAGAAAAACGCGCTACTCTGACGTCATTTGTTTGCCTCTTCCAATTGATAAACAACTCACCCTCTCGCTACATTGTTACTTGCTCCTATTGTCAGTTTCAGTGAGGCCGTGTAAACTTATTTCCTAACAATGTTTATAATTAACAAACATCTCAAATCATTGTCATACAATGATGCTAATTTACACTACAATCACTCTTGCATTCACAGTGTTGTGATATAAAATACTGCAAGTGTGGTTACCCTATCAGTTGGTGTTATTATCATTGTATTCCACACTCGTAATGTGATTTCATTGGATATAATAGATGAAAGTGCTACATAATATTAGTAAAGAACAACATTTGATTGCGATTTGTTATACTGTGACACAAATACTAAATTGCTTTGCGCGTGGTAAATTACCAATGTGTTCTGAAGGGTTTCAATTTGGCGAAGAGACAACTTGTAAATACACATTTTTGACACTGTCAAGTCTTGCCAAGTCTTTTCCAATCTTGCCACATATTGAAAAATATTTCACAACTTTTCTTGTAAACTATTGAATTGAAAGAAAAGTTTGATCGTGTACAAGAGGCATAATGACTTGTCAGACAGTATAGAATACAGCACATAACAGTGCACTTCTCAACTTACATAGGTAATGATTTAATTCAGCAGTAGTCACCATAGCTTCGAAAACAAGAGTTGTGTTAGATCTTAACACGAGAGTGAAGGTGATTTATGCTAGTGAACGTGATAAAGATCATGAAGGTGTTCAACGTAGGCAAAGCTCAAGTTCACGAGATTATAAAGAAGAAAACAGAAATTCTGAAGTGGTGGGAAAATTGTGCCAATGCAAAAATAAAAAGAGAACTTAAGAAAATTGAAAATCAGGACATTAATGAAATAGTGTGTGAGTAGTTCGTTAATGTTAGGGAAAAAAAACACCGCATATCAGGGCCTATGTTACAAGAATATGCTAAAAAGTTAGCTGAAAAACTGGGTAAAATTGAATGGATGATCGGAGAGTTTCCGCAAAAGCCATCAGGTAGTTTTAAAGAACTTTGTGGAGAATCGAATGACGTTAATATTGAAACCATAAGGTACGTGCGTTTATTTTATCTCAGACTGTCCATTTATGTATGTTTATGGTTTAACTTTGTTAATAGCCTAGGCCTACCTTCGTTAAACGGAAATGTTCGAGAGCCTGTTCAATTTCGCTCAAGACAAGTTTTACTGTATTATTATTATTATTATTATTATTATTATTATTATTATTACTAGCGGTTGCAGTTGCATCAATTTGTTTATAATCGTAACTATTATTTAGCAGATATCATTTCACATTTTACAACTGTCTGGCCAAAATTTTGTGAACATCCAAAATGTATACTCACAACCACTACTGCATTTAGTAGCGCAATTTTTTATTATAGTTGAATCTGCGGTCAAATAAGCCTTGAACTGATGGAGGAATAAACTAAGTCAGGTCAGGAATTACTAATGTTTTTACTGAACTTCTTCATTAAAGCCTCAAATTGTTGAACTTCACAGTTCACATATTTATTTCTATGTTAATTTGGAGCATGTGCCGGTGATATTTTCAAGCATAATAACAGAAAAATTATTTCCTTTACAAGTGTAATCTAAATATTTTTCTAAACACCATTTATGGAAAGTTAAAAATTTAGAAAAATGCCAGAACGCGCGAACTCCAACATCTTTGTTCTTTTTGTATATTAAAAATCTGATGTATTACATTCACATGACTTTCTCTACCTCTATCATTTCTAAGGAGGTATACAAACTAGTTTTACTAAAGCTTGTTTTTCTATCTATTACATTTATTATTATATTATTATTCTATCTATAAACATTTGGAGAAATAGCTACATTACACATTTCGTTATACACACAAAGAGAACAGCGATAGTCAAAAGCTTAACAGCTGAACGCTGGTCTTGAATACTGTTTCCAAGCAATCGCGAGAAACAACTGAAAGCTGAAAGGACTTTAAAGAATGACCAAATAATGGACAATTCGAACATTTAATAATCGATATCTTAGAAATGGCCGATGTCACAAAAAACTTATTGGTAGTAAATTGTGTGTTTTAAAGAGATCTACATTTCTTGTGCAGTACGCTTAGCGTTTACCAGTTATACAAGATTACACAAAATGCCATTCGAACGAAGTGGAGTTCATAGACCATTACCAGAAAATTCAAGGTGTACATTTTATTTGTCATATAAATATCTATAATGTGTAGTATTTTAATGAAAATCGTTAAAGCCATTTTTTAGAAATATAAACATTTTTAAAAACGTTGCATGTAAAGGGTAGTTTGCATTGGGGTATTTTCTTGAAATTTTTTTATCGTATCTTTGGAAAGTACTGAATATAAATAACAAGTTTGGTATTTATGCAACTTTTCTTTCTGAGTTATGCTGTTCACAGACACACGCATGGACCATTCTCTAAACATGTTTTTTTGATTCACGGAACCTGAAAACATGCATTTCCGGTAAAATCTCGGTATGGAATTTTTGGGCGAAATTTAACACCTTCTCTATTTACGGTGTACGTGGTAGAGTAAGTAAACATGAGGATTTTGTCTCTAGTAATTTGGCTGCTAAGTGTTGACCAGTACTTTCTGGAGTACTGTAGTTATTTTGATACCGATGTTTTCCCGTTCTGTAACTTGTAGTTCAATAGCTACACTAGCGCCACACTTCAGATCTTGCTGCAACTACATTCTCTTGCAGTGCGTTCAGCAGTTACTAGATGGCTGTGGAAGGAGTTTCCCAACATATACTCCTCATTTCGACGATCCAGAGATCGGCGGATGCATCGAATACTCTCCAAATATGTTGTTGCAATAGTTTTAGTACTAATGGAATATTGATAGGCTACACAAATAATCGCTTGCATTTTCCTGTCTATACAGATAAAGACAAATCAATCCATAAAGTCGCTATTTTGAGGGAATGACAGAAGCTTCCAATTTAAATATCTCGGCTTCTTCTCTCTATGATTTGCAGCCTATAAAATCACTGCTTTTGATAAATAGCTTCCAAATTACAGAGGAAACTGCGTCATCCCATTCGATGACGAGACATCGTTCTCTCCTTGTTACTAATTTGTTCAAAATGAAAAATAAAACTGACTTTTTTGGGGGTTTTAGCAAAAATCAAAATATATACAATACAGATGCGGAAGACAGTTGATGTGCGTAAAGCTACAAGAAGGTCCTGTCCTTTGGAAGAATTAACACGAGTCCAACAAACTATGGATTATGCTACTTTCTCTCTTACTCTCTCTCTCTCACGGACCTTTTTCTAAAAATTTAATGTTTTACATTCACATGACTTTCTCTACCCTCTAAGGCTTATTAGTGGATATACAAATTATCCCTACGAATATTTATTTTCCTTTCTATTTCATTTTAATCGAAATAAAACTTTCCGGAAACAACGGCATTACACATTTATTTATAGTAGCTATAAAGGGAATAGGGATAATCAAATGTTTAAGAACTGGGCTCTATGTACTGGCCTTAAAATTCCATGCTCTTTGTGTGCAATCGTGAGAAACAACTAAATATCGAAAGAACTTTTAAAAATTGACAAAGTATCGAGCAATTCGAACCATTAATAATGCATATTTTGGAAATGGCTGATGCCACAACAAAGTTATTTGAAATAAATTGTATGTTTTAAAGACATCTACTTGTTTGTGTTGTACGTTTTCGTCTATCGCCTACTTACCATTAATACAAGATAATACAAAATTTCTTCCGAATGAAGTGGATTTCACAGTATATTCCCAGAGGATTCAAGATATACATTTTATTTGACGTGTAAATATCTTTAATGGTATTTTAATCAAAATCTTTAGAGTCCTTATTTAGAAAATAAAAAATTTCGAAAAATGTTCCATAAAGGGTAGTTCGGGGTGGGCATATTTTCTTGACACTATTTGTGTCACAACTTTGGAAGGCTTGCAACCTAAATACCAAGTTTAACATTTATCCTACTTTTCTTTTTTGAGTTATGCCGTTCACACACACACACACACACACACACACACTCACACACACGAGCGCGAGCGCGGACGTTTTTCTAAAAAGCTTATTTTGGATTCAGGGTGCCTCAAAACATGTATTCCACCCAAAATTACTTACTATCCGTAGTAGAGATAGTAAACGAGCATGCATGTTAAGATAATAATTCGCACTGCAAGTCCTTGTCTATAAACCCTCATCTACAAGCGCACATTGAGCATTTAGAACTTCATAGGGTTGATATTAAGGACAGGAATTTTATGCTCTAATAATCCCTTTAATATGTATGCATTTATGCATTGAATTCTTCCATAATATGTACATAAATATGCTCGTATAAAGGGTAGATTATATTTTTATAAATCCTTAAAGATATTAAACAATACAATTGTAAGTAAATTCAGTATTACATGTAAGTATAAACATTACCCTAGAACTCAATGCCGAGAACTCTTTAACAGCCACCTTCATACCGTGAGGGAACGACTACGACCAGATAAGGTGGGATTCACCGATGTGACGTGAGCAATTGATTGCGTTGCGTGCTAGTTACCTCGATGTTGCCAAGTTTCAAACTGTCTCGATTGCACATATTATTTATAAAGTATATATGTATAACAAGCAAAGTATTGATTAAATTGTTGGAAACTTATTAACTCACATACCAAGTGAGCATGTTTTCTGATAATAGAGAACAAATATGCATTAAAATCCTGTCCCTAGTTATGATAAACACTTGCACGCACAGATAGCAACGTGAATCAACCGTGGAACTGCACTGAACTTTGGCAAATTTACGCTGTACTTACTTTCTAAACTAACAGCTGTGGTCAAGCAGGTAAGGAAGTTGATAAGAAGGGAAGGATGTGGTATATTGGTTATTTTAAAAGAACTTCCGGACTTTGTTTTCGTTATGGCCGGGAAGAACCCTGCAGCCACCGAGATTAGGATTTCAAGACGTCCACACATCCAAGTTGTTACTCTCTTAATGTTAATGTTATGTATTCTTTATTGTCGCTTCAACTTTAAAGCCATAACGATACTACTGCTTTAGAATACAGAACATGATTACAATGAAAATATAACATTTTAAACAGTAATAGTACATATAACATTAAATTCTTTAGATAGGTGTGTTACACATTGTTATACAATTTTGTGGCTTTCTTAAAGTTTTAAGTTCTTTGTTGTGCTTAAGTTAGGGCGTCCGGTAGGTTGTCACATCTTTCTCTGTGTTGTACACAGCGACGGCAGGCTGTGACGAGATGAACTGTGAGGTTGGATCTGCAGAGGTCGCACACAAGAGGAAGGTCCCGGTTGAAGAGATATTTGTGCGTTATAGAATTATGTCCATTACCTAGTCGAGTTAATACAACTTGCTCTTTGCGGTTGAAATGATAGTTTTGAAGTTTGGACTCGGAAATGTAGACATCGTGTAACTTGCTTCTAGATGTGGCTTTCCATCTTTGTCTCCATTGATTAATGCAAGTCTTTTTGGTGAAGTTGATGAAGTCCGTGGGTGGGATGTTTGGTGACTTCTTTGGCAGCCTGATCAGCTGATTCATTTCCCAGAATTTCGACATGAGACGAAGTCCAGACGAATGTTACTGATTTGCCTGATTAGTATTTGGTTGTTCAGTTTCTGAAGTTCTTCAACAATATTTTGGCGGTTTGAGGTTTGTTGAAGGCATGCTAAAGCACCCAACGTGTCGCAGAAAATTACGTAATTATGTAGGTTATATTTTTAAAGTATATATTCCAATGAGAGTTGAATTGCGAACAATTCTCAATAATAGACAGAAACATAATTGCGAAGACTATACTGTAGGTGTAATCAGGGAATACCGCTACACATCCATTATGACCATCAAGATTTAACAATGGGAACTCCGGCTTATTCAAGACGGATTGCCCATTATTATTGAGTAGGTGAACCCTATATTGAACTATTTAAGGCTGGTTCACAACCGCCCGAGAACGCTAACCAGAACGGTAACCAGAACGGAAACGAGAACGGGAAGAAATGCATATCGATCACAAAGTGAAAGTCGATTTTGCGCATTGGCTCTAACGATTGTAATTAAAATACGAAATGTTTAAGATATTTTATACAGCATTTTTTGGTATATCTTGAATTTCCTGGGAATCTCCCCAAAAGTCCCCTTCATTCGGAATGACTTTGCATAACAGCTAAACCGTAAGAGATAGACAAAATTTTACTACACGAAACATGTAGATCTCGTTATACCACACAATTCATGTCACATGCTTTATTTTTGGTCGAGTGAATCTATCCGAAATATTCCTTGTTATTGTTTGATTTTTGAATACTTATACTTTTTCTCAAAGAGAATTCGTTATTCTTTTCTTTTTTAAGCCCTGGACATACAAAGAGAATGGAATGCGCCACATAGCAACCAGCTCTTCAAACATTTGACTGTCACTTAAAGCCTAACAATTCCTCTTGCACCTAAAAGAAAATTAGAAATAAGTGTGTGCAAATGCTTATCTCAATTAACATGAAGTAGATGGAGAATAAGCGTTTGTAAAAATAGTTTGTGCAAGAGTAGAGAAAGTCATATGAGTGCAACACATCAGATTTGGTTTATCAGCAATATCCAGAAATCACTGGATAGTGAAGAAGTTATTTTGTTGTAGAAGTTGTATTGCAGTTCAACTGTTGGGGAGCCGAACTTGAAGTAGTTGCAACAGCACGTATGGTACCCGGTAGCCTTCGTCCCAAAAATTTAAAAATATTAACTTTGTAATTTGACTGTTTCTTTAAATATTATATATTTATGTTTGCCTCGGATGCGTCAGTATTTATATTTTTTTAGAGACATGAATGTCTTAGCAGGGAGGTGGTGCGACTGAAGCATGTAGGCTTACACAGATTTTAATTTTTTATTCACTCCTTTTTATTAATGCTTGGCACGATTTAAATAACACTTCACTGATATAGAGAGCTGTAAGATTATTTTATTAAATACTTGTACTTTTTAAACACATAAACTATTTTCTCACACAAAATATGTATTAAATTTCTCGAGGACACATCGCGTCCGGTTAGGAACACTGTCTGCAAGCAACGCGTCCAGTTCTGAGCGCTGTCTACAAGCAACTGAATTGATTTCTACCGCCTAAATTTGTAAATTTCTGTATTTTAAGTCTCTGATTGGTATTCCTAATCCAATAGAATACTTTTATTTAACTTAAGCTTTTTTCTGGTTGGTAATCGGCAATTTTATAAACTGTCTCAAAAATTACATTATTGCTGCTCCAAGAATGACTAGTAGCATTATTAAATTTTCAAATTCATTATTGCCTCAAGGTTACCTCATTGTTATCTTATTGTTAGCAACTTTTAACCTATTATTCTCACAACTTCTACATTATTAAATTATGTAATACATTCACATAACATTATTACACATTTATACAATAATATAAACATATACAATGACTGTAATATACACTTTTTATATATTGTTACATACACATATTGCTTTAAGGCGGGCTGTTATTGAATTATAATTAGACAAATTATTTAAGTGTTAAAATACTGCCTCAATAGGGGGCAAGTTTTGGTAGATTTTCTATGTTTAGTAACCTTTGTGGGGTCCGGCATATACAGGATCGTTCATAACAAAGAAATAATGGAAATGAACTAATTTTTTAAAATGCTCGGGCACCGTAAATTTGACAGTTGGAAACAAAAAGTTTACGAAAAACAAACGTTTTCAGTCATTATTATGCAGGATGTGACGCCATCGACAAAAATTTTAAATTACAATATATTTTATTCCAATTTTTTCACCTGAAAGGTAGTTCTTTATTCAGAGAGTTAGGGGACTATGGGAACATTTCATTGCTGGCTTGTTTAACAGTTTTCTCCACAATTTATGCATCTGCTGTAACAAATGAAATTCTAATTATTTAATAAGGTGTTAAAAATGCTCCCCATTTACAATTTGGCACTGACTAAGCCGAAGCGTGAATTCTTATTCAACATTTCCAATCACTTCTGGTGGTAGATAGTCTCTGCATTCTTTCCTGATTCCATATTAGCAGACCGCGTAATATAGACTCTAAATTTCAAATATCCGCATAAAAGGTAACGAAGTAGAGAGTGGTCGAAGGAGCATTTTGAATAGTGAAAAACGAAAAAAAAAAAATTGAGAAAATGGAGTTTTTAAAAGTTCACTTCGGTGAAAATGACAATGGCAAAGAGCCGATTAAATAGGCATTTGTGGCTTTAGAATTGTTGTTACTAAGAAGAAAACAATGTTGTAGCATGAAAGTGCATATTTACTTTCTCTGCTATGTATAGTAAGTAGGGAAAGAATTATATTCTACACAAAATTTCGATATGGAGATTTCAGGAAAAATATGTTTTGAAGACTCCTGAGCCCAAAAAGAGCCTTTTAGAAAAAGATCCGTGTGTCTCTTCGTGTGCGTGTGTGGCTAGAAACAGCATAACTCAAAAATGAAAAGTCGAATAAACACCAAACTTGGTATTTAAGTTTAGTATCTTCCAAACATGCAGCACGTATATTTAAAAAAAATCCACCCACCTCAAACTACCCCGTATAGAGAATATTTTTCGAAATATTTGAATACCTAAAAACTGGCTCTGATGGTTTTGATTAAAGTGACATATATTAAAAATATTTACATGGTAAATAAAATGTATATTTTGAATTTTCTGGGAATAGCCTATGAAGTCCTCTTAATTCGGAAGGAATTTTGTATAATCTTGTGTAACGTGTAAACGTTTAGCGATAGACGAAAACGTACCATACAAAAACTGCAGATCTTTTTAAAACACATAATTTACTTCAAAAATGTTTTTCTGTGTCACAAGCCATTTCTGAGATATCCGTTATTAAAAGTTTGAACTGTTCAATACTTGCAATTCTTTTAGTCTCATCGATTTTCATTGTTTCTCGCGATTACATGGGCAACAGTATGGAATTTTAAGGCCAGCATATAGCGTCCAGTTCTAAAACATTTGACTATCGCTGTTCTCTTTGTATCTGTAACGAAATGTGTAATGTAGTTATTTCTGCAAAAGTTTACCTCAAGATGAAATAGACAGACACATAAACTTTAGTAAGAATAGTTTGTATATCCACTAGTAAGCGATAGAGGGTAAAGAAATGATGTGAATATAATACAAGACTTTTTTATTACCAAATTTCTTCTTTTCTTTTATTTATGGATGCCTTTTAACTACTGTGGTCCTTAACGTCCCATTCTATATTGGACGTGAAAGTCCAGTAATTTTGCTCACAGGCCTCTTTATCAGGCTTGAGGTTCTTTTACGTGCCGTAAATCTACGACGCGGGACCACCGGGTTTGCTTCCCTTCCGAAAGAAGCCATGCTAAGGATTTTTACGCTCGAAAAAATCCAACACCCTCCGCCAGGTTTGAACTCCCGACTCGGAATTACCAAGTTTCTCCAATGCGTTGCCTTAAAGGTATTTTATTGGTCACTTTCAGTTGATTTTTAGTTCGACACCTTCACTGTGATTACGAAACGTTCATGTGGCAGACAGAATATTATGCCAAAAAGCAAGAGACGACGCATTTACACAGGTGGCAGTTGGGGATTACCACGGAGGTCAACAGCACCGTGTTCATCAAGCATTTTATAGTCCTACGCATGGCTGCAACACTGACCATGAATGACGTAAACCGTGTTGGTAAGAGATGAAGATACAGCAGGTACAGGGATGCTTTTGTTCATTATTGAAGTATTTTATGGCTTAAGTCATATCTCAAGGATTGGTGAGATAGCCTGTGTTTCGGAGGCGAAGCTACCTCTTTGGGGACCTTCACGTGATAAAGATGCTCTAGAACAGTGATGTAAGAGCTAGCGGATTTCCACTTTCTCTACTACGTACCTAAAATGTAGAGAAGGTATTACATTACACCAAAAATTCTATATCGATATTTAAACGGAAATATATGTTTTGAAGCCACCAGAATAAAGAACTATATTTAGAAAACTGTCCATGTATGAGGGCGGATTGATAAGCCAGTGACTTTTTAAAGAAAATAGCAATTTTTTCCAAAAAAAATCAATTTTATTTCCCAACATAGTCTCCTTTCAAATCATTACACATTGTCCAACGTTTCTCTAATTCTTTTAACCCTTCCAAAAAATATCATTTTTTCGAAGTCTGCAAAATGAGGTTGTTTTTTGACATGATGTGTTCACTGGACGTGAATTTCTTCCCAGCGAGCCAATTTTTCAGGTGTGCAAAAAGAAAGAAGTCGCTCGGAGCCAAATCTGGAGAATATGGTGGGTGAGGTAGCAGTTCGTAGCCCAATTCCACAAGTTTTGCAATGACAATGGCTGACTTGTGTGCGGGTGCGTGCTTCTGGTGAAAGAGAACTTTTTCTTCATCAAATGGGGTCGTTTCTTTAACAATTCCTTGTTAAACTGCTCCAGCATTGTGGAATAATATGAACCTGTGATCATTTTACCAATTTCCAGGTTGTGGATGTATATTACCCCTTGTGAATCCCAAAAGACAGCTGCCATGATTTTTCCTGCCGACGGAATTGTTTTCGCTTTCTTTGGAGCAGATTCACCGAAGGAAATCCACTGCTTTGATTGTTGTTTGGTTTTAGGTTGATAGTAATGGATTCAAGTTTCATCAACCGTGATATAACGCCGCAAAAACTCATTTGGGTAGCGCTGACTGGAACATGTTCAAACATCCCTGTGAAATGGTCACACGATTCCGCTTGTTCTCAACTGTGAGCAGTTGCGGCACCCATCTTGCTGACAGCTTTCTCATACCCAAAAATTCGTGCAGAATGTTATACACCCATTCACTCGAGATGTTTACGGTCTTGGCTATCTAGCCGTCTTCACTTAGCGGTCTTCCAACACAATATTATGAACTTTGTTCACCATTTCTTCTGTTGTGTCCTCAACCGGCCGTCCTGTGTGCACGGCATCTCTTGTGCTCGAACGGTCACATCGAAATTCTGTGAACCACTTGTGAACCATGCCATGTGATGGAACAGAGTCCCCATAATACTTGTTGAGCTTTTCTTCCGTTTCCTTCACCGTCTTACCACGCAAAAAGTAGTGCTTCATCAAAACACGAAATTCACTTTTCCCCATTTTCTACGAAGCAACACACATCTGTTTATTTTAGACGCTGTCAACAATGTTCTACGAAACAAATGACGAATTTCTGCGATTATACCCAGAATAGATGAAGACTTGAGTGCAAACAGGAAACCTGTGATTATAACGCTATCTCTCGTCAAAGTCATGGAGTTGTCAATCCGCCCTCGTATGTCGTCTGGTCTGTGAACAGCACAACTCAAAAACGGAAAGTCGAATAAACACCAAACTTTATATTTACAACTTATAGCCTATAAAACGGAAGGGGACACCTCGTGCTCTGTGACCTACATAGATCTATTGCGGCTACCATCCCCCAAAAGCAAGGGTTGAAGTAAAGGACCCACAAGAGGCTACAGTCCATAGAGACGTGCGGAATTCCTTAACAGTTCCAGATTCGAACACCCGTCCCACTGCTGGAGCTCCTTAGAGAACGCGATGATCGACCCGTGGACCAAGCAGACACCTAGTGTCCACGGGTGTACTGTTTTCTTCCGCGCCATCTACCCGGGACCGCATCTACCACCAAAACCCAGAAACACGCCTTAAAGATTAGAAGGAAACGGAATTAAAGGGAAATTATGGAAATAAAATAGAGGTAGATGGGAAACCGCCCCAGCATTCACCTACCGACCAAGGAAAACCATGAAAAACTCAACGTCAGAGTGAGAGGTACACAGGAATCAAACACGTGACCTCTCAAATGCGAGCCTCACACGTGACCGCGGAGTCATCTCGTTCGGTAACTTTGTATTTGAAGTTCAGTATCTTCCAAGAATGCGACACGAAGGTTTTTAAGAAAATCCCCCCCTCAAACTACCTTTTACATAAACTTTTTTTTGAAATCTTTTATTTTCTCAAAATCAGCTGTAACGATTTTGATTATAATACCGTATATTTAGGATATTTACATGACTAATAAAGTGCATATCTTGAATTTTATGAGAAATGTCTTTGAAGTCCTCTTCATTGGAAGGAAAATTTAGATCTCTTTAAAACCCACAATGTATTTCAAATAACGGCATCAGCCACTTCCGAGATATCCACTAGCATTCGTTTCAATTGTTCAATACTTCATAATTTTTGAAGTCCTGTCGCTATTCACTTGTTCCTCGTGATGTCATGGAAAGAGTATGACAATTTAAAGCCATAGCAAGCCGCTATTAGACATCTGATTATCCATTCTGTTTCCTATCTCTGTTATGCCTCTCTCTAGTTCCCAAGGTCGCAGCTCACCGGAGGGTTTTTCGGGCGTAAAAATCCTTAGCATGGTTTCCTTCGGAAGGGAAGTAAAGTCGATGGTCCCGTGTCGTAGATTTACGGCACCTAAAAGAACCTCAAGCCTGATAAGTGGGCGACACTGAAAATTTTTAGAAAATCAAATAAGGTTTAGTTTTAAAAAACTTAAAATATTTTATTGTTATTCAAAATATTCCCCTTTAACATAAATACGTTTTTCCATTTGATGAAACCAGCCCTTAAAGCAATGATGCCACGCTTCCTGAGGCACTTCACAAATCAGGTTTTTATAATGTCTATTGCTTCACCTGATGGCGAAAAAGTGATTCCATACATTTTAGCTTTAAGTTTTGGAAACAAAAAGAAATAACAAGGTGCTAGGTCAAGGTCGTATGGTGGAGGCTCTATGGTGCTGACCTTTAGGGCATCCAGATACTCAGTTGTTAGTTTTGTTGTATGCGACGATGCGTTGTCGTGATGTAATGTTATTTTTCGTTTTGGGCGGTTTTCACGTGCTTTTTCAAAACCTTGCGGTAAACAGACATTTGTGTATCAATCGGCAGTGAATGTACGTTTATCTTCTTATGCTATGGTGGCAATATGGCCCATTTTAGAAAAAAAAAAACCTAGCAACCATCTTGTTACCAGCACTGGGAATTCGTCGGACTTTTGTAGGCTTAGGTTCTGTTGGAAAGACCCACTGAGGCGATTGACTTTCCTTTTGAGGATCGTAACAATAAAGTCAAGGTTCATCATCAGAAGCGATATTCCAAAACCAAATTTGAAGCACTGTCTTGGAATTTTTTTTCTGGGGTTATTTTGCTCTAATTAATGCGTTATTGTTTTTAATCAGGAGTTAGTTTATGTGGAATCCCTCGATAACAAAGTCTTCTCACGTCTAAAGTTGATGTAAAATGTTTTGAATTTGACTCATACCAATGCCCAATGTCGTCCGAATAAATTCATAAGATCTTCAAGCATTGCTCGAACAGCGGCAATATTTTCAACAGTAACAGCGATCTTGGGCGTCCTTCACGAAGTTCATCGGCACGTAAAAGAACCTCAAGCCTGATAAAGAGGCCTGTGAGCAAAACTACCAGTCTTTCACGCCCAATATAGAATGGGACGCTAAGGACCATAGTAGTTAAAGAGCGTCCATAAATAAAAAATTAGAAAAAACCGACATCTTTTAAATTAGCTGTACCAATTATAAGTTGTTGCCTTAGACGGGACCTCTTCGCCAAATGCATTTCTAAGGCGACCTTCACATCGTTTAGTCGTTAATGACAATTTAAAATAGTAAAAAATCCTAGCCCGGAAGTGTTCTCTAGCGAAATTCACTTTTGGGTGAACACAAACATTTTAAATGATGATCATTAATAAACTATTAGAGCAAATCGAACAAACCACAACGGCAATCAACTCACAATACGTCAGAAAGTAGCTGCCAAATATAAATAAATTTTATTTATTTTTAGAAACATTGCATTTTAAAAATTCTATATTGGACGTGAAAGACCAGTAATTTTGCTCAGAGGCCTCTTTTATCAGGCTTAATTTTTTACGTGTCGTAAATCTCGTGAACTAGAGATTAGCATGATAACTACTTCAGCACGGAGGACGACGGTACAGGCTAGTAAACGGAACGTGGAGACTGGGCGGTCATATTATACCGGTAGGATTAGGATGTGAGTATCGGAGGGGCATAACTCGCCATTGCAACTAGCTTGATCCATTATGTCTACACCTTCCGGGAGACAGGGATGAGATAAAAGGGCCGTAGGAGGTGCCAGGTCCACAGAGTTAGGGTAATGGAGAAGCGCAGAAATCCCTAATATTTCCAGTTGAACACCCGCGTACTAGAGGCGAAGAATCCCGAGAGAGAGCATCGCGGACGAAGCGATTCTAACGGACGGGACAACACCCTGGCGTTCACAGGGAGAAATATTTACAATGCGCAAGCAACTACGCCATTTGCCCGACACCGCCAGCTCCGAAAGACTCGAAGAGACACCTGAAAGTGAAAGGGATATATGAAATGAAAGCAAATGGGGGAAAGGAGAAATCGTGGTAGAATACGACACTCCGACATTCGCCTAGGTAACCAGGGGAAAACCACGAAAAGCCCCATGGTCAAAGTGGGTGGTCGCCGAATCGAACCTGGGACCTCCCAGATGTGGACCAAGACGTTGAATTACTTTTGCGTAACTGGTAAACCGTAAGAGACAGACAAGCCCTACTAAACAAAACATCTGATGTGATACAATCACCTGACTTTCTCTACCCTCTCTCTTAGTGGATATACAAACTATTCTTACTACAGCTTATTTTTCTATCTACTGCATTTTAATTCAAATAAACCTTTTCAAAAATAGCTACATTACACATTTCGTTACAGATACAAAGAGAATAACGATAGTCTAATGTTTAAGAACTGGACGCTATATGCTAGCCTTTAATTCCATACTGTTTCCATACAATCGCGAGAAACAATGAAAATCGATGAGAGTAAAAGGATTACAAGTATTGAACAATTCGAACTTTTAATAACGGATAACTCAGAAATGGCTTATGCCACAGAAAAAAAATTGAAGTAAATTATGTGTTTTAAAGAGATCTGCAGGTTTTGTATGGTACGTTTTCGTCTATCGCTTAACGTTTACACGTTACACAAGATTATACAAAATTCCTTCTAAATGAAGGGGACATCTCAGCTTATTCCCAGAAAATTCAAGATATACGTTTTATTTGTCATGTAAATATCTTTAATACATCATATTTTAATCCAAATCGTCAGAGTCATTTTTTTTAAAAAATCAAAATATTCGAAAAATGTTCCATGTGAAGGGTAGTTGGGGTGGGAGGATTTTATTGAAAATCTTCGTGTGTCTTCTTTGGAAGGTACTGAACCGAAATACCAAGTTTTCGTTTTTCAGACGTGCTATTCACAGACACAGACACAGACACTTTTTTCTAAAAAGGCTTTTTTATTCAAGGGACTTCAAAACATGATTTCCGGTGAAATCTCGGTATCGAATTTTTGGGTGGAATGCAATACCTTCTCTACTTACTGTGTTCGTGGTGGAGAATAAAAATGCAGATCTTGTTAAAGCAACCAATTTAAGTGAAATGCATTTTTTTATGGAGTTAATTTCCGAGATATCGCTTGTTATTGGTTTGAACTTTCAAATACTTATACTTTTCTCAAACGGGAAGTCCTTCTTCTTCTTCTTCTTCTTCTTTCCCCTTCCCCTTTTTGGCCATGCAAAGAGAACGGAATTTCAAAGCCATTGCCCACATAGCGACTCGCACTTAAGGATTTGACTGACCTAAAGCCCACTGTATTCCCCTAATGCCGTTACACCCTCAAGGAAATATGCAATAAGACAATTTACACAGTTTATCTCAATTAACATGAAGTAGACAGAAGAATTTGTAAGAACAGTTTGTACATGAGAGGTGCAATACATTGGATTTTTGAAATGTCGCTAAACGTAATATATCCTCTGATTTGATTTAAGGACTCTGATAAACAAATAACGTCACAAAGTATCGCAATCACACATTTAAACCTGTCTAGTTAGAACACAGCGGTACATAATAATAATAATAATAATAATAATAATAATAATAATAATAATAATAATAATAATAATAATAATAATAATAATAATAATAATAATAATAATAATGTTAATTGTATGCGGTTCCAGTGGAAGGTTTTACCGCTTCCTGGCGTGTAACCAACCAGTTTTCCGGCAGAGCGCGCCAGGAAGCTACTAACAGCAATTAAAACCACATACATATACACAGGTGTACTCAAAATAAGTACATCATTGCTAATTCTAATGAGACAGCTGCGCGTACCCTAGGTGTTCTATTGCATGAAATTTATTTCACCCAAAATACTCACGTTAAACATTATAAAATGGTTTTTTTTTAAACAAAACTTAAGTAACTACGTTGTATTTGTTATCATGGCCAAGCGGACATTGTTATTCTCATGTTGTTAATTGGCGTGAAGCAAAGGTAGTGCTAATCCAGTATTGTTTGTATGTCGCAATCATGGCTCATTGTGTAGGAGGTCAAAGCAGTGAAATTAAAAGTGGTAAAAATAGTTTTGAATGTGTTTAAGTGTTTATTTGAGCGTTACGACACCCCTGCTGTTAAGGATATCATTAAATTATAATCGGAAGTAACCGGGGTACCTTTGCGTCCAAATTGTTGACTGACTAATTAAAAACCTGGAAGACGACTTGAGCGATACCATCACTTCTGGTTCCTAGTTTGGAGTCACGCTATTATCCGAGGATCCGATTCACACTCATGTCATTTATTCAAACAGCTTTTAATTATCGCATTTAGTTTGTTTAAAAAGTTTAGGGGTGTGTGTTTATTTAATACTCAGTGCTGGTGCAAAGAAATATAACAATATATAGAATTGGCGACAAAGGCCATTTCCTGAGCTCCTGAAGGCAAGCAGCTGAGTAACTCATAGAAATGTACTGAATCGACGTCTTTTTTTTAAATCACATCACTAGGATCCTGTTGTTGATGGCCCCATAGTAACGTTTTTGGAAGGACCTTCCTTTCCATCCTCAGCTAGGCATGTCTACTGCCACACCGACTCTCTTCTGACCCCCATATGTGAAGTAGAAGGCGAAATTACTGTCGTCTGTTGTAACTGGTTCCTACACGGATCGTTTTATTGTTTCCGTCTGAACTGGAACAACTGCCCTCTGTAGTGTAGATGGAGATATATATTTTAAGAAATATAATATTCAACTTGGACCTCAAAATATCTTTAGTTTGAGAAATATTTTGCGTTTATACTACACTGTTTAGCTGCAGACAAATTAAAAAAATTAGGAGCTTGTCAGACTTCATGTCTAGATTGTGATAGTGCCTACACTGATAGAACGAAAATAAACTTGAACAGTTTTGGGAGAACACCAAAGAAACATTAAATTAAAACAAATAAATAAATAAATCTGCTGTTGCTAATATATTTGGACTTCAAATCATGAGATAGGCCGTGGAATCCAGCTCTTGAAGCTATTCAGATTCCATCGCAATAGGAATAATGGGAGAAAATATTTATTCATCATAACATTAAGAATACTTTGAACTTTAAAATACCACATTTCATGATATGATGTAATTCATCTAATCAGCTCGCAGGAAACGGGAGAAGAGACCGTGTTCTCCATCCACACCAAGCGTGCCAACTACGTTACTATGGGGACAACAGAACCAAGAGCCTAGTGATGTGATTTAAAACGAATACATCGATTCAGTACTTTTTACAGGCTGATTTCTTTCTTTAATTATCCTGTTCAAAGTTCACTCAATGCCCCAATTGTAGCACCAAATTAAGCGGAAAGCGCTGGAGTTTCGATTGCCTGTCACTAGATGCGCAGATGTTCATGTTTCATTCGTAATTGTTAGTTTTATTGTCAGCAACTGCTTTTGAGATTTTCTTCTAGTTAACGTGAAAATGGAGTACACATTAAATGAAAGACTCTTCCTCATAAAGCAATACTGGATTACGAATTCAATTACAGCTACTCAAAGGGCATACCACAGAGAATTTGGTGTTCGGAGTCCTCCCCAAAGAAACACAATACTGTTACTTGTAAACAAATTGGAAACTCTGGTGAGTGAAAAAGACAAAACTCGTTCATCTAGGCTTCCCACGGTTGTTGTTGACGTTAAGAACACAACTGGATCAGTCACCCAAAAAATCATTAAGATGTTTGTCTCAGGAGACAGGGTACAGCTACTCAAATGGTCAGAGAGCTGTGAAAAGTGCGGACCTAAAGCCATATAGGATTACGGTTGTCCGTCAGTTACAGGATAAGGATAGACGACTGAATTATTGTCATTGGTTTCAGGCTTTCATTGTGCAAAATCCTGCCATATTGTCCATCACATGGTTCACAGATGAAGCATGTTTCCATTTATCCGGCTATGTGAACTCAAATAACTCTCGCTATTATGCCAGCAAAAATCCACATGTTATTCATGAAGCACCTATGCACGCGGTTAAAATTGGAGTTTGGTGCGCAATATCCGCACAGAGAATAGTGGGACCAATGTGAACACTGCAGAGTACCGACAGATTTTCATGGAGTTTGTTGAGCAATTAGACGACGTAGAGCTGAGTCAAGGATATTAACGGCGCTACATGCCATACATCAAATGAATCCATGGCACTAATTGCAAGTTTCTTTGGCGACCGGATAATTTCCAACAACCTGTGGCCACAGAGATCTCCGGATTTGACATCGCCGCACTTCCTTCTATGGGGTTACTTAAAAGACAGGGCTTATGCCACCCGTCCCCAGGCATTGGACGATCTGAAGCACAACATTACACAGGAGATTTAAGCTATTGACAACAGAGTCCTCCAGCGAGTGGCCAGTAGCATGGAACGACGTGTTGAGTTGTGCCTTATGCAGGATGGGGGACATTTTAAACATTTGCTATAGAGGTGAATAATCTTACAAAATTCCTCTGCATTTCAGGTATAGTAAGTTGTCGCTAGCATAACTCGTTTTGAAACAATTAAAGAAATAAATGTGCCAGTTCTTCATAAATCACCCTGTATAATGAACGTGGCATTATTTTTAACACTGCTTCTAGTAATCATATATAGTTAAGTAGCTGTTGAGAGAGGAAGCTCCAGCATACGTTCACGCGGAGTGTGATACATGTACATTGTTTATGTTAGGTCTCATTCTCGGTCCGGAAGGACTATAGCAGTTTCAACAATGGTAGTGTGGAAGGTGTAAAGGAACGGTCCAACAGAGGAGGAAGATTACTGCAGCAACAGAATCAGCTACACTAGACATGCTTACGTCAGTGTGGCAAGACATGGTCTACTGCCTGGATGTATGCCCCGTCACAAATTGATCCAACCTGAAGTATTGTTCAACTGTTGTAGTTTATTGTTGTTGAAGTTTTACTGTTGTTGTTCGCCACACGCTTGGGAAGCCAACTTGAAGTAGTTATTGTCTTGGAGTTTATTTATTTAATCAGCTCCATGTATGAACGTTAATTTTGAAGTGGATTGTTTATTACGTAATATGTTGCTACGTATGTAAAGCCTATTTGAAGATGTATTTTTGTTGTTACGCTCCAATTTTAAAAAATATATTTTAACTTTGTTATTAAACTGCTTTTATGGATAGTATTTATGTTTATGTTTGCCTCGACTGCGTCAATAATGTTTGTAGAGACACGTTTCTCTTAATCAGGGCGTGGTACGACAAGAATGTAGGCTTACACAGATTTTAAGCTTAAATTCACTTCTTTTTATTTATCCTTGACACAAATTAAATATCACTACACTGATATCAAGAGCTGTGAGATTATTTAATTTAAAACTTGCACTTTGTTATCGCGTATATTTAATTTTCGTTACACACGAATAGGTAATATTTCTTTACAGAACACATCTTCCATCCGGTCACTACCAAGGTCTACAGGCAACTCAACATATTTCAACCGTCAAAATCCGTAAGCTTCTGTATTTCAAGTCTCTGATTGGCTAATCCTACCTGCATTTAATTAAAGCTTTTTCTGGCTATTGATTGGCTATTTTTAAACTGTCACAAAATTTACGTTATTGCTGCCCTAATCATGACTAGTAGCATTCAAACTCTGAAACTCATTATTGCCTCAAGTTTACCTCATTGTTACCTCATTGTTAGCAACGTTAAACTTATTATTCTCACAGCTCTTACATAATTAAATTACATAATGCATTCATATAACATTATTAAACATGTTACAATAATATAACAATATGCAATGACTGTTACATGCATTTTACAAATTATTACATACATATTGCTTCAAGGGGAGCTGTTATTGAAATTACATATTATATATTTTAATTTAAATAATTCAAGTGTTAAAAATACTGCCTCAAATATTATTGTATTATGGTACATACCACAGCAATCCTTCAATTTGAGTTATTGCAAAGGGGTCGGTCTGCTGAAGGAGTTAACTAGGTATGTTACAGGTGCTCACCTTACCATCTTGAACATCTGTTGTGACATGGATGGGATTCAGGCCAGGGCTCTTTGTTTGATGTCGTTTTTCAGTGCCATCTACCGTGGAAACTATGCATTTCGGACACAAGGTGATATGAACCTTTGTGCTCCATTTCCAGTCAGTAATCAGCCACTGAAGTTTGTCGGTGGATTTAAAACTCACCCTATATAATCACTTTATACAATATTTACAATGTTCCTATTATTTGCATCTCTTTCCCTTTCCTACGTGTTTTCATTTTAGTGTGATATTTTCTCTGCCATTACTATCCTTTTCGTTTATTTACATATCGACAGGCGTTTCCTCCAACTATAATACAAAACTATATTTTACAGCGCAGAGAAAATATATAAATTTAAACCCCGTAAAATCATTTGTGTACGCTCGGTAAATACAGATGACTCAAAGGTAACGTGTGAGGCTCGCATTCGAAAGGTCGCGGGTTCGATTCCCGACATCGCCTCACTTTGACCCATAGGTTTTTCGTGGTTTCCCCGGGTCAGCAGCTGAAATTCAGGGTGGTTCCTCCTCTACTACAACTCTCCTGTCCCTCATTTTCTGCACCCATCGCTTTTGCAGTTTCAGGGTTATAGGACCAAGCGACGGTGTTCGACGTATTATGGCTAGACGGTGCTTTGAGTGCGGTTGCGCGGCGTTAGGCACGCATGCAGTTGAGCATGTCGTCATCGCATCTGGTCGGCCTTCGGCCTCTCCCCTCATCCCCCCGTAGCGGGGGTTCCGACCCCTCCGGCTACCGTGGTGGGGGCGTTGTTACCCCTAACACTCGTGGTACCTCTGAAGTTACTTAGAAGTACGTCGGGCTGAATGTCTGAGCCCTCCCGTCAGGGATTCATTCTGATTGGGTTGGTCTCGACGGGGCAGTGGTTCTCGATACCCATGAGAGATTGGGTACATTTAGCGACGATGTTTAGGCGGGATTTGTGAGACGCCTCAAGGTCCTAGAGAGTCGGTAGACGATGTGCTAGTTCACTGTCGGTCCCACCGAGGTTCTTGGGCAATCTTCCCCTTTGGGGCTGCACGTGAGTAGCGTGTTCACTTCCGCCCCTGCGTGAGGGAGTGTCACTCGGATAATGCCTTCCCCTGGGTCGGCTTTCTCCCCTCATTCCTCCCTCCCAGGTAGAAGCAGAAAGAATCAGGAGCCTACGTATTTACATTGCTTTGCCCTGGTTGTGGGTGACCCTCCCTTCACCCGTGCCTTTACCCTTACACCTGTATTAATGCAGTTCACAAATAAAGTATACATTATAAATTAATAACCGATTAAAATTTAATAAAGTAATAGCCTTGAAGACAACAAAGGTTTTCTTGGTAAAATTAGATAAAGCGTGGATGTACAGTGTTTACGTATTGATGTGTGTTGCCTAATATCTCGAACTGCAGGATGAACTGAATAGCCCGGTATATTCTCTCACTAGCATTGGTTCCTACCACGATCATTGTTCCTAGTATTTCACCTAAGCACATTTCACTCGTAATATGATGGGTCCAAGTGTTGCATTTTCTGTTTTGTAACTGCACATTCTGAATTAATCTTTATGGGTTCAGACGCCACTGAAAAGTAGCGCAGCGAAATTTTCTTTTTATCTGGAGCAGATCACAAGGCTGTTGTGATGAAATAGGAACATTTCAGAGTGAAGGTACAAAAACATATGCGACGTGCTTGGACCACGCACAATTACGTTTGTCATGGCTGCGTGGTTGCTCAGAACCACTTCAGTTGCTTTTGTTCTTGGCATCTTTGTTTCTCTGCATCATCGGATTAATTTGCTAAACACGTTGGGAGAAAGCAGTTATTTTTTGCCGAAATTGGCCCCTCGTTCGTTACATGTCATTATTAAATAATCTCGCTGTTCAAAGACGTTACTTCGATTTTATTTACGACCTATTCATGTCATGTCCCTTGTGTATTGTTCTGCGGTTATTACTGGAAATTACAATAGCTATTTTAGCATTCGGCGGTTCTGAGCCGAAACGTGAAATCTTCTGGCAATGGACGTACATTAACGCAAGTGTTCGATACCGAGCCTTCTAACAAGGGGTTTGAGCGGCACTCAACAGTATCTTCACTTTTAAACGAAACGTTTCGTACCTTTGTTTCCTTCTTTTCCTTCTTTCCCTTTTTACCTTCCCCGTTGTCATGGCTTTCACCCCCAGGACTTACAAACGAGAGAACAGTCAGTATGGTGATCAGCCCCGAAGCCTGATATGAGAGCGCGGAAGGAGACGATATGAAATGAAGGTGAGATGAAAAGAAAGGTGATGATGGAGCAATTGGTGGAATGAATGGCGGGGGAAACCGGAGAATCCGGAGAAAACCCGCCCAGACGTCGTTTTGTCCCATCCGGGCTACCTAGGTGAGTGTTCTAACCACTCGGCCACGGCGCAACCACATTTGTTTCCAAGAAATAAATCATGTGCCTAACACCAACAGATTAGCTTTTACAAACCCGAATGATGATTTAATTAACTTCACTTATCTCCTCACATTCTTTATGGTACTACCGTACAATGACCAAAAGATATTTAGTGTAAATCCTACCCTTTACCTCTTATAATCGTAATTTCTCTACTCCTAATAACGGATGACAAATTCTCTGATATTCATGCAAAAGGACGTGAAACACCGGCAGAACCTCTGACTACCTTAACAGTATTTCAAGTTATAGAAATGCTGCAAAGACTATATGTATCCTTGGGCGGTGGAACAATCATCGGTCGGAATGTTCGAGTAATCTTATAACAATTGTGCGTGTGACATGGCTCCGCGGTAAAAAGCGAGGCTCGCATTCGGGAAGTCCTGAGTTCGTTCCACGGTACCGACCACTCTGCCCATGGGTTTTTCTTGGTTATTCATGGTTCGTTAGGCGAATGCTGGGGTGGTTACTTTTCTACCACGAATTTCGTTTCCCTCATTTCCTATCACTTTGCCTCCCCTTTCATGTTTCAGGTGGATTTAGATGCTGTGCATTGTCGGTCAGTGTCTACAGATTGAGGCAGATGCTAGTTCATTGGAGATATAGCAGCCTTCTCTGAGCCGCATCATGTGGGACGAGTTATCCCGGTTCCGTCAGAGGGAAGCCTTCTCTGAGCAGCTTTTCCGTATGACTGGAACAGGAGACTTGGAATCGTTAGGGACCTCTGCGCGTCTTTGTCGCCCACCTTGCCTGCGACCTAGAGCCTCCTGCGGTTCCTTCACGTCGGGGGAGGGTGCTAAGCATAAAAGACCCGTGTTGAGTCAAGGTGCGAGTTGTCCCCTCCCTTGATCATAGTCATAGATAGGAGTAGCAGGTGAAATTCATACCTTCGTGCCTACTCTTTGGTCAAATAGTTATTTAATAACATAAAGCCTATATCGTTTTCATATTATACATAGACCCTTAACCTATGCAACGAAATAAACGTAAAGCTGGTGAATATGAAGATTCCCCACTCCCAGACCACCAAGTTAACAACCTCTACGACCATCGAGAAAAAATAATCTTCTCATTTGTTAATTACAAAATATCAGTTGAATTATTTCTAACGTTAGCAGTTTCCTCTCTTTATACAATTATTTAGCATGCCCTGCTAACGAACTTCATTACCACACACAAAGGAAATATATCGAACGAGGTGATACCACGGTAACGTGAGGGAGGCCCCGGATTCGATCCTGGGCGACCGCCCACTTCTACCCGTGGTTCTCTCTTGGTTTCCCCGGGGTCGGCAGGCGATTATTGCGGTAGTTTCTTCTCTACCACGATTTCCTTTCCATCATTTCCCTTTCATTCCGTTTGCTTTCATCGCTTTTGGGTTTCGTGGTAGTAGTAATAGAATAGCGACTTGAGCCCACAGAGAGATGCCGACAAGCGATAAAGTTCTTTGTTCTACGCCGACAAGCCCCGCCCCCTCCCTTTGTGTGCTCACATGCCGCCAGGTCTCGTGTCGTTAGGCCCCGCCCCCTCTCGCTTTGTGTGCTCACCTAATGCCGGCAGTATCTGTGCTAACAGGTCCTACCCCCTCCCCCATGCGTTCTACTGTGGCGTCATGACTTGATGGAATTGTTTTCTCGAGTCCTGCCGCCCCTCGGCAAATTAATTAGGTAATGTTCGTCAAACATTTTTTTTATGATTACTAAGGTCTGCAGATTGCATCCTCGAGCAATTAAGTTTTTTGATTAATGAATTGTTGACTGGAGCTTGAGTATAAGTAGTCTGCTCACGGTAACAGTCTGTCATGTAATGAAACACTGCAGCCTTCTTGTATCTGGGGAAATCGCTTGTCCATTAGCTGAACATGTTAGACGCTTTCAACACATTAATAGGCTTTTAAGTTTACATTCCGGATCTGTTTACATACATTAGCGATCAACGACATACTTCCGTCTGGAGGTAACGGTGACACACATTAGCTGACCCGTTAGACGCTTTCACTCCATTAGCGAACAAGAACCCGGCATGTAATGAAAAAACCCGTAACCTACTTCTGTCTGATGGTAACGGTGACCTCTATTAGCTGACATCTTTAGACGCTTTCAACTCATTAGCGAACAATGCCAGTAATTGTTTTCCTAAGTGCTCTACAATCTCTCACTACTTCAGCTTTAGTGGGGGGAATTATATAAAAGCAGCAGTTTCTCCAATGATTTTCACAGTATCGTAAGAACACTGCGATCTAAGCACTCTGCAAGCTTTATTCTTTCAACGTGGAAATTACATCGAACATCATGTCTGGTAAGTTGTATCACCAATTCATCTTCATTAAAAAGTTAACTTATTACTTAGTACATTTAACTTATATTTGCGTTCTTGTTTTTAATGACGGCCCTTTATTTGTAAATAGCTGAGTATTCTAAAAGTTAATAGCTAGACAGTTGAATTTTTTCTGAAATGTGAACAGTTTAGTTAAGTATTCATTTTAGACAAGCTTATTCTACATTTAATAGCTAACTGCGCGAATTCTCAAAAAATGTGAATAATTTAGTTAAGTATTCGTCTTGTTGAGAAATTATTATTCCAGATATTTAAATACAGGGTTTCACAGAGTGAATTATATTCCTTTCTAGACAAAATACAATTACTTGTTTACCCTACGATTCGAATAAAGAATGTTCTGTATAAATATTCTTCCGAGGGTAAGCGGCGGTATTCGATCCGGGGACTTTATGTTTGCATGCATTGAGCGAACATTCATCAGTTAATGAGTTTAGTTAAGTTTTCATTTTAGGCAAGCTTATTCTACATTGAATAGCTAACTGCGCGAATTCTCAAAAAAATGTGAACAATTTAGTTAAGTATTCGTCTTGTTGAGTAATTATTATTCCAGGTATTTAAATACAGGATTTCACAGAGTGAATTATATTCCTTTCTAGACAAAATACAATTACTTGTTTACCCTACGATTCGAATAAAGAATGTTCTGTATAAATATTCTTCCGAGGGTAAGCGGCGGTATTCGATCCGGGGACTTCATGTTTGCATGCATTGATCGAACATTCATCAGTTAATGTTTCATTCCTCTAGTGCATTTTATTTAGTAAAAACATCCAGCCTGTTTCCATCACGTTAAAAAAGAGATATTTTCCATGAGTGTGTCGAATAATACAAATGCTTTATTTTGTCATAGAAATTTCTCAGGTGTTTAAAAATACATCGACATTTCCCTGTATAAGCAATACGCAATAAAGTAAATTAACTTAATAATATAACTTTTCTTAAAAAAGTAAATAAATAAATAAATAAAAATCTAACGTGTAAATTAATTACGTTTTCAGCATTCAGTTCTACTAACGTAGCTGAGGCATACATCCAGCTCCAGCAGGATCGTTCCTCAAATACAGCCATGATTCAGACACCAGAACAATCAAATGGTAAGCATTCTTCAGAGTTTAAAAAAATTAATGTAACAATTCATATTAACTTCTTGTTCATATTCTTTATTATTATATTATTATTATTTCCAGGATGCGGACTTTATTTTGAGGTCTGTCATCCATCGATCGCTGCACAGGCACCTCCAGGCTTCCAAACCTTCCTGGTGCCAAATCATCATGGATGGGGCTCTGGCCCATACATGCAGCAACACTCGAATGGTAAGAATTTACAGACCTGTGTTTGAGCAATTGTAACTAAAAATTATTTAATAGCAGGTATACAAGGGCGATTCTAGCATACAAAGACCTACCTACGACAGCATAGATTTCTGGATTGTATAAGCAGAAAAGGATATATTTAAGGAGAGTTTCTCACCACATATGCAGTCACATAACTCTACCGGTATCCTAGAATACCGTGTATTTTCACGCCTGTGTTCAAAACATCTATTTTTCACGTATAGCGTATAGATTCTTTAGAACTCTATACTTAAACATGCTATACTATTATTATTATTTATTTTTTCCAGGAAATGGACTTTATTTCGGGGGCGGCATCGCTCAACAGGCGACCGTTGCACCGGCACCTCCAGGCTTTGCGACCGTTGCACCAGTAGGCTTCGCGACCGCTGCACCACCACCCCCAGGCTTCCAGACCTTCCTGGTACCAAATCAGTAGGGGTGGGGCTCTGCCCCTTACATGCAGCAAGCATCGAATGGTAAGAGTTTTTCAATATTTTATGAACTTCTTTTACACATTATATATTATTATTAATATTATCATTATTATTATTTTTTCAGGAAGTGGACTTTATTTTGGGATGAGTCAGCCATTGTCCGCTGCACAGGCACCGTCTGGCTTCCAAGCCTTCATGGAGTCAAATCAGCAGGGTTGGGTCCCTGTCCCATACATGCAGCAACCACCGACAGGTAAGAACATGTTTCAAAATTTTATGAAGTTCTTTTACACATTTTATATTATTATTAATATTGTTATTATTATTTCCAGGAAGTGGTCTTTATTTCGGAGACGGGTTTGTTCCTCACGCACACTCTGCACCACAAGCTTTCCATGCATCAAATCAGCAGGGGTGGGGTCCTGCCCCGTACATGCAACAACCACTGAATGGTAAGAACCCTTCAACATTTTATGAACTTCTTTTACACATTCTATACTGTTATCATTATTATTATTAATATTATTATTTCCAGGAAGTGGACTTTATTTCGGGCGCGGTATCGCTCAACATGCGAGCGCTGTACCATCAGCCTTCCCTATACAAAATCAGCAGGGATGGGGGTCTGACATTAGTGTGCAGCAACAGTCGAATGGTAAGAATCCTTCAACATTTTACGAAGTTCTTTTACACATTGTATATTATTATTATTATTATTATTATTATTATTATTATTATTATTATTATTATTATTCCAGGAAATGATCTGGGTGACGCTGGAAGCCAGCCTATGGACCTGGCAACACAGGGATCAGCATCGCCAGAGATTGGTGAAGACTCGACCACTGCACGGTCCGCCTCCTCATCGCTCGACACTCTGGAGGAAGTTATACAAGGTGAACCATCGACCTCCTCAGTCACAGGCAATGAAACCTCTGCACCATCGACCTCCTCAGACGCAAGCGATGAAGCCGCTGCACCGTCAACCTCCTCATCATCATCCAATGATGTAGAACCAGTTAATAGAAAGAGAGGACCGACATCGGATGGGAGGGAACAGCCTACAATAAAAAAAGCCAAGGTTAGTGCTAGCAATTGCCAGGGTCTGGAGTGCAATACCATACAATCGGCATTCAAGGGACGTATTTTTAATAGTAGAATAGAAAATACATTAGAAATACTCGAGCCCAGAGTCTTTTTAGATGAGTGCAAGGAGCTTATTATTAAAGAAGTGGAAAACGTTTTGCAGAAAAGCAGGAGTGGATTAAAGATGCATTGTTCCATGGAACTTGAATATTTAATCCACAAACCTGATGAAGAGAAGTGTCTTTCCACTGGCTTTAATTCTAAGCCTGTACTGATTCTTCCATCAAGCGACCTCCATCAGATCTTCTCTTCAATTGCGGGGGATATTTTGGAAAACATTTCTAAATTTGAGGGGGGAGCATCGTCAAAGTCCTTGTCAAAGATACTCAGCCTGGTGATGGGCTTTACACAGTACGATCCTTTACACGCAGGTTCATACATTGAACTACCTCAGAAAATTAGGCATAAGTATGCTGTTATAAACATAAAGAATGAAGACAACTTCTGCTTCGCATGGTGCATGCTTGCTTCTACATACCCTGTTAAACGTCATGGATATAGAACCACAGTATATCCCTTTGAACTGCTTTTCAAAGCATTCAATTATGAAGGTATCGAATTTCCGGTACCCTTACATCAAATTGAATGCTTTGAAAAGCAGAATAATGGAGTATCCATTTCACTGTTTGGTATAGAGGAGAATGACAACATTATTCCCCTATACCAAACAGCTGAAAAGAAGCAGCACCATGTAAACATGCTATACATTGAAGAGGATGATAAGTCGCACTATTGCCTCATTAAAGACCTATCCAGACTAGTAAGGAGTCAAGTTAATAAGTACCAGCATAGAATATGGACATGTGAGGCATGTCTCAAGAGATGCACCAATGAAAAAGCTCTGGAAGCACATAGGTTAAGATGCGGGAAATGCCAACTGCTTAAAATGCCCCAACAGGATGAATACCTTGAATTTAAAGCATTCTCTAAAAGCGTTCCTGTACCTTTTGTTATATACGCAGACATTGAATCTGTTCTGGCGAAGGTTCACTCTTGCGAGCCCTCAAGCAGCTCGAGTTGGACCCGAGCCATTCAAGAGCATGAAGCAATGTCTATTGCCTTGAAGGTGGTATGTAGGCATGACGAGGCCTTGTCAAAATTCTTTCTCTTTAGAGGTCCAAATGCCATCGATGACTTTATCAAACAATTAAAATCAATTGCTGATGAAGTCATCGATGTGTATTCCAATCCTAAACCCATGGATTTAACCCTTGAAGAGCAACAGAATTTTGACAATGCTTCTGAGTGTCATATATGCCTTGCTGCTTTCACTGTGAGCGATTTGCGTGTGAGGGATCACGATCATGTGACAGGGGAATATCTGGGTGCTGCTCATAATAGATGTAATTTGAATAGAAAGGTCCCTGATTTCATACCGATCTTTTTTCATTGCCTATCTAATTATGACAGCCACTTCTTGATAAGACGCCTGGCGTATGATAATAAGCCCATATCGTGCATCGCTCAAAGTGGTGAAAGGTATATAGCGTTTAGCAAACGGTACAGGAACATCAGCTTCAGGTTTCTGGACAGCTTTAAGTTTCTTGACGACAAGCTGTCCAGCCTGGCTGACATGCTGGAGGAGAGTGACTTTAAAATAACAAGGGCAGAATATCCTGTTGAGGAGCATTTTAAGCTGGCGAAGAGCAAGGGAATATTCCCCTATGATTATGTTTCAAGCCTAGACATACTCAAAGAAACTTCTCTACCACCGAAGGATGCCTTCTACAGCACTCTTACTGACAGTCACATCACAGACGAGGAATACAGGCATGCTGAAAAAGTCTGGGATACCTTTAATATCCAGAATCTCGGAGAATACAGCGATCTATACCTGAAAACAGATATACTGCTCTTGGCGGATATTTTCGAAAAGTTTCGAGATCTCATCCTGGGGATGTATAAACTTGACCCAGCATGGTTTTATACATTACCAGGACTCGCATTTGACGCTATGTTGAAGATAACAAAGGCGAAACTTTCCTTAATATCTGACAAGAGCATGCTGGAATTTTTCGAGTCGGGAATTAGAGGCGGACTGTGCACAGTGGTGAAGGGCTATACCAAAGCTAACCACAGGTACATGTCCAACTTTGATCAGCATGCTCCTGTTAAACACCTGTCCTATTGGGACATAAACAACTTATATGGAGCTTCTATGGGGTCTGCCCTCCCGTACAAGAATCTGAAATGGCTCACCAGAGAAGAAATTGATAGCATAAACTTCGCTGAAATCAAAGAAGACTCTGAGACTGGCTATGTGCTAGAGGTTGATATCGAATACCCCGACCATATCCACGACGCCCACAACGAGCTTCCTTTCTGCCCATAGAGTGCGATACCACCGAATGGCCAATACAAGAAACTGCTTGCGACATTAGAACAGAAAAGCAAATATGTCTTGCACTACAGGGTGATGCAGCAGTGTATTGAACAGGGGCTAACTGTGAGACATATTCACAGAGTGGTATCCTACGACCAGTCTAACTGGTTGAAGACATATATCGACGTGAACACTGAGAAAAGAATTCAGGAAAAGTCAAAATTCGGGCAAAACCTTTGGAAAAAGATGAATAACGCCGTATATGGAAAATTTATAGAAAATGTCAGGAAATACACGGATTTCAAAATAGTTGGAAGCTGGAAACAGGCAAAGAAGTTGATAGCACGCGGCACATACCTACGCACCATAATTTTTGAAGAAAATCTTGTAGGAATCGAGCTGGGTAGAGAGGAAGTGCATATGAACAAGCCAATCTACATAGGACACGCAATTTTGGACATTTCAAAATTTATCATGTATGACTTCTTTTACAATATCATGAAACCAAATTTAAAAGACTTGCTGCTGAATTACATGGATACAGACTCATTCATTTTTGAAACGAGTTCTGATATCTATGATTTCATCAGGGAGAACCCCCAATATTTCGACACTTCAAACTTCGAAAAGGATAATGCATATGGCATTAAGCAAGCCAATAGGAAAAAGATTGGGTTGTTCAAGGATGAGTTGGGCGGCTTAGTTATGGAAGAGTATGTCGGTATAAGAGCAAAGTTATACGCATACAGATACGGAGGGCAGACAATTAAGAAAGCTAAGGGCATCACCAGGGCAGGCATGAATAAAATAGATTTCGACCATTAAAATAGATTAAAAGACCATAGCCTAAAAATTTATTCGATACAAAAAACATTTCGGAGTAAACACCACAAAATTACAACAATTGAAACAAACAAATTGGCTTTGAAGGGGGGTGACGATAAGAGGAAGTTGATGGAAGGAAGCTATAAGACTGTAGCGTGGGGCCATTATTCCCTTAGACCCGGTGATTGCTAGTGTCTAAACTTTTAAATAATGTATATATTGTGTAAAATAGATATCAAATGTGTGAGGGTTTTTTGTGTAACACTTTTCCCTCAAAAAAGAAAGAAAAATATGAATGCTTTTAAAATAAAAATACTCATGGTTTTACAATCATAAAACTTTAGTCTTTATTAATTCTTCACATATTACACCAAGTCCTTTATATCAATCCATTGAGTATCTGGAAAACCATACCACTTTACAAGAACTTTGTTTCCACGTTTACGTATAACCTTTTCTATTAAATATGTATTAGGATAGTTAGTCTTTTTTAGTTCATGTCCATAAAAGCCACCTTTTATGATTTCACCATTCCTATCCTTTAGTATGTATGTTGTAGGCTTGGTACGGTTCACACGAAATACTTTGAAGATTTCAACGCTCCAGTTAGATTCATAACCCTTTTCAAAATGTCCTTTATGTTTAGATATCCTGACATAATCACCAACACTAAACTTCCTTGAAGCCTTCTTCTCTCTTCGTTCTTGATTATAATTATACACAGTCAGAAGAAGATCTTTGTTTTTCACTTCATTAGGTTTCATGCGGATAGTTGAATGAAAAGTATCATTGTACTTTACAAGGATTCTAGGTAAAAGATCTAGCCACTTGTATGAGCCTTGGACTAAAAACTCTCGGTACATCATATTCTTCAAGGTTCGAATTAAACGTTCAACAGCCGCAGCCTTCACATTGGTATAGGTGCTGTAGTGGTTAATATTATACTTAAACATTAGCCGTTTAAAGAATGTGTTATAAAATTCTTTCCCGTTGTCACTTTGAATATTCCGGGGAGGGACATCCATTTCTTGTAATATATCCTCCATTGCCTTTGCCACATTAACTCCGCTCTTATCCTTTAAGGGTTTTGCATATGCCATTTTAGAGTAAAAGTTGATTGCGATCAGAATGTATTTGAAATTTTTGTTCACTCTTGCATATGGTATCATTTCAATCAAATCAATTTGTAATAAATCGTTCATACCTTTGCTGATAATTTTGCGTCGTAAATAGTTCCTCCTCGCCGACCCGTGAAGCTCTCTGGCGATATTCTGTTTGGCTGTCATGCTATAACTTTAGATGCTTTCAACTCCCTGATAATTTCCTCAATCTCTTGAGTGTGACTATTATTACCAGCACCCCTCGATGCAATTAGTAACCTCAGCCTATTTACTAATGTGTTAGGGTTTCTCCAGAAAACGTAATCAACCTCCTTATCAGACTTATGCTCCTTCCATGTCAGTCCTAGACCTGAATGTGTATTGAGCAAGGGGCGTATTATATTCTTGTATTTATACGATTTACCAGATTTCAAACGACCGTGTCTGGTGTAACCAGATCTATGAAGAAAAGTACTTTTCATAATCTTAGCGTACGTCTCCAAGTCTTCACTGGTGTATGCAGAAATCTGAGGCGTTCGCTTAAAGATGAGCTCCGTCAAACCGTCTGTAGACTCATACGTTTCATCACCTATCAATATTTGATTATTTATAAAATGAATATCTTTATTTCCAAGCATATAACTTCCATCCTGATATCTCACCCCGTACAATGTATCAATCCGGTCCTTGTCTTTTGAGCGAACGTGTTGAAGGAAAGTAGAAATACTTGTAGAATCATCATCTTCATTCTTGACTGTCTCCACAGCCAACCCTCGTTGACTGTCCAAAATATCCTTGAGGGGAGCGGTTACAGGCTTCAAAGCTTCGGACATGATATGCTGAGTCTCAAACCTGAGACCTTTTAGAGCTCTCAGTTTTTCTTTTACAGCCCTGGTATGCTCGGCTACAGACTCTTTAAGTCTTATGCTTTCACTATCCATCTTACAAATGACGTGAAAATAGACGATTACATTCAATTTATAGTCTGCGTCCACTTTGAGTTCTCATCGTATCGATAGCCTTAGCTAACATCTCTATCGAAGTTCTCAGTTGCTCGGTTTCTTTCTTATGTTCCTGCGTATGTGTCTTGAACGCTTCAGCAAAGATTGCCGTATTAGCGTACAGGCTTCTGGTTGATTCTTCTAGACTCGTCATTTGCTGCACATTAGTTTTGTAAGCGTCCATCATCATATTTACATTTTCCTCCACTTTCTTAAGTTTATCATTGCATGAATCAGTTTTGAGAGTATTCAAAACCTCTGTCTTTAACTGTCCGACTGTAGCCTCTAAATCTGAAACTCGCTTCATCGCTAACTTTTCTAAATTGCTAATTTTCTGATTGCAAAGATTCTGAAGATTTGTTTTTTCTCTATCAAGCTCTGCGGTAACTTGTTTAATGGAGTCCATTACAGAATCCACTCTGTCTTTTGTAGAGGTTGTTAGAGTATCCACTTTACTCGTAGTTTTATTCAGATTTGCTGTGATGTCTAGCAGCTTTTTACCTATTTGCATCTCGATTTCCTTTGGTAAGTACCTATTTAACTGCTGTCGCGTCTCGTTCGATTTCCTAATGATCATAGCTCTAGCATATCTTTTATTTACAGCATCTGTATCTCCGAGAGGATCTGCTATATCAGTGATTCTCTTATTGTCGAATATAATGTTACCATTACCATCTCTCGTCTGCGTGCGTGAATTGACATATCCAGCGATGAACTTTTTATTCACAATATCGTTATCGTGAACAGGATCTAGCAATACCTTCAATCTAACTTTATCAATCACAATGTTATTTTCCTTATCTCTCTTGAGGATATATCTTGAAATCAATTCATCGAACAGGGTCTTAGCCATAACCTCAACATTGTTAGCAGTTTGCTGAGAGAAATCTTGCATTCTAATTTCGAGATCATCCACATAATTCTTATTGGAAGCATCATGATTATCTTCAGGATCGTGAACGTTACACAATCTCTTATTCTTGAATTGATAATTTCCTTTGACATCTCTATTTATGATAAAACGATCAAACACTCTTCTAACTGGACCAGTTCTCTGAGAACCGAACCTATCGATGCTCATGGTTAACTACGAATGATCATTTTCTTTTTTGTCGAGCTTAATATATACATCAAAACCATTCCTATATCGTCCTTCATTCATGTGAAATTCAGGAACTATCACAACAAAGGGTCTTCCTTCTGTAGAGCTCTCCCAAACGTTCTTACATAGATCTTTAAATTCGTTGTAGGTCATGTCGGTATTTACATAATCTTCGTAAATGTGCTTTAAGTTTAAATTGTCTTGCCTGAAGAGTATTATCATGTTTGTATTATCGCGAATTAAATGTTTTGGAACTTTAGCATAGGACTGTGCTAGATATACAGAGTCGACATTTCGATGTCTACCCATACTGTAAAAGGATGCTATCTTTTCCTGCTTTTCAGTGATGACGTCATCAAATATAAAGATTGAATTTTCTTCGACTTCAGAAGGATGCAAAACATCATCACCGTTGTCGAAGGTGTTCACTTCTATACCTTCGATGTTTCCAAGCACTTTAATTAGATATTGGTACTTTGGTTGATAGAGAGACTTTGAATAAATATATAAATTTTCAAAACGTAGTCCATTCTCATGGAGTAGCATATTGAGTAATACGTTTGTTTTCCCTGCACTGGAGCTCCCTAAAATAAGAGCTCTGACATTAGATGGAAATAACTTGCCATGACGATCACTTCTAAAGTCACTTTCAAAGTCTAATACCTGAATAGGTAGAGAACAGTGCTGCTTAACAAGCTCCATGTTAACAACTAACTTATAACATGTATGTGCATTGTTTATATATATTACCGTTTGTAAAAGTAGTTAATGATTGACTGCAATGATATAAAAGGGCTAATGCATTCAATTACTCGTTTAGTCTATCATGAGAGCTAAGAGAGGGAGGTCGTTGCAGTATAAGCGCGGCTCTGGAAGTATTAATTCTATAATTAATTCGCTCCCCTTTGAAGCTCACTTACCTGGATATAGATATTGCGGGCCTGGTACTAAATTGGAAAAACGTCTAAAAAGAGGAGACCCCGGAATTAACCAATTAGACACAGCTTGCAAACAGCACGACCTCGCGTACGCTGAGAATAAGGACACCGCTTCAAGACAAATAGCGGATAAGATTCTTGCAGAGAAGGCTTGGAAACGTGTGCAGTCATCAGATTCAACTTTTGGTGAAAGGTTAGCTGCAAGGCTAGTAACTGCAATCATGAAGGGAAAGGTTGCAGTGGGAGCCGGAAAGAGGAAGAAGAAGAGAGGAGGGTTTTTACCATTGATTCCCATCATTGCTGCTTTAGGCGCTGCAGCAGGTGGCGCTGCTCAGATAGCCTCTGCAGTCAATAAAAAAAAGGCTGCTGATAGACACTTGGCAGAAGTTGCGAGGCATAACAAGGCGATGGAGACCCGAGGAAAGGGGCTCAGGAAGGGTAGGTGTAAGAAGAGGAATAAAGGAGGTTTCTTACCTGCAATGCCGCTGATGTCGTCTTTAGCCGCTGCATCTAAAATAGCAAGGTCTTTGAAAAAAAGAGGATCTAAAGGCGAGGGTTTAAAGAAGAAGGCAAAAAACGGAGGAAGAGGATTGTACATATACCGGAGGAAGCCCTAAGTAACGTAGCCCTCGAATATTACGCTAAACGTTTAAAAATTCCTTATTTTAGAGGGGTTTATATGATTGACAAACTTCCTTTAAAACCGCACTGCAAAGAGAGACTTATTACCAATCTCGATACATCGGATAATGAAGGAACACACTGGGTTGCTATAAGGAAAGAAGGTGATGTCGCATACTACTTTGATAGTTTCGGTAATTTGAAGCCGCCTCCTGAGATTGAGAAATATCTACAAGGCGTTAAAATCTACTATAATACACAGAGATACCAGAATTTCGATTCAGTCATCTGCGGTCACTTGTGCTTGCAATTTCTTTTATCCTAGAAGCTGCTTCATCGTCAAGATGAGTTATACAGTTACAGTGAGTGGGTCAGACACTGTTATTTCAACGTATCTAAACCCTCCTCTACAGCTAGATCCTCCAGGTCATTATGAGATTGCTCTCTTGAATTTTGAGACATTCTATTCAATACCAAATGTCGATGGAAGTAATAATAGATTTCATTATATTCATAATGGTAAACCTGAAGCCATTGTCATCCCTCATGGAACCTATGAGATTGCCGATATCAATACATTTCTAAAGGATAAACTAGAATTGAATGATGAAGTCTTCTTCATAAGGCCTAACAATAATACAATGAAGGCTGAAATTAAATGTCCTTATACAATAGACTTTTCTAAGGAAAGATCTATTGGTTCGCTTCTAGGATTCACAGACACTAAAATAATTCCTGCTGGAGAAGCGATCGAATCTGACGATCTTGTGAATATATTTAAAGTGAGTATCATACGTGTGGAGTGCAGTATTGCAACAGGCTCTTTCATTGACGGTAAAAGCGGACATTCGCTCTACGAGTTTTTCCCTTCTGTTCCGCCAGGCTATCATATCTCTCAAGAACCTTCGAACCCCATATATTTACCTGTCATAGATACAAACTATATAGATCAGATCACTATTCGAGTGGTAGATCAACACGGTAAGGCTATCAACTTCAGGAACGAAGTTATCACTACAAGACTCCACATAAGACGTAATGGCAATACATTTTAAAAGACACCTCAAATACTATAATAGACGACGTACACAGCGATCGAAGCATACTACCTCTCCAACTTCCGAGGAGTTAACACGTGCTAACCGCAAGTTCCTCGAAGAGTTAGGTTACAGGACGCTATAATGGACATCTTAAACGTGACAGAAGTTCCAGCCTTTGACGACAAGATCACCAAGGAGGAGGAGCATATTTTTCTTCCATACAACACCTCCGCTCTGGATGTAAACGATGAAATTAGAATACCATGTCAAGCTGAAGATTTGTATACGCTACCTAACAAGAGTTATCTCTACATCGAAGGTGCTCTCACCAAGGTAGATGGATCCCCTACTACTACATCGAAGCTCACTAATAATGCTATAACCTTCATGTTTGATGAGATACGTCTAGATATGAATGCTACAACTATAGACAGAACAAGGAATCCTGGAATTACTACAACTATACGAAATTATGTGACTCTCAACCCTATGGAATCGAATCGTCTGCTGAATGCTGGATGGGCCTATCCTGGTGAAGAAGTTGATATAGTACACGCGACGAATGGAGCTTTCAATGCTGTAGTCCCTCTCTCGATGCTCCTAGGATTTGCTGATGACCACAAGGAACTTATACTCAACAGCAAGTTTGAATTGATTCTCATAAGATCCAAAGATTCTAGAAACTGTGTCCTGAGTTCGAATGGAGAGGAAGCTAATGTAAAGTTAACTAGAATCGAATGGAGGATGCCTGTAATTCGTCTTTCTGATGCTGAAAGAGTTCACATTCTAAAAATTGTCAAGTCTGATAAACCTCTACACCTTGCCTTTCGATCTATGGATCTTCATACCCAGCCTGCTGTACCCCAGACAAGATCTTTCACTTGGAATGTAGCAACAACATCTAAGCTCGAGAAACCTCGCTTCATCATAGTGTGTGCTCAGACTGCAAGATTGGGTGATTATAGCAAGAACAGTTCCGAGTTTGATCACTGTAACATTACTAATATGAGACTATTCCTCAACAGCGAATGCTACCCCTACCATGATTTGAACTTGGACTTTAAAAATTCAAAGTTTGCTTCACTATATGAAATGTACTGTAAATTTCAAAGTTCCTATTATGAAAGAGATAATTACCCCCTCTTGAAGAGAAAGGATTTTCTTCACCGTGCACCATTATTCGTAATAGACTGTTCTCACCAACCCGAGGAGGTTATAAATGGAGCTGTGAACATCAGAATCGAGATTCAAGCATCTGCAAATATACCAGCCCAGACGTCACTGTACTGTCTGGTTCTACATGACAAAGTATTTACCTACAAACCTCTTTCTCACTTGATGCAAGCACTTATATAATTATGTATATGTTTGGGTGAATGGTTTTGTAAAGGAATGTACTAGGATAAGTTTATGAATAATAAATTGAATTCATATACTAAAACACTCTTTTATTGACTTTAGCATACATTTCAAGCATTTTCCTTCTCCCCCTCCTACCCCCTGAAAAACTAGTTGCTCCTGACTTGCAGAAATCATTTAAAATATTCAAATGTCTTTCAATATAAGGCAATAGTCGTTTTAGGTTCCTTACACCCTCAATGTCTAAAGATATTACATTATTATTTAAACAAGTATTTATGAAATGAATTGAATGGTCAAAAAATACAATAATATTGTATGCATAAATTACATTGTCACAATATTCATCACACGCAAACTTTTTTTCTTGGCGTAGGTAATCTTCAATCATTGGAATGTTTTTGGATATTATATCCCAGTCTGATTTTGTAATATAAACAAATGATTTATCACTTTCGCACTTTATGTAGAGGGAGGGGATGTCATAGTATAGTCCAATATTCACGGAATGGGAGGGGGAGATGCTGACGTCATCAAGCGCATGTGATCGATTCTCCATGCTCCTCCGGGGTATCTTCAATGAATAAGAAGACCATAGGAGCATCGTTGAGGATTCTCCTCTTACACCGTCTCTTCTGCTTTTTCTCACCGCTCTCGTTCCGCCTCTTCCTCCGCTCCCTCCTCACACCCCTGCAACATATATTCAAAACAATGTTAGAAATAGGTTTAGTTAATGATTTCATACGTCTGAAAGAGAAAATACATATATTAGAAAAATCCTCTCCCCTTGTCACACAAAAAGTATTATCAAAGAGTGTCATACTCACTTCACGGTCTTGCACGATTCTGTGTGTATCTCGGGCGAGCAATCTGGAGTCGTCTGATTTATCCACTCCTGCATCCTCGTTGCTTTATCATCAGGGGTAGTAGTAATGTCGGGTAGTGGAGCGGCATCCTCCTCCATAGGCTGTGTATGGCGCTCTGCGATTGGATATTCCACTATATCGACATCGCGTCTCTCAGGATCCAGCTCCTCTATTGGTACGGGTACCTTAGGCGCAGTCATTCGCAGTCTGTAATAATTTAATTTTTAGGTTAGACACAGAGTAGCATTAGAAGCAGTAAATGAATATGTAATTTAACATTTCTTCTACTTACTCGAGTTTTCTCTCCCTCCGCTGGTAGACCTCGCAGTTGTCGTTACATAGGAAGAAGGATGTCATGCGTTCATGCTGGGCCGGGTTAGTACAAAGTACAGAATGCATGTATCCGGTGCACGACTCTGTATCACATTTAGCTAGATGTTTCGAGACGAAGACATTGTCAACTTCATCGACATCGCTAAGATCCTCCACATCAACACCCCTGTGATTTTCACTGAAAGAATGAAATAATTTCAAGTTAGATTTCATTTAACATGCGTACAATATATTACCGAGTTATAGAAATATGTATATTACTTACATGTTCGCTCCTCGATAAACAGGACAGCTCTCTGTACACACTTCCAGTGTAGTCATCTGATCATGATGCGACGGTTGAGTACACAACACTGAATTCATTAAACCATTGCATGTTTCGGTATGGAAGTATACGTAGTGAAAATAATCTTCCCCGCACTCGCTCCAGTAATCATTCACATCAGATGCACGATGATCACCAGCCATTTCGATTATCACTGAACGAACACTGAAAAAACAATAAATGATCGCTCCGGCTGCCTACGTTCCTTATATACTGTAGACGGTGACGTCACGCAGCGGTGGAGGGGTGGAATGCATGTTGAGACCTGTTATTCACCCTCCAGGCAGAGCCCAGCTGTCTATTTTTTGAAATACAATCACCTTTTTTAATAACATTTATAATATTTAACTATAATGTTATCCGTATTTATTTTACTTTTAATAACATATGTAGTATTCACCAATCAATGAGACGCTTCTGAATTATGAATACTTTATTCGCAATATTTTATTGAAAGAAATAAGAACTATGAAACTTAATCATTAATTATCAGGGAAAAAATTGTCTAGACTTGGGTTTTTCCACGGTTTGTGATGGAAATTCTACGAGCTAAAAGGTATTTACATTGAGTGTCTGGGGGTTTTTCAGAGCACTTAGGAAAACAATTACTGGCATTGTTCGCTAATGAGTTGAAAGCGTCTAAAGATGTCAGCTAATAGAGGTCACCGTTACCATCAGACAGAAGTAGGTTACGGGTTTTTTCATTACATGCCGGGCTCTTGTTCGCTAATGGAGTGAAAGCGTCTAACGGGTCAGCTAATGTGTGTCACCGTTACCTCCAGACGGAAGTATGTCGTTGATCGCTAATGTATGTAAACAGATCCGGAATGTAAACTTAAAAGCCTATTAATGTGTTGAAAGCGTCTAACATGTTCAGCTAATGGACAAGCGATTTCCCCAGATACAAGAAGGCTGCAGTGTTTCATTACATGACAGACTGTTACCGTGAGCAGACTACTTATACTCAAGCTCCAGTCAACAATTCATTAATCAAAAAACTTAATTGCTCGAGGATGCAATCTGCAGACCTTAGTAATCATAAAAAAAATGTTTGACGAACATTACCTAATTAATTTGCCGAGGGGCGGCAGGACTCGAGAAAACAATTCCATCAAGTCATGACGCCACAGTAGAACGCATGGGGGAGGGGGTAGGACCTGTTAGCACAGATACTGCCGGCATTAGGTGAGCACACAAAGCGAGAGGGGGCGGGGCCTAACGACACGAGACCTGGCGGCATGTGAGCACACAAAGGGAGGGGGCGGGGCTTGTCGGCGTAGAACAAAGAACTTTATCGCTTGTCGGCATCTCTCTGTGGGCTCAAGTCGCTATTCTATTGCTACTCGTGGTGTATGACGGTATCACAAGGTGGCGCGGATGGAAACAGTACCCACAATGGACACTAAAGGGTTGCTTGATTGGTGAATCGTTCATCGATCTCTCTCAGCGGCTCCAGTGGGACAAGTTTGCGAGCCTGGATATGTTAGGAACTTCCGCGTGTTTCTGTGATCTGGCTTCCTGCGGCTGTACTGTGGTTGACTCAGGAAAATGGCTTTGTCCTTGAACTACAAACGAGCGTCTTGCCTGCGATGCAAATAGCACCACAGTTTCACATATGTTTGTCATAATTGTGTTGTTTCACATGTATACAGGTTTTACAGGTTTACTTATTGAAAGTATGATTATAATTGCTTTGTTTGATGTGGTAATTGTATTAGTGATGCTACAGACTGATTTATGAAGAACTGACACATTTATTTCTTGAATTGTTTCAAAACGAGTTATGCTAGCGACAGTATTCTTTTTTATCTTGATAATTCCACGGGCTATACTCCCTATCGATAGTCAAGGGTGATAATAACATTAATAATAATAATCATCATCTCCTTCCCATTTTATACAAGTATATTTTGTGCTGAGAACTGTATTTCATAACCACAGAAAACAAATACTAGCAATTCTTTATTCTGCAATCTTGAAAATATAAACTAATATACATTTCTCATGAAACTCAAATAACTTTAAAAAAAATCAATCCGCTGTTTTATCTGACGTCTTAAGTTCTGATTTGTCTCTGCCGAGTTCACAGGTTTTGGTCACCGAAGTAGGTAAATGTAAAGGCTGAGAGTGAGTCACCAAGCCAGACTATTGCAGAAACAGATTTAGTGCGTCAGCTAAGTCAGCTTCATTCACAACTTAGTTAACGCTGCATGTTAAATGAGTACCCCCTCTCCTTTCCCATTGTTTTGCATGTTTTCATTTAGACAGAAGAGTGTATGAAATGTTGCATTCATTCACCCACAGGAAACGCAGACAAGGTCTATCAAGAACTATAGTCCAGCAACTCTTTATGGTCACATGAGAGAATAACGCCATGTCTCGACTCCTTTCATTCCTTATCTAGCATAAAGTTAAACGCAACAACTTTCAATAATGCAAAACTTAAACATTTAAAAGTATCGAATGTTTATCTCAAAATATTAGACATACCACGATACCAACGAGTATCCAGGGTATCGAGGTATCAACGATATCGAGTCCTGTCCTTAATTAATTCAATGCATTTTATCCACTCTAAAGGGTAACACTTAATTTATCTTCCAAAAATATCATTAAATCAGTTTTGTGTACTAGAATAGGCCATTTAAGCAAATCCAGCCTCCTACGGTTTCCTTCTTCCGCCACTTATATGAATCACTTATCTTAAACGTTTAATCTTCTATCTTATTCTGCCTCAGATGTTTCCTCCAATCAACATTTCTTCCAGTGCATCTCTTACAAATCTTAGGATATTCGACATGGGCCATTTTTTCCAGAAAAAGCTTCCTACTAGAAATTTCCTCTTCTTATGATTGATTAATTAATTAATTAATTAACACTGATTGACCTAATAGTGGTTAACTATGAGACCGGTACTTACGGCATTGTAAATCGCCATTGGGGTATATCACTTCAAAATTAGTTTGAAATTTCCTTGTTGTTTACCGGGAAAAATGCGAGTCAGTTGGGAAATTCAATGTGCCAGCATGTCACCATGGTAGCTCGTTGGTTAGAGCAACCGGAAGGAGATCGGAACATCCACGGTTCAAATCCCGGTTATGGCATTGTATTTTTCAATCTGATTCTACCTACGACACACGGGCTGTGCGAAACAAACAATTAATTATCAATAAAGAGATGTTCAATTGATTTAGGTTACAAGTTGCAAAAGCTGCTTTAATAACGAGTGTGGCCAATACTTTATCTCGTCTAGAAGAAAATGAAATTTCGCCAAATAATGTAGCTCCTATACATAAATTCTGAAGTAGTATTATATATTTACGTTATTAGCACCACACTTTGGGCACCAAACTTGAGGTAGCTATAGCCCCACATACTATATAAAGTTTCCGGTGGCCTTCGCCCCAAGTTCACTTTTCTGGTGGCCTTCACCCCACTTTTAAAAAATGAAGTTTTGTAATTGCTAATGTTTGATTATTATATATGTATGCCCCCTCAGTAGTAATTTGTAGAAACACGTATTTCTCAGGCGGTGGAGCGGCTATAGAATGAAGGGTTACACAAATTATAATTTCTACTTCACTCCTTTTATTAATCTTTCACATTTTTAAATAAAACTTCACTGATATATACTACTGTAGAGCTGAGAGATTATTTATTAAATGCACTTTTTAACACATAAACTTTATTTTATTTTTCGTCATAATGAGTTTTCATGTCTCACACTGAATACTTATCGAACTTCTCGGGAACGCTGGTTGGGTACGCTGTCTTCTAGCGTCTGCCTCCTCAATTTGTACAATTTTTCTATTTTAAGCCTCTGATTGGCTAATTTTACTCCAATAGAATACCTTTATTTTACTTAAGCTTTTTCTAGTTGTTGATTGGCTATTTATAAATTGTTTTAAATATTACATCATTGTTCCAGGAATTATTAGTAGCATTATTAAACTTTCGAATTCATTATTGCCTCAAGGTTACCTCATTGTTAGCAACTTTCGGCTTCTATTCTCACAGCTCCTACATTGTTAAATTACATAACATTCACATAACATTATTATATGTACATAATACTATAAACATAATGCAATGATTGTTACATGCACTTTACATATTATTAAATACACATAATGCTTTAAGGAGGGCTGTTATTGAATTATACTGATATCATTTGGGTGTTAAAGATACTGACTCAATTCTCAGAATGACAGTTTACTCATTTATTCACGTTTTCAGGGAACAATTGTAATTTTCTTATAAAACGCAAAACATACCTTTATAAAATGAGAAACACGCTTTGAAGACAGGCTATATAATGACCAGCTTTTATTACCTGGATACGATGGATTAATGCTGCACTTTAGTAACGTTATCACGTAAACATTATTTTTCTTCCCTAGAGAATATCGACACAACATAGTTTTCCTTTTACTATCTATCTTTAAGAGCAATGACCAGGATCTCAGACCAGTTGTGTTTCATGCAAAATCGGCATTGTTTTCGTAAATGTTTTAACTTTAATTGTGATCACAGTTACATCCGTATGATTCCTGGTTTTCCCATCGCCGCAGAAAAGTTCCTGATGTTTCACTTGAAAAAGAGGATGGGATTTCCAGCTTTTACCTTATCTGATGTATAATGAAGATGGGCTCTTACACAATGTCGAAAACACCGCCCAGTTCTCGGTAGAGGATGCTGTAAGAATTGTGATAGTATTGAACAATACAGCCGTGTACACTAGAGGAAAAATAAATTTGTCGAGATGATTTAACCTTGAAAACAGCGCATCAAGTTGAAACGAATACACAGAATGCAGATATGAAACATTTGTGTTGCAGCAGGGACTAGAGCCATTGTCCTCCCGTGGAGATGCTGCCCCCAACTCAACCGTGGTAGCCTGCCTAGGCCTATACAGAGTCGCTTTAATGTATCCCTGTACTTAATGAATACCTCTAAGGTTATTGGATCGAGCGACATGGCTCAGACGGTAACGTCTATGGCCTGCATTCGGGAGGTCGTGGTTTCGATTCCCGCGGCCGACCTTCTTGACCCATGGGTTTTTTCGGTGATTTCTCCGGGTCGCTAGGTGAATGCTGGGAAGGTTCATTAAATCCCCTGAATTTCCTGTCCCTTCATTTCACCTCCGTTCTCATATCACTTCACGTTTCATCAGCTTGGCTGTTTCAGGGTTACAATTGTTGGCAAATCTCGGCGTTGCATGGCTGGGGAAAAGTATGCTCTATGTAACACTTCAATCCGGAAAAAGGTAGAGAACCTGTCCTCTGCCCTGTCGTAACTCCTGATCCGGCCTTTGGGATTTAAATAATGCTAATTTTCTAGGATGTGAAATAACATATGGGTCTGAAATAGACATTAATAAAAAACTAAATAAATTCAATTACATAACGGGAACCATAAAGAGAACACTAAAAAATTAAATTAGAAAAGATTCAATAATAAAATTGTACAAAGCAATGGCCATCCCTACAGTAACTTGTAGGTCTGAAACATGGACAGTGACAGCAGAAAATAAAAGAAGAATACAGACAGCTGAAATGAAATTTCTCAGACCTATAGCAGGATACACAACCTGGATAAAAAACCAAACAATGAAATAAGGCAAAAGTTCAAAATAGAAGAGTTAAATAAAGTAATAATAGAATATAGAACTAACTGGAAAGAACACTTAGAAATAATGCCATTAAATACGGTAACTATAGACCCCAAGGATACAGAAACCCAGGACGACCAAAAAAGAGAAGGACACAAGAAAATTTTGGAGAAGGAACAGACTAAAACGTGAAGAAGAAGAAGAAGAAGAAGAAGAAGAAGAAGAAGAAGAAGAAGAAGTAGAAGGCTAATACCAAGGTTACATCATTTGTGTCGTTTAATCATCTCAGATTTACCTAACTTGCAGTTAAACGCCTATTTTCCGAACGCCAAATGTATGAATTGCCAGTTAATAAGGGAAAAAAGGGGTTGGAATAACATGACTTTCTCACTCATTTTTCTGTAAGTTGCTTACAAGAGCTTATACTTGTACTTCTTGGTAATAGAGATGAACTTTCGACACATATGTGCACGCATTTTCCTTTTGCGTATAAGAAGCATACAATAGGTTAAAGCAAGAGCTCTAAAAAGCAGGTCGCTATTATGATGCTCTGAAACTCCATTCTCTTTGCATGACTATAAGAAAAAATCTGATGTGTTACACTCACATGACCTTCTCTACTCTTGTACAAACAATTTTTACAAACGCTTATTCTCCATATGCTTCATGTTAATCGAGATGTTAATCTTATTGCTAATTTTCTTGTAGATGCAAGGGGAATTGGTAGGCTTTAAGCGATAGTCAAATATTTTAAGAGTTGGTTGCTATGTGGAGTATTCCATTCTCTTTGCATTACCAAGAAAAAGAAATTCCCATTTGAGAAAAAGTATAAGTATTGGAAAATTTAAGGGAATAAAAAGCAATATCTGGAAAATGGTTCACCCAACAACAACAAATTTATATTATATAAATTGTGTATTTTAACGCGATCTACTTTTTTGTGTAGTAAAATTTTGTCTATCTCTTATGGTTTACCAGTTATGCAAAAGTCGTTCACAATGAAGAATACTTTTGGAGACGTACCCAGAAAATTCGAGATATACATTTCATTTGTAATGAAAATATCTCAAACATATGATGTTTTAATCAAAATCATTAGAGCCATTTTTGAGAAAATTAAAATTTTCGAAAAATGTTCCATGTAAAGGGTAATCTGGGGTGGGGAGATTTTCTTGAAAACCTTCGTGTCGCATCTCGAAGATACTGAACCTAAATACCAAGTTTGGTGTTTATCCGACTGTTCGTTTCTGCTGTTCACAGACACACACACACACACGGACATGTTTCCAAAAATGCTTTTTTTGGATTCAGGGGGTCTCAAAACATATATTTCCGGTGAAATCTGGGTATCGAATTTTTGGATGTAATACAATACTTCCCCTACTTACTACACGTAGTAGAGAAAGTAAAAACGATTAGCGACTTGCCACTTCAAAATAAAAACCAATTAAAATGAAAATCTCGGAAACGGTTAATACCACACATATGTTTGTTTGACGTAAACTGTGTTCTTTAATGAGATCTACATTTATGTGCTGTAAGGTTTTGTGTATCTCTTACGGTTAATCAGTTAGGTGAGTCATTTAGAATGAAGAGGATTTCACAGACTACTCCCAAAAATTCTAAAATATATATTCTATAAATATTTGTCATAAAATATTCTTAAACATATGGCATTTTAATCAAAATTATTAGAATCATTTTTGAGAAAATGTTTTTGAGTGGAATGCAATACTATATGAGAGTGATACCAATCTGATATGATACAATCACATGACTTTCTGTAGCCTATGTCTTTATTAGTGGGTATACAAACTATTCTTATTAAAGCTTATTTTTCTATCTACTTCATTTTGGTCTAAATAAACCTTTGCAGAAATAGCTACATTACACATTTTGTCACAGATACAAAGAAACAGCGATAGTTAAATGTTGTAAGAGCTGGACGCTATATGCTGACTTTAAATTCCAAACTGTTTCCATGACAGCGAGAAACAACTGAATGTTGCAGAACATGATGAGAATGATCAAGAAATGAACAATTCGAACCCTTAATACGCATATCTTAGATGTGTTTTAAAAAGATCTACATTTTCTTTTGTAATACGCTATCGTTTACCGCTTAACATGTACCAGATATACAAGATTATACAAAATTCCCTTCGAATGGAGGGGACTTTATAGGATATTCCCGGAAAATTCAAGATATACATTTTATTTATCACGCAAATATCTTTTAATGTATGATATTTTAATCAAAATCGTTAGGCCCTTTTTTATAAAATCAGATTTTTCGAGAAATGTTTCATGTAAGGGGGGTGGGGTAATTTTATGAAAATCTTCGTGTCGCATCTTTGGAAGGTACTGAACCTAAACACAAAGTGTGGTATTTATCTGACTCCATTTCTAAGTTATGCTGTCCACAGACACACACACACACACACACACCTTTTTCTAAAAAAATCTGATGTGATACATTCACATGGCTTTCTCTACTCTCTATCTCTATTAGTGGGTATACAAAATATGCCTACTAAAGCTTATTTTACTATCTACCACATTTTAATTAAAATATAAACCTTTGAAGACAAGCTACATTGCACATTTTGTTACAGATGCAAAGAGAACAGCGATAGTCAAATGTTTAAGAACTGGACGCTATATGCTGGCCTTAAAATTCCATACTGTTTCTATGACATCACGAGAAACAACTGAATGTTGGAAGGACTTCGAGAAAATGACCAAGAAATGAAAAATTCGAGCCTTTAATAACGAATCTCTCAGAAAGGGCTTATGCCACCATAACCTTATTTGAAAGAGATTGTGTTTATTAAATAGATCTATGACATTATTCCAAAAGTAACGCCTCCTATTTATTTTCATGGAAACTACAACAGATACAGAAAACACAATAACGCAGTTAAATAGAGCAAGATTTCAGCTCCATACTGTTCTGTTTCCAGATAATCACCACCATTCGTTATGCAATTTTGTCAACGTTGAACAAGAACCTGCATGACACGCTCGTAAAAATCTGAACTAGCTGAGGCTAGCCACTGTCTTGGCTAGTCTTGAACTACTTTGTTGGAGAGGTCGGATGTTGCCACTTCATGGACTGTCGTTTAGATACTGGCTCGTAGTGGTGACACCACATGTCATCTTCGGTGATGGAGTTCAGAAAATTGCCACCTTCAGCCTCATATTGGTCCAGCAGGTTCCGACAAATTTCCATTCGATTAGTTTTTGATCTTGTGAAAGCATCCGCGGGACCCATCTCGCACACACTTTACAATAATAAGGTTGCATAATAAATTGTTTAAGGCATTACAGCCGACATTCAGCCTATACACAATTCCATGATCGTAATCCGCCGATCATTATGGATGAGTTGGTCGAAATATTCATTTTTGTGACAGCAGAACAGGGTCGACCAGGGCGTGGCTTGTCCTGCACATCCTTTTCACCACTTTTGAAACGCTGTAACCACGGCCTTACGTTAATCATAGTACTGAATCGTCTCCATACACCTTTACCAAGTGTCGATGGATTTCAATTGGCGCAATTTGTTCAGCAGTAAGGAATTCAATCACACAGCTCTGTTTTGTACGTACCTTATGTCAGTAGCCACTTTGAAACGCTCTCCTGCTGCTGCTATCTGTCGCAGGACAACAAAACTAACAGGGCACTAGCGGGAAAGTTCGACAATTAATACATTACCAACAAAATCTGGCTCGGACACTCAAAGGCAACCCAAAAAATTTGGAGGCATTACTTTCGGATTGACCATTTTTGTGTTGTACGTTTTCGTCTATCACTTAACGTTCACCAACAGTTACACAAAATTATATAATACTCCTTCCAAATGAACAGGACTTCAAAGGCTATTTCCAGAAAATTTAAGATATACATTTTGTTTATGGTGTAAATATGTTATATATATGGTATTTTAATCAAAATCGTAAGAGCCATTATTTAGAAAATCATAACTTTCGAAAAGTGTTCCATGTAAAGGATAGTTGGGGGCCGAGGAATGTTCTTGAAAATCATCGTGCGGTATCTCTGGAAGATGCTGAACTTAAATACCAAGTTTGGTACTTATTGGACTTTTTATTTTTGAGTTATGCTGTTCACACACACATATACGGACGTTTTTCTAAAAATGATTATGTGGATTGAAGGGGCCTCAAAACATATATTTCCTGTGAAATCTCGACATTGAATTTTTGGGTGGAATACAATACTTCTCTTATTTACTACACGTAACCGAGAAAGTAATTAAAGGCTTAACACAAATGTTTGATATTGGAACTTCTGTTGTTTCAAACGTAAAGTAAGAACAACACTTTTAGATGACAGTGTTTTTTTATCCACTTGTTGTTCATACTGTCACAGTGGAAAGTTGGATTTTCTGCATTTGAAGCTGGTAACATAAACTACGTGAATGTATCGTCTATTTTACTGCACGTATGTGCATGAACTAAGTTAAATCCCCTAAATTTTCATACATTTATTATTGCAAACATGGAATATAATTATACTTGTCAGCCGAAAAATACCATTTAAAGCTTACCTGTGTCTTTAGTTCCCTAATAAATACTTACGACTTATTTCATGCAGCAACTAAGTATAGTTGCAAGTAATTGGTTTTTCTTATAAGGTCAACAACCAGGATTGGATAATCGATCGAATGGCTAGCTCGCTCCCAAGTTAATGTTGGTGACCTTGTTAGTGGAACCACCATTTTCAACAACTGTTAATAAAATACATTTTATTTCCGCGTAAGTACTATTTCTATTATTCACTATTGTCAAAAAAAATAGTATGTAGAAAATACTCCACTTCGTCTAATAGCAAGCTATTATTTCAATCTTGAATTTTGTATCAGTCCTCCTTACAGAATTACAGTTCGTAAAGAAAAGGAACAAAGTGAACATAAAAATCTTGAAAGACCTTTTCTCAATTTATTTTATAGGAAATACTACTTCTGTCTGTCCTACCCTTGGTGTTCATTTATGAGCTAACTGTTCAGATCTCCATGCTTTCGAAACACCCAAATCCCCAGATACTCCAGAAAAGTTGATTTAAATGTATTTTTATAGTATTTCTGGGAATTTGTGTATTTGATTTCATTTCTGCGCATTTTGTTTGTACTCAAGTACTTTTTTAGCGCGAAGTAATATTTTCAGGTGATTTTATACATTCGATATCGATATTTTACTGAAAATTCACGCTTTGTCTCCCCTGAATAGAAAAGTCATTTTTTAGAAAAACGTTCGCATGTGGTGTGTGTGTGTGTGTGTGTGTGTGTGTGTGTGTGTGTGCGCGTGTGTGAATAGAATAAATGAAAAGTTGGAAAAATTACCAAACTTGGGTATTTAAAGTTCAGTGTCTGCCCAGGATGCGACACAAAGATTTTCAAGAACACCTCCCCATCCCTAACCTACGCTTTACATGAAATGTTTTCACTACTTTTTCTTTTCTCAAAAATGGCTCTGACAATAAAATATGTGTACATCTTGAATTTTCTGGAACAACCTGTGAAGTGCTCTTCATTCTAAATGATCTGTGTAACTGATGAACCGTAAGAGAGAGAGAGAGAGAGAGAGAGAGAGAGAGAGGAGAAAGAAAATCTTACTATACAAGAAATTTAGATGTCGTTAAAGCATACAGTTTATATTAAATAACACTTTTTGTGGCCTTAATAATTTCCGAGATGTCTTATGTTACTGGTTTGAATTTTATAACACTTTTTTTCGATTGGTAAGCCGCAATTCGTTTTTTCTCGTGGTCATGCAAGTAGGATGAAATTTTAAAGCCACTCAGGATACGGTTATTAAAAATCTGACTATCGGTTTAGCCTACAGCATCCTTCACAACGAAATGTGTAATGAAGGTTTATCTCGATTACAACAAGAATAAGATAAAAGAATAATTGTTTATAGGAGGTTTGTGCTGAGGAAGATGGCTCCGCCGTAACGCATGAGGCTCGTATTCGGGACGTCCCGGGTTCAAATCTCGAACTGGTGTTCCCTTATCGGTAGGCGAATGCTGGGGTGGTTTCTTACCTACCATGATTTACTTTCTATCTTTTTCCTGTCATTTAGTCTCCCTCTCATCTTCCAGATGTGCTTCTAGTTTTCGCGACGTATTACCCGACAGATGGCGCGCATACCTGCTAATTCTGTTCCTCGCCCTCTCTAGGCAGCTCCAGCAGTGGGACGGGTTTTCAAGCCTGGAATTGTTAGGGACTTCCGTGCGTGTCTGTGGCTTGTCTGTGGCCCTTCTGCCTGTTGCCTCCTGTAGCTCCTTCACTTTATTCCTTCCTCCTGGGGATGATAGCCACAATAATCTACGAGGGCGGATCGAAAAGTAACGCACAATAATTTTTTTTTTTACAAAAAAGTTAATAGTAAAACAAAATCACAAATGAATCCGAAATAGTCACCAAGCTTCTCAACACATTTCTCCCCTTCGTGATACCAGTTTCAATGCCCTGTTCGTAGAAGTCCGTTTCCTTGGAGTACAGCCATCTGCAGACTGCTGATTTCACTTCCATATCCGTCGCAAAGTGTTGGCCGACCAGGAATTTCTTCATGAGACCAAACAGATGAAAGTCCGACGATGCAAGGTCCGGACCGTACGGTGGATGCTGGAGTACCTCCCAACCAAATGTGATTTTCTGACGAAAAGCAGCAGCAACATGGGAGTGAGCATTGTCATGAAGAATTTTGACATTGTCAGCATTCATGTTGTGGCGTTTATCACGAAGGGCACGACGCAACTTCACCAAAGTTTTCATGTAGGCTGCAGCATTCACAGCAAAGTCCACCATACAACACCATGCATATCCCAGAATACCGTCACAAGCTCTTTCCTAGCAGATTGAGTCACTTTGAACTTTTTCTTCTGGGGAACCAGCCTGTTTCCACTTCATACTTGGCTGTTTGGTCTCGGGCGTGTAGTGGCATGCCCACGACTTCATCACCAGTGACGATTCCTTTCAGAAAGTCATGCCCTTCTGATTTGTACCGCGTTAGGTGATCCAAGCTCGTCATAATTCGCTGGCCCTTGCGGTTGTCTGTCAGGTTCTTAGGCACCCAGCGAGCACTAACTTTACGAAATTTCAATGTGTCATGAACAATATCGTACACTGCCCATGGGAAATGTTGAACTGTTGCGATAAGGTTCGCAGTTGCACACGACGGTCGTTAAAAATTGCCGCCTCAAAACCTCTGACATTCTGCGGGGTTGCAGCTGTTACCGGCCTCCCGGAGCGTGGCGAATCACTAAGGTTCACACGGCCCTCTAGGAAGAATGCACACCACCTGGAGACATTGCTACGGTCCATACAATCATCCCCATACACGCCACGCATATCCCTGTGAATATCACTCGGTTTATGCCCTTTGGCCCACTCCTCTGCTCTGCACGTGGACGACAGTAACATGCGCGCCATCTTTCTTGCGTAGTTCACGCTTATCTTGCTAGAGCTGCACATGAAACAAAATGCCCTCTGTAGTGAAAACTTCGAACTATATCTGTGTGAATTTGCAACATTCCAGCTGCAATACCAAGGCAGAAAAAATTATTGTACGTTACTTTTCGATCCGCCCTCGTGTGTAAGTCGAAGTGCGCGAGGTTTCCCCTCCGTTGCATGGCCTATAACCTTTAAGGATAGCTTGTAGAAGAGTGATTACAAAACGTCATGTGAATACAGCGTATCAGGTGTTTAAACATTAAGATACATACATCTACCCTATCATTTATATACCCAGACTCGAGGAAAATGAGGGCATAATTCTGGATAAAGAAGCATTCCAACCCTCAAGCCGGAAATCGAACCCGGGACCTCAGGATTTGTAGGCTAGCATGCTAACTACCAGAGCACAGAAACAGTCAAAAGTAGGAGCAACAGCAACAGTTCAGCTACCAGATGAACCATTTCTCAGTTAAACAAATATTATATTAAATATGTTACACAATTAATTTAAAATACCCAGACAAGTATACTTTTACTGCACAATTGAATATAATAGGAAAGGTGAATATTATCTATGATGAATACTATTAATCGTTGATTTTACCTCAAAATCTGAAGTTACATCTGTGAAATTCTAAGATAATGCTGTAAGGTATTTTTTCATTTAAGAAATAATATAACATTAATCCACAATCCTCTTCTCATTTCTTGTTAAAGAAAGTGACCACTAAACAAATGGAAATGTCACTCGACGGGAAATGTGTGCCATGACATTCCAACGTAAAGCAGCCGTAATGAATTAGATTAGTTTGTGGTTTAGTGTTCCACGACATAGTGGTGTTTCCCATTTAGTGATGTTATTGTTTTTTCTGCCCCCATTTTTGGGTCCCTCTCTCCTTCTTCTAATAAAATAACACGCACGATTTCATGGGGGATTGCTTGTTTGTTTTGTTCAATGTAGGAAGGTCGTCAGGACAAAAACATATGAAACTTAAAGTGAAATATGCACACTCTCTCAGGAAAGTATTTGTCTGCATTTTAAAAAATTGTAGCAGCCAAATTAATACAGGGAAAAACTTAATTTTTTGGACATAAAGATCAAATGGTAATACAGTTTACGTGTTTTGGCGGTTTATTCATGGTTCATTCTATTAGTTTTACAAAATTTTTGAAAAACATGCCAAAATTTCAACTCTTTTGTTCGTGGTGTTTTGAAAATTGTCTTACAGGCATTGAGTAGAGCATTTGTGTGTGTTTTGCTTGATTCTGCGGTTAAAATAGGATTTTATTTGACGGAGGAATATAACATCAAAGTTGGGAATTTTCAACGTGTTTGTCTTAATTCCTCAATTTCGGCTCACTTTTTACGACTTCGAAAATTTATTTGGTTGTCTCATAATAATGTCAGTTTTTTAAGTTCGGTATTTATAAGATAGAATTGGTATTCTTTGGTTCGCCATTGCTATATACAGGATGCCATGGCTAGTATTGCGTATATTGCGAGAATGTGTCGGTCGTCAGTTGTTAATACACATTCACAAAATGGAAGTTACTAAGTTTGAGGTTAGAGTCCTTCTAAAGCACTACTGGGAACAAGATTATAAAGCTGCTGCTACCGCAGCTCGAAACATATGTCGAGTGAAAGGAGAAGGTGTCGTTTTTGAGCGTGTGGCACGACGATGGTTTCAAGTGAAGAAGAAAACACTAAAGATTTACCACGTTCTGGAAGACCTAAATTATGGGATATTGAGAATACACGCAGATTTTTGGAAGAAAATCCACAAATCGTAGGCTTTCAGAAATACTTGATCAACCAAAAGATACCATACATCGCCAGATTAAGAAACTTGGAAAACCAAACAGAAGCTGTAGATCTGTGACTCATGAATTGACACCTCAACAGGCTCAACGAAGAGTGTATTATCTGTCGTCAGCTTTTCGGTAATCCCATAGACGATAGATTTATCAAGAGAATTGCCACATGTGATGAAAAATGAGTCTATTACCGCAACCTGGCGCCTGGAAACAATGGCTCAGTCCCCATCAACCTGCCAAAGTCATTTAAAAAAAATCAGATTGGTTCCAAATAATGTTTTGTGTCTGATGGAATTTTGGAGTGATTCACTGGGAGTTTGTTCCAAACGGGCGTGCAGTAATGCAGCTCTTTATTCTCAACAGCTGGAACGAGTTCCTGAAATGTTGAGGCGGAGATACCTAGCATTAGTTAACCGAAATAGAGTTCCCTTGGAGCAGGACAATACAACACCCCATACTGCACGAACAATCACGACAGAAATTCGATAATAGGGTTACAAAAACAATAAATGAAATTCAAGAATGTGTGAAAATGGGGAATTAAGGTAAATATAAATAAGTGCTAAGTGATAAATGGAGGACAGAAGAAAAATGGCACCTAGGTGGTCAAGAACTGGAGGTAGTCAAAGTATATGACTATTTATGAGTAAGGTTAAGTAATAGCGGGGAAATTAGAAATGAAGATTGACCAAAAGTATAGAATGGTTACAAAGAACTAATTGGACTAAATTTGATTAGATCTCTATTTTTACTATCACTCTTTTTAAGTTCTGTCTAGTTCAAGTTCACTGGGAGTTCACATTCACTAATGTCGCTTCACGTCGCTGAACTAGTTCTACTCTCCGTCACTTCACTTCTTTCGTGACGCAGCCTCCTCACGCCGGACGGTTCACTTCAATCGGGAGTCGAACACAAGTCCTTCACAACCGTCTCTTCGCGGTAGCACTCGCTGTACGTCACAGAAGTAGACACGAGCTCGCTAGGAGAATCGCTCTTGATGTATGTGAAACTCATCCGCTACCTCGCTCAACTCACAGTCGACTCGCCTCGACTCGAACTCGACACGCTTTCAGCTCGCAACTGCCTAGACTGCCTGCGAGCGCGCTCGCTTATATATGCAGTGAAATCTTCGACAAAGGGTTCTCCAACCTTCTGGAACTATTTCGACACACTTTCTGAGGAGGGGAGATAAAGCGTTCAGAAAGTCCTAGTTAACGCCCGATAATGCCCGGTGTTTACGCTGGCAGGCGGCGTTACCGCTGTTTACTCGGATCGCTCGGCGCCGAGCTCCCCATAGCCTTGGGCAAGAACCTGCTGCGTCACAGTAGGTATATAGCAGTGTTTTTGTTACCTACTTAGCGAGCAAAAAATACACAAAAAAGTGTAGTTATCAGTACAAAATGCCAGGAAAGTATTGTGTGCTGGGTTGTACCATATACTACATAAGTTCTTAAAAGTATATAGCAGTGTTTTCGTTAAGTATCTAATTAGCGAGTGAAAAAAAGGACATAAAAGAGTGTAGTTATCAGCATGTGTGCTAGGGTGTACCTTATACTACTTAAGTTCTTAAAAGTATATAGCAGTGTTTTCGTTAAGTATCTAATTAGCGAGTGAAAAAAAAGACATAAAAGAGTGTAGTTATCAGCATGTGTGCTAGGATGTACGTTAAGCTACTTAAGTTCTTAAAAGTATATAGCAGTGTTTTCTTTAAGTATCTAATTAGCGAGTGAAAAAAGACATAAAAGAGTGTAGTTATCAGCATGTGTGCTAGGATGTACGTTAAGCTACTTAAGTTCTTAAAAGTATATAGCAGTGTTTTCTTTAAGTATCCAATTAGCGAGTGAAAAAAAGACATAAAAGAGTGTAGTTATCAGCATGTGTGCTAGGATGTACGATAAGCTACTTAAGTTCTTAAAAGTATATAACAGTGTTTTCTTTAAGTATCTAATTAGCGAGTGAAAAAAAAGACATAAAAGAGTGCAGTTATCAGCACGTGTGCTAGGATGTACGTTAAGCTATTTAACAGCTTCTGAAAAGTATATAAACACACTACATATAACTACACTTGTATTTCGTTCCAGAAGAAACCACACAGGAGACAGCAGTGGACAGTGCTATTCATAGGAATAGTTTTGAACTGCGCTTGTTGTTGTATGTATTAATTTGTCTGAACAGCACATAGTGAATAAATTTACTGCACGCGAAATGACAAATGTTGTTGTAGTACCCAGGACAATTCCTAAACTTGCCCCTCACTGTTTCTAGTTTAACACCCTATCTGTCTTTAGAACTAGCTCCCAAAGAGTTAACTGCATGACATTAGAGGAATTCACTGTCTTCATAAAGCACTACGATGTGCATTCTCTAAATTGATACCTCAGAAATTCCAAAGATTATAGCATTATTATAAATTAACCGCAACCTTTTTCCTTTTGCATTCCTACTCCTGGTTGCTTCTTTTCTTAAAATTGCACCAGCAAGTGCTAGAACTCCCACATTAAGGTATTTAAATATCGTGTATTGCATAAGGTAAGAGGTAGCAAGTCCGCAGTTAAGGAGCGAGTAAAGTAACCAGTGTCTAGTGAATAAAGCCACTGGGAGGTGACAGAAGTTTAGGGTACCACATTAATTGGTCTTCCGCTACACACAGAGAGAAATAGGAGCCTACAATCATATTCGCCGGCGATTAGCTACTAGGCAGCTGTATAGATTGGGTTATACTCGGCAGGGTCACTGTGAATTCCTACACAATCACAGCAGGTAGTTTATGTGAATTCCTATAATACCGGAGAAATGGGATATGATAGTGCCTACAATTTTAAGTCCTTGGTCAAAAATGTTTTAAATAGATATCATTTTATAGCATACAACGCCATCTTCAGCAAGAAAGCAATCTAAACAAGTGCTTTAACCACTTCGCTATTTCACGTCACCAGTAACAAACTACTCATAGGTTGAAGTCGCTGCACACAGATCACAGTCAGCAGTCAGCTGGCTCGTATACATCTTCAGTCACCATGGAAATATGGCTTGATGTCTGTCAAGTCATAGGATCAAAACTTAGATGCATTACATAGAGACCTAAATACTATTTTAATAGCCATATTTTAAGAGGATTTATATGTAATATAAACAAGCACATTCGTAAAAGTACACAGTGCAGCAAATAACTCTCATTTAGAAAAAGTAAGACAATGAAGGAAGGATATTTTCTACAAGAGTCGATGAATGAATGTTTACGTGGGCACATCACAGGATTTGATTACGTTAATATACTATCGTACATGGATAAAATATCAAGAACTTGACATATTTATTTTAAAGAATGTTTTGATTAAGCATTTAATACCTAGCTGTTTAACAATGTTATAATTTCAAAAAATGAACAAAGATGAAACTTTTAACTACACCAGTCTGTATTAAGTTTGCTCAACACTTTTTACCACACCAACCTGTATTATGATTGCTCAAAAGTTTTGACCACACCAACCTGTATTAAGTTCTCAACACTTTTGACCACACCAGCCTGTATTAAGTTTTCTCAAAACTTTTGACCACACCAGCTTATATTAAGTTTACACAACACTTTTACCACATCAGCCTGTATTAAGCTTTCTCAAAACTTTTGACCACACCAGCTTATATTAAGTTTACACAACACTTTTGACCACACCAGCCTGTATTAAGATTTCTCATAACTTTTGACCACACCAGCTTATATTAAGTTTACACAACAATTTTACCACATCAGCCTGTATTAAGCTTTCTCAAAACGTTTGACCACACCAGCTTATATTAAGTTTACACAACACTTTTACATCAGCCTGTATTAAGCTTTCTCAAAACGTTTGACCACACCAGCTTATATTAAGTTTACACAACACTTTTGACCACAACAGCTTTTATTAAGGTTGCTGAGAATGTTTGATCACACCAACGTGTATTAAGATTGCTGAGAATGTTTGATCACACCAACTTGTATTAAGGTTGCTGAGAATGTTTGATCACAGCAACGTGTATTAAGGTTGCTGAGAATGTTTGATCACACCAACTTGTATTAAGATTGCTAAAAATGTTTGATCACACCAACTTATATTAAGGTTGCTGAGAATGTTTGATCACACCGGTTTGTATGAAAGTTGCTCAACATTTTTTACCATACCAACCTGTATTAAGATAGTTCCAACATTTTTACTATACCAGTTTGTATTAAGGTTGCCGAAAATGTTTGAGCACACCAGCCTGTATTAAGATTGTTCAAAATTTTGACCACACCAACCTGTATTAGGTTACTCAAAATTTTTGAACACAGCAGCCTGTATTAAGGTTGCTTAATTTTTGGCCACACTAGTCTGTATTACGGTTTTTCAGCACATTTGTACCATACCAGCCTGTATGAAGGTTGGTCAACAATTTTGACCACACCAGACTGTATTAAGGCTGTTCAGCAATTTTTGACCAGCCCAGTCTGTGTTAAAGTTGCTCAGTACCAAGTTTGTGCTGATTAGGAGGTGTAGGAACTCACAGAACCCGATCGCCAGAGCAGATATTTTTGGGGACATTATAGTGTCGTCTCAAGACCATGGGTCTATCGGTCCGGATACTTGGGAAGTCGACTGAAATGTTAGGTCGAATAGGTTCTGAAGTGCCATAACCACTTCTACAGGTAAAAACATGGGATTAAAACAATCAGTGCTGTCCTTAGTGAACTCTCAACGGCCGTTGTTAGTTATTGCCCACTATTAAAATGAATCCATTGCAGTAATTTATCCTTAGCCTGTGACAGTAAAGGATTCCAAGAGAGAAAGTAAAAAGCCGTATTTTTCCATTACTGTTACTGCCTGCCTCTTGTGCACTAGCAAGTGGACAAGCAATGCTATAGAATGCAGTTTCTTTAGCAAACAACGGATGTGTGCTCTAGAAAATAGGACAATGTAATTACGTTATGACAGGTGTTTGATATAACGAGAGATTGTTCGCGTCTTGCTCTCGAGTAATCCTTATGGCGATACGCATCACAGGGGTTTGGGACTGAACACAACATAGTCACGCATTTTACCGTAAGATTTCCTGCATTGCTAGCACAAATATACAAGACTAAAGTAGAAAATAGCTGTAATTATTTCCAGTTCTGAAAAAAAAGTGGCATGACAGCATAGCTAGTCTACACGACCTTGTTGACCTTTATAGGGAGAGACCAATAGTTGTCTCTGATGATGGGTTGTCTGAAGATAATCAAGAAAATTAGACGCATGCAAGATGATAATCTGCGCAGTACGCAAAACTAAGATTTGCATTTCTTATGTTTTATTCGATAACTTGTTCTAAGCCATTGGATAACATCTAAACACAAGTTTTAGGTGCGTAATATGCATTCTACTCTGATTGGGCTAAACGGTTGAGTAGCTAGGTCATTATACACGTGACCAGCAGAGACGTGTTTCTTTGTTATTAACAAAATTGCGATAATAGTTATCAACTTCGACTAATACTATCTATATGTTTAACAATAAATGTGGACGATTTAAACCTGTAATTTTTTCTGAACATTTACACAAACTTCTCGTTCTCTCACGAAAGTATTTGCGCTATAAACACAAAAATTGGCATATTTAAAATTTTATTTAAAACCTTACATGTTTAAGATATAAAGGTAATCAAAGCACTCGATTTTATTTTTCAGCCATCAAAATTAATTGAAAATCTTGATATAAATCTCTATTTGGTAAAGATTAGGTAACTAGCTGAATTTCACAATGAAAATAATATCTTATACTCAGTTCTGCAGTTTGTCAGAAATTTGTATCAGGTTACTAATGAAGCTGGTATACTGCATGCTTTGTTGACATTTAAAGCTTAAAGTAACCAGTTCATAGATTTTGTGAGATATCTGTTCAAAAATTATCACTACTATAAAATGCGAACAGCAAAAGGTTGTATACAAACTATAATTTAGTAGTTACTAATGACATCTTCAATGGCCTGAAAACATTGTAACTTATTGCATGTTGTAATTTGGACTAAACAGTTGGGCTAAATAAAAATATCTGATTTAATATTTTCTACCAAACATTAACAAGGCATTTCTCTGGACATCAAAACTATTTTTAATTTTTACTTTCTCTACTACGTATAGTAAGTAGGGGAAGTATTGCATTCCACCCAAAAATTCGATACCGAGATTTCACCGGAAATACATGTTTTGAGACCTCCTGAATCCAAAAAAAGCATTTTTGGAAACATGTCCGTGTGTGTGTCTGTGTGTGTGTGTCTGTGTGTCTGTGTGTGTGTCTGTGAACAGCATAACTCAAAAACTAACAGTCGGATAAACACCAAACTTGGTATTTACGTTCAGTATCTTCCAGAGATGCGATACGAAGATTTTCAAGAAAATCCCCCCACTACAGACTACCCTTTACATGGAACATTTTTCGAAAATTTTAATTTTCTCAAAAATGGCTCTAACGATTTTGATGAAAATATCATGTTTAAGATAATGTCATGAGAAATGAAATGTATATCTCGAAATTTCTGGGAATGTCTCCAAAAGTATTCTTCATTATGAACGACTTTTGCATAACTGGTAAACCATAAGAGATAGACAAAATTTTACTACACAAAAAATGTAGATCGCGTTAAAATACACAACTTATATCATATACATTTTTTTTGTTGAGTGAACCGTTTTCGAGATATTGCTTGTTATTTCCTTAAATTTTCCAATACTTATACTTTTTCTCAAATTCGTTATTCATTTTTTTATGTCCTGGACAAGCAAAGAGAATGGAATGCGCCACATAGCAACCAGCGATGAAATATTTGACTATCGCTTAAAAGCTACCATATTCCCCTTGCATCTACAAGAAAATTACAAATAAGATTGACATCCTGATATCTCGATTAATATGAAGCATATGGAGAATAGGCGTTTGTAAAAATAGATTGTACAAGAGTAGAGAAAGTCATGTGAGTGTAACACATCAGATTTTTTTTTAATTCGACCACCTTTCAGCTATGGGTACTGTAATTCGTTGGCGTATCAGTAACAAAAACAAAAGTCAATTTCGATAGAAGATAAGTAAGTCAACTATGAGTATAAAAATTTGATGTGTTACACTCACATGACTTTTTCAACCCTCTATCCCTTATTAGTGGATATACAAATTATTCTTAGGAAGGTTTATTTTTCTCTACTTCACTTTAATCGAGATAAACCATTCCGGAAATAACTACATTACACATTTCGTTATAGATGCAAAGGGAATAGTGATACTCAAATGTTTAAGAACTGGACGCTATACCCTGGCCTTAAAATTCCATACTCCTTCCATGACATCGCAAGAAACAACTGACAATCGACAGGACTTCAAAAGAATAGTTAAGTAATGAACAACTTGTACCATTAATAACGGATATCTCGGAAATGGCTGCTACCACAAAAAGTTATTTTAAATAATTTGTGCGTTTTATAGAGAACTAAATTTCTGTGTAGTGCGTTTTCGTCTATCACTGCACGTTTACTAGTTATGCAAGATTATACAAAATTCCTTCCAAGTGAAGTGGAATTGCGCACATCCCTTTTTATAAAAATCTGATGTGTTACACTCACATGACTTTTTCTACTCTTGTACAAACTATTTTTACAAACGCTTATTCTCCATATACTTCATGTTAATCGAGATATCGAGATGTTAATCTTATTGCTAATTTTCTTGTAGGTGCAAGGGGAATTAGTAGGCATTAAGCGATAGTAAAATATTTTAAGAGCTGTTTGCTATGTGGAGTATTCCATTCTCTTTGCATTACCAGGACAAAAAAATGAATAACGAATTCCCATTTCAGAAAAAGTATTAGTACTGGAAAATTTAAGGGAATAGCAAACAATGTCTCGAAAATGGTTCACTCAACAAAAAAAATGTATATGTCATAAATTGTGTATTTTAACGCGATCTACATTTTTTGTGCAGTAAAATTTTGTCTATCTCTTATGGTTTACCAGTTATGCAAAAGTCGTTCACAATGAAGAATACTTTTGGAGATATTCCCAGAAAATTCGAGATATACATTTCATTTGTCATGAAAATATCTCAAACATATTGTGACGTATGCGCATACGTCTATTTGGTCACCTAGATTCGAAATGGCGGTTGACGTTTAGGTGGGGATTAGCAGTTTAGGTGGGGGTAGGTTAGTTGGCGTCCCCCACGCTTTTTGAGCCGTGCTTGGGGCTGAGAGTCAGTGCGTAGCAGTCAACCAGACCAGACCTGCATTCGCCCTCTCCGTGCAGGAATGCATGGCGGCCTCGCCCGACAGGCATGGAACTAAGATGTGGTATGTAATAAGTTTTATTTAATAAACATGGTGCCATCCAAATCTTTATTGTATTATTCATGATAGTGTAAAGCTCCTTTTTCCTATTTTGAGCCATGTAAGTGTCCCTTTGCCAGTTTGTAATAATATTTCTGCACTTTCACTTTAACTGCGTCCCTAGTCGTAGCCTCGCCTTATTCAAATTATTACAATTTGTTAACTACCGGTTACCTCTCTAGCGAGTGCTCTGCCCCTTGAGCGTATCCGATTGGAGGCTGCGACATATTGGTGGAAGCGCCGAGTATATTGGTGGAGGGCCGGGCATAATTAAATTTTTCTGAGGTTTTCAAGTGCAACATTTTTTTTCTTCTGTAAAATGTAACGGTTTTGGTCCTCCACGTGGTTGTTAAAGATGTAAATCTGTTTCTTGGCTTAAGGGTAAGGGTTTCGGTGGTATAATTTGTGGTTTCTGCATTCTAAATTCTTGTTGCATTGTTTTCTGAAAGTCCCGTGTCTAAATTTTAATTTTAAGTTCAATTTTATATTTTTTTCCATTGTCTGTCGGCGTGACGCTAAAACTCCTGGCTCCATTTTCCCCTTACTTTGGCTTCATTTCTACTAAATTCTGTTACTATGGCAAATCATTCGTGCTGGTCATTTTAAAGTACATATTTTTGTGAATTGTAAAAAATGGGGCGATATTTGTAACTTTGATAATATAGTTGCGTGTGTTAGCTGGCCTACGTAACTTTGCATTTATTGGTTGCGTCATCTTGTAAGTGTTAACGCCTCGAAAGTGCAGCAAATATTTCAAAGTTCGCGTGTTGCGTGTTAAAACTTGCGTGTGTATAAAAAGTGTGGTGCATCTGTTTGAAATATTTAAAGTAATAAAATGAAAGAAGTCGAGTATATATATTGAAAATTTATATTTGTGCATTGTACATTCGCGGTACGCATAGTGGTAATCATAATGATGATAATTTTGCTTCACCGTTGCCATGTTTGGTTTATCTAGTTACGCAATGCATATTTTTGGGGGAAAATGTTTCAAAATGACTCATTTAAGTAAAAGTTTCAGGAGCTACTACCAACCTTGCCAGTATCTTCACCTAATTAGGTTTGATGTGCCTCTAATATGGACCAGTACGACGTGGATGTTGATGGCTCAGCTATATGTGTGTTACCAGATTTTGGAAAATTGCACTGGAATTTTGTGGTAAAAAGAAAAAACATAACCTTTAAGTATGTGCACATTGTGTGTGCTAAAGTTTGGATGAATGAAACAGTTTCACAACTCAGACAGGTATGCTAAATTTTATTGTTTCACTGACTGATGCTTAATTAAGCTTTGCTTTTCAGGAATAATGTGTGCTATGAATGTCTCTGCTAAATTGAACGTTTATTATTATTTTGTGTAACTTAAAATTTTGAGTTATGTTTTGGGCATTGCAAATCATTTGTTTTGTTATGTTATGCTGCAGGAATGTGTTTGATGTGTACCGTGTGCTTAATTAAGCTTTGATTTTCAGGAATGTTCTGTGACAGTATTGTTTTGAGTAATGATGTGATTTTATTCTGTTGCATTCGATTTGATTTGGTTTGGTTTGGGTCTCATTATGATGATGTGATCTTTTCTTTGCAGAAAATTGTTGCATGAATAGTGTGTGTATGTATGTTTTGAGGTTATATGATAGTATTGTGAGATCTGCCTCGGTGGAAGTGCGTAAGAGTAACCCCGACGGTGTAATGTGAGATATGTGAGAGATATGGGTTAATATTTGCCTCGGTGGAAGTGCTTAAGAGTAACCCCGACGGTGGTAAAGTGAGAGATGTGATGATGTCAGCTTCGGTGGAAGTGCCAAAGAGTAACCCCGATAGTTGGAGTGTAAATGTTTTGATTTTCAGGAGGGCTACATGTACCTGGAAATTCGATTTGATGTGATGTTTTGAGAGATTTTGCTTATTGGTGTTGCTGTAACGTGCCCAGTATAGCGTGTGTGATGTATTCACACGAGAGAGTAAATGTATTGAAGTGTATGCAATGAGAATATTTTTGTGTGTGTGTTTACGCAACAAGTTTATTACCATCTTATATAGCAAGATTTAATACCATCTGTGGATCTGTGGATGTGGATGCAACAGTATAATGTCATGTTATTTGTGTCATTCCTGAGATGTTAATGTGATTTCTTTAAGTTTATGCCTATGTTAGGTATTTTTGACTTTGCAGCATGTTGAATGAGACACGTCAGTGAAGATATTTTATTTTCTCAGTAATTACTGTATACGAGAAAGTTCAAAGCTAAGATAAAGATGATGATGATGATTGAAATACTGATGATGATGATTGAGATGATGAGGATAATAATAAGATGGAGAAGATAGTAATGTGGAGGAGAATTTGTGTTAGTGACAGTAGAGTATGAGTATTGTAGTTGAAAGAATGTAATGTGGTGCAGTTTGAATATGTACTGTGGATTTATTTTTGAAGTCTGTAGTAATGTATACAGTAGTTTTGAGTAGTTAGTTAAGTGAGTGTTGTGTATAATTTGGGCCATGGTCAGTGTGAATGATTTCATTTCATTGTCATGTATGAATGTATTGTAAGTGCACTTATTTTCTCTTCATTAGTAGTACCAGCTGGTTAAGAAATAATATTGGGATCCCAAATAAGTTTCGATATTTGTGTTATGTTATTGTATGGAAACAATTCATGTCACTGATGTAATGTTTATGTATTCTGGTCCTTTTGTGATTTTGTATTTCGATTCTAAAGCATTTTGTGTTAAATTTTGGATGGTAACCCCCTGTAAAATTCAGTTTTTATGTCAACATGTAGTCATTTTTTTCTCTCTTTGCCCCATCTTAAAAGAATTCATTGCTTGTAAACTTTCTTGACATTTTAAATCTTTTATTGTAAATGACATACTAATTCTTTTATGTTTGATGATCTTTTGGAGCACCATTTCTACCGTTCTATGGTTTCTGTTGTAGTCACTTTGCTGATTGCGGAGCTCGAGAGTATAAGCAGAGTATCCCCGCCTATCACTAAGAGCTTCCAGAGACACCACAGGAGAGCTGTCGTGCAGCCACTACACTGCAGTGGCATAAGGAACCACTATTTTGGGGGACAGTCCAAGCCAGCGATTGCCCACCCCTTCCTCATCTTCAGCGACCTGCAGCATCTAAAAGACTACAGCTGAAAAACAATTCATCGTTGTGGGTGATCTGGAAATCCCACCCACAAACAGTTACGTCGGAACATCCATCCAGGTGCAGTGTAGTGTGCATGTGGCAGTGGCAGCATGGTGTGTGTGCGTGTGCGCGGTGCTCGAGCATAAGTGATCTGAAGAAAAATAATCCGTCGACACTCGAGACTCATAAATATGTCAGTCAGCATGTGCATTTGCTCAGATATGTAGGCTCCATATATGTTCACAAATACTGCGTGATTTTTGTATGTCATGTTTTATTCTATTTTGTCATTTTTTCCCTTTCTTTGTTCTTTTCACAAACATCATTCTCCTTATGTCGACGAGGGCGTAGATCTAGGTGGCCAGGGGGAGATGTGACGTATGCGCATACGTCTCTTTGGTCACCTAGATTCTAGATGGCGGTTGACGTTTAGGTGGGGATTAGCAGTTTAGGTGGGGGTAGGTTAGTTGGGGTCCCCACGCTTTTTGAGGCGTGCTTGGGGCTGAGAGTCAGTGCGTAGCAGTCAACCAGACCAGACCTGCATTCGCCCTCTCCGTGCAGGAATGCATGGCGGCCTCGCCCGACAGGCATGGAACTAAGATGTGGTATGTAATAAGTTTTATTTAATAAACATGGTGCCATCCAAATCTTTATTGTATTATTCATGATAGTGTAAAGCTCCTTTTTCCCATTTTGAGCCATGTAAGTGTCCCTTTGCCAGTTTGTAATAATATTTCTGCACCTTCACTTTAGCTGCGTCCCTAGTCGTAGCCTCGCCTTATTCAAATTATTACAATTTGTTAACTACCGGTTACCTCTCTAGCGAGTGCTCTGCCCCTTGAGCGTGTCTGATTGGAGGTTGCGACAATATGATATTTTAATAAAAATCGTTAAGAGCCATTTTTGAGAAAATTAAAGTTTTCAAAAACTGTTCCATGTAAAGGGTAATCTGGGGTGGGGAGATTTTCTTGAAAACCTTCGTGTCGCATCTCTGGAAGATACTGAACCTAAATACCAACTTTAGTGTTTATCCGACTGTTCGTTTCTGAGTTATGTTGTTCACACACAGACAGACGGACACACACACAGACGGACATGTTTCCAAAAATGCTTTTTGTTGGATTCAGGGGGTCTCAAAACATGTATTTCCGGTGAAATCTCGGTGTCGAATTTTTGGGGTGGAATACAATACTTTCCCTATTTACTATACGTAGTAGAGAAAGTAAAAATGCATTTTTATTCAAGGGTCGTCAAAGCATGTATTTCCGGTGAAATCTCGGTATTGAATTTTTGGATGGAATGCAATACGTTCTCTACTTCTATGTTCATGGTAGAGAAAGTAAAATATCAGTAAACAAATGTATAGGAACGGCAAGAGGGCTACAACACACGGACATGCCATACGAGGTCCGTGACCGCATGGAATTTTTTCCACGGTTCAGTAATCCCTTTGTGAGACAACGCGGGATTATGAGGTTAATTAATTGTCATGCCGCGTGCAGGCTTAAGTTGAAAATGTAGAATCACATTGAAACATTTAATAACAAAGCCGGGATTTGAGTCACGGATCTTCGGTTTACTGTGCCGCTGCTCTAACCAACCACTATTAGGTCACTCAGTAATCATTAATTGTTCTTTCACGTATGCCTTGTAGGGTAGGGCGGGGTAATTCCGATAGGTTAGCGTAACTTCTTGATTGAAAATAAAATGTTACAATGTACCGAGCATTCAAGTAAGCGCACAAGTAGTACACTTATCCAGGTTCACGGTGGGCATAATATCACTATCATTAATGACAATCCTAATGCTGAAATAAGGCTATCAGAATTACCCGCCGAGTTGAAAATGGAGAAACTCCGAGGGGCTAATTGGATATGACTGTGGGGCAATTTGGATAACAACGAATACAGTAAATAATAGCTCTGCTTTTGGATTCTGAAACAAATTTATTCTAGAAATTAAATATATATATATATATATATATGTTATAATATATTAATGTGGAATTATAAAGAGTTAACATTCCTATGAAATGTGAAGCATTGAAAAAACTAAGAAATACAGGTTTAAAAATTCTTAAATTCTGAACGCTATTTAGAACCTTTGGCATAAATAAATTGATTTTCTTCCTTCAGCTCCCATGCATCTTTCATGGAACCAAACCTGGCACCTCTATAAGCGAATCCAGTCACCTCTCAGAACAGACTACTTGGAGTAGTAGTTGACGTGCAGAATCCACATTTGTAGTCATCTACGTTGGCATCATTAGCAGTATTGTCTTCACTGGACGATAAGTCAATGAATTTCTTTGATTGTTTAGCTTCTTTTTCTTTTTCCTTGAAATGTTGCCTTTCTTCTCTTTTAGCTGAATTTGTTTCCCACGAAATTCCATCTCTCTCTTTGCCTTAACAACTGGTACATTTTTTCGTGATGTGTTATGGCATGGTCCTTTCTTAATTTGAACTCTTCTCTTGATCACACTCTTTACAGGATTAAGAAGGACCTCTCAAACGGCTATTTCAGGCATTACACTCACAGGGGATTGTGAAGTGCTGGGCTGTTTGAACATCGGATTCAGTTCATTTAATTTTAATTTAACTTTTGTATACAGGGTCGTATGTGGCACCTTGCAAAACTTGACTTGCGCCTACTAATGACAGATTATCCTCTATTTCAGATGAGATTGCCTGTTACATAGCTTCTTTGTACCATTGCAGCCGTAAATTCTTCCTTTTGTAATGTCATACCATCTGAAAATTTGAAAGGAATAATTAATATAATAAAAATTAGTTCAAAACATAGCCCCCAATGGAAATAAGTTACATACCAGAGAAACAAATATGTATAATATCCGATTAACCCCCACCGATTGTTATCGAAATAGTTCCACAACACATTTTACCGGTCACGACGTAATTCTTAGACTGTGCAATAGACAGCGCCACGGTATACTATAATGGTTCGCAAAATACCAAGGAAACGTTCACTCCTTAAAGCAGTGCGAAAACTAGTACACAAGAACAGCTAAAGCTTAAGTTTTCTGACCAAAATATTACATGCTACGTTGTGCAGGTATTCCTTCCTTACCTTTGATTAGAAAAACTGATGTAGCGTCTCTCTTAACAGCAGAATCTATTCAGAACCAAACACACACGTTGATAAGACTCCGTCCCTAACTGTGAGACTGGAACCTTCAATATGGCGTGTTTAGTATTGGCAGCGCATGCGTGAGAATTTAACAATATCCAACAAGCCCCGCTTTCCGAATTCCCCCACCCTACCCTATAGGCTTGAGGCAATATTTTTAACTCTTAAAGATTTTAATCAAATTATATAAATATATATTTGAATAACAGCCCGCCTTGAAACAATATGTGTATGTAGTAATTTGTAAAATGTATTTAACAGTCATTGCATATGCTTATATTACTGTAAACATGTTCAATAATGTTATGTGAATATATTACGTAATTTAATAATGTAGCAGCTGTGAGAATAATAAGTTAAACGTTGCTAACAATGAGGTAACAATGAGGTAACCTTGAGGCAATAATGAGCTTGAGAATTTAAATGTTATTTGTGATTCTTGGAAGCATTAATGTAATTTTAGTGACAGTTTATAAAATAGCCAATCAACAACCAGAAAAGGCTTTAGTTAAATGAAGGTGTTCAATTGGAGTAGGATTAGCCAATCAGAGACTTGAAATACAGAAGTTTAGACGGTTGAAATCAATTCAGTTGCCTCCAAACTGTGCTCATAACCAGACATGTTGCCTGCGGACAGTGTTTGTAACTGGATGCGCGATGCGTCCTCGAGAAATTAATTACGTATTCGTGTGAGACAATAACAGTATACTTGTTAAAAAGTGAAATTAATTAATAAAAAGAATCTCACAGCTCTCGATATCAGTAAAGTGCTATTTAATTTGTGTCAAGGATTAATAAAAACGAGTGAATTAAAACTTAAAATCTGCGTAAGCCTACATTCTTGTCGCATCCCGCCCTACCAAGATATTCATGTCTCTAAAATAATACTGACGCAGCCGAGGCAAACATAAATATTAAATATTTAAAGAAACAGTTTAATTACAAAGTTAATATTTTTTTTAAACTTGGGGCAAAGGCCATGTGAAAACACATTTGGGACGAAGGCTACCGGAAAACTGTTTACTATACGTGCGGTTGCAACTACTACAAGTTCGGCTCCCCAACAGTTGAACTATAATACAACTCCTACTTCAAATCGGCTTTTCAATACGTAGCAGCAAACAATGTAAAGAACAATTCTTCACAAATTGGCGTCCAGACGTGGAGCTAAGTAAATAAAAAACTCCAACATAAAGACAATATCTTCTTCAGGCTAAAGGCAAGGATCTCCATGGTCAAATTCCGGCTATGGCATTCAATTTTTCAGTCTGATTCGACCTTTCCAACTGACTTATACGTTTTAAATTATACTCCAACAACATGCTAGAACAACATTTACGTAATCTTTAATAGTTATGCACACAACTAGTTAATGATGTGTTACATTTATATGACTTTCTCTAACCTCTATCGCTTATTAGCGGGTGTACAAACTATAATTATGAAAGCTTATTTTTCTACTTCATTTTAATCCAAATAAATCTTTGCAGAAAAAGCTACATTACACATTTCGTTATAGATAGAAAGGAAACAATGATAGTCAAATGTTTAAGAACTGGACGCTATATGATGGTCCTAAAATTACATATTCTTTCCAAGACATCGCGAGAAACAACTGAGAACCGCCAGGAGTTTAAAATAATAACAAAGTATTCAACAATTCAAACCTGTAATTGACGTGATACAGGCTAAACTATGAAGCCCGGGACTTAAAGCATTACGACATTGTAAATCGCCATTGGTGCATGTCATCTCGAAACAATTAGAGATCTCCTTGTGGTTTATCGGAAAAAATCAAGTCAGCTGGAGAATTTAATGTCCTACCGGTATATTGACTTGGTAGTTTAGTGGTTAGAGCAACCGGACGGAAACCGGGAGATCGATGGACCAAATTCCGAGGATGACATTGAATTTTCCAGTCATCTGATTCTACATTTCCAACCTTGTCCGACACGCATGGCTAGTTTAGAATAACAATTAATGTATTAATTGATCTAATACAGGTTAAGCTAAGAAGGTCGGGGTATGTAATCTCAATACAATTTGAGATCTCCTTGTAAATTAAATTGAGTTGAATTTATGGACGCTTTTAACTGCCGTGGTTCTTAGCGTCCCATTCTATATTGGACGTGAAAGACCGGTAATTTTGCTGAGAGCTCTTTATCAGGCTTGAGGTTCTTTTACGTGCCGTAAATCACCGACACGAGACCACCGGCTTTACTTCTCTTCCGAAGGAAGCCATGCTAAAAGGAAGCCCGAAAAAATATATCGTCCACTGCCGGGTTTGAACCCGCGACCTCGGGAACTAGAGGCTAGCATGGTAACCACTACACCACGGAGGACGACAAGAGATCTCCTTGTGGTTTACGGGAAACAAATGTGATTCAGCTGGAGAATTCGATATCCTACCGGCATGTTGCCATGGTGACCCAGTGGTAAGAGACAACACGGAAACCGGGAGATCCATGTGGCATTGAATTTTTCAGTCGTCTGATTCCACCTATCCAATTCGAACCGTTAATACTGGATATCATGAAAAGTGCTTATTACACAAAAAAGTAATTTGAAATAAGTCGTGTGTTTTAAAGATGGTTCTCGGCTTACCGACCGAATCACTATAAAAATATGTGTCAGAATCGTATGAGTTCCTTTTCTACCCATTATACCAGAAACTATTAAAAATGTATTTTCCTAACTATTTTATGTTGATCGAAGTAAAGCATAAACATTTGCCAAAATGGTTTGGTTACACACTTCGTTGTATGAACGAGAGGGATACAGGAGGCTAAAATGATAGCTAAAGGTTTAAAAGCGGATCGCTATTTATTGGCTTTAAAACTCCACTCTTTGCATGGCCACGTAAAACAAACGAATGATGAATAAGGTCTTCAAAAAGGTTGTTGAAAATTTAAACCGAAATAATGAATATCCGGGAAATGGTTAATCCCATAAAAATGTTTATTTACTCATATTTTACATAACGCATGTGTCATAACGAGATCTACATTCTTTCTGCACTAAGTTTAGGTCTATTTCTTATAGCTTACTATTTACAAAATAACTCAAAATGAAGAGGACTTCACAGGCTATTCTCAGAAAATTAAAGCTATGCGTTTTGTCACTCAAATAACTTAGAGATAGTGAATATTAATCAAAATGGTTAAAAAGCATAAAGTTATCAAAAACTGAAACGGATAATATCTCGAAATTATTAATACTTGAAGGTTTTTACTGGTGATTGACATAAATTGTGTTTTAAAGACATCAACATGCTTTCTGTGAAAGTCTGTGACTATTTCTTATGGTTTACGAGTTACACAAAAGCAATACAGAACGAAGAGGTCGTCAGAGTTTATTCTTAGGGAATTCAAGATGTGTATTTTATTTCTCTCTCATATACAGGCATATTTTTAAAATCAGCACCGTTTTAAGAGTTTGCCGCTGCAACGCTGCAGTCGCGATTTTGAACATGCACGATCACTTCCTCCATTCATTAGTAAGCCACACGCAGCTGTGAGCGATCGTCACTTTGTGTTCTGCTGTTGTTAGAGCGTTTCGAAATGTTGAGAACAATCGAGCGACCTGCCGACTGTAAAGTCAGATCAGTGATTGGCGTTTTGAATGCCAGAAATGTTACGTCAGCAAACATTCATCGCCAATTGTGTATGATTTATGAGGAAACAATAATGAGCGACAATGCCCTGCCACACGCAGGCAAACAAACTCGAGATGTGATCGCATCATTTGGTTGGAAACAATTCGACCACCCTTCCTACAGTCCGGATTTGGCAGCAAGTCAGGTTCATCTGAAAAAATTCCTTGGTGGAAAGCATTTCAACGACAATGATGTGAAACAAGAAGTGCAGATTTGGCTTTCTTCAGGCGGCATCATTCTTTGAAGAAGGCATACAGAAAATTGTTTCCCGTTATGACAAGTGCCTGAATACCTGCGGTGACTATACGGAGGCTTGGCTTCTAGGTTTCATGGCAATTGGAAGTGTTAGATAGATGGCACGGATGCTTGCTCTACGGTAAGAGTATTTCCGTGGACACTAGAGAACTGCTTGATTGACGGGTCGTTCATCGACCTCTCTAGGCAGCTCCAGTGGGGGAACGGTCTTCGAGCCGTTAGGGACGTCCGCGCGATTCTTAGCCTGTAGCTCTTGTGGTTCCTTCACTTTATCCCATCCTCTTGGGAGGGTAGTCACAATAGACCTTACGAGAGGACTACAGGTTATTCAACGGAGGGGGACACTTCGCACGCTGCAACCTGCACAGATCTATTGTGGCTACCAGCCTCCTTAAGGAAGGGATGAGGAGGAACCACAGGAGGTTATAGGCCGTATGCGGACCAGCCACAAAGACGCGCGGAAGTCCCTAACATTTCCAAGCTCGCAGACCTGTACCATGCTGGAGCCAGGGAGAGGGCGAAGAACGACCCACCAATCAAGCAGCCCTCTGGTGTTCACGGGAACACTCTTTCCATTGAACATACCAGGACTGTCACAGAAGTACCCGACCTAACAAAGAAAACGCATGGGAAAAAATCTTTATTTCTCTACATAGTTTCCTTTCAGCTCAATACACTTTTCCCAGCGATGTCAATAGGTTTGATACCCTGTTTATAGTGGGAACCGTGTAGTTCTGCAAAATAGCCATCAACTGTAAACTCCAACTCCTCATTTGCGGCAAATCTTTTACCACCAAGCCATTTCTTCAACTTTGGAAACAGAAAATAAGCAGACAGGGCTAAGTCTGGCGAATAGGGTGCATGAGGAAGCAATTCGAACTTTAACTCATTGATTTTGGCCATGGCGATAATGGATGTGTGAACTGGTGCATTCTCTTGATGAAACAAAACGTTCTTTTTCGCTAAATGCGGCCGTTTTTGCTTGCTTTCATCATTCAAACGCTGCAATAAGTTTGCATAATACTCGTCATTGATTGCTTTTTCGTTTTGGAGATAAGCAATGAAAATTATCCCACGCGCATCCCAAAAATCCGACGCCATGACTTTGCCTGCAGATGGAACTGTCTTTGCCTTCTTTGGAGCCGGTTCTCCCCTTTCAATCCACTGTTTTGACTGTTCCTTCGTCTCAGGTGTGAAGTGATGGACCCACGTTTCATCCATGGTTATGACTCGATGCAAAAACTCAGCTTTATTGCAGCGAAACATCGCCAAACACTCGACTGAAACATTCTCACGAGGCTGCTTTTGTTCCATTGCGAGTAAACGCGGCATCCTCATGCACATAGCTTTCTCATGTCTAAATTTTCAGTTAGTACTTTTTGAAATGCCTACGAAGTCTGCTAGCTCGCGCACTTTCAGTCGACGGTCATCCAATACCATTTTGTGGATTTTCTTCATAATTTCTGGCGTGGTCACCTCATTTGGTCGATCACTGCGATGTTCGTCTTAGCAGCTCGTACGGCCTCGCTTAAACTCTGCCACCCAATATTTTACTGTTGTAAACGAATCTAGCTCAGCTTTAATATTAGTTGGACTAAGACCTTTCAAACGAAAGTATTGTATCACATAACGATGGTCAGCTTTATTCATGTTTACAAATTCGCTGCCAAACAATTACTAAACAACGTAGCATAATCAAACTTTAAACTTAAGCTTTATAAGGGTGGCAGTTTCTACCATAGTCATTTGTTTGAAACAACTACTGCTATATATACGTCAGTTCGGGTATCCTGGGACTGCCCTCGTACATCCGCGCCTTCCGTCAGGCATCGCCATATGCTACGAATCCTGAAAGACGAGAAGGAAACGGAATGAAAGGGAAATGATGGAAAGGAAATCGTGGTAGAGAGGAAACTACTCCAGCATTCGTCTGTGGACCTGGGGAACCCACGAGAATCCCATAAGTCAGAATGGGCAGTCGCCGGGGATCGAACCGGAGTGCGAGTTGCACACGTTACCGCGGCTCGGTAGATCCTCAGTTGGTCGCAGCGTGCGCGTGTCCCCCTCTATATACCACAAATTACAAGTAGTGAGAGTGACTAAGACCCGATCATCGCCATTCCTGGTCCATGTATGCAGTGCTAATCATATGCGATGCCTCAGGCTGTGAAATTTAAATACGTGCTTCAATGCATATTGCTGTGGGCATCTCAACGTTAGGAATTAGAAGCAACTAGCACTTGTGATGCAACTAAATTCAGCAGCGTTATATGTAAACGCCCAATAATGGGTGTCTTTGAGGGGAAGCGTTTATAGGCTACGAATGTTATGACATTTGAATGCATTTTAGGTGCGCACTGAGTGCCTATCGGCGACGCTTTGTTCCTCCGTCCGTATGTACGTAACAACTCGCCAACTCGATTTTATATACCTAACTTTTCGTAAACCATGTATGAAGCAATGGTTAGATCACCATTACTATACGGCAGTGAGGTATGGGGTTGGGAGAAGGGAGATAATATAAATAAAATACAATATAATTCCTGGAAACGTATTCTAAGGTTGGGGAGGGGTGCTTCAAACTAAGGAGTTCTTCGAGAGGTAGGATGCTGGGAAGATGCTGCATTTGCTAAAATAAATGTCGTTTGATACCGGTTACAAATAGCTAAAGGTGACCAAACATCTTTGAGAGCCAGAGTATAACATCCGATGTATAACATAAAGCATCCAAAATGGTGGGCGGCGGGGCTACACCAGGGATTAACAAACATTGGCTTAAATGATATCTGTCAAGGGATAAGATGCAGTGCCGTGAAAAAATCTGATGTGTTACACTCACATAACTTTCTCTACTCTTGTACAATCTATTTTTACAAACGCCTATTCTCCATATGCTTCATGTTAATCGAGATATCGAGATGTCAATCTTATTGCTAATTTTCTTGTAGATGCAAGGGAAATATGGTAGCTTTTAAGCGATGGTCAAATATTTTAACGCTGGTTGCTATGTGGCGCATTCCATTCTCTTTGCATGTCCAGGACATAAAAAAATGAATAACGAATTTGAGAAAAAGTATAAGTATTGGAAAATTTAAGGGAATAACAAGCAATATCTCGAAAACGGTACACTCAACAAAAGAAATGTATATGGCATAAGTTGTGTATTTTAACGAGATCTACATTTTTTGTGTAGTAAAATTTTGTCTCTTTCTTATGGTTTACCAGTTATGCAAAAGTAGTTCACAATGAAGAATACTTTTGGAGACATTCCCAGAAAATTCGAGATATACATTTCATTTCTCATGACATTATCTTAAACATATGATATTTTAATCAAAATCGTTAGAGCCATTTTTGAGAAAATTAAAATTTTCGAAAAATGTTCCATATAAAGGGTAGTCTGGGGTGCGGGTATTTTCTTGAAAACCTTCGTGTCGCATCTCTGGAAGATACTGAACCTAAATACCAAGTTTGGTGTTTATCCGACTGTTCGTTTTTGAGTTATGCTGTTCACAGACACACACACACACAGACACACACAGACATGTTTCCAAAAATGCTTTTTTTGGATTCAGGAGGTCTCAAAACATGTATTTCCGGTGAAATCTCGGTATCGAATTTTTGGGTGGAATGCAATACTTCCCCTACTTACTATACGTAGTAGAGAAAGTAAAAAAGACGACTGCAATGTGTCTAGATAACTGGATCTGGGTACGTCGAGGTGCTAAATCCCTCTCCGCTTCTAGTTCTATCCTACCCTACACTGGTACACGTATCCTTATCTTCTCAGATAGCCAGGCTGTACTTAAGGTTCTTAAGTAATCATCAGGTAACGTCAAGACTGGTTTTAAGTTGCCTAAACATGCTCACAAGCTTCACAGAACAGAATGAAGTTCAACTCATCTGGGTGCCGGGTCATAGTGGCATGGAGCTAAATGAAAGAAGTGATGAACTTGCAAGACACGGAGCCGCTTCACAATTTATTGGGCCAGAGCCGGCTCTAGGAACACCTCAATGTTTAGAAAGAGAGGTTAGAGAACTGGTTCAAGTAGGCTTAAAACTCCAGGAAACAAACATGGTAAACTATTTATTAGAAAACCATGTAAGAAAAGAGCTGAAAGCTTACTTAAATGTAGCAGACTTCAGCCTGAGAACAGTAATCATTGCATTTCTTACAGAACATGCTCCTGCGAAAAAGCATCTTAACACGATGGGGGTGTTTCAGGGTAACTTAGATTGCAGATTATGCAAAAAAGAAACTGAAACAGCCCAGCACATTATATGCTTCTGTGGGGCCTTGGCTCACATTGGTGGGCATATTAGCACAGTGCTTGACTGGTTTGTACGTAGCGAATAAATGGAGCAGTCGCAACGAAACCTCTGTTGGGTGATGGTGGAGAGCGTCCGACGCAACACCTGACGTCGAGATCCTTTGTGCCTAGGCCCCTGACGGGACGCCCCCAGGAGGGAAGGATGAGGTGAGAGAAGACAGACGGCGCCCGAACCAGGAGGCAGATAGGCAGAGGACAGGATTTCTACCATTTATAGATTTGAACTCCCCGGGTACTGGGCGGGCAGCCGGCACACTTCCTCTTTTGGGCTTACACATCCCCTGGGGGCCCGGGACCCAAGACCGCTCGCAGTTGGTAGGACGAGAGTTCCCACAGAGCATCCTTTTCCCCTGCCATGCACACGCCTAGACCTCCCGCCGACACTTGCAACCCTGAAAGAGGCTAAGCGGATTTCATGAAGTAAAATGAGAATGGAGATGAAATGCAGGGACGGGAAATTCGGGGGATCTAATGAACCTTCCCAGCGTTCGCCCGGGGAAACCCCCTAAAAAAACCTATGGGTCACAAAGGCTGCCGCGGGAATCGAACCCATGACCTTCCGAATGTGGACGATAGACGTTACCGCTTGCACTATCCCGTTCGGTTTACCGGTGTAAGCTCTCCTTATGTATGCATTGAATAAAATGGCTATAAAAGCACTTGTTTTCTTTTCCTTCTCTCCTAAATGTGTGCAACATTGTCTCAAAGCTCTGGCTTTGTGGATTCGCTAGTAAGGATTATAACTTTATTACCACGTAATTGGCATTTGAGTGCACCGTACTTAGGTACAGGTCGTAAACACTGCGCGAGTGCATGTTTCCTGGATTACTCGTGCAATACAGCGCCTCAAGGTTTGATTGCCGTGCATTATTGTCAATTCAAATACAAATCTGCCTCAGAGACGGTAAGGGTTCACCGTGAGCCAGAATTAAAAACTGTAATTCGTGCTCTATCTTGCTGAAACTAATGGAGGCAACATTTTAAATCACTAGTATGGTAAGAAATTTCACAAAGAAGAAAGCTGATTTATGGGAACAGACTCCATAGAAATAAATACAGGTTCATTGACAAACAAGATATAATTATCAATTGTGCCGAATGTTGTCTTGTCAATGCCAAGGGATACGTTTTTGCGAGGCATGCCCTGTAAGTATTAAATCATTCTCGATCGAAGTACTCCTACACTGTGGGTTCTTGACAAACAAACAGTCGAATAGCGGTTAAATCTTCGAAAGTAAAGGCCGGTTTCACCAACCGATGTTAAGTTTTAAACTCGGCGTTAAAGGATTTAACACTGAAGTTAATGCAGATTCTGTATCATCGAACAATCTGAACTTTAATATAATGTTAAACTCGGTGTTTACGCCGTACCTCTGTGTTAAGGTGTTTAAACAAATGTTAGGTGTTAGCTGTTGATGCCAGTTTACTAATTGGTGTTTTTCAATGATATTCCTAATAGAAGAAGAGCTGTACGTCATAATAAATTCGTAAACCTGAGAAAGGAGCAATTTTTAAAGAGAAACACTGTACAAAGCAGTTGTGAGCATGGTTTTATAGAAAATAGGAGAGGTTGGAATACTACCAACAGAAGCATCTCTCCCTCTCCTATGCTACAAGTGTTAATTACTCTTCAGATTTACCGAGAGGAATGGCAACATCTGTGGCCCGCATTCGGGAGGTCCCAGGTTCGATTCCCGGCAACCGCCCACTCTGACCATGGAGTTTTGCGTGGTATTCCCCTGCTTGCCTAGGTAAATGCCGGGGTGGTGTATTTCATCACGATTTCTGCTTTTCCCCATTTCCTCTCATTTCATCTCTCCCTTTCACGTTTCAAGGCGTGTCTTCGGGTCCTGTGGTACTGACTGTGTCGGGTAGGTGGCGTAGTTGCTTGCGCATTGTAAAGATTTATCCCCGTGAACACCAGAGTAGGTTGTTCCACCCGTTAGGGTCGCTGCGTTGCCCTCTTGGGATTCCTCGCCATTGGTGCGCGAGTGTTTAAACTGGAAATGTTAGGGATTTCTTCGCGTCTCTGTGAGCCTGTCTGCCTGCGGACCTGAGACCTCCTAGGGCTCCTTCACCTCATACCTGACTCCCGGGGGATATAGCTATAATACAGAGTGAACCAAAAGATTCCGAACCGCCTATGCGATGTTTTTCCTGTCCGCGTCCTCGGCGCCCATTGCCGTCTGCTGCTATCATAGAAAGGCGAGGATGAAACCATACAACATTTTTAAAACTACTTTTAAAGGCTTTACTTACCAACTTTATGAAAGGAAATGCTGAAACTGGCTACCGTCGTTGTCCATACATTTTGGCACCTCTTTAGGAAACTATCCATCATGGAATTTTTTGGGGGAATTTTCCAAACGATGACCGATGCCTAATGCTTCTTCGGTAAGAACCGAACACCATCTTTTAGATTTCTTGGCCTGAACGCTTCCTGTAGTCTGAAATTTACTGTAAAGTTCATGGATTGTTGTACGGCCTGGAACGTTTACACCTGGAAATCTTTCTGCAAATCGTACTCTCACTTGGCGAGCTGACCGAGTTAACACACACGAATCATAAATAAATACACGCTGTGCAGTAGAAACATATACTAAATCATAATATACTTTGTGACTAATGTGACAAAATAATAAAGAACTCGTAATAACTGAACTCATCACATCAGCGTCAACTCAATGCTGCACTTCACACTGCAGAGCAAAACCACAACAGCGTGACTTTGTTTATAGCAGCAGTGCGTTATCATGTTTTTATCATATTTCCACAAGCCCAGTGGAAAAACACCGCGCAGCCGGTAATATTGTTTATAAAATATCCCTCCGGGGTAACTTAAAACAAAGTGTATAAGACAAACCCACACACCCTGGAAGAATTAAAACAAAATATCCGCCATGATGGATAGTTTCCTGATGGATAGTTTCCTAAAGAGGTGCCAAAAATGTGTGGACAACGACGGTGGCCAGTTTCAGCATCCTCTTTCATAAAGTTGGTAAGTAAAGCCTTTAAAACTGTTTTAAAAATGTTGTATAATTTCATCCGCGCCTTTCTATGATAGCGGCAGACGGCAACGAGCGCCGAGGATGCGGACAGGAAAAACACCGCGCAGTCGGTTCGGAGTCTTTTGGCTCGCTCTGTAGATCAAAAAGGCAGCAGTGCGTGAGGTGTCCCCCTCCGATAAACATATCCTGCATCTTACCTATGATAATTTGCTTGTACAATAATCTTCCATCATTACTGGTAATCAAGAACATCATTATTGTTCCCGTTTTTGTTTCCATGTTAAAATTCCTGTGAAGAGAAAGCGCAATGAATTTTTAATATTTACGTTTTGGTCATCATAATGTGGTACTTTGTACGAGAGAGAACTTAATGCTTCCTCACTGACATTCAATTTAGTCCTTGGAATTGACTTACAGGTGCAGAGGGCAGTGTCTTGTGATTTGTTGGGCTTTACCCAAGGTCTTTGTTCCATTGAAAGTAATGAAATATTATGTTCTTACCTCCAATAGATTATTACAACACTTAATGTATTGATTAATCATCCTCGCCTATTTTAGAATTGATGGCAACATGCTCGGGGCATAACTAGCAGATAAACTCTGTTTTAAGAAAACAAACCTTGTCGGTCTCACATCGTGACAGTGCAGGCATTTAAGACGCCAATTTCGTGAACTGGAGAAGCTGGCTCCATTCCTCAGCGAGCTATATCCACAATGGTTTTCCCCTTATTCATTGTTGGTATATGCCCCACAGTTTCGACTCATATTCTCCAGACTAAACCTGATGACTATTATTTTCTCCACCCCTACCTGTATGTAAGAGGAAGTATTGTATTTTACCCAAACATTCGATATCGAGATTTTACTGAAATACAGTTTTGGGGTTCCCTGAAGAAAAAGAGAAAATATACGTGTATGAACAGCATAACTCAAAAACGAAAAGTCGGCTAGTACCGAAATTGGTATTTAACTTCAGCATTATCGATGATGCAACACTAAGATTTTCAAGGACCCCCCCCCCCGCCAAAATACCCTTTCTTGAAAAATATTTGAAAATTTTTACTTTCTCTACTACGTATAGTAAGTAGGGGAAGTATTGCATTCCACCCAAAAATTCGATACCGAGATTTCACCGGAAATACATGTTTTGAGACCTCCTGAATCCAAAAAAAGCATTTTTGGAAACATGTCCGTGTGTGTGTCTGTGTGTCTGTGTGTGTGTGTCTGTGTGTGTGTGTCTGTGTGTGTGTGAACAGCATAACTCAAAAACGAACAGTCGGATAAACACCAAACTTGGTATTTAGGTTCAGTATCTTCCAGAGATGCGACACGAAGGTTTTCAAGAAAATCCCCCCACCCCAGACTACCCTTTACATGGAACATTTTTCGAAAATTTTAATTTTCTCAAAAATGGCTCTAACGATTTTGTTTAAAATATCATATGTTTAAGATAATGCCATGAGAAATGAAATGTATATCTCGAATTTTCTGGGAATGTCTCCAAAAGTATTCTTCATTGTGAACGACTTTTGCATAACTGGTAAACCATAAGAGATAGACAAAATTTTACTACACAAAAAATGTAGATCGCGTTAAAATACACAACTTATGTTATATACATTTCTTTTGTTGAGTGAACCGTTTTCGAGATATTGCTTGTTATTCCCTTAAATTTTCCAATACTTATACTTTTTCTCAAATTCGTTATTCATTTTTTTATGTCCTGGACTTGCAAAGAGAATGGAATGCGCCGCATAGCAACCAGCGTTAAAATATTTGACCATCGCTTAAAAGCTACCATATTCCCCTTGCATCTACAAGAAAATTACCAATAAGATTGACATCTCGATATCTCGATTAACATGAAGCATATGGAGAATAGGCGTTTGTAAAAATAGTTTGTACAAGAGTAGAGGAAGTCATGTGAGTGTAACACATCAGATTTTTATTTTTACAAAGACGGCTCAGACGATTTTGATTAAAATAACATATATTAAAAATATTTCCATGACAAATAAAATGCATGTATTGAATTTTCTGGGAATAACTTGTGAAATCCTCTTCATTCGGAAGGAATTGTTATAATCTTGTATAAACGATAAACGTTAAGCGACACACGAAAACGCACTGCACAAAAAATGTAAATCTCTTTAAAATACACAATTTATTTCAAGTATCTTCTTTTGCCATAGGTCGTTTCCGAGATATTCGATATTAATGTTTGGAAGTGTTCTATAATTTCTTATTCATTTAAAATTCTGTAGACCTTCAGTTGTTTCTCGCGATTTATAGAAACAGTATGGAATTTAAAGGGCGGCGTATAGCATCCAGTACTTATACATTTGACTATCGCTATTCCCTTTGCATTTATAACGAAATGTGCAATGTAGCTATTTCTGCAAAGGTTTATATCGATTATAATGAAGTAGATAGAGAAATAAACATTTATATTGTTATATATTGGGATGATATATTTCTTTATTGAATTTTATTTATGGACGCTCTTTAACTGCTGTGGTCCTTAGCGTTCCATTCTATATTGGGCGTGAAAGACCGGTAATTTTGGTCAGAGGCCTCTTTATCAGGCCTGGGGTTCCTTTACGTGCCGTAAATCTACGAAACGGGACCACCGGCTTTACTCCCCTTCCGAAGGAAGCCATGCTAAGAATTTTTACGCCCGAAAAAATCCATCGCCCTCCGCCGGGATTGAACCCGCGACCTCGGGAACTATAGGTTAACATGGCAACCATTACACCACGGAAGACGACTACTGGGATGAGGCCGAAACGTTTGCAGCTAAATATGAAATTTTAGTTACCCCTGTACATACATTGGGAGGTGTAGCAGCAAGAGGACCATAATCATAAACTACGCATTCCAGAGCAGGCGTGGGATAGTTACAACAAAATACACAGAATTTCACATTAATCACATTATCTGTGGTTTATTCAGTCTAAACACGGTGCCCCTACATCACACACAAAAGATAAAAAGGAATAAATTGAAAGGAGATGCTACACACACACACACACACACACACACACACACACACACGAGGCTACAGTCACACAATTTCACATACGACCTTACAGACCCAACACTTGACCAAAGTGACGTAACACACAACACAAAGAAGTAACCTCACTTCCCCCACTCTCCACCGCTAGCTAGACGAGGCGAGCCGCCACGCCAGACGAAATTCAAAACTCCAGCCGAAAGAATTATCCCAACATTACTGTCACCAACGACGCAATAATGTGTCTGGCGTGACAATAACACACATACACGCCACAATATGAACATAAGGTCCCGGTATGTATGTATGTATGCATAATTTATAAAACTGTTAAATACTAAATTTGGTATTTAAGTCAGCATCTTCTGTGACACTAATAATCACAAGAATATCCCCCACCGTAAACTGTCTTTTACATGGAAAAATCTTTCCGTTTTCTCAAATATGTTTCTAACGATTTCGATTAAAATACCATGTGTTTTAAAATATTTTCATGATAAGTAAAATGTATAGCCTGAATTTTCTGAGAATAGCCTGTGAAGTCCTCTTTATTCTGAATGTGTTTTGCTTAACTGGTAAAGAGTAAGAGATAGACAAAATCTTACTATATAAGGAATATAGATATCGTTAAAGTACACAGTTTATATCAAAAGTAAAATTTTGTAAGGCGTCAATAATTTCCGAGAAATCCTTTGTTATTGGTTTAACTATTCAAATACCTTATAGTTTTCTCAAGAAGAAAATTGCTGTTTGTTTTTACTTTACCCTAGCACGTACGTAGTAGGTAGATATGGTATTGCATTCTACCCAAAAATTCGATACCGGGATTTCAACGGAAATAGACGTTTTGAGGCCCTCTGAATAATTAAAAAAAGAGCATTTTTAGAAAAATATCTCTGTGTGTGCCTGTGAACAACATAATTAAAGAACGAAAAGTCAGATGAACACCAAATCTTGGTATTTAAGTTGAGTACCTTCCAAAGATGCGACACGAAGATTTTTAAGAAAATTTATTTACTCCAAACTACTCCTTACAAGGAACATTTAAAAAAATTATTTATAAAAATGGCTCTAAAGATTTTGGTTAAAATATTATACATTAAATATATTTACATCACAAATAAAATGTGTATATTGTGAATTTTCTAGGAATAGTCTTTGAAGTCCTCTTTATTCGGAAGGAATTTTGTATAATCTTGTAAAACTGGTAAACGTTAAGTGATAGACGAAAACGTACTACGCAAATAATGTGCATCTCTTTGAAACACACAAGTTATTTGAAATAACTTTTTGTGGCATCAGCCTTTTCCGTTATTAGTGGCTCGAATTGTTCAATACTTGGTCATTTTTTAAAACTCTTATGAACATTCAGTTGTTTCTCGCAATGTCATGGAAACAGTATGAAGTTTTAAGGTTAGTATATAGCGTCCACTTCTTAAAATCTGACTATCGCAATTCCCTTTGTATCTGTAAAGAAATGTGTGAAGTACCTAGCTATTTCTGCAAAAGTTTGTTTGGATTAAAATGAAGTAAATATAAAATTAAGTTTTAGTGAGACTAGGTTGTACACCTGCAAGGAAAAATACAGTAAAGCAATTTCTATAAATATTTATCTGGATTAACACGAAGTAGAAGAATAAGTTTTTGTAATAGTTTGTTGAAGGGTGTGTAGAAAAGCACCTGTGAATCTAACGTCAGATTATTGTTTTTTCCCTATACATCCTAAGGACAGATGTGTATGGATAAATGGGCCCCTAAGCGCAGTAATAAAACCCACTAAACGCAATTAATAACAAGGAAACGGGTGTCTATTGCAAAGACAGGCCGACAGTGCTAAATGTTTCAGACTGGAAATATATTTTAGACTGTAAGTGTCTAAAATTTGGACTATATGAAAGGCTGAAGTTACAAGAATCACATGCTGTTCATATTTATTTGGCTTTTACTATAATGAAAACCGAGAGAGGTGGCAAAGGCGGTAGCATTCAGGAGATCGTGGGTTCGTTTCCCATAGTCGACCTTCCCATGGGTTTTGTCGGGATTTTCCCGGGTCCCTAGGCGAATGCTGGCAAGGTTAATTAGGTCTCCCAAATTTTCTGTTCCTCCATTTCACCTACTTTCTCATTTCACTTCAGCTTTCATCTGCTTGGTAGTTTCAGGGTTGCAAGTCTCGTCGGAAGTCTTGCCTTGCATGACAAGGAAAAAGGATACTCTCTGTAAAAGTTCGTCCCCCGGATTGAGGACGGTTTCCGAGTCCCGGGCTCCCCAATGGGATGTTCAAGCCTACCGGGAAGTTTCAACTTGGAAAATTTAGGGACCCTGCCCTCTGCTGTGTCGTGCCTCCTGATCCAGCCGACCTCTGTCTCCTCTCACTTCACCCTTCCCTTCCGGGGGCGCCCCGTTAGAGGCATAGGCACATTTCCTAAGTTCCCCTCTGCTCCTGGTCATACGTTATACTATAATAGAAATCGGTTTCATTTTAACTCAATTAGTACATGATTTAGAAAAGCATTTCTCAAGAAAATAGATAAAATTATGCAAAATATTTAAAAAAATAAAAGTATTTAAAACCCACTAAAATATTCAATACGTCAATAGTTTAATCTCCTGTGGTTTCCCAGCTATTCAAAATTATATGGAATTCAACAATAATAAACAGGACTTCACAGAATATTTACAGAAAAAATTAAAGATAATACATTTGTTTTCATGCTAATATCCTCCAAATATAATATTTTAATTTAAATCATTATAGTCTATGTTGGGGGAACTCTTTGATTCTTCTTTAAGCTGCTATAGGTTAAGTGGTAGGCCTAGGAAGATAAGGAGTACGTACACTGCCAGGCATAAAAAGTGACCATTCCCCCTAGATAGCAATAGTGTTTTTTCCCTCCGTAAGCTACCCATCTTCAGGTAAAACGTTTAACTCCAACCAGCGGTATCAGTTCTCTGTGTGACTGGCCTGGAAAACAATTCAGGGTCATCAAACCGATCCAATGAACTATGTTATAATCGATATGAAGTGAAGGGGTGGTTCGGTTACCCGTCTATGAAAGTGTTTGGTACACAAGGAAAGGCTAAACCAATACAACATAATTCGGTCTTCTAGAGGAAGGAATGAAGAAATGGACGACACCTAGCACATTAATGTATGAGAGCTTTCATCAGCGACATGAAGACGAAGGTTTGGCAATCACCAAACCGATATTGCTAAAACGATAATGTGGTATGAAAAAGTAAGGCTACAGTTGTAATGTTACCCATTGGCATCGAGCAAGGTGGCGCGTTGGTAACGTGTGCGACTCGCATTCGGGAGGTGCCGGGTTCGATCCCCGGCGACCGCTCAGTCTGACCCATGGATTTTTCGAGGTTTCCTCAGGTCGGAAAGCGAATGCTTGGTTGGTTCATCTTCTGCCACGACTTTCCTGACCCTCATTTCGGGCCTCTCTCCTCATTCCTCCCTCCCAAGGGTCACGATATCAACAAAAAGGGTCGTTGCAGCCTACTTTCGGTGCTCTGCCCCGGTTGCGGCTCCCTCCGTTCGTTCGTACCCTTACCTTCACCTTTTACTCTTGGCAGTTCGGCCATATTTTGGACGAGGTGAAGTACCCCGTGGCTAGAAGTATCGAGTAGCTAGAATTACGCTTGAAAACAGAGCAGGTCACGCTGGCAGAGGGTGGGGTGGATTTGTCAGTACCAACATACAGCTGTGTTTCATTATGGGCCACTTATTATGCACGTCGGTATATGTGATTGTAAGGTTCAAAGCCTACCCTTCTCCTTTCTCCACACCCCTTGGTTATCATTTCCCGAAATGGATTTAGCCATGACTTTAAAACAAACCGGGTTGCTCCGTATTAAACTGTTTGAGACTTTCGCGCATTAGGAAGTGAGATAACAACAGGAATGTTCCTGTGGTTTTTGCGGTAGGAGCCAATGCTAACTTTGGCTTATTCGTTGTTTCTGGCGTTTAGTTATGTTTAGCAAAATTCCTTCTAAAATATCAGTGACTAAGCTATCTTACTCGGCACTACACGGTTGCGTTTTGTTTATAATATCCGCGCAACATCCTCACGTTCTCATTGTTACAAGTGCAGTGATGGTACATACATCATCATAACAGATAAGTCGCAGCTGTGAGTTCCGTCGAAACAGTTATATTTCCACAACTGCCTCACGTTCTCACATTTACAGTTACAAGTACAGTGTTATAAGCATGTACCTTATCATAAGAGATGCTGGAAATGTGACCCCTCTCTACCCATACATTGTGGCATTTTCTCAGAAAATTTTCATTTTCACTCGAGGTATCAAATTGAGTAAATTCGCTGATACTTTCTTTTAGCTCTTCCAATGTATGGGATTTCTTGTGTGTGTGTGTGTGTGTGTGTGTGTGTGTGCGCGCGCGCGCGCGCGCGCGCGCCCACCGAGAGGGAGGGGTGAGGTCAGAGGAGACAGAGGGCAGCCGTTTCAGGAAGCACGAAAGGGCAGAGGGTAGGGTTCCTACATTTTTCAGGTTGAAACTACCTGGATAACAGCTGGTACAACCAGCTCTCCTCTCCCCTGCAAGTTTGCACACCCCACTGGGGAGGGAGGGCCTGGGACTCGAAGAACGTCCCCATTCCGGGGACGAAGTGTTACAGAGAGCATCCTTTTCCCCTGCCATGCAACGCCGACACTTGCAACCCTGAAACAACTTAAGAAAGGAGGTGAAATGGAAGGACAGAAAATTTGGGAGATGAAATTAACCTTTCCAGCATTCGCCTAGCGAACCGAGGAAACCCCCCCCCAAAATCATGTGTCAGAAAGGTTGGGAATCGAACCCACGAGCTCCCGAATGCGAGTCACGCGCGTTAACGCCCGCGCCACCTCACTCGGCAATATATATTATACACAATATTCTGAAAGAACTATCCAGTTGTATTTGCAATATTACCTACTACAATATCACACTTTGTCGCTATCCATGAACAAGGACAGAATAAAACAGGTGATGTTATTTACTTTACTTCTGTTAAGAGTGCATTAAAACTTGTTCTCTGATCTATGAAAATTTGAGGCCTTTTGCTGTGCGAACTTTCTAATTTGCTTTCATAAACGTCAGTATCAAATGAATATGGTTCGCCATATTTAGAGTTCAGCTTTATTCATTTGTGGTGTTTCGCACGCCAGGCTCTAGATGGTGCAAGAGTATTTTTCTTAAAATAATATTGTAGTGTTAAGTGGTTTTGAACTCCGTTACACCCAGAGTAAATACAGCAAATTTATTGTCTTTAATTTTGGCGTCTCCTGTTTTCTTTGCTAAGTCGAGACCATCTATGTTGAGGCAGTATTTTTAACACTTAAAAATGATTTCAGTCTAATTATATAATATATATAATTCAATAACAGCCCGCCTTAAAGCAATGTGTGTATGTAACAATATATAAAAAGTGTATATTACAGTCATTGTATATGTTTATATTATTGTAAACATGTGTAATAATGTTATGTGAATGTATTACGTAATTCAATAATGTTTGAGCTGTGAGAAAAATAGGTTAAAGGTTGCTAACAATGAGGTAACCTTGAGGCAATAATGAATTTGAAAGTTTAATGCTACTTGTGATTCTTGGAAACAATAATGTAATTTTTGTGACAGTTTATAAAATAGCTAATCAACAACCAGAAAAAGCTTTAGTGAAATGAAGGTATTGTATTGGACTAGGATTAGCTAATCAGAAACTGAAATATAGCAAAGTTTACAAATTCAGAGTTCAGTTACTTGTAGACAGCGCTCCTAACCGGACGCGAGATGCGTCCTCGAGAAATTTAATACGTATTTTGTGTGAGACAAAAATAGTTTACGTGTTAAAAGGTGCAAGTATTTAATAAAAAAACAAATCTCACAGTTCTCTCTCTCTATATCAGTGAAGTGTTATTTAAATCGTGTCAAGCATTAATAAAAGGAGTGAAGTAAAATTATAATCTGTGTAAGCCTACATTCTTCAGTCGCACCACTCCCTGCTAAGATATTCATGTCTCTAAAAAATATAAATCCTGACGCAGCCGAGGCAAGCATAAATATATAATATTTAAAGAAACAGCCAAAATTGCAAAGTTAAAAATATTTTTAAACATTTGGGGCAAAGGCCACCGAAAAGTAGATTTAGGGCGAAGGCTACCGGAAACATTTTACCATACTTGCGGGTGCAACTGCTTCAAGTTCGGCTCCCCAACAGTCGAAATATAATACACCTTCTTCAAATTGGCTCCCAAAGCGTGGGGCAAATAACAATACAACAAAATGAACCATCTTCAATGTATAATACTTGGAATGAAACATCGGCTTTTTTGGTTTTTTTTACTTATTTTACATGCATTTGCTGCGGTGTAGCAACAACTATTTCCTACTCCATGACCTTCTCTATGAAAAGTCAAGGCCTTATTCGCAAGCATGTTCTTTTATGACTTCAACATGTCCGCATTGTAATATCCAGACATTGTATATCCCTTTGAGTCGTTTAAGTCATTTACAAGCTGAAATTAGAAGCTGTGTTATAGCACATGTACGTCGGGAAGAACAGAGGGTTTTCAATTGTGAAAGAATTATTATAATCAGTTGAATGGTTTGTCAGATCATCACTCACTCACTCACTCACACACACACACACACACATTTCTCTCTCTCTCTTTATATTAAGAGGAAACACATATGGGTAAATGCACATCCAAAGAGATGAACACGAAGAATGATAATGAAATAAAAGGAATGAAAGAAATGAGGAGTGATGAATAAAAATGATATAGAACGAGAACGCAGAAAAAAGGTAAAGCTAATGGAAAGCAAATACACCGTTAACGAGAAGCAAATAAGTGGAAAGCAATAACAGAAGAACAAAGGGAAACATGAAAAGGAAAGAATATAGTAAAGACAGAAAGACACCCATAATAAATCCACATGCTAACCACAAACCGTGCTGCGCGGTTCTCCCCTCCACCTCCCCTCACCACGTAACTCTCACTGTTAAGGGGAGGAGGGGCAAACAGCGTCGCGCTAGTCGACTTCGGGAGGTGAGCGCGCCAAGTTCATCGCCAGTGTTCTACCTCCATTCACACCGACTTCAAATTTGGTAAGTGTACGCACATGGCTGCTAGCAGTATGTGTTGCATTTACATGACTTTCTCTACTCACTTCCCTACAAACTGTTCTTACACATGGTTATTATTATATTTCTTGTTAATATAAACTTTCAGTCCACATTTACACACCTCGTTGTAGCTAAAACGACAGTCAGATTTTTAAAGAGCGTGTCGCTACGGGATAGCTTTGAAATTCCATGCTCTTTGCATGACCACGAAAAGAAAACGAGACAAACTTGACATAAATGTGTGCTTTAACGAGATCTACTTTTTTGTGTAGTAAGATTTTGTCTGTATCTTACGGTTAACCAATTATACCAAAATCATATAGAATAAGCAGGACCTCAAGGCTATTCCCAGAAAATTCAACATATAGCTATGTGTTCATGCTATTTTAATCAAAATTGTTAGAGCCATTTTTGAGAAAATAAAACGAACAATTTTCCATGTAAAGGATAGTTGGGGGTGGGGAAAGTTATACTGCTCACAGACACACACACCAGATCCTTTTTCTAAAAATACTTTTTTTTATTTACATAAACTCAAAACGTGCATTTTCGGTGAAATCTTGGTATTGAATTTTTGGGTGAAATGCAATACTTTTTGTGCTTACTATAGATGAGTAGTGGATAAAGTAGTAACCATGAAACACGTAAACCAAAACCAAAACATGTCAACGATGACAAGCCTTTAGCTTCTTTCTCCCATCGACAGTATTTATTTTCGCAGCATCCTTCCTGAACATACATAAATATGTATGTTGATCGCCATGTTCTTACCTACTATTTGTTTTTGTTATCAATTCCTCCAAATTGTACGAATCTAGAAGCCTTTAATTTGAAATAATGCCCTTACAAACCACAATTGCATCTTCATCGTCCATGTATGTATTGATAACCCTTTCTTCAATGGAGCAGTTTGCTTGTATTTCTTTCTCATTTCTTTTAACCATCTCGTTAAAACAGATGAGTTTGTGGAGGCAAGCTACTAAATATCTATTTTCCAATATTAAGTTAATGATCTTCGGGTAAACACCATAAAACACATTGGCTGGCTCTGTAGTTCAGTCAGTAGAGCACTTGCCTACTGTGCGAGGGGTCCCGGGTTCGATTCCCGGCTGGGGGTGGAAAGTCTGCTCTAGCCAAGGTTATTCCCTATCTTCCCCAGAGACTGGAAGTATGAGTGAGAGTTGAATGTGTGTGTGTGTGTGTGTGTGTGTGTGTGCGCGCGCATGCGATCTAGTGAATAAAACCCAAAGTTTACCAGTAATTCAACAACAAGCGAATACGAGTTAACACAATTGCTTATTGACATTAACATATTCCAAGGAAAAGGCCACCGATAAGACCATTGTAGTTAAAGGTGGGGTATAATTAGAACTTTAAAAAATGTTGCAGCTATTGCAATTGAGCATATTTCTGTGAACTAATACATTTGCATGTGTGTAATCTATAAAACGGCATCCTAACGAATCGATTTTTAACATAATATGCGAAAGAATAAACGAAATTTAAAACTGAGAAAATAATGATTTGAAGTTTATTTGCAGCATCACTGCAAATCAGCATTTAGCGATGCAACTTTATAGTTTTAAAACATATTATAAAACATTTGACAGTAATTTATTTTTCTGCAGATTTCGGCTGATACCAAAAGCCTAAAAAATGCAGTTTAGTTTTTTTTAACTAAAATGAATTACATTCTTTCCATTTCATTCATCTTGAACAGACTTCTAAAAGGCAATTGCAAACGTTGGGTTGTGCCTTTTTTTATCAACAATTAAACCTCGATCAGTAATCCAATGAATTAAAACAAATGAAAGTAGAAGAAAACTTTAACAGAAGTGAAAAGAAAATTGATTTTCACTCCCACAACTTCACATAATCCGTTACATAACTTCATATAAACAGCACGTCGAATTGTGAAGGCCAGTCGTATGCTAAAAGCACATTCGGGTATTTCCAGCAAAGTATTTTTGCACAGAGCAGATTTGGAGTATAGGTCTCATTACTTCATGAGCATCTTACAGTTAGCTTTCAGTCTTAACTGAATTCTAGTTGTCATTTCCGTACCGTAAAGTTCGTTTACTGCTGGAAAAGGTGGACTTTCTCTATGCATTGCCATTTCAAGGTAATCTTTGTATGTTGTACCAATGTTATAAAATGTATGTAATTCTATCCGGTTTACCTTAATTACTATGCATATATTAGCCTGGAAAGGCTAATATATACATGGAAAATGCGGAAGTATTGGTTAGACGATTATGCCAAAAGTGGGTTCTTATTTGTGAAGAGAGAAAATTTTCAGACGTTAATACACAATTTTTTACTCGTCCAAGGTAAAATTTACATTTGAAAAGGACGTCATCAATACAATATCACACGAATTACAGGAAGAAGTACCGATACAAAAGTTAATAAAATGGAATTAAAATTCTATTTTTACATCAATTTAAAAAAGAAACTAATATCAACGAAATAAAATGGTTTCAATAAGAACCAATCACAAAGTGTAGTTTTTAAAAGTGTTGATACGAGCAGTTCTGGCTGAAGCAGGAAGTTTGTTATAAAATTGTATACCCTTACAAATTTGGTTAACTGAAGTCCCATCTGTATAGATCCACTTTAAGATTATTTCTTGGGTTTATGTTATATATGAGGGCTGATCAACAAATACTGAGACTGATTTTTTTCACAGATGTTTATTACCTACTCCATTTCAATGTTTACATGATCTTATTCAAAATAATCCTACTTCAATGCACTTTTTATAGCGTCTCTGCCAGTCCTCGATCATATGGTGCAGATCCTTAAGAATCGCCTCACTTTTCTTGAACATTGCTTCACAGTTCTCAAATTGAACGCTCTGCAGCTTTGCTTTTAATGACGGGAATAAAAAAAAAGCACACGGTGCAAGATCGGGGCTATAAGGTGGGTGCGGTACACAGATAATATTCCATTTAAAAAATTGCAGACTTGATTTGCGACGTGAAACCGCGTGCTTCATGAAGAAGTCGCACCCAGTCCGATAATGTTCTGGTCGTTTCCTTGCAATGCGCTTCCTCAGTATAGCCAATATTGATATGTAGCATTCTGCTGTAACAGTAGTGTGAGGGGCAACTGCATGCTGGTAAATCATTTTGTGGTATGTGAAATGCAAGCAGGGCCTAAAAACAGAGCATTACTACCAACCTAACGATACGACAGTGCTACCGCTATGGACTTTATACATAAAATCCCGCTACAGGAAACAATCAGTCTTGATCTTTGTTGAACAACCCTCGCATATCTGATCTCAATTCATATCTATTAATTTCTTATGTATATTAATCAAGTGTTTGTAAATAAAATATATAGATGGTGAAACTCTTGCTTCAGTACAGGAATTTTAAAAACGCCTTACTTCGGAAACAGATAAGATAACTTTTTACGCAAATTGCGCATTTTACGAGTTCTGAAATTTTAAACATGTTATTGTCTATCTCTTATGGTTTTTCAGTTATATAAAATTCGATGAGAATGAAGAGAACTTCGTGCTATGTATAGAAAATTTAAGATGAACATTTTTTGCCATGCCAGTGTCTCAAATATATTTTAATACAATTGTTGAACTACTTTAAGAAAATAAAAAAAATTACTTCATTTAAGGATAGTTTGGTGTGGAGTGGTTTCCTCAATACTTCACCTTATGTTCATGGAGGATTCTGGGTACTACATTTCCTATCTGATTTCTTTTACCTACCGTAGCTAGCAAATGATAATGTTTTGTATGCATTTCGTGTGCTCTACTGTGTTCTCTTTATCAGCCAAAAACGTATTAACTGTTTTGGTCGATAACACTGCCATATGCTGATTTTATGTGCGTAACTGAACTTGTATGCCATCCATAAAACTTTAAGTTTCATTATGACCTTACTCGGCGGCGCGCGCAGCTTGCCTATCGCTACAATCAAATAAGCATTAACCCAACTTCAAACATTCCACTGGGATCCATTCTCCAGATAAATAATGAAATATGTGCATTTAAAATAAAATAAATTATATTCATTGTAATTGTAATATTCTAATAAATTGAGTTCATTTACTTTGCTTCTTTATGTGTTCCTTTCACATTACCTGCAAAAAATCAACAAATACTGCATGGACTCAACAGTACTGCCATCTCTTGCAGTACTCGAAAACATTCTCAAGATCCTGCCATCAGTCTGCCATCCGAGCAGCATTTATTTACACACAATTAACGAAGTAGTTTTTTTTGTAAAAACTCAAAGTTTTGAAATTATATTGTGGTTGATCAAACACTCGTATGCAACTTGACTATAATGTTAATTAAGACGCTCTTATGAAAATTATGAAACGAACCACTGCTCGTTTCATAGAAGTATTCGCATCTTAATTACCACCAATATAGTCTTGTTGCATAATATACTACCTATACACACCAACATTTGAAGAAACTCAACAAAATACCTAATAGTCTCTAGGAAAACTGAGAAGAAACTCGTGTAATGTAACTAGATCTGGAAATAATACATAGCTTTATTTGATCTACTACGTACAGTAAGTACGGAAAATCTTGCATTCCACCCAAAAATTCGATGTCGAGGTTTCACGGATATATATATATATATATATATATATATATATATATATATATGTTTTGGGGCCCACTGAACCCCTCCCCAAAAAGCATTTTTACTTTCTCTACGACGTATAGTAAGTAGGGAAGTATTCCACCAAAAGATTTCGATGTGGATATTTCACCAGAAATATATGTTTTGAGGCTCCCTGGACCCCCAAAAAATGTTTACTTTCTCTACTACGTATAGTAGGTAGTGGAAGTATTGCATTCCACCAAAAATTCAATGTAGAGATTTCGACAGAAAATTAAATTAAATTGAGTTCTATTTATGGACGCGCTTTAACTACTGTGGTCCTTAACGTCCTATTCTATGTTGGGCGTGAAAGACAGGAAATTTTCCTCAGAGACCTCTTTATCAGGCTTGAGGTGCTTTTACGTGCCGTAAATCTACGACACGGGACCACCAGCTTTACTTCCCTTCCCAAGGAATCCGTGCAAAGATTTTTTACGCCCGAAAAAACCCATCCCCCTTCGCCGGGTATGAATCCGCGACCTCGGGAACTAGAGCACGGTACCCCCAGGCCACGGAGAACGACAATTTTGCCGGAGATATAAGTTTTGAAGACCCCTGAATCCCCCAAAAAGATTTAGTTTCTCTACTACTATAGTAAGTAGGCTAGTATTGTATTGCATTCAAAAATTCGATTTAGAGACTCCACCGGAAAAATCTGATGTGCTACACTCACATGACTTTCTCTGCTCTTGTAAAAACCATTTTTACAAACGCTTGTTCTCCATATGCTTCATGTTTATCGAGATGTTAATCTTATTGCTAATTTTCTTGTAGATGCAAGGGGAATTGGTAGGCTTTAAGCGATAGTCAAATATTTTAAGAGCTGGTTGCTATGTGGAGTATTCCATTCTCTTTGCATTACCAGGAGAAAAAAATGAATGACGAATTTCCATTTGAGAAAACGTATAAGTATTGCAAAATTTAAGGGAATAACAAGCAATATCTCGAAAATGGTTCACTCAACAAAATAAATTTATATGACATAAATTGTGTATTTTAACGCGATCTACATTATTGTGTAGTAAAATTTTGTCTATCTCTTATGGTTTACCAGTTATGCAAAAGTCGTTCACAATGAAGAATACTTTTGGAGAAATTCCCAGAAAATTCGAGATATACATTTCATTTGTCATTAAAGTATCTTAAATACGATGATAAATGATATTTTAATCAAAATCGTTAGAGCCATTTTTGAGAAAATTAAAATTTTCGAAAAATGTTCCATGTAAAGGGTAATCTGGGATGGGGAATTTTCTTGAAAACTTTTGTGTCGCATCTCTGGAAGATACTGAACCTAAATACCAAGTTTGGTGTTTATCCGACTGTTCGTTTCTGAGTATTGCTGTTCACAGAGACACACACACACACACACACACACACACACACAAACGCACACGGACATGTTTCCAAAAATGCATTTTTTGGATTCAGGGGTCTCAAAACGTGTATTTCCGGTGAAATCTCGGTATAGAATTTTTGGGTGGAATACATTACTTCCCCTAGTTACTATACGTAGTAGAGAAAGTAATAAGGTTGGTATGTGTCAGTGAGCAGCGTAACTTAAAAACGAAAAGTCGGTTAAACACCAAACTTGGCATTTAAGTTCAGCAGCTTTCAAGAAAATACCCCTAAACCAAACAACCCTTTACATGGCAAAATTTATGAAAATTGTTATTTTCTCAGAAAGTGGCTCTAAGGAATTTCATTGAAGTACCATAAAATGTATGTGTTGAATTGTCTGGGAATATCCTCTGAAGTACTTTTCATTATGAATTAATTTTGTATATATTGTAAACCGTAAGAGATAGAGAATGGCATAGTGCACAGAAAATGTAGAACTTGTTAAAGGCAGAAGTTATGTTAAAAACATATTTTTTTGTGGAGTTAACCATTTCCGAGGTATTCCTTTTGGTTTTAATTTTTCAATACTTGTACCTTTCTCAAATGGAAACTCGTTATTGGTGTTTTGTTTTCTCCAAACAGCGACCATCTCTTAAAAGATTTGACTATCGCATTGTGCCTGAAAGGAAATATGTAATAAATCTATTTCTACAAATATTTATCTCGATTAAAATGAGGCAGATAGAATATGCTTTTGTAAGAATAATTTGTTGAATGGGTAGAGAAACTCATGTGAATGTAATATATAAGATATTTTTTATTATTGTTTCATTTATTTGTGGTTATGTCGGGGAACTTTGACTTGAGAAACAACTGATAGTGTTATTGCTCGCTGAACTGTAGGTTTTCTTAAAATTAGTTTTATAAGGTTTTAATTGTTACATAGGAAAGGATTCTGGTTAAAGAAAATTTCCCAGCTCCAGCAAGGATTCGAACCCGGGACCTGTGGTTTGAGAATCAGACATGTTGATATACTATTTGTAAATATTTAAAAAGTTTAACCAGTATATAAATGCATATTTTTACCAGTTTTAGCCTAGAAATTCAGTGAAATTTTATTCAAAAATGATCACAAAGTCGATATTCGGATATTTAATGCTTTATTCTCTTTGTACTTTCTAGTTCGATGTTCTCCTTTCAACATTCCAATAGCTGTGATGTTTATAAAGTAATTCAAAAATTTAAAAGTTGGTGGCCATGCAATTTGCCTGATACTCCAATTTTCAAATTACATTTTCTCCAATACCTTTTCTTCAACATCTTATGATATTAATGTTCTACTGTTGCAAATGTACAGTTCATTTACTTGAAATTTTCAAATTTGGTAGAAAACTGTTATATTAAGAAAATAATTGGTCTATTTTATATAATGTATATTGATTATGCAATTATAGCTATTTATGCATCAAGCCAGCAAACAGTTTTGCGTACGTGATGCATGTAATAGTTTTTAGTAAAAGCTCTCTCTACACATGTTAAATAAAATAAATACATGTAATATAAGTACTGTATAAATATAAAAGCCATAGTCATTTGTTGACATATCCTCATAACGCCTGAATCATATGCTATGAACCATACCAACGCCTCCTAGGAAGCATTGACCGTAACCATACGAGATGCGGATGTAATGGCAGTGCTTATTCTGTGCGCTCGTTTCTAAACAACAAGCTTGTGACTGAAAATATGCGAGAAAGTACCAAAGATATTTCAATCCGAGCCAAAAAAAAATTGAATCGAAGCTGCTGTCAGTAAAATATTGGCAGCCGTAGGAGAAAGAATATATTGCATTTAGACTGGTGCAAAAGTTTATGATTAGGTAACATAAAACACAATGTTGGCTTATATTTTTTGTTTTATGATTAAGTATTTTGTTTAAAATCATGTTCAAGGTGGTATGACTGATCACTGCCATCTGGATTTTGTTTATTACGTGCTATTACTTGCTTTTCGGCGTGTTAATAGTCCGACAAACAACTTTTTTAAAAAGCGTGTTCTAGAAAAATATTTACTGCAAAAATGAGGTGAAATTGACATCAGTATTTGTGAAGCTCTTTTCATTCAAACTAATGGGCGTTTCCCCTCCTCCCAAAAAAAATTCGAAGTCAGACCTTTTATTATGGCTTAATGGTGCAGTAACTAAAGTTTTATCCAGAAATAGTTCATCGCGAGGAACATTTTGAATAAGTGCAAAATTAGAATCTGAAATTTTATTACGAGGCGTGTTTTTAACGTAAGTACCGATAATTGTTTTTAAAAAATAACAGAACATTCTTTTCCAAATACTTTACATAATTTTTCCGCATAGTTATTCAGGCACTTGTCGTAACGGGAAACCAGTTTTTGTATGCCTTCGTCAAGGAATGATGCCGCCTATGATGAAAGCTCAGTCTGCACTTCTTGTTTCACATATCATCGTCGTGGAAATGTTTTCCACCAACGGATTTCTTTAGAAGAAAAAACAGATGAAAACCGCTTGGTGCCAAACCGGACCGTAGGGAAAGTAGTCGAATTGTTCCCAACCAAATGATGCGATCACATCTTGAATTTTTTCCCTATAACCCTCACACAAAAGGCGATGAATGTTTTCTGAAGTAACATTTCTGGCATTCAAAAAACGAATCACTGATCTGACTTCACAGACGGCGGATCGTTCAATTGTTTTGAACATTTCTAAACGCTCTAACAACAGAAAACACAAACTGACGATCGCTTACAGCTGCGTCTGACTTCCTAATGAATGGAGGAAGAGATGGCGCATGTTCAAAATCGCGACTGCAGCGCTGCAGCGGCAAAATATTGAAACGGTACTTACTTTAAAAATACGCCTTGTAAATAATTAATTTCTCAATAATGGTTTAAAATGTTGCATTTTATTTGTAGATCTCATGCCAACTATCACATAAAGGTGTGAAGTTGATAAGTCAAGAATTGGGTTTTACTATTTTTAACGAAGGCTTAAAAGTTAAATTGAATTTTATTTTGGACGCTCTTTAACTGCTGCGGTACTTAGCGTCCCATTCTATATTGGGCGTGAAAGACCGGTAATTTTGCTCAGAGGCCTCTTTATCAGACTTGAGATTCTTTTACGTGCCGTAAATCTACGACATGGGACCACCGGCTTTACTTTCGTTCCAAAGGAAGCCATGCTAAGGATTTTTACGCTCGAAAAATTCCATCGCCCTCCGCCGGATTTGAACACCGGACCTGTCTTGCGTTTCAGACATAAGCAAACGATAACAAATCTGTATGTGTCAGTAACATTCACTTCTAACTCTTGAAAAATGACATGCATTAGCATTTTGTAATAACCTTCTCCCAAAATTGAAATTAGAACGTGCAACTTAATAGGTAATTAATGTTTGCGAAAACACGCTGAAGATTTATGACCAGTGTTCCAAAATAGCCTGCTTGCGAAGTATTAGTCACGACATTACATAAGCAGGAATTTTGTGTATCCTGGTACAAGTTTCACAAGAAATTAAACAATGACCTTGCACATTTACATTCACTGTCGTATAGGTGTCCTGAACTGTTGGCCTGCCTCAATGGGTCCACTCAGGTAACTGTGAACTCGACTGTGTGGCCCCAAGCACGCAACGCAACGAAATTATACATCATAGGGATTTTCCTCGTGTGCTTCTGGAGGACCTGGGGCTTTAGAATGATAATGCTGCTGAAGATTTGCTTACTGCTGAACAATGATGATATGCAATATTTACTTCTTGCTTCCAATCATGTGAAACTAGGCTTGAAATTGGACTGTCGAGAGAAGGGATCTGTTGTTTCTAGAACTGAGTTTAGGTGCATTGATACTAATTTACAGTTATGTCTTGAAGAAAGTATGTTGTATTTTATTAGCCGCACGTATGGATGCCAATTTGAACATGATGTATTATATTTCAGCTGTTGAGGAAACGAACTTTTAGTACTTGCAACCGCACGTATGGTTAATAGTTTCCGGTAGCATTCGTCCCAAATGTACTTTCAGGTGGCATTTGCCCCAAGCTTAAAAAAAATATTAACTTTGTAATTTGACTGTATATTTAGATATTATATTTATGTTTGTCTCGACTGCGTCAGTATTATTGTTAGAGACACGTTTCTCTTAGGCAAGGTGCGACAAGAATGTAAACTTACTCAGATTTTTAGTTTTAATTCACTCCTTTTTATTAATCCTTGACACAAATTAAATAGAACTTCACTGATATCGAGGGATGTGAGATTCTTTTATTTAATACTTGCACTTTTTTAACGCGTATACTAGTTTCGTCTCACACGAATACGTAATTAATTTCTCGAGGACACATCTCGCCTCTGGTTATGAGCACTGTTTGGAGGCAACCGTCTAAACTTGTAAATTTCTGTATTTCAAATCTCTGATTGGTTAATCCTACTCCAATAGAATACCTGCATTTAACTAAAGCTTTTTCTGATTATTGATTGGCTATTTTTAAACTGTCACTAAATTTACATTATTGTTGCTCCAAGAATCACAAGTAGTACTGTTAAACTTTCTTACTCATTATTGACTCAAGGTTACCTCATTGTTAGCAACTTTTGACGTATTTCTCACAGCTCCTACATTATTAAATTACGTAATATATTCATATAACATTATTGAACATGTTTACAATAATATAAGTATATGCAATGACTGTTACATACATTTTACAAATTATTACATACACATATTGCTTCAAGGCGGACTGTTATTGATTTTACATATTATATAATTTGACTCAAACCATTCAAGTGTTAAAAATACTGCCTCTGTCTTAATCTAGATGCCCACTTTCGTTATGGCTCCATAACATCGAATCAGTATAGCCGTATACTAATCGTTGAAGAAGTATTGTATTCCACCCAAAATTCGAGTCGTGATTTCACCAAAAATAAATATTTTGAGGACCCTGAATCCAGAAAAAGCATTTTTAGAAGGTCTGCGCACTCGCGTGTATGTAAACGACATAACTCAAAATCCAAATGCCAGATAACTGCCAAACCTGGTATTATACTTCAGAATCCTCCAGAGATGCGACAAGATTTCCAACGAGATCTCCCAGCTTTGCATGGAACCTTGTCGAAACTTTAGATTTTCTCAGAAATAACTCTAAGATTTTAGTTAAAATTCGATAAATTAGAATAGGTTAGATTAATAAGGGGACGATTAAGCCTTCCTACTTCCCTTTATTTCACATTTATTTCGAGTAACATGAAATAAATATAAAAATAAGCGTTCCTAGGAGTTGTATTTGTATACGAATAAACCAGTGGGTAGAGAAAGGCATGTGAATGTAACACATCACAATTTTTGGTGATTTTAAATAGTGGATAGTTAATTTATGTTAATGTGTATAATGAACCAATATGAGGTTACATTTTCCACATGCAATCCACAAATTACAGTGTTATGAGAAAACATCGCATCCTACGCCAAAAAATTCAGTTGTTAAAAAAACCTTAAATGTTTGCTTTCTTTACACAAGAAGACTGCTCGGAATGCCCACAGTAGGGCGCGCAAGTGTTTACGGTTATTTAGTCTCCATTTGTCCACAAAACAAGATTTTAGGACTGCTGCTGGGCAAAAGCCTGCACACGGTAAAGTCCTAAATTGTGAAAAGTTGATTTACAACCAAAACAACTATGTGTCACCCACGGGTGCTAAAAAGAATGTTTTTTTTTTACACTAGCAATTTTTCTGCAAACAAGCAACCACCATTGTTTATGCCCTGAATGGAAGTTGTTAGTCTGCTTTTAAAAACTAGGCTATTTTTCAGACATTCATTTATTCTTTATTAGTACACTTCTCCAAAACAGCTGCTTGTCGGATTCTTAACACGCCGAAAAATTGTACTTTAATTTTATAGGTCGCTTAAGTCACAATGGAAATCTTTAGTGGACTAATAAAGTAAATGCAAGTAACAGTGACCAGCCTTACCAACTTTAACAGGATTTTAAACAAAGTACTTGATCATACGAGGGCGATACTGAACATTTTTAGGAAATCAAACAAAGATTAGTTTTAAAAAATTTAAATGATTTTATTCTTTTTTAAAATATTCCCCTTGAACACCACTAGTGCATTTTTGTATTCACTGAAACTATTGCTTAAAGCAATGATGCACTGTTCCTGAAACACTTCAGAAACCTGGTTTTTATAATGTTTCACTGCTTCGTCGGATGATTCCACGCATTTTATCTCTAATTTTTGGAAACAAAAAGAAATCACAAGGTGCTAGGACAGGACTGTATGGTGCAGGGTCCATGGTGCTGACCTTTAGGACACCCAGATACTCAGTTGTTAGTTTTGCTGTATGCGACGATGCGTTGTCATAATGTAACATATTTTCTTTTGGGCGTTTTTCACGAACTTTTTCAAAATTTTGCGGTTACATACATATGAGTACCAATAACGGTACTTCAAACTTCTAATGCTATAGTAGCAATACGGCCCGTTTTAGAAAAAAAAACTAACAACCACCTACTTACCACCACTGCGAATTCGTCGGACTTTTGTAGGCTTAAGTTCTGTTCGAAAGACCCATTGAGGCGATTGACGTTTCTTTTCAGGATCATAACAATAAATTAGATTCATCGCAGTAACGATATTCTTAACCAAATTTGAAGTGCCGTCTTGGAGCTTTTCTGCACCAACCAATGCGTTTTGTTTTTAATCGGGAGTCAGTTTATGTAGAATCCATCGACAACAAAGTTTTTGCACGTCTAGCTGTTGATTTAAACTGTTTTGGATTTGACTCATCAATGCCCAATGTCGCCCGAATAAATTCATAAGATGTCCGTCGATCTTCCTCAGGCATTGCTCGAACAGCGGCAGTAACAGCAGTTCTTGGGCGTGTTTCACAAAATTCATCACTAAGAAATAACTAATCACCTTTGCATTCGCTACAGAAAATTATAAATTGTTGCCTTAGATGGGGCTTCTTCGCCAAATGTATTTCTAACCCAATATCCACACTTTTTAGGCATTAATGGCGATTTAAAATCGTAAAAAATCTTAGCCCGGAAATGTTCTCTAGTCAAGTTCAGTTTTGGGTGAACAGAGAATCTTTAACTGGTGATAAATAATAAATTATTAGAGAAAATCGAAAAAAATGCGATGCAGTTAACTCGAAAAACATTAGAAAGTAGCTGTTAAATAGAAAAAAAATTGTTTTTAGAAGCATGGTATTCTAAAACATTTTCAGTATTGACCTCGTGAAATAAGAAATATATAGGTCAACTTCGTTTTTAATGTAAATCATAAACTTTACTAGAATTTTTCACAAAACAATTCGTAATTTAAACAAATATGACAACCTATTTATCAGAAATCCTGCACAAAAATGATTTTGCTCAGAATTCCCACACAATTAGCTTAAGAAGAGCTAATGTTTTCTTTTAAATACAAAGTAGTTTTAAGTATTGAGTATTTAGACCATAGTGAGGAAACTTCCAGTGTTTGAGTTTTCATACAAATGAGTCAGTATCACATCTTCGTTCGCAAGAGAAACACTGCTTACCTTGCACCAGTCTTTAAATGCGGTATATCCTTCTCATACTGATGCTGAGATTTTGCTGGCAGCCTCCGATTAAATGTTTCTGGCTCGGATTTTCACGTTATTTTCAGTCACAAGCATGTTGTTTAGAAACGAGCGCTAAGATTAAGCACTGCCATCTACAGCCACGTCTCATAATGTTGCGGTCAAGAGACGCTGGTACGGTTCATAGTGTAAGATTCATGCGGCTGTGACAATGTGTCAACAAACTGACTATATCTTTTACATTTATTTTATTTAATGTAATTTAGAGAGGTTTTATTAAAATCTATTGTATGCACCACGTAGGCAAAACCTTTAGCGTACTTCATGCATGAATAGCTTTTGTGTATCCAGAAAAGCCAAGAAGCGCTTGCCTATAGAAACGAAGTATCTACTGCAGAGGTAGCGAAAACGTGACTCACGAGTTATTTTGACTCGCAGGCGCACGATCCCTCTCTCCAACCGTCCGTTTGATTTTCACATGCTGATGAGTGATGCAATGCGTGTTGCATATTTGGTGACTCGCGGAAGGAAGTCGTTTTCGCCACCCTTGATCTACTGTATTCCAAAGTCGATATAGATTTTTCACTAACAGTATGTTTCTGCTGTCATTTGAATCTAAAGAAAAGAATTACAGAAAAATATATGTTTTTGTGTGTGTGTGTGTGTGTGTGTGTGTGTGCGCGCGCGCGCGACAGAGAGACAGAGAGAGCCTGAAAGTGAGTCACTTAGAAATCACACACCGTTTAAGTACATTTTTCAAGAAATTTCCAACACCCCAAACAACCTTAAACTTATGTTTTATTTTGTCAAACTGGTTGTAACAACTTCTATTAAATATCACATATTTGAGTACAGGTCTCTTGAATTTTCTGTGAGCAATTTTAGAATAATTTTACTCGGAAGCCACAAGGAATAGACAAAAGACCTACTCAGCAAACTGTAGAGCTCTTTATAATATACTGCTTATCTCCTTTCCGAAATATTCATTTTTTATTTTTATTTATTTATTTATTTTTGTTTTGTTTTTAAGCTTTTCTGATCGGAAGCCCAGCTTGGTCGCTATCTGAACGATTCTCCTTCTTCACTTTTGATTTAAACATCTGTCATTTTCACAAAAGATTTAGCCAAGACTACGTTGCTAACTTAGAAATTATTTCTTCGTAAATATTTTATCACAGTTAAAATAAAGCGGATAGGAGACTTATTATTGAAATTAATAGCATACCATGCAAGAAACACTTGTGGAATGGTAATGAGTAGAAGAAATCATGTGCTTCTATAACATCAGTTTTTTTACTTTCTTTTTTTATTTTCTCTACCATGCAAGTACATACTAAGTAGAGAAGGTATTGCACTCCAACCAAAAATTCGATACCAAGATCTCACCGGAAATACATGTTTTGAGACCCCCTGAATAAAAAAATAATTTTCAGAAAAAAGATCCGCGTGTCTTTGAACAGCATAACTCAAAAAGGAAACGTCGGATAAAAACCAAACCTGGTATTTGGGTTCAGTACCTTACAAAGATGCGACACGAAGATTTTCAAGGAAATCCCTTCGCCCCAACTACCGTACACATGGAACATTTTCCGAAATTGTTTTATTTTCTAAAAAAATGGCTCTTAACGATTTTGATTAAAATACTATATACTAAAGATATTTATATGACAAAATTGAATTTTCTGAGAATAGCCTGTGAAGCCACTTCATTCGGAAGAATTTTGTATAAACTTGTATAACTGATAAATGTTAAGCGATAGACGAAAACGTAATACACAAAAATATAGATATCTTTAAAACACGAAATTTATTTAAAATAAAATTTTTGTGGCATAAGCCATTTTTTAGATATCCTTATTAAAGGTTCGAATTGTTCATTAAGTCCTGTTAACATTCAATTGTTTCTCGCGTTTGCATGGAAACAGTTGTTAAACATTTGACTATCACTGTTCTCTTTATATCTATAACGAAATGTGTAATGTAGCTGTTTTTGTAAAGGTTTATTTGGATTAAAATGTATTAGATGGAATGATAAGTCTTAGTAAGAATGGTTTGTATACTCGCTAATAAAGATGGACAGTGGAGAAAGACATGTGAATGTATTATATTGGATTTTTTTAAATAGTTTATCGATCTTAGAGTTCTTATCCGCTTTAAGGAGGATTTTACGTTTGCAGTTTTCTATCCTCGATACGTATTCTCTTTATTTATAGTAGTATAAATAAAAGATATGTTTTAAATTGTAAGGAAGTAACATTTCAGTGTAATTGCTGTAATAAGAAACGAGTAACAAATTTTCAAATTAACTTGGAAGATGTATAAGAGCAAAACTTCGGCTAACAAAAATACCCATTCCACCGCTGGTTGCTGCTGTTTGACACGTGCAGTTATTTGAACAGCTGTAGAGAACGAGGTTTTCTCCAATGTTTCCGATTGGTTGAACGTTTTGCATAACGCTACAAGCCACTGTGACCTCTAACTGCCGCGTAAGGCCGTTTCCCACGTGCTGGAAAGTGATTCAACTTGGGAGGTACCGAAAAAAAGGAAGCTTATCTGTCATTACATAGCGCATACTAATGCCTCATTAGTGGTGTAAATAGTGTCAAGCTTTTAAGTCATTTTTAGATAGCATGGCCTAGAAGTCGAACTTTTAACACAGTGCACACCAGCTAAAAGCTTTAGATTATAGCACTAGTGCGATAACGTTATTACACCACTCCATTGTGACCAACTTTGGTATCAAGTTCAATCACATAGCAGTTATCCTTTGTATTTGCACATGCTTAACATCTCGACATGGTTTGATTAGGTTTTACTTTTCATTAAGTCTTTTTACATGATTTTCTCATGGCGCTCGCGTTATCTGTTCACAATACAAATCGGCATACTTCAATTTATCGCAATTCGTTGTAGAGTTAACCTATACGTTATACTGGTAGCCTTCTGCTTTCTTTGATCTTTATTCTTTTATATAGTATAACTTACAAAAAGATTAAATGGCGGCAAATATAAATTCAGAAGAAACTGACATGGAAGAGCCAGGTGAATTTACAGAAGCAAAAGAAAGAGCTACACTAGAACTACTTGCCCTCCCCCAAAACAGTAGAAAGCAATATCATATAGCATTTAATCGCTTCACTGTTGGTGTAAGGCAAAACGTGTTCAAAATTATTTCACTGAAAATGACTGCTAGCGAATCAACAAAACATCTGAAATCTTGTTCTTTTTACGTCATTTCTCTTGTTTCAAGAATTTCGTTCTAAACGCGACTTCTCTTAGTTTCAGAAAGCAATATAATAGTATTGATATTTTACAAATTGGAGCCCTGTCTAAAAATCAGTATATGCCACACGTGTTAAAAGTGGTTTTATTTTGCAATCATTCCTACTCTCAAAATAAAGCCCCACTTTTAACCCTTGTACCATAATCTACCATTGCTTTATGCTTAGGACATTCTTATGGATATCGTGTAATGACGCCTGTGGTCGAATTGAGCAGAAATTCTTCCTTCCTTGAGGCTCCCAAAATAATGTTCATAACGTCAGTCAAAGGGTTGCCTCTATTATACAAAATACCAAATGATAAAATAAGAAAAGCAATAGCAATAAATTCTTTAGAGTGCGGCAAATATGTGTTACATTCACATGACTTTCTCCATCCATTCTTCAACAAACTATTGCTACAAAAGCTGATTCTTCTATTTACTTCATGTTAATTGAAGCAAACATTTGCAGAAATTGTTTTATTACACTTTCCTTGTAGATTAAATTTAAACGATAGTCAAATCTTCTAAGAACGCTCGCTATGTGATGGCTTTGAAATTCTGTTCTGTTTGCATGTCCAAGAGGGAGTAAAAAACGAAAAGCGATTTTGCAGTTGAAAAAGTACGAAGTATTTGGCAATTTAAACCTATAATAACCAGTATCTCGGAAATAGTTAAAGTCACCACAAACGATTTTAACAAGATATACATCTTTTGTGTAGTATGCTTTTTCTATCTCTTTCAGTTTGCAAGTTAGAGAAAATTTATTCAGAATGAAGAGGACTTTTATTTGTCATGAAAATATTTTAAACATGTGGTATTTTGATAAAAATCGTTAACAGCCATTTATGAGAAAATTACAAGTAAGAAAAGCTTCTTACCATGTAAAGTGTAGTTTGGAATGGAGGGATTTTTTTTAATCTTCGTGTTGCATCCTTTGAGAATACTAAACTTAAATATCAAGTTTCGTATTTATCCGATGTTTTTTTTTCTGAAAGATTTTTTTCAAATTCAAAATGCCGTCTTAATACAATGCGTTCGACTTATAGCTGGGCCACAGATCGCGAATATATAGTTTTCTTTCAGTATAGTGACTTCCGCAGTTTTTGGCAGAGCACTAGCGGTGATAAGACCCACTCAAGGCTACCTTTATCAGCTGTTTTATACTGTCAGTTAGTGTCTTCAGTTCGAGCTGTAACGACTAGTGGTTGTTCATTGTGCATCTCAAAAGTGAAAGTTTATTCAAGACATTTGTGTTACGTGTATTGCGTTATATTATTCTTATTAGTACAATGAAATGCCTTTCGAAAAATTCACACTTGAACAAAGAATTTTTATATACGTAAAAACCGAATCACGTAGACACAGGTATGTAGACAATTTCAGGAGAAATTTCCTGCTATTCCAGTTAGAGAAACTGTTAGAAGTCTTGTTAAATTTAGGACCAGGATCGTTAAAACAAAGAAGCGAAAAACAAATGAATTAAAGGGGGGATTGGCGAAATTTGTACTTCATTCAAACGCTCTCTAAATAAGCAATTAAGACCTGTTGTACAGCAAGTAGGTGTTTCAAAAACCGTTGTTCAAACAGCTGCTCAAACCTTAAACCCTACAGAGTGGCTATAGTTCACGAATTACCCGGCGAAGATGTCAGAAATGTCTTAATGCAGATGAATACAACTTTCATCAGAACTTACAACAAGGTTAGTAGTCATTTTAGTGTATGCTACTATCACTCGTGAGCATGTAACGCCCCAGTGTTAGTGTGCGGAAAATGCATACGCGCAATCCGCAGCCGGCAATGTAACGAACGCACTGTGCCTTTTATATGGCCATGTTATGGAATTTTTCAATGCATAAATGCGCATATGTCTTTACTGATTAGAGATAAAACTACGGAGAAGCTTGTCTTTGTGTCTGGCTACCATTGGCTTAGACCAGAACTTTGCATTACATACCTTCACACACCTATGAGCTTCAGCATTTCGCTTTGTCACGTTGTCACGTCTATGTACTCATGGAATGTCGTTTCCATATACTGGCATTGACGTCAGATGTATCTTCCAAACATTGTAATTGACTTCGCTGACCTTTCCTCAACGTGTAGGTGTGTGTGGGTACGTTAAAATACAGCGGGCGAGTGTTCGAATGTTCAACACTACAACTTTGGTAATCCCACGATGACATAATATCGAATACGCCTCAGTTCTTAAGAAGACTGATAATGGCAACAGTGTCAATGGCACAGGTCTGAAATGGTAAAACAGTAACTCTACTTTTATATACCGAGACCAAAATAGACGTAAAATGCCACAACACTCAAGTTTCTTTTCGCCTTTTACAGCTTTATAATGTATGCCACACCAGCATTGTCACTGGTGATGTTGCAGCATCCATAACCCAAATTTTAATGCCAAAAGTTTGTGCTAACCTGTGAGTGAACATCAGTAGAATACTATTGTATCAAGCAAACTATAGATATAGTTACACCACGGAGAGAGACACCTCGCGCACTGCGACCTACATACATCTACTGTACCTATCACCCTCCAGGAGGAAGGGATGAAGTGAAGGGACATCAGGAGGCCATAGGCCGCAGGCAGACAACACAGATGCGCGGAAGTCCCTAACAGTTTCAGATTCGAAGACCCTCCCACTGCTGGAGCTACCTAGAGGGGGTGATGAACGACCCGTCGTCCAAGCAGCCCTCTAGTGTCCATCCTTTCCTTTGAGCAAGCATCTATCCGACACCGCCATACGTCATGAAACCAAGAAGCACACCTGAAGAAAGGGAAATAATGGTAGATGAGAAACCGCCGCAGCATTCGCTTAACGACCAGGGAAAGCTACGAAAAGCTCAAGGTCAGAGGGGACGGTCGATGAGAATCGAACCTGGGATCTCCCGAATGCGAGCCTTACACGTTACCGCGGACCATTATGCTCGGTATCAAGGAAACTAAAATTGATGAGCCTGGAGTGACTCCAAAGATATGATTGAGTTCTTTCGAAAGAAAAGAAGGATTCGAATTATGTAATGGTCGTTGAAAATATGATGGAGGGATTCAAAACCTTGGAATGCCCAACACATTTCTGAATCTTCACTTGGAAATTTCTCCCTAAAATCCTAATGCAGTGAACGAGAAGCGGGGCATTAAGAATATTGGGACACAGCGGATATGGCCCAAGTTTATCGGAACATTAGCACCGGGCAATTGGATAGATAAATAGAGATGGAAGTTCCTTTCTCCCGGCCTCCAGAATCTTCTAGAATGTTCTGTGGCTTCTGGTGCGAATAAAATGCGTTCTTTGAGTGGGGTTACGAAGTACAGCGAGTGTTGCTACTGTGAGAGATTAGAGAGGTCTTACGTTCGACTCTCCAGCGAGTAAAGCCGCGGAGGAAGAGGCGACTTCGCGCGCCGCTGCGTTGCGAAGAAAAGTGAAGTGACATTGAAAATTTAACTAGATCACATCAGTGAAGTGATAGCGAGAACTTAGTGAAGTGACAGTTAAAAACTGACTTAAGTCACAATACGCAGGAAAAGTTACTGGTTGGAATGTTAAGTACTATATTGGAGACTACAGACGCCGCACTACGACATTCCAGAAACTTGTATAGGAGTAAAAGCAATATACATAGCTACACCGTCAACAGGAAGAAAACCTATTTGATTAAATAGCAGTAAATACCATCCTGGTATTTAGGTCCAAAGAAAGGACACGAAGATTTTCAAGAACATGTCCCCACTCCAAACTACCCTTTAAACGGAAGATTTTTCGAAATGTTTGTTTTCTAAAAAACTGCTGTAACGATTTTGATTAATATATTGTATATTAAAGACATTTACATTACAAATAAAGTGTATATTTTAAATTTTCTGGGAATAGTCTCTGAAGTCCTCTTCATTCGGCAGGAATTTTGTATAATCTTGTATAACTGGTAAACGTTAACGGTTAGACGAAAACGTACCATACAAAAAATGTAGATATCTTTAAAACACAATTTATTTCAAATACCTTCTCTGTAGCATCAACCATTTCTGATATATCCGTTACTAATGGTTCGATTTGTTCAATACTTTGTCATTAAGTCCCATCGATTTTCAGTTGTTTCTCTTGATGTCATGGAAACAGTACGGAATTTTAAGGCCAGCATATAGCGACCAGTACTTAAACATTTGACTATCGCTGTTCTCTTTATATCTATAACGAAATGTGTAATGTAGTTATGTATACAAAGGTTTATTTGGATTAAAATGTACTACGTAGATAGGAAAATAAGCTTTAGTAAGAATATTTTGTATATCCACTAATATTTATAGAGGGTAGAGAAAGTCATGGGAATGTATCACTCAGATTTTTAAAACTATTAAAAATCAAAGACTGCATTCACGTTGCTGAAAGCGGTAATGAATGTTGAGTAGAGGTGAAATCTGATGTAATAGAGAAACTAAGGACTCGGCGTTCCAAAAACAATAGATGTGGTGTAAATTTTAAAGGATTTTTCTCCATTTTGCCATCCTTAATCAAGCAGATCTCTACAATAAATACAGATTCAGAATGTATTGCATGCATCAGTGTTTAGTTCTTCAAGAAATATTAAATGCATCTGGTCGAAACTTTCAAATACAAACTTTTGTAGTTGCTTGAACTCATGGACTCTGCAACACCGTCACGTCCAGCTCCAATGTATGGGGGTCAGCATCTACATTGCAGTTTTAGGAAGGAGTTCGAATCTCAGTTGTAACCACTTAACCAAACGGTTTTTCGGTGTTTTCGTTACGAATGTGTGTGGTATTTTAAAACTGGATGCGCTTTAAAATTATTATTATTATTTGTTTCTTTCCTTCTTTCTTTTTTGAAGTTTTGTGTACTTTAACCGACAGGTCATTGCGGAGGGTGAATGAACGTAATGGTTGAAATGATGCTCATATGGGTCCGGAGTCCATAGGACTTAGCTTTGCCCGACATTCGTCTTCTTAATATAAAGCAAAACCTCGGAAAACACCTCATCCAGCTAACTCGGTCTAATCGAATTTCGAATTCAGGAATTCTTGAACGCGAGGCAGACACGCTCCACGGAAGTGGACATTTCTATTTTTTACTGCTCGAGGCAGGAGACAATCATTTAAATCATTTAATAGGAAATACAATTGTAAATCATCATCGTCAATATCATCTTCAAGGTTTGGACTTAGCCAAGGTCCGTTCTGTCTCCATTAATCAAACTCGTCTTCTTATGTACGCCTGGTCTCCCCAATATTCCGTCTCTCTAATGGCTTGTATACTGTTAATACTTTTTGTTTTGTTTAAGATGGTGTCTCCAGTTTTCGTTAATTTTTCTATGCGTTTGAATATGTTCAACTTATCCCGTATTTACCGTCTGTGTTTGCGATCCAGCAAAGAGTATCTAGCAACAGACCATAAAAGCATGATTTCTGTCGATTCAATTTTTCTTTTCTGTTTCCTGTTTAGGGCCACGTTTTACTGAATACAGAAGTACAGGAACTGCCATTATTTTAAACCTTTACGAGCGTCTCCTTCCTTGTCTGCCTTAGTACTCCTCAAGTTTTTTTTCTCTCTATTTCCCGTCGCATAAACTTCATGGTCATATAGCCACGGATATATTAGGAGACACCTCATGGATCGGTGTGTGGTAGACAGTTAACCTTCTAGGTGTCATCATTATGCCATATCATGTTGCTTCGTCAAAGAATTGTACGTAACTAAAATTCTGCTTTGTGACGGTCAAATAGCAACCTCGACACGTGTCCATAGAGGGATGTGTACAGGAACTGTTAATTTGCTTTGTATCGAGCAGATAACAGCTTCGACACGTGTCCACAGAGGCACGTGTACAGGGACTGTAACTTTGCTTTGTGGCGAGCAGATGACAGCCTCGACACGTGTCCACAGAGGCATGTGTACAGGAACTGTAACTTTGCTTTGTGACGAGCAGATGACAACCTCGACACGTGTCCACAGAGGCATGTGTACACCAACTGTAACTTTGCTTTGTGACGAGTAGATGACAGTCTCTACACGTGTCCACAGAGGCACGTGTACAGGAACTGTAACTTTGCTTTGTGACGAGCAGATGACAGCCTCGACACGTGTCCACAGAGGCATGTGTACAGGAACTGTAACTTTGCTTTGTGACGAGTAGATGACAGCCTCGACACGTGTCCACAGAGGCACGTGTACAGGAACTGTAACTTTGCTTTGTATCGAGCAGATGACAGCCTCTACACGTGTCCACAGAGGCATGTGTACAGGAACTGTAACTTTGCTTTGTATCGAGCAGATGACAACCTCGACACGTGTCCACAGAGGCATGTGTACAGGAACTGTTAATTTGCTTTGTGACTAGCAGATGACAGCCTCGACACGTGTCCACAGAGGCATGTGTACAGGAACTGTAACTTTGCTTTGTATCGAGCAGATGACAACCTCGACACGTGTCCACAGAGGCATGTGTACAGGAACTGTTAATTTGCTTTTTGACGAGCAGATGACAGCCTCGACACGTGTCCACAGAGGCGTGTGTACAGGAACTGTAACTTTGCTATGTATCGAGCAGATGACAACCTCGACACGTGTCCACAGAGGCATGTGTACAGGAACTGTTAATTTGCTTTGTGACGAGCAGATGACAGCCTCGACACGTGTCCACAGAGGCATGTGTACAGGAACTGTAACTTTGCTTTGTATCGAGCAGATGACAACCTCGACACGTGTCCACAGAGGCATGTGTACAGCAACTGTTAATTTGCTTTGTGACGAGCAGATGACAGCCTCGACACGTGTCCACAGAGGCGTGTGTACAGGAACTGTAACTTTGCTTTGTATCGAGCAGATGACAACCTCGACACGTGTCCACAGAGGCATGTGTACAGGAACTGTTAATTTGCTTTGTGACGAGCAGATGACAGCCTCGACACATGTCCACAGAGGCATGTGTACAGCAACTGTAACTTTGCTTTGTATCGAGCAGATGACAACCTCGACACGTGTCCACAGAGGCGTGTGTACACCAACTGTAACTTTGCTTTGTGACGAGCAGATGACAGCCTCGACACGTGTCCACAGAGGCATGTGTACCTCCAACTGTAACTTTGCTTTGTGACAAGCAGATGGCAGCCTCGACACGTGTCCACAGAGTCATGTGTACAGGAACAGTAACTTTGCTTTGTATCGAGCAGATGGCAGCCTCGACACGTGTCCACAGAGGCATGTGAACAGGAACTGTAACTTTGCTTTGTATCGAGCAGATGACAACCTCAACACGTGTCCACAGAGGCATGTGTACAGGAACTGTAACTTTGCTTTGAATTGAGCAGATGACAACCTCGACACGTGTCCACAGAGGCATGTGTACAGGAACTGTAACTTTGCTTTGTATCGAGCAGATGACAACCTCGACACGTGTCCACAGAGGCATGTGTACAGGAACTGTAACTTTGCTTTGTATCGAGCAGATCACAACCTCGACACGTGTCCACAGAGGCATGTGTACAGGAACTGTAACTTTGCTTTGTATCGAGCAGATGACAACCTCGACACGTGTCTACAGAAGCATGTGTACAGGAACTGTAACTTTGCTTTGTATCGAGCAGATGACAACCTCGACACGTGTCCACAGAGGCATGTGTACAGGAACTGTAACTTTGCTTTGTATCGAGCAGATGACAACCTCGACACGTGTCCACAGAGGCATGTGTACAGGAACTGTAACTTTGTTTTGTATCGAGCAGATGACAACCTCGAAACGTGTCCACAGAGGCATGTGTACAGGAACAGTTAATTTGCTTTGTATCGAGCAGATGACAACCTCGACACGTGTCCACAGAGGCATGTGTACAGGAACAGTTAATTTGCTTTGTGACGAGCAGATGACAGCCACGACACGTGTCCACAGAGGCATGTGTACAGGAACTGTAACTTTGCTTCGTATCGAGCAGATGACATCCTCGACACGTGTCCACAGAGGCATGTGTACAGGAACTGTAACTTTGCTTTGTATCGAGCAGATGACAGCCTCGACATGTGTTCACAGAGGCATGTGTAAAGGAACTGTAACTTTGCTTTGTGACGAGCAGATGACAACCTCGACACGTGTCCACAGAGGCATATGTACACCAACTGTAACTTTGCTTTGTGACGAGCAGATGACAACCTCGACACGTGTCCACAGAGGCATATGTACAGCAACTGTAACTTTGCTTTGTGACGAGCAGATGACAACCTCGACACGTGTCCACAGAGGCGTGTGTACACCAACTGTAACTTTGCTTTGTGACGAGCAGATGACAGCCTCGACACATGTCCACAGAGGCATGTGTACACCAACTGTAACTTTACTTTGTGACGAGCAGATGACAGCCTCGACACGTGTCCACAGAGGCATGTGTACAGGAACTGTAACTTTGCTTTGTGACGAGCAGATGACAGCCTCGACACGTGTCCACAGAGGCATATGTACAGGAACTGTAACTTTACTTTGTAACGAGCAGATGACAGCCTCGACACGTGTCCACAGAGGCATATGTACACCAACTGTAACTTTTCTTTGTGACGAGCAGATGACAGCCTCGCCACATGTCCACAGAGGCATGTGTACAGGAACTGTAACTTTGCTTTGTGACGAGCAGATGACAGCCTCGACACACGTCCACAGAGGCATGTGTACAGGAACTGTAACTTTGCTTTGTGACGAGCAGATGACAGCCTCGACACATGTCCACAGAGGCATGTGTACACCAAATGTAACTTTGCTTTGTGACGAGCAGATGACAGCCTCAACACGTGTCCACAGAGGCGTGTGTACACCAACTGTAACTTTGCTTTGTAACGAGCAGATGACAGCCTCGACACATGTCCACAGAGGCGTGTGTACACCAACTGTAACTTTGCTTTGTGACGAGCAGATGACAGCCTCAACACGTGTCCACAGAGGCGTGTGTACACCAAATGTAACTTTGCTTTGTGACGAGCAGATGACAGCCTCAACACGTGTCCACAGAGGCGTGTGTACACCAACTGTAACTTTGCTTTGTAACAAGCAGATGACAGCCTCGACACATGTCCACAGAGGCATGTGTACAGGAAGTGTAACTTTGCTTTGTGACGAGCAGATGACAGCCTCGACACGTGTCCACAGAGGCATGTGTACACCAAATGTAACTTTGCTTTGTGACGAGCAGATGACAGCCTCGACACGTGTCCACAGAGGCATGTGTACACCAACTGTAACTTTGCTTTGTGACGAGCAGATGTCAGCCTCGACACGTGTCCACAGAGGCATATGTACACCAACTCTAATTCTCTTTCCACACGTGCCAGCAACTAGCTTTAGGGTGCCGTCCAGTCTATCTGCTTTCATTATCTGTGGATAGGTGGCAGAACATTTGTTTTATCACCTATTTTCATGTTATACTATTGTTTTAGAGCAAGGGTGGCGAAAACGACTCCTTCCGTGAGTCACCAAATATGCAACACGCACTGCATCACTCACAGCACGTGTAAAACAAAGGGACGGCTGCTGAGAGGGAACGGCGCCTGCGAGTCAAAATAACTCGCGAAGCACTTTTTCGCCACCTCTGTTTTAGAGTATTTTAATATTTCTGTGTTGATTTTATTGATGCCACATGCTTTGTTATTTCTGCTATATTTTAAGGCATCTTATAGCTTTCTAATTCTAAGTTATCTATCACCAGTTTCTATTACAATTATCCAAAAGAAGGATACAGACAGTTGAAATGAAACTTCTCAGACCTATAGCAGGATACACAAGACTGGATAAAAATCCAACGAAATAAGGCAAAAGTTAAAAATAGAAGAGTTAAATAAAGTAATAATAGAATTTAGAACTAACTGGAAATAACACTTAAAAAGAATGTCATTAAATAGGATACCCCGAACAACTATAACTACAGACCCCAAGGATACAGAAAAAAAAAGAGATGGACACAACAAGATTTTGGAGCCGCAACAGGCTAAAACGGCCTAAAACCGTGAAGTAGGAGAAGAAGAAAACTATTATTTTAGACTTAAGGTGGAACTTTGGGGTGTGATATTAAATATTCAATCCGGTATTTACCTTGGCGACTGAGGGTAACCACGAAAAAAAAGAAAGGTTAGATTGGTTCGGCCCACAGGATTTGGACTCGTGACCTCCCGAATGCAGGCCACAAACGTTACTGTCTGAGCATGAGATTAAATTTATGAAGTTTATTGTCTACGTCTTCTATTACAGCAGTTAAATCACACCCTAAGAATTTTAATATTGGAACTTGTTCTACTATTTTGCATCATTTATTACAATATTGCTTCTAATGTTTTCTTAACCTCAAAGTTGTGAATGCAAACACTAATTTGGCAATTAGTTTTATGACCTCGTTATAACAAATTTCCTACGCGTCACCCACGTTGTAGTAACGAAATATTTGCTTTCCATAACCAACTTTGAATTGCAATAGTCAATTTGTTGGTTTCGGTCATATAAGGCACACTGTACTTAATTATTGAGACGTCCGTAGAGAAACAGCTTTTTCTTAACACTTTTAGAAAGTGGATAATATGTGGGATGATTGTACTAAAAGCAAATAAAGTACTACTAATAAGATTTCCCTTTGGAATTGGTCCGCTCTGATCTTCTGTTGACAGCAATCTCGTCGATGAATTGGCCTGAAGATTAGCATTTTGGTGCGTGCTTAGAATGAGGGCACCTGCCAGTCCGGTGCTTGCAATAAAGAGTTAGGGAATGAAAAATATTGAATTCGATTTTATTTTGAGTGAAGAGACAATAAAGCTTACGTATAGGCAATAAATGTATGTATAAGTAAACCTGCAATAAGTAGGTTATATTTTAAATCAAATAAAATATAACCACTTTTCAAACAGGAAGAGACTTACATACCTTGAACTTCAGTAGAGCTTATAATTCGTTGACTAGTTGTTTCCACCGCTGTAACACGGGTACATTCTGTAAGTAAGGGGTTGAAAATAAAATTTTATTAGCTTAAAATTTTCGCTAAGACCTAAAATCTGGGCGTCGTATAGATTGACCAGAATAGCTCTATCGACTTTGATAATACATAAATTTTTACTTTCTCTACTACGTAAGGTAAGTAAGCGAAGTATTGTATTCCACCAAAAAATTCGATACCGAGATTTCGACAGGAATATGAGGTCCCCTGAACCCCACCCAAAAAAGTATTTTTAGAACAGGGTAACCTAAAAATGAAAATCCGAAAATACCTAACGTGATATTTAAGTTCAGCATCTTTCAAACCTGCCACAAAAGTTTTCAGAAAACTCCCCCTACACCAAACTATCCCTTAAATGGAAAATTAAAAAAAAAGTTTTTTTAAAAATTAGCTCCAACGATTTTGTATAAATTGTGTGTTTCAGATTGTCCTCCATGGTCTAGGCGTACTATGCCGGTCTATAGTTCCCGAGATCGCGGGTTCAAACCCGGCGTAAAAATCCTTCGCATAGCTTCCTTCGGAAAGGATGTAAAGCCGGTGGTCCCGTGTCGTAGATTTACGGCACGTAAAAGAACCTCGAGAGTTCTCTGAGAAAAATTTACGGTCTTTTACGCCCAATATAGAATGGGATGCTAAGTACCACAGCAGTTAAAGAGCGTCCTTAAATAAAACTCAATTTTTTTTATATTTTTCAGATATTTTCACGGTAAATGAAATGTTTATCTTAAATTTCCTGGTAATAGCCTCTTGGGGTCCTTTCCAATCTACATTAATTTTCTGTAACTGGTAAACCGTAAGAGACATACAGAATTTTCTACACCAAAAATGTAGATTTCGTTAAAACACATAATTTATATAAGTTTTTTTGAGTTAACATTTCTGAGATATTCCTTGTTATTGGTTTGAATTTTCAAATACTTATACTTATCATAACTGGGAAGTCGTTATTTGTTTATTCGTTCTGGTCATGCAAATGAATGAAATTTCAAAGAAATCAGCTCTTAAAAGATTTGACTATTCCTTAAGCCAACTGTATTCCCCTATTCCCATTGTACCTACAAGTAAATATATAATGAAACAATTTCTATAAACGTTTATCTCGCTTAACATGAAACAGATAGAAGAACAAGCGTTTGTAAGAATATTTGAGAATGTGTAGAGAAAGTCATGTGAATGTAACGCATAATACTTTTTTTAAAGGTATGCACATGAATAATAAAATGATTATCCTACTATTTCTGACTCTGAAGTGCGATTCGTTCTAAAAGAACTTGGTATAATTTTGTATAGCCAAGAAATTAAAGCAGATAGACGAAAACTTACTACACAAAAGTGAGAAGCGAATTAAAATACACAAGTCTCTATCAAATTGATTGTTCCATTTGCATTTTTACTTTCTTTACTACTTATAGTAAGTAGGGGAAGTATTGTATTCCACCCAAAAATTCGATACCGAGATTTCACCGGAAATATATGTTTTGAGACCCCCTGAATCCAAAAATCCTCCGTGTGTGTGTCTGTGAACAGCATAACTCAGAAACGAACAGTAGGATAAACACCAAACTTGGTATTTAGGTTCAATATCTTCCAGAGATCCGACACGAAGGTTTTCAAGAAAATCCCTCTACACCAAATTACCCTTTACATGGAACATTTTTCGAAAATTTTTATTTTCTCAAAAATGTCTCTAACGATTTTTATTAAAATATCATATGTTTAAGATATTTTCATGACAAATAAAATGTAGGTATATCTCCAATTTTCTGGGAAGTCTCCAAAAGTATTCTTCATTGTGAACAACTTTTGCATAACTGGTAAACCTTAAGAGATAGACAACATTTTACTACACAAAAAAACGTAGATCGCGTTAAAATACACAATTTATAACATATACATTTTTGTTGTTGAGTGAATCATTTTCGAGATATTGCTCGTTATTCCCTTAAATTTTTCAATACTTATTTTCTCAAATGGGAATTCGTTATTCATTTTGTTTTGTCTTGGATATGCAAAAAGTATTAATCTGTGGCAAAGGGAATGGTGCTGCACCTAGTAACCAGCTATTAAGAGACATGTCTATGCTTAAAGGCTACTGTATTTCTATATTGCCCTTGCAAATACAAAACAAGGGGAACATAGTACCCTTAAGCGATAGTCAAATATTTTTAGAACTGGTCGCTATGTGTAAAATGCAATTCTCTTTGCATGTCAAAAGATCGTTTCTGCAAATGTTTATCTGGATTAATATGAAATAGATGGAGAATAAGAGTTCGTAAAAATAGTTTGTACAACAGTAGAGAAAGTCATATGAGTGTAACACATCAGATATTTTTTGTCCTGGACATGCAAAGATAATGGAATACGCCACATAGCAACCAGCTCTTAAAATATTTGACTATCGCTTAAAACCTACCATATTCCCCTTGCATCTACAAGAAAATTAGCAATAAGATTGACATCTCGATATCTCGATTAACATGAAGCATATGGAGAATAAGCGTTTGTAAAAATAGTTTGTACAAGAGTAGAGAATGTCATGTGAGTGTAACACATCAGATTTTTATACCTTCGATATCATTCAGTCAAAATTGTAGCGCAAATGTAAAAATGTTCTGCACTCACATGTCCTTCCCTACTCACTCTTGTACAAACTATTATTACAAAAGCTTATTCTTCTATCTACTTCTTGTTAATGCAGACAAACTTTCATTACATATTTATACATTTCGTGTGCATAAAAGAAGACTATACTTGTAGTAAGCTAAAGCGATGGTCACTATGTAACGGTTTTCAAATACCGGTTTCTTTGCATGAACAGAAAAAGAAAGAAAGAAAAATTGCCTCTGTGGTCTGGTGGTTAGCACGCTAACCTCCAAATTCAAAGGTCCCGTGTTCGATTTCCTATTGGGGGTTGGAATTTTTCTTTGTCCAGGATTATTCCCTATCCTTCCTGGAGTCTGCAAGTGTGAACAAGTCTAAATATGTGATGTGTGTGTGGAATTAAAGAAAACCAAAGGATTATCCCGGGCAGTCGGAATAATCTTTTAAACATTTAAGGTCCAAAACATTTAATTTGACATAAAATGTGTGCTTTGATCAGATCTACAATTTTTGTGTAGTAAGATTTTGTCTATCTCTTATGGTTTACCAGTTATAATAAAATGATTCATTATAAAGAGGATTTCAAGGTGTTCCCACAGAATTCAAGATATACATTTTGATTGTCATAAAAATATCTTAAACATATGGCATTTAAACAAAATCAGTAGAGCTACTTTCGAGAAAATAAAAAATAACCTAACTTTTCCATGTAAAGTATAGTTTAGCGTGGGGGGATTTTCTTAAAAATCTTCCTGTCGCATCCTTGGAAGGTCCTGGACTTTAATACTAAGGTTTAACCGACTTTTCGTTTTTCAGTTCACAGTCACACACAAAGAAACAGACACACACATGGACCTTTTTCTAAAAATCTGATATGGTGCATTCACATGACTTTATCTAACCTCCATATTTATTAGTAGCTGCACAAACTATTCTTACTAAGCTTTATTTTTTATCTACTACATTTTAATCCAAATAAATCTTTGCAGGAATAGCTACATTACAAATTTCGTTATAGATACAAAGAGTACCGCTGCAGTTAAATGTTTAAGAACTGGACGCTATATGCTGGCCTTAAAATTCCATACTGTTTCCATGCAATTACAAGAAACAAGCGAATGTTGACAGGAGAATGACCAAGTAATGAAGAATTCGAACTTTAATAACAGATATCTCGGAAATGGCTTATGCCACACACACAAAAAAACATTTGCAATAAATTGCGCCTTAAAAGAGAACTACATTCCTGTGCAGTACGTTTTCGCCTACCGCTTAACGTCTACCAGCTATCCAAGATTACACAAAATTCCTTCCGAGTTTGGAGGACTTCACAGGCTATTCCCAGAAAATTAAAAAAATACGTTTTATTTTTTCATATAAATATCTTTAATGTACAGTATTTAATCGTAATCGTTACAGCCAATTTTTTTTCTTTTCGAAAAATGTTCCATGTAAATGGTAGTTGGAGTGGAGGATTTTCTTGAAAATGTTTGTGTCGCATCTTTGGAAGATACTGAAGTGAAATACCAATTTTGGTGGAGTTTTAGGGTTATGCTACACACACACACTAACACACACACACACACACACAGGGACATTTTTCTAAAAAGGTTTTTTTATTTAGGCGTGTATTCCCGTGAAATCTCAGAATCGAATTTTAGGGTGGAATGCAATATTTACTCTACTTACTGTAAAAATAGAGTAAAATTCCCCTTTAAATTGGAACTTTAACTGTTTAACTACGCGAAAGATTACCTCATATACGAGGGCTGATCAATAAAGACTGAGACTGATTTTTTATCACAGATATTTATCACTCCATTTCAATGTTGACATGATCTTTTTCAAAGTAGTCCCCTCCTAACTGAATGCACCTTTTATAGCGTCTCTGCCAGTCCTCGAACACATGGTGCAGGCCATTCTTTGTCAGGTCTTTGAGAATCGTCTCACATTTCTTTAGCACTGCTTCAGTGCTCTCAAATCGAATGCCCTGAAGCTTTGTCTTTAGAAATGGGAATAATAAGAAATCACAGGGGGTAAGACCGGGGCTTTAAGGCGGATGCGGCACACAGGTAATGTTGAATTTAGCCAAAAATTCCTGGACTTGATTTGCGACGTGAGGCCGCGCGTTGTCGTGATGAAGTCGCCACCCATTCCGATGATGTTCTGGACGTTTCCTTGTAATGTGCTTCCTTATTGTAGCCAATACTGACGTGTAGTAGCTGCTGTAACAGTAGTGTGAGGGGAAGGGGGAACTGCATGCTGGTAAATCATTCCATTCCGAAACACCAGGCCCACCTTGCTTAGCACAGAGGACTCGCCCTTCTTTGAAGTCCTTTAACCACCTAAACACTGTTGCACGAGGTAGTGCATCTTCACCGCATGCTTGCTTCAGCTATTCGAAAGCTTCAAGGCTGTATGATTTAAACGAAAATAAAATTTTATTGCGCTGTATTGCTCCTCTCGTGTCACCTCCATTTTGTGGTATGCGAAATTCAAGTAGGGTCAACAATATACAGCATTACTACCAACCTACCGTTACGAGAGTGCTGTCACTTATGGGCATTATACATGAACCTCTGCTCTTTTCAAGTATTCGTGGTAGACACACAAAACTATCAAAGAAACTACAGAAAAAAATCAGTCTCAATCTTTATTCATCAGCCCTCGTATGAATTTCAGGCCGTACGAAAATGCCAAGCTGAAATAATTCAAGTTGCAATGACAGCAGTCAGTTGAGAAACGTAGGAGATAGTGGGTTGATCACTCAGCCAGAGAGCTTTTGTTTTGTTTTTTGTCTTTCTTCTGAGACCGCAGCATGGTATTTAAATATGAATGAATGGCGGCGTATTCCCAGAGGCTTTGAAATCTCGTCAAGTACCCTCCACAGTGTTCCTGCTTTATATAATGCGTGGAGGCATCTGATATGCTGCAAGTGCGCGTACTTTCCACAACGCAGCGTATTGCAAACACAGCAGCGATTGATCCGAAGGTAACTGACTGATTAGAAAGGACTTTCCGTTAGTCTGCCTTAGGCAAGCGTGTTGCATTTCGCTTTCAGACATCGCCATCGCATACGAATTGTACAGCAGGAAGTTTTTAAAGTTATTTACCACACTATTTTCACCAAATTTCATTATTTCCTCTCACTGTTTTCATGGCGCATAAAAAAATTTGATGTGATATATTTACATGACATTCTCTACCCTCTATCGTTTATTATCGCACAAATTATTCTTCCTCAAGCTTATTTTTCTATCTACTACATTTTAAACCAAATACCTAAACCTTTGCAGAAACAGCTACATTACACATTTCGTTACAGATACAAAGAGAATAGCGATAGTCAAATGTTTAAGAACTGCACGCTATATGCTGGCCTTAAAATTCCCTACTGTTTCCATGCAATCGCGACAAACACCGAATCTTGACAAGACTTTAAGAGAATGGCCAGGAAATAAAAATTCGAACCTTTAGCAACGGATATCTCAGAAATGTTTATGCTACAAAGAACTTATTTTAAATAAATTATGTGCTTTAAAGAGATCTACATTTTTTACTTTCTCTACTACGTATAGTAAGTAGGGGAAGTATTGTATTCCATCAAAAAATTAGATACCGAGATTTCACCGGAAATATATGTTTTGAGGCCCCCTGAATCCAAAAAAGCATTTTTGGAAACATGTACTGTGTGAGTCTGTGTGTGTGTGTGTGTGCGTGTGCGTGTGTGTGTGTGTATGTGAACAGCATAACTCGGAAACGAACATTCGGATAAACACCAAACTTGATATTTAGGTTCAGTATCTTCCAGAGATACGACACGAAAGTTTTCAAGAAAATCCCCCACCCCAGATTACCCTTTACATGGAACTTTTTCGTAAAGTTCAATTTTCTCAAAAAAATGTGTAACGATTTTGATTAAAATATCGTATGTTTAAGATATTTTCATGACAAATGAAATATATATCTCGAATTTTCTGGGAATGTCTCCAAAAGTATTCTTCATTGTGAACGACTTTTGCATAACTGGTAAACCATAAGAGATAGACAAAATTTTACTACACATAAAATGTAGATCGCGTTAAAATACACAATTTATGTCATATAAATTTATTTAGTTGAGTGAACCATTTTCGAGATATTGCTTGTTATTCCCTTAAATTTTGCAATACTTATACTTTTTCTCAAATGGAAATTCGTTATTCATTTTTTTTGTCCTGGTAATGCAAAGAGAATGGAATACTCTACATAACAACCAGCTCTTAAAATATTTGACTATCGCTTAAAGCCTACCAATTCCCCTTGTATCTACAAGAAAATTAGCAATAAGATTAACATCTCGATTAACATGAAGCATATGGAGAATAAGAGTTTGTAAAAATAATTTGTACAAGAGTAGAGAAAGTCATGTGAGTGTAACACATCAGATTTTTTGTGTAGAACGTTTTCATGTATCGCTTAACGTTTACCAGTTATGCAGGATTATACAAAATAATTGCTTCCGAATGAGGAGGACTTCACATGCTATTCCTAGAAAATTCAATGTCTGCATTTTATTTTTCATGTAAATATCCTTAAAATATGGTATTTTAATGAAAATCGTTAGAGCCATTTTTTAGAAAATCAAAAATTTCGAAAAATGTTCCATGTAAAGGTTAGTTTGAGTTTGGGGTAGTACTTGCTGTAAGCACATATTAGAAAAAGTAAGAATTAACTAAAACTGTGATTTATTTAACTTATTAAATTTAGCCTAGGGAAGGTTATAAATTAATTAATTCACACATGGATATAACTGTTAGACGAGTAGAAAAAGTGGATATAGGAATAATGATGAGATAATTTATAAATTTGGTTCAAAATATATTCGTTCCATGTTTTTGTTTGAAGAACCTGAAAAGTAAGCCAAGAAAATTCTTTTTGAAGCAGGTCTTTCAGAACTGCAGCTTTAACTCTTTGGAGTTCTCAGATTATACAAAATTCATTTCAAATGAAGAGGTGTAGAGTATACAACGGAAGGTGACACCTCGCGCAGTGCTACCTACGAGATATCTATTGCGGCTACTACCCCCAGGAAGATGGCATAAAGTGAAGAAACCACAGGAGACTATAGGAAGGCAGCCCCAGAGTCGCGCGGAAGTTCTAACATTCCAGGCTCGAAGACTAGCCCTACTACTGTAGCTGCCTAGAGAAAGTGATGAACGACCAGTCAGCCAAGCAGCCCTCAGTGTCCACGGGGGATATTCCTTCCTTGGAGCAAGCATCCGTCCGGCACCGCCATACGCTACGAAACATACACTGCCGTTTGTGAAAATTGTAACACTAAGAAGGAAACGAATGAATTCAATGAATTTAATACCACAGGTACATGACAAGTAACAAATGATAAACTTTTCAAATCTATACATGACTTTTGAGCTCTAATATTCAGTATTTGGTGTGGCCTCCATGCGCTGCAATTAGAGCTGCTATACGCAGTGGCATTGAGTCAAAAAGGTTCTGAATATGTCTTGAGGGATTTCGCTCCACGAAGTTTGTATTCGAGCCCACAAATCCGTGACACGTTACTGGAGGACCGTGGCGCACCAGGGGCCGACCAATCATATCCTAGGCATGTTCGATGGGTGACATGTCAGGCGAACGTGCAGGCCAGGGAAGCAATGGTACCCGTCGCTCTTCGAAGAAGGCTGGTACACTCCTCGCAATATGTGGCCGGGAATTGTCCTGTTGAAATATGGCCTGTGGAGATGCTTGAAGCAGGTCGAGTACCTCAGGCTCTACTACCACCGTTAGGTCCCGCTAGCTGTTCAAAGTGCCTCAATTCGTAGGAGGCGAGATCGGTTGTTGTAACCAATGGCGCACCAAACCATCACATCTGGTGTTTGTCCGCTATGCCGCTCAACAATGCAGCCCTCTAGGTTGCGCTCACCAGGTACCGCCGGACACGTATGCGGCCATCAATGTAGGGCACGTTGAAGCGGGACTCGTCCGAAAAGACTACATTTTGCCACTCAGCACCCCAGTGACGGTGCTCACGTGGCCATTGCAGTCGGAGGACAATGGAAGCCGACGTAATGGCATGCATGCAACCAATCCAACCTGCAGTAGACGGCGACGAACCGTTTATGCAGACAAGTTCACACCTGTTGCAGTGCTCCAGCGTCAAGCCAACACTGTGGATGAAGCACTACGGTCCGTTATGGCCATGCGGACAAGATGACGATCATCCCGTGCTGTGGTCATGTTCCGTGGTCCAGTACCCGCTCTTCGCTGCGTACAACCTTCATCTAACCACTGCTTCCACACACGCATCACTGTCGCAGCAGCATGCCCTGTACGAGACAAAATGTCACGATATGACAAACCCGTTTCCCGGAGACCGATCATTCTGCCCCGTTCGAACTCACTCACATGCCGATATGGCTCCCTTTAACGTCGACGAGGCATACTGGCACTTGCTTTATTGTTTCCACCTTGTTTGACAGTTCGCACTGACTACACTGGGCGCAACACTAATCTAGTCGGGGCGACACGAGAGGGCTCTGCTCGGCCTACGTGTACCCCATCTCTCTGCAAACCTATCACTTATTGCTTGCACACTCTTCTTCATTTCCACCAAGTTTGAAGTTATTCGGGAAATTCTTTCTTGGTGTTGCAATTTTCACAAACGGCAGTGTAGAAGCACTCCTGAAACAAAAGAGTGAAAGGGAAATTATGGAACGGAAATCGCAGTAGATGAGAAACCACCCCAGCATTCGCCTACGACCAGGTAAAACCACGAAAGAAGCAAGGCACAGACACAACTACAAGTTCCGCTAGTTTTAGCTTATTCTACGGAATATCCTCCACTACCTGGACATGACGGTCACGAGGTTTTAACAGATAACATGCAGGCGAGAGTTATGGGCTATAAAAAACATTAACACCATAGCCTTGTACTGCAAACCTTGAAGTTATGTTGAGCATCGTCAGTGGTAATACTTAGCTTTAGAAAATCAAGACGTTTACAATTTCATGGCTGGATAAATGCTTTGGCCTCGCGTAATTGAGTGTTGTAAATACAACGTGAAACATTAGCTATACTCCTCTTCAAAGATCAGGGGTTCCGAGCTATCTATTACAATAATGTAGCGTGCTGGTATCAAATGATTTAAAATCATCTAATATACAACTTTTCGACGAATTGTGAATTAAGGGTATCCATTCCTGAAATTTGGGCGAAATTGTCAAACAAAATTCAAAAAATATTTCTTATGTGCAAAAAATTTTTGAACCTTTAGCTTCAATTACATATTATGGTTTTTGCTCTCAGAGTTCTCTAAGACTTCAACACGTGACCATTTAAACTCCGAATGGCACACGGCCTAATATGTCTATTTACTTCCAATGCGTTTTAAACGACTTTGAATTTTCTTATGCTTTAAAAATGTTCCATACCATGTAACTTGTAGCAAATCTTGTTCAGTTTATCAGCAGAAACTCTGAGAGATTTAACTTAAAAATCCTATGAGTTACATTCACATTATTTTCTCTACCCTTTATCGTTTAATAGTGGCTATAAAATTACTCTTACTTTATTACTTTCTCTATTACGCATTGTAAGAAGGCGATGTATTGCATTCCACCCAAAAACTCGATACCGAGATTTCACCGCAAATATATGATTTGAGACCCCTGAATCCAAATAAAACATATTAGAAACATCTCCGTGTCTGTGTGCCTGTGAACATCATAACCCAAAAACGAAAATCGGATAATTACCAAACTTAGTATTTAGGTTTAGTATCTTTCAAAGATGCGACACGAGAATTTTCATCAAAATCCCTCACACTAAACTACCCTTTACATGAAACACTTTTCGAAATTTTTTATTTTCTAAAAATTTTTTATTAAAATACCATATATAAAATATATTTACATGACAAAAACCATATATCTCGAATTTTTTTGGGAATGGCCTATCAAGTCCTCTTCATTCGGAAGGAATTTTGTATAATCTTGTATAACTGGTAAACGTTAAGCGAAAGACGAAAAGGTAGTACACAAAAAATGTAGATCTCTTTAAAACACACGATTTATTTAAAATAAGCTTTTCTGTGACGTAAGCCATTACTGAGATACCCGTTATTAAAGGTTCGAGTTGCTCATTTCTTGACCATTCTCTCTAAGTCCTTCCAACATTCGTTTGTTTCTCGCTTTTTCATAAAAAATGTATGGAACTTTAAGGCCAGCATATAGTTCTTAAACATTTGACGGTTGCTGTTCTGTTTGTATCTATAACGAAATGTGTAATGTAGCTGTTTCTGCAAAGTTTATTTGTATTAAAATATGGTGGAAAAAATAATAATCTTTTCTAAGAATATTTGTATGCCCACTAATAAAGATAGTAGGTGGAGAAGGTCATGTGAATGTATCATATCAGATTTCTTTTTCTATCTACTTCATTTCAATCGAGATAAACCATAGCTACATTACACACTTCATTATAGATACAAAGGGAATAGGTATAGTAAAATGTTTAAGAGCTGGATGCTACGCACTGCCCTTAACTGCCCTTAAAGTCACATGTTCTTTCCATGACATCGCGAGAAACAATTGAATATAGATAGCACTTTAAGAGAGTAACAAGTTATTGATCAAATAAAACGTTAATAACATATACAAGGGCCACTCTGAAAATTTTTAGAATGGGCAACTCAAAACATACTTAAATTGCGGTAACAAAATTTTGAAAATATTTGGATAAAATCAACAAGATTAAATTTTTTTATCTATGTGTATCCTTAACACTAAATATCATAATCTCTTAGAAAGTAAAATTTCGGCACGGATTTAGATTTCCTGTTTATTTGCTTTAACAGTAACTCTGCATAAATTTGCTCCGTCATCTTTGCCCACACGTGGGAGGTAGAGAGATCAGGTTTTGCTAAATGTTAATGTTTTTGGCCTTAAGTTCAGTATCGCGTTATGTCGTCGCCGGAAAGGTTGACGGGTATAAAAATCCTTGGAATACCAAAAGGTAATTTGCACATTAAAACTCAGAATAACTTAATTCTAGCACCTACTCTACACACTAAAGCATTTCTGGCAGCAGTTTTGCAACAAGGTTTTATACACGCAACATTTTTAAAAATATTTAACTAATAAGCAAAGGAAAATTAAAACAAATTCTCTGCTTTGAAGAATTCCGTTCGTGTATTTTAAAAATGGCGAGCATGTAAAGCAATATCAGTTTTACTAAAAGGAAGAATTGGTTTTTTTCATGTAAAAAAACGCAACCTGCAAGTTTGTTTGAAATTCCTCAAACTCAATTCGTAGGTTGCCACAAAATTGTCTTAGGTTAATAATAATAATAATAAATAATAATAATAATAGTAACATAATAACCATTACTGGCCGTAGCCGACTAACCCGTCCGCCGGCCTCACGCTCACATGCTCACGACAGAGATGAGCGCTTCCCCCATCCAGAATGGCATATATGTCGATATTTCTAACTAAACATTTCATGCATTTTGCCCATAGATAGGAAGAGGGACAAGTTAACATCTGTTTTACCATATATTATATCTGGAGGATATTTTAATACATAATCGTATTAAAATTGGATAAAGATAAGCATGAATATATTTCAGGACTTTCTGTCCATTATCTAATTAAGAAAACAATACAAATGCAGAGACAGATACAAATTTAAATAGATGCACTATTCTTTAACATAGATATTTGATAATGGCTGAAATAAATCTCACATACCTCCTAAATTTCGCTAGAATAAATTTTAATTCCTTTCCAATATGTTTAAAAATCTTTAAAATTCAGTTTTTATGAAAACTTAAGTATATTTTACAAACTTATACAGGATAGGACTAGGAGCGGAGGGGAATACACGAGAACCTTAGCCTACGCAGATTTTTGTACCTAGGCCCCTGGTGAGGCGCCCCCGGAAGGGAGGGGCGAGGAAAGAGGAGACAGAGGGCGGTTGGACCAGGAGGTACGACAGGCAGGCCGCAGTTCCCTAACGTTTACAGATATGTATTCCCCGGATGGCAGCTGGTGCACCCGGCTCCCCCACCTGTAGGTTTTCACATCCCCTGGAGAGCCCAGGACCCGGAGACCGCCCTCATTCCGGAGAGGAATGTTTACTCTGAGCATCCTTTTCTCCTGCCATACGCCTAGACCTCGGGCCGACACTTGCAATTCTGAAACAGACCAAGCAAATGAAAAGTGAAATGAAATGAGAATGGAGGTGAAATGGAGGAGCAGGAAATTCGGGGGATGTAATGATCCTTCCTAGCATTCGTCTAGCGACCCGGGAAATCCCCGAAGAAGCCCATGGGTCAGGAAGATGGGTCGCGGGAATCGAACCCACGATGTCCCGAATGCGGGCCAAAGACATCGCCTGAGCCATCCCGCTCGGTAAACTTATGTAAATATCAAAGTTCCTCATTAGCACACGATAAAGAAGTCTAGCAAATTTCTATATGCAATAGTGTGAGAGTTACTTTAAACTGAAGATGTAAAAATTCATTTTTCAGGAAAAAACTATATATATAAAATTCTGATGTGATACATTCACACGACTTTCTCTACGCTCAATCGCTTATTAGTGGGTATAAAATTATTCTTTCCAAAGTTTGTTAACCTTTTTGGAAACAGCTACATTACACATTTCGTTACAGATACAAAGAGAACAGTGATAGTCAAATGTTTAACAACTGGTCGCTATATACTGGCCTTAAAATCCCACACTCTCCATGCAATCCCGATAAAAAACTGAATATCGAAACGATTTAAACAGAATGACAATGTATTGAGCAATTCAAACCATGAACAACAGATATCTCGGACATGGCTAATGACACAAAAAATATATTCGAAATAAATTGTGTGTGTGTTTTAATGTGATCTATTGCTTAACGTTTACCAGTTATACAAAATTATACAAAATTAATTCCGAATGAAACGGACTTCACTGACTATTTTCCGAAAATCCAAGATGTACATTTTATTTTTAATGTAAATATCTTTAATATATGATATTTTAATAACAATCGTCAGAGGTATTTATGAGATAATAAAAAAATTCGGAAAATCTTCCATGTAAGGGTAGTCTGAGGTGGGAGGATCTTTTTTAAATCTTCGTGTCGCATCTTTGGAAGGTACTGAACCTAAATACCAAGTTTGGCATTTATCCTACTTTCCGTTTTTGAGTTATGCTGTTCACAGACACAAATGGAGCTTTTTAGGGGGTGAGGATTCGGAGGGCTTCGGAATATGTATTTCTGTTGAAATATCGGTACCTAATTTTGGGTGGAATGCAATACATTCTCTACCTACTAGGTACGTGGTAGAGAAAGCAAAAAGTTTAATTTACCGTGATAACAATTGCAGAGTAACAAAAGCTTATTACTAATCAGTGTTTGTAGTCATATTACGAAGCAATATTTAAAACGTTAAATCTACATTGATTAAGTTATTTTTTTAGATGATAACTCCCCTTAATGTATGATGTGCTCGTAACGCCCGAAAAACAGGCAGTCTGTGCCTGAATCACAAAACAGTATGTATAAAATACACATCCTAAGCCACTATTTGACAGTCTAGGAACGTTCCTCTAGCTCTGTTGATTGAACAAAACCGCAAGTGAAGAACAACAGTTCAGTTCGCTTCTTTACCGAGAACTATTGACCACAAATGGTCAACCACCGTACAAAGTGATGTAAATAAGAGCAATTACCGGTTTTTACTTTGAGGAGACTTAGGTCAACAACTATGAAGCAAATTCTTCGTAGAAGGCATCAGACGTCATCTCAAACATGTCAAAGAAGGTTGTAGCAGTATATCAGTGACTTGTGTTATCTTATTTGTCGGGCGCTTATTGTGTAATAATTTTGAAATTTGCGTTCTTTGTCCTCCGGCTAGCTATTGTAACTCAGTCGAGCACGTATCTCTAAGCAGGGTGTGTAACAGAAAGGAGTTGTTGCTAAAAGACAACACTGATGTAGAACATCTGAATCTAGACTTTTATTGCCGTCACGCTTAGTTAATAATTGACATTTTTAATGTTTCTACATGCCTGACTGAAACTGTTGTGTTTCTGAACGTAACTACAGTCCTTATAGTTGCCGTGCACCAATTACTTTGCGTACTTTACATTTGTAACTAACTCTGCGACGTGCACCTCGTGAGAGCTTCTTCAGAACTGTGCGACACTTCCTTGTTGCTCGAGAATATATACTCTTTCATCTCGAATTGCCTAAACATTATAATATAGTTCTTATTGGTTACCAAATTGCGCCAACTTAGGGTCTATTTTGGTCAGCCAATCACTACTACTCACTTATCTACTCTAGGGAAGATATTCCTTCCATTTCTGAAAAAGACACGCGACCCTGTGACCTCAATTCCGGCTTTCTCTTCTTGGTGACAAACAACTCACCCCCTTGGTTTATTGTTACACAACTTCTAGTGTCAGTTTCAGCTAGGTAGTGCAAACGTATTTCCTAACAAGTCCTTATAGTTAACAAACATCTAAAAGTGTGCATATATAATATTTTACACACAAAGTTGGTTAAAGAATTACTTTGTAATTTACACTTTAATCACTCTGGTATTCATAGCATGTTAGGACATAAAATATTGCCGCAAGGTATACTGGCGATAGATTGTATTTTAGCACGGATAAGGAAAGGAGAACTTATAAATCGAATCAATGTCGAGGAAAGTTTATATTAAGCAAGGAAAGGGGTTGGAGGTCCAAAGCATATGAAAAGAACAAAGTTATAAATGCATTTATTGGTGATGGGACTGTGCGCGCAAGCAGGAATGCCTATTAAAGAAGTGTTTTTGGTTTTTTAATTTATTCAGATTTTAGATACAGTGTAGTGGTGGTATTTATTAAGTATTCAGTATTACATTAATTGCATAACACAGTCGCATGGGTCATAAGACCGTACATGCTCTCTAGATGAATACCTGGTCTGTATACGTGACTTGCAGTATCAACCAGAAAACAACTATTTTTTTTACAATCACCGCACTATATACATACATACATATAAAATTGAAAAAAAAAACACACTGAGTCACACACTCAAACACACACACACACACACACACACACAGTCGCGCACAAGTACTCAAGCACCACGTATGTTTAAAGAAAAATTACATAAACACCTTATCTCTTAGTACACGTACTTCCATTAAGTATGTGCCCAAGCTTGGCCAGTTTTGGCTGTTTAGAATCATGTCCCAGCATGCTGTCCTCCGTCTGTTGGAAGCCAAAAATACTTCCGGTAATAGTTTTTTCCTAATACCCTCCGTCTGCACGCATGCTGCCAAAATATGCGTCCAGTCTTCTTGTTCCCCGCATAATGGGCAAATCCTCCTGCCATCGTCATCAACAATCTTGCGAGCTTTCCACCCTCCCAACCTAAGCCATGCTATTCCAGTCCTCTGTTTTATACTCAATTCCAAAATATATGTTTCCTTACCCCACCTAGTTTTTATTTCATTTTGTAGCTCCAATGTTGATCTTTGTCTACATTCAGATTCGATTTTCTGCCTGTTTATATCGCATAGTCGTCTTTTGACCTTTCTTACAGCACTGTGTGTATTTTCATTATCCCTTTGCCAGATATCATTTAAGCCAATTTTTGATAATTCGCGTTGCAACCCCGCTGCCCACCATTTTGGATGCCCTATGTTGTTTATTTGATGACGATAACATATTGCTCTCAGAGTTGTTTGATCGCCTTTAATTATTCGCAGCCAGTACCTAACTACGTTTAGTTTAGCAAATACAGCATCTTCCCAGCATCCTACCTCCCGAAGAACTCCGTAGTTTGAAGTACCCTTCCCCAACCCTAGAATGCGCTTCCAGAAATTGCATTGTATTTTATTTACATTATCCACCCTCTCCCATCCCCACACTTCACTGCCGTATAGTAATGAGGACCTAACCATTGCTTCATACATGGTCTGTAATGTTTTTACTGGCATATCTGGTACCCGTGTCAATATCCTTAATACTTCAGAAAGTTGTCCAATCCCTTTGTGTTTTATAAACTCCATGTTCTTGTTCCATTTTCCGCCCATATCAAACCTTACTCCTAAGTAATCGAAGTGTTTAACATTTTGAATTTCTTCCTCCCCATAGGTCCACTTTTCATGTTGGCCGTACACATATCCATTTTTAAAGGTGACTGTTTTAGTTTTAAGAATATTTACCTCCATACCCCATTGCCTACAGTATTGTCGAAGAGCGTTTAAACCAGACTGCAAACCTTTTATCGTTTTAGAAAGAACTACAATGTCATCCGCGTACAAAAGAATTGGTATTTTTTGGTCTGCGATTGTCGGTGCATCTATGTCTTCCTCCGTCATCACGCTAACAACATCATCAATAAACAAATTAAAGAGTAACGGAGATAGTATACAACCCTGTTTAACCCCCCTCTGCGCTATGTTACATTCTGATGTATTGTGCTGATCGGTCTTGATAACAAACTTAACTTCTTTATACATTGCCCTAAGTGCTCTAATCATTTTCCCCGAAAGTCCTTTACGTGTTAATTTCTCCCAGAGAGCACTGCGTTCCACAGTATCAAATGCCATTTTAAAATCTACAAATACAGTATATACCTTACCACCTTTATTTCTCAAATTGTCATCAATTATTGTTTTCAGAACAAAGACATTGTCAATAGTCGAGAAACCTTCCCTAAATCCTGCCTGAAATTTAGAAACCCTATGATGTGTCTTGGCCCAACACTTAATTCTTTCATATAAGATTCTACTGTAAATTTTTCCAAATATAGAGAGCAGCGAGATACCCCTGTAATTTCCTGGAATGCTGTAACTCCCTTTGCCCTTGTAAAGAGGTTGGATAATGGCGGTTTTCCATGCTTCCGGATATTCTCCGCCTTCAAATATTTTATTGAAGCTTTTTCTATAGAAATCTACCATTTTATTAACTTCTAGCGAGATCTTGAAAAACTCAGCTGACAAGCCCTCTATACCAGCTGCCTTCCCGTTTTTTAAACATTTTATTGCACGAACAACCTCTGCTGTGCTAATTTCATAATCAAGCATTTGCACAATTGGAGCCCCAGTCATCCCTTCAGCGGCCAAAGTATTTAATTGTATTCTAAACTCCCCTCCTTCATAGACTGTTTTAAAGTGCTTTATCCATTCTCCAGCAGGGATAGTTGCCTGAATGGACCTTCGCCTTCGAATCTGTCTAATAACTTTCCACATGTCACCAATTTCCCCATTTTCGACTACTTGACGTACCTCTTCTGCCTTTGCGTCCTGCCAAGCTGTTTTGCTCTGCTTTAGGACTTCCCTATATGACTTTCTTAGATTTGCAAAAGAAATTCTACGTTCTTCACCCCCCTCTCTTCTGTATTTGATAAGTGCAGATTCCGCTGCTTTCTTCGCTGTTTTACACTGATCGTTATACCAACTATTTGATGTTAAGCTGTTTGATGCATTACCCCTTCCTGTTAGCATGTGCGCACTTGCTTTCTGTATAATATTAGTTATGTTCTGTATACTTTCAGTTCCTTTGTGTTGATCTACGTCAAAAGATATAATTTCGTTTTCTAAAGTGTTAATAAAAATCTCCTTTCCTGCCTCCCTCCATCTATATTTAAACAATGGCGTCAATGTTTCGCATGCGCTTTCATCCCTTGTATAAGATACTAGCCGAGATACTTTTAAAGTCATTATCAGTGGAAAATGATGAGAGTCAATGCTGTTTTCAACTTTAAAATTTTGAACTAACGGCAATACGTCCTGTGAACACAGAATGTAGTCAATGACACTACTCCCATTCGTATGCACAAATGTTACTTCCCCTGACAGGTCCGAACCGTATTTTCCGTTCATTATTTCTAACTCGTAGGCGTCACAAAAGAACAATAACTCTTTTCCTCTTGCATTCAGGATTGAGTCCTTGCTGTTTCTGCCGGGTTTTCTGTTATCTAAGTCCCCCTTTTTAATTGTAATATTTTCTTGCCCTATCCTAGCATTCAGATCACCCATTATTATTAGCTTTACATCCTGATATTCGTCCCTGATTTCTACAATTGTTTCCCCTAAATCTGTAAAGAATTCTGGCTCAGCATACTGGGACGTAACCGGCTGGCGATATACAGTTATAACAACAATATTAATATTAGCTATATTACAATATATACAGGTTGCTCCCCTGAGATGACTCTGTATTTCCTTAATAGACTGTACATAATTACTCTTAAAGAAACTAGCAACGCCCCCAGGATATCTCCCCCTTCTACCTCTCACTTCTGAACCACTAAAGACACCTTGGAATTCACTTATGTCCACAGTTTCATTGTTTTTTAGCCAAGTCTCTGCTAACCCAATTATGTCCAAGTTATTTACAAAGTTCAAAAATTGACCACTAGCCAGTTTTCCCCTCAAACCTTCCACATTCCAAAACCCCACTGACAGCTGGGCATCTTCATTCTATCTGTTTGTTGTTATCTTACCTCCTACTCCTAGAGTGCTGGTTCTCCCTATCCTTTGTGACCTGCGGGCTGGTTGCACTGACACCCTCCCCCCTGCTGACGTTGCCATTGTTTTTGTCATCTGGCCGTCTTGGACCCTGCTACCTGCTGTCCCTTCCGGTAGAGGTGTAACCATACTGCCTTCTGGGGCTCGATGCTCTGCAGAAATGCCAACCTCCTCTCCTTGAATTTCTGCTATCTTCTTGTCGATTTCTTCCAGCTCTGCTTTGGTTCTTATTCGCCCGTTTATTAAAAGTTTGTCAAATTTGATTACTGCATGACAACCCTGTGATTTTGCATTTATCATATGGCGATGAAGAAATTCTCGTTCTCGCCGGATCTTTTCACTGAAATCCTCTCTTATAAACACACCTGTACCTTTAAGATACTTACTATCTCGGAGAATGGCGGATTTGCACTTATATGACAGGAGCTTACATACAATTGGCCGCCTGTTGCCTGCTTTACCGACACGGTGCGCTCTTTCAATGTCGTCAGGCCTGAGATGAACTCCAATCTGGGCCACAACTTCTAGCACCTTGTTCTCCGTGATGTCCCAGCTTTCATTCTCTTCTTCCGTTAATCCATATATAACAATATTATTTCTTCTTGACTGGTTTTCTAAGTAGTCCACCTTGCCCTCCAACCACTTACATCTTGCCTCCAACTCCTTCACCCGTGTCTCAGACTTCTCCAGAGATTCCATCATGGAGTTAATAATTCCTAATAGCTCGCTGTGACGAACTTTACTTTCCGCGAAACCACTTTTCACTTCACTCCTCAACTTGTCCAACAGACCTTCAATATTCGCCATATTTGCACAACGCTTCTTGAGATTACTACTACTCACAGAGCGGACCGGAAACACGTCTACACCCGACCGCTGCTCGAACAAGGTAGGCACGCCAGTGTACATACAGCTCATAATGAAGATCTTTGAAAGATATTTTGAGTGAAAACTTAGTAAGTGAAAGAATGTGACATTAATCCAGTCAAAATTTAAATTATGATAAAAAGAACTATTTTAGATACAGGCATGTCTCCTATTTTTTTGTAATACTTATTTTTGGCGGTTTGTACTGCTTGGCGTAATCACGATCTTTCACAATTTTATGACAGATATAATATTTCAACATTAACACAGACATTTACATCTTTACACTTTATCCTTAAGAAACTGTAAAGTTTTTCTTATCGTTTGTGGTTTGTTCACTGCATTGGAGAAATCCAAGATGTTTGTTTACATTTGACGTATAATGGTCAGTCACAAAGATGTGCTGAATGGTTACTCTTTATAAGGCAAAACCTTTGCTTATCCACCTGTCCATAAGGCTCATATTCTCCTGAGAGTGATTCATGTTATGTGAACCTTGAACTTTAATTAGGTGGAAATTCATAAGGCTCGTTTTCCCATGGTAATAATCCACGTTATGTTTAACCTTGAACCTTAAGTACGTGACAAGTATAGAAATCACAGTCCTATACAGGCTTTAGTGTGTTGCAGTTGCCACAGGTTGAAGATTGGTCTTTGGTTAGAAGAAAAGAGTGCAGCAGTTCGAGTGGCCAATCCTCAGACGGGGGGCGATTACTTGATTTCGTTGTTTGAGTATTCGTAGTTGTTGGCAAAGTTGGTGCAGCATGAACTAGCTTCAAAGTTTGCTATCAGGTGATAACCACTCTTGTCTTCCATTTCTGCATTAACGCTCGTTGGATGAAGGTGATGCCGTCTTGGTGCGAGGAGGCTATGGATGGGTCACTTACAGGATGTCTGGATGCTTCTTTGACGCTTCGCTCGGCTATTTCATTACCATCTATATCTATATGAGAGGGAATTCATATCAAATATACCTATTTTCCTGAGTTATTTTATTCAGGAGGCCTCAAAACATGTATTTCCGGTGAAATCTCGGTATTGAATTTTTGGGTGGAATGCATTGTCTTCTCTACCACAAACATAAGTAGGCAGACAAGGTATTCGCTGCCGAGATTTCACCGTTAATACATGTTTTGAGGTCCCCCTAATATAAATAAGCACTTGTACAAAAACGTCCGTGTGTAAAGTCGGGGTACCCTCTAAGGATGCGACACCAAGATTTAAAAGAAAATCCTCCTTATTTCAGACTACCGTTTTTATGAAACATTTTTCGAAATGTTTGATTTTCTCATAAAAGGCTCTACAATTTTGATTAACATATTACATATATATTCAAGATAACATAACCAACCTTATGTCTTGAATTTTCTGAGAATAACCTGTGAAGCCCTGTTCCTTCGGAAGGAATTTTCTACGAGTATAATCTTGTATGACTAGTAAACCTTAAGCGATTGACGAAAACTTACTAATCAAAAACTGTAGATCTCTTTAAAATCACTTTATTTTAAATCACTTTTTCTGTGACATCAGCCATTTATAAGGTATACGTTATTATTGGTTTGAATTGTTGAATTCCTTGTAATTCTTTTATACTCCTGTCGACATTCAATTGTTTCTCGCGATTGCATGAAAAGAATATGGAATTTTAAGGCCAGCATATAGTGCCCAGTTCTTAAATATTTGGGTATCGCTATTGCCTTTGCATTTATAACAAAATATGTAATGCAGCTATTTCTGCCAAGGTTTATCTCTATTAAAATGCAATAGCTTTCGTAAGATAAATTTTATACTCGTTAATAAATGTACTGTAAATGTATTACATCAATTTTTGTAGCTTTTCTAGATGAATAGTTTGTTATACTTCAAATTTTCAGTCACTGGACCACTTTAAAATTTATTCACTTCAAACATAGTCGTTTTATTACATCATATGTGTATAATTATTGTTACTTGCAATGTTTAACTACTAATACATAGAACCAGTACTGTATTTTGTAAATGCATTGCTTGTTTATTGCTGTACTTAAGACGTCCTAGTCGCAGGCCTACATGCAGCGTTACAGAGTTCGGTTTGTGGTCCAGGGAGCGGATGTACGTAACGTTACGCATTGTCAAAACAACAGAACAATCTCCTACTTTCACTGATGCTATCTTGGATGGGTCCAGTTCGGCCGGTTGTGTAATCGTTTTCATTATGTTCGTGCCACAGTTCTTCAATTTTGGGCCAGTTAGCCAATCAGGGTCACGATCTAAATGTCAGGCAAAAGAAAGCAAGCTACAAAGTAACGCAATGCGTAGAAGCGAGCCTGAACTGAAGCGGTTTATTTCACAGAGCTACAGGTTACGTTTTACGGAGTCTGTTACGAAATCAACTCTTTTAAAAAGAATTAATTAATTTAGTTGCGTTCTGTGCCAATGGGACACCTATTAGCGTCGGTTTGTCGGCCTGTTACAGAGAGTCTAAGTTTCACAGAAGGAAACATATGGACTGAATTTTTGAAACATGGCAATAGGAGAGTTAGAGGGCAGCATTATTATCCAAATATATAATTCTTTCCCCGACATTTACCATCTAAAATATCCCTCCAAACTATCCTTTACATAGAACATATTTCGAAATTTTGATTTTTTTAAAAATGGCTTTAACGATTTGGATTAAAACACCATATTTTATAGATATTTACATGCCAAATAACATTTATATTTTAAATTTTCAGGAAACAGCCTGTGAAGTCTTTATTCGGAAGGAATCTTGTATAATTTTGTTTAACTGGTAAACGTTAAGCGATAAACGAAAACGTCCTGCACCAAAAAGTAGATCTCTTTAGAATACACAATTTATTCCTAATAACTTTTTTGTAGAATCAGCAGTTCCAAAATATCCGTTATTAATGGTTCTATTTGTTCAATACTTTGTCATTCTTTTTAAGTGCCGTGGATTTTAAGTTGTTTCTCGCGATTCTATGGAAACAGTATGGAGTTTTAAGGTGACGTGGAATTATTAATGTTTTTTTATTTGTTTATTGAGCCCCACGTTTGGGAGCCAATTTGCGATGGTAAATTTATAATGTTATTTGTGTATGTGTTTACTCAACATGGTGAAGCCATCTTGTGACGTGATTCATTTGTTAGGCTTGTTAGCTCCATCTGGTGTTAGCAATTTGCGGCAGTATTAGTGTTCGTTTGAAAGAATGCTACTGTTATTTTATTTAATTTTGGTTCTCTGTCCTCCGGCTAGCTATGATCTTTTTGGTCAAGCACTTCTCTTTATACAGGTTGTGTAAACGGAAAGGAATCTTTTATCCAAAGATAACACTGATGGAGGAATTTGTTTTACACTTTTATTGTCGAAACACAGTCACTATCACATTTACACATTGATCTAGACACTCGCCAAACTGAAACTGTTATAACAACTTCTTACTGATCACTTTTAATCCACGTACTTCAACCTTTTGTATAATTAACTTTACCATACTTGAGATTTTTCATAACTCTTATACGCGTAACTTGCGAATCGATAGCCGACGTGTAATATTGCTGCTGGACTGAAGGCGACGTGTATCATACAAATATTTTCGACGAACTGACGGACCGAAGAAGACGTGTAGTGTACAAAGATTTTTGATGAACTGACGGGGTCTTTACCTCTAACCTACCTTTTATACTCATACACCCCGATATGCCTAAAGATTATAACTGAGTTGCAATTGGCTAATAAAACGCGCCAACATTAGCGTCTATTTTTATATCCAATGAAAATTATGAAAACATATGCTCTAGGGAAATGTTCCAGAAGATTCTAAAGGAAAACGCGCCAACATTACGTAACTTCCTCGTTTCCAATAATGATAAACAGCTCACCCCCTCGCTGCATTATTGCACGCTATTATTATCAGTTTCAGTAAGGCATTAAAAACTTACTTCTCAACAATAATTACAATAAACAAATATCTCAAATTAATGTCACACAAAAATGCATATTCATACTATAATCACTCTTTACATTTAAATAATTTGTGATACAAATTACTGCATCATATGCCCCACTAGAAACATAATTATAAATATTTACAACTTGTTTGGAAATTTTATAATTGGGTTTTTAGTCTCCTAAATCTTGGAACACACGCTATCACTTTCACTTAACACTTCACACGTATTTAACACACGACATATGTTTTGTCTTTATCTTGCCACTATTTACTGGCTCTGGTTAAATGTGTTTAGATTTTAATCTGACATTACAATTTTTATAGCAAATACTGTACCCTGAATTATTTAATTACTGTTACAAAATTGGTTTACTTTCTTATATTGTTGACAAAAATTTGTGCATTCAAGAATTTTTGTAATTACTAAACATATTTACCAAAAATATTCACCCTCTACACAAATATATTTACATCTCTTAAATCTAGACAATGTTTCACCTTTTCTGTTTGCTACATAAGTATTTGTTTTAATTATTTTTAATTACTTTTAACCAATTTGTTGTTCTGAATTTTTTTTTATTGTTTTGTTCTGAATTTATTTCTGTTTTCTCATGACATATATATAGTTAACCCTCTTACATTCCAATACATTACTCTGCATTTCATCTTTAACTATCCAGCATTTACTTTAATTTCATTGCTATTCCCCCTCCTGGATCAAATTGTCTGTGGCTAAGCATTACTCGTAGCCGTATCCTAACCTTCCAAAGTTTGTTCATGGATAACCTCTTAAAGGATTCATATGATATTTCGTCCCCTGATAACATTTGAAAACAATCTAAATTTTCCTGAACAACACATCTTTTAACAACTATCATTTTCAATTCTTCTACTATCTCTTTAATCTGAGAGTACTCTGACAAATCTGTACTAAACTGTACTGGATTGGAGTTTTCATTTTTAACAGCTTGGTACTTGTTAGTTTCAGAAGATAGCTTTTGATTCAAATCTTTAGACAAATCTTTAACTTCTTCAGACAATTTATTTCTCTGTGTTTCCGACTCCTTCTGAATTTCAGATATTTCCCCTCTGAAATTAACTTGCACCTGAATTAAATCTGCATTTGTAGCCTCCATCATTTCTCTTAACTCATTTGAAATGCTACTCATTCGGCTACCTAACTCTGTACATTTTACATCAACCTGTTCTATTTTATTATTAACCTCACTTTTTTGGTTAGATATTTCCCTGCTCATGTCTAACATTTTCTTTGAAACTTCCCCTATCTCATTTGCTATCATTTCCTGATTTTCATTTCTCATTCTCATCATACTACTATCCAGCTCCATGAATTTCTTTTCAATTCCTTCCCTGTTTTGATCTATTTTCTTTTCTAATTTCTCATTACTTTTACCAATATCTTGAGTTAGTTTTTCTAATTTCTCATTAGTCTTACCAATATCTTCCCTCAATTCTTTCTTATTCTGATCTAGTTTTTGTTCTAAACTCTTACTAATATCTTCCCTCAATTCTTTCTTATTCTGATCTAATTTTTCACCAAAATTTCTCAACATTTCCATAATCATACTAGTATCAAAATTAACATTTCCTGCTATTCTATTCTGACTTTCTGCACTAACATTTTCTCCCTCAAATCCTACATTGTTTGAGCTATTTTCTGTAACCTGTATTGAATTACAGCTAACTGTTACAGTATCTCCCTCCATAATTATTTCTTCAGTATTATTAGTGGACATTCTTTTCTTTATCCTACCGCTCCTAAGGTACATTTAAATTGTTTACCCTTTTTTTTAGAATTAACATAACACTTTTCTAACCTTTCTGATGCTGTCTGTTGCTGTTACTTTGATGTCTAACTTCCTGCCCCTCTCTCCTAGATTATATGTCGCTTCTGCGTTGTATTGTGATGAATCTGCGTCGTCTCGATGTTTTGTGTCCACTCATCCGCGTCGTCTGTCGTTCCTCTAGTTGTTTCTGGAATCTGCGTCTTGTAGTTCAGTTCACTACTCCATTCGCTTCACGTCCTGGTTCCTTCGCCCCTTCCTGGTTATTTCACTCCTTTCCTGGTCACTCTGCCCCACGTTCTGGGTGCCAATTTGACGTAGAATTATTAATGTTTTTTTATTTGTTTATTCAGCCCCACGTTGGGCGCCAATTTGACGTGGAATTATTAATGTTTTTTTATTTGTTTATTGAGCCCCACGTTTGGGAGCCAATTTGCGATGGTAAATTTATAATGTTATTTGTGTATGTGTTTACTCAACATGGTGAAGCCATCTTGTGACGTGATTCATTTGTTAGGCTTGTTAGCTCCATCTGGTGTTAGCAATTTGCGGCAGTATTAGTGTTCGTTTGAAAGAATGCTACTGTTATTTTATTTAATTTTGGTTCTCTGTCCTCCGGCTAGCTATGATCTTTTTGGTCAAGCACTTCTCTTTATACAGGTTGTGTAAACGGAAAGGAATCTTTTATCCAAAGATAACACTGATGGAGGAATTTGTTTTACACTTTTATTGTCGAAACACAGTCACTATCACATTTACACATTGATCTAGACACTCGCCAAACTGAAACTGTTATAACAACTTCTTACTGATCACTTTTAATCCACGTACTTCAACCTTTTGTATAATTAACTTTACCATACTTGAGATTTTTCATAACTCTTATACGCGTAACTTGCGAATCGATAGCCGACGTGTAATATTGCTGCTGGACTGAAGGCGACGTGTATCATACAAATATTTTCGACGAACTGACGGACCGAAGAAGACGTGTAGTGTACAAAGATTTTTGATGAACTGACGGGGTCTTTACCTCTAACCTACCTTTTATACTCATACACTCCGATATGCCTAAAGATTATAACTGAGTTGCAATTGGCTAATAAAACGCGCCAACATTAGCGTCTATTTTTATATCCAATGAAAATTATGAAAACATATGCTCTAGGGAAATGTTCCAGAAGATTCTAAAGGAAAACGCGCCAACATTACGTAACTTCCTCGTTTCCAATAATGATAAACAGCTCACCCCCTCGCTGCATTATTGCACGCTATTATTATCAGTTTCAGTAAGGCATTAAAAACTTACTTCTCAACAATAATTACAATAAACAAATATCTCAAATTAATGTCATACAAAAATGCATATTCATACTATAATCACTCTTTACATTTAAATAATTTGTGATACAAATTACTGCATCAAAGGCCAATATACAGCGTCCAGTTTTTAAACATTTGACTATGTGTAATGTGGCTATTTCTGTAAAGGTTTATCTGGATTAAAATGAAGTAGATAGAAAAATAAACTTTCGTAAGCAAAATTCGTATACCCGCTAATAAACGTTAGAGAATAGAGAAAGTCAGTGAATATAACGCATCATATTCTTTAAATAAATGTCCTGGTGTCCCGGAAAGGTAGTTATCGTATTTAGTTGAACGAATAATTTCATTTGTCTCATACAAAAGTTTGGTTGCTATGGGAACAGATCTCTCTCCACTTGATTACTTTTTATGGGGATATTTGAAATGTGGAGTCTTTGTTACGAGGCCTGCTAATAAAGAATAATTAAAAGTGAGGATCAGGTAAGAATACAGAGATATACCACCAACGGAGATTGAAAATGTTCAACAAGAATTAACGCCTCGACTTAGCCACTGTCAAATTGTAAATGAATACCTTATTAAACAATTATAATTTCATTTGGTATAGTAGTTTTGGAAATTTGTGGAGAAAATTGTTGAACAAGCTAATAATTAAACTGTTCAGAAAAAATGAAAAAATAATATGTTGGATTTAACGTTTTTGTCGATGACGTCACACTGTCCAATAATGCCTTTTATTTTGCAGAACGTTTCTTTTAAAATATTAAATTTGAATCGTCCTAGATTTTTCTTAAAAATGAGTTAAGTTTAGTTTTCTTTGTATTATTCCTTGCTTACGAAAGACTCCTGTATGTTACTCTATCTAGTCTCAAAGCGCCAAAGCACTGCAGGAATATACAGCACACATTTTCCTAATGCAAGCTCCGGTTTCTCAGAAAATATGGTGATTGCAACGCTCAACTTCTGCATATGAACAATTATATGTTAATTGTACTGTACTATAGTTTTTTAGTGACAAGTATTACAAAACAGAATATTTTGGTGTTACTCTTTAGGATTTATTTTTGTTCAATCTTATCGCTATTATAAATTAGAACTGGAATACAGTTAGCAGCGAATTCCTGCATTTAGGGCAAATTTTCTAGCTTCAGTTTCTATCAATTATGATTTTAGAAAAAGCAATCAATGAAATGTAAATTCCCACGAAAGAATGTAGTTTTCTACTCGTGAATCGGGAAGTAAAGCCAAGCTCGTTGTGGTTTGAGATTACGTAATTAAAATACAGCGGTCGTGTTATTGAAATTGGCATGAACACGCCGAAATTTCTGCTGCGTAATGCCGAAGGAGGTGGCTTGACCCTTCTACCGGTTTTCCCGCTTGTATTTTGCCTCCAAAGAGGTCAATAGCGCGCTGTAACCTCCAGCAACACAACTATGTAAACACAAGACAATAGGCTCTACAAATGTGCAACTGTTTGCGCCAAGTAAGGTTGCAACAGCTTTATTGAGGAACCAGATTCACCTGAGTATCATAAAAACAGTAGATAACGTATCACGCTTGGTTTATGTCTTCCAGAGTAAAACCAGGAAGGATATTGTCCTGAAAATAAGTAGAAAATAAGTTTTCATCAACATCAGATTGACGTATTTGAGATTATATTAGCCTATCCCTCACTTTGTCAAAAGAGAAAACTGTTGAATGTTAGCCTTGTTGAAATTAAATTAGTTTAGGTTAGGCTAGGTTAGGTTAGGTTTCGGTGAGTTTTTAGAAACAAAAGAGTTTATTTGAGTGCAGCAACCGTTATCTACTGTAGTAGGTTTTTATTAATACCGAATGTACACAGACGTTCACCAGATGTCGAGGTATCGTGCCTCTAGTTCCGACTATAACTTCAATCACTTGGATGGAGTTGAAATGCATTTTCTGCTTGTAATATGCAACGGTAGGCTCATAACTCAATGTTTTCCCACTGTGCATTTTCTGTGCCCTCCAGACCCCCAGTCTAAACCATGCCATTCCTGATCTTTCCTTTCTTCCTTAGCGGGAGAACCAGCGAACGATTAAACTGAAAGAAAAATTCTTAAGTCCCTCAAGAAAGAGATTAACATATTGGGATCTACTAACTGACCAGAGGAACTGGCAAAACATGGGCAATTTTTTGGCTAAAGTGCGCGAAACTAGGTTAAATTTGTTCAGTTAGACAAAGTTAATTTATCTCTATTTCCCTTTTTCTTGTTCCTTTTTGTTGTGTTTTCTTTCTCTGTTGTTTATTTTGTCACCCTATTGTATCTTAAATATGCATTTACGGTCAATGACCCATACACAAAATACTTGTGAAATAACTTCAATAATTTGAAAACAATAAAGATACCTTATCTAACTATCATGTTTTCCCGCATGAACTTCTCCCTGTACGTGATTCTGTTATTATTGTTGGCCCGTTAATGAAATCTAAAGACGTGACCGTTGGAATGAGGATTATTTTATTCTGTTTTATTCATTTTATGTATTCTGGAGCTTATGGTTACTATGTTTTTTTAAATTAAAAGAAATATATTCTACGACAAGATCCTTCGGTTGCTAGCCCATGAATTTCTTCGTAACCTGATGGTGATGTTTTGTCAGTGCTTCGCCAACCAGGGAGATAATTCTTTGGTGACGAACGTTCCTTAAAGTCTCAGTGAACGGACAGGCACCCAAGGCATGTTCAAAGGTTTCCATCTCGCTGTGGCAGGGGAGGGGTTCCGATCCCTTCAGCTGCCGTGGTGGGGCGCTGTGGACCCCTAGCACTCGTAGGCCAAATATCTGAGCCCCTCCCGGAAGGGAGTTGTTCCAAGTGGGCTGGTCTCGGCTGGACAGGGTTCTCGATACCCATGGGAGATTGGGTACGTCTGGGCGGTGATGCTCAGGCGGTTGTGAGACGCCTCAATGTCCTCTAGCACCAACCTGGAGAGCTGGTAGACGACGTGCTAGATCGCTGTCGGTCCTACGAGGTTATCTGTAGTCTTCCCTTCGGGATCGACGCGTGCAAGTGGCTTATTCACTTCCATCCCTGCGTAAGCGGGGAGGGGCGCTTTTTAGAATCAAGATATTGGCCTCATGGGAAATCCCACGGGAGGGAGTGTCATAGGATTGACGCCTTCCCCTGGTGTTTAGAAAGACCGGCTCCGAGTAGACCTTCAGCAAAGTTGTGATAACGCCAACATTCATTTTCGTCTTGTGTGCTGCCAAGAATTGTGAAGCCGCGAGCGCGGAAGCGTGCCAATGCTTTTGGTTTTCTATAATGTTTTTCTTTATTTAATGTTGGCAGAAACTTCTTAATCAGCCCTGGGTAAGTCAATCTCTTATTAGTTTGAATTCAAGTGCGACACACATCTGTATGAACAACGGTCCGGCCTAGGTGAGCGGCGAAAGGCGAGAAATATTGAAACATGTCTCGTATTGGTTTGATGTCAAAAGTCAATCACAATATTAACATATGAAGACAGATGGAATTTAGGCTCAGGAGCGCAGGAAAAGGGAGGAGTAAGACAAATATTAAGGGTACTGTTAGCTGAAATTTGTCCAGAATTCCTAAAATGCTAAAAAATTAATTTTTATGCCCAAAAATAGTTTGAACTTTTAGCTTCAATTGCATACTATGACTTTTGCTCTCAGTCATTCGAGGCTTCATCCCGTAAAAGTTTAAATGCTCAAGAGCACATGGTTTAATGACCTGTATTTACTTTCAATACCTTTTACTCGATTGTGATTTTTCTTACACTTTTGCGCATTAAAAATGTTCCACATGATGCAGTTTGTAATCGATCTTGTTCAAATTTTCAGTACAGACTCGGAGAGAGCGAACTTAAAAAAATTCACATGTTTTTTTTTGCTATACTTTTAAATTGCTCAATATGACATAATTCGACCACTAAGGATAAATTGCTACAAACATTATATTTAATGGTTTAAATCGTTTTCTAAAAGAACCAGAAAATTGAATACAATTCTATATGCCTGTTTTGTATATTAGTCTTTAAATGATATGTCACTATTTTTAGCGAGAGGGATGGCTTAGGCGGTAAGTCTGTGGCCCGCATTCGGGAGGGCCCGGGTTCAAACCGCCGGGGTCGACCAACCACGAAGGCTTTTTCATGGTTTTCTCTTCCGCTTGGTGAATGCTGGGTTGGATAACCTTCCTATCCTCCCTTCTTTCATCACTATATTTCATTTCCTTCTTCTTCACCGCCACAATAGGCATTGGGCTGATCACCCATCCTGGATGTGCTATGATCCAGAGTTTGCTCACTCCTCGACAAGCTGCTGACCCAAGGCATTGCCTTGTAACTCCTTGGGGGTATATGTCCTTCAAAGAGTAATCGGTTAAAGAAGAAGACGTACTGTTTTTGTATGTTAAAAATTACTATTTCTTCGTCCTGTGGAATATCTGATAAATTAGAATAATAAAAGTAAAATATTTTTTCTCAAACATATTAATGATATTTGCATGAAATTTAAAAACGCTTATAATAATTGTAGTAGAGCAGTATGTGACGAAGTATTTCGGTAAAAACTGCAAGATTTAGACATTTCACTAATGGGTACCCTTAAGTGGAGTTCTATAACCAGGTGAGGAGGGGGGGCTGGGCGTGGCAGAAACGATTTAATATTTCCTTACCAACATAAACCACTGCGCATTATATTGGCACGATTCTATGAACTCGTCTGTACGTAGTGGATATAAATTATCGGTAATTGTTATTGTGACTGAGCTGTGCCCAGGAGTATATTCTTTAAACAAGGTAAGATACACCAAGATTCACATCCCCCCTTCCCCAGTTGTTATCTTGTTTTCACTCCACGTGGTCTTCGACAATAGGTAAGTCATCAAGCTTATTCAAACACATTTGTATAAGCTATGACAGGTGTTTGCGTGAATATTTACGCGACTGGATGAAAATATGAGGAAGTTAATGGGATCAGAGTTCCAACTGTAAATTCTGAACCTGCCAAAAGCTACTGGCCTCGCTATCAAAGAGTTGTTTTGATTGCTGTCGCGCATAAAGTGGAATTTCAGGTTTCTCGCTTTCATCATAGAAGTAGAGATTAAACACCTTTCAAGCGTTAAGTGATTATACGTTATTAAAAATAAGAACACGTATATGATGCATTCTTTGCAAATGAGTTTTACTTGTCATATACCTTTGATTGTATGAAGTATTTTTTTCAAAGCGGCGAAATCAGAAAACACTACCCAGTGAATACCAATAGAATAGAAGCGTTTCACTGCAGCAAGTTTCGGAAGAATCCAAAGAGATTCAAACATATGGGCAACTAATTGTAGGTATATTCAACTATTTTTACTTTCCTACCACTATCTAGTAGGTATTGTATACCGAGATTTCACCAAAATACATGTTTTGAGGCCCCTGTATAAAAAAGCCTTTTAAAAAAGTTCGCGAGTGTGCCTGAGAACAGCATAATTAAAAAACGAAAGGTCGGATAAATACCAACTTGGTATTTAGGTTCAGTACCCTCCAAGATGCGACACGAAGATTTTTAAGGAAATCAACCCACCTCAAACCACCCTTTACATGTGATACGGTTCAACTAGGCTCCGTATTTGATTTGATTGTATATACATTAAATAAAGATGTAAAATACCGTATTTAATATTATAACTCGATAGGAAAAACCTTAATACGGAAATATTGCAATTTGTTGAGGAAGTAAGGTTCGGATCACTGGCCTACCCGTTTTCCTGGGAAAGGAAAGGTTCGTCGGCACATGTATACAAAAGCGCTAAGCCATTAAAAAGGGTCTACGAGGAAAGTGCTGGTTCTTTTCAAAGCGGAAGAAACATGATATTTGTGCCGAGAAAAGGCTTAAAGCCATAAACATATGTACATGCTCCAGCATAAATTAAACTAATTGTAAATAGTACCGTGGGAAGAGAAAGCTAAACAGAACTGAAATTTTAGCCAGAAAATGTAAAGTCAAGAATACAAACTGACGAATACGGAAATAGGAGATCGTCACATGATTGAAAATCACGCAAAATAATCACGTGACATAGGCGGAGTAGGGATGAAATCAGACATGGCGAAATTCACAAAATACTAGTAACTACACTCTTCGCTAAGCCCTACGACAAGTAACTTCACTCTTAGCCGAACTCTGCGCCATGTAACTACACTCTTGGTTGAACTCTGCGCCGACAAGTTAGGCCGTGGCTATGAACGCAGGGAAAACATTACAATACTTCTCAATACTGCCGACTAACAAGTGATCTCTATGTCAGTCGCGGATAATTGACGAAGTGATGGCTCGCGTTCCTGAATGTGTAACATAACAGTATAATAAAGCCAATATTAACCAGAGCCGATGTTTTTATTATCGCAATCTTTATATAATTTTACCACCCCCTATAGACTTTACAGTGTCGACACTGCTCAACGCTAGCCGGAGAAAGAAGAGACAATTGTTACGCATCGAGGAAGCGACCAGCATCACATGGCAAATTTTTCGAAGAAATTTTCTAAATTTTCTAAATTTCTAAAAATATTCCTCTAACAATTGATGACAAATAAACTGTATATCTTGAATTTTCTGGTAATAGCTATGAATTCCTCTTGATTCGGAAGCAATTTTGTATAATCTTGTATAACTGGTAAACGTTAAGCGATAGACGAAAACGTACTACACAAAAAATGTAGGTATCTTAAAAATACATAACCTATTTCAAATAGATCCTTTGTGTAATAAACCTATTTCCAAGTTATCTGTTATTAATGGTTCGAATTGTTCAATACTAGGTAATTTTTTTAAACTCCTGTCGATTTTCAGTTCTTTCTCGCGATCGCATGGAAGCAGTATGGAATTTTAAGATCAGCGTATAGCGTCGAGTCCTTAAAAATTTGACTATTGCTGTTCCCTTTGCATTTATAACGAAATGTGTAATGTAGCCATTTCTGCAAAGATTTATTTGAACTAAAATGCAGTAGATACGAAAATAAACTTTCGTAAGAATAATTTGTATACCCACTAATAGCGATACAGGGTACAGAAAGTCATGTGAATGTATCACATAAAATATTTTAAGTTCATTCTCTCAGATTTTCTCCTGAAAATTTGAACAAGTTTGGTTACAAACTACATCGTCTGGGACAATTTTAATACGAAAAGGTGTAACGAAAATCAAAGTCGAGTAAAAGACATAGATCACGTGTTGTTGGGCAGTTAAATTGTCACTTTGAACACAAAAACTAATTTTTTTTTAAAATTTTGACCATAATTCATCAGTGATACCCTGAAACATAAAAAAAGCAATTTTATTGCCGGTTTCCAAAAAAAAATACCATACAATATTTACGTTACATAGGGAGGGAGAGTCGCAGCAGAATACGATATAGCAGGAAAGAATGGGAGAGGAGGAGAGAAGACTCCACGCCGATTATGTAACAACGCAGTTGTGGGTTTTGCCGGTTTTAAATATTAACACTGGCTGGGATACTAGCTAGCCCGGCAAGGAGGAAGCTGCAAACTATGATTGTGCTTACCAGTAAACGGAGGAGAATTTCGGCACCTAAGGGCAAATGAAGGCCTACTGTGCTTCTGGAAACCTCCAGGAGGAAGGGGTGAAACGAAGGATACAAAGGGCGGCAGCAGCTAACGTCTCCAAATATTACATGCTGACGTAGGCAGGACCCCACATACGCCGAACGCTGAGACAGACAGTTCCTCAAACTAATTTTCATACGCCTAACCCGCCGTCCCCACTCCCGACCCTTCGACCCTGAAACATAAGGAAATGAAATGACAGAAAAAAGGGAACGCGGCATTATATAATTCACCCCAACGGAAATAGAACCCAGAACCTCCCGCATCAAGCCTCACGCGTTACCGCAGTCTTCCCGCCCAGTCAGCTACAAACTAACAGTAAAGCATGACTTTTGGTAATATTTTGGTCTCATGCTTGAAATCGAGAAATTACATTTGGACCCATAGAACATCGAAGACATATTTTTCATTCTGCAAATTAGGCAACATCTGGCAAACGTCACGAACCCTCAACAGTCAAAAGCATCATGGGTCACGAATCTGAATTAGCTTTCTCATTTCTTCAAAAAGCTGATTACATAATCGTATTAAAATATGGTGGTCACGTCTTTCTTAGACTTATAACAACGTAAAGGTTGTGAATTGAAGCCATATTATATTAATGCACTGCAGAGCGCATACCATTTACCTTGACCACCCACAATAGTCACGCAAAACAGTGATTGAAAATTTGATTCGCACAAATATTGCACAACTGAAATGAGGAAATATAGAGTCATCCTTTAAGAGTATTTTTTCGCAAATGACGTTGTCTATTTACTTATTCGCTTAAAGTTTAAGACCTGTTCAAAATATATTAATAATTACAATTTTATTAAGATTAATATTACACGAGGCGTGTTTTTAAATTAAGTACCGATATTTTTTTAAAAAATAACACAAGGTTACTTTCCAAACACTTTATCATTCATTACCTTACACCATACACTACTCCCCATATACTCACTACCGTTATTCAGGCACTTGTATCAGGAAACCAGTTTTGTATGCCTTCGTCAAAAAATGATGCCGTCTGTGATGAAACCAAGTCTGCACTTCTTGTTTCACATCATCATTTCCGTTAAAATGTTTTCCATAAAGGAATTTCTTCAGACGAAGAAACGGATGAAAATCCCTTGGTGCTGTAATGATGCTATAAGATCTTGAGTTTGTTTGCCTGTGTGTGGCCGGGCATTGTCACTCATTTTTTTCTCCACTCACACATTGGTGATTAATGTTGCTGGCGTAGCGTTTCTCGCATTCAAAAGACGAATCACTGGTCTGACTTCACAGTCGGCGGGTCGTTCGATTGTTTTGAACATTTCGAGACGCTCTAACAACAGGAAAACACACAGTGACGATCGCTCACAGCTGCGTCTGGCTTCCTAATTAATGGAGGAAGTGATCACGCATGCTCAAAATTGTGACTGCAGCGTTGCAGTGGCAAAATATTAAAACGGTGCTTACTTTAAAATCACGCCTATGTATTCACATGTTTTTGTCTCTCCACAATCGTTTATTTTATGTCTCTTCTTCACACTTCTCTTAAAAAAATACTTTTCGCTCTTTTTTTAGGTTTATCCAGACAAGCGTTTGCAGAAATGTTTTCATCACACATTTCGTTGTGTATAAGGGGATACAGAAAGCTAAAGCTATAGTTAAATCTTTAAACAGCGGTCACTATATGCTGACTTTGAAGTTTTATACTTTGCATTACATAGCAATAAACAAAAGAATGTTGACCTAGCTCATCAATTAATGTAAAAGTGTTGGAAAATTAAAACACTGTCTCAGAAAGGCTTAAGGCCACAAAAAGTATACTTGACATAAACTGTACATATCAACGAGACCTTCATTATACGTGGAGTAAGCTTTTGTCTATCTCTTATGCGTTACCATTCTACGAAATTAAACAAAAGTCATTTAGAACTAAAGCTATTCCCAGAAAATTCAACATATACAACTTATTTTTCATGTAAATATCTTAAACATGTGGCATTTTAATAAAAACATGTTAGAGCAATTTTTGCGAAAATACAAATAACGAAGCATTTTAAATTCCAAGGGTACTGTAGTAACTCTGTCATTGCTGTGCCGTCGCTCCCGGTTCCGGCCGACCGGTTTCTCCTCTCAAACCTCCTCACTCTCAGAGGCAACCCCCTATGGGGCTTAGGTACAATATCCTCACTGGATCAGTGCCGAGTCCCCTGCGAAATTCCAGGGAAAAAATGCAAATGGTAGTTCTAAGCCTTGTCTTATACGATACAGATTTCCGTCATTGCTCCGGACGCACTACAGCCTTGGGCTTATTGTGCTACCTGTTTGGTTTTAAAGCCAATTCATTATGCCTGCACCTTTACCAAGGAATACAGTCTCATAACAGATATGGTTCAAATTATTTTTGAGTCGAAAGCCTCATAGGAGCATATAGTGTGCTGAGCTGTTTCAGTTTCTTTCTTACACGATCTGCAATCTAAGTTACCCTGAAGCACTCCCATTGTGTTAAGATGCTTTTTCACAGGAGCATGTCCTGTGAGAGATACAATAATTTTTCTGAGCTAAAGTTTGTTATATTTAAGTAAGCGTTCAGCTCTTTTCTTACATGGTTTTCTAATAAACAGTTTACCATATTTGCTTCCTGGAGTTTTAAACAAGGTTTTATGATGTTCTACTTTGGACGAGCTCTTAATAGCCTCTCTTACTAAACATGGACATGTTCCTAGAGCTGGGCTCTGGCCCAATAAATTGTGAAGCTGCTCCTTGTCTTACAAGTTCATCAGTTATTTCATTTCCCTCTATGCCACTATGGCCCGCCACCCAGATGAGTTGAACTTCATTCTGTTCTGCCAAGCTTGTGAGCATGTTTAGGCAGTTTAAGGGCAGTTCTGACGTTACCTTATGACTACTTAGAGCCTGGCTATCTGAGAAGATAAGGATCTGCTTACCAGTGTAAGTTATGTATTCATGTATGCATTGGATGATAACATAAATATCTATTTCAAAAACAGTAGCACATTCACCCAAGATAAAACACCTTAGTCTTATGCCATATATGTTCCTGAGTCATTCTTTGACGCTCTGTGAATCACATCAAAGCTTTCTCAGGAGTTTCCAGAGTTTTATTCGCCTATATTCAGGATCAATAATGACCCTGAAGTTCTTTATAAAATGTTTAATCGGAGTTATACAGTCTGAGTGGAGGAATTTATTTTTTAAATCTTCGTGCCGTATTTTTGGAAGACACTGAACTTAAATAGCAACAGATGTATCCAATATTCGATTTAGAATTGCTATTCTCAGAGAAGGCAGACAAACGCGCGCACACGATTCATTACAATGTCTCGAATCCATTAGAATTTCTGCGTCATCTATTTCACCGTTGTAATTGCATGTTTTTGTGAGCAACTAATTCATCTTTGTCAGATGGTACTAATAATGACACTTGGAAGAGATTTGGTTTCAAAAAAATTATTTCTTGTTTTTGTTTAATTGATTATAAGTGATATAAGGATCATACCTACGGTTTTTTTTATCTTTAAAGGGTTCGTATGGGTCCATAGATGTTATAGTATATTGGCATATAACAATCTGCTCACCTTGTTGTTTTTTACCGTTTCCCATTAGTTTTCTCTTTTAAATTTCAGGTACACGTTTCTTAAAATGTATTTAACTTAGAAGTTTAAAATGTTTCGCGGTTGTAAAAACCAGTTAACTGCTTTTAGTGGATTAAAGATTTTGGTCCTAAATTACAGCACTTCAACGAAAAAAATTATAAATAAAATCTGATGTGTTACACTCACATAACTTTCCCTACTCTTGTAAAAACTATTTTTACAAACGACTATTCTCCATATGCTTCATGTTAATCGAGATGTTAATCTTATTACTAATTTTCTTGTAGATGCAAGGGGAATTGGTAGGCTTTAAGCGATAGTCAAATATTTTAAGAGTTGGTTGCTATGTGGAGTATTCCATTCTCTTTGCATTACCAGGACAAAAAAATGAATAACGAATTCCCATTTGAGAAAAAGTAAGTATTCGAAAATTTAAGGAAATAACAAGCAATATCTCGAAAACGGTTCACTCAACAAAAAAAAATGTATCTAACATAAATCGTGTATTTTAACGCGATCTACATTTTTTGTGTAGTAATATTTTGTCTATCTCTTATGGTTTACCAGTTATGCAAAAGTCGTTCACAATGAAGAATCATTTTGAAGACATTCTTAGAAAATGCAAGATATACATTTTGTTTTTCATAAAAGTATCTTAAATACATTATATTTTAATCAAAATTGTTAGTGCCGTTTTTGAGAAAATTAAAATTTTCGAAAAATGTTCCGTAAAGGGTAATCTGGGGTGGGCGGATTTTCTTGAAAACCTTCGTGTCGCATCTCTGGAAGATACTGAACCCAAATACCAAGTTTGGTGTTTATCCGACTGTTCGTTTCTGAGTTATGCTGTTCACAGACACACACACACGGACATGTTTCCAAAAATTCTTTTTTTTTTGGATTCAGGGAGCCTCAAAACATATATGTCCGGTGAAATCTCGGTATCGAATTTTTGGGTGGAATACAATACTTCCCCTACTTGCTATACGTAGTAGAGAAAGTAATAAAAAAAGTACACAAAAATACCGAGCTCAGGCGTTTACGTCTGTGCTCGCATTCGGGAGGTGCCTGGATCGAGCCCCGGCGACGGCCCACTTTGACCCATGTTTTTACTAGTCGTCAGACTCATTCTTCATTTCAATCATCTTTCAATCCGTTGGATTGGATGTCTCAGCGAAGGTGCTTTGGTGCAGCGTGGCAGGTGAAAGGGATGCTCTTTGTGACTGTCTCCGTTCCTCGCCTTTTGGCTGGCTGCCGGGGTATCCGACCCCACTCGAGGGCCATTGTACCCCATCTGTTTGGGGTGGGGTTCCCCGTCTGCCTGTCGGTCTGCCGGGGTGTCTCTATCTGGAAATTTAGCGACCCTGTAATTGCTGTACCGTCACACTTGGTTCTGGCCGCCCGGTGACTCCTATCGCCTCATCCTTAATCCCAGAGACGCCTCCTCGTGGGGCATAGGTACAATTCATTCTGGATCGGTGCCGAGTCTCCTCCTAGTTAATCCAATCCAAAAAAAATCTTGTGACTAATTTTTTGTAATTAAACTAGTCCCTCACATGGACAAATAGTTAACCGGCTATTTTAGCTACTTATAAAAATCCCATAATAAAGAAATAGCCGAGAAAATTGTACCTATAAATGGAAGTAAATTTTTTAAAATTATTCTACGATATTTAAATTGTTTTATAATTAAAAGATTTAAAGCCAACAAAAATTTTTTAAACCTTATTTAATAAGCAGTAAAAAGGTTCATTGTCCTAGATTATGCAATTCTAGAGAAAACTAGCTTTCTTTCCATTGCGTAAAAACACCCTGCTATCTCCACCAAGTGTCCTTCAACTCCGTTAAATGTATACCTACTGTTTTCGGGGCAATCAGGTTACGTTCTATTTACAAAAATAAGTTCTAATGTATGCCAGTAAATGAATTCTTGTTCTGCTAATTAGGAAATACGATTAATAATTTATGAATTAAGTATCAAGTTTATACTTATCAGGAAATGCTCGTTTTTAATATTAATGGGCTCTTAAATACAGAGGGATGAAGAAAAATATATGCACTGTTTGATCATTAATAAATTTCTGATAAACTGAAATACAAGGATAAAAGTTGGCGAAGATGTAGCTTAATGTTTAACTTATTGAAATCACTTGAGGTGCTCGAAGTGGCCTCCACCAGCAGTCAAACAGTCGATGCCGCCGGACAGTCTGACGAACAACCTGCTTGGAATCGCTGCTTAAAAATGTTAGGTCTGGGGGCCGTGCTGGATGTTCGACTTCGGTATATCCATTGTCCAGGGAGAGTTTCATCAAGGTAGGGGGACACCTCGCCCCTGTGACCAGCTTCATTTATTGTCAAATTGAAATTGAGTTTTATTTATGGACGCTCTTTAACTGCTGTGGTCTTTAGCGTCCCATTTTATTGGGCGTGAAAGAGCGAAAACTTTGTTCAGAGGCTTCTTTATCAGTCTTGAGGTTCTTTATAACCCGAATGCCGAGAGACGGAGAAAGTTCAGAGAGGCCATCCTTTTTCCCCGCCACGCTGCACTAAAAGACCATCGGCGACACTTCCAACCCTGAAACAGACCAAACCGGCTGAAGGATGAGCTAAATTACATTGAGTTTTATTTATGGACGCTCTTTAACTACTGTGGTCCTTAGCGTCCCATTCTATACTGGGTGTGAAACACCGGAAATTTTGCTCAGAGGCCTCTTTAACTGTGTTGAGGTTCTTTTACGTGCCGTAAATCTACGACACGGGACCACCGGCTTTACTTCTCTTCCAAAGCATTTTTACGCCCGAAAAAAATCCATCGCCCTCCGCCGGGTTTGAACCCGCGAACTCAGGAACTATGGGCTAGTATGGTAACCACTACACCACGCTCACCCCCCCCCCCCCCAGGAGAAAGGGATGAATTGAAGGAGCCGTAGGAGGTCGCAGGTCGGCAAGCAGACAGGCCCACAGAGACGCGCAGAGGTCCCTAATATTTCCAGTTTGACACCCGCGCACCAGTAGAGACGAAGAATCCCGAGAGAGGGCGACGAAGCGACTAACGGGCAGGACAACTCACCTGGCGTTCATGGGGAGCAACTATGCCAACTCCCGACACCACCAGCACCGCAGAACCCAATACACACCTGAAACGTGAAAGGGGGAGATGAAATGAGAGTAAATGGGGGAAAGTAGAAATCGTGGTAGAATACATCACCACGACGACAACTGCGCGATCAGGAAAATACCATGAAAAACGCTAAGTTCGGAATGGGCGGCCACTGGGAATTGAACCCGACACCTCCCGAATGCGAGCCACAGACGTTGTCGCCTAAGCCACTCCACTCGGGTTTCATCAAGTACTGAAAGTACTGAAGCCTTAGTGGCAGTGAGCTGGGGTACTGTTTTGTTGCAGATAAAACCCCTCGTCTTCAAACAGCTCTCGGAACGCAGCTAAAATCAATATTTGCAGGTTTTCGAGATAATTCGCACCATTCTTTATGAACAATAGTCGTATAAATCGGCCACGATATGAGTGCATTTGGAAGAGGGCGCTACTGTTTGGTTGACAATGTGTAACGTCGTCAAGGCTCGTGATCCGAGAGGAGCAAGGGGAAGGTGAAGTGCGAATGTACAATTGCACAATGAAAACATACTGCACGCTTCAGCCTCACTAGTAAATGCAGATTTTTTCTTTACCCAGACTGCACTTCCGATGCCCCGCTCACTTGTTCTGTAAGTGTTCATTTTCACTTTCCACCGAACGCACGCATATTGTGGCCGACATATGGTCGTCGCGATTTGGTTAGCAACTGTTTCTCGGGTTGACTGTGTAGAGTTCTTCCTTTCTTACTGGGCATTGTAGATAACTTTATAAACCACTTACACATTGCTCCAAGTGAAACATGCTGGATGTTTTTTAATGTATATAGTAGATCTATTTATGACATCATCGTGAGCTACCACGTGGTACAGGGTGAGCCAAAAAACTACGAAGCGGCTGCACGGTGTTTTTCCTGTTTGCGTCCTCGGCCCTCGTTGCCGTCTGCCGCTATCATAGAAAGGCGCGGATGAAACCATACAACATTTTTAAAACTACTTTTAAAGGCTTTACTTACCAACTTTATGAAAGCAGATGCTGAAACTGGCCACCGTCGTTGTCCATACATTTTTTGCACCTCTTTAGGAAACTATCCATCACTCGGCGTAGAAATGCTGGCAATTTCCGGCGGATATTTTGTTTTAATTCTTCCAGGGTGTATCGGTTTGTCTTGGATACTTTGCTTTAAGTTACCCCATAGAAAAGAAATCGCAGGGGGTTAGGTCGGGGGATCGAAAAGGCCACAAATCTATACTAATAATTCTGTCCTCAAACAAACTTTCAATTTTTCACATCGAAATATTAGTAGTATAAGTTGTTGCAGGGTCTTGTTGAAAAAAGGCAAAATCACCCTGTTAAGACTCTTTAAAAGAAACGGGGGGTAAAAATTGTATTCACATATTTCGGGCTTCAACAGTTGATTCGAAAAAAATTGGCCAGTGATGAATAGTTTCCTAAAGAGGTGCCAAAAATGTATGGTTAAAGACCGTGGCCAGTTTCAGCATCTCCCTTCATAAAGTTGGTAAGTAAAGCCTTTAAAAGTAGTTTTAAAAATGTTGTGTGGTTTTATCCGCGCCTTTCTATGATAGTGGCAGAAGGTAACGAGCGCCGAGGTCGCGGATAGGAAAAACACCGCGCAGGCGGTTCGTAGTTTTTTAGCTCTCCCTATACTATCCCCTCTCGCTCCTCCGCAGAGCAGAACACCCCGCAAATGTTTTCTCATCAGAGGTCTACAGTACTTGTGTCTTAATTCATTATAAACTTACTTATGTTCATACAAAATATACATTTTTTATACCCCTCTGTAGCGCTTGCGTGATCAAGCGTTCCATTCTGGATATATGCATTTCTACATTTTCTATTGCTAAACTATTATATTTAATTAGTGATCGTTAGTTTAGTAATTTGTTGTGTATTTTTATTTGTGCCCAGTCGTTCATTTGTACGTGGACAGGAGTCAAACGGCAAAAATAATTACATATCAGACATCGCTCGTATGCATGCGTGTTTAACGCAAATGCATGCATTGAATTTCACCTCGATTATTACAAAAATGGAGGTCACCTCGTTTTTATCCGTCCCTTCACTATATAAAACCGGATCACAGCAGGGTAATTTATATGACAGGTATGTTGAACCAATAGACTTGGGTTGTTGCGGAAAAAAATGCTTTGTGCGGGAAAAGTTGAAAATCAATTCATTAATGCAGTCGTCTTGATTAAGAAAATTGTCCATGTGCTGGGATGCTTTCACTTTGAACTGATTTTGTTTCTGTTAACTCTTTCTTGTTTTCATTAATTTTCAATTTCTCTTTATTGATAGTGCCCCGTTTATACGCAATGATCCAGCATGCACCTTACGTGAATGATTGTTAATATGTAGAAATAACCTTAACCTCTAACGTCCTCGTGTTTCATGTATGATACATCGGATTTATTATTTATTCTCGCTCTACGACAGACGGCTGTTCGTATCACACCTATTTGATATATTCTGCACCTTGCAATTAAATTTTTTTTCTCTCTCTTTCTGCTGTGTGTCGATGGTAGAATTGAAAGGAAAGAAAAACTAAAAACTTGATATAAACCCGATGTATCATACATGATGCAACCTCTAAAACTCCTTAGAACACCCCTCAAGATTAAAACAGCATTTGATCTCTTGAATATTCGTGTTATTTTGGTCCTTAAATCGTAACTCACCTTGATCCACAGAATAACATTTATAGACTCTAAACCTCATTTTAGACCTCATTTATTATACAAGGCGTGATTTTAAGGTAAGAACCGTTTTAATACTTTGCCGCTGAAGCGCTACAGTCGCGATTTTGAGCATTAGCGATCAATTCCTCCATTCATTAGGAAGCCAGACGCAGCTATGAGCGATCGTCACTTTGTGTATTCCTGTTGTTAGAGGTTTCGAAACGTTCAAAACAATCGAACGACCCGCCGACGGTGAAGCCAGATCAGCGATTCGTTTTTGGAATGCGAGAATTGTTACACCAGCAAACATTCATCGCCAGTTGTGTCAGGTTTATGGGAAACAATAACGAGTGACAATACCCGACCACACACAGACAAACTGTAGATCTGAACGTATTATTTGGTTGGGAACAATACGGCCACCCTCCCTACCGTCCGGATTGGGCACCAAGCGATTTTCATCTCTTTCTTCGCCTGAAGAAATTTCTTTCTGCAAAACATTTCAACGACGATGATGTTGTGAAACAAGAAGTGCAGACTTGGGTTTCATCACAGGTGGCAACATTCTTTGACGAAGGCATACAAAAATTGATTTCCCGTTACGACAAGTGCGTGAATAAAGGCGGAGACCATGTGGAGAACCAGTGTAAGGTAATGAATGACAATGAAATATTTGGAAAATAATGTTAGGTTATTTTTTAAAAAATGATCGCTGTTTATTTTAAAAGCAGGCCTCGTCCTACTTTGACTCATTAAACATACAAATTTAAATACAGCTATCTGATTTTGATCTCTGGTCTGTAGAGGTTAACTTAGAGCGATTTTACATCTATACACATAAAAGTATCCACGACGATTTAATAATAGCTATTACTACCGTCATTATCATCCTGAATTAATATATGAATCGAAATCGCCCATTATTCAGAACAAATTAGCCGATTTTTCATGATTCCAGATAATCTATATCATCATATTGTTATCATAAAAAATTCAAATCATCACACGAGTTCTTTTGTTTCTAGACCAACTCTATAGGATGAGAATGTAGTTGTTTTGTTATTTTTACGTTGGTATTTACACCACGCTTTGGGCGCCAATTTGAAGAAAATTGTTTTGTTGTACTGCAGTTCAACTGTTTCTTTAAATATTATATATTTATGCTTGCTTCGGCTGCGTCAATATTATTGTTAGAGACATGGATTTCTTTGCAGGGAGTAGTGCGGCTAAGAAGGTAGGCTTATACAGATTATAATTTTTAATTCATTACATTTATTAATCCTTGACACAATTTAAATAATACTTCACTGATATAGAGTGCTGTCAGATTCTTTTACTAATTACTTGCTCTTTTTAACAGGTAAACTATTTTTATCTCACACAAAATACGTATTAAATTTCTCGAGGATGCATCTCGCGTCCGGTTAGGAACACTTTCTACAAGCAATGCGTTCAGTTATGAGCGCTATCTACAAGCAACTGAACTGATTTCTACCTTAATATCTGATCAAGTATACGAGTGGGAAATACTCACGCGTGTAACTTGTACAGTTCATGTCGATTAATTGCAGTTAAAAAGAGACTTTGTTTACATTCAAGAGTGTGACTTATTTATTCTTTAGTAAAATTCCATTATTTGGTAGCGTATTTATAAAACTGCCACTATTTTATTCATAAAAGACAACAATTTTAATCACACCGACCTGCAAAATGGGTGTGCACTTCAAGTGTTTACAAAGTGTGAGGGAGTATTTGAGGAGCATCTTTCAAATCGTATTATGTCCAACAATGGACAAAATTTAATTTGATACATTTTCGTATAGTTTCCAAAGCGTCTTTCATGCTGTGAATGTTAGTGAATCGCATTCACTAACAGCGTAAATAGCTGCTAAAAGCTAGCTGTTGTTTCAATTCATATTCAGTCCTCTTTAGTGCGGATTGGTCCAACATTAATAATACATGAAACTGATAAGTTGCTTGAATCATCAATATTTCACCATACAGTAGAATGAGTGAAGCAAATAAGAGTGATGTGAATAATTTACTACGTAAACGCTTTGGGGACGACTGGAGGAGAATAGAAGAATTAGACTTCTATGCTAACATCATCGATGAATTTGCTATGGTAACTGGCAATGAGGGAGAAGTTAGTATGTAAGCTTATGGTTACTTAGAAGGAAGATGAGGAGGATCGAACCAAATTTGAAGAGAAACCAAGAGAATGGGTATTCGACTATTCTATAAAAAATGTTTAACCAGAAGATTTAGATTTTGTATTAACAGCTTTGTTTAATAAAAATACAAACAAGTATTCAAATAATACACTCATTAAAGCATTATAGAAGAACTGCATTGTGAATTGTATATCCAAATGGCTAATGAATATATTCTAATTGTGTAATGACATGGTTTTCAATAATAACATGTTAGTTTGACACAAATCTTATTAAACTCAATTGGCAGCGAGAAGAGCGCAATAAACACATCAGAATATTTTCTTCTGTGAAAAATTCAATTTTGTATTAACAATAATGTTCTTCTATAATAACAAAAATATTTGGTTAATTATGTATTTACCTTATTCATGGTTTTTTATTTATTATCTTACCAATTATTGGATCAAAGCATATTAAGTCTAACACATTTTCCCTAAATTTGAGGAACACAATTGCAAATTGAATTCACTGTTTCATGTTTCAAAAAGGAAGCCTCAAACACACTAACTTCACATTTTACAATTGCCCAGGTTAGGAGTAATAGGTTTTTTGCGTCACCGGAAAAAAAATTGTTTTTTGTTTTTGGGCGTAATACGATTTGAAACGATGTTCCTCATTTAGTCTTTACCTGGTTTCACCTCTTGTTACACACCCGAGACGATTTGGGCTATAAGATTAACGCGCCGAGAATTAGATGGGGATGATTCGGCCGATTCTGGGACGAGACAGGCTGTGCCCACTAGGACGACCTCGGTCTTGGCATTCAAGGACCTCACAGTTACTCGTGGCAAGCGACTCCAGACACATTAGAGTTATTTACCATTACCATAACTGATAGAGTGTGAAAACTAAATTCTCTGGATCGTAACGTGGCTTTCCCACGAACCTTCATGATGTCATCACTCTGAAACGATCGAATATTTCAAGTGTTCCGTGCAAAATTTACACACAAATTAGTCACTTTTTACTTTCTCTATTAGATAACTGCAGCAAGTAGAAGTACTGAATTTCACTAAAACATTCTATACCAAGGTTTCACAGAAAATACACGTTTAAAGACACATGAATCCAAAAAACAAGCATTTTAAGAAATATCCGTCCCTCCGCGCATATTTGTCTGAACAACATAACTCAGAAACGTAAAGTTGGTTTAAGTTCAGCGGATGCGAAACGAATATTTTCAAGAAAATACCCAAAGCTACCGTTTACATGGAAAATGTTCGTCATCTTTGATTTTCTCAAAAAATGGCTTACAGGACTTAAAAGCGAGTGACTGGGGTCAGAGACCCGTCGAGGAGCAAACACTTTGGATAAGATTACTATCCGGGATGAATATCAGCCCGATGCCTGGTATGAGAGCGAGGAGGGAGATGATATAAAATGATGGTGAAATGGATGGGTGATGGTGGAGCAGTTAGTGGAATGAATGGCGGAGGAACCCGGAGAAAACCAGCCCATATGCCACTTTGTCCACCAGAAATCCCACTACGGGTTCTTGGGATCGAACCCGGGTCGCCTTGATGAGAAGCGAGCGATCTAGCCACTCGGCCTTAAAAAGTGTTATGCATTTGGCCGCCGGATTGCTCTCGGGAACCGCATGTGAAATTTGTGGCGGACAAAGTGGCGTCTGGGCGGATTTTCTCTGGGATCTTCGGTTTCCCTCACCATTCATTCCACCAATTGCTTCATCATCACCTTTCCTTTCATTCACCTTACCGGTATTTCAGATCATCTCGTTCCCCCCTCCTAGAGAAAAGCTTCGGTCTGATCACCCATCTTGATCCACAATCTGTGCTCCCCGACAGGCGTCTGATTCCAGGGACCCGCTTGCTAATCCTGGTGGTGTAAGCCCTAACAATGGGGAGGGTAAACAGAAAAAGAAGAAACAGAAGAAGAATTTCATCCCATGCAATCCCTCTCGCCCCAATTTATCACGTATCTTTTTGTATGTTTCCCTCCCCATACTCTTATCTCTCATACTACCGATTATTTCTTGTCTCTCAATATACTCCAATTTTATATTTATCTTCTTTCCAGAAACCTCTATTAAACCCCAAGTTTCCCATGCCTATCTAGCAGAACATCCTACACTTTAAGGAAGCATGATCGTTTCCAGATACGTTTCACCTGAATACTGAAGCATTCTTTAAGAATATCACTCTCTCACAGTGTGGTAATTCTAAACACATATTTCATAATTTCGTGATAAGTTTATTTTTGGTTGAGAGTCTACGTAATCGTAACTGTGCAGTACCACCCTGGATACAGTTGGGTGGGCTCCTTGCGCAGAAGTTCAAAGGCGTGAGAGGGACAACCTTGATAATCGTGACTCCCTGGTACCACACTTCAAGTCCAGTGTTCTTTTACGAGCCTTTCAAAACATTGTTTATAAAAAAAATGAAAATCCAAGGCACGAGCTTCTGAACAATGGCCGTCTGATGAGACAAACAGAACTGAGAATGTGGTGCGGGTGTGACAAACGGTTTTCATGTAGCGGTTACAAGTAACTATTAAAATATTCATGCGTTAGGTTCTAGTAACAGTATATTTTAAACAAGAAGCGACTTGTGACGTTTATTGGAGGGGCCTGCTTCCGTGTGGTTTCCATGGCAACCTCCCCTGCGCTATTGCTCTGCCAGTAAGGTTCTATGGGGGAACGTAGCCTTACCCAGATTACCAGAAAATAAGGATAGCTAACACCGAATGTCACAGCGGCAACATTTTAACTTGAGTCACTAAATATACAAAGTGACCCGTTTGAGTAATCAGAAAAGTAGAACGTTATATATAGTTAATGCACACATCTCTGAGCAGTTTGCTGTAATATAAGCGGAAAAGGTGGAAGTGAACAATGAGTGATGTTGCAGACTTCATCCGCATGGCATGGCAGCACTATCGGACACAGGAGACAAAATGGTGGTCACGCCACAACAGCGTGCTCAGTGAAATGTGTCATATGAGACGTGTGGGTTCTCAGTTCTCCAAATAATTCACTTATGCTTGTTGACTCGGCCACTTAAATGAAATGTGGCTTTGTCCATGAACATCCATCTATTTAACCACCAAAAATTGTATAACAAATCAAATTCTAGTTAAATGCAAATGTAATATCTAATAATAATCCTACCTAATATTTGCATGGTAATATAATTCATATAATCAATAAGTTTGTGACAAGTTGGTCAGCGTACAAAGTTTGAACGCCTGCGAATATAAAAATAGGGCGCAAACGTAACAGATACACTAGCCTTCCCAATACATGTAACAGATGCGTATTTCCGGAGGCGTTGTCGGTTATGAACAGAACCTAACAACCCGAATATCACCAGATTCTAGTAACATATCGTATAATGGTGTGAAAATGTCAACGTTTCACTTTAGTAACCTTCTTTAAATTACGACCACTATACCACTCTTCTTTCCCTTCGCCTACAAGCTGAACTTTGAGTTGTCATGATATGCTACATTGTAGCTCATGCTTTTATACTGCTTACTAACCTTCAAATACAAGCATCAATTTCGCATTACAATTTCATGGGATATAATTAGCCTATTGTGATGCAGCAAACACCATCCTTAAATCTTATTTTCCACGTTATAATTTGGTCAAACATAATGTCGGATTTCCATTAAAAAATCTGATGTGTTACATTCACATAAATTTCTCTACCGGTATTGTTTATTAAAGGGTATACAAATTAGTCTTACGAAAGTTAATTTTTGTATCTACTACATTTAAGTCGAGATAAACTTCTGCAGAAATATGTACGTTACACATTTTATTACAATACAAATGGAACAGCGATAGTCAAATGTTTAAGAACTCGACGCTATATGCTGCTTAAAATTCCATACTCTTTCTTGCAATCGCGAAAAACAACTGAAAATCGACTGAATAAATATTGAACAGTTGAAAGCTTTAATAACGGATACCTCAATAATGGCTTATACTACAGAAAAACTTATTTGACGTAAATTATGTATTTTAAAGAGGTTTACATTTCTGTACGGTACGTTTTCGTCTACAGCTTAACGTTTACCAGTTATAAAATATTATACAAAATTCCTTCCGAATGAAGAGGACTTCATAGACCATTCCCAGAAAATTCAAGATATACATTTTATCTGTCATGTAAATATCTGTAATGTATAATATTTTAATCAAAAATCGTTAAGCCATTTTTAAAAAAATAAAACTTTTCTATGCAAAGGGTAGTTTGGGTTGGGGGAATTTTCTTGAAAATCTTCGTGTCGCACCTTTTTTAAGATGCTGAACCTAAATACCATGCTTGCCATTTATCCAACTTTTCGTTTTTTGAGTTATATTCACAGATACACAGACAGACACATGGACATGTTTCCAAAAATTCCTCATTTGGATTCAAGGGGTCTGAAAACAGTATTTCCAGTGAAATCCCGGTATCGAATTTTTAGGTGGAATGCACTACTTCTCCTACTTACTATGCGTAGTAGTGAAAGTAATAATATAGGTTTTCATTAAAAAGAAAGTTTATATTGAGAATCATATTTGGTTATACTTTTTAATGGTTCAATTCACCTACTTTAAAGTGCCCCTCCTCTACTTCCGTGCCTGTGAAAGTCGTTTTTAATCTCCTATTATTGTTTTAAGAGATATTTGTAGTGCAAGTATTAGATGACTCACCCTGATATATTTAATAGATTATAGCGCATTTGCTTTAAGTTGAAACATGGAAAGTAGAAAGAGATAGCACTATAGCCCACACGACAGTTGGTAACCCTTAACTGCGTAATCTCAAAACCTTTACTATTGAAACTTATTATTTAAAATCTGGGTTAGGTTGAAATATGAAATATAGAAGAGAAATACCAACACCCGCTTGTAACAATACGAAAGCAAAAGAAGTAAGGACGGCCGAAGATATCAGGATATTTTCCATATTTTTACTGCCAAAAGTGCCACTGGCAACAAGTACAATTGTACTGAGACACTAGGCAGTGAACGGTGATTTTGACAAGGTTTCTCAGCACTCGGACCGTCATTAGCGCACTCCCTCTCCTAGACTGCTGAGGTAGCGTCAAAATGGTCACGTTCTAACTTAAACCTCGCGTACAAGAGCGCCAAAGAAAATCTCACTGCACCTCGCGTCTATATCACATTATTTATATGCCCTTGCGAAGCCATGGCCTTTTCATTGGTTGTTTTAGGACACGGTGCAAGGGTGCGCCACTCCTTCTGCTTAATAGTTACACCAATAACCACAACAGAGGTTACAAAATGACGTAGAAGCGAAATATATGTTTACGCTCTCGATCATATTGGCTAAAAGAGAGAGAGGTAGAGTGAGTGCATTCAGTTTGTCATACAGACCTCTCATTGTGATTGGTAACCCATATCTTATCGGCTAGTTTAGGACACGCCTTTGAAGGGGTTAAAAACTAAGGGGAAAACTTGGATGAACGCCTATATTAGCGAAATGTAGAATGTGTAGTGTGAGAAGATTTTTAGGGGTGCAAATTAAAGCTTGAATGGTATTCATTAAATACATAGAAAGGCAGCACTTTATAACAAAAAATAAACAGAACTGTATTCTCACAGTGATATCAATGTTTGCTGCTGCATAGAAGCAAACATAACTAAATAATAAATAAATAAAGCAGCATTTTTTCCCTCTAATTGAAACTATAATTGGTTAATATACCTTTAACAACATATTCCTGATTACAGGATTATAGACGAAAATATAAACCAATTTTATTACCATAATACCTGTTATATTAACCATATACATATTTATCTCTAGTTTCTAATCATGATCAGTGAATTATAACAAAAGAGTAATTTGCATTTAGTAAACGAATATCATAATCTGCGGATGGGTTGCGGGGAATCCCCACTTTCCTGGAATGTTTCTATCCAGTAACTTACCATAAAACACTTTAATGCTTTGCCGTTGCAATTGTTGTAACAGTGCGACCAGCCTCCCGCATACCCACGATACGTCCACGAGTAATTTCGCTAGTACACGGTATGACTGGTTCTGAGACAGTAAATATGTTTTGGTTTCAATAACACTAGAAGAAGCAAAGTCATCAATCTCCCCTCTATTCCCTGTTATTGCTGTTATCAAGCCACGACAATCTGCGATAGATAAAGTAAAGGACACGCCTCAAAAACCCCAAAAAACGATACAAAATCCGCCGAAGATTTTCTTTTGCGCTCTTTGTACTGTGAATTACATTTATCTACCGTTCTTGAACTTTTACAAGGTTTAATAAATTAAAAGCGGCTGTATAAACAGCGCAGTACACGAGTATTTCATTAGGAAGCACGCCCTGAAATCTAATACCCCTGTTTTACCATTGAATAAAACATTACACGTTCGAACATGAAGGAGATAGATTCCTACATAGCACAGTCCATTTAAAATGACTCATGCCAAGACGGATATGGGTATTGATTTCGGAATTAACCTATTAAGTCATATGAAGAAATTTCCCAGGTTACACCCTTCCTTCCAGCAGCCGAGCAGTTTCCATAGTTCACCTTGATCCCAAGAAAATGTCTATCACTTTCTTAAAATCTTCCCAGCTCCTCCCTTAGTCATCCTTGAATACTTTCACCGACGTGAACTTTAAAACAGGGCAAAGAGCACAACGTGCTGGCAATAACGCTCCCAATCCGTTTCTGACCACCTTTATATCAATTTCATCTGTACTGTGGATTTTTGACAAGCACGTTATATTGCACCAGACATCTTTACAATTTAGGGCTCCTTGCCTAAAGGGAGAAATGGATGAAACTTCTATTTTCTATAATATTTTAACTAGAAGCTTCATTTTTAACACGCATATTTTCCATAGCAACATACATTAAAAGTCCATATTGCTGGAACTAATAGTCTGTATTATTGATGTTTTTTTTAAATATACTGCTTTTTTTAATCTATATCCTCATATAAATTTTCACCAACATTTTAAAAAATTCCTGGAATACCATTCACCTGTGTATAAAATGCTGAAACATTCAGATGTTTAATATATCGCTCCTGAGATAAATAAAACATAAGAATGTACTCAACATTAAAATTGTGAACTTTATGAGAAACGTAGCAGATATTTGATTTTTTATTTTAAGAACCGTATACATTATTTTACTAATCACCTATTGTAAGAATACTTAGTAAAATTACAAGTTCACTGTATGAAATTTGTAGGAGGGGATAGATTTTTAATGAAGTAAACTGCTTCAAAAATAGAACTATGGAAAACATAATCTAAAGTCTCTATTGTAGTTATGTAATTAGAATAGGGCATCCTTTTAAAATGTCAGCGAGTGTTTGTTTCAAGTACTTTAAGGCACTGAAACTCCAGTAAGAGATAAAATAGGATTGATGCACTTCTTTTTGGCCAAAAAATATATTGAAAAAAAAATAATAATTTTTCACAAAAATTAGGAATTTTCACCCATCTTCCCCGTTAAAATTAATAATTATCAGGCATTAGAAGTGTATGAGTGTGTTCACTTTGTCACTTCACTGATGTGATCTAGTTCAATTTTTCCTTCAGTTCACTTTTCTTTGCGACTTAGAGGCGTAATGAAATACGCGCGAAGCATACTCTTCTTTGGTCCACTTCACTCGCTGGGGAATCGAACAAAAGACGTCCCTAATCTCCCGCGGTGGCAGTACTTTCCGTGCGTCGTACTCGCAAAAACGCTGGCTTATAGAGCCGCTGGAATTTTCCAGCGAACGTTCTAGAATTTTCTGGAGGTGGGGGAAGGAAACTTCCAGAAGATTCTGATTGTCTGTCAAAAGCGCTTGTGGTGTTTACGCTGGCCGAGAGCGCTACCGCGTCTACTTATCCCCTTTACCTCTCAAACTGCACGGCGTCTACCTCCCGATAATTGGACCATATCTGCTGCCTCACAATATTAATTTCTTGTGCAGAGGAAGTAGCATTGGTATTGGTGACATCATTGATTACATTGTTTGGATTGTTAATAGTTGTAATTCTTTGGTATAACTCCGCGGTAACGTCTGTCGACCGCCTTCTCTGACATTGGGTTTTTCGTGGTTTTCCCTAGTCGTTAGGCGATTTCTGGGATAGTTTCTCTTCTATCACTATTTCCTTTCTATTATTTCGCTTTAAATCCGTTTGCTTCTTATGTAGATGTACCTCTAGATTTCGTGGAGGCGTATGGCGGTAGCGGACAAATGGCGCAGATGCTTGCTCAAAGGTAAGAGTATTCCCCTTGGACACAACAGAGTTGCTTGGTCGACGTGTCGTTTATCGTCCCCCTAGCTAGCTTCAGCAATGGAGGGTTTTTTGAACCTGGAACTGCTAAGGATTTCCGCGCATCTCTGTAACCTGTATGCCTGCATCTGTAGCCTTCTGTGGTTCCTTCACTTCATCCCTTCCGCCTGAGGGGGTGGTGGCAGCCGCAATAGAATTGTGTGGGTTGCATTGCGCGAGGTGTTCCCCTCCGTTGTATAACCTATACCTAGTTCTTATTAATTATTTATTATTATTACTATTATTATTATTGTTATTATTATTATTATTATTCGTTATCCCCTTAGCTGATTACAAAACAACTTTTAGTTCCGCCGAATCCATTTCCGAGTCATTAAAATAATTTGTCACAAAGCCTCTGCCTAATACACATTATATAATTTCTATAAGAAGAAAGCCTCGTAGCTTAGACGATAGAGCACGTGCCTGCCGTGCGAAGGGTTCCGGGTTCGATTCCCGGCTGGGGCTGGGAAGTTTATTTAGCCAGGATTATTCCCTAACCTTACCAGAGTCTGGAAGTATGAATGAGAGTGTGAGATACGTGTGATCTAATGAATAAATATAAACAAAACAAAACAAAGTTAGCTCCAATACCAGTTAACACCATTGCCTATATGTTCCAAAGGCAGGGTAGGGCACTTAACAGCTCGACCTACAAGATCTTTGTGCCTAAGCGCCTGACGTTGTACCCCTGGGAGGGAGGGGTGAGGTGAGAGGAGAGTAGACGGAGGGCGGCCGGACTAGGAGGCACGACAGGGCAGCAGGCTCTCCTCCCCGCTGCTGTCTTGCGCACTGGGAGGGCGGGGCTCGGAGATCGCTCCCTCGCTCCCATTCTAGGGGACAAAAGGGTTATTTAGAGCATCCTTTCCCCTCCATGCAACGCCGAGATTCTCGCCTACACTTTCAACCCTGAAACAGACCAAGCAGATGAAAAGTAAAGTGAAATGAGAATGGGGGTGAAATGGAGGGACAGGGAATTCGGGACTCGGGAAAATCCCCGAAAAAACTAATAGGTCAGGAAGGTGGGCCGCGGGAATCCAGTTCATGACCTCCCGAATGCAGGCCGCAGACGTTACTTTCGGAGCTATCCCGCTCTGTAAAGGCGGGGTTAAATGGAACTGAAAAAATAAAAAAGAAAAAAGGAAAAGAAACAAGAGTGATAACTCTGAAGGTAATACTAATAAGTTTAGTGTGAATGGCTCATATTAATAACTGTTCTTTAATACACTTTTTTTCAAAATGTGATAAGGTGCTTTGTCGTTATGATTAACGAGCGGTCTTCAAATGCCTGAAGACTGTCGGTAAATAAGGCGTTTTTATGCCACTTTGTGGTTAATTTAGCAAACTCAAAGATATTAAGATACAACAATCGATTTCTTTTCAACGGATTCAATTTCCTTGGGCTTACCTTTCATTAGGAGATCGCGTTAGATCAAGGTGATCCAATTTTTCGAGTATTAGCTTCTAGTGAATGAAATATCTGTCTACTTAAATGAGTCTTCCGAACACTAAACATCCTATAATGCTATAAACAAGAAGACAACTACCAAGTGTCAATTAGCTTCAGCCAAATAGGATAAGCAGACGCTGTAGGAAGTAAGTAAATTATGCTATTCCATGTTTTAGACAGCTTAAGTCATAATAGTTCCTGAAAATCCCCTGCAGGACAAAGACTTTCATAAATTACAAGATTACACAACAATTTTAGTTGTTTATTACTTGAACGATAAGAGTTATCAAGAATTCGTTGGAAAGCCATATACTCTTACCCAGAAGGACGTCAGACGCGTGCATGTGCATTATATAAACGGTGCCCTGTAAAGCATGTACATAAAGCTGTGTGTTTGCACGCTAACACCAATTTGTAGAGACAAAGGACAACACAGCAGTAAGTGACTTCTAACCAACACATTAGCATTAGTATTTCATCCATTTGACAATATTTACAAACTAGAAAACGTAGTGTATTCTTAAAAATTTTATTTTTTTAGATATTCTGTAAATTCTATGCTGGCGTTACAAGAACGACCTATAAAGTTGTTTTAATAAAGTTCGAATTATTACTTTCTCTACCGCGTACATAATCAGGTAGTGAAGGCATTACATTCCACCCAAAAGTCGATACCGGGATATCCCGGAAATGTATGCTTTCATGCCCCTAAATACAAAAAAAAAAAATAAAAAAGATCCCAGTGTGTATCTGTGAACAGCATAACTCAAAAACGGAAAATCGGATAAATACCGAACTTGGTATTTAAGTTCAGTATCTTCCAAAGATGTGACACGAAAATTTTCAAGAAAACTTTCTCTACCCCAAATTACCCTTTACATGGAGATTTTTCGATATTTATTATTTTGTAAAAATAGCTCTAACGATTTTGGTTAAAATACCATATATTAAAGATATTTATACGACAAATCATATGTATATCTTGAACTTTCAGGGAATAGCCTGTGAAGACCACTTTATTCGGAAGAAATTTTGTCTAATCTTGTATACCTGGTAAACGTTAAGCTCTAGATAAAAACGTACTACACAAAAAATGATCTCTTTAAAACACACAGGTTATTTCAAATACATTTTATAGGATAAGCCATTTCTGAGATATCGTTATTAATGGTTCGAATTGTTCATTACTTCGCCATTCTCTTAAGTCCTGTCAACATTCAGTTGTTTCTCGCGATTGCATAGAAACGGTATGAAATTTTATGTCCAGCATATAACGTCCAGTTGTTAAACATTTGACTATCGCTGTTCCCTTTGTATCCATAACGAAATGTGTAATGTAACTATTTCTGCAAAGGTTTATTTGGAGGAATTTTCTGCAAAGGTTAATTTATAAAACTAGTTTGTATGCGCATAATAAAGATATAGGTCAGCGAAAGTTATGTGAACGTACCACATTAGATTTTTCCTTTTATTTTACGATGCTTTGACTACGTAGTCATATCGCGACGGATGTGTTGAGATACCTCGTGACTCTTCGTGTGGCTGACAGTCCTCTAGATCTCATCCCTGTACCATACCAATCTTCCTTCGTCACATGTCCACAGAGGCCTTAATGCTAGGCAACTGCAACTCTGCTTCTATACGTGACGGACAGATGGCAGCTTCGACACGTGTCCACAGAAGCCTTAGTCCTAGGCAACTGTACATTTGCTTCTTCACGTGCCGAGTAGATGGTATTGCGGTGCCGTCCAGTCTACCTGCTTCATTATCTGTGGATAGGTGCTACAGCATTCGCCACTACAATCTATTTTCAATTTGATTATTGGAGCTTATTATGGAACGGATTATGGTATTAAATGTCCAATCTGGCACTTACCTTGGCGACTAAGAGAAACCACGAAAAAGTCCCAGTCACATTGGTTGGCTCCCGGGATTTGAACCCGAGACCTCCTGAATGCGGGCCACCTGAATGATCCCGCTCGGAACAAATTTTCTTGTGGGCTTGTATAGCTGCAAACATTTCTGTGCCCTGAAATTACTTCCTTAGCTCCTTACGTTAATACCTGAAAACTCAACTCCAGATGAAATCGAGGTACACAACTGTAACATATCTTAACCCATTTCCTTGCACGTGGCAGCAGTGTACTGTCAGTAAGGCGATAGCCATGCCTAGAAGTGTGGGGATAAGAGAACTTCTGCTAGAGCAAATTTAATGCACTTTTTTATTTCTTTACAGATATGCCTACGGCATGAAAGCCGAAATACCATTTGTTATAACTACTTCTAAAATTTTATGCATTTACCAACATAACGTTGACGTTTCTCTCGATAAGGTATCTGTTCATATGAAATTTTCAAATGGCCGAACTACTCTTTCTATTTCTCTACCAGTACATAGTAGGTAGAGAAGGTATTGCTTTTCAACCAAAAATTCCATACCGAGATCTCAACGGAAATGCATGTTTTGCGGACCCCGAATAAAAAAACATTTTAGAAAAAAATTGTGTCTGCGTGTGCTCGCGTCCGTGTGCGTATGTGTGTGCATGCGTTTGTGTAGAAACAAAAGTTCGATAAATACTTGGCTCAATAACTTCCGAAGATACGACACGAAGATTTTCAAGAAACTCGCCCAACCCCCAACTACCCTTTACTGGAACATTTTTCGAAAATAATTTTTTTTAAATGGCTCTAACGATTTTGATTAAAATATCATACATTAAAGTTATTTAAATGACAAATAAAATGTCTATCTTGAATTTTCTTGGATTGCCCTAAAAAGTCCTCTTCGTTACAAAGGAATGTTGTATAATTTTGTATAACGGTAAACATTAAGCGGTAGACGAAAAAGTACCAGCAAAAGAATGTAGATAACCTTGAAACACGCAATTTACTTAAATTAAGCGTTTCTGTGTTATAAACCATTTCTGAGATATCCGTTATTAAAGTTTCAAATTGTTCAATATTTGTCATTATCTTAGTCTCGTCGATTTTCAGTTGTTTCTCGCGATTGCGTGGAAACATTATGGAACTTAAGCAAGCACATAACGTCTAGTTCTTAAAACATTTGACTATTACTGTTCTCTATGTATAACGAAATGTGTAATGTCGTCATTTTTGCAAAAATTAATATGGATTAAAATGTAGTGGATAGAAAAAGCCTTAGTAATATTAGTTTGTATACCCACTAATAAACATAGAGGGTAGAGAAGGTCATGTGAATGTATCACATATTTTTTTACTTTCTCTACAGCGTATCTATAGAAAGTAGCGGAGGTACTGTATTCCACCCAACAATTTGATGTCAAGATTTCATCGAAAATATGTTTTAAGGCCCCCTGAAACAAAAAAGGCACTTTTCCAAAAAAAGCCCTTAAAAACGAAAAGTTGTATTTAAGTTCAGCATCTTCTGAGAACGAGACAGGAAGATCTTCAAGAAAATTCCTCCACCCCAAACTATCCTTTGTATGAACTTTTTTTCGAAAATTTTGATTTTCTGTTAAATGGCTCTAACAACTTTGATTAAAATACCACATGTTTAAGATATTTTCATACAAATAAAATGTTTATCTTGAATTTCCTGTGAAAAGCCTCTGAAGTCCTCTTCATTCTGAATGGCTTTTGTATAGCTGATAAACCGTACGAGATACCTAGACAAAATCTTATTGCACAAAAGAATTTTGTGTTACGAGCTTCAAATTTTCAAATACTTGTGCTTTTCTAAAATGAGAAGCTTTTTTTGCGGGGGGTCATGCAAACAGAACGGGATTTCAAAGCCGTCACATAGCGACCAGCTCTTAAAAGGTTAGACTATCGCTTAGGCCTATTGCATTCTCCTATTCCCATTATACCTACAAGTATATATGTAATAACATAATTTCTACAAATGTTTATCTCGATTAACAAGTATTAGATAGAAGAATAAGCTTTTGTAAGATCAGTTTTTGAAGAACGAGTAGAGAAAGTAATGTGAATGCAACACGCCAGAAATTTTTTTCTGCAGTGTAGATAAGAAAAATCAGGAGTGCGAGTAACTGCGTCAAAATTAACTTTAATGCTCAATAAGTGTGTGGAACATCATCACTGCACTTGTAAATACGTATTGATCTAAAGCATGAATCATTTGATGACAGTTGTATCGAACGGAAGGTTGCATTTTCCGGAGTATATAACTAGCAGTATTTCCTCTCCTGCACTCTAACAATATCCATGACAAATTCCGTGGCAAGGTTACTGGTTTCAGTAGAGGAATGCACCGATTGAATTCCTCAACATTCTATTTACTTACTCTATCACCTACATAAAGTAAATAAAGCATTTTTAGGGAAATGTCAGTGCCTGCGTTTGTTGTGTGAACAGCATAACTCAAAAACAAAAATTCGGATCAACACCAAACTTTGTATTTAGGTTAAGTACCTTCCAAAGATGCGACACACAAATTTTAAAGAAAATCCCCTACCCCAAACTACCCTTTACATGGAAGATTTTTTGAAATTTTTGAGTTTCTAAAAAATGGTTTTAATGATTTTAATTAAAATACCATATATTAAAATATTTACATGACAAATAAAATATATCTCTTGAATTTTCTGGGAATAGCCTTTGAAGTCCTCTTCACTTGGAAGGAATTTTGTATAATCTTGTTTAACTGGTAAACGTTAAGTGATAGACGAAAACATGCTACACAAACAATTGTAGATCTCTTTAATATGCACAATTTTTTCAGTAGTTTTATTTGTGGCATCAGCCATTCCGAGATATCCATTCACTTCTTCCTTCGTGACGCAGCTCTTCACGCCGGATGATTTACTTCACTCGAGAGTCAAACACAACACCTATACCGCCAATCGCTCTACAGCAGCACTCCTGCACGTCACAACAGTCGCCACCAATTCGCTCGGAGAATCGCTCACTGCCTGATTCATTCGAACGTCTCAACAACACCATTGTTGTGAGCACACTCGCTTATATACGGCTGCAGAGTTTTTGGAAAGTCATGCTGAATGTTCTGGAAAGTCTGAGGACTACAGAAGGATCCAGAATGATCACCTTACGGATAGAAGGCCTTTCTGGAATTTTTTACATCAGCTGGAAGCTCTTCACACTAATCTGCCGGCTACCGTTGCGTTAAATGTCACGACATCGGCGCAATATTATGGTTCAGTATAGAGCCGAAGTTTTATCTGATAAAACATCATTGAAAGTGTATTATAACATAAACGACCGTGATTAGTCGACATCTGAGACAATGCTAAACTTATTGGTGAATATCAAGTACGCGGTGTATGAAAGGAATAGTCATTTAAAATGCTCTAGTGCTGCAAACCTATGAGGGCTGATCAATAAAGACAGACTGATTTTTTTCCTGTAGCTTTCTTGATAGTTTCCTGTCTCTACCATTAATATTTGAAAAGAGCAGGGTTTTATGTATAATGTCCATAGGCGGCATCACTCTCGTATAGGTAGGTTGGTAGTAATGCTGTATATTGTTGACCCTACTTGAATTTCGCGTACTACAAAATGGAGGTGACACGAGAGGAGCAATACAGCGAAATAAAATTTTGTTTTCGTTTAAATATATAGCCTCTGAAACCTTTGAAAAGCTGAAGCAAACATACGGTGAAGATGCACTACCTCGTGCAGCAGGGTTAGGTGGTTCAAGGACTTCAAAGAAGAGCGAGTTCTCTGTGCTAAGCAAGGTGGGCCTGGTGTTTCATATTTTTCGACTGTAATGGAATCATTCACCAGCATGCAGTTCCCCCTCCCACTACTGTTACAGCAGCGTACTACACGTCAGTATTGGCTACATATAGGAAACACATTGCAAGGAAACGTCCAGAACTTCATCGGAAGAGGCGACTTCATCACGACAACGCACGGCCTCACGTCGTAAATCAAGTCCAGGAAGTTTTGCCTAAATTCAACATTACATGTGTCGCATCCGCCTTATAGGCCTGATCTTGCCCCTGTGTTTTCTTTTTATTCCTATCACCAAAGACAAAGCTCCAAGGCATTCGATTTGAGAGCATTGAAGTAGTGCTGAAGAAAAGTGAGGCGATTCTCAAAGACCTGACAAAGAATGGTCTGCTCCATGTCTTCGAGGACTGGTAGAGACGCTATAAAAAGTGCATTCAAGTAGGAGGGGACTACTTTGAAAAATATCATGTCAACATTGAAATGGAGTAATAAATATCTCTGAAAAAAAATCACTCTTAGACTTTATTGATCAGCCCTCGTAAGTACGTTTATTGTCACATTGTATAATCTTGGACTAAAATTGTACCTGTGGTTGAACTCTACAGTTGTTAAACATTTAGGTTCAGGCAAAACAAAGGTTTAGTTTATTATTTATGGTAGCACACAGGAACTTATTCCAGGTTTTGTGTATATAATTTAGCGGAATATTATAATAAATTTGATAGAGAGTGGTTAGGACTTAGGTATAGTCAAATGGAGGGGTCTCCAGTAACTACAGCACAATGCCGCGCATAGGCTATAGTGGTCCCTTTGTGCTTCCAACCTCACCCTTGGAAGGAAGAGATGAAGGCAAGACCCAAAGGTCTACAAGGTCCGGACGACGATGTGCGCTAGCAAGGACGGGGTGACTAACAATTCCAACATGACATCAATTCTGACGCTGGCTAGCCCTGTCTCAGCCAACCGCAACTAGGCTGTTTCGGTAATACGCGGGACACTCCCAGGAGGAAAGGGAGCTTCAGCAGTCCCGCCAAGCGCCAGGGCAAAATCTTAGCTTAGCGCAAATTCCATCGTCCTGCCGCAACATACCAACCGCCGTCCTACAACCAACAAACAAATAAATAAGGTGAAACAGATGAAAGAATGTAATGGACAGGGAATTTGTGATGGAAGAGGAACCACATCAGCATTCGGCTACCGACCCACGGAAACCATGAAAAAAACGTAGAGTAGCCGGCCCGATGAAAATCGAACCCGGGACCTCCAGAACGCGAGCCACACACGTTACCGGGAGCCTTCTCGCTCGACATGGTTGATATACTCTCTTAGAAGTGTCAGTGTTACGCACAGTATAGCCAGTGCAGAGCTGTCAAACAAGGTGGAAACAATAAATTAAGTGCCAGTATGCCTCGCCGACGTCAAAGGGAGCCATATCGGCATGCGAGTGAGGTCGAATGGGACAGAATGATCGGTCTCCGGGAAACGGGTTTGTCATACCGTGACATTTCGGCTCGTACAGGGTATGCTGCTACGACATTGGTGCAGTGGATAGATGAAGGTCGTGCACAGCGAAGAGCGGTAGTGGACCACGGAACATGACCACAGCGCGGGATGACCGTCATCTTGTCCGCATGGCCATAACGGCCCGTACAGCTTCATCCACAGTGTTGGCTCGGCGCTGGAGCACTGCAACAGGTGTGAACTTTTCTGCATCAACGGTTCGTCGCCGTCTGCTGTAGGTTGGACTGGTTGCATGCATGCCATTACGTCGGCTTCCATTGTCCAGAAACCACTAGTTCCTCCGACTGCAATGGGCACGTGAACACTGTCACTGGGGTGCTGAGTGGCAAAATGTAGTCTTTTCGGACGAGTCCCACTTCAACATGTCCTGCAGTGATAGCCGCATACGTGTCCAGCGGTACCGTGGTGAGCGCAACCTGGAGGGCTGCATTGTTGAGCTACATAGCGGACAAACACCAGGTGCGATGGTTTGGGGCGCCATTGGTTACAAGAACCGATCTCGCCTCCTACGAATTGAGGACACTTTGAACAGCAACCGGTACCTAACAGTGGTTGTAGAGCCTGAGGTACTCCCCTGCTTCAGGCATCTCCACAGGCCACATTTCAACAGGACAATGCCCGGCCACATATTGCGAGGAATGTACAAGCCTTCTTCGAAGAGCGACGGGTACCATTGCTTTCCTGGCCTACACGTTCGCCTGACATGTTGCCCATCTAACATGTTTGGGATATGGTTGGTCGGCACCTGGTGCGTCACGGTCCTCGAGTAAACATTGTCACGGATTTGTGGCCTCGAATACAAACTGCGTGGAGGGAAATCCCTCAGGAACTTATGCAGAACCTTTTTGATTCAATGCCACGGCGTATAGCAGCTCTAATTGCAGCGCCACACCAAATACTGAATATTAGGGCTCAAAGGTTTCGTATAGATTTGAAAAGTTCATCATTTCTTACTTGTCATGTGCATAACCTGTGGTATTAAATTCATTAAATTCATGCGTTTCCTTCTTGGCGTTGCAATTTTCACAAACGGCAGTGTATGAAACAACGTGTGTACGTTTTAAGCGACACTCGTAATGCCTTATTTTTGGCAGTACGCATTCTTATCACTTTGATGTGACGTGCGATTATAATAAACGTTTTCTCGCTAAAATTCCTGGTAAAGCCGTTCTGCAATATTTCAAATAACTTTCAAAATAATTCGAATGACAAAGAAGGCCAGACCCGAGGCTATAGTGCAGATAAACATGTGGTGGCTAGCATATGTAGAAGGGAAAGGAGTTACTTAGGACTAGTTAGTTACCCTGACCTTCTAAGTTCCAGATTCCAGATTTTTCCATCCATGAATTTGTCCTCCAGGTAGGCGTGTAGAAGTGATCTCTTTGCTTGTGTTAGGGTTAGATTTAGATATTTATTTATTACAGCATGTACCATTACATTTTGGTAATACTACATGCTAGCGTTTGCTTCTTTGTATGAATATTTTACAAAAAGTAATGCATTTTACTTCCAATGTTACTATAAATAATTCATCATTTTACATAGTTTTTTAATCATCAAAATTAATTTTGTTAACAAATATGGTGAACTGTTTTTATATATTTTAATTAAATCTTTTAATTCAGGTGGCCACATTCCATTTACTTTTGTTACCCTTCTCTTTAAGAGTATTCCTTCATTATTTAATAAAGTGCAGTCATATAGTAGGTATTCTATAGTCTGTTTGTTCTCTTTGCACTTACACATAGGGTCATCAGTTATTTTAAATCTATGAAAGTATGCATTTATTTTCCCATGATCAATAAAAATGTTAATATGTTGGACGTTAATGTTATTTTTGTTTCTATTCTGCTACGTGCAGTGGGGAAATAGGACTTTGTTAGTTTGCCATTTGACGTTAACTGTCATTCTCTTTGTCATTTCCCGTAACTTAAGTTCTGCAGTTGATTGTATATTTCACATTTTGGTATTTTAGTGTAGCATACTTCTAAATCACTGTCATTTACTGCCTCCTTCGCTAGTTTGTCCGACACTTCATTACCGAAATGCCTCATATGTACCTTTATCCATTTCAAAAATATTTTCCAGTTATTTTTGCTTAATGTTTCTATATTCTTACAAACACTGTGTATTAATGATTTGTTGTTCTTAGGGCTTTTGGAGTTCAAAGATATTTGGCTATTCGTATAAATAGTTGCCAAACGGATCCCATTAACAGCATCTTCCAATTTATATAGAAAAGAATGCAGAGATATACCACCAGCAGTGATTGAAAATGTTCATCAACAATTCGCGCTTCGACTTAGCCAGTGAAATGCCTTGAAATGAAGCCTTCGAAATTGGAAATTATATTAGAATATGCGCAATAAACATTGTGTTTTCTAAGGGAAAAATGCAGGGTATACGAACCGGGATAGATCTCATTGCTTCGTATCTGCTTATAAAGGTTCGACTGTCCGTGCATTTTCAGTAGTTGGGATTAGTATGAAAAGTGACAGTAGTACGAAGCTAAAGGCATGCGTCCCGAGACACCATTATGAACCGGCCGCGGAAACGATTTGAACTTCGACAAATATACGCTCTGAGAGTTTGCTCTTTTCTTTCTTCTTTTTCCTTTCTTTTCTTAGGTTGTACCTTTATACTTTATATCTAAACAACTACTCTAATCCTGAAGCATTCACTACTGTTTTCTTGAAAACTTCTCTTACTGAATATTACTTTTAGATTGAAATGTGAACACTGTTCGTCATAGAGTTCGTCACTGGCGTGCATGAAATGTTTCCCACAATGGATTGGAGCTGTTTATGTGACAAACTATGTTTTTATAGCATAATTCCAGCCACTGGATTAACAGTGTACTTTGCCTAAACCAAAGTATGGCTGAACTGCCGAAGGGTAACATTACAACTGATACCTTATATTTTCATGCTACACTACAGTTTTCTTATTACCGACGTAGCGTCAACTTTAATCTTCGTCTCCATGTCGCTGATGTGTAAATGTTCAGTTTAACCACACATGCAAATGATTCTTTACCCCTTCCTCTAAAAGGTCCAATTGTATTAAATTTGATTTAGCCTTTCCTTGTGTACCAAGCGTATCGAAACTCTCTCATGAAGGTGGTATCCAAACCTCTCCTTCATTTCACATCCGTTACAAACATGCTTTATTCGTTGGTTTACCTGTATCTGAATTGTTTCTCAGGCCAGGCACATAGACAACTGATACCGGATGGGTGGAGTCAAAAGTTGGTAACCTGAATGTAGAAACCTTAGAGAGAAAAAAACATAATGGCGATCTAGGGGAATGGACCACTTTTTATGCACGTCAGTGTACATCTTTCTGTCCACTGAATCCACCTCTAAATTACCGAAGGGCTTATTTGTAAAAGATGATTGGTATTGAGCAATATATGCAAATATACATTTGAAATGCTGTCGTGTGATACCAGAATTATTAACTCGTATGATTAAAAATTTTATAAAGATAGGATAGCGAAATAGATAAATAATTGCAATAAATAATTTCAATATATTGAGTCAATGTATAATGGAAGAAGAAAGGTTTAAAGCTTTGTGTGCGAATAAGGAGGGCATTACCAAGCAAACTACGTATTAAGGAAAATCAACCAGTTAGAAGATACAGTAGCTAAGGACACTAGGTTCCTGAGAACTCAGTCAACAAGAAACCATTAGGTTAAGGTTCAGATAGCTGGAGCTCAAGGCGTTAAGAAATAAGGTGAGTGCAAGTACACGTAGGTCAGTTTGGAAATTAGAAAGAGAAAGAATTCTTAGAATTTATCAAGCCAAAGAGTAAAAGTTGTGTTTCAGATATGTAAGATTTGGCAACGTATAACGTAGGAACTTTGGTGGGGTAGTTATAAAGTAGGCGGGTCTTAAGTTAATAAAAGAGCGCGTATGTTATATTTTCAACAGTTGAGGTTGTTTAGTAAGACAGTTACATAGGTAGGAATAACTTGTGAACATGATCGTCCTTATGATCTTTATGATATAAGATTTGGCTATGTAATGCTTTATTGCTAATGTTTGTATAAAAGGGCACATTATAGAGCATATTTGGACATTTCTAGGTGCACATTTGCATGCATATTTTCGGATTTTTAGCGCATATAATCCTCGACACTAGTGTTCATATAAGACTGTATTCCCAAGTAAAATAACATTTACATTATGACAATGACCAGGGGACGGAAGGACACCTCGATCCAACGTGGATCTTTTATGCTTATCACCCCAGGAGGATCGGATGAGGTAAAGAAGCCGCAGGTAGGCCGGCCGACAAAGACGTGCAGATGTCGCTAATAATTCCAAACTTGAAGACTCGGTCACACCAGCGAGCTGCTCAGAGAAACCTTCCCTCTGGTGGAACCGGGGAGAATTTGACCCAGCTGAGGCGGTTCAGAGAAGAACTTTTCAACGAGCAAGCATCTGCGCCATCTGTCCGACACCGACTGACACTGCATAGCCCCTACGTCCACCTGAAACATGAAAGGGGAAAAGAAATGATCGGAAATGAGGGAAAGGAAATTCATGGCAGAAGAGAAACTACACCATGGTCTCTTGCCAACCAGGGAAAACAGGAAACACTCATGGTTAGTGTGTCCGGTACCAGGAATCGAACCCAGGACCCCCCGAATGCAAGCCTCGCACGCTACCGCGATAAATTACCTATTACATTTTTACGAGGCGTGGTTTTAAAGCGAGAACCGTTTTAATATTTTGCCGCTGCTGTCGCGACTTTGAACATGCGCGATCACTTCCTCCACTCATTAGGAAGCCAGACGCAGCTGTGAGCGATCGTCACTGTTTTACTATTGTTAAAGTGTTTTGAAATGTTCAAAATAATCGACTGTGAAGTCAGATCAGTGATTCGCATTGTAATGCGAGAAACGTTACGTCAGCAAACATTCATCGCCAATTGAGTGAGGTTTATGGGGAAACGATAATGAGTGATAACTTAACAAACTCAAGATCCGATCACATCATTTGGTTGGGAGCAATCCGACCACCCTCTTTACAGTCCAGATTTGGCCCCAAGCGATTTTCATCTGTTTCTTCTTCCGAAGAAATTCTTGAGTGAAAAACATTTCAACGACGATGATGTGAAACAAGAAGTGCAGACGAAGGCATACAAAAACTCGTTTCCCGTTACGAGAAGTGCTTGAATAACGGCGGAGACTATGTGAAGAAGTAGTGTAAGGTGCAAGGTGTAAGGTAGTGAATGATAATTAAGTATTTAGAAAATAATGTTCAGTTACTTTAAAAAAAATTATCGGTGCTTACTTTAAAACACGCCTCGTATTTAAATGCCTGTTTTTACGGTGTTCGACCTTTAAGTATGTTATTTCTTTATCTTTTCTAATTATTGTGAACGAGCAGAGCAGAGCGAAACTTCAAGAATGCTGTGATTTTCCACAATATATGTGAAAGCGAATAACTACTCGTGTAACCACCAGAATAGTTTTACATACATAAGTACGATTTAACAAGTGCAGTCTTGCTGCGCCTTCCTTCCTTTCCCGGTTTATAAACAAGAAAAGGCGGAAAAAAGAACTTCATGAAGTATATCGATATAACAGACAGGAAGTTGTGGTTTCCTGTGGAGCTCTCTGGTATTACTCGCGACTATAGTTATAAATCATCGATGACAATAAAAAGCAACAAATACATAGCAAAGTTATGCACTAATAACGCATTTTACTAGTTGAAAGTGGATACCACGTATACGTGGCTTGTACAGTACGTAAGGTTTAAGTAGAAACCTAAATATTTTGACGCTACCAGACCGGTTTAAGAGGGGGTGTGCTGAGGAACCCTGCCACAGTCAACCTTCACTGCCTATGGCCGTGTGCACCACAAACCCTTCAGGGACCTTCAGCTTACCGTGGCAAGAATTTGACCGGGGTGATCATCACACAGCGGTGCACCAATGTTCACCGCAGTTTAGATGACCGTGGTTAGCTGGCAGGGTGCTCACCTTGGTTGAGCGCACCGTTCATTGCAGGTAAACTCTACTCACTACTGAATGCACCCTGAAGTGTATCACGTAGTCCCTTTTTCACTTGATCTACGTCTTTGCTGAAGCACATGCATCTACTTGCTCAGCGTGCAATGAAGAAAAGCAAAGCAGGCCCAAGTTTCTAAATACTGCTAAATTTAACATGCAGTTCTTAAGAAAAGGTGGAAACTATAAAGATAGAAGCAATAACTTTAGGGAACAAGGTAGTCTGAACACATGAAAATTACACCTTAAATGTGTTAAATTACCACTGCTCTTAAAGTTCTCAATCGTTTTTATTGAAAATTTTACGATTTATTCAGTAAATCATGACATTATTTCAAGTGGTAATTTGAATTCATAGCTTATGTAGCCGAGTCCATAAAAAGTATTTCATTCAGCAGAAAACTAATAAAATTTACTCTTAAAACATGTGAATTCATGTACCTTTATTCTCTGATACTACTTGCAATACAGAATCACACCTTTGCATTCTTGTTCTTAGTATAATTTGCTATCTTCTGAACCTCAGTTATTTAGTTATGTATATCAGTTCTCTAGAAATTGAAAATAAAATTATTTGCAAAGTCAAAAACGTAAAAAAGAGGAAAAATTGCAATTTTGTTGCTTTTTAATACCACTAATATACATTATAAAATTAGGATTGTGGTTCAGAAAGTTTACCTATGTGTGGTATACGTGTACTGAAAATTTCAGCTCTCTACTTCTCATACTTTCTGAGAAAAAGGTACATAAGTATCCAACAATCTTGTTTTGAGAAAAGTGAATTTAAAGTTTGAATATTAAAATTCTGACACACTTCAGTACATTCCAAGGTTATAATCATCTGCACCTTCATTCCCGGATTGCTTTTCTGATTGCCTTCTCTTGGTCCTGGCCTCTTCTGTTAATTGCTGAACTGCTCGCTGGGCATGATATAGTCATTCGTTGTTGAAAGATACAAAAATGTTCTAAAAAGGGGTCTTGCATGACAGCTTTAAAGGAATGCAGACTAGCATTTAAATAGTATTTAAATGTCTTAAAAATCTCTTAACCCCAAAAAGTTTATATTTTCTGAAACTGGAAATAACAGAGATTTTATTAGTGCTTAAAACAAAAAATGTGATAATTTACTATTTCAGAGTACCTTGTCACCTTAAGATGGGTACATGGGAAAATCTAGCCTTACAATTGATTAGAAAAATATGCTGAAGTATTATAGATTTTTGGGGGGGGGGGGTTTCTTTTACACTAAGTTCTGTTTAGCTTAGTTAAAATCCTCCTACTGAAAGAGAGGCGGAAAAAATAAAGTAAAAGAAAAATATATTATCCGCGGGCAAGATTTGATCTCGGAAGCTCTTGAAATCTGAGGAGCACACGCCACCCCCACAAACGATGACGACTTCAGACTTGGACACTGACCTCTTAGGTTACCGGATTCTTATATCTGTGCGATTAACGTATCCTAATATTCCTGAAAGTGGACTAATTATGCTACATAACGCCGGGAGTGTATGGATTTTCTACGTCTTTGGTCAGGATTTTTAAGGTAGCTCTCGCACAAAAAGACTTAAGCCATTAAAATTTACAAAATACATTAAAGTAACGTTATCAGTATGGATTAATAGGCGAAATTTGAGTGTTTATTTTAGTTGCGAATATTAATCTATACTATTCATTTTAACATTTGAACACAAGTTGGAGATAAACGAGAAAACCGACCGTTCTGGCCGGTCAGATTTAACCGCGGTAGAACCCTCGATAAACATTTACCGTCGTCGATGCACCACAAATGACCGTTCACCGCAGTAAAGTCCATGTTTTACCACGGTAAAATCTTGATCGAGAATGGTGCAGACGGCACTAGTCTCTCAGTATCAGCTGTAGTGTTGTTGCTACTGCACTTTTGGCAGTGAAATATGGAAAATATCCTGATGTCTTAGGCTGTCCTTGCTTCGTTGGCTTTCATACTGTTATAAGCCGGTGTTGGTTGTTTTTTCTGTCTCTACTACGTATAGTAAGTAGGGGAAGTATTGTACTCCACCCAAAAATTCGATACCGAGATTTCATCGGAAATATATGTTTTTAGGCCCCCTGAATTAAAAAAAAACTTTTTTGGAACATGACCGTGTGTGTGTCTGTGAACAGCATAACTCAGAAACGAACAGTCGGATAAACACCAAACTTAGTATTTAGGTTCAGTATCTTCCAGAAATGTGACACGAAGGTTTTCAAGAAAATCCCCCCCACCCCAGAGTACCCTTTACATGGAACATTTTTCGAAAATTTTAATTTTCTCAAAAATGGCTCTAACGATTTTGATTAAAATATCGTATGTTTAAGATATTTTCATGACAAATAAAATGTATATCTCGAATTTTCTGGGAATGTCTCCAAAAGTATTCTTCATTGTGAACGACTTTTGCATAACTGGTAAACCATAAGAGATAAACAAAATTTGACTACACAAAAAATGTAGATCTTGTTAAAATACACAATTTATGTCACATACATATTTTGTGTTAAGTGAACCATTTTCGAGATATTGCTTGTTATTCCTTTAAATTTTCCAATATTTACACTTTTTCTCAAATGGAAAATCGTTATTCATTTTTTTTTGTCCTGGACATACAAAGAGAATGCTATGCTCCAAATAGCAACCAGCTCTTAAAATATTTGACTATCGCTTAAAGCCTACCAATTCCCCTTGTATCTACAAGAAAATTAGCAATAAGATTAACATCTCGATTAACACGAAGCATATGGAGAATAAGCGTTTGTAAAATTAGTTTGTACAAGAGTAGAGAAAGTCATGCGAGTGTAACACATCGGATTTTTTTTTCTAAATTTCATGTTTCAACGTAACCGAAATTTTAAATAGTAAGATTTAACAGTAAAGTTTTTGAGGTTAGGCAGTTTAGGATTACCAACTGTCGTGTGGAACATGCTGCTATCTCTTTCTACTTAAAAAAAATGCACTATAGTATACTACCTACTTCCTATTAATTGTCCACTGTCATTGTTACATTCTCAACAAGTATAGTAGGGTTAGAACTAACTGCGGAGGGGCACTCAGCACCCCGACCTACAAGATGTTTGGTGCCCAAGCCCTCGGGAGTGAAGTGAGAGGAGACTGAGGGAGCCGATCACGAAGCACCAAACTCCCCGGATGGCAGCTGGTGCAACCGGCTGCACTCCACCAGCAAGCTTACACACCCCTGGAAGGCCCGGGACTCGGAGACCGTCCCCATTCCAGGGGACGAAGGTTTACATACAGCACCATTTTCCCCTGCTATTTAACGCCGAGACTCCCGCCGACACTTTCAACCTGAAAGAAACCAAGCAGATGAAAGGTGAAGTGAAATGAGAATGGAGATGAAATGTAGGGACAGGGAATTCGGGGATGTAATGAACCTTCCCAGCATTCGTAGCTACCCGTGGAAAACCTTGGAAAAAAACCATGGGTCAGGAAGGTTGGCCAAGGGAATCGAACCCGTATGCGGCCACAGACGTTACTCCTGAGCCATCCCTCTCGGTTAGCTACAGTAAGCAGGGGAAGCATTGTATTCCACACAAAAAATTTGATATCGAGATTTCACAGGAAATTCATGTTTTAAAGCCCCTGTATTAAAACAAAGCATTTTTTAGAAAAATATTCGTCTGTGTGCGTCTGTGAACAGCATAATTCAAAAACCAAAAGACGGATAAATACCAAACTTGGTATTTAGGTTTAGTAGCTTCAAAAATGCGAAACAAAATATTTTCAAGAAAACCCCCACCTCAAACTAGATTTTTCGAATTTTTTTAACGATTTTGATTAAAATACCATGTATTAAAAATAATTACATGACAAATAAATGTATAACAACAATTTTCTGGAAATAGCCTTCCTTCACTCGAAAGGAATTTTGTATAATCTTGTATAAATGGCAAACGTTAAGCGATAGACAGAAACATACGACACAAAAAGGTATATCTTTTTAAAACACACAATTTATTTCAAACACTTTTTTGTGGCATAAACCATTTCCAAGATATCCGTTATTAATGGTTCGAATTATTCAATTCTTAACCATTCTACATTCTTTTAAAGTCCTGTCAATTTGCAATTGTTTCTCATGATGTCCGTAAAGGGGGGGGGGGTCCGACCTCTTCAGCTGAGCACTCGCGGTACTTCTGACGTTGCTAGAAATATGCTGGACCAAACATCCGACCCCCACCCGTGAGGGTGGTGTTTGGATTGGGTTTTTGGCACTTCAAAAACCAGGTTGTTATAATGTTCCACTGCTTCATCTAATGGCGAAAAAGCTATTCCACGGATTTTAACTTTAATCTTTTGAAACAAAAGAAATCACGAGGTGCTATGTCAGGGCTGTATGGTGGAGAGTCCATGGTGCTGACTTTAGGGCATCCAGATACTCAGCTGTTAGTTTTGCTGTATGCGACGATGCGTTGTCATTATGGATTATATGAATAAAACTTAGTATATAGTATATGCTTCACTTTTCAAGTAAATACATGGTTTGGTAAGAATTACAGCATCCAAGTATCTACTATATTTTGAGAACATACTCAAGCATCCATCTTACAAGAGCATGTACTCTCATTTGGTATGAATAAAAGCTAGTATATTTTCAGTTTTATGAGTTCATTCTCCTCTCATGTTGAGCATGGTTAGATGCATGCTCACTTCTGAGTATATATTAATTTTTTTAACATAAAACTAATTATGAAGAGAATGGCACAGTTTATGAGTTGTATAGTACTCATGGAAAAGTTACAAACATAACCATATGTATTAAATAAGTTTCAAAATCCTGCATTGTTTCGGAAAAACATAACCTAGAAATAACATTGAAAGTCAGATTTATTAATTAAGCTTACTATGTAAAATCCTAACCCCAAAATTCAGTTGCTTAAGAAATTATGTTACTTACTGTTTCATGGAAAAATAGTGTAATCATCCCGGACTCTAGAAGCAGTCTGATTTGAATTTGCATCTGGCACCTTATAATGATGACTTCAGAATACGTGAATATTTTCTTTTTGCCCGATTTGTTGATAATAGAATTTTGCCTATCTCATTTTATTTATTGTTTTGCTAATTTAATTGGAGCTATACTTCTGTGCGTGTTGCTTCAATTAATTTTTCATTTCACTTCTGCTGAAACTTGTTATAAAACACGGGATAATTGCTGAGCAATTTAGATGGGACAGAACCAATACAACAAAATCTACTTCTCTAATTCAGAATGCCAAACAACACAACACCACACACTCAACGGAGCTAGTATATGGTTAAAGAGTGTAGATGACATGAGTATATACTTACATTTACGTGAACAAGATGGCTGTGAGGATGAGTATGAGGTGGTTCGCTTTTATTCTTATGAAAACGAGTATGTTCTCGTTGAGCCGAGTATATAATCACAGAAAGTGTTCATGAGTATAAACTTTGAGTAAGTACTTGCTTTTTATTCCTATGACATTATGTAACATAATTTTCATTTTGGGCGTTTTTCAGGAACTTTTTAAAAACTTTGCGGTAAACATACATTTGTGTGCCAATCGGCAGTAAGGTACGTCTATCTTCTAATGCTATAGTAGCAATATGGCCCGTTTTAGAAAACAACTAAAACCATCTTCTTACCAGCACTGCGAATTCGTCGGACTTAGGTTCTTTTCGAAAGACCCACTGAACCGATTGGCTTTTTCTTTTCAGGATCATAACAATAAATCCAAGATTCATCAGCAGTAACGATATTCCAAACCAAATTTGAAGTGCCCTCTTGGAATTGTTCCAGAGTTTTTCTGCACCAATCAATGCTCCTTTTTTTTCTCTCTTTTCTCTCTCTCTCTCTCTCTCTCTTTTTTTTTTTTTTTTTTTTTTTTGATTGGGAGTCATTTATGTGGAATCCATTGACAACGAAATTTTCTCATGTCTAACTATTGATGTAAAATGTTAAGGATTTGACTCATACCAATGCCCACTGACGCCCGAATAAATTCATAGGTGTCCGTCGATCTTTTTCAAGCATTGTTCGAACAGCGGCAATATTTTCATCAGTAACAGCAGTTCTTGGGCGTCCTTCACGAAATTCATCACTAAGAAAAAACCGACCACTTTTTAATTCGCTGTACTAATTATGAATTGTTGCCCTAGATAGGGCTTCTTTGCCTAATGCCAAATGCATTTCACATTGCTTAGGCGTTAATGACGATTTAAGGTCGTAAAAAATCGTAGCTCTCTATTTAATTGATCTCAATAAAAATTAATTTTTGGGTGAACATAACATCTTTAAATGATGACAATTAACACACTATTAGATATAATCGAACAATCTACACGGCAATCAGTTCGCAATTACATTAAAAAAGAGCTGTCAAATATAAACACATTTCATTTATTTTTAGAAACATGTCATTTTAAAAGTTTTCTATATCGCTCTCGTATTATTCCTCTGAAATGCCTACCGAAAGATTTACGCTTGAACAAAACATGTTTAAGTAAAAACCGAATCATGTAGAGATGAGACATTTCCTGATATTCCAGTTCCAGGAAGAGAAACTGTTAGATTTCTGGTTAACAAGTTTAGGATAACGGGATCGTTAAAACCTAAACCTAAGAAGCGAACAAAATATGTTGTAACTGAGGAAGAACTTGACGAAATTAGTGCATCTCGAAAGCTCTCCAAAGAAGTGTCTAAGCAAGTAGGTGTTTCAAAAACCTCTGTTCCTGCGGCTGCTAAACTTTTAGAATTGAAACGTTACGGACTGATGACTGTTCATGAACTATAACCTTGTGAAGACGATGAATGCTAGGAATGTCTCAACGCAGATGGATACAACTTATAACAGTGTTAATACTCATTACAGTGATTCGGGAGTTTTAAAATGTAAAACTCTGGTGTAGTACAAGGGTGGCCTGAAAAGCTTCCGACCCAACATGAAGATGACAGCACTCGAAAAATAAAAACTAGTGAATTTCGTTGTTCATCTATTGACAGTTACTCACCAAAGTTTCAGCCATTTTGGACGCTCAGTTGTTATGTAACAGTCGTTTGAGTGAGGTGATGTGAGTGTTTTTATGAAAATGGACAAAATCGAGTATCGAGCTGTCATTAAATATTTGTTTTTGAAAGGCAATACGCAAATCAAAGATGAGTTGGATTCTGTGTATGGGGACTCTGCACCATCATTTACCACAGTGAAATTTTGGGCAGCTGAATTTAAACGTGGCCGTAAGAGCTTGGGAGAGGATGAACGTTCGGGACGTCAACAGCGCGCGGAGCACGCGTACACACGATCCGGACCAAGCTATAAAACAACCGCTCTGTACAAACTATTCCTATAAAATCTTGTTTATCCATCTACTTCTAGTTAATTAAAATAGTTTCATTACACATCCCGTTGTAGAGGATTATATTAGACTAGAGCAATAGAATATTTTTAAAAAGTTACTATGTATTAAATAAATTGAGTTTTATTTATGAACGGTCTTTAACTTCCATGGTTCTTAGCGTCCCAATAAATATTGTGCGTGAAAGATGAAGATTTTGCTCAGAGGTCTCTTTATCAGTCTTGAGGTTCTTTTACGTGCCGTAAAACTACGACACGGGACCACCGGCTTTACTTCCCTTCCGAAGAAAGCCATGCATAGGATTTTTACGCCCGAAACAATCCATCGCCCTCCACCGGGTTTAAACACGCGACCTCGGGAACTAGAGGCTAGCATAGTACCCCTAGACCAGCGAGGATGACTCACTATGCGATGGATTTGAAATTCAATGCTCTTTGCATGACCACGGGAAAAAACGAAATCCACTAGAAAAAAAATAGATGTGTTAAATTCATATAACTTTTCTACAAAGCATTCTTACAAAAGCTTATTGTTCTATATGCTTCTTGTTAATAAACCTTCATTACTCGCTTTACGTATAAGAAGAATACAGTAGACTAAAGCGAAAGTGAAATCTCTTTTAGAGTCGGTCACTATATGATGGTTTTGAAGTTCTGTTCTCTTTGCATGAACACGAAATACAAATAAAGAAAAAAACCTTTCTCTATCCTCTACCTTTATTAGTGGGTATTCAAACTATTCTGACTAAAGCTTATTTTTCTATTTCATTTTATCCAAATAAACCGTTACAGAAATAGGTACATTACACATTTCGTTATAGATACAAAGAGAACAGCGATAGTCAAATTTTAACAACTGGACGCTATATGTTGGCCCTAAAATTCTATACTGCTTCCATGACATTGCGAGAAACAACTGAAAATCGATGGGACTTTAGAACAATAAGTATTGAACAATTCAAACCTTTAATAATGGATATCTCAGAAGTCATTTGAAGCAAATTGTGTGTTTTAATGAGATCTACTTTTTTGTGGTACGTTTTCGTTTATCGCTTAACGTTTACAAGTTATACAAGACTATACAAAATTCCTTCCGAATGAAGAGGACTTCCTTGGTTGTTCCCAGGAAATTCAAGATATACATGCTATGTGTCAAGAAGACATCTGAAACACATGTTATTTTAATAAAAATCATTAGAAACTTTTTTGAGAAAATAGAGGATAAGGAAACATTCTCGATGTAAATATTAGTTTAAAGTGGGGGATTTTCTTGAAAATCCTCATGTCGCATCCCTGGAAGACGCTGAATTTAAATACCAAGTTCGCTATTTAACCGACGTTTCTTTCTTGAGTTCACAAACACAAAGCGCGCGCGGAGCTTTTTCTAAAGATGCTTTTTTTTAAAATTCTGAGATTCTCAAAAAGTGTATTTCCAGGATATCTTTGTATCGAATTTTTGGGTGTAATACAATACCTCCCCTACTTACTATAAGAAAGTAGCAGAGAAATTAAAAAGTGACAGCAGAAAATATTTACTACAAAGAATACAGTCCCTCTGTGGTTGGTGGGGTGAGGTACAGGAGGGCAAGGTTTTTCTACTTGTTAAAGGAGCAGTATAGTGGCTGAAGGAAGTACTGCATTTCATCTGTACATTCGATATTAAGTTTTGGAGATCCGCTGAATCAAATAACAAAGAAGAATAGAGCAGTTTGTACCTCTGTGTGTGTGTGTGTGTGTGTGTGTGTGTGTGTTTTAGTAGTGTTTAACGACCGTTATTACTGCATATGACACCACAGGCGGTGGATATTGATAATATGCACTGAAATTATATTTGGGAAAGGAATTTTGGGAACGAAGCGTTCCAGGCCTAATTTTAGGTTACCTTCCCGCCATTTGCCCGTTATGAGGACTGAAAAAAACCTGCAAAAAAGTCAGGGAGAATGCTTCTGGCAGGATTTAACCGCGGATCTCCCGAATGCGAGCCCCGCATGTGACCCGGAGTCATCTCGCTCGGTGTGGTGTGTGTGTGGGGAGGGGGTGAGAGAGAGAGAGACAGACAGACAGAAATGTTATGCTTGAATCAGGCACCGTGAAAGGATGCCAACCAAAGATGTTCAAGAAGTTTCCTCCACGCTTCAAACCTGTTCATATTCATAATTGTTCGTTATTTATTATTTTTTCCAAAAACTCAGCTATTTTAATTAATATACCATATGTGTGCGATATTAACATGAGAAATGAAATGTATATCTCGTGTTTTCTGAGAATAGCCCATGAAGTCCTGTTTATTCTCATTAAATTTTAAATGAATGCACGTGATTGGAAAACTATAAGAGATGGGAAAGGAGGAAAGTGAATGGTACAGCTTCGCTCATTAATTGTGTAGTGCAACATTATCGAACAGTGACCTAGGTTCCTGGAAACAGATAAAACGTTGTTTGCGGTTCATCAGAACTAATCACCGATCATAAAACTATCATCAGAGCTGGTGAGATTCTCTCTTATTAGATAAAAGCAAAACAACCACAGAGCAACAAGACTCAAATAAAGCAGTGAAACTGTTCGCTAACTAGACAATTGCTAGTGAATGTGTGTCACTGGATGTTTTTCTGGCTCTCTGCTGAAACTGACGTGTATAATCTTAATTTCTTCCACGTACTCCTGGTAAACGTAGGACGAACGGAGGGCTTCCCGTAATCGGGGCAAGAGTACCGCAAGTATTCTACCGTGACCCCTGGAATGAGGGGAGAGACCCTGAAGGGCAACCAGATTCGGATGCCGACGGACGCAAGCACGAACGGGGTCCCTAACGTTTCAGGATAGAACGCATCCGACGACGTCCGTTCCCTGCCTACAAGCCATCAACCTCCAGGGTCTCCGAGGCGGAGCCCACTCGAGACGAGACCTACTCAGCACCCGGCAGCGATGCTAGGGAAGAAATCTCCACACAGCGCACAAACACCGTCCAGCTGCAACCCATGGAACACCGTTGCCTGGTCCTACAACTCTGAAACAGATGACAAGAAAGATGATGGGTACAGGAAATGAGGGGCAGGAGAGTCGTGGTAGAAGATGAACCACCCCAGCATGGGCCTGTCGACCCGGGAAAACCACATAAAACCCATGGACGGAATGGATGGTCGCCGGGTATCGATTCCGGGATATCCCGAATGTGGCCCACAGACGTGTCCGCCTGAGCCATTCCACTCGGTCGGCATAAACATAAGTTATACGAACGAAAATATAATTAAAAGTGTAAATCAACACAAGATAGACACACCCACAGAAGGAAAATTTTCTAAGAAATGCTCCTTTTTGTTCAGGGAGCCTCAAAACGTGTATTTCTGGTGAAATGTGGATAAAGAATTATTTGGTAGAATACAATACATGTGCTTATTACGAGGTAATTAGTACACCGACATTCATAGCACGCATTAGGAGTTTCTCCACCTTACCAACTAACAGGTACTCATTATAGCAGTTGAACAAATTGTTGTTAGTGGTTTTTTCCTTTAATTGGTAAGTGCAGATGTGTTTCAGGTCCGGTTTTGCGGCTTTTATATGCTTTAAATAGATGAATACTGCACATTTGGTGTAAACCTTGTTTTTGCAACACGAGTCACGCGGAGCTGTAATTCGTCTGAAGGGCATTATATCTGCACCAGTTTTAGAGTCTGTTTTATAAGTTTTTATTTATAGTATACGCTGCTACCGGACTCAGAAACGTCTCAATGGGCGAGCCAGCTATCACAAGAAATCATTGTCAAAATCAACCAAAAGTATGAGGGCCTGATCAACAAAGACAGATTGATTTTTTCCTGTAGCTTCCTTCATGTTTTCCTGTCTGCTGTACCATGAGTATTATGAAAAGAGTGGGATTTTATCTATAATGTCCATAGGTGGTAGTTCTCTCGTATCCGTAAGTTGGGAATAATGCTGCTGTAGATCCTGCTTGCATTTCGATACTACAAAATGATTAACCAACATGTAGTTCCCCCTCACACTGCTGTTACAGCAGAATACTACACTCAGTATTGGCTAAACTGAGGAAGCACATTCCAAAGAAACGACCAGAACTTCATCGGACTGGGTGGCGACTTCATCAAGACAACGCGCGGCCTCACATTGTAAATCAAGTGATACAGTTTTTGGCTAAACAGAACATTACCTGTGTACCGCATCCGCCTTATAGCCCCGATCTTGCACCCTATGATCTGTTTTATTCCCATCATTAAAGGCAAAGCTCCGGGGCATTCATTTGAGAATTCTGAAGCAGTGCTTAAGAAAAGTGAGGTGATTCTCAAATACCTCACAAAGAATGGCCTGCACTATGCGTTCGAAGACTGGCAGAAACGCTATAAAATGTGCATTGAAGTAGGAGGGGATTACTTTGAAAAAGATCATATAAACATTGACATTGAGTAATAAGCTTCTGCGATAAAAGGTATCAGTCTTTGTTGATCAGCCTTAGTAAAATGATGGATCTATACAACCAGAGAATCGATAGGCTTCAACGACCAATTAGACAGACTGATTCCGAGAATGGGTAATCACACCACATAGATGTTAAAGTAATATTTCAATACCGAGCGAAATGGCTTCGGGAGTCCCGTGTTCGATTCTCGGCAACGCCCACTCTGACCATGCGTGTTTCGTGGTTTTCCCTGGTCAATACACTACTACCGCAACTTTCCTGACTCTCATTTCCTTCATCATGATTTTTTTCAAGGTTGAAGGACTGGCGATGGGTTCGGCGTGTTGCAGCTGGGCGGTGGAAGTTTCTCCCTGGTGTGGATCGAACTGCTCACGGATCCACTCCGGTGCTATGATAACAAGCTCCCCTTAGTGGACCTCGGAAGGTTAGGGTCTTGTGGGCGGGCTTGAGCGGCGTCGGATGGGTGTTATCTGGAAATATTAGGCATCTGTCTACGCTTGCACACGTCGTTTCCCGCATCTGGTCGCCCTTCGAGTTTCTCCCCTCATCTCTCCTTCCCTCCCTCCTTCGCGGGGTCGCGTTCGAAACACAAAGGACCACATGGCCTACGTGCGGTGCTCTAAAAATTGAGTTTTTCATTTATGGACGCTCTTTAACTACTATGGTTCTTAGCGTTCCATTCTAAATCTGGAGTGAAAAACCAGAAATTTTTCTCCGAGGCCTGTTTAACTGGCTTGATGTTCTTTTACGGGCCGTAAATCTATGACACGGGATTACTTCCCTTCCAAAACAAATTGCAATAGATTATCTATACTTCAAAAACGAGCAATCAGATATGTAGGAAATTTAAATTACAGAGATCCTTGCAGAAACACATTTAAATGTACAAAAATACTTACACTTCCAATCCTATTTATTTATAGATCTATTCTTCATCTGGTTAATCATAAATTCCATTAGAAAACTAATTCTAATATACATAGTTACGATACTAGAGGCAAAACTAATCTCGCTAGATTGTGTACATACGAAAAGGTGCCCAGATATATGGGGATAAAACTACGCAATACATTACCAAACTCGATTAGGACCTGTAATAACCTAAACAAGTTCAAGACACTTTTAAAGATATTTTTGACCGATAAAGTTTACTACAGCATAGATGAATACATAAATGAATTATAAATGCTATGTATTCTTTATAGCCTAAAACTATTATAATCCAACTTCTGTTTTAAACTAGTATATATAATTGTACATGGTAGAGCTCTCAAGTTTACTAATATTTATGATTGTATACAACCACTATAATTTCATTGTTTTCATCATAGCCTATAAGACTTATGTTCTAACTCCATATCGAACTGGAGAGTGTATTTTAGTATTATTTTATTGATAATATGTATCTAAAATTAATCTTGCACAATTTAATAGTTTCTATGTTCATACAATTTTCTGCTTGTAAATAACCACTGTACTTTAATGACTGACATAGTTCTTTCGTGATATTTTGTAATCACTGTACTGAGCTGCAATAAATTGAATTGAATTAAAAAAGGAAGGCCATGCAAGGATTTTTACGTTAGAAAAAAATCCATCGCCCTCCGCCGGGTTTGAACCCGTGACCTTGGGAACTGGAGGCGGCATGGTACCCCTAGAACACGAAGGACGACGTGTAGTGCTCTGCCATGGTTTTGGGGGCCATTTCGTAATATGTACCTACTAATATTTCAATTCTGACACAAACTATAGAACTTTATTTGGTTATGTTACAACCCAGTTAGTGCATAATAACTTGTGCTTTTAATATATAATGTTGACATGTCCAATATAAGCTTTAACTCGCGCTAAGAGACGCGAAGTTTTGAATAGACATATCAGGCTGCCTGGCGTAAAACTAAAGCAGAATTTAAAAACAGTTGTACCTCAAGATGCAAAGTAGCTGAGTGGTGTCAATGGCTATTTGTTGTATGCTACGATGTGGAAGCAGGAATTATACCTTACACTTGAACTTAAAATATATTAAAAAGCTGCAGATAATTTTTGCAGGCTAGGTATTTTTAAAGTCTGTATCGGAAAGAATTATAACAAATATTTTTGTATTTTCCCCGGCGCACTTGAGAAATAACTAAACTTTTCAACTTATGTGATAAAGCAATACATTAAAATTGAATAAATATTTAAAAGAAAAAGCTTCTCATGGCTGGAGGCTTGAAAATTTGATCTTCCAGTCCATCTCGTTGAACCTTCTTTAAGCCTTAAACCATTTGATCACATAGAAGCTTATCTGAGATGTTCTGCAACGAGCTACATCTATATCACCCTGTTTTCGGATCTACGGCTCTCTGAAGAAATCTCAGTATTGAATCTTTGTGTGGAATGCAATATTTTCTCTTCTTTAGGTAAGCGGTGAAAAAATTATGAACTCGTAATAAGTCCATTAACCCATTAACTTGTATAGAAATCTATATATTCCTACCTTGCAGATAATTTTACAAGCTATGATTCATGTAGGCCAAGATCTGTATAGACCACATCTTCATTTTAGTAGCCTCAACCACAACCTTTCCACTCAGCGTAATTTGGGTTTAAAGAAAGGAAGGACCTTATACTGCTATAGAAATAAAAATCAAAATATGACAATACAGTCCACACTGGAAAGCTCTTGGAAAGGTTCAAGTATTGGAAAGGGACGGGAAAGTATTCTTGATGCCAAGAAAACACACACGCACAGTGAGGAATCGCTTTGTTGGCAAGAAGAAACATTATAGCTGAAGCTACTATCCCCCATAGCCCAGCTTCACAGTTTAAGCTTAAGTTTCGAATCCGGCTTAAGCGGAGGCTTAAACTATAATGGAATTATACAGTTCAAGCGATAAGCTGATATTATACGTGGCTCGACATATACCGTACTTAAATGTGTTTAAACTAAGGAGTTCACCATGTTATCTAAACAAGACGATGTTAGTGTAAGGAAATTTAAACTATTTTAACCCATATATGCACAACAGAAGACGATCTAGAATGTTTAGACTACTTCTGAACCATTTTCACACATGAAATCACCGATGAATCTACGACAGATTCCGATTAAGTAGAGTCGGCAATGATGGCATTAGAATTTTGATGATGCAATTAAACATAAAACCGACTGTTATCAGCAAACCTTATTTGGCATGCCCTTAATTTTAAATGTATACTTCATACTTATTAGTGCACATTGTCGCACTCGTTGCCATCACATCTACATAAAACGAATTGCTTTATATTTCAGCAACAAAGCCCACTCACCAGATACACTGCTTCTCTTAACACTGAGGTTATGTACAAGTAAAGCATGCTAATTGCAGCTGGAGATTTTTCTGAGCTATTCTGAATTACTTTTTTCTTCATTGAAAACGTTAATAAAAGCTAAAAGAAAGGGAATAAATTACCTTAGGAGTGAGTTAAGAAGTAGATGTTGTCTCATCTATATATGGTGCCCACCTGTCCGCCTACGACGACGAGCTACTGGCAGTCTAAGTTTTAGCCCGAGTGAGCTTTTGCTGTGTGCCTATCCTCTAAGGGTTTAACCACAGGATGATTATTTCAGTTTGAAGTGATGTTTCAGGAAGACGGTTTGTTTTTAGGTTGTAAGAAAGAAGAGAGGAAGCATATAACTCCTCGAACTGCCTGTTAGGATGCAGCGGCCGTTCTGCACCCTTGTGTGTGTTTGTTTATAAATTTCTTTAGTTAGGATTGAATTTTGAGGCCAATCAACTCTTGAGTTGGATTACTATGGAGTTCAGCTTTAGCTGCTGTTGGTTTAACTCCTTGGTTATCTGGTGTGCCCGCATGCCATGCGGGGAACCCGATGACGCCGAAGACTGCGATTTCTAGGGTCTTAATCCGCAAGTGATCTGACCAGGACACTCTGATGGTTTGGTAAACTGGCGTAAAATTTTGTAGCCCGGCGCCTAATTTCATCTTCCACATAGGGAAGAGATGAGGCTTCGTGTAGTAGTCTCAGGGGGAAGGCGCGACCGACAGAGTAGATGGACCGGAGTCCCCTATTCTGCACCCGTTGTAGCCATAGCAGCCAGCTGTCTAAGGCCATGCCCCAGACCTCGCAGGCGTAAAGCATGAGGGGGATATCAGGGCTCGGAAAAGGTGTAACTTTAGGCAAACAGGCATCCGGAATCTCGACATCGGGTACAAGGAGGCGATTGTCCCCTGCGCCCGGGCCGAGACGTCTCGGATATGTTCGCGAAAAATTAGACCCTTATCCAACTTCACTCCCAGGTAGGTTATAGAATTCATCCATTCAATCCTTCGACCTCGAAATTGAAATGTGGGGCAGTCTGCGGGGATGTGACGCTTCGTTAGAAGCATGGCGTGGCTCTTGTCCGCGTTAACGGACATGCGCCAACGCCGGCACCACTGTTGGATGAGACGGAGATGTCTCTGTATTGGGTTGAAGGCTCTGATTAGGTTTCTGTTTGAGCAGTTTTGGGTATTTTACTTTTATAGCAAAATTACGATGTGATGACGACAAACACAGCCATATTGTCGCTATCGCACATGCGCAATGGGAACTACCAACCTAAATGAGAGCGAAATCCGCGGAAAAAGCGATGAGTTGTTGTTCTTCTTCTTCATTTTGTGTTGCCGCTGACAAAAACGCAACTCATTGTTATTAAAAATTTTCCACAAGAAGTTTAATTTGTTGATTGTTATAGCGAAAGTTGCGTTATATTAAAATATTATTTGCATTAAAACTTTAATAAAGAAGTTACTTTGCAGTAGCACTGGTAGATAATTAGTGGTTGATACTTAATCTAAGCTTATATAAGAAAACTAAACCTAGCCTAACCTAACCTCCCGTGAATCAGTAAAAAATTAATAAACCTAAAATAAAAAGTAATTAGGAACGCCAGGCTGAGATTGTTGGCGGTATCGTACTGGCTTTGGTGGTATTTGTTATTTATATGTTGCCAGTATTGTGTTGCAGCTAGAGGATGACATAGGGTGACATTGTAGGGCATGTATTACATTACTTTCATCGCTTCTGAAGACCAAAGTAAAGCAAAATGTTGTTTTTCTGGCATCTCAAACCTTACAGCGTGCAGAGCTATCAAAATCACACCATTATAACCCACCCTTCGTATCGCAATTTTCCTCCACGCATGAACTTTCTTACTCCATAGTAATTTGTCCGATTGCTTGCACTCTATTACAGGCTTATGCTGCTTCACTATTTCTAGGAGAAAGCTGACGTCTTGAGGAGTAAAGTTCGCAGTACATTTTTACTCCGAGTTTTCATTTTAACTTTATGTTGCATGATAATCCACAAAAGCTTATTTAACGTCGCCATAAGCAACGATGGGGATTTACTTGATGCGCAAGCATTACCAACTTTACTGTTGTAGAATTGTTCAGCCCAGTAAAGCCGAACCTGGTTGCCCTACTGTGAAACTCGTGAAGCCGAAGTAGACCAGCGGTAAGAAGGCGGATCTGTCTTCTTCTCTTGTCTAATTACTGTGCTTATGTACTGAGAGTTACCTGCGTAAAGGCGATGCATGAAGAAATCCTAATGGTTAGGTGTGGCAATGTACAAATGATACGAATGAGCAAAGCCTTATACTTCCGGCTGCGCAGTGGCCAGGCATCACAAACTGAAACAAATGAAATAGTCCCCTTGTACCTAGCTATTATCAAAACACAATGTCCAAAATAATAGAGTTCTAGATAAAAGCTTCATAATGTCAAAGCTCAAGGAGAATGCAACTGGAGGGAGGATGAATGGGTGTGACGGAGAAAGGAAAGAATATTCGTGTAAGTGCACACCGTTAAGATTAAAATCAAAACACTCCTAAACAATACTCAAGTTAGCTTCCAGGAAACCTTAAAACAAATAAGTAAATGCAGACAGGAGCATAGTCTCAAAGAAAATAGTATTAGGGATCTATCTTGAAAACGAATTCGAGTTATGATTATTATTATTGCTAATATAATCTTGCTTCAACAACAGTTGCTTTTTACTTTGTCTACTGCTTACCTAGAGTAAGTAGGGGAAGTATTGTATTTCACCTAAAATTCCATAATGAACTTTTACGTTTTGAGGTCCCCTAAATACAAAAAAAGGAGTTTTTAGAAAAAGGTCCGGTGTGTGTGTCCGTGAACAGAGTATTCATAACGAAAAGTCGGCTAAATACCAAACTTAGTATTTCAGTTCAGTATCTTCCAAAACTGCGACACGCAGATTTTAAAGAAATCCCCCACCCCAAGCTACACTTTTCGTGGAAAATTTTTCGAAAGCTTTTTTTTTTTATCAAAAATGGCTCTAAACGATTTTAAATACCATATGTTTAAGATATTTGCACGGCAAATAAAATGTATATCTTGAAGTATCTGGGAATAGTTTCTGAAGTCGTCTTCAGTACGAAAACTTTTGCATAAGTGGTAAACCGTAAGCGATAGACAAAATCTTACTACATAAAAAATGTAGATTAGTTAAAGTACACAACTTGTGTCCCCTTTCCCCCCTTTTCTTTCTTTTTAATGGCGTTAACCATTTCCGAGATATTCCTAGTTATTAATTATGAATTTTCGAATACTTCTAGTTTTCTCAAAAGGGAAATCGTTATTCATTTTTTCTCCTAATCATGTAAAGAGAACGGAATTTCAAAGCCGTCATATAGCGACCAGCTATTTAAAAGATTTGACTATCGCTTAAACCAACTGTATTTTCCTATTCCCATTGTATCTATAAGAATATATGTAATAAAACCATTTCTGCAAAACGTATTTATCTCGATTAACTTGAAGTAGCTAGAACAATGGTGGCGCCGTGGCTGAGTGGTTAGACAGCTCGCCTCTTACCAAAGCGGCCCGGGTTCAATCCCAGAGATCCGCATGAGGAACTTGTGGTGGACAAAGCGACGTCTGGGAGTGTTTTCTTCGGGTTCTCCGGTTTGCCCCGCCATGTTTCATTCCACCTGGTGCTCCATCATTACGTTTCCTATCATTCATCTCTCATCTGCAATTATCATCCACTTTCTCGATCTCATTCTGGGCATGTGGCTCATCACTCACCCTGATCTCTCAATCTCTGATCCATGAACCCTCTGCGACCCGTCAGGTGTCTGCCCCGGGGTTGTCGTACTTCCTGGGGAGTGAATCCTCGGTTCGGGTGGGCATAAAGGAGGGAAGGCTCTTGCCCAGTTGTAGTTAGTCAGTTTTTAGCTAGAACAATAAGCTTTTGTAAGGCTAGCTTATTGAAGAATGTTTCGAAAAAGTTATGTGAATGTAAAAACATCAGAATCTATACGATGCAAATATTTGCCACAGGGAGTTTTCTAGTTTTGTATTGTTGTCAAGGTATGACTAAGGTTACTTTCCTTGTTTATTGGGAATGAATAGCAAGTTTGCATTTGCTTGAGTGATATAGTAATTTATACTATAAACTGTTCATTCTTCTTCCTCATTCTCCCTGTAGCAGTGTCGCCTGCTACAACTTAACGGTACTCAACTAGACATAACATGACAGTTCACTGACAGCATTAGACTCCACCCATCTTTTGGTTGCCGTAAGCAATTTGTCACTCAATTGACTAGAATTATACAAGAGGGGAGGTAGAAACACGACGCTTGGAGAGGATGTGGCCACACGTATCAACATCACTTAAATCCCCTTGTTCTACAGGGTGATTTCTGAAGAACTGACACATTTATTACTTTAATTATTTCAAAACGATTTATGCTAGCGATAACTTATTATACCTGAAATGCAGAGTAATTTTGAGAGATTATTTACCTCTATAGCAAATGTTGAAAATGTCTTCCATCCTGCATAAGGCACAAATCAACACATCGTTCCGTGTTACTGACCATTCGTTTGAGGGCTCTGTTATCAATAGCTTGAATCTCCTGTGTAATGTTGTGCTTCAGATCGTGCGCATAAACCTTGTCTTTTAAGTTAACCCCATAGAAAGAAGTCCGGCGATGTCAAATTCGGAGATCTCGGTAGCCACAGGTTCTTGGAAATTATCCGGTCGTCAAAGAAACTTGCAATTAGTGCCAAGGATTCATTTGATATATGGCATGTAGCGCCATCCTGCTGAAAATATCCTTGACTCAGCTCTACATCATATAGTTGCTCAACAAACTCCATGAAAATCCGTCGGTACTCTGCAGTGTTCACATTGGTTAAAAAAAATTGGATTCTCTGTGCGGATAATGCGTACCAAACTCCGATTTTAATTGGGAGCATAGGTGCTTCATGAATAACATGTGGATTTTCGCAGGCCCAATAGCATGAGTTATTTGAGTTCACATAGCCGGATAAATGGAACCATGCTTCATCTGTGAACCATGTGATGGACAATATGGCAGGATTTAGCACAATAAAGCCTGAAACCAACCACAATAATTCAGTTGTCTATCCTTATCTGGTTCCTGTAACTGATGGACAACCGTAATCCTATACGGCTTTAGGCCTGCACTTTTCACAGCTCTCTGACACATTGAGTAGCTGTACCCTGTCTCCTGGGACAAACGTCTTAATGAGTATTTGGGTTACTGATCCTGCCGTGCTCTTACCGCAACAACAACTGTGGGAAGCCTAATGACTGAGTTTTGCCTTTTTCACTCGCCAGAGATCCAGTTGTTTCCAATTTGTTTACCAGTCCCAGTATTGTGTTTCTTTGGGGAGGATTCCAAACACCAAATTCTCTCTGGTTTGCCCTTTGAGTAGCTGTAATTGAATTCGTAATCCAGTATTGATTTACAAGGAAGGGTCGTTCATTTAATGTGTACTCCCATTTTCACGTTGACTAGAACAAAATCTCAAAAACAGTTGCCGACAATAAAACTAACAATTACGAATAAAACATGAACATCAGCGCAACTAGCGACAGGCAATCGAAACTTCAGAACATTCTGCTTAATTTGATGCTAAAATTGGAGCATTGAATGAATTTCGAACAGAATAATTAAAGAAAGAAGTGTGTGACTTCTTCATGAATTCATCCTGTATATGGGACGCCTTTTCAGCTTGGAACTGTAAATTAAAAACAAAAATATACATGTCTCGGCCGCCACCCGCATAAGTTCCGGCTCCCGGAAGAAGAAAGTTTTGCGATGCAATTTGTGTCATTCAAAGCTAGTGAAAGTTCAAGTTCACTTTATGCAATTACTCTGACATTTTTATTTATGGGTGCATAATTAAACCTATTTTATATAACTACTTACCATGCGGGATAGCTAAGGCGGCAAGGTCCGTGACCCGCATTCAGGAGGTCCCGACCTCCAACTCTGACCCATGGGTTTTTTTGTGGTTTCCACGAGATCGACAGGTCAATGCTGGAGTGGTTTCTTCTCTGCACGATTTCCTTTCCGTCATTTCCCTTTCATTCCATTTCCTTCTCATCTTTCAGGCGTTCTAGGTTTCATGGTGTATGGCAGTGCCGGACAGATGGCGCGGATGTCTGCTCACTGGAAAGAATATTCCTCGTGGATACCAGAGGACAGCTCGACTGGTGGGTTGTTCATCGCTGTGTCTTGGCGGTTCCAGTGGTGAGACGGGTCTGCAAGTTTGGAAGCTTAGGGACTTGTTCGCGTACGGCCTATAGCCCCCTGAGTGGTATCTTTTCTTCATCCCTTCCTTCTGGGGACTGGTAGGTACAATAGACCTATGAAGGTCGCGGTGCACGAGGTGTCCCCTCAGTTCAACTACATATACCTAAACAATTATTTATTGTTAGTTTAATTGCCATGTTCTGTAGTGAACAGGAAACTAAAAATCTTGTGTGTTACACTCACATGACTTTCTCTACTCTTGAACAAACTATTTTTACAAACGCTTATTCTCCATCTACTTCATGTTAATAGAGATAACATGTGCAGAAACTACCGTATTGCTAAGGTAGAACCAGACGACTGAAAAGTTCAATGTCATAGCCGGGATTTGAACCACGAATCTCCCGGTCCCCGTCCGGTTGCTCTAATCACTGAGCTACCATGGCAACATGCCGACATTAAATTCCCCAACTGATTCGCATGTTTCCCAGTGGTTAGAGCAACTGGATGGAGACGGGAGATCCGTGGTTCAAATCCCGGCTATGGCATTGAATTTTTCAGTCGTCTGATTCTACCTTTCCAACCTTGTCCAACACACGGCTTGTGTGGAACAAAATTAATTCCATAATTGACGTAATAGTGGTCAAAACTACGTGTGAAGCCCAGGACTTAAATTACTTACAACATTGTAGGTCGCCGGGGCATGTCATCTCAATACAATTTGAGACCTCCTTGTGGTTTACCGGGAAACATGCGAATCAGTTGGGGAATTTAATGTCCTACCGGCATATTGGAATGATAGCTCAGTGGTTACAGCAACCGGACGGAGACCGGGAGATCCGAGGTTCAAATCCCGCCTATGGCATTGAATTTTTCAGTCGTCTGATTCTACCTTTCCAACACACGGCTTGTGTGGAACAACAATTAATTCTATCTTATTGCTAGATATCTTGTAGGTGCAAGGGAATATGGTAGGCTTTAAGTGATAGTCAACTCCTTTAAAAGCTGTTTGCTATGTGGAGCATTTCATTCTCTTTGCATGCCCAGGACATAAAAAAAGAATAACGAATTCCCTTTTGAGAAAAAGTATAAGTATTGGAAAATTCAAGCAAATATAAAGGAATATCTTGGAAATGGTTCACTCGACAAAATATGACAAATTGTGTTTTAACGAGATCTACATTTTTTGTGTACAAAAATTTCATCTATTGCTTACGGTTTATCAGTTATGCAAAAGCCATTCACAATGCAAAGGACATTTGGGGACATACCCAGAAAATTCAAGATATACATTGATTTGTCATGAAAATATAGTAAACCTATGATAGTTTAATTAAAAAGCGTTAGAGCCATTTTTGAAAAACTCAAAATTTTCGAAAAATGTTCCATATAAAGGGTAGTCTGAGGTGGGAGATTTTCTTGAACATCTTCGTGTTGCATCTTTGAAAGATACTGAACCTAAATACCAAGTTTGGTATTTATCCAACTTTTCGTTTTTGAGTTATGCTGTTTTCAGACTCACAGACACACACACACGAATCTTTTTCTAAAAATGTTTTTTTGGGATTCAGGGGGCCTCAAAACATGTATTTCCGGTAAAATCTCGGTATGGAATTTTTGGGTGGAAAGCAATACTTTTCCTAATTACTATACGTAGTAGAGAATGTAATAAACTTTAGCAAGAATATCCGTGTATACCTACTAATAAACGAGAAACGATAGAGAAAGTCATATGATTGTAACACATCAGATGTTTATATATTTGTTACAAAATATTAATTTTTTATTTTTATCCCTACGTTCTTTTAATAATAATAAATGCTCGCCAAAGTAGTCAGGGAAGAAATCTCTACAGAGCGTCAAGACACTGCCCAGCCGCAACCCGCCAAACACCGTTACTTGGTCCTACAACCCTGAAACATATGACAAAGAAGATGGTACAGGAAATGAGAGGAAGGAGAGTCGCGGTAGAAGATGAACCACCCCAGCATTCGCCTGGCGACCCGAGGAAACCACGAACAATCCATGAGCCAGAGTGGGAGGTCGCCGGGGATCGATCCTGGGACCTCCCGCATGCGGGCCACAGACGTAACCGCCTTAACCACCCCGCTCGTCCAGGCGGGGTACGTCTCCAGATATTACATACATCCTGAATCTCTGATAGCCCGCTATATACTAAACACCAGCACGCACAGTTTCACAAAGTAAACTCCGCCACAATACGCCTCGCACGCCGTCCAATCGCCTGATCCTTTGACCCTGAAGCAGAAGGGAAATGGGGGACAAGAAAAGTTCGTGACATTATATAATCCACACCAGCATTCGTCTACTATGAATGCCCGGTCCAGCGGGAACTGAACCCGAGACTTCAAGAGTGCGAGACTCACACGTTACCGTAGAGCCATCTCGCAATTACTCATTAAAATCGTAAATGTTACTAGAATATCCAAATGTTTCAAACCCAAATTAATAATCATAAAAGGGAGTGTGTTTTATCGTTTCCTCTAGGCACGTAACAGCCGTGTTGAACTTAAGTGTGTTCAAAAGGTTTTCTGGCGGAAAAGAAAGCACGTACGTTTTCTTTGCAGCGGAAACTTCACTCAAAATCCTGAATGAACAATGTCAGCTGGCTGACGTTTGACAAGGTGTCAAACCTGTAAATGAAGTACAATTACAACCAGGATCAATTATATATATACCAGCCTGGGGCACACGTTTCAAGTTACGTGTGTATGGTACCGTTACCGAAGCCTCTGTTGAAGGTCAATGGGCAGAACACTTGGGTGGAGCATTTCAGAAGCAAGGGGAACTAGATTGTCAGACATTTACTGTTTCAAACAGCTGTTTTAGTACTTTAAAAGAGACGATGGTATCTAATCTTTGTTAATTACGTTTAAGTTACAATCTGAGACAAACTGTTCAAGCTTCAATTACCTTGTCTGTGCTCCATACTAACATAATTGGACTATAAAGCCCAAAGTGTTTTATGCATTTCCCTGAAAGTCCTTCTCCGATACCACAAAACTGGTTTCACCTTCGTGTATTTTCGTAACTGTAGAGAACACATACATAGTAGGTAATATCAGGAATAGTCTCTGAATTTTACACATTCCATTTATAAAATGTTTACCCAAGTTGTAACTATTTCTCCTAGAGACCCTTAAAAAGGGATAAGGTTATACAACGGGGGGGATACCTCACCACTTAGATCTACATAGATCCATTGCGACGGATGAAGTGAAAGAACCGCAGGAGGCTACAGGTAGACAGGCGACAGAGACGCGTGGAAGTTCCTAAAATTCTAGGCTCGAAGATCCCTCCCTCTGCTGGAGCTGTCTAGAGAGTTCGACAAACGACCCGGCGATCAAACAGCCCTCCAGTGTCCACGGGAAGTACTTTTTCCTTTGAACAAGCATCGGCGCCATCTGTCCGGCACCACCGTACGCCACCAAACCTATAAGCACACCTGAAAGATGCATACGCCTATCGACCAGAGAACACCACGAAAAATCAAGGTCAGAGTGAGCGAGCAAGCCTCACACGGAGTCATCGCTGGGTCAAAAGAAGGTTTATGTATTATACTTTAGTAATGCAAATTTATAATCTTATCTCGACATTATTTTTACAAAATAATATTATTTACCACATTAATCAAAGCTTAGTATTTATAAAAACAATGCTGTGTTTTAAACTAGATGATCAGCTTTTCCCCAGAAAAAAACATAGAATTAGTTCTTTTTTCATGTTTAATGTCCTTTTAACAGAATGAAAGTATTGATAGATTTGGTTGGTGTCGATACCTTACATTTTTGGCGGTACTTTATCTGGAGTAACATATTTGGTTTTACTTTCCTACATCTCTCCTGTGCTGTCCAGTAACTATAGAAAACTATATTTTCTAAAAGAATAACAACGGAATTGTGTTATGTTATGATCAGCGGTACTTGAGACAGTTTCTCTCTGAAAGAGGCAAAAGCAGTGTTTCATTGCTTAAGGCCAATACATCGGTCGCGTGAGGTCCGTGATAATGCGAGAAATCTATTCTCACAATTGCCTAAAGACCAATAAATTGATAGACACGCTCTGGTCTTCTTTGTGAGCTGCGGTTCTTTTCTCTGTCATACTTAATGTTTAACGTTCCTTCATGTTGCATATGTCACCATAGGCGGTAGACAATAAGGCGGAGAAAGAGCTACCGGTTGCCGAAAGACGGCTTGGGCCCCCGAGGCTGAGGTCTGCCAATCCCTCATTCCAAAAACTTCCCCAAGTTAAGCAGCAATGGGCCCGGTCGCTGGCTGGATGAGTGACCATCTAGCAGCGACCCGCCATGCTGCCAACTTGAATACCCCCTTCCCATTACCTAGTATTCCCATCTTGCTTTGCTGCCACGCCGGCCTGCTTAACTTGACGACCACACAAGCGGTCGCCCAAGTTAAGCAGCATTGGGCTTGGTCACCACATGGTCGCTAGTCCGCCCATGAGGGAACACTGAGACCCAGCCAATGGTAGCGCAGAAAGCTAAACCCCGCCCATGACATTGACAAAAATCAAAAGCTTGTGTATATTCTTTTAACCTTCTCTATCGCACAGGACGCGGCTAAGTACTGTGGCGATCACACTCCGCCCAGGTAAACCTGGGCGACCTGTTCTTGATTGCTGGACTGACTACTCAGCCCGCACCCTCGGATGCCCGTAGGGCTTTTCTATTAGGGCAGCATCTATCTTATACTCTGCCCCCCCTACGTGGCCGAGATCGGAGCGGGACACCAGCCCTTCCTTCGCCTCCTGCCACACAGGGACGGAAGTGGATACGCCACTTACGCGCGTCAACTCAATAGGAAAAGCTATCAGGGAGACTACAGAACAACCTCGGTGTGGGCGACAGCAACCTTAGCTACTGTCTACCAGCCCTCGCTCATGGTTGGTGCCGGAGAACATCTAGGCGCCTCACAACCCCGCTTACGGGGAAGCGGTGGACACTGGTGATGCAAGAAATTATAATTGGGAAAGTAAATTTGAGAAGGTAACGTTCCAGGTTTAAGTGTAGGTACCTCCCCGGCATTTGCCAGTTTCATAACTGAGGAAAACCTGGTAGGAACCTCAGTCAGGGAGGTCTGTCCAGGCGGGATTTGAACCGCAGACCTTCGCTCACGAGTCCGTGCCTTAACAACCTCGGCAACCCGTGTCGGTGAGCTAGGCTCGGTTTGATTCTTCCCTCGTGAGGATATCCTGGGATGTACTGTTTCGCTTCTGAATGATCTGTGCTTATGGTTTTTTGTCTTTAATGTTGAATATAGATACGATTTTAGATTTCGTTATTTACAGAAAGTAAACGCGTTCATTAGCATTATGCATGGCATATCTTGTCCCTTTTGTATTTGACCATAAGTATGCTAGCTCTACTGAATGTTGAAATGGCTTCTATTGGCTATCTGCGAATGCAGGGGCTGGATGCCTTCAGTCTAGTGTTTTCTTCAAACTCAGAAATGGAGTACCTTAATTCTCTAAGCTTGCATGCCATATAACCTGGAGGCTTCTTTATCATGGATAAACAAATCGAAATATCAGATTTTTATTTTCCCTACCACGTACATAATAGGTAGAGTCTTGCATTCTACCCAAAAATTCGCCACGGAGATTTCAGCGAAAATACATGTTTTTGGGACCCCTGAATTAAAAAAGGGCACTTTTGGAAAAATGTTCGTGTGTTTATGAACAGGATAACCCAAAACAAAATGTCAGATAAGCATTTAAGTTCAGTATTTTACAAAGATGTGACACAAAGATTTTCAAGAAAATCTTCCTACCTCAACTACCGATTATATGGAACATTTTTCGAAAATGTTGATTTTCTAAAAAATCATTCTAACGATTTTTATTAAAATGTCATACATTAAATATATTTGCATGACATAAAATGCGCATCTAGAACTTTCTGGGAATAACCTGTGAAGTCCTCTTCATTCGGAAATAGTTTTGTATAATCTTGAATAACTGGTAAACGTTAAGCGATGGACGAAAACCTACTACCCAAAAAATGTGGATCTCTTTAAAACACACAATTTATTTAAAATAAGTTTTTTGTAGCATAAGCTATTTCTGAGATATCCGTTACTAATGGTTCAAATTATTCAATACTTAGCTACTCTTCTAAAATCCTGTTAATGTTAAGCTGTTTCTTGAGATTGCATGGAAACAGTATGGAATTTTACGGCAGCGTATAGTGTCAGTTCTAAAATATTTGACTATCGCTATTCCCTTTGTGGTATAACGAGATGTGTAATGCATCTATTTCCGGAAAAGTTATTCTTGATTAAAATGAGGTATGAAAATAAATTTTCATAAGAATGATTTGTGTACCCAATAATAAGCGATAGATGGTATAAATAGTCATGTGAATGCAACACATAGACTTTCTTTATTATTGTTTTACTTGAGATTTCGCGTCTTTTAACCTGGTACGTCATATCGGACGATGAATGAATGAAATGGTTGAAATGATGCTCAAAATGGGTCCCGGGTCCCTAGAGCTTAGAGCTTAGAGTTACCTTATAAGGGGATAAGGGAAAACTCCGGAAAAAGCCTTATTCAGGCAACTCACCCTAACCGAGATTCGAACTCCGAACCTCTTATAATAAGGCAAACACCGTACCCCAACACAACAGAGGTGGGCCTATATATCAGATATTGTTTCCAGTGAGTGAAGGAGATATAGCAATACAGGGTTATTCAAAAAGAAGGAACAAACTTTAAATATTTACTTCTAATGAACGAGAATAGATAGCGACACATAGGCACATCATTGAATAGAGGAAAGTTCAAAGTTTCAAACCCCACCTATTAGTTCAATTCAGTGCCAACAGCGGCGCTGTGATTGTTTACGAGAAAGTGGCGACGCCACAGGAAAAGTCGTTTTGTGTGCTGCATTATGCAAAGAGTGAATCCATTGTTTCATTGTAGCGTGGATTTTGTTGTAACTTCAACAACGAGCCACCTCGTCATAAAAATTTTACATTTGATACAATAAATTCGTAGAAGATGGTTGCGTACGCAAACGGAAAAGCACTGGTCGTCCTCGCATAACAAATGGTTCTCATTTTGAACATACAATATAAATGTCTGAACTATTCTCTATTCAGTGATAAATCGCATGTGTCGCCATCTATTGTCGTTCATTACAAATAAATATTTAAAATCTGTTCCTTCTTTTTGAATAACCCTATAATTTATTGCCAGTTATTTAGTCTAGTTTTATAACCGAGCGGGATGGCCCAGGCGGCAACACCTGTGACCCGCATTCGGGACGTCCTGGGATCGATCCTCGGCGACCGCCTAATCTGAACCATGGGTTTTTGGGGGGTTTTCCCGGGTCGTTAGGCGAATGCTGGAGCGAGTTCTTTCATCCCCCAAATTTCCTGTCCCTCCATTTCGTACCATTCTTCATTTGATTCATCTTTCATCCCTTGGTCTCTTTCGGGGTCGAGTGTGTCAGTGATGGTGTTTCGACGCAGCATAGCAAGAGAAAAGGATTCTCTTTGTGATTCTCTCCGTCCCTCGGCTTTCGCTAGCTGCCGGAGTATCCGAAACCTCTTGAGGGGCGTTGGACCCCCTCTGCATGGGGTGGGGTCCCCGGTCTGCCTGTCCATCTGCCGGGGTATCTCTATCTGGAAACTTAGGGACCCTGTCATTGTTGTACCGTCGCTCTTTGTTTCGGCCGCCCGGTCTCTCCTCTCGTCTCATCCTTCCTCCCTGGGGCGTAGGTACAATATCCACTCTGAATCAGTGCCGTAGTCAATCCTATCCAATCCAGTTTTATAACTTTTAAACGAATTTATGCAATACACGACATTAAGAGAAATCAGAATTATTCTTCCAGGAACTTAGGCATGAAGCCATCAAATTTCGGGACGCTCTCAGAATATTTCAAAAGTAGGAGGTGTGGTTCAATACATGATAGTGGCACTCCAAGTATTAGGAATCTCCAGCGCTGCGCTTCGCACAAAAACAGCCATTAACGTCTACCAACGTCTTGGAGGTTGTCATAAGGCACGAGAAGCAATTAACGTGAAAATAAATTCTGGTTATGCTAATCGATCGACTTGTTTGTTTATTCTGCTGATGTTGCCAGAACTTCTTACTTTCTCACCACGTGCCTAGTAGGTAGACAAGGTATTGCGTTCCAACCAAAAATTCGCTATCCAGATTTCACTGGAAATTCCGGTTTTTAAGACTCCCTGAATCAAAGCGTGTCTGTGAACAGCGTAACTCGAAAACGAAAAGTCGAATAAATACCAAACTTGGTATTTAGGTTGAGTAATCTTCCATAAATGTGATAAGAGTTACAAGAATCACTTCACCCCAAACTAATCTTTACATGGAAAACATTCTCGGTATTTTCGAGTTTCTCAAGAACGTCTCAAAGGATTTTGTTTGAAGTACCATATATTTAAGATACTTACATGACAAAACCTACGAGGGCTGTCCCAGAAGTAGTCGACCTAACAAAGAAAACACAAACATTTTGGGGAGAAACATGTTTATTTCTATACATAGTCTCTTTTCAGCTCGATACACTTTCCCCACCGATGTTCAATATCTTCGATACCCTGCTTATAGTGAGAACCATACAGTTCTGCAAAATAGCCATCAACTGCAAACTCCAGCTCATCACTGTTGGCAAATCTTTTACCACAAACTTTGGAAACAGAAAATAATCAGAGGGGGCTAAATCTGACGAATAGGGTGTTTGAGGGAAGCAATTCGAACTTTAACTCATTATTTTGGCCATGGCGATAATGGATGTGGGGAACTGGTGCATTGTCTTGATGAAACAGAACTTTCTTTTTGGCTAAATGCGGCCGTTTTTGCTGCAATAGGTTTGCATAATACTCGCCATTGATTGCTTTTCCTTTTTGAAGATAATGAATTACAATTATTCCACGTGCATCCAAAAAAACTGATGTCATGACCTTGCTTGCAGATAGAATTGTCTTCGCCTTCTTTGGAGCTGGTTTTCCGCTTTCAATCCACGCTTTTGACTGTTCCTTCGTCTCAGGTGTGAAGTGATGAACCCATGTTTTATCCCTGGTTATGAATCGACGCAAGAACTCGGTTTTATTGCAGCGAAACATCGCCAAACACTCGACTGAAACATCCTCACGACGCTGTTTTTGTTCCATTGTGAGTAAACGCGGCATCCATGTTGGGCACGTCCAAATTTTCAGTTAGTATGCAATGTACAGCACTTTTTGAAATGCCTACGATATCTGCTAGCTCGCGCACTCAGTCGACGGTCATCCAATACCATTTTGTGGATTTTCTTCACAATTTCTGGCGTGGTCACCTCATTTGGTCGACCACTGCGATGTTCGTCTTGGCAGCTCGTACGGCCTCGCTTAAACTCCGTCACCCAATATTTTACTGTTGTAAACGAAGAAGCAGACTCCCCCAGAGTAGAATCTAGCTCAGCTTTAACGTTAGTTGGACTAAGACCTTTTAAATGAAAGTATTGTATCACATAACGATGACCAGTTTTATCCATATTTACAAATTCCCTGAAAGAGTTCAATATTATTGGCTGCCAAACAATACTAAACAACGTAGCATCGTCAAAGTCAAACTTCAGCTTTATAAGGGTGGTACTTTCTACCACAGTCATTTGTTTGAAACAACAACCGCTATATATACGTCATATCGGGTACTTCTGCGACTGCCCTCGTATATCTTGAATTGTCTGTTAAGTCCACTTCACGAAGAGGTTTTGTATAATTTTGTAAAACGGGTAAACAATAAGAGATACACAAAATCGTAAAATACAAGCAATCTCTATAAAATACATAATTTTTCCCAAATAACTTTTCTGTGGCATTAGCCATTTCGGAGATATTCGTAGGATATCGTGCACTGCGAACAACTGAATCTATTGTGTCTATACGCCCCAGGAGGCAGGGATGAGGTGAAGGAGCCGTAAGAGGTCCCAGGTCAGCATTCAGACAGGCCCATACAGACAGTCCCTAGATTTCCAGTTTGAATATCCGCGCACCAGTAGAGGGGAAGATTACCGAGAGAGGGTGACAAGGCGACCCTAACGAGCGGGACAACGCACCCTGGCGTTCACGGGGAGAAATGTTTCCAGTACGCAAGCATCCACGCCATCTCACCGCGGGATTTGTAAACACACCTGAAGCATGAAAGGGAGAGATGGAATGAGAGGAAATAGGGGAAAGGACAAATCCCACAAAAAAAACACGAAGAACCCCCATGGTCAGAGCTGGCGGTCACCGGGAATCGAGCGCGGGTCCTCGCGAGTGCAGGCCACAAACGTCGCCGCCTGAGCCATCCCGCTTAGTGAGATATCCTTGTTAATGGTTTTAATTTTTCAATACTGTCGTCTTTAAGAACAGTCACTATTTAATTTTTTCTCTCAATGTCATCGGAAAAGTGTGGAATTTCTAGGTAGCATATAGCGAATCGCTTTTAAAACATCTTACTATCATTTCGGTTTTCTGTATCATCCTTACACCTACAATGAAAAGTGCAGTGAAACTATTTCTGCAAAGGTTTATCAAGATTAACATGAAATAGACAAGAAAATAAATATACGTTTAAACTTTCACCGCGGAGAATTTTGTATGCAAGTGGAAAGGCAATGCTTGCACCTACTATAGTTATGTTTGATGCTTCGGTGATACTGTATGTAATAGCACCAGATGATGAATCAGATGTTCTATAAGTAAGTAACGAAAATAAAATCACCAACTTTTCTTGAAGTGGCTTCTTCGTTATAAATTTGTTACTTCTAATTTGTATAGGAAGTAAGCTGAAACTGCGGTAGTATATCTTTTACAGGAATAGCCACTTCCTGTTCAAATAGGATGTCGGTCAGCTGTTCATACGGAAGATGCCGGTCTCAATCCAGATTTTGTTTTGTATTTATTTCATTTTTACCCCACCTTTAACTGTAATGGTCATATCGGCGGCCTTTTACCTTTGGAACATACTGCCTATCGGCAATGTTGGTAACTGTTACGCAGTTGTCATTGGATTTCTGATTTTTCTTTGGATTTTATAAATTAGATCATGCACACATTCACGCTCTGATTCGTACTTCCAGACTATGAGTAAGATAGGGAGTAATATTGGCTAAAGAAAAGTTCTCATCTGCCAGCCGGGAATCAAACCTGGGACTCCTCGTACAGCACATAGGTGCATTACCGACCGAGCTACGAGGCCTGCCTAATCCAGATTTGAGTCATTCCACGTTCAAGTCGCACAAACTTTCACAAAATTTGACCATCATGTCTCCGATTCACTTAACTGTTGTCCATGAATTACAAAAACAAAGTGAATTATTTTTTAAATTTTTATTTTTTTAAATAGCAATATCTTAAAGAAATGTTGCGCAATCCAACTTGTGAAAAGTGGCACCGCTCTCTACCTTTAAATTAGAGTATCTCATAAGTGTTAGGTGATAAAATTATGTTATAAAGTGCAATGTAAAGCTTAATATGTAATCTTTTACTTAATATGTACTATAATTGATATAATTAACCATTTACGTCAATTGTTTTAAATCTAAACATTTAAAAACTATATATACCTATTAACCCCATTTTTAAATTTCTATAAAAATTATAAATAACTTCCTTTACGTGTGGGACACGTAAACTAAAATTCAGAAAATTTAGAGAAATTGATGTTTTATATGTATTCGGTTTGATATCAAATGACTCATTTACAGTGCCATTTAAACAACCTGAGACTCTTGACATTTCATTCTAAGTGGAGAAGTGGGAGAACTGCGTTGCCACGTTGCATTAGAGTACGTATCATAACACTGGGACGTAACGCCAGTGAGCAGTAGTAAATCACGCCAATACGGTAACGTGTTATCCCTCAAAGTACAGCCTGTAGGCAAAGGGAAACGAGGGTGTTAGCACCTTACTAACTAGAGCAAAATTGGAGGGCACGTTGCCATGGAAGCATTATTGTCTTGTCTTGTTCTACACAGATTTTTGTCATTGCTCCGGACGCACTTCAGCTTTGGGCTTATGTCACGAAACATATCTCTCCAAGAAGAGTGAAAAGTCTCGTGTTATTTAAATTCTACTGTATTCAGCACTTCTGCTATATTTTACGGAAGAAAAAAAGGTGTTTGATTTACTGTAACTTATTTGAGTGTAAATGAAAACAGACGCGGGAGGTTAATGTGTAAATGAAACACGTCCCAGTTATCAGTGTCGATTATCTAATATCTAATGCAATACCTGAGTAGGATTGTTAATCCCTTACTATTTGAAAATATTCCATCGTATTACTTGTCAAGACTACCTTTGAAGATGTCTTGCTACTCATTCTTATAAACAGCTTTAGATAGATTTGTCCCCGATTTGAGGTTTGAAAATGCAGGGAATAGCAGTAGGTGTAGATATCACGTACAGGCAGAACACCGCATGCAGGCCAGTGTAGCCCTTTGTGCTTTTAACATAAATGAATGAGGGTGAGACGCGAATGGTGACCACATTCGGGCGACGAAGTGCACAAGCATGGCCGGGGTTCCTAACGATTCTAGATTCAACGCACACTACGCCGTCCATAAGCCCCGACACCCTCTGTGAGCCCCTAGAGCACAGGGTTGCAGCTCTAGGAGGCGGGCGGTCAGCAATCCAACCGACACCATGGAGAAACCTTTCCAAAGTGCACCTCCACCGCCTAGCCGCAACAAACCGAACACCGTCGCCCGGTCCTCAACCCTGATACAGATGATGACAAGAAATTATGGGGACAGGAAGTTCGTGGTAGAAGAGGAACCATCCCAGCATTCGCTACGACCAGGAGAAACCTCGAAAAAAGCTCATAGTAAGATAATAGAAGGAAACTAGCAATAAGATTCTGCAAATGTTTATCCCGATTAACATGACATAGATAGAAATAAGCGTTTGTAAAAGGAATTTTTTGTATTTGATTCTACGGAGCCCAGCTTCTTGGTTTTAATCGGAGGGATAACGGAATTAGGAAGAGAAAAGTACATAGAAATGTGTAATAAAAGGGAAAGGGGAGCAATATCATGCCTTAGGCCAGGGGTATGGAAACTTAGGGGACTCAAGAGATAATGCTACACAAGGAATATGCCCGATATGTGGAGAAATTGAAGAATGAATACCCATTCTATGTAAAGGAGCAAATAAATGGAGGAAAATATTTATTAGTGAGAAATGGCTAAAAAATAATAGCCTTACAAAAATGCATAAAATGTTTTTAGATCGGACTCAGACAAGAGGTCTAGGAGGACTTTTGTGGAATGTGATAAGGAAATGGGAATTTGAGAGAAGTGGAAAATAGAATGTGAAAAGATGGGGAGAGAGGAAGATCGTATGTAGAATTTAAGAATGTAAGAGATATAACTCAGAATGTAATATCGGAGGTCAGGGAACAAGTGGTCAGACCCTGAATATGTAAATAACTTAGCACAAATAAGTAAATAAATAAATCTGCACAAACTAAAGTACGATGCGCATTTTATGTCTTCTAATTAATTATGTCCTACTTTACCAAGGGAGACCGCCCCTAATGCCGTACGGCGGATTGGTCTAGCTTCTAGTATGGTTAAATTATGAAACCAGGTAGCTGTCGCCCTGTGTAACATTATAATACATTTTAACTTTAACAGAAACAGAAGTGACTGCCCCTGCGGTCGAGTGGTCAGCGCTCTGGTTTCTCTACTCAGAGGTCCTGGGTTCGATTACCAGCTAGAACGCCGAATTTTTTCTTTAAGCTAGCCTTAAAATTCGATGTTCTTTCCGTGCAACAGTGAGAAACAACAATATCGGAAAGACTTAAAAAGAATGACACTGAACCATTGAACAATTCCAACTATTAATAATGGGTATCACGGAAATGGCTGATGCCACAAAAAAGATTATCTGAGATAAATTGTGCGTTTTAAAAAGATATAAATTTTTTGTGCAGTACGTTTTCGTCTATCGCTTAACGTTTACCAGTTATGCAAAATTATACAAAACCCATAAGAGGACTTCACAGGCTATTCCCAGAAAATTCAATATATACGTTTTGTTTGTCTGTAAATATATTTAATAGACCGCATTTTAATCAAAATCGTTATAACAGCTATTAGAAAACAAAAAATTCGAAAAACTTTCCTGTGAAGAGTAATTTGGGGTGGTGCAATTTTCTTGAAAATATTCGTGTTGCATCCCTGGAAAGTACTGAACCTAAATTCCAAGTTTAGTATTTATTCGACTTTTCGTTTTTGAATTATTCTGTTCACACACAGACACACACACGCGCATACACGGACCCTTTACAAAAATGTTTTTTTATGAATTCAGGGGGATTCCGTTGAAATCTCGGTATCGAATTTTTGAGTGGAATGCAATACCTTCTCTACCTACTATGTGCGTGTAGAGAAAGTAAAGGGGAAGCAAATAAGTTGTAAGAAATATTTAAATGAGAGCATTATGTAACTAATATAATTTTTATTTCTCTCTTTCTAACGCTGCTGCACAGTAGGTGTATTAACTACTACTTCCATTTAACCTCCACTGCCTTTTAAGATTAAACGCTATGAATTGCTATGCAACATTGTGTAAAATGAACGATCACACAGACAACGCCTTTATTCATCGTGCGTACACACGTGACAAATACGAGGTCACGAATTGCAAACACCCGGAGTTGCTTGATCAAGACAAAATACATATATGTACCTACTCTCTGAAACTCCGTGTTGCCATTTCACTCACTTTTCTTTGCTAATGTTACCGGTTATTTATTTTTCTTCCTTTCTTTTTCCAACGTAAACAACAATTCTTCTAAAGCGACTAAGGCGACCTTGTGAATAGGTAAGAGTTTCTTTGCTTTCATGAATCATAACAAATTTGAAGAAAAAACTCTGATGTTTTACACTCACATGATTTTTTCTACTCTTGTACGAACTATTTTTACAAACGCTTATTATCCAGCTACTTCATGTTAATTGAGATAAACATTTGCAGAAACTATCTTATTGCTAATTTTCATTTAGGTACAAGGGGAATTGGTAGGCTTTAAGCGATAGTCAAATCTTTTAAGAGCTGGTTGCTATGTGCAGCCTTCCATTCTCTTTGCATGTCCAGGACATAAAAAACTAATAACGAATTCCAATTTGAGAAAAAGTAAGTACTGGAAAATTGAAACAAATAACAAGGAATATCTAGGAAATGGTTCACTACACAAAAAAATGTAGAGTAGCATGTGAGTCCTCTTCATTCTAAATTACTTTTCCACAATTTGTAGACCGTAAAAATGTAAATGTCAAATAAATCTTTTTTGTTGATTTAACCATTTCCGAAATATTCTTTGTTATTGACTTGAGTTTTTAAACACTTATACTTCACTCAACTAGTAATTCCTTAATCGTTTTTATCTCGTGGTCATACAAAGGGCATGGAATTTCAAAACCATTACATAGCGACACGCTCTTTAAAAACCTGACTATCGCTTTACTTGCTGTATCGTACAACGAAACGAGTAAATGTGAATTGAAGGTTTATCTGAATTAACAAAATAGATAGAATAATAAGCTTTTGTAAGAATAGTATATTGAATCAATCACATAGCGAAATACAAAACTTGTGGATTGTTAATTTAATTACGAATGGAAATAAGAAATGCAATTTTGGTTGGGTATGAAGTGGGAGTTGCTAAAGAATTATGCAGGAAATATAACAAACAACAGACGTATTTCACCGAGTGGGATAGCTCTGGCAGTAACGTCTGTACCCCGTATTCGAGGTTCAAATCCCATGGCCACCATCCTGAGGTGTTTTCTTGGTTCTCAGCCGCCAAGCTAAATACCGGATTGGATATTTAATACCACAACCAAAAGTTCCCCTTAAGTCTAAAGTATAATCAACTTGAAAACAGATGGTTATAGCGAATGCTCTGCCATCTATCCACAGATAGTAAAAGCAGGTAGACTGGACGGCACCCTAATGCCATTTGCCCGGTACATGTGCAGTTGTTTGGCACTAAGGCCCCTGTGGATTCACGTCGAAGCTGCCATCTGCCCATCACATATAAAAGCAGACACACAGTTGCCTAGCACTAAGCCTCTGTGTATACGTGACGAAGCAAGGTGGTACAGTACAGGGATAGGACCTACAAAGTCAACTGTCCACCACACACCGAGCCACGAGATATCTGTTAACAGTTCCGTCGCAATATGACCACTTAGTTAAAAATCTGATGTGTTACACTCACATGACTTTCTCTACTCTTGTACAAACTATTTTTACAAACGCTTATTCTCCATATGCTTCAGGTTAATCGAGATGTTAATCTTATTGCTAATTTTCTTGTAGATGCAAGGGGAATTGGTAGGCTTTAAACGATAGTCAAATATTTTAAGAGCTGGTTGCTATGTGGAGTATTCATTTCTCTTTGCATTACCAGGACAAAGAAAATCAATAACAAATTTGAGAAAAAGTACAAGTATTGGAAAATTTAAGGGAATAACAAGCAATATCTCGAAAATGGTTCACTCAACAAAAAAAATGTATATGACATAAATTGTATATTTTAACGCGATCTACATTTTTTGTGTAGTAAACGTTTGTCTACTCTTATGGTTTACCAGTTATGCAAAAGTCGTTCACAATGAAGAATACTTTTGGAGACATTCCCAGAAAATTCGAGATATACATTTCATTTGTCATGAAAATATATTAAATATATGATATTTTAATCAAAATCGTTAGAGCCATTTTTGAGAAAATTAAAATTTTCGAAAAATGTTCCATGTAAAGGGTAATCTGGGGTGGAGGGATTTTCTTGAAAACCTTCGTGTCGCATCTCTGGAAGAAACTGAACCTAAATACCAAGTTTGGTGTTTATCCGACTGTTCGTTTCTGAGTTATGATGTTCACAGACAGACACACAGACATACAGATAGATACACAAGACATACAGACACACACACGGACATGTTTCCAAAATGTTTTATTGGATTCAGAGGGTCCCAAAACATGTATTTAAGGTGAAATCTCGGTATCGAATTTTTGGGTGGAATACAATACCTACATCCCCCACTTACTATACGTAGTAGAGAAAGTAAAAATCTACAAATTTGACATATACAAACGCACAGAGTTATTTCCAGCATTCATACTGAACACAAAGTCGCTTAAAATGCGATACATCGTTCAATACTATGAAATATACGTCACACCCTCCGACAATGAATCCAGATTCTCATTCGCCACATTCACTAATGATGCGAGACTACTCTGGCAAAAAGGTCTTCCAAATTTCACAACGGAATGGCTTAATTTAATGTGATTTTTATTTGTGTTTTTTCGAGGAATAAGCGTAGCGTTTTCCTTCCTCAGCGATGACACGGGAGCGCACGAGTTTGTATCCTGCTTGTGAAACTGAGGAAAATGCAGGTTTCGTTGTAATACTCGCGCAATAACGCATCTTGATCTTTGTCACTTCCCGTCGAGGTGACAAGCACTTTCCATTTATCAACTCTCCGGCTCAGAGAAAAGATGGACTGCATAAGCCACGGTAAGCAAAAACATTCCAACATTTAAGCCGCCAATTTTATCTTCTGTTTCGCATATTCTTCCAGTGAAACCTTCTTCAAACCTGAAATTACAGTAAAAAGATTTCAATGGATCTCGGAGTTAGCGATTATAATAGCAAATATTATCATGCAAGCTATTCCAGCACAAACATTTCTACACGAAAATAACAGTTATTATATTCACATCCATGCCGTGAATGTAAAAGAAATATAATACATAGGAAAATAATCTTATGTGATACATTCACATGACTTTATCTACCATCTATCGTTTATTAATGAGTATACAAAATAATCTTACAAAGCTTATTTTTGTATCCACTTCATTTTAATCCAAATACACCTTTGCAGAAATAGCTACATTACACATTTCGTTATATATACAAAGAGAGCAGCGATAGTCAAATGTTTAAGAACTGGACGCTGTATGCTGGCCTAAATTCCATACTGTTTCCATGACATCGCGAAAAACAACTGACTATTGACAGGGCTTAGAAAGAATGATAATTATTGAACAATTCTAACCATTAATAACGGATATCTCAGAAATGGCTTATGCCACAAAAACTTTTTTAATACGTTGTGTGTTTCTTGTGTAGTATGTTTTCGTCTATCGCTTAACGTTTACCAGTTACACAAGATTATACAAAATTCCTTCCGAATGAAGAGGACTTCCTAGGTTATTCCCAGAATATTCAACATACACATTTTATTTGTCATGTAAATATTCGTGTTGATGCTTGGAAGATATTGAACTTAAATACCAAGTTCGGTACTAGTCCGACTTTTCGTTTTCGAGTTATGCTGTTCAGACATGCAGATACACACATATACAGACCTTTTTCTAAAAATGTTTCTTTTTTTAATCAGGGTGCCTCGAAACATATATTTACAGTGAAACCTCGGTGTCAAATTATTTAGGTGAAATACAATACCTTTACCTACTAGATACGGGCAGAGAAAGCAAAAATGTAATCCAGCGAGTTAAGACAATACGTAACATACTGGAATCACTAATTACCACAGTTGATGCTGTGGAGATATCATTTGACTCTGAACTTAAATCAGGTTGTTCCGAAAAAGTGTGTTAAATTCACATTACTTTCTCTACCCTCTATCTTTAGTTTTAGTAAATTTTCTATAGTATATTCTTACAAAAGCTTATTTTTCTACTTACTTCATGTTAATCGATCTAAACCTTTGCAGAATACATTTCGTTATAAGTATAGGGGGATAGAGGATACTGAATCGATAGTCACATGTTTAAAAGCGGGCCGTTATAAGCTGGCTTTGAAATCCCAACTCTCACCATGACATCGCGAGTAACAACCGAATAGCAACAGTACTTTAAAGAAATGAAAACGTTTTTAAGATATTCGAAGCAATAATAACGCGAATGATTGATGTCTCAAAAATGTTATTTGAAATAAATCGTGTATTTCAAACAGATTTATATTTTTGTGCGGTAAGTTTTTATCTATATCCTATGGTTTACAGGTTATACAAAATTATAGAGCATTACTTCCGAATCGCGAGAACTTCACAGACTATTTCCAGAAAATTCAAAATATGCATTTTATTTGGGATGTAAATATCGTAAGTATATTCTATTTTAATCATAATCGTTAAAGCTATTTTTTCAGAAAAAAGATATCGAAAATGTTTCCACGTAAAGTGCGGAAATTTTTTGAATAGATATGGCTAAATAAAGAGTTTGGAGTTTATCAGCATTTCCGATGACATCTCGTATCGAATTTTTGGGTGGAATTCAATGCTTCCTCTACCTACTAGGTACATACATGACAGAGAAACTAAAAATACTGTTACACTAGTTCAAATCCGGAAATTGCTATACAATTTGAAAAAAAATGAGAGATTAACATATGACATTTTACGTAGTAACGATTAGATCTGCATTTTTGTTGTAACTCTGTTAAGATTGACCTCGACCGCGGCAATGTAGCTTATTAAAGGCGGCTTTAACAACACAGCCGACTTCAGTAAGGGTGGAGGAGGTACGGGTTCAGCAGCTGTTTACTTGTTCTTACTTCACTTACAGGTAGCATAGCCGTTTTACCTCACTAGCAAAGGAGTTCGCTACAGGTACTGTTCAACTTTTATCTTCTCTCTCACTCTGTACTGCACTGTTTGTTTCCTTCTTATTGGCCAACCTCTGCAGTCTGAGAAATACTTGTATTTAATTCTAAGTTTAATTTAATTCTATTACTTTGGTGATAAATGATAAAACTTGCTAAAATATGACATTTCTGGTATTTTGTGTATACTTATAACTTATAATTTGCTCTTTAATTTGATATATGCATTTTAATATTTATGCACAATACTTATATTTTAAACGTACTTTTACTTTCTCTACTAGTATTATACTCCATCTAAAAATTCGATATCAATATTTCATCGGAAATATATATTTTGAGGTGCACCGAATACAAAAAAGAGCATTTTTGCTTTCTCTATCGCGTACAAAGTAGGTAGAGAAAGTATTGCATTCCACTCACAAGTTCAATACCGAGATTTTGACCGAAATACATGTTTTGAGACACCCTGAATCCAAAAAGTGAATTTTAAGAAAAAGATCCGTGTATGTGGCCGTGAACAGCATAACTCAAAAACGAAAGGTAGGATAAATATCAAACTTGGTATTTAGATTCAGTACCTTCTGAAGATGAGACACGATTTTCAAAACATTCCTCCCACACCAAAATATCCTTTACATGAAACATTTTGTATTTTCTAAAAAAAATTTCCAAGATTTTGATTAAAATACCATTTATTAAAGATATTTACATGACAAATAAAATGCATATCTTGAATTTTCTGGGAATAGCCTATAAAGCCCTCTTCATTCGGAAGGAATTTTGTAGAATCTTGTATAATTGGTAAACGTTAAGCGAAAGACGAAAACGTACTACACAAAAAATGCAGATTTCTTTACAACACACAATTTATTTCAAGTAACATTTTTTGTGGCCTCAGCCACTTCCGATATATCTTTTATAAATGGTTCGAATTGTTCAATACTTGTCATTCTTTTAGTCTCGTCGATTTTCAGTTGTTTCTCGCGATGTCATGGAAACAATTTGAAATTTTAAGGCCAGCATATAGCGTCCAGTTTTTAAACATTTGACTATCGCTGTTCCCTTTGTATTTATAACGAAATGTGTAATGTAGCTATTTTTGCAAAGCTTTATTTGGATGAAATGTAGTAGATAGAAAAATAAACTTCGGTAAGAATAGAATTAATTGTTCTTCCACACAAGCCGTGTTGGGCAAGGTTGGCAAGGTAGAATCAGACGACTGAAAAGTTCAATGCTATCGCCGGAATTTGAAGCACGGATCTCCCGGTTTCCTTCCGGTTGCTCTAACCACTGAACTACCATGACAACATGCCGTCATGACATCACATTCCTAACAGTTGGAAATTTAATCAAAATCTTCGGCCTGAACTTAATACCAAGTTTGGTTATGTAGCCCACTTTTCGTGTCCATGCGTTTTTACTTTCTCTACTACATATAGAAAAAAGGGGAAGTATTGCATTCCACCCAAAAATTCGATACGAGATTTCACGTAAATATATATTTTGAGGCCCACTGAATTCAAATAAAGTATTTTTGGAAACATGTCCTTGTGTGTGTGTGTGTGTGTGTGTGTGTGTGTGTGTGTGTGTACCTGTGTGCTTCTCTGTGAACAGTATAAATCAAAAACGAAAGTTGGATAAATATAAAGCTTGATATTTGAGTTTAGTATCTTCCAAGGATGCGACTTCAAGGTTTTTCAAGGAAATCGCCCTACCCGAGCTACCCTTTACATGGAACATTTTTCGAAAATTTCGATTTTCTAAAAAATGGCTAACGATTTTGATTAAAATACCATATATGAAGGATATTTACATGACAAATAAAATGTGTATCTTGCATTTTCTGGGAATAGCCTAGGAGGTCGTCTTCATTCGGAAGGAATTTTGTATAATCTTGTATAACCTGTGAACGTTAAGTGATAGATGAAAACGTACTACACAAAAAATGTAGTTCTCTTAAACACACACAATTTACTTCAAATAATTTTCTGTGGCATAAGAATTTCTGAGATATCCGTTATTATGGGTTCAAAGTGTTCAATACCTATTCTTTTAAAGTCCCATCGACATTCAGTTGTTTTCGCGATTGCTTGGAAACAGTATGGAATTTTAAACCCAGGCATATAGCATCCAGTTCTTAAACATTTGACTGTCGCTGTTCTCTCTGTATTTATATAAGGAAACGTGTAATGTAGCTAGTTTTGCAAATGTCTATTTGGATTAAATTAGCAGGTAGAAAAATAAGCTTTAGTAAGAATAGTTTGTATACCCACTAATGAAGAGAGGGTAGAGAAGGTCATGTAAATGTATCACGTCAGATTTTTGGGATCATGGGACCCTTATATAGAATTTTTGTGCAATAAAATACTGTTCATCAGTATAGCCAATATGAGTCTACGTTGCAGCTAAAAGACAGTATAAGATTAGAATGTACCGACTGATAGCTTTTATTGTGTTTCATTACTCCGTTGCAGTTATTCTCCGGATGTTTTCGCACATACATGACCACAGCCACTTCTCAGCGTGATCTACAACTCTTGTGTTAAGACAAGGTAAACTGACATCAGTGATGACACAGCAAGATCAACGCTTCACTGGCTATTGGCTCGTGCCTCAATCCTTCGCTTATTTCATCTCTCAGGTTATTAAAGTCTGTTCGTTCAAACAAGTTGTCCTTGTCGTCTAAACAATAGCGACTCGCGAGTAGTTATTTATTTTGGGTGCTCACCAAATTTTAGTCAGAATGTCATTACAATGTGAAATAGCTTCTGCGAACAATTGGTATAATAATAATAAATAATAATAATAATAATAATAATAATAATAATAATGCATAACTTATCTGACAAGAGAAAGTTCTTTTTCCATTAAGCACAGCGTTTTAGGCACGAAGAAATGTGTAAATTAAATTGTAGTTGAGATTATGGATGGTCTGGAGAAACTGGGAGAAGTTTCTGTGCTTGTACACGATACCTACTTCTGTCTACTCCGCTACCACCTAGTGGCATTGACGTAAAATTGTGGTGATAGTGAAAGCAGTGCGGGAAAAACTTCCCGCACTAGTGCACTTCTTCAAGTGTCTACGACCCGTGCGTATTTGACCCATAAGGTAATTATGTCATACCACTTGCGCATGCGCCGAAGCTCCTTAAAACGTGCACGATTTGCTAGTGATCTTGTTGTCATGCTTCATCGAGTTTAGAGGCAGAAGCGCGGTAAGTTTCTACGCCGTAGATTTTAAATGACCGTATGTACGTTACGTTTAATAGCATTCAAAGCAAAAATAACCAATAAATCAGCAAGGTGTCAAAAGTTAGGATGTTCATGTGCTCTTGTGCTCTTAAACAGTAGCCGTCACTGCCTCTGTACTTATATAATAAACAGAGACAGTTTGTATGTATGTAGGGTAACCTCAAAAACCACAAAATCGATTTTGATCATTCTTTACCATTGAAAAGCCCTATTCTTTGTGACGGTTTTACAATCCACAAACATTTTTCTAGCACCATTTTTTCAGTTTTTAACTTCCTCTTATCACCTTTCTCCATTCTTGCCTGTTGGACCATAAATCTTCCTTAATTTCCCAATCCATCATTGCCCTTCTAATCCCTTGAATCCACTTGCTATGCAGTCTTCCTTCTCTCCTCCTTCCTGGTGGGGTCCACTCCATTATTTTTTGGGGTAATCTTTCTTTTAGCACCTCCACGCCATTCTAATTGTTTCTGCTGAATAAGATCTAAACTTGAATTTTTAACGTACATATTTTCTTTTATAATCTCATTTCTTATTTTTTTTCTGTTTTAGATATCCTAGTAAATCTCCAATAATTCATTTCTGTTGTCAATAACGTTATTTTTAATTGTTAGTTCAGAATCCACCCGTCGGAGCCATAGATTATAATACTTCCAAACAATTTCAATTCATACATTATTAAAAGAATAAAAAGGATTTCGAAAACTCCCTACAAGAATACGAAAACATTGGAGTTATAAACGAATATACTTGCGAAAAGGATTGCTATGGAGTATAAAGTAGTCATTGCTACTCCACGAAAATGCATTTAAAAATCTGATGTGATGCGTTCACATGACATTCTCTACCCTATATCGTTTATTAGTGAGTATACAAACTGTTCTTATTAAAGCTTATATTCTATTGACTACATGTTTATCTACATAAACCTATGCAGAAACAGCTACATTACACATTACGTTAGATACAAAGACAACAGCGATAATCAAATGTTTAAGAAGTGATGCTGTACGCTGCCTTAGAATTCCATAATATTTCCATACAATCGCAATAAACAACTGAATGTTGAAAGGACTTTAAAAAATGACCAAGAAATAAACAATTCGAACCATTAATAATCGATATCTCAGAAATTACTTATGCCACAAAAAAGCTTATTTGAAATAAATTGTGTGTTTGAAAGAGATCTACATTTTTTGTGTAGTACGCTTTCGCCTAACACTTAACGTTTACCAGTTATGCAAGATTATACAGGATTCTTTCAGAGTTAAGAGGACTTCAAAGGCTATTCCCAGAAAATTCAAGACATACCTTTTATTTGTCATGTAAATATATTTAATATATGGTATTTTAATCAAAATCGTTAAAGCCATTTTTTAGAAAATCAAAGCTTTCGAACAATGTTCCATGTAAACGTATGTAGAGTGGGTGGTTTTCTTGAAAATCTTCGTATCGCATCCTTGGAAAATACTGAGCTTAAATGTCAAGTTTGGTACTTATCCGAGTTTTCGTTTCTGTATTCAGGGGGCCTCAAAACATGTATTTTCGGTGAACTCTCGGTATCGAATTTTTGGGTGGAATGCAATACCTTTTCTACCTACCATGTACGTGGTAGAGAAAGTAAAAAGAAAAATGCAGATATTTCGTTCCATACAATACATATAGACGGCCACGATTTAACAACTAAGAAAACAGAGGACGGAGCAAAAGAAAAGAGAATCGAATGTGCTTATAATTCGCTTGCGATACGAATGACTAAACCATTTAATAACCCTCAAATAAGAAAGTTTTGCTTTATTTCTTTTGAATACTTATGTTATAATCAAGTTCGTTAGCAGGGCATGCTAAACAAATTGTACAAGGATAGAAGGTGATAACATTATAAATGAGTGAACCAATCTTTTATAATTAGCAACCGAGACGATTATTTTTCTCGACTATGTGTCTTTATCAAAGAGGTTAAATTGGTGGCCTGGGAGAGCGGAATCTTCACGTTCACTAGCTTCACCTCTTTCATTGTATATGTTAAGGGCTTCTACAGTCTGTGAAAACTGTATAGGAACAAGGGTTTAAAAGTTCACTACTCTAATAAAAAAAAAACCTATTTGTTACATTCACATGACTTTTTCTGCTCATTCTTCTACAAACTATTCTTATAAAAGCTTATTCTATGGACTTCCTGCTAAGAGAGATACATTTACATTACACATTTCGTTGTAGATAAAAACAATACAGTAGACTAATGCGATAATCAGATGTTAAAAAAGTGGATCGCTGCGTGCTATGGCTTTGAAATTCCATGCTCTTTGCTCGACTACAAAATAGAATAGCAATTAATCTCTTGAAAAAAGTTATAAGTATTTGAAAACTGAAATCAATAACAAATAAATCTCGGAAATGGATAATGGCACATACATTTGTATTTGAATAAAATGTGTGCTTTAACAAGATCTAGTTTGTGGAGTAAGACTTTCTTTATGTCTTTACTAAATTATTATATAAAATTCATTCAGAATGAAGCGTGCTTCACAGGCTATATTCAGAAAATTAAGAAAAGATTTTTATTTGTCATTCAAATATATTATATGGTATTTTAATCAAAATTGTTAAGAGCCAGTTTGGAAAAAATAAAAAATAACGAAAATTTTTCATATAAAGAGAAGTTTGTGGTGGGAGATTTCCTTGAAACTAAACCTTTGTGTCACATCCTTGGAAGATGCTGAACTTAAATACCAAGTTTGGTATTTAACCGACTGTTCCTTTTGGAGTTATGGCGTTCGCAGACAGACAGATAGACACACAATTTTTTTCTAAATGTGATATCTTTTTTATTCAGGAGGCCTCAAAATGTGTATTTCAGGTGAATTCTTGAATCTAATTTTTGGGTGGAATGCAATACTTCGCTTACTTGCTATAGGTAAGCAGTAGAGAAAGTAAACATTAACGGACCAATCCAAACGATGATTGTACCACCGCCAAGAGTACGTACACGTTATACAACGGAGGGGGACACCTCTCATACTACGACCTGCATAAATATATTGTGGTTACTACCCGCTGAAGTGAGGGCTACAGGAGGCTACAGCCCGCAGGTAGACAGGTCACAGAGCGCGGAAGTCCCTTACAGCCCCAGGCTTGAAGATGTGGACCACTGCTGGAGCAGCATAGAGAGGACGATGAACGACAACGTCGACAAAGCAGCCCTTTAGGCTCCACGCAAGTATCAGCGCCATCTGTCCGGCACTGCAATACGCCACGAAATCTAGAAGCACACCTGAAAGATGAAAAAGAAGTAAAATGAAAGGATGGAAATCGTGGTAATTGAGAAACCACCACAGAATTCGTTTACCGACCACGGAAACACCAAGATCGAGCGAACGGTCGACGGGAATCGAACCGGGACCTCCCAAATGCGAATCTCATGCGTTACCGCGGAGCAAACTGCTCGATGTCAGGTACTTATAAGCTATGCAACATTTCCAGAACTTGGAAGACTGTCGGTGGGAGGTTAAGGAAGTCAGACGTTCCGCCGATGTTTCACATTCTTTCGCGTGAATGTTAGGGGGTTTCTCAGCCATTATTAGGAATAGCCGGGGAGTACGAAATTACAAATTATAAGGGATAAAGGGCTTGATTCACTACAAAAATCTTCTAGATTATTTAACAACAATTTCACCGAGTCGGGTGGAGGTATACAATTGAATCTAATTAAGGGGACAAGGTAGTCTGAACACGTGGAAATTACATCTTAAATCTGTTAAATTAGCTCTGCTCTAAAAGTTTTCAATGGTTTTTCCTGAAATGTTTATGAATTAATCCATAAGGCAATTATTTCAAGTGGTTGTTTGCATTGATAGCTTATGTAGTTAAATCTGTAAAAATTATTTCATTCAGCAGAAAAATAACAAAATTTACTCTTAAAACATGTGAATTCATATACCTTTTTCTTTGATACTACCTGCAATACACAATCACACTTTTACATGATTGTTCTTAGTATAATCACCTATCTTTATCTTCTGAACCTGATTTATTAAGTTATATATACCAGTTCACTAGAAATTGAAGAAAAAAAGGTTATTTGCAAAGTCAAACAAGAAAAAATGTGGAAAATTTGCAACGTTGTTGCTTTCTTAATATCACTAATATACATTATAAAATCATGATTGTGGTTCAGAAAGTTTAACTATGTATTGTATACATGTACCAAAAATGTCATCTCTCTACCTCTCATACTTTCTGATAAAAAGGTACACAATATCCAAAAGTATTGTTTAGAGAATACTGAATTTAAAGTTTGAACATTAAAATTCTGACTCCCTTCAGGGTCATAATCATCTGCACCTTCATTCCTGGATTGCTTCAACTTTTCTGATTGCCTTCTCTTGGTCCTGGCCTGTCTTGTTAATTGCTGAACTGCTCGCTGGGCATGATATAGTCGTTCGTTGTTGAAAGATACAAAAATGTTCTAAAAAGGGGCGTTGCATGCCAGCTTTAAAGGAATACAGACTAGCATTTATATGGTATTTAAATGTCTTAAAAAACTCGTAACCCCCCAAAAGTATATATTTTCTGAAACTGAAAGTAATAGGGATTTTATTAACTAAAACAAAAATGAGATTTTTTACCATTTCTGAGTACCTTGTCCCCTTACATCCTTATTTTAGATTAAAAAGTTGCGCGTGCAACGACGAGTAGGCCAGCTGATATCCAATATGCGTTGGCAGTGTCTGCAAGAATGCCAGAAGGTGCAACGTGTTTACAGGAGGTTGTTTAAACAGCTGAAGAACGCTACGTTTACACAACACAGCATTGTTCGCTGCGTCCCACTCAACAAGCCCTTTATTTTCTTTTTGTTTTCGTTAGAATCGCAATTTCAAGGTGATTGTTTTGCTAGTATTAAAAACGGAACTATTTTCAAGCCTTCGTCAGTCCTACAAAAGCAGTTGGCATTGAGGGAGTAGCATGGTGTTACCCGACAGATGCTGGGATTAGACAGTTTTTTCTTTTCACCAGCTTGTCAAGATATCCCTTTGAGTCAGCTCAACTTTTAGGCCCGTTCGTTACTGTGGAGCGCCTGTTAGCACTACTTTGACTCTCCGTATGAATAGTCTGATGCATCGCATTCACATGACTTTCTCTGATCACTCTAAGCCCTTCCTAAAACGGTTTATTCTTCTGCCTACCACTGTTGATAAACTTTCACTACACCTTTACACATGTTTTCCCTTACTTATTTTACGTCGCTTTAACTAAGTGGTCATATCGCGACAGATCCCGTGGCTCGGTGTGTGGCGGACAGTTAGTCTTCTAGGTCTCATCCCTGTACCATACCGTCTTACTTCGTCACGTGTCCACAGAGATCGCGGCGGATAGGTTAGGAGATAAGGAGATACCTCGTGCTCGGTTGTGGCGGACAGTTAGTCTTCTAGGTCCCATCGCTGCACCCTACCATCTTGCTTCGTCACATATCCACAGAGGCCAAGTGCTAGGCAACTGTATCTCGCTTCCACAGGTGCCGCCCAGTCTACCTGAATAGATGGCAGAGCATTTACTGTTACTAGGTATTCTCCTATTTAATATTCTTTCAGATTTAAGCTGGAACTTTGGATCGTGGCATTAAATACCCAATCAGGTATTCACCTTGTCGACTGAGGGAAACTAAACCCCGGTCAGGGTAGCAGGCCCGGCGGGAATCGAACACAGGACCTACCGAATGCGAGCCTCACCCATTACCACGGAGGCATCTCGTTCGCTATAAATAAATAAGATATGGAGAGCACGTTGAGTCTACAGTAGATGGCGTAAAATCTCGTGGTTATTCAGAAACCGGCAATATTTGGAGAAAGAAATGTAGAATTCTTCCTCTTTGCTCACAACGCAAGCATGATGTTTGGAGATTGTAAACTCTTACGTTACGTGACTCCATGTAAATGTTTCCATTAATTAATAGCATGGATACAAACTCTGGCGTTTATATTGCGCCTGTGCTGAGTTTTCATGTGAATATTTCTTCATACTAGCTATAACGAAGCTGAGTTTCTCTGAAAACATTTTGTATGGGTTTAAGGCAATGCAATCGGTCAAATTTGGTAAAAGTGTGAACTTTTTCTAATTTTCTTTTCATTGTATTATACTTCTAACTTCACTTTGATGCTACGCAATTGGATTATTAATATCAACAGTTTTAAAGCCACAGGTGGTTATTTAATCAGTCCTTTACCATTTAGGCAAAGCACCACATTGAACTTAATTCTTCCCAGTTCCTTCTTTTTCAGCATTTTTAACTATTCAAAATGCTACATGGACCGGAGTTTATATCTTATTAGCTCGAAATTTTCAAGATAGCTTCAGAAATTACTGGCTTAAAAATTGTTCTGAAGGATGGAGGATGTATGTATCGGAGGAGGACACTTCGCGACCAGCTTGATATATTGTGGCTACACCCCTGGGAGGCAGGGATGGGATGAAGCAGCTGTAGGAGTTCTCAGGTCCGCAGGCAGACAGGCTCACAGAGACACGCAGAAGTCCCTAGTGTTTCCAGTTTGAACACCCGCGCACCAGAAAAGGCGAAGAATCCCGAGAGAGGGGACGAAGCTACCCTAACGGTCGGAACATTGCACCCTGGCTTTCACGGTGAGAAATCTTTCCAATGCGCAAGCATTCACGCCATCTGCTCGACACCTCCAGCACCACAGGATCTGAAAGCACATTTGAATCGTGAAAGTGCGAGATGAAATGAGAGGAAATGGGGAAAAGGTGAAATTTTGATAGAATACACTACACCTGCATTCGCCTAAGCAATCAGGGGAAAACATCGAGAAACCGTACGGACAGAGCGGGCGGTCACCGGGAATCGAACCCGGGACTTCCCGAATGCGAGCCACAGACGTTGCTACCTCAGTCAACCCGCTCGGTAAAATTTGTGTACTAGTAAAAATATATTAAAGAGTTCAGTTGAAATTAATCATTTTGCATAACTGACATTGTAAAGTTCAATAGCATGTATAAAAAAAAAATCTCTTAAACTAATTAAAATTCAGAAATTCCTGCATAGTAATTTAAATTTGTGTGCTAAGCTCAAATTAAAAATTTGAAAGCGATACAAACCTTAGAATCTAAGGAAAAATTTAAATAAAGGATTTATTTATGGACCCTCTAACTACTTACCGTCCCATTTTATATTGGGCGTGAAAGACCGAAAATTTTGCTTGGAGACCTCTTTATCAGACGTAAGTTTCTTTTACGTGCTGTAAATCTACGAGTAAGACACGGGACCAACAGCTTTACTTCCCTTCCGAAGGAAGACATGCTAAGGATTTTTACGCCCGAAAAAATCGATCACCCTCCGCCGGGTTTGAACGCGCAACCACGTAACTAAACCTAGCATGTTATCCCTAGACCATGGAGGATAACTGGGATTCAAGGAGCATTTATATTACCATATCAAAAGGTGACTAATTATGATTTAAAAATTAATATCTTAACTACGGTTTCACATACATAGCTGATTAACATTTTGTGTGCACATATGTTTTATATTGCGAGTACATGGCAAAGTAATCAAAGTAAACGGAAGAAAACTTTGTGTAAATTGCCTTAAACTGTGCATTGATTTGAACTCAGCCTTGAAACCTGTTTATTGGACAGTTGGATTTAAACATTTATTTTAAAGAGAGTTCTTTGAAAAACTGAGCGTTTGTTTTCTGTTGAATTTGCTTTAGCTGGGTTTACTTTACCTATTGTCAGCCACAACTTTAATCATACGGGAAAGCCAATATTTGCAAAAGCTGTTAACTGGACACACTGACAAGTACATGCTATATATTTTTCGTCTTAAAATTGTGAAATACTTCGTGATTTCTATACTGATAGCAAATCGGAATTGTCTTATTGTGTGTTTTGATACAGACTTCTGAATAACTGATGATAACTCTAACCTTGTATCGTCATTTCGGCGAATATGACGAGATGTAAATTTACTGAAAAGCAACGCATTATTTGCGCGCGAGAAAGTTCCATACTGCGGGATTTGAGAGCATGAGTTGCCCAACCAAGGGAGTCAGCGCATGGCATTCGTTTTCCTGTTCTTAAAAGCATTCAAAGCATATTGCTTCATTTATTTCAACTCTGTGAAGTTTTTAGTTTCTCATGAAATATTTTCAAATTGACTTTTTACTTTCTCTATCACGTACATAGTAGGTAGAAAAGGTATTGCATTCCATTCAAAAATTCAATACAAATTTGTACCGTAAATACATGTTTTCAGGACCCATGAACTAAAACAAACATGTTTAGGTAAAGGTCCGTGCACGCGCGTGTGTGTGTTTATGCCGGTGTCTGAAATAACTCAAAAACGAAAAGTCGGAAAAATACTAAACTTGGTGTTAAAGTTAAGCGTCTTCCAAGGATTCGACACGAAGATTTTCAACAAAATCCCCCGGCCCAACTACCTTTTACATAGAACATTTTTCGAAATTTTTTATTTTCTCAAAAACGGCTATAACGATTTTGTTTAAAGTACCATATATTAAAGATACTTACATGACAGATAAAGCGTATTTATTCAGTTTTCTGGGTATAGCCTGTAAAGTCCTTTTCATTCGAAAGGAATTTTGCATGATCTTGTATAAATGGTATACGTTAAGCGATTACGAAAATGTACTACACAAAAACACAATTTATTTCAACTAAATTTTATGTGGGATACGCCATTTCCGAGATATACTCGTACGTAATTAATAGTTCGAATTGTCCAATATTTACACATTCTTTTCAAGTCCTCTTGATTTTCATTTGTTCCTCGCGACTGCATGGAAAGAGTATGGAATTTTAAAAGTTTAAAATGAAGTAAATGGAAAAAAACTTTCCTAAGAATAGTTTGTATAGCACTAATAAACAATACAGAGTAGAGAAAGTTATGTGAATCTTTAGATATACCACTCCAACGATTTATTTAAATTGAAAATTATCAAAAATAATTTGTTACAAGTTTGTTGAAATAAAATGAAACCTGATGCGCATTACATGACCGTTTATGGTTTATGCTTACATTTTCTTTCTCAATAAATATATTGCAGTGGCAACCAAGTTTTAAACAAATCGTGGTTGGGTAACTGTTTAGATTTAGGTATGGATACAAAAGGCGATAATATTACAAAAATAACATTGACCATAAACTTCAAAACCGGTTAGATCTATTGCGACCTCAATTTCAAATCCAGTCATTCTTTCAACATCTTTGGCGTTACTTACTCGACCTGCAGAGTCAAGGTTTCTGCTTTGCGCAACAGTTGTGGAGGCTAAGTACGATATAATTGCAACTCTTATAGGAAGAAGGAAACAAACAACAACGCCTCTTTGCTGTACACCCAGTCACGTTTTGCAGGCCTGAGAACACGAGAGAATTTAAACATCTATTGTACTACAAACTTCTAAAATGCACTTCATGTGTGCCTCTCTGAAACCTAAAATAAAATTAATTTCGGATTAATGGGGTTAGTACGGATGCTAGTCAGTCTCTCTCTCTCTCTCTCTCTCTCTCTCTCTCTCTCTCTCTCTCTCTCTATTTATTTTACGTCGCTTTAACTAGTGGTCATATCGCGACGGATCTGCTAGGAGATACCTCGTGGCTCGGTGTGTGGTGGACAATTAATCTTCTAGGTCTCATCCCTGTACCACATCGTCTTGCTTCGTCACGTGTTCACAGAGATCGCGACGTTAGGAGATACCTCGTGGCTCGGTATGTGGTGGACAGTTAGTCTTCTAGGTCTCATCCCTGTACCACATCGTTTTGCTTTGTCACGTGTTCACAGAGATCGCGACGGATCTGTTAGGAGATACCTCGTGGCTCGGTGTGTGGTGGACAGTTAGTCTTCTAGGTCTCATCCCTGTACCACATCGTTTTGCTTTGTCACGTGTTCACAGAGATCGCGACGGATCTGTTAGTAGATACCTCGTGGCTCGGTGTGTGGTAGACAGTTAATCTTCTAGGTCTCATCCCTGTACAACATCGTCTTGCTTTGCCACGTGTTCACAGAGATCGCGACGGATCTGTTAGCAGATACCTCGTGGCTCGGTGTGTGGTAGACAGTTAATCTTCTAGGTCTCATCCCTGTACCACATCGTCTTGCTTTGTCACGTGTTCACAGAGATCGCGACGGATCTGTTAGTAGATACCTCGTGGCTCGGTGTGTGGTGGACAGTTAAGTCTTCTAGGTCTCATCCCTGTACTATAACATCTTACTTCGTCACGTGTTCACAGAGATCCCGACGGATCTGTTAGGAGATACCTCGTGGCTCGGTGTGTGGTGGACAGTTAGTCTTCTAGGTCTCATCCCTGTACCATAACATCTTACTTCGTCATGTGTTCACAGAGATCGCGACGGATCTGTTAGGAGATACCTCGTGGCTCGGTGTGTGGCGGACAGTTAGTCTTCTAGGTCTCATCCCTGTACCACATCGTCTTGCTTTGTCACGTGTTCACAGAGATCGCGACGGATGTGTTAGGAGATACCTCGTGGCTCGGTGTGTGGCGGACAGTTAGTCTTCTAGGTCTCATCCCTGTACCACATCGTCTTGCTTCGTCACGTGTTCACAGAGATCGCAACGGATCTGTTAGGAGATACCTCGTAGCGCGGTGTGTGTTGGACAGTTAGCCTTCTAGGTGTCATCCCTGTACTATACCATCTTACTTCGTCACGTGTTCACAGAGATCGCGACGGATCTGTTAGGAGATACCTCGTGGCTCGGCGTGTGGCGGACAGTTAGTCTTCTAGGTCTCATCTCTGTACCATACAATCTTACTTCGTCACGTGTCCACAGAGATCGCGACGGATCTGTTAGGAGATACCTCGTGGCTCGGTGTGTGGCGGACAGTTAGTCTTCTAGGTCTCATCCCTGTACCATAACATCTTACTTCGTCACGTGTTCACAGAGATCGCGACGGATCTGCTAGGAGATACCTCGTGGCTCGGTGTGTGGTGGACAGTTAGTCTTCTAGGTCTCATCCCTGTACCACATCGTCTTGCTTCGTCACGTGTTCACAGAGATCGCGACGGATCTGTTAGTAGATACCTCGTGGTTCGGTGTGTGGTGGACAGTTAGTCTTCTAGTTCTCGTCCCTGTAACACATCGTCTTGCTTCGTCACGTGTTCACAGAGATCGCGACGGATCTGTTAGTAGATACCTCGTAGCTCGGTGTGTGTTGGACAGTTAGTCTTCTAGGTCTCATCCCTGTACCACATCGTCTTGCTTCGTCACGTGTTCACAGAGATCACGACGGATCTGTTAGTAGATACCTCGTGGCTCGGTGTGTGGTGGACAGTTGGCCTTCTAGGTGTCATCCCTGTCTTGCTGTGCCATATGTCCATAAAGGCCTTAGTGCTAGGCAAATGTACCCCTGCTTCTAAAAATGCCGTATGCTTAACATCAGAAAGCTCCATCCTGCAACTAGCAACACTGAGAATGGCACTATTGTCAAAGATTTGGCTGGTTTAATGCAGTAGTTTTTATCCATTCCCACGGTCATTTTTACATGTCATTCGTTTTTGGTTTCTGATGATGAAGGCATAACAAGCTTCCCATAGAGAAAGAAAGCCGCTTCTTACAAAGAATAAGAAACTACAAATTATAATATGAGAATATCGGAATAACGAAGTATGATCGCAGAAAGTAAGGATATTAACTTCGACTTATTTGTTATTCCTATATGAGCAATGTTTAAACTACATAGTAGCTTTTGTAGTTAATGCGAATAGACCGAATGCTTTTGTGTTATTTTATATCCATACAAAATACATAATCATATGAAGATAACGAAGAAGTATTTTGTCTGGTTTGATGCTGTTGCTGTTATTATAGGTGGGATAGCTGTTGTAATTATTTATTTGAATCTGTTATTTCTTCATGATCAATGTAAGAAAGTAGATCAAAGAATATGTTAATTCGCTGTTCCTTTGCTATTTTGTGAGGCCGTGAAAGCCGAAGTAACTGTTATTATGTTGATAATGTTCGACCTATTTTGATTATCGTTGAGAAATATATAGATGGTCTTGTGAGCTTTTGTAGACATAACGTGAAATTAAATAACTCATCATGTGAAATGGGGCATCATTTCGAATTCTAAGCTAGACAGTAATTTTTGCCATGTGTCAAAGGCTATGTGTGCCAAGCTTGGTCGAAATCGGTGCAACGTGCAGAAGCCTATAATGAACACCACCCACCCACATACATATGAGGTGTGATCAAAACGTATCGGGAATTTTTGTTTTTATTAAAGAATTTTTATTTACTCATCATCAACTTTGTCCCGTTCAAAGTAATCCCCCTCTGATATAATACACTTGTGCCAGCGCTTTTTCCAATTTTGGAAGCACTTCTGGAACTCATTTTTCGTTATGGTGTTCAGCTCCTTCAGCGATTCTGTTTTTATCTCATCAATGGTGGCAAAATGTTGCCCTTTCATGGTTCTCTTCAGCCTCGGGAATAGACAGAAGTCGCAGGGGGCCATGCCCGGCGAATACTGTGGTTGAGGCAGCATAACGGTTTTGCTTTTTGCCAGAAAGTCACGAACAAGCATTGAGGTGTGAGGGAGACACCGGACGGCCGGAACCAGTGGTGACGGCACAGCTATGACAGGGTCACTAAAGTTTCCAGATGGAGACGCCCCGATAGTTGGATAGGAAGACCGGGGAACGAGCCCCGCACAGGGTCCAACCTCCCCCAGGGGGCGGTCCTTATACTCCTACAACCAGTCGAAGGCCGAAGCACAGAGAAAGTTCACAGAGTGCAGCCTTTTTCCCCCTGCCACGCTGCACCGAAACATCATCGCCGGCACTTGCAACCCTGAAACAGATCAAACGGGGAGAAGGGTGAATGACATGATTAATGCAATGAAATGGAGGGACAGGAAATTCGGGGGATGAATCCCTCCAGTATTCGCCTGATAACCCAGAAGAAAACCTGAAAAGAAACCATGTGTAGGGTGGGAGTTTGTCTGGAATCGAACCCGGAACCTGCCAAATGCGTCCCACAGACGTTCCCGCCTAAGCCATCCCGCTCTCAGTGTTATGAGCTTGTACTGTTCACCATCCTCCACCAAAGCAGCATTTGCATTGTTTTTAAAGTGTTCCAGTATAAAACAATTCTGATGTGCTACATTTACAGGGCTTTCCCTGTCCACTTCATTAATTTTTGTGTAGCTGCTATAAAATCTTATTACTTTCTCTACTAATGTATAGTAAGTAGAGGAAGTATAGTACTCCAACCAAAAATTCGATTTCGAGATTTCACCAGAAATACATGTTTTGAGGCCCCCTGAATCCAAAAAAGCATTTTACTCTCTCTCTCTCTCTCTCTCTCTCTCTTCTACGCTTAGTAAGTAGAGGAAGTATTGTATTCCATCCAAAAATTCGATATCGAGATTTCACCAGGAATACACGTTTTGAGGCCCTCTGAATCCAAAAAATGTATTTTTGCTTTCTCTAGTTTGTATAGTAAGTATGGGAAGTATTGTACTCCACCGAAAAATTCGATAGATATTTCAACGAAAATACATAATTTTGAGGCCCCCTGAATGCAAAACGGCATTTTTATAAAAAGTGTGTGTATGCGTCCGTGTTTATTTTCCATATGAAGGAACGTCTTAATACTAGTGTGTTGAGAAATGACCTTGTATTGCTATAAAGATAAACTCACAGCATGTAGCTGCTAACCTTCAGACAGGTCCGTCGCGTACAAGTCGGGCGTTCTTTCCCTATTAGTAATGTCTTATTCTTTTATGTTTAATTTCTCTACGTGGATGGTTACCGGTACATGTGTGTGTAAACCGGTTCAGTCAAACATGGGAAACCAATACCGTGAACCCTGCAGCCATAGTCGTACATACTTCCGGCATGCCCGTGTACTGCAATCTACCGCTTACCTGCAGTAGCTGGAGCAAGTAATGTATTCGCTTCACATTGAGATTGTATCGAAAATAAATAGATAAAAGAACCCACATGTGTTGCATTCACATGATTTTCTCTACAGACTAATCTTCAATGATTACCCTCCTCGTCTGTGGCCCGCATTCGGGAAGTTTCGGGCTCGACCCCCGACGACCGCCCACTATGACCCATGGGTTCTTCGTAGCTCCCCTGGGATCGAGAGGCGAATGCTGGATTAGTTTCTCCACTGCGACGATTCCGTTTCCATATTTCTCATTCATTTCATTTCCTTCTCATCTTTTAGGCGTGCTTCTAGGTTTCGTGGTGTATGACGCTGCTAGATACATGGCGCGGGTGCATACTTACTGAAAAGAATATTCCCCGTGGACATCAGAGGGCTGCTCGGCTGATGGTCGTCCGCTCTCGGCGGCTCCAGCACTTACACGGTTCTGCGAGTTTGGAAACGTTAGGGACTTCCGCGCGGCTATGTTGCCTTTCCGCGTGCGGCCTGTGGCCTCCTGTGTGGTTCCTGCCTCCTGGGGGTGGAAGGTACAATGGACTTATATAGGTCGCGGTGCACAAAGTGTCCCCCTCAGTTCAACTACTATATTCTCCTCTTTGTTGGACTTACACCCCAAGGACTTACAAGCCAATGACTTAGGTCATTAACCTGTCGAGCGGCAAACAAACTCTGGGTCAGAGCATATCCAGGCTGGGTCATCTGCCCAATGTCTAGTATGGCGGTGAAGAAGAAGGAAATGAAGTGTAGTGATGAAAGGGATGGTAGGAAAATTAGCGGACCAAATTATCTAACCCAGCATTCGCCTAGCGAACGAAGAAAACCGCGACAAAACCTTCGATCAGATTGATCGACCCCAGAAGTTTGAACCCGGGACCTCCCGAATGCGGGCAACAGGCGTTACCGCCATCCCGCTCGATGCAAACTATTCTTACAAAAGTTTATTATACTGCCTACTACTTGTTAATCGAGGTAAACTTTTAATTCAGGTTTACAAATTTAATTGTAGGTTACAATAGGTAAGGCGAAAGTCAAGAGTTTTTACTTTCTCTACTACCTATAGTAATTAAGGGAAGTATTGTATTCCACTAAAAAATTCGATAACGAGATTTCACCGGAAATATATGCTTTGAGGTCCCCTGAATCCAAAAAAAATTACAAAAAAAAAACCAAAAGTCGGATAAGTACCAAACTTCGTATCTGAGTTCAATATCTTCCAAGGATGCGACACAAAGATTTTCAACAAAATCCCTCCCACTCCAAAACTAACCTTTACAGGGAACATTTTTTTGAAAATTTTAGTTTTCTAAAAATGGCTGTAACGATTTTGATTAAAATACCATATATTAAAGATATTCACAATACACATAAAATGTATATATTGAATTTTCTGGGAATGGCTTGTGAAGTCCCTTCATTCGAAAGGAATATTTTGTAATGTTGTAAACGTTAAGTGATACACGATAACGTAGTACACAAAAACAATAGTTATCTTTAAAACACACTTCAAATAAGTTTCTTTGTGATATAAGCCATTTCTGAGATATGCGTTATTAAAGGTTCGAAATGTTCAACAGTTAGTCATTCTCCTAAAGTCCTGTCAACATTCAGTTGTTTTCTCGCGGTGTCATGGAAACAGCATGCACTTTTAAGGCCAGCATATAGCGTCCTGTTGTTAAATACCTGACTATCGCTGTTCCCTTTGTATCTGTAATAGAAATGTGTAATGTGGCTATATCTGCAAAAGTTTATTTGGATTGAAATGTAGTAGATAGAAAAAATAAGCTTTAATAAGAAAAGTTTATATACCCACTAATAAACATAGAGGGTACAGAAAGTCTTGTGAATGTAACACATTAGATTCTTTTAAAAAAGCGTGTCTCATCGCAATTTCTTTATATGACAACGAGTAAGAAACAAACACAAACAAAGAAGAAGAAGAAGAAACAATAATGACTTACTACTTCAACAAAAATTTCTGTGTTACATTCACACGACTTTCTCTACCCACTATATTTATGAAGCCCCTATAAACTATTCTTGTAAAAGCCTATTATCTAATTTCAAGTTATCTACGATAAACGTTTTCAGAAATATTTTCGTTTACTTTTGGTACAGACACAAAGGGGATAACGATAATGAAATGTTTTAATGTGCGTTCATATATGTTTGCTTCTAAGCTGCATGCTCATTCCACGACATCGCGAGAATCTACTGAATAGCGACAACACTTTTAAAATATTGTGTGTCACATCTGTTAACGTACTCGTTATCTGGTGTTTAAAGCCGCTCGATTTTGGGACAGTGTCGAAGCCGGGTAATGGTCGTCGCTTTTTGAAGCCGTAGCCTTTGCTTCAGTATCTGCTGTTAATTCTGCTGCCGGGTGCTACAGTGGTAGAATTGTGAGATCTTTCTCTCAGGGTATGCTAGGCGTAGTGTAAATGATAACACCAGTTTAAATTGACTGAGAAAGGTGGTTCAAATATGAACGTGACTGGTTTCTTTTTTATTAGAAAATTCTGTAATGAAAACGGACCAGTTTTATATGTTATCCTTCAAAGTAAGTCCCCATTGGATTCTATACATTTTTACAGCACTGTTTCATTCCCTTTTCCCAAACGTTTATTGGTCGAGTGTGCTTTCATTTCTGAACAAATGCGATCACTGCGTTGTTATCCTCAAACCCCATCCCTCTAAGTTACCTTTAAGTTCCCAAATTAAAAAAAATCACTTGAAACTAAATCTGAATTGTAAGGTGGGTGAGGAAGGAGGTCCCAGTTTAGCTTCCTGCTGGGTTCCGTGGTTTTTCTGGCAGTACGAGGCCTCGCATTGTCTTGAAGTAAGAAAATCCAACTTCCTCCTGTTTTCCTCTTGACCGGATCTTATTCTTTGCTTCTCCCAAGAAAATGTTGGAATAATATGCCTATTATGCCGTATAAGCACGTTAGCAGGATCACAATTGGATGGGGTGATCGATGTTCGCGGTCGACGATTATTCGGCGTGTTCTCCATTCTCTCTCTCTCTCCCTCTCTCTCTCTCTCTCTCTCTCCCCTCTCTGAAGACTTTACACCATTCAAGCACTCGAGTTCTCGAGAGACATGCTTCTTCAAACTGTTTTTCAAGCCTCTAAAGAATTTCCGATGATTGGACCCCTTCTAGAGTGGGACATTTTATAATAATGCGCTGTTCCACGCAATCAGACATTTCCTGTTCATTCATCTCTGTTGTAAAGTTTAGACAAGACTGAACACGCTCACAACTGCCTGAGGGGAAGGGAGAGAAGCAACTTCCCCCTTTCTAGGTCAGTAACGTGCTGGGTGGGGTTTTACGCTCGTAAAAAATCAGTCCCTTTGATATTTGAGCCACATTAATGAAGCGAGTTGCCGACCGTTTGAAGATAAAGGATGAAACTGATTATGAGTCGTAGCACTCAAAACCATAACAATTGAGTTATTATACCTGTTTACTTCTGCAGTATTAATTTCACGGTTTGAAATAACTGCTTCCGCAATGCCAGAAACTAGAAGCGCAAGTTGCCATGAGTCGCTAAAATGCTTACCGGCAAAACCCCTCGCGTTGACCGCTAAATGTTATTCACACAAGCGCGTCACTGAGCGCTTAAAATAACACACGAGTAATCACCAGGTTAAGTGACTAATTTTCAAAAGTGAGGGTCACGAATGTATGCAGGAATGTGTACACGAACTAAAGTGCTTCTGATTAGAATGTCCGCCTTTATATTAACTCAAGCGCCACCTACATATTACTCCCCCCACCAACGTTACTTCTCGCGTGGAACCAATCTCAAAACTCTAACTTGTGCGTCTATTAGCTTGTTACTAAGCGGCCCGACTCTAGAATTTCATTACATTTCTCTTTTTCAGAATTTCTGTCTATGTGACTGTTCAAACGTACTGGCATATAAACTAACTGTACTCCAAGAATATTAAGCTGATGCTTTCGCTCCTCACGCTGTTACTAATGACTTTGGTTAACATAACTCGCTAATTACCTTTTTATTTGGACAAATCTTTCAACTCAAGCTTATTACACTATACCTTGTTTTAATATACTAAATTATTTATTTAATTATTTTTTCTATTACTGTCATTTCTTTATTTATCTATATCTTCCCGTCAATAACTACGGTATCAATTCACATGACCTTCTGTGCCCATTCTTGAACAAACTATTCTTTTATCTAATTCATATTAATGGAAATAAACATTTGTAGAAATGGTTTTATTACACATTTTCTGTAGGTACAAAGGGGATAGAGGATACAGTAGGCTTGAACGACGGTCAAATCTTTTAAGAGCTGGTAACAAATTCCATTCTCTTTGCTTGACCAAGAGAGATAAAAGAAACTGTGTTTCATCTACATGCCTTTCTCTACCCTCTACCATTTATTAGTGGGTATACAAAATATTATTACGAAAGTCTATTCCTTATCCACTTAATTTTAATCCAGATAAACCCTTCAGGAAATGGCTACATTACACATTTCGTTATACTATATGCTAACCTTAAAATTCCATACTGTTTCCATGACATTGCGAGAAACAATTTAAAATCAACAGGACTTTAAAAGAATGGCTAAATATTGAACAATTCGAACCATTAATAACAGATATCTCGGAAATACTTGATGCAATAAAAGAGTTATTTCAAATAAATTATGTGTTTTAGAGAGAGAGAGAGAGAGAGAGAGAGAGAGATGTTTTTATTTTTTATTTATTTTATTTCTTTTTTTAGTACACTTTCGTCTATCGCTTACCGGTTAAATAAGATTATACAAAATTCCTTCGGAATGAAGATAACTTCACAGGCTATTCCCAGAAAATTCAAGATATACACGTTATTTGTCATGTCAATATCTTTAATATATGGTACTTTAATAAAAGATAATAAAAAAGAGCCATTTTTTAAAAAAACAAAAATTTCGAAAAATCTTCCAGGTAAAAGGGTAGTTTGGGAGATAGTGGATTTTCTAGCAAATCTGCGTGTCGTATATTTGGAAGATATTGCAAAATAAATACCAAGTTTGCTGGTTATCCGATTTTTCGTTTTGGAGTTATACTGTCCACAGGCACACGCACGAGCATTTTCTAAAAAGGCTTTTATAATTTATTCAGGGGGCCTCAAAACATATATTTTGGGCATCTCCGTATCAAATGAATACTACTTCCCCTACTTATCATACGTAGTACCGAGCGGGATGGCGCAGGCGGTTACGTCTGTGGCCCGCATTCCGGAGGTCCCGGGATCGATCCCCGACGACCGCTCACTCAGACCCATGGGTTTTTCGTGTTTTCATCGGGCCGCCAGGCGACAGTTCATCTTCTACCACAACTCTCTTTCCTCTCATTTCCTGTACCCACCATCTTCCTTGTCATCTGTTTCAGCGTTGTAGGACCAGACGACGATTTTCGGCGGGTTGCGGCTGGGTGATGACTTGCGCTCTGTAAAGACTTATTCTCTGGGTCGCTGCTGTACCGCTCAGTTAGGTCTGTCCTCAGGTAGGGCACCGCTCAGGGGGACCCTAGAGGTTGGTCGCTTGTGAGCAGGGACCGGGCGGCGTCGTAGGCGTTCTCTCTGGAAACGTTAGGGACCCGTACATGTCTGTTTGCCCTTCGGGTCTCTCCCCTCGTCCTTCCTTCCTAGGGGTCGCATTGGAAGCAAAACGAGCCGACTGGCCTGCGTGCGGTACTCTCCCCCGGTTCCATGATACTACCTTTAACTTCTCATTTGAAAAAAGTATGTCTCTAACATTCAAATTAATAACAACCACAAATATATCGAGATGTTTTGGGGAAGTGTTGAACCCCCTGAGCCTCCTTTCTAGTTAGCTTCCCTGCATTGCACAATGGCTTAATGTTGATACATGTGGTAGAAGCTCGGCACTACCCCGTTGGAATACGGAACCGAAGCGATGTGCTTTTGTTTAGAGAAATCAAATATAGATTGTAACATTTCACTGCTTGCGATGGCATGCGTGTAGCAACGGAAACAGCCTGTGGAAAGCGAGAGCATTTCTTAATCCTTATGAAAGTGGCAGAACTTTCCGTTAACATTGTACGCAGCCAGTACAATGTACACACATCCCAGGGAGCGGCTCGAGTTCATGACTTGCCGGCTGTAGTGCTTTGAGGCATGGGGTGAAGTTCAGTGCCAGTAGCAAGGAAAACCACATTTGCCTCCTTGCTTCGAAACCAGAACAAGCATTAATTACATCGTAACGAAACTGTGGTAAGTTTACAAAAATATTTCACGAAACAACTGGTACTTTAAGAGTAAAACGATCTGATATGCTGCATTCACATGACTTTCTTTACTCACTCATCTACAAATTATTATTATAAAGGTTTATTCTTTCTATTTACTTATTGTTATTTGAGATAAATTTTCATTACACATCTTAAAACATCTGATGAGTTAAAGAAAATATGTTAAAGAATTCCGACTGGTACGACACCAAACCTGGCTGGCTAGCGTGGCTGGGTTGGAAGGGGGATATAGTTAACGTCACTTCAGTAAGCGAAGCTGAGGCAGCAAGTCGCGTGTGTGGCCAGTCCTTGACTTCGGGGTATCTCCCCTCATCCTGTTTTCCTAAGTGTAATGTAGAGTCTCCAAACATTTGTCAATAAATTTAAGGTGATGTGTAGTATGTAATATTTTTGTATAATGTCAAAACCTCACGCCTTCATCTAGATTTAGACACCAAGGTCCCGGTCCTCTTGCCGTTATTGACCTACGCTCCCCCATGTACGTGTTGGGGTGATCAAAATTTAATAATTTGCTGTAAAACTTTTAGCCCTCACCCCTGCATGTAACAATATTAAGTGAAGTGCGCACAAGTTTGCAGAATGAACATAGCTTTAGTTTTCAGCACTAAGTTTTGTTGCAACGTGCCTCATGTTTTGATTCGGTCCTGTCAAACTCCTGTCTGTCATGGCGCTTGTTACATAGAAGTCTTCCTCGACCTCGCTTGTTTTCCTCAGGTTTTCTGCCATCATCTCTCTGTAGACCTTTGTTGCAGGGAGTAGTAGTAATTGGTAGTAAAGCTCTTCCACCAGAAAGAGCTCCCTCGTCAGAATGTATACATATCCCGATGGCGTGAATTTTGACACTCCAATTATTCGCTTCAGGAAAGCAGCCTTCACTTTCTCCCATTCTTTTAGGTCCTTCTTTTTTAGGTTTTCTCCTATTTGATGTATGCCATACACCAACTACTATAGTATCTATAACACAGCCCCTTTGACGCAGTAATTTGTATCACAAAAATGTAAATGTCAGAGTGATTGTAGTGTGAATATGCATTGTTGTGTGACATTGATTTGAGATTGATTGTAATCATTGTTGAGAAGTGGGTTTATACGGCCTTACTGAAACTGACAATAATAGCGTGCAATAATGTAGCGAGGGGGTGAGCTGTTTATCATTATTAGAGACGAGCAAATGACGTCAGAGTGGCGTGTTTTTCTTAGAATTTGCGGGAACATTTTCCCCAGAGCATATGTTTTCGTAATTTTCATTGGATATAAATATAGACGCTAATGTTGGCGCGTTTTATTAATCAATAGCAGCTCGGTTATAAATCTTTAGGCATATCGGGCGAAGGAGTATAAATTCGTGTCAGAGTCAAGTTTCACGTAGTCCAACAGAAGCATTCGCGTATAAGACATCGATGAGTTCAACAGAAGCAGTCTTGGTGAATACATCACGCAGTTTATCGATTTGCAGGTTACGCGTAGTAAATTTATGAAAAATCTCTCGCGTCGTAAAGTTAATTACACAAAAAGTTGAAGTACGCGAATTAATAATGGGCAGTAAAGAAGTCATTATAACAGTTTCAGTTTGGCGAGTGTCAAAATTAATAGGTGAAAGTGAATAATGTGTTACGGCAATAAAAGCGTAAAACAAATTCTTTCATCAGTGTTATCTTTGGATAAAAACTCCTTTCCGTTTACACACCCTGTACAAGAGAAGTGCTTGACCGAGAAATCATAGCTAGCCGGAGGACAGTGAACCCAAAATTAAATACAACAACAGGCGCTCAGTAAAAGATAACACGAATTGACCGCGACAAATTGTCTTTCATACGTGCATTTTTAACTACAAACAATAATATAACACTTCACCTTGCGAAGCTATACAGCAACATAGAAAAGGAACTAAATAATTTAAATTGAAAAATGGGGAGGAATATTTGTTTTGACTGGGATGAGTACCCCTGCATGGAATCACCATCCAGGTTGATTACGTTTATATCCCTTTCATGCAGTATATTTCATTGAGAAAAGTTAACTTGAACAGCAGTTTGTCTTATGATCATATCATTATTCAATTATTCTTACAGAGATGGAGCAAGTGGCGTTACTTTTGTTGCTGCTGGTGAGCTCAGGCCTAGCTCAACAGTCCAACCTCTTGGAGACCGTTTTCGAATGGAAACAGATGGACTATGAGTTCCCAAGTCCCTCTGTTAGGGAAAGTATGATCAACCAACACACCTTCATTCCAGAGAACATTGTTCCCATTGATGTGGATGCGTGGCAGCAAAGTAAGTACTCTACAGGTGAAAATATGACAATGCAGTACACAGAATGTTTGCTTTCGGAGGGTAGCGAAAGTGACTAACCTGCATAAAATTAAAATTTTGGGACCCTTGCAAATGAAACAGCCAAAATACTGCAATATATAAACACAATTGTCAAGTTATTTTAAACAAGTGGATACACTCTTTGGATTCTGTGGCAGAAATTTCCACTTTCTGTGTGACGTGATTCCTACAAAGTGGATTTTACAGAATGTTTCACAAGGGTTAACATGTCTTCAGTTTAATTTTTTGTAATTACAAAGATATTCATCAAACGTATCTATAACTTCATCATCAGACACATGAATATCTCAGTGAATTGACAGCAAGGCAAGTCCAGATGTTTTACTTCACAAGTATGTCTGAAATTTCCCTTTGAAAAATGAATATCCCGTTTCTGAAGAAGCACTTCCCCTGGGACAGATTTTAACTAAAATGTTTGCGATTGCCTTTGCTTATCAAATTAATTTCAAACTGTTATACCAGGAAAGAATAAATTTGAGTGGGGGAAGCAGAACGCTTGAAATGTGTAAATAAATCTTTGAAAATCTCAGAAAATTAATAATTTTCCATTTCTCACTCTAAATGTGCGCAATTAGAAACGTGTTCAAATGCAGTTATTTGCATTCCAGCACTTGAGATAGCTTTACATAACACACAATTGTGTACTCATGTTTTAATCTGTTTTGTGATAAACAAAAACATCATAAATTGCCAGCAAGAATAGTTAAGTACGCACTAAAACCTATTCTGTGTACAGGTGGCTGTGGAAAAGGGGGGCACGTCAGCTTATGTGCTGCTTTCCCAGAGTTGTATTAATTGATCACTGAATTTAATATGTCCATCAATTTCTTCATGTGACTATACAAGTCAAGTGTCAAGTATGGTATTATTTCATTCCCAAACAAGAACTGAGCCCTGTGGTAACCCAAAGCATATATTTTTCAAATCACATCAGATCGCATTATTTAGCCTTACACAATGCAACCTACTGTAGAAATATTATTTCATAAGATCGATTTCCACATTGCCAGTATCATAATATTTAATTTTTTAAAATAATCATATCATATGAAATATTATCAAAAGCTATGGTAAGATCCAATGCAATTTCTCTAGTACAAATTTTAGATGCATAACTTTCAACTATGTTAGAGACCAGTTCTTTTACTGCTTTGATGGTGGATTTACACTTTCTTAATCCGTACTGAGATTCTGTAAATAACTCATTTTTACAACATATAACAGTTTCATAATTACATTTTCAATTATTTTTAAACAACAGGTACAAGCGAAGTAGGTCTGTAATTACACGGATTATAACTTTCACCTATTTTATATATAGATGTGACAAGAGGGTTTTCAAACAATCTGGATATACACCTTCTTGTAACATCAAATTAATTAAATATATCAGAGGTTCAACTATAATAAATAAGTGTTTTATAAGAAAACCAGAAAAGCCAAAATAATTCTCAGATTTAGATTTGTTGAGTTTGTTTACATTGCTTATAATACCATCAGCAGTAAGTACTTCCATTTAAAAAATGCATTTTCTGTATTGCTGGCAACTTTATATAAGAATTCTTTTACCTGATCCACATCATCAGGACTATCATTATGACCAGGCTAAGGATCCAAGACAATTTAGAAACCAATGTATGTGCAACCTTATTATAGAGCTCCGTACACACAGTATTGTTGTTGTAGACAAAGACGCCAATGCGTCTAGTGGTGGTGGGAAATTAAGTAGGACACATACATCGGAATGAGAAACAAAGTGTACCCTATAGTCACAAGCAGATTTTACTACCTGTCTGAGGAATAAGTGCAGATAGAGCTCGCGAAGAAACACAACGACTGGTCCTATTACGTCACCATTCCCTGTGTGTAGCATGTATAAAGAGCACTAAACAAAATCTCACTGCACATCGCGTCTATGTCACATTATTTATCGTTGTATGTGGCCTTGCGAAGCCATGATCATTTTATTGGTTGATTTAGGCCACGGTGCAAGGGTACGCCACTCCTTCTGCTAAATAACCACAACAAAGGTTACAAAATGGTGTAGAAACGAAATATATGTTTACGCTCTCGATCGTATTGGCTAAAAGAGAAAGAGGAAGAGTGAGTGCATTCAGTTTGTCATACAGACCTCTTGTCGTGATTGGTAGTCCATACTTTATCGGCTAGTGCAGGACACGCCTTTGAAAGGGTTAAAAGTTAAGAAAACTTGATGAGTGTCCAGGTTAATGAAATGTAGTATGTGTAGTGTGAGAAGATTTTCAGGGGTGCAAATTAAAGCTTCAATGGTATTCATTAAATACTAGCAAGACAGCACGTTATAACAGAAAATAAACAGAACTATATTCTCACAGCGATATCAATGCTTGTCGCTGCATAGAAGCATAACTAAATAATAAATAAAGCAGCATGTTTTCCCTCTAATTCAAACTATAATTTAATATACCTTTTACTAACATTATGCTGATCATAGGAATGCAACAGGATTATAGACAAAAATATAAACCAATTTTATTGCCATAATGTGTATGCCATATTCGGTAAATCATACACATATTTACCTCTAGTTTCTAAGCATGATCGGTCAATTATAACAAAAGAGTAATTTGCATTTAGTAAACGAATATCATCATCTGCGGATGTTTTACGGGTCGTGCCCACTTTTTGAGAGTATGTACAACGTATTCCCCACTTTCCTGGAATGTTTTTATGCAGTAATTTACTATAAAAACACCTTTATGCACTGCCGATGCAATTGCTGTAACAGTGCGACCAGCCTCCCGCATACCCACGATACGTCCACGAATAATTTTGCTAGTATACGCTATGACTGATTCTGAGACCATAAACATGTTTTGGTTTCAATAACACCAGAAAAAGCAAAGGCATCAATCTCCCCTCTTTCCCCCCTTATTGCTGTGTTATCAAGCCACCACGCTCTGCGATAGGTAAGGTGAAGGACACGCCTCAAAGGACCCCAGAAAACGATACAAAATTCGCCGAAGATTTCCTTTGGCGCTGTGTGTACATGTCTGCAGTAAGGAAACACAGCTGTTGAGTCTTTAAGTCGCACTGTACGTGTTCGTAAGCAAGTCAAAATGCAAACACCGCCACCCGAAGTCATACGCTCAGAAAGTAGAAACATAATATTCAATGTGTTAACAATTTGTCGGTGCTGTGGCCGAATGGATAAACCGCTCGCCTCTCACCAGTGAACTCTTTGTGGGATTTGTGGTGGACAAAGCGGCATTGGGCGAGCTTTCTCAGGGTTTTTCTGTTTCCCCTCCATTCATTCCACCAACTGCTCCATCATCACCCTTCCTTTCATCCATTCCGCCGTCATTTCATATCATCTCCTTCCTCGCTGCCATACAAAGCTTCGGGCTGATCACCCATCCTCCCCGACAAACGCTTGACCCAGTCACCCGCTTATAAGTCCTGGGGATGTAAGTCCTCCTAACCAAGAGGGTAAACAGAAAGAAGAAGAAAAAGGAAGTATTACAGTTTTATAAGGAAGAGAAACGTAAAAGTCCAACTATTCCGTTACGTACGCGATGTTGATGTTTTGATGGTCAGACTGTACTGTACTCCCGTTCGTGCGTTATCTCACCTATCTAAACCCAGGGTAGGATTTAAATAACACGAGACTTCTGACACTTCTTGGAGAGATATGTTTCCATGGCAGCGTCCCCTCCATGTTGCTGTAGCCAGCAAAGTGCCGCAACCCTCGTGTCCCTTCGCCTACAAGCTGAACTTTGATGGGTAACACGTTGTCTTTTGGTGTGGTTACTACTGCTCACTAGCGTTACTTTTGCTATTACGTCTGCTTACTTAGCGGGCTATTTGCTATTCGGCGCGCTGCTAAACAGCTGACACGTGCTCTATCAGTATAACGTGGCAAAGCAGCTCTCCCACTTCTCTTAGAGTGAAATGTCAGGAGACTTCAAGTTATCTAAATGACACTGTAGCCATGGCACACTAGCGACCTCTCTGAAAACTGCACTACTTCGTCAGACAGGTGGTACACGCTTCACAGGCAAACATAATTCCAATGCACCACCTCACTCCACCCTACTCAATGCGCATAAACTTCACTTCACTCATAAGTGTCCAGGATCCTTGGCCTGATTATGACCAATAGTCTTAGAAGCATTAATAAAATATTCATTGAGATTTTCAGCAGACAGAATTTCTAATTACATTTTCAATTGATACGTGCTTCATTTCTTTATGAATCGCACTCAATGCTGCTTTACACTTTTCTGTGATGTGTCCCTCCTAATTAATCAAAAAGGTAAATAATATAAAAATGTGGTCTTCACGAGACAATTGCCGCACTACATGGTACTAAATAAGCTTGGTTTATCATGTGTTAAGTGTTACTGCTTCTTTTATTGTGTTTCAGGTGAATTTTAATTTCACTGCATAACTTTTTCTTGCAGCCAATCTATCCATTCATGTGTACTAATATACAATCTTGTTCTTTTATAGCTTCCACTGCTTCTTCAGCTGTGTTCTTGTTTCTTTTGGGTACAAAAAGAATTTCAAACAGCGACATATAAGCTGCAAGCCTCATCTGTTTAATACATCCTATATAATTATTGCATAAATAATGAATCATAGTTAAAAGCAAAAAGCTTAACAAGAATATGGTTTCAAATTTCATCTTATTTTGAATAGAATTAACGTGTATATTAAAAATACACATTTTAAATGGAAACTTAAAATTTATAAACAGAAAATTTCGAATACATTTAAATCTTATATAGCCTTAATCTCACTGTATCAATTTTTAGCTTCACCAAGCAGATTTAATAAATATATATACCCAAATATCCATATTTTAATTAATACTTTGAAAACTACAAGATTGCAATTAATATTGTTTATTAAACCAAGACTAAAGCTCCATTATGATTCCCTGTAAAATGCTTATAAAGAAATGTTATAACTTAGAACAGAATCTTTCTTCTAGACCTCTGCGCATTCTCCCCCAAGTATTACGATGTCGATTGGCAAAAATGGCCATACAGCTGGTGGGGAAGTTCTTGGAATGGCTGTATCGGTGAGTTCTGTGGTGTGAACGCCGAAAGTGCATGGACCACTTTAGTTTGCCACCCTGTAGAAGTTGTCTTTTTAGGTCAAGTGTTTTTTTTTAACGAAGTTAATGGATTTACAGAGCAAAGCTTATAATAATCCAAAATACGTCGAAATATTGCAAGCAAATATTACGGTAAGGCATGGGTGACCTTTTGGATTTTTATTTTTGGTATTTGTTCGGTATGTATTCAGCTTCAAGTATATATGTTGGCTTTGTCATAAGTACTGATAAATAATTAGTAACTCAGGTGCTGGACTTAGAAGTTAGTATTGCTCCAATCAGCGACGTTTCTCACCTTGAACAACCTGCAGATGTCGTTTCTACCGCCAGACCGCCCTTTCGCAACGATGCTACAAATGAATAATGCAAATTAATCGCCTTGAAATCGTATTTGCTTTCTTACAGCACCTTAGTGGCCAGATAATGCCACGCTGATTTGAGGAATAGTGCAAAGCTATGCAATTGCATTTAGTTAACGTTTAGTTCCAGCGATAACAATGAGCTCTAGGAACTGGCGCGTACGCAGGGAATTTAGTTAGTTATAATTAGACCTCGGTGCAATAGGCAGGCAGATAGACACTACAACAAGTTTAAAATAGGCACTAATCGTAATCAGTAATGATGAGCATTGAAGTAGGCAAAATATTTATGCACTTAACACTTAAAAACACATTTTGATATAGCATGACAGTGTAGAAATATCAGATATGCGTATACTATATATTAAATTCATTAATTTCACTATTCACTTAATGGAGTGTAAGGTGTAAACATTATTTCTTTAAAATTGCACACTTCAGTTACTATGAATTTTTATGGCAAACCCTATTATAGGTTTTTAAGTAATTCCTCTCTTGAATACGTTTTACACTCCCACGCTGGTTTGTAATTATCTAATTTTTAAGGAATGTATTATTGTTAAACTGGGCTATTATGGTGTTTGCAATGAAATAAGTCTAGTCTTTTTATACCAGTACTGCGACTTCGCCCAATTGGGAAGTAAAATACAAAATTAATCGTATTAATGAACAAGGCGATGAGTTAGTACTAAAATGAAAGGTTTTCCGGTCGTAAACCTGACCATTTACCGTACGCTTTATTGTACTAAATAGCCACTATTTTATTACTACAAGAAACAATGCAAATACTGAGGTTAAGAAAGGAAGGCCAGTATTGCAAACTTCCCCAGGCATGTTGTCAACAATAGCTCATTGCCTCAGAGCGCGAAATGTTAATTGAAATGCTATGATTAACATCATATCAATAAGTAACCGCCAATAACAAAATTAATCAAATTACGATAGGCAACACCTTGATAAAATTTCTCATTACTACAAAAAGTGCTAATACACCCTTAAGCTACGAAAATGCACACACTATGAAAATAGAGAATTATAGGCAATATAAAATTATTATAGTTTACTCCAGTAAGCAATAAATATATTTATATATACAAAGCCTACAGTCCTAAACAAAGGAACAAAATGGGCAAATGCCGAGCTCTAGCTATAATAATGTAACGGTTGCAGATGACTAGTATGTTTCTTTTTGGCTATTGCTTTCTAGAAATTATATTGGAAGGTATAAATAGAGTATCTACGTATTCTCGGAATATGTTGACTTGTGATTTTGACTCGCTTCGAAGTCTAAAGGTCCCAGCAAAATATAGATATAAGGAGCCTATTCGAAATAATGGAGCAACATTAATAATTGGTTTTAATATTAATTATTGATCAATAATGCGACAAAGCCTTCGATTTTCAATTATGATTACTGGCGGATGCATAAATAACCACTTGTATAATATATTTTATTCCTTAGCAGTAGTTTATAGCTTTCAGCATTTTCTGATACATAACTAATACTATTTGCACAACAGTTTGATATCAATGAAACTCTTAAGAAATGTACTAAAATTTTTAGACAAACAAATCAAAATAATACTAAAAATGTACGTTTTCAAAACCATTTAAAGTTTTGTACAATGCTTTCGCTACAAATATAAGAATTAACGTGCTGAGAGAAAATTAAAGATTTTGAAATTTTCACCCATTAACTGCCTTAAAACTTCCGAATGCTTCCAAAATCCATTAACTAGTTATTACTCATAAAACATACAGTAGAGAGTTGAATAATCCTGGTGGTAGAATGGTGAACCAATCTTCTCAAAACAAAATTTGTTGGCTGAAAACGAATAAGAAAACACATACGCCAATAAGCTTTTAAAAATAAGGAGAAGGAAATAACTAAAAAACTGTGTTTTTATTTACGCACCATCATTGCCGAATCTTTTTAGGAGTAAACCCACATTGTAATAAACTCCGAAACTATGTTAGTTGCAGAGATGCATCGAATAAAGAATTAAATAATAAACAAATTGGGAATTAATTGCTCTTTCACGCAAGCCGTGTGTACGACAAGGTTGGAAAGGTAGAATACTTTTCACTCGTATAATTCTACCTTTTGAATAAAAATATTGTCAAAATGAATACACTTTGGTTCTCTGATTTAATAAAATAAAATGTGACACTTTCTTTAGCACTCTGCGCTTTTGTTCATTCTAAGCACTGTGATTTCTTTACGTGTGTAACATTCACTCGAAAGATATTAACATTTTCTTACGCTTTTCAAAAAATGTGTTACTATCATGTTATTTTACAAATTATATATTGAATTATAATAAAACGTTTCACTTTACTTTAGCTGTTCTTATACTTTCAAAACTGTTTTATTTCATCTCCTTGGCAGTGCCTCTCTTTTGCTACTGATCTACATAAAATGTTTTTTCATATACTCTTAATTTGGAGCAAGTAACACCTTAACAGCTTCACAATTCTAGTTATTTTTCTGTAGTGTTACTATAGCCTTTTAAAGTATTTTTCTTGTACTTCAGTACTTTACAACTTCAGGCGTTGAAAGCCTGAGAAAGTGCAAAGCAAACGGAGCATTTTACGCCTATTTATGCTTATGTGGTGTTAATAATTGATGCTAACAACAATGTGGATTGTTCACCTGCATGAGATCTTGTAGCATGTGATTCATACTGCATGGGTGAAGATGAATGGAGATATTCTTGGGGTTGCACGACAGTAGCTGCAGTATGCATTTAATACTACTTTCTATGTACACTGACGCGCATAAAAAGTGGCCCATTCCGCTACACTATACTGCTTTTCCCTCCAAGGTTTCCATCTTCAAAGTACCAACATTTGGCGCCACCAAGCCAGTATCAGTTCTCTAGCGACTGGCCTGAAAAACAATTCAGATGAACAAAAACAACCAATGAACTGTGTTATAATCGATGTGAAATGAGGTTATGTTTCAGATACTACCTCTATGAAAGAGCTTTGCTGTAACTGGTGCACAAGGAAAGGCTAAACAAATATACCATAATTCGGTCTTCTAGAGGAAGGGGTGAAGAATTATTTGCATGTGGGGTTAAACTGAACGACAGCTACGGAATTTGCTATATCATTCTTTCATTAGCGACATGGAGACGAAGGTTAAAGCTATTGTCGCCATCGAATAGCAATAAGAAAACGGTAGTTAGCGTGAAAATCAAGCGTTGAGTGTGTTACAAGGACAAAAAAAAAGTTCTTAACTTCGATCTTTATTTATACGTTCTTTGTAATCTTACCCTTCGGCAGTTCGGTCACATTTTGGGGGAGGTGAAGTACCCTGTCAATCCAGTGGCTATAATTATGTTTGAGGAACACGTGAAGTTACGCTGGCAGAGGGTGGGGTTAGATTTGTTAGTACCACCATAAACAGCTGCGGGCCACTTTTTATGTACCTCAGTCTATATACATGAATATTTCTGAACAGTGCATGTCATGGACAGGAATGAAATTACATAATACAGCCTCAGAATATCTATATGTTAGATTTAAGTGGTACTTTTTTCGTCAACATTAGCAATATTTCCAGAATATGTGGAAATAATAAAATACAGTATTGCCTTGCACAAATGCAGTTAAATATAAGGGGAGAGACAGAGAGAGAGAGAGAGAGAGAGTTATTAATGTATTTACTACTATAAAGTGCATGTTGCATTCCCGGTAGAGGGAGTTTTCAACGAAGTGTTATATATTGGAACATTGCCTACTGCTGCGAGTCCAATTTTATCTGGTTTCTTAGCAGTGACCGTCTTATGTGGTTGTGAAACCTCGGCAAGTTTTCACCGAGTACCGTTTCAACCCAATATGAGTTTTTTTAATCAAAAGCATAATGCCTTACAAACGCTCTGTACTTATATACATATCTTAAGATATGATTTGTATACATAGAACTGTTTCATACAGTTTAATCTTGTTTCTTACGCCGGATAATGTTAGTAACTCCTAAGCAAGAATATATAATAATCCATGATTAATTACTGAACTATAAAAACTACTCAACTAATGGAAATTGCGAATAAAAAGAGTACTAACAGAGGAGACATCACACCAATTAACCAGCTACCCTCATTGGACTGCTAGTAGAGATGTACACTTCTGCATTTGTACTGCCTGCACCTGTCTGCCCCGATAGCTAAGTTTCCCGCGGGCCATCCTACGTAGAGGCACGTAGTTTTCTTCAGTGTTGAGCAGGTCAATACAATGCTGTCTTACAACACTAATGGCAGGAGCGAAGGCTTAAAGGAATTGGGAAACCTCTCAAACTCTTGATGCTGATAGTGGTAAACGCCTTAAACATTGTTTCGTGCATGGCATTACAATACAACATCCTAATTCTTATTACTGTTAGATTTAAGTTGTTTTTCATAACTATATGCTCCAGGCTACTAATGAAATAAAGCATCACCACTTTGGAAACGTTCGGAGCGTTTTCATTGGAATTATTTCAACCATTTTCCTGAACAAGTACAAAAAAGAATCATACTTTTACACTCAATGGTTCGCCATTAATTTATAGTTATCTTTCGTAATGTTTAAACGCAGACTTTCAGCTATAATTATGCTTATAATAGTAATAAATTCATTGTTGTCATAGTTATTTTATATATTATATCATATACATAATTATCGCTTAATAATATGCAATTCTCAATGTCCTAAATAAATTTAGAAATAGTTATCCCACGAGATTTGCTACAAACTCTACAAAGCCATACATGCCGTTTTTAATAAAACTCATGCTTGTTTTTGTTTCACAGAATAATACTATTGGAAAACTAATGATTACGTAAGTGCATTTTAATGGTTATAGTACCAAACACGTATCCGTTACGTGAGAAGAGCATGTTGTGCTTTTTACTACATTCAACACCTCGTTACTTGAAATGTACTACAAAAAAGTCATATAAACGATAAGCCAACTGAGAACTTTAAGCAAAGAATCAGCAACTGTCATTACATTCTCGAGGAAGCATCAATAATGAAATTCATTGCACCATTGACGCGATGGCTCGAGGTTAAAACATTGACAAAGCAAGAATATTGCTGGTATACTATTTACAGCGCGCTTGCTGGAAGGTTAAGCGATTCAGTTGTAAATTCAACTGCGGTGTGCTTAGTTCTTACAGTGATACGCTTTGTCCTAGCATTTATAAAGTTAACTCTTTCATGAAAATGTCGCTTAATAAGCCCAGGAGTATCAGCGGTTATAGCAGTAGGGTTAGGGCTGTTGACTTCAGTGTATATAATTTCTTTAAAAAATATGCCAATGAATAAAACTGCAAAAATCTTAACTTGACGAAATGTCAAGAACTTGTGGCTGAGGCGTGCTCATTGTACATCAACTGTTTCACTTGTGTTAGGAAGCGAAAAGGGCGATGCCGTTAGCTGTGCCTTTTGAATAATAAAGGACGCACAGAAAGGTATGGTTTTTATTTATCTATTTGTGTACTACACTTATTATATCTCTTCTTGTTTTCTTGTAGTATTTAAGTGAACATTGCGATAGCATTTATTACAAACGCGTAATGTTGTGACGAAGTGAAGTGAAGTTTGGCAACCACGCGGTCACTCCGTATTAGTTATCACGAAACGTCAGGAGATTTGGACCGCACAGTAATATTCTAAAATGTGGGATGAAAACATCTGGGCCATTGTATTAATTGCAAATAAAGTTGAAGACGTATAACAATGGAATGGGCCGCATATGCCGAGGAATTTAGCCAGCACATCATCACAGGAAAAACACAAACAAAACAAATGCATAATTTTGTGAAATTGGCATGTGGATGATTTTCCATGCTACAGCCCATTCGATTATTACGCGCTGCTATTACCTAGGTCATAAGAGGCATTTATCAAAACACCCTTTCATTTCGTTGTTCTTCTCTTTCTCTGAAGAGGAAAGGCGCTTACTTACCGCCAGAGACTGTTTACCAAAAGTACAATTTGACGCAGCGAGGCACATTAACATTAATTTTCGTTCCTGTGAACCCGGATGTGCAAAAATAAAAAGTGTTTTTTTTCGACATCAATTATGTGTTAAAATAATAGCTTTCGGAGTCATACTTAATTTTGAAACGACAGAAACAAATTCTATGCCATGATACGAGTATAAAGGCGTATCATTGCCGACAGTTACGTCACTCGTGAGAAACTATTTTCGTTCGCTTCACGCCTTAGATGTGTGTTTAAAGTGCGGTTACCAAATTAAGAAATCTTATGTGTTACATACACATGGGTTTCTCTAACCTCTATCTTATTAGTGGGTATACAAATTATTCTTACAAAAGATTCTTACATTTCGTTATAGATACAAAGCGAACAGAGACGGTCAAATGTTTAGAATGGATGTTACACGCTGGCCTTAAAACTCGTTCCGTGTCATCGCAAGAAACAACTGAAAATTGGCAGTACTTGGAAAGAATGGCTAAGTATTGAACAATTTGAACCATGGTTTATGCCACAAAAGCACTTATTTAAAATAAATCCTGTGTTTTAAGGAGATCCACTTCTTTTGTGTAGTATGTTTTCGTCTATCGCTTAAAATTTAGCAGTTATACAAGATTATACAAAATTCCTTCGAAACTAAGTGGACTTCACAGGCGATTCCCAGAAAATTCAAAATATACATTTTATTTGTCATGTAAATATCTTTCATATATGGTATTTTAATCAAAATCGTTAGAGCCATTTTTTAGAAAAACAAAAATTTCGAAAAATGTTCCATGTAAAGGGTAGTTTATGGTGGGGGATTTTCTTGAAATCGCTTTTTTGGAATACACTGAATCTAAACAGCAAGTTAGTATTTATCCGACGTTACGTTTTTGAGTTATGCTGTTCACACACACACACGTGCGGACCTTTTTCTAAAAATGCTACTTTGTGATTCAGAGTGCTTCAGAACATTTATTTCCGGTAAAATCTCGGTATCAAATATTTTGTAGAATACAATACTTTGTTTAACTACTATGTACGTGGTAGAGAAAGTAATAATGAACCAGACGATGAATGAACGAAATGGGTGAAATGATGCTTAAGCGAGTCCAGGGCTCCGGGAAAAACCCTTTTTCTAGTAACTCATACTAACCAAGATTCTAACTTGGGACCTCTTGAACGTTACCCCCACACTACAGGGATGGGCTTATAAGCATTCTTCTTGTTTACTTTTCGAGGAAGAAATATTTATGCTATCATGCGTAAGAAGTTGAAATTTCTTATTTTACATTTTTATCGCACACATTAATACATTTTATTTAACCCTCCAACTATCGAAATGTATATTTATTGTTGCAGACATGCAATACAATTATACTTGATAGTTAAATTTTACCATTTAAATCTTACCATCTTTACTTCCATTTATTTATTAATATTATCTTACGATTTAATTCATGCAGCATTTAAATACAATTGTTCAACGCAAGCACCCATCTCACCTTCAGTTGCTGATTGGCTTGTATAATACTTAACAAGCGTGACTAATCGATTACTAGTTTGCAAAGGCTAGCGCACTCGATCTTGATACAAATTAAATTAAATTGAGTTCTTTTTATGGACACTCTTTAACTACTATGGTCCTTAGCGTCCCATTCTATATTGGGCGTGAAAGACCGATAATTTTGTTCAGAGCCCTCTATCAGTTTGAGGTTCTTACAAATGCCGTAAATCTACGTCACGGAACCACCGGCTTTACTTCCCTTCCGAAGGAAGCCATGTTAAGGATTTTTACACCCGAAAAAATCCATTGCCCTCCGCCGGGTTTGAACAGGCGACCTCGGGAACTAGAGACTAGCATAGTAACCACTATACCACGGAGGACGTGTTTGTGTGTGTGTGTGTGTGTGTGTGTGTGTGTGTGTCTTTGAACAGCATAACTCAAAAATCAGAAGTCGGATAAATACCAAACTTGGTATTTAGGTTCAGTGCCTTTCACAGAAGCGACACGAAGATTTTCCAAGAACATCTCCCAACCTAAAATACATTTTAAATGCAACTTTTTCGAAATTTTTTATTTTCTAAAAATGGCTAACGATTTTTATTAAAATACCATATATGAAAGATATTTATATTACAAATAAAATTTTTATCTTGAATTTTCTGGGAATAGCCTATGAAGTCCTCTTCATTCGGAAGGAATTTTATATAATCTTGTATAACTGGTAAACCTTAAGTGGTAGACGAAAACGTAGTACACAAAAAAGTAGACCTCTTTAAAATACGCAATTTATTTCGAATAAGCTTTTTGTGGCATAAGCCATTCCTGAGATATCTGTTATTAAAGGTTCGAATTGTTTATTTCTTGGTCATTCTCTTAAAGTTCTGTCAAAATTTAATTGTTTCTGGCGATTGCATGGAAACAGTATGGAATTTTAAGGCCAGCGAATAGCGTCCAGTTCTTAAATATTCTCTTTGTATCTATAACGAAATGTGTAATGTAGCTATTTATGCAAAACTTTATTTGGATAAGAATAGTTTGTATATCCAAAAATAAATAAGGGTAGAGAAGGTCATGTGAATATATCACAGATTTTAGTTCAGTTTTTATCAAAACAATCAAGAAATTCTTTAACTCTACTTAAGAACATTTAAAACATTTGGCCTCTCAATTTTTTTCAGGATAAATATGGAAAAATTGAACTGTGCCAAATAAATTCGTTTCATTGTCTTCTGCTAACATTCATATCAGCTTTACTTCAGTGTCTTATAACACGCTACTGCTTTGCTTATACTATAACTTAGTAAAGTTAACTTTTGTGTCATCTTGCTTGCATAACTCATGTTTTAAAGCTTAATTCTACTGTGTACACTTAGAGACATTTATGCTTTAGCTCAAAGAAACAATCATCTGAGCATCAAGAATCAGCATTTCTTCGAGCTCCACATAAGGTCAGTGTATGGCAATATGTACTTTGGTTTGGTGTGTTGGTTGCATGAGCGATCATTATCATTAAGCTACATACAGAAATGTTGATCACTTAAAGTAAATGAATTGTGTATTTTAGAAACTCGCTCTCTCACATTTTTACGTTTATATAATCAAAGATTTTGGTACTAAATACTTCCTTGATGACGTAACCCACTTCTAAATAATATTATGTGATTCTTTGTGCTTGGTCTATGACCAGGAGGGGACATGTTGAGCGAAAGGTCTACCAGGACAAGAGCCGGAGCCCAAGTCCCCCTTCTATACCCAGGGTTCAGCGCCAACCAAGTAGCTCTCCAAACCGTGGGGGGTTTACCATGAGGGCAATATCTTGTTTCCTAAAAAGGCCCCGCACTTACGCGGATATGGAAGTGGATACGCGCGTCATCCCGAAAGGGAGACTACTGATAACCTTGGTAGGGCCGACAGCATTCTAGCAAGCCAATATACCAGCTATGCAGGTCGTTACCGGAGGACATTGAGGCGTCTCACAACCCCGCCTATATGGAAACCCGTACAGACGTAGCCAATCTCCCATGGGTATCGGGAACCACTGCCCCGTCGAGACCAACCCAATCCGAACAGCTCCCCAACGGGGGTGGCTCGAATGTTCAGCCCGACGTACTTCTAGTATCGTCAGAAGTACCACGAGTGCTAGGGGTCCGCAGCGCCTAGGGCACCACGGCACCTGAAGGGGTCGGAACCCCTCCCCTAACCTGGAGGGGACATCTGGCACCTCGATCAACGGGAATCTTTTCTACTTACCACCCACAGGAGGAAAGTATGAGGTGAAGGTGCTGCAGGAGGCTATAGGCCACAAGCAGGCCGGCCGACAGAGACGCGCAAAGGTCTCTTAATGATTCTAAACTTAAGGACCCGGTCACACCGGCGGGCTGCTCAGAGTTCCTTCTGGCGGAACCAGAAGAACTCCACTCACCTGAAGCAGCTCGGAGAAATCCGCCATCTGGTAGGGCAGGAAAGAACGCTATCTGTCCGACACCACACAGCCCTTAAGTCTACCTAAAACATGAGGGAGCGAAACGATAGGAAATAAGGGAAAGGAAATTATTGGTGGAAGAGAAACCACCCTAGCATTCGCCTTCCAACCAGTGGCCGACCTCAGGAATCGAACTCGGGATTTTCCGGCTCCCACGTTAACGCGGAGCAATCTGATTTTTTTTTTTTTTTTTTTTTTTGCTTATAAACCTGAAAAAAAAGTCTGCAACAAAGTACACTATCATCTCCCAATTCCTTTTGATATGGATTATGGAAGACATAAAATGAAAGAAAAGAATTCCTTACAAACTGTCAGGTTTGTTTTACAGCGAGTTCCACAAAACGTCGTTTCATCAACATTACAATATTAATGTAAAAGCAATGAGTATCATAATTTAATTTCTAAAATATTTAAACACAGCAACATAGATGGTCATAAAATTGTAAATCGTAAGGAAACCCGGTATTAGTGTTGATCAGTTACACCAACCTTTGTTATTGAAATAAAACCTTTCTAAATTAATTAAAAATCGGATGTGATACACTCACATGACTTTCTCTACCCTCTATAGTTTATTAGTGGGTATATAAAGTATTCTTACTAACGCTTATTTTTCTGTCTGCCACATTTTAATCCAAATAAACCTTCCCATAAATAGCTACATTATACGTTTCGTTATAGATACAAAGAGAGCAGCGATAAGAGTTCCTGAGATAAGACTTAAAAGCATAGGCCAACACAGAAGTGTTGTAGGACTCTTTTACAGCAATTCCCAGCACAAAGAAGGACGACGACGAGATAGCCGAGAGAAGAGCAGTTCCATTGCAGCTTGCTCTCTTGTAGAATTCCATTTTCTTAATGGGCAATCACAGCTTTCTATTCAGCTTTTGAAAACTGTTAAGTGCCAAGTCGTACATTTTATCGAAACCACCTCATAAAAAAGTTGAAAAAAGGAGTTAATGATACCCTTAAAGTTAAAGTTGCTCTGCGAATATAACCTCAGTCGATGGTTAAATAAAGTAGCTCCGTTAAACTGGTAATTTGGAGAAAGGGTTAAAGACCAGAGGTAACACAACAGAGCGTAGCCTTGACAGTTTCCTGTCCTAAAATGGTACCGATTTTCAACGAAAGTGATTGATAGCGAGTTTCTAAAATACGAGTTTCAAATATTGCATCCAGTTAGGTCTACTTTCATTCAGTGTATTCCAAAGAATTAAATATTTTATTGAAATTATAAGCCAAATGTATTCTTTCCGACTTGCTGTTCACTCCTCTCCCACGTCAACATTCTACTGCTGTTGAACTAACGTGTGATGATTTATACAGAAGGAGGCGAAGGGAAGATCTTTGTCACCGTGCCCAAGTTCAGACCAGGGATCCCGTCTACACTTAACACAGTTGTCACCAACAATAATGGAGAGCCTCTGCTGAGACCGTATCCAGATTGGTCATGGCACCGTGAGGGGCAGTGCGACGGCATCACATCCGTATTTAGAGTGCAGGCAAGTACGCAAAGTTTCATTATCTGCTCTCTAATCTAATCAATATCTGTAACGTGTTTACCTTATTGAACATTTGAATAATGAACCAATGTAATAGCATCTCTACCTCTAAGTCGACACAGGAAGCAGAGGTCGTGAACGAGAGTTCTGAGGTTCAAATCTCACCAGAACCGTGCTCCCTGACAGGTTTCTTAGAGGGTTTCAACAGTCTTCATAACTGAGAAATGCCGGAGAGGCACCCTCAATTTAGGCCTAAAACATTTCCTTCCCAAACTTCCAGTTATAATTTAATTTCACGCATCACTAGTATCGCCATCTATGTAGTAATGTGAAGTAAAAGTGGACGCTGAAAATTTCCTAACTCTACTTGTTTACCATAACTGATATCCCAATGTAATTATTTGAACCATCTTATGACGTCATTCGTTACATTTTTATGTAAAACAGTAAATTCTTCATATTTAGTTTTACAAGTTCTTAGTTACCAAGCGGGACGGCGGGTTGCGGGTTCAAATCCAGTAAGCCGACCACTCTGACTGGGGTTTTTCCGTGGTTTCCCTTAGTCACCAAGACAAATATCGGGTTGGATATTTAATACGACGAACCCAAAGTACCACCTTAGGTCTAAAAATCAAAATGAAAGTAGATGGTAATAGTGAATGCTCTGCCATCTATCCACAGATAATAAAACCAGGTAGAATAGGCCGCACCCTTATATCCTTTGCTCAGCACGTGTAGAAGCAGAGATATATTCCTAGCACTAAGGCTTCTGTGGACAAGCGTTGAAGCTGCCATCTGCCCGTCACGTATAGAAGTAGAGCTACAGTTACCTACCACTAAGGCCTCTGGAGACACGTGTCGAAGTTGCCATCTGCACTAGTTGTCTAGCACTAAAGCCTTTGTGGACACTTGTCAAGTTGCCATCTGGCCGTCACGTATAGAAGCAGAGGTACAGTTGCCTAGCACTAAGGTCTCTGTGAACACGTGACGAAACTACCATCTACCCGTCGCGTATAGAAGCAGAGATACATTTGCCTTGCACTAAGGTCTCTGTAGACATGTCGAAGCTGCCACCTGTCCTTCATAGAAGATGCCTTGCACTAAGGTCTCTGTGGACACGTGACGAAGCTGTCATTTGCCCGTCACAGCAGCAGAGATACAGTTACATAGCACTAAGGTCTCTGTGATTACGTGACGAAGCAAGATAGTATTGTATAGGAATGAGACTTACAAGGCTAACTGTCCGCCACACACCGAGCCACGAGGTATCTCCAAACAGATCCATCGCGATATCACCACTTAATTAAAGCGATGTAAAACAGAGAGAGAGAGAGAGAGAAAGTTCTGATAAATGTAACCAATGACTCCTTCAAAACATTGGTTTTATATCCAAAATCTCGAAGGACTTAAAAATATTCAAATAATTCCTATTTTATAAAAAATATCTTGTCCGAAGTAAGTTTGGATATACTTCGATTGTTAGATCACCTACGTACAAATATTACAATAATTGGAAAAGATAAAAAAAGGGTTTCTCGGATACTTATATTACAAAACTCACAATGAGTTCATCTATAATCAGAATATTCCATATAATAAATTTTAAATGAATTGAGCTTATTGTCAATTTCCAGTCGTAGAATAGTTGCTGAACAGTTATTCCTATATAAACTTATAAACGGTATTTTATACAATGAAGAATTCCTTGATTAAATATATTTTAATGTCAGTAAAACAAATTTCAGAAAACGAAACTACTCCAATTTAGAACAGTTAAAACATCATTGCATAAAAACTCCTCTCTTCTGAGCTTGTGCTCTAAATACAATGAACTCTCGACATAAATAAAGAACAGGAGCATAGTTTTCTTTATAAACAATTACAAAAAATAAATTATGTATAGGAATGATTTGCATGTGATTTTGAGTTGTATTATTTATGAATATTCAAATGATATTATGTTGTCTTTAATAATATTTGATTAAGTTTCGTAGGCTTTCCGGCCGGTGTGATACTAGTTAAACAAATTTGTAGGTCGTGGTCTACTAGGCTGCTCTTCCCAGATGTTTCATCTACTCTTGCGGTAGATATCTTCAGCGGCAGTGGCGTGGTCGAAGTGTTCTCATGGAAGTCGCGGAGCACCAGCCACAGCCACTGTCGAGACTTCCGACCACGCCAATGCCACTGAAGATGTCTACAGCAGAAGTAGACGAAACGTCTGTGAAGATGCAGCCTAGTAGACCACGCCTAAAACCTCGGAAATTTGTTTAACTAATAGTTTGTTTGTTTTTATCTTAATGTTTTCTTTGTCTTTTTAATTATGTTATGTTACATTTCAATTTTCGTATCTAATGTATACAGTCTTTCATATGGAATACTGCAAATAAAGCTAAAATTAACTACCTAATTGTTTTTAAAAACATTCTCGGACACGTCAAATTTAATACCTTGAAAGGGAAATTTTACAAAAAAGAAACAAAATGTTCAGTCATTACTGCACTGGTGTGGCGACATTGGCAAAAACTTTAAATGGAAACATTATTTCTCCTTTATTTTTTTCTAAAAGACAATTATTCCATTTAGTTGCATGAACAATTTCATTGTCTCACACAAAAGGTTTGGTTGCTATGGAAACAGATTTCTTTTCACTGTTACTTTTTATGAGGATATTTGAAATGTAGTGACTTTGTTACGACGCCTGCTAATATAAGATTTAGAAACGAGGGCACTGGTTAACAAAATTTAATATTTTTAATGTTAAAATGGGTGATTTCTAATGACCTTTTTTTCTGATTTCAAATCCTTTTTACAGAACTTTTCCATCACTCATACTTTTTGAATTGCATGAATAACATTTCTGGTGATTAGACATTTTAATATGTGTAACACCTTAGCTAGAATACTTTTACGTAGCTAAAATGAATGTGAAGTGGCTTTTTGACTGCACTTTGCTTGAGGAACATCTGTCTGGAGTGTCCAACGCTAGTCTGCCAACATAATTGGAGTCCATTTTCCCTGGTAGCGTCTATTCATTTCAGCGATGTCCTGATGGAAACGCTCGCCATGTTCGTCGCTGACAGCACCGAGATTCTCAGGGAGAAGTCAAGATGGGAGTCCAACGTGTGTTTTTTCAAAGATATACTATTACATTCCATGACCTTGTCTGTAATGTTCAGATCTGTAGTTTCCTAAACATTCATGACAATGTTTTTTTTAAAGAGAATCGTGCAGCTCGTTCTTGCATATTTAACAGGCTTTCAAACCGTGAATATTTCATAAGTTATCTAATTTGAGTCCAACAAATATTCCCTCTTTTAGATTCGCTTCACGATCTTTGGAAACTTAGTTTTTGGGAAAGAAATGCACTCCCGTCAGAATCCATTGCTTTCACAAAATTCTAAATAAAATCTAGTTTGATGTGTAATGGAGACATCAAGATATTGTCAGCATTTACAGGTGGTTGATGAACATCTTTTGCCTGTCCTGGATTGAATGACTCTCTCTTTGGCCAGTTTTTTAACATAATGATTGCTTTTATCTCTACTACTCCACATGCACAAGAAACAGCCACTTTTTATATAGCAAGTTGTAATTCAAGTAAGATAGTTATCGCTTTAAAATCTGCACATATCTGCCATGAATAGTCATCATACAGAATTCTTAATATCAAGCGATGCATGTTAAGTAACTCTCCTTCATACCAATCGCGATGGCCACTTGTTTCCATTATGTAGCAAGACACTTTTCAAGCTTGTTTTCGAGGAGTCAATGAACAAACGCCAATCTTCAGTTTTATGTTGAAAACCTGGGACTCCATCAAAGAATCAACTTTATTACAGAGAACTAGGTCCTCCCATTTAGAAAATAAATGCTCAAATTCCATTTGGCGTTGAAGGAAAGAACTTACTTTAGTGCCATCCTGCAGGAGGTATCAGCCTTTCAATCTTGAAGCAAGCAACTCGGCGTTACTTTTAGATAACCCACGATCACGAACCAAATCATTTACATTCTCCTGTGTTTGAAAGTGCAGTTCGTTTATGGTAACTCCTTCCACAAAATCTGGGTCACTCTGTTATTGTAATTCAGCAATGTCACCACCATTTTCAAAATCTTTAGTTACATTTCTGTTCGTCTGGTGGAATTGGTATGGGAAACCCTGATCCATAAGGCACTGGTTGAATTGCTGATTCTAAAGATAGATATTTAACAGTATGTTTGGACTTTGAACTTATTCCAGATATATTTGTCAAACAGAAGTAGCAGTCTGTTATATGATCCTTAGGTTCCCGCCATATCATACGAACTGCAAAAGGTATATGACGAGACCTTTTTAACCAGCCAGTTAATCGTGTTACACATTTGGCACAACAGATCTCCGGAGCCCAAAACTTATTCTGGTCTATTTTATTGTCAATATAAAACTCATAAGTTATTTCAATTCGAGGAGACAGATTTGGCCTCTGCGCTTTTAAAGTGAACTCACCATAAATGTAACAAAAATTGCTTTTATCGTTTACACACTTGCGAGACATTATCCTCCTTCTAATTCACAATGCTTAAGAAAACACAATATTAGCTGACACTACACTGAGAACACACAGGATTAGCTTATTTCATTAAACAAAACTTCTACTCCTCTGGCAACTATGCCGGACACTTTCTATCTGTAACAGGCCTTCTTTATCTGTTGGAGTAAACATTGATCTGGGAGGGAAAGCCATAGTTTTGTGAGAAGCTCATTGTTGGACATTGCCATTCCTTAAGTCAAAGACAACAATCGCCTAAAGCAAATATGTCATTTGATGACATAATGAAATGAAATCATTTTGTTTAATCAATACATTTACCGCTTTGTACTAATAAACATGAAAACACTTTGTTATTATTATTATTGCAAACGATTAGTGGGTGATGGAACATTTCTGACTTCATTTTTTGATTTGGCAGATACAAATACATACGAATAAGCAGCAAATAATTATTTAACATTTTCATTGTTGATCAGTGGGATCAGATGTATATACCACCATCAGTGATTGAAAATGTTCAACAACAATTCACGCTTCGCTACTGCCATTGACAGAGTTTCTTTTGTTACAGTAGTGTAAATTGTGGAGAAATGGTTAAATAAGCCAACAAACTTCCCATAGTAACTAAAGCTTTTGTATGAAACAAATAAAATTGGTCATGCAACTAAATAAGATAACTACGTTTCAGACAAAAATGTAAAAATATGTTGCAATTTTTATCGATGACGTCACACCCGTAAAATAATGGTTGAAAATTCTGTTATTCTTATTCTTTTTGTATTTTTTGTTTAAAAATAATAAATTTGACGTGTAAGATAACTTTTTAAAAATGAGATAATTTTAGTTTTATTTCCATTAACCTTATTTATGAAAGAACTTATATGTAGCTGCTGTAATAGGAAAATTGCTCTGTTGTAGTACAGGTAAATAAATAAATAAATAAACCCAATCCAAGTTTCTCTTGGTAGATTAACGTAAAACTGAAAGCACAGTAGATCAATTTCATCTTTCAACTGTCGTTTACCAAAAGTAAGTGTAGAATCCTAATTTGTTTGTCTGTACTTGCAGGTGGACCAGTGCGGCCGGTTGTGGGTTCTCGACTCTGGCAGGACAGACATCTTTGGAGAGAGTAAACGTACCTGTCCGCCTCAACTACTGGTGTTCAACATCAAGAATGACAAACTGTTGATGAGACACCGTATTTCAGACAGTGTCCTGAAGGACTACTCACTCCTCGTCACGGTGGCAGTGGATGTCCTGGACCCTAATAACCGCTGCCGAAATGCTTTCGCTTACGTCGCTGACGTGACTGGATTCGCTCTCATCGTCGTGGATATGCGTCACAGTAAATCGTGGCGTGTCACCAGCAATTTTATGTACCCCTATCCCATCAGCGGCCACTTCGACCTCAACGGAGTACAGTTTGATCTAATGGATGGCCTCCTGGGTCTGGCACTGAGTCCTCCGCATAACAGCTACCAGGACAAGACGCTTTTCTTCCACAGTCTCGCAAGTGTTCGCGAGTCTTGGGTATCCACAGACGTGCTGCGCAACAGCTCGCTCTTTGCAGACGGCGCTAATCTTGTGCCCGATCAATTCCACGTCTCCAAGAGCGAAAGACAAGGGCAGGTTGCTCCTGAAGCTACGGATAGCTCGGGCACGCTCTTCTTCAGCATTCTGCCCTCCAATACCTTGAACTGTTGGAACCCTAGCAGAGCTTATGAAATCGCAAACCTTGTTGAGTTGGTACGCGATCCAGTTAGGCTTCAGTTCGTCTCCGGCCTAAAGGTTAGTCTAATGAAGTCATCGCTCTGAAAGGAGATAAGTATGTGTAACAACGACACTGAAGCATTTTCTCCCTTGTCTCTAGAAGGGTTACATGTAACAATAAATGGCTTAAGAAGTAAAATATATTATATCTGCATTCTTAAAAGGCAGACTAAATCCCTTAAAATTATATTAATTGGAATTTCCTATTTAATTTGGTATATAGTTTATCACTGTGGGAACAATAGTTAAGTTTTAAAAATATTCTTAAAAATTTTACTACATTTTCCATTTTGTATTGTCAATTCTGCACCTCTTCACAGAAAAAAGAAACTTTAGAACACTTTGGAGTAGAGAGCCCATCTTTTAGGGAAAAGTTTTTTCTCTACAAATTTGTACTACAGTTTCTGTATGCTCAAGACATGCGGTTGCTTTCTTTGCAAATATACGAGTTTGTTTTCTCCATTTTTGTTGCGGGCAGTTTTTTTCTGTGAATGACATATTCTGGTTTAAATGATCCGTTTCTCAGAAACTATTGAAGATAACTGATTTAAAAGCTTGGAGGTTAAAAACAGCCTCTAAGTTCTGTTGTGGTTCTAGTTTCGAGTTAATCAAATGGTTGGTTATTTTTTTATAAAATAAAGTGCGCGACTTTTGTTTAATTTACCTGGAGGATGCAGTCCGTTAGTCACCTCCTGATGACGTATTGCTCATCACCTTGGCTACTCATTGAAGATCCGAATAACTATTATAATTGTTTTTGTGGCAGAAAAATGCTTTTGTTGATCTCCAGGGCGTGGTACACAAAGGTTCAGCTGACTAGCAATAACTGTAGACGATACAGCATATGAAACTCAACACACATTTTTTTTATTGTTTCGAGTTGTAACAAGAAACCAACAACAAACTCTCATGTTGTGTGTTAAACGGCGTACACTGCTACACCTTGTCTTCCACCAGAGCATTACTTAATCACTTCTCTAACAACGTTTAATAATACTTCTGCATGTTTAGTTACTCTTTCCGCGAATTTCTTGCCACTTTTAACACATATTACTCGCGCGGTTATGTTCAAAAACTGAGTTACATTCTTAAAGTAATTCCAAAATCTTGTTTCGAATAGCACAGATTCTTCTTGCTTTTGAATTCCAAAAACTGCGTGAATTCTCCACAAGCATCTCGTATATATACTAGGGCTGATAGAAAAGTACCTACTTTTCGACATAGTCACCAAGTTTCACAACACATTCCTCCCATTGTGATACCAGTTTCAATATGCCCTGTTCGTAGAAGTCCGTTTCCTTGGAGTATAGCCATCTGCGGACTGCTGATTTCACTTCCGCATCTGTCGCAAAGCGTTGGCTGGCCAGGAATTTCCTCATGGGACCAAACAGATGAAAGTTCGACGGTGCAAGTTCCGGACTGTATGGTGGACGCTGGAACACCTTCTAACCAAATTGGGTGATTTTCTGACGAATAGCAGCAGCAACCTGGCGGTGAGCATTGTCATGAAGAATTTTGACATCGTCAGCTTTCATGTTGTGGCGTTTGTAATGAAGGGCACGACGCAATTTCACCAAAGTTTTCATGTAGGCTGCAGCATTCACAGTGGTCCCGTGTTCAGCAAAGTCCAATACAACACCATGCATATCCCAGAACACCGCCACAAGCACTTTCCAAGCAGATTGAGTCACTTTGAATTTTTTCTTCACTGGGGAACCAGCATGTTTCCACTCCATACTTGCCTGCTTGGTTTTACAATTAATTTGCTTCTTACTTACATTAATAATGAAATTAATATACCTTTGGTTTCAATTAGGGTGTGTAGTGGTATGCCCACGACTCATCACCAGTGACAATTCCTTTCAGAAAGCCATGCCCTTCTGAAATACCGCGTTAGATGATTCAAACTCGTCATTATTCGCTGGCCCTTGCGGTTGTCTGTCAGGTTCTTAGGCACCCAGTGAGCACTAACTTTACGAAATTTCAACGGTCACGAACAATATCATACACTGCACCATAGGAAATGTTGAACTGTTACGATAAGGTTCGTAGTTGCACACGCCGGTCGTTCAAAATTGCCGCCTCAATGCTTCTGACATTCTGCGGGGTTGCAGCTTATACCGGCCTCCCGGAGCGTGGCGAATCACTAAGGTTCACACGGCTTTATAGGAAGAATGCACACCACCTGGAGACATTGCTTCGGTACACACAATCATCCCCATACACGCTACGCATGTCCATGTGAATATCACTCGTTTATGCCCTTTGGCCCACAAATATCGAACCACACCTCTCTGCTCTTACACATGGACGACAGTAACATACGTGCCATTTTTGTTCCGTAGTTATGCTTCTCTCGCTAAAGCTCCACATGAAACAAAAAATACCCTCTATAGTGAAAACTTCAAAATATATCTGTGTGAAATTGCAATATTCAAGCGGCAATACCAAGGCAGAAAAAATTAATATGCGTTACTTTTCGATCCGCCCTAGTACAATTCTGAGAGGCGCGAATTTGAAGTTCACAAACTGATTCTATTGGTCCTCGAGCTGACGCGAATTTACTTTACATTTACAAATTTATGTTAACCTGATTGGCCAACTCGGGGTCACATGGTAGAATACAGCGTAAAGATACTCTGTCTCTGCCTATTCCGTACTTTCCCTAGCGTCAGTACTTGTGTCCTATTTGCACGCCAACTAACAACGACCTCTACAAACATGTAACACACAGTGTAATAACCTCAAGTTATTTTCTTTCCAACGCTTGTTACATTTCTGCTGGTGCGGAAGTCTAAGATTACTTAAAATAAAATACAGGTACAGACATACTTCTTTACATTGTACATGTGAATGGACCTTGCTATGTAATAAAATGATTACATGAATGAAATAATAAACATAGTTAAATCTTAGGAGAGGTGCAAATACTGTCTCAATTGCTGATAAATTTTAAACAAAAGATGGTATAATTAAGAGGATATTCCTATGTTCTTTAATAAACAAACTCGTTGTATAAGAGTAGGTCAGTGAACAAAGAGGGTATTTATATACATCATGTAAAAGTTCTAGTGTGATACGTTAAATAGTTTGAGACAATGGGACATGCATTTAGTGCATTTCACATTCTCAGGGTGTGGCTTTTAATATTTCATTTAAGAATATCCTGTTATGTAGTGAAATATTCAAATGTTACATTTTTCTGGTGTATGTTAGCGTATAAAGCAACTACTGAGACGTAAACTTTAATTTTCTGGATTGTTTTCAGTTTGGAACGTAGTAATTGTATTCTGTCTCTTCAGAACATGTTCTCTCTGTGATTAGGACATTTAAGGCCGGTTCATAACAACTCGAGAACGGAAATGCATATCCATAACAAAGTGGAAAGTGGATTTTACACACTGGGATTTTATTTGTTTCTAACCGACCAATTATATATATTTTTTCACCTGCTTCCAATTCAGCCAATATAATGGAGTTGGGCCACGTGAAAATTGAATAAAGTAATCAATTTCTAAATGCAAATCCAATACTATTTCCGATTCCTAGAGCCGTACCAAGCCTTCATTTCTTTACTAATAGCGTACCTACATTAAAGTTAATTGTTATTCTTTGTTAATTTCTACAGCTTTTTGCTCTTGTTGTAGTTTTCGCTATTGTTTTTTTAAGCAATAGCCAGTTCGATTTACATATAAACAAACTACAGATGATGCTTTCGGTAGAAGAACAAATGCTCAATGGAACTGATTGAGTCAGGATCTATATATTGTGGCTTTGTCCAGTTCTCATTGCGACTTCGCTAATGAGATTTAGTTCAAATTTTCACTGTCACTCACTTTCTTCACGACGTAAAGAAATATGCACGACAGAGGCTCTTCTTCAGGATGTTTCACACGCTGGAGAGTCGAACACCAGACCTCTCTAATCCCTTGCAGTAGCAGCATTCCCTGCACGTTGCAACAGTCGTCACATACTTGCTAGTACTTTTTATCCCACCAAAAATGCACTCACTAACTGCTTCACTCGTGTGACTCGCTTATTTAGTCAATGGAATCTTCCACAAAACGCGCGGAGAGAGGAAGCTTCCAGAAGATTCTGGTTATCTGTCATTAGCACTTCTGGTGTTTACGCTGGGCGAGAGCGCTACCGCGTCTACTTATCTGTATCTCTACAACTGCCCGGCGCCAACCTCTGGATAAGCTTCGTCACAATATGCTAGAATTTCTTCCAGATTCATTTTCTGAGCTTGCGATTAGAGAGAGCTCTACCGGCTGTTTCATGTCAGGCCGCCTTGAATAGTTTCTACAGTGAACAGTCTAATATACACAATATGGAATTAACACGCCGTGCACGGGAACGAGAACGAAAAAGGTAAAACTTGACCAAGTTTTCTTTCCTGTTCACGGGACCCGGGGAGGGTTCTCGTCTATTGTGAACCTCACATTACGATACATGCATTTTAACTTTGTCGTTCTCGTTACCATTCTCGGATATTGTGAACTGACAGTTCTGACAAAGATTAGAATGTGCTAGCTTGAAATAAAATGTTATTGTGGTAATGTAAACAACAATTGTTGTAGGTGGTGAGGGATCAGGACAACAAAGAATGGGTGTGGATGCTCTCGGATCGTTTCCAGAATATGATGGTGGGTAATATTCCTCAGGATGAAGTGAATTATCGCATCATGAGGTTCCCAGTGGAGGAGATGATACGGGGTACGTCCTGCGTACGCAGACAATCAGCACCCTATCAGACGCACTCCGGTTACTCTTCAATGACCTTCTCGTAGCAGGTAATGAACCACTCTGTATATGTATAGAGATTTTCACTTTTAGAGAAACATTGCGCTTATGTACTTTTTACTTTCTCTACTACTTACCCATAAAGCAAGAAGAGGAAGTATTGCATACCACCAAAAAGAAAATTCTAATATGTTACATTCACATGAACTTTCTCTACCCTCTATCTTTTATTAGATACACAAATTATTCTTACGAAAGCTTATTTTTCTATATACTCATTTTAATTGAGATAGGCCTTTCCAGAAATAGGTGCATTACACATTTTGTTGTTTTAGAACTGGACGCTATATGCTCGCCTTAAAATGTCATCCCCTTTCCATGCAATCCTGAAAAACAACTGAAAATCGAGAGGATCTTAGAAGAATGGCAATTATTGAACAATTTGAACCATTAATAACGGATATTTCGGAAATGACTGATGCTACAAAAACAGTTATTTGAAATAAATTGTGTGTTTTAAAGGCATCTACAATTTTTGTGTAGTATGTTTTCGTCTATCGCTTAACTTTACCACCTATGCAAGATTATATAAAATTCCTTCCGGATGAAGGGGACTTCAAAGACTGTTCCCAGAAAATTCAAGGTACACATTTTGGCTATTTTGCTTTTAAGTGATCTTCATTGCAAATGCAGAAAAAAGCAAGAAGGGATGCAGTAAATTACCTTAAGAGTGAGTTTATAAGTAGATGTGATCTCGTCAATACCCAGTGCCCACCTGTTTAGGCGTTTTACTTTTATAGGAAAATTGCTATATGAACACAACAAACGTAGCCATCTTCCCGCTAAAACAGACGCTGAATGGGAAGTGCCAACCTAAATAAGAAGTGAAATCCGCGAAATTAGGAATTTCTGCAAACGTAAATCATTCGAGTTTTAGACGCGCATATCCCTCGGCTACGCCTTGAGACTGAGTATCTTACCAACTTTGGCGGCATTCGTTATTCATATGTTGCCACCATTGCGTTAGAGCTAGAGAATGACAGAGTGACATCTGTAGGACATAAGACATCACTTTCATCGTTGTTGAAGACCACCTAAAAGCAACTTGCCCCACATTTTATTTGTAATTGAAAATCTCTTTAATATATGGCATTTTAATCAAAATCGTTAAAGCGATGTTTATTGTGCGTATTTATTATCGTAAAAGGACCAAGCACCAATAAAAACCAGTTTGCTATCATCATTATGTTGTTATGGAGCATCCAACTTGCAATGCAGTGTAATTATACTTGTATCGTGATGAGAGATTAATGTACAATTGCAGCACAGGACTGCATTTCATTGACTGGTTGACAACTGGATTAGTTCCAACTTGAACTTGCAGCCATGAAAAGCTATGCTTGATTGGCTATGTAATGAACAGTAACAAGGAAACTGCAATAAGTTATTGCACGGGAGGAAAAAACAGGTTTGTGGCTGAATGCAACACTGGCAACATTAGAATGATGATCAATCTCTGGCAATGATGCAAAAAAATTATATTCATAACAGCTTATTCATTGCTGAATACTAAAAGCTATTATCATTTTGACTTTCTTAGAAATAACTTAATTTGTAACAGTCATGCAACTCTCTCTCCCCATTCACAGATATTACCTACATACGAGTATACTGATCATATAAAAAGTGACTCTTGCAGCCATTTACGTTAATCATTATCAATGTTTGCATAGAAATATTTTCAAATTAGCTTTGGTTACACATGTTGTATAAACAGCATTCAGCGAACTCCATCCTGGGAAAATCTAAGTATGGAACATATATTTTGGTAATTGCTAATGCAAACAAAGTTAATTTATATAATTTGTATATCTTAATGAGCTTGCTTTTTGTCACTTTATATAAAATTTAATAAAATAAAGAGATCCTTGGAGAATGCTTAAGAAAATTCAAGGTGTACATTTTGTCTGTCAAACATCTTAAAAGGATAATATGTTAATCAAAATTGCTAAGTCATACTAGAAAAAATAAGAATGACAAATTGTTTATGCAAAGGGTTGTTTGCAGTGGTAAGAATCCCAGAAATCCTTAAAAGACACACACACTCACTCACTCTTCCCCCCTCTCGCTCTCTCACACAAATATGCACATACCTATTTGGTGGAAGAGGGGAAATATGCATATCTTTAAATGTGTGCCTAGTTCCATTAAAATCACTTTACCTTTAGGTTAGATTAAATTGACGTAAAGATGGAAACCTAAACACAGAAACCTGGAGATCTATTGTATTATTCTCCATCGTTATTGTTTCTAGTTAAATAGACCAGTACCTTTAACAAGGGATTGTAGACTTAACTAGACTCGAGATCTTCAGTCACTCCCATGACGTGATCATATCTTCGTCTGGCTAGCGACGATTATACGAGAGGAACTTTTCTCCACCTCACCATATAACCTGCAAGTTGAGTTTTTTTAAGGATACCCATTATATGAAGGTTATTTTCTTAGTCTACAATGACCTGCACAGAGGCCTATTATTAGCCTTATTTGTGGCCTACTGAGACTTAAGACATTTTTAGTAAGAGAGTTGGTAGTATTGGTCTCAGCCACATTCTCTTACTATGTCTATGCCCTTCCACTTAACGCCCATTGCTGCTGGTGGTTATTTGTAACCCACTCTGAGTTGATTCGCCTTGTAGGTTAAGGGAATGCCAAATACTGGCTCAGGGCCAGTAAACGTCTGAACAGAACCTTTCTTTGCCAGGGGTCTACTTTAGCATTGCCTCTTACCTCTTTAAGGCCCTGGCACCCACCCAAGTATATTTAGATTACTAATAGAGATAATAATGTGTAACTAAGTGAAGAAAAGGTATCTATGGGAAAGGTATCTGAAAAACTTGCAGCCGCTTCTTTGAATTTTCTAAAATGTTAAGCAGCATACTTGATATTTTAAGTGGTTGTTCTTCTCGTAAACTCATGTTAAGAGTATGTAATATCAAGCCTGAATATACCGAGTTGCATTTTAAGCAGTTGTCTGCTGACCCAATCTACTCCAAATCCTCTGTACTCTCAACAAAGCTTTACCATTTTTGATGAATATTTATCATGACAGGAAGTAAATATAATCAGCTCCTACATGAATTCACAAAATAGCTGTGGAAATAAATTATAATAAGTAAAAAAAAAACAGTGCAATTCTTACATATCTGACTGTTTAAATATACATTGGCGTTTGTGAAAACTGCAACACCAAGAAAGAATTTCCCGAATAACTTCAAACTTGGTGGAAATGAAGAAGAGTGTGCAAACAATAAGTGATAGGTTTGCAGAGAGATGAGGTACACGTAGGCCGAGCAGAGCCCTCTCGTGTCGCCCCGAGTAGATTAGTGTTGCGCCCAGTGTAGTCAGTGCAGAACTGTCAAACAAGGTGGAAACAATAAAAAAAGTGCCAATATGCCTCGTCGACGTTAAAGGGAGCCATATCGGCATGTGAGCGAGTTCGAACGGAGCAGAATGATCAGTCTCCGGGAAGCGGGTTTGTCATACCGTGACATTTCGGCTCGTACAGGGCATGCTGCTACGACAGTGATGCGTGTGTGGAAGCAGTGGATAGATGAAGGTCGTACGCAGCGAAGAGCGGGTACTGGACCACGGAACATGACCACAGCACGGGGTGACCGTCATCTTGTCCGCATGGCCATAACGGACCGTACAGCTTCATCCACAGTGTTGGCTCGACGCTGGAGCACTGCAACAGGCGTGAACTTGTCTGCACCAACGGTTCGTCACCGTCTGCTTGACTGGTTGGTCTGGTTGCATGCATGCCATTACGTCGGTTTCCATTGGCCAGAAACCACAAGCTCCTCCGACTGCAACGAGCACGTGAACACCGTCACTGGGGTGCTGAATGGCAAAATGTAGTCTTTTCGGACGAGTCCCGCTTCAACGTGTCCTACAGTTATGACCACATACGTGTCCGGCGGTACCGAGGTGAGCGTAACCTGGAGGGCTTCATTGTTGAGCGGCATAGCGGACAAACACCAGGTGTGATGGTTTGGGGCGCCATTGGTTACAGCAACAACCGATCTCGCCTTCTACGAATTGAGGGCACTTTGAACAGCAACCGGTACCTAGCGATGGTTGTAGAGCCTGAGATACTCCCCTGCTTCAGGCATCTCCACAGGCCGCATTTCAACAGGACAATGCCCGGCCACATATTGCGAGGAATGTACAAGCCTTCTTCGAAGAGCGACGGGTACCATTGCTTCCCTGAGCTGCATGTTCGCCTGACATATCGCCCATCGAGCATGTCTGGCATATGGTTGGTCGGCACCTGGTGCGTCACGGTCCTCCAGTAACCAGTGTCACGGATTTGTGGGCTCAAATACAAACCGCGTGGAGGGAAATCCCTCAGGAACTTATTCAGAACCTTTTTGATTCAATGCCACGGCGTATAGCAGCTCTAATTGAAGCGCTGTAGGCCACACCAAATACTGAAAGGTCATGTATAGATTTGAAATGTTTATCATTTGTTACTTGTCATGTGCCTAACCTGTGGTATTAAATTCATGCGTTTCCTTCTTGGTGTTGCAATGTTCACAAACGGCAGTGTATTTTGGAATAATTTGTATAAATATTAAATTAATCCTCTAATGTAGTGTTGTCGTTTGTAAACAAAGATGTTTAGTCAAAGTTTTAGAATACTTTAACAGTGTTTCTTTTTATATATATTATGCTGGCATTTAACATTAAAATAAAGGTAGTTGTAGCTATTTTATATCATACATATATAAATTCATTTCAGTATCTTTTTTAACAAAAAGCAAAATCATGCAACTGCAGTCAAATGCAACCCCGTCATCATCCACGCGTGCAATCACACCTGTTATTATACGCGAGTTCTCTCCTCTTTTATCACCGGCATGTTTGAACTGCAGTCGCTGGGATTCGGACTCACGACGTTTGGCTTTGAATGGATGGTCTCCATTTCATCTCACATTAACGCTCATGGCTATTTGAACCACTTACATTAAGGTGCCTGTGACAGGGATGTCGTCCTCCGTGGTCTAGGGATACCATGCTAGCCTCTAGTACCTAAGATCGCGGATTCAAACCCGGCGGAGGGCGAGGATTTTTATCGGGGCAATGGCTGCCTTCGGAAGGGAAGTAAATCAGGTGGTCCTGTGTCGTAGATTTATGGCACGTAAAAGAACCTCAAGCCTGATAAAGAGGGCTCTGAGCAAATCGTCCGGTCTTTCAGGCCCAATATACGAGTAGTACGGGACGCTAAGAACTATAGTAGTTAAAGAGCGTCCATAACTCGATTTTTTTGTGACAGGGATATCTAAACCAGTTAGGAGTTAGAGAAAGAGTGGCACATATAACAAAATAATTCATGCATTACGGGGTTAATACAACAAATAGTTGCCCGGTTCATTTGTATTGCTGTGTATTTTCTTTTCTGCAGTTTGTTACTGAAAAAATTAAATACTACCCTCCCTACACAATAGTATTTTTATTCATTCAAATTATGTGCTATTACCATAATAACTTTTAAAACATGCTCATTATTAGTGAAACAATATTCTAAATTGTTTACCCAAAGAATTTATTACACTGAAATGCTTATAATAGCTTCTAGTTTCCTTAAAATTGCAGGTGATCCATACAAACAAAGTTATCAGGACTACTGATAGTTGTAGGAAAATTTTGAGCTTACAAACTTCACTATGTTTGGTATTCACTTGCACTAATTAACATAAGTGATGTTCCTAAGCACTGAAGCCTAACCTGTTCTCTTAAGAGCTAAGGTTCAAAGTCCATAGTTCTCCCCACTATTTGAAGAGACTGACAAGGCTAAACCATCAAGTTTCAGTCCTTGCCATTACAAGTGGAAATGAGTGGGAAGGGAAACTCTCTTCATCCCTTCTCTCTGGAAGTTTGGGCATCCCTATTTATAAGCAGCTGATTCCTCCTATAGTCAATTTCTTGGCTTTCATTAGCTCCCAGGTCAAGTTAAAAAGTTTTTGCACCTTTTATAGCATGGGAGAGCAGATACTTCCATTACGTAGGGAAAAATATCTGAAGATTGCAATCAAATAACACTAAGTAATATATTTTAAATATTGCATTTTAATTTTCTCTAATACATACAATAAATAGGGGAGGTATGTAGTGAATTCCACACAAAAATTTGAAGCCTGAGATATAAGCAGAAATACAAAAAACATTTAAGAAAAGATCCACTTGTGTGTATCTAAGAACAGCATAACTCAAAAAGTTAATTAAATACAATACTATGTATGCAACATGGAGATTTTTAAGAAAATTCCCACCCCAAACCACCCTTTACATGGAAAAATTTTCACTATTTTCTATTTTCTCAAAAATGGCTCCAATAAAGTACCATATTATGTTTAAGCTTTATTTTCATTAGAAATTAAATGTAAATATTAAATTTTCTGGTAATAGTCTGCACAGTCCTCTTTATTCTGAATAACTTTTGTATCATGTAGACCATAAAAGATACACAAAATCTGTTGTTGTTCACCAATGGCACTGGGAATTAATTGATCTGCATCATTTTCCCTCTGGCTTCCCAATATAAAGTCTCTAAGTTATCACTTTTAAGGCCTTTGCATCTCGCGAGATGTTGTTTGTTCAGGATGACATCATCTTCACAGAGAGTGCACTTGTGTAGGGAGGTATCGTATTTTGTAGAGGTGTTCTGCGAGGGGATCGTGGCCAGTTGCCATCCTAAATAAGGCCACTGCAGTCTTCCTTGGCATTTTTTATATCAATTCTATCTTTAATCTTCTTATAATCTTTATCTTTTAGTTTATCTTCTTCATCAACTCTCTACTGTCTTTTGAAAAGTTGTTTAATATTATTTAATTGTTTATTTATTTCTATTTGTCCTAAACGTTTTATTTGTTGTATTGCACGTTTCTTTGCTAATTGATCTGCATGTTCATTGTCCAAAAGTCCAACATCAGCTGGGATCCATTGTAGAGTGACATGATTTCTAGTTTCAACTGCTTTAATTAGGCTTCTTATTTCTTAATATCTCTTGTAGTTTTATTATTGTAATTTACTATCCCATCTATGGTTGATTTTGAGTCTGATAAGATGATTATTTTTTGTTTCATATATAGTCTACATAATATGTTCTGTAATGCTGCTTTCATAGCTGTTAATTCTCCATCATAGTGGTTTGACACTTCATCTAATGTTAGATACTATGCAAAGTGTTTATAGTACACTCCTGCACTGGTATTTTTGTTATTGATGAGGGATCCATCTGTATATATTCAGAGCCATTCCTTTTCTGGATATCTTTCATTTTCCGTAGTTATTGCTATGGCTCTCATTTCATCTGGTATATTATTTTGTTTATGTATTGTATATATCAGGTCATTCTGATATTACATATCACAATATTCTATTGGACTCGTTACCTCTGTTGCTATTATATTTGTTGTAATTATATTCTTGTATTTTAGGTTATTAACATATGTTCTGAAGCTTATTTGAGTTTTTAAACTACTTATAGTGTCTGCTGTGTGGTACCACTTGTATCTGTTTCCATTAAATTGACAGCTTTGTCCGTGTGAGGGCTAGTATCTGAAATTGTGTCACTTTACAGCCACTTCAATTTCAATTCTGTGCCATCAACCAGACAATCAGAAGTTGCATCCTTGCTCACCATGTTTTTGGGCCACCAACAGTATTCAATTCATCAATCTGGGTCATCCTCCCTCATTTGTTGCATGCAGCAATCCTGGTATTTACACCTTCCACTTTTGATGCACAACTTCACCAAATTTGAGACTTGTATCTCAATTTATTACAAAGTTATTGAAGCTCAAAGAGCATACACATTTTTTGATCCTCTCTGATTCTCTGCTGAGCCCCATAATTTTGTTTTTTTAAAATAAAATGTGTTTTTAAACTGGAAATCAAACATAATAAAAGCTACAGTATGAACACATTAAACAGATCTGTGAATTAATCTTGTGAACATATTTAAGTTTAAATACATTTTATTTCACTTTAACTTATGCATTAATATCTTGAAGCAACTGTCCAAAATTTCTCCAAACCTGTAGATATTCACACTTTGAATGTAACTGGCAGGAGGGAGAAGTGGATGTTAGCTTAGATCTGCAGCTCCTCAAGTCCTAATACTACTACTTTCAGAAAGAAAGGATATATCCAAGTATTATTGCAGTATTTTTGAAACTGAAATGTCTGAATACATGGAAAGTACAACTTTATTCCCCTTATAGGCTGGGTTTCAAATTATGCCATTCATCTGTAGCTATTCCTTGGAAAATATTGTCAGTCAATGAACATTAAATACATTTCATAATGCAGATAGAATAATTCTCCTTTGCACAACTTAATTTTGCATATAAATTTCCAAGACTGAAAATATAATTTCCTTGCATTTTATTAATTGTTTAAAGTGAAATTTTAATTAATTAATTACTTTATTTATTGCAGAAAGACAATAATCAGCTGCTGTTCTTCCCTATGCAGTACATATACTAGTAACTATGTGGCAGTAGCATTTACAAAACATGCCATAATTTACGGCATAAATTTTTATATGTGAACTACAGTAATTGTTTATCATAATTGATTATGGCAAACTCCACGCCAGATAATGTTTTCTTTTCTTTGTAAATTGTTTAAATTTAGATAGGTACATCTTTTTATTTCTGTTGGTAGTAAGTTGTGATATTTGGAACCAGAGCCATGGCACTAGCCACATATCTCAATATTTTTAAACAAATGACTCAGAATGTGTTTTATCTGCAGTTTTCAAATACATTTTGCCTTGATTAGTAAAGACAATAATGGTATGAAATATAAATAATTTATGTTGTACTGTATTTATTTTCTCTTCTTATTTTAGACCATAATTTATAAGACTATATGACATTTTCCTTAATAATGTGATGCTATAAATGGCATTATATATCTCCTAAGATTTAAAAACGTTTTTAAATCTTTTCAGTTTTAGGTTAAGAGGAAGGTAGAGTAATAAGCATATACTTAATAGCCATTAAAACTGTTATTTATAGGGTCTAAGGTAGAACATTTAAACAAAAGAAACCGATGTGTTATATTCACATTACTTTCTCTACCCATTCTTCAGCAAACTATTCTTACAAAATCTTATTCTTCTGTCTACTTTATGTTAATGGAGATAAACATTTGTAGCAATATTCTGTTATATATTTCCTTGCAGATACAATGGAAATAGCAGAATACAGTAGGTTTAATCTTCGACATTCCGTTTTCTTTGTATGACCATGCGAAAAACATTAATAATGACTTTGCATTTAAGAAAAGAATAATTATTTGAAAATTCAAACCAATAACACGGAATATCTCCAAAATGGTTAACTCTACCAAAAAAAAATCTCATGTGTTACATTTGCATGACCTTCTCTACTCTTGTAAAAACTATTTTTACAAACTCTTATTCTCCATCTATTTCATATTAATCAAGATAAACGCTTGCAGAAATGATCTTTTGACATGCAAAGAGAATTACATTTTACACATAGCAACCAGTTCTAAAAGCATTTGACTATCGCTTAAGGCGTACTATGTTCCCCTTGTTTTGTATTTGCAAGGGCAATATAGAAATACAGAAGCCTTTAAGCATCGACATATCTCTTAATAGCTGGTTGCTATTTGCAGCACCATTCTCTTTGCCACAGATTAATACCTTTGCATATCCAAGACAAAAAATCTGATGTGTTACACTCATATGACCTTCTCTACTCTTGTACAAACTATTTTTACAAACGCTTATTCTCCATATGCTTCATGTTAATCGAGATATCGAGATGTCAATCTTATTGCTAATTTTCTTGTAGATGCAAGGGGAATATGGTAGGTTATAAGCGATAGTCAAATCTTTTAAGTGCTGGTTGCTATGTGGAGTATTCTGCTCTCTTTGCATGTCCAGGATATAAAAAAATGAATAACGAATTTGAGAAAAAGTATAAGTATTGGGAAATTTAAGGGAATAACAAGCAATATCTCGAAAATGGTTCACTCAACAAAAATAAAGACTACTGCATTTCTATATTGCCCTTGCAAATACAAAAAAAGTTATTTTACATAAATTGTGTCTTTAGTGAGGTCCACATGTTTTGTGCAGTAAGCACTGTTTACCAGTTATGCAGAAGTCATTCAGAATGAAGAGAACTTCAGAGGCTATTTACACAAAAATGAAGATACACACTTCATTTGTCATAAACATCTTAAACATATGGCATTTTATTCAAAATTGCTAGAGTTATTTTTGAGAAAATCAAAATTTTGAAAACATTTTCCATTTAAAGGGTAGTCTGGGATGGGGGGATTTCTTGAAAATCTTTGTGATGCAACCTTGGAAGATACTGAATTTAAATACCAAGTTTGGTATTTAACCAACTTTTTGTTTTTGAGTTATGCTGTACACATGCATACGCGCACATACACCCACAAATGCACATGCATCTTTTATAAAAATAATTTTTTTTTATTAATGAAGTCTCTAATGTGTGTTTCCGGTGAAATCTGGTTATCAAATGTTTGTGTTGAATACAAATAGTTCCTCCACATACTATACGTAAATAATAGATAAAGTAAAAAGAACATTACTTTCTGTATTCCTAACAGCTACTGTTTACTGTTACAGGTTGACTGACAGTTTTTAAACAGCACTGAAGTCAAGGGAAGCCATTTGTGAAGAATCTTTGTAAATCAAAGGAAACCTGCCATTCACACCTATAGTTTTCTGCACAATTGTTAAACTAGTATTTAAGCATGTTTTCCCTTGTGAAGCTATGTTCCAAAATCAAAACCTATCAAACTATCAAACCCTACAATGCATTAGTAGAACTTCCTCTGTTAATAGAACTTGAGAATGTGCTCTTTTGCTATTAAAATTTAGTGTTGAAAGATATTTCTTTTTCATCTGCTGAAATCCTGTGATGGTTCCAAGTCACTGTGTGATTAACCATTATTTATATTGCTCCACCAAGGAAGAGAAAACACAAATAACACCTCTGTTGTTGTTTACCTTGTAAAAATATTGTAACTGTTACACGTCCTTAATAATTTATTTTTTATGCTTCTCAGAGGACTATTGATATTATTTTTCCATTCCACAGAAACATTTTGCATAAATTGTTATGGCCAAGGCAAAATATAGATGTTAAGACTGGTTAAATTACGCTTTAAATGTATTTTACTGTATCTTCTTAATATAATTTAAACCATTATCTGTTTCAGTTGCAAATATAGGTTAAATTATGCTGAGTTAATATCTGCAATTCGAAGACATAGTACTTCTAGTGCTTTTCATTTTCATAATTCAGTTTCCCCTTTTATAAATATAGTATTCAGAGGCGCAGCCAGGGGTTTTGGGTATCAGAACTCCCCCCTTACTAAAAAAAAAAAAATGTCACACTTACTAGCATAAATAGCTTTGTTCAAATAATAGCACCTTTTTAGGTTGGTAGGAACAAGATACTTCCTAATTGTATCACTGGTAGCACTATATTTATGCCTCATGTCTTGGTCAATATGACCAAAGGTGAAAACAACAGAAATTGTACTTTAGATGGCACTGAAACAACGATGTTAAGATATCAGGGGCATGTTTTCATTCTGGTGCTAAATTAGAGTGGTATTCACATTGGTGCAATATTTCTCAGATTGTAACATAACTAGAAACCCTATTTTGTAGTGAAATAAAATGGCCTGCAGCGGTACTATAAAATACTTCCACAGTGGTCATTAATTCTTATGTCGTAACACATTTTATGCTTAGAATAGGTAAAAATCTTAATCTAATTTTAATACCAATTGCTGCACCTTAATCTGTGAATATAAAATTGATTTATTTAAATATTTTGACTCAGAATATTTTCATATTTATGATTTGAATTGATACAAATTCTTTACAAATGGACCCGTATACATAATTGCGCTTAATAATATTCTGGCTGCGCTACCGAGTACTATTTAATATTTCATAATTATCGAGGTTGAAAAGTGTTGTTCCACAAGATGTATAGCATCTGTATGTATAAGCTTTTGAATTCCCTTTTGTTCAATATTTCTGCATCATAATGTACCACCGTATTTCCTTCCTACTTTTTGTTTTTTAATATTAAGGAAAATTGTTTTGTGAAACAATACATATACCTACAACTAAGATCTTCAAAGTAATGTAAACTCAACTTTTTATTTATCAAAGTTATTAAGTTGATCTTTTGAATACATTGTCATGAAATCACATAAAGAGGTGGCAACAATAGAAACAATTGCATTTAAGAGAATATAGTTGCAGAATGATATTTTTCATTCTATGCACAACTCAAAATTAATACAGTTTAGCCTCACTTATGCATTATTCCTTACTTTTTAGACACCAAACTTTGTCTGTTAATATTTACCTCAATTACACATCTTTCAGTTATATGTTTTCTCATTAATATGTCACATTTTTCTGGTCCCATGTACGAAATATATTAATGTATTAATTTACTTACGTTAGATTTTTGTGTGTAAGATATATTATGCATGGTTCTGTATGCTGTATCCTTTCTGATGAGGTACAAAACAATAGGCATGTTGGGCGAGGTATCAATATGTTTGGAATACACTATTGCTATGCATGTGTTAACAAGAACAAAGAAAATTTGCGAGTTTTTTTGAACAGGTGTGAAACATCAGTACTCTGACTTTTTTTTTTATCATGAATAACAGAATAATGAAGTTCTTTAAATATTGTATTACGTTTATTATTTATGTGTCTGTTTCATTTACTACTTTCTTATATTAAACAATACATAATTAGTTTGAATGATAACCTAACAACGTATTTGCAGTTCCATAAGAAAATTCACTTTTATGTTTTTATATTTATGCATTATTTTAGCTGTCTCCCTTTAAAATCATATAATTGAGGTTATCCTGTATTCTTTTTAATTTCTATGATGGTGTATAACAGTGTAAGTGGTACACAAAGTAAGCCTTTAAAACACTTGTGCACAAAGAAAACAAGAGTGCATAAATTATTACAGTTTATGAATTTGTCATTCTACACAAAGTGTAATGTTGGACTTAATTGTAATCAACTCAGAAACGGCAAACTTTCATCTTAATTTTATAACTGGAGGGCTCTGTAGCGAAAAACTGACATTCTGGGCAGAAATTAGATACTTGATGCATAAGATGACATATGGCTTAGGTAATACAAAGTTTTGTGTAATCAAGGGTAATCAAGCAAAGGGTAGGAACACAAACATTTTTCTCTGGTAACCAATAATACCACACATGTAACATGGAGTACATCTGTTCAGATTCTCCAAAACATTGAAATGTCAGTTAGCACTTTTTACAGCCAAGCCCTTCATTTATTTTAGGAACTTTTCTGTGACTTTTGAGTCTTTCAATAAAAAATATGAATCAGTAAATCCTTGCTGTTTGTTTACTTTACCTAGGAACAAAATCCTTCCTTCATTTGCTGGTATACAATGACACACACTTTATACTCATTTTAATCATTCTTAATCTAGAAAGTTGATTAATAACAAAACTAAATTTAAACAGTTAATATTATTATAGTCCTAAGCACTATTGTAGAAAGAAGATTGTATGATAGCTACATATCCAAAATGTTCTTACCACATGCGTCTTTTGTCACATTATGGAAAATAAACATGCATAAGAAGCTGCTGCTTTGTGTATTTTAATCATAAGTATTATAGCCCTAACCTCCAATGTACAATGGGCTAATCGTTTCGGTCTGTTGTACATTTGTTATATGTGAGTTTAATAATATACCCAATGTATAAATTGAAGCAAATCTGAATCTTAAACAAATTAAAGGAGAGTCAACAATTGACTCCAGAGTAATTTTGTTTCACAGTGACTAAGGAGACAAGGTATCTGAAATGGTCAAAAATCCATTTTTTGTTTTAGGCACTAATAAAATGTCTATTATTTCCAGTTTCAGAAAACATATACTTTTTGGAAGTTAAGAGGTTTTCTAAGACATTTAAATACCATTTAAATGGTAGTCTGCATTTTCTTAAAGCTGCCATGCAACGCCCCTTTTTAGAACATTTTTGTATCTTCCAACAATGAATTACCATATCATGCCCAGTGAGCAGTTCAGCAATTAAAAAAATAGGCCAGTACCAAGAATGATGATGATTATGACCGTGGAATATACTGAAGTGTGTCAGAACTTTAATGTTCAAACTTTAAATTCAGTTTTCTCAAAACATTTTTGCATACTTATGTACCCTTTTCTCAGAAAGTATGAGAGGTAGAGCGCTGAAATTTTCAGTATATGTATACAACACATAGTTAAACTTTCTGAACCACAATGATTTTATAATGTATATTAGTGATATTAAGAAAGCAACAGCATTGCATATGTTCCACATTTTTACTTTTTTGACTTTGCAAATATTTTTTTTTTTTTCAATTTCTAGTGAACTGCTATATATAACTAAATAATTGAGATTCAGAAGATAGTTGATTATAATAAGAACAAGCATACATAAGTATGATTTGTATTGCAAGTAGTATCAAAGAAAAAGGTATATGAATTCACATGTTTTAAGAGTAAATTCTATTATTTTTCTGCTGAATGAAATAATTTTTACAGACTACACAAGCTATCAATGCAAACAACCACTTGAAATAATTTTCATGATTTATAGAATAATTCATAAGAATTTCAGGAGTACTTTAAGTGCTATAATAATAAACATACCTTTGCACTTCAATAATTGTAATATTAAATTTGTCTCAATCATAGAACACAGTAGAAAATAGACTTGTGCACTGCAATAAAATAATGATTACATGACAAACTATTTTTGTAGATAATGTTAGAAAACCTCTAGCCTTCCATTTTGTCCAGTTTTCTCTACTCCCTTATATACTCTGATGACCTAACTCTGTTGTCCTCCATGGACTAGTTGTACCATGCTAGCCCCTAGTTACCAAGGTCGCGGGTTCAAACCCGGCGGAGGTCGATGGATTTTTTCGGGCGTAAAAATCCTTAGCATGGCTTCCTTCGGAAGGGAAGTAAAGCCAGTGGTCCCCTGTCGTAGATTTACGGCAGGTAAAAGAACCTCAAGCCTGATAAAGAGGTCTCTAAGCAAAATTACTGATCTTTCATGCCCAATATAGAATGGGACGCTAAGAACCATAGTAGTTAAAGAGCTTCCATAAATAAAACTCAATTTCAATTTGACCTATCAGCTGGTCTCCTCCTGGCCATTCAATGAGAAAATAATTCCAGCTAGGAATCTGTTTTACTTGTATCTTAACTAAAATGGTAACAGGTGAAAGCAGAGCATTTGTTTTAACTCATAACTCTTTAAGTAGGTAGTGTGAAACAACAAGCACAGTGTATTCCAATTACACTATTGGTTTTTCAGTAAAATTGTAATACATTTTCTATAAAAGAAGCTTTAATAAATATGTGAAGTTAGTAATGCATATTAAATATTTATTCAACTGTTCTTGTATTGTTTCTCAACTAATTTTAGGTAATTTTGTTTAACATAGTTTACTTCTAACATTATGATTTCATTGCTGGCATTTGTTATAAAGAAAATTAAATATATTTTCATCATGTTGAATTTCTATGAATGAGTATGCCAAATGCTTCCTCTGGCATATTGCAATTCCATACACAAACTCCAAAATCATGTGTTGTCTAATGGGTAGACAAAATCCTACTACACACAAAAATGTAGATTTCATTAACACATTAAGTCATTTCAAATACACTTTTTTGTAGAGTTAATCATTTCAAGGATATTTTTTGCTATTGGTTTGAATTTTCCATTACTTTTCTCAAATTGGAAGTTATTTGTTTTTTCTCTCATGGTCATTCAAAGAGCATGGAATTTCAAAGCCATTACATAGTGGCACGCTCTTTAAAAATCTATCACTTCAGCTTCTGTATCAAACAATTTTCTCTACCATATATACAGTAGGTATTGCATTCCATCTAAAAATTTTATACCGAGATTTCACCGGAAATGCATGTTTTCAAGCCCCTTGAACCCAAAAAAAGCATTTTAGAAAAAGTCTGTGTGTGTGCGTGCTGTGCTGTCAACAGCATAATTCAAAAACAAAAATTTGGATAAACATCAAACTTGGCATTTAGGTTCAGTACCTTCTGTAGATGAGACATGAAGATTTTCAAGAAAATCCCTCATCCCAAACTACCCTTTACATCGAACATTTTTCAGAATTTTTTATTTTTTAAAAAATGGCTCTCTAATAATTTTGATTAAAATAATATATATTAATGATATTTACATGGCAAATAAAATGTATATCTTGAATTTTCTGGGAACAGCCCATGAAGTCCTCTTCATTCAGAAGGAATTTTGTGTAATCTTGTATAACTAGTAAGCATTAAGTAATAGAAGATAATGTATTACAAAATAAATGTAGACCTCTTTAATACACAGAATTTATTTCAAATAACCTTTTGTGTGGCATCAGCCATTTCCGAGATACCTGTTATTAATGGTTCAAATTGTTCATTACTTGGTCATTCTTTAAAGTGTTTTCAACATTCAGTTGTTTCTCGCAATTGCATAGAAGCAGTATGGAATTTTAAGGCAGCATATAGTGTCCAGTTCTTAAATATTGGCTATCGCTGTTCCCTTTGTATCTATAATGAAACGTGTAATGTAGCTATTTCTGCAAAGGTTTATTTGTATTAAAATGAAATAGAAAAACAAGCTTTAGTAAGAATAGTTTGCATACTCATTAATAAGCGATAGAGGGTACAGAAAGTCATCTGAATGTAACACATTAGATTTGATTTTAATAAATCTCTATCTTATTCATATTAAAGACATTTTAAGCTGCATACTTACAGTAGAGAATAACAAATTTCAACAATTTCATCCAGAAAGGTTAAATTATAATAAATATGAAAATGAAGCTGTAACATCCATTACAACAAAATGGCATTTTAGCAAATAAATTAGTAATAGATTAAAAACAAGAACAAAGAAGAGTGGCATAACAAGAGTTGGATAAGGCGGACCACTGCCCAGAGCCTCATGCTGGTGGGGACCCACACCTTTCGGTTTGAATTAGTAAGATGAAAACAAAACAATAAAAGCAAAATATGCATCAAATAAACTAAGACCTTACTATAAAAAAATCTTATATGTTACATTCAGTAACATTCAGTACTTTGTTCAAAAACTACTCTTCCAAAATCCTATTCTTTTATCTACCTCATGCTAATTAAGATAAAACATTTCCAGTAATGGTTTATTTAGTGATGGGACGATATCACAATTTCTCAATACTGATACCGAGTTTTGAACATCGATACCTGATACTTACTTTATAAAAAACTGTAAAGGTGATAGCTTGTTCAATGAATTATGTTCTTATTAGAAGTTTTCTGTTTATAAACACATGTAACTAGTTTTGTAATGTATGCCAATTCCGAAATTGTTCCTGTTTGATATTCTACAATTGGCAGCATTTTTTATTTTGATAATATCACAGGTTATATATCCCCTACTGTTATTCAAGGCTAATCATAATAATTTTTTGCTTCCTTTTTTATGTAACTAGATTTTGCTCTGAAAGCTTTTCTTTTGAAGGATTTTCTATCCACAGAAACACAAATACTAACAATTCTTCTTTATTGTGCAAACTTGGAAATATAAACTAATCTGTATTTTACATGAAACCAAAACAATTAAAAATAATGTGTGTGTAACACCATTCTACCACTATTCATAACTACCACATAACACATGTATTTTTTCAACCAGTAATAAGTATTAGCCATATAACACTCAGAAACATAGTAAGCTTGTGGATTAAGCCTCTCTACTAACCTCATACATTAGCATATACATGTTTAATACAAAGATTTAACTTGCATAAACACAAATTAACAGCTGGAAGTAAAGAACAAATATTTCCATACACTGTATTATCTCGGTCTTAAGTTCTGATGTGTTTCGGCTGGATTCACAGATTTTGGTCATCAAAGTAGGTAAATGTAATGGCTGAGTGTGTCACCAAGCAGAAATATATTGCATGTGCTAGCTAAATCAGTTTCATTCAGAACTCAGTTATATGCTGCAGGTTACATGACTACCTCCCCTTCTTCCCCCATTGTTTTATGTTTTCATTTTGGCACAAGAATTTATGGAATGTTGCATAAAAATACATTCAAGGTCTATCAAGAACTATAGTCCAGCAACTTTTTGGGGACACATGTGAGGCAATAAGCCCTTTCATTCCTTATCTGCATAAAGTTAAACGCAACAACTTTCAGTAATGCAAAACTTAAAAATCTTAACATACCGAAAAAGTATAAATGATTTATCTCAAAGTATTAGGCATACTTCAATACTACCAAATATAGAGAGTATTGGGTTATCGATGGTATCAAGGTCCCATCCCTAGTTTCATTATATATTTCCTTGTAGGTACAACGAATACTGTAGGCTTAAGCAATAGTAAAATCTTTTAAGAATTGTTTGTTATGTGATGGCTTTAAAATTCCATTCTCTTTGCAATATTGCAAGGAAAAAAATGAATGGCGATTTTGCAGTTTAAAAAATTTGAAGTGTTTAACAATTCAACCTATAATAAAGAATATATATATAAAAAAAATCTGATGTGTTACACTCACATGACTTTCTCTACTCTTGTACAAACTATTTTTACAAACGCTTATTCACCATATGCTTCATGTTAATCAAGATAAACATTTGCAGAGTCTATCTTATTGCTAATTTTCTTGTAGATGTAAGGTGAATATATAATTACAAGGGCAATATAGAAAAACAGTAGCCTTTAAGCACATACATATCTCTTATTAACTGGTTGCTAGGTGCAGCACCATTCCCTTTCCCACAGATTAATACTCTTTGTATATCCAAGACAAAAAAATGAATAACGAATTCCCATTTGAGAAAATAAGTATTGAAAAATTTAAGGGAATAACAAGTAATATCTCGAAAATGGTTCACTCAACAAAAAAAATGTATATGACATAAATTGTGTATTTTAACGCGATCTACATTTTTTGTGTAGTAAAATTTTGTCTATCTCTTATGGTTTACCAGTTATGCAAAAGTCGTTCACAACAAAGAATACTTTTGGAGAAATTCCCAGGAAGTTCAAGATATCATTTTATTTGTCATAAAAATATCTTAAACATATGATATCTTAATCAAAATCGTTAGAGCCATTTTTGAGAAAATTAAAATTTTCGAAAAATCTTCCATGTAAAGGGTAATCTGGGGTGGGGGGATTTTCTTGAAAACCTTCGTGTCGCATCTCTGGAAGATACTGAACCTAAATACCAAGTATGGTGCTTATCCGACTGTGCGTTTTGGAGTTATGCTGTTCACAGACACACACACACAGACACACACACAGACACACAGACACACACACAGACACACACACACGGACATGTTTCCAAAAATGCTTTTTTTGGATTCAGGGGGTCTCAAAACATGTATTTCCGGTGAAATCTCGGTATCGAAATTTTGGGTGGAATACAATACTTCCCCTACTTACTATACGTAGTAGAGAAAGATTTTTGTGAATGCCACAAAAATCTTATTTAATATAAAATGTGATTTAATGAGATCAACATCTTTTGTGTAGTAAGTTTGTCTATTTGTTATGGTTTATAAGTTATAAAAAATTAATTCAGAATGAAGACCTTTTAGACTATTCCCAGAAAATTCAAGATATACATTTTATTTGTCATACAAATATCTTAAACATATGGTATTTTAATCAAAATTGTCAGAGCCATTTTTAAGAAAATAAAAAATTATGAACAATATTCATGTAAGGGGTAGTTTGATGTGGGGGGATTATCTTGAAAATCTTTGTGTTGCATCCTTGGAGAATGCTAAACTTAGATACTTAGTTTGGTACTTAACCAATTTGTTGTTTTTGAGTTGTGCTTTTGTCACACACACACACACACACATGCTGCCTTTTTCTAAAACGGGGACCTTAAAACACACATTTCCAATTAAATCTTGATATAAAATTTTTGAGTGGAATACAATACGTCCTCTAAGTAAAGGTACTGAGAGAAAAGCTACTAAGAGAAAGTAAAGGTACTGAGGTAAAATGAGACATTTGAACTTGTTTTGACTTTTGAATTGAAAAATAAACTATGAAATAAATGTAAAGTAAAGCCATTTTTAAATATAACAAGAATTAAAACTGCAAGTAGTACACTGTGAAGGGGAAATGTTCATTTTAGACAATACTATTTCAGTTGAATTTACACTTAACCAGCTTCACTAACATTTGTTGCTATAGAACATGTTTGACAGAATTGTCTGCATCCTCTGCTACAGTAGCTAGCCAGAAAAATTTTAAGGAGGAGGGGCTTATGTATAGGGATCCATCTTTTAAACAATTTGTATCAACTCAAATGATAAGTGTAAATTAGTCCTGAGTTGAAATATCTAAATAAATCAATTAGTGATGGGATAATAACACTATTTCTCAATACTTGATACCAATACTGACTCTTTTAGCACCCATACCCAATACTCATTTTGCAAAATACTGTGAAGGTGATAGCTTGTTCACTGAATTATGTTCTTATTAGTAATTTTATATGCTTAAATGCATGTAATCAACTTTGTATTGTATGCTAATTCGAAATTGTTCCTGTTTGACAATTGGCAGCAATATTTTATCTTGATAATATCACACGTCATATATTCCCTATTGTTAGTTAAGTTTAATAATAATAATAATAATAATAATAATTTCTATGCTTCCCTTTTTATATAACTATAGTTTGTGCTGAAAACTATGTTTTAAAATATTTTCTATCCATAGAAAAACAAACACTAGCAATACTTCTTTATTCTGCAATCTTGAAAATATAAAGTTATTTTACATGAAACTCCAACAACTAAAAATAATGTGTGTTACACCAATCTAACACTATTTACAAATACTACGTAATTAGTAATTAGTCATATAACACTCAGAAACATAGTACGTTTATGGATTAAGCCTCCCTACTACCCCACCTTCATACATTAGCATTTACATGTTTAATACAAAGGTATATTAGACACAATTAAACATTTGAAGGAAAAATCAAGGAAGTATCATTTGAACTGCGTAGATATAAAGGAAACAAAGATTTTTAAGAACACAAGCACTCTTGAGAGAACAAATATTTCCATGCTGTCTATTATCTCATGTCTTAAGTTCCGATTTGTTTTTGCTGGATTCAAGATTTTGGTCACCGGAATAGGCAAATGTGGCAGGAAGCGAGTCACCAAGCCAGGCAATTGTAGAAACGTGATTTAGTGCATCAGCTAAATCAGCTTCATTCGCAACTCAGTTAATGCTGCATATTACATGAGTATTTCTACTCCTTCTCCATCGTTTTGCATGTTTTTACTTTAGACTCAAGGGTCTATGAAATGTTGCATTCATTCACCCATAGGAAACGCATTCAAGGTCTACCAAGAACTATAGTCCAGCAATTCTTTGGAGAGATGTGCGAGGCAATAACGTGAACTCTCGACTCCTTTCGTTCCTAATCTAGCACAACGTTAAATGCAACGACTTTCAATAATCCAAAACTTAAAAATTTAAAAGTATCGAAGATTTATCTCAAAGTATTAGACATACTTCCATACCACCGAGTATAAAGAGTATCGACGGTATCGAGGTCCCGTCCCTAAAATCGATTTTATATTCACAGATTAAGGTGCAGCAATTGGAATTAAAATTAGGATACGATGTTTTGCGTATTCCAAGAGACGAATGTGTTGGGACATGAAAAGTAATGACCACTGTGAAATATTTTATATTACCGCTGCAGGCATTTTATTTCACTACAAAATAGGATTTCTAGTTATGTTCTAAACTGGGAGATATTAAACTTAAATTTAGTACGCATCCCCCCCCCCAACGATCATCTTCCCCCTAATTTTTCTGAGAGCTCAATTTAAACTGTTTAGTTCCTTTTCTATGTTGCTGGAAAGCTTCGCAAAGGGGCTGTCTTATAGGTACTATAGTAGCTATTGTGATACCTGCACGCAATATAAGCTTAAACAAATAATTGGAAAGTCAAAATGAATAAAAAATGTTAATATTTACACAAACAATTACAAACAAATCTATTTCCGTAGGTGGTGTATTTCATTACTTGGTATTTCAGTGTATCCTATTCTATCTGTCTAAACACACCAATATAGTAAATGCAATAACGCTATACGTTCTGAACAACTACATGCCCACCTATAATGCTATATTTCATTTTATACAGTTCCAAAAATTATCCTTTGTTATGACACATTATACCATACAGTATGAATTGTACTTAAAATTATTTCTTTATATACACAGCATGTTCCAAAATTAGAGGGCATAATTTCAGGTATGCATTCCCCATATCTAGACAACAAAAAAGTCCATTACAAAATGTGTACGGAAATGCTTGTTTTCTGAGTATGGCCTTCAAAACAGTGATATTCACCGGAAGGTATTTCTTACGCAGGTAGATTTCTTTACGGAAGATACTCAACGTGTCCAACTCCTGCTTGAATACTGGCCTCACGTTGACGTCTCGTGACTGTGCGAACACGATCTCAAATTCCAGGAGTATTGCGTATTTCCTCACAACCTGCCACAATTCAATTCTGAAGGGATTCAATGTCAGGCACCGGAGACGAATACACCAACGCTTTTAAATGACCCCATAAATAGAAATCGACAGGGTTCAAATCAGGTGAGCGCGTGGCCAAGCAATTGGGCCAGCTTTATCTATCCATCGATCAGGAAACCTTCGATCCAAGTACCGGTGAGATACGACTGAAGTGTGCAGGAGCGCCATCATGCAAGAAGTGAGCTTGTTGACTAATGCTGAGTGGGGCGTCTTCATACACATGAGGTGTGGAGTTTTCCAGGAAGTTTGTGTACATCTTCCTCGTAAGTCTGTTTACAGTACATGAGGACCAACTTACCGATCACCAATGACAATGAATCACACTCGGTAATGAGATGGAACAATTGCATGTGTGTTTTCATATGCCCATACATGCTGACTGTAGAAATTTGTAATGCTATCTCGTGTGAACTGTGCTTCGTCTGTAAATAATACTAAGGCAGGAAAGTTTGGATTTGTAGCACGCTGCTGCACGAGCCACTGGCCGAACATCAATCGAGCAGGGTAATCTGCTGGTAACAGGGCCTGTACACGTTGCAAATGATAAGGGTACAGATGTTGCTCTCGTAACAGTCTCCAGACAGTAGTATGAGGAACATTTACTTCCAACGCTAACCTTCGTGTACTGATAGAAGTATGCACAGAATCCAGAATATCCTCCTCTACATTTGGAGTTGTAGAGTTGGAGTTGGTCGTCCCCTCCCCAAACCAGGAGATGTAAGCTTCCCATGAGCACACAGATGGCGATGGAGATATTCAAATGTTTTCCGATTGGGACATCTTTGCTATGGGTATCTCTCTTGGTACAAACGACGAGCCAGCCCAACATTGCCGTCTGCATTTCTGCCAGCTCCTGATTTGAGTACATGTAGCTCAGTCGAACGCCAAACACAACACTCAATTGCCCTTCGCCTCGGATTACATACAGGGATTTCATTTATAAACTTCCCAGTTTAAATAACAATTTATTCAAATTTAATTTAAAGAAAAAACACGTCAACATAGATAATGAGGGGAAGCTTAAAACTGGTCTTAAATTACATTTTAGGTTTCACCCCCTCACTCCCAGTCACCCCCACTTTGAAATTTCAAATGGCACCCCTATATTTTTATACTTAAACATGAAAGAGTATTCAATTGTTTATTCATCTCACTCATTTTACATCCCTTGTTTTAAACCTTGCCTAGTAACCTGAATTTTTGATATTGTGGAGAACCACTTTGAACATTGTTTGTGTATTAAATGTTTGTAAAATGGTGTATTCCATTCAAGAGAGAGCAGAAATCATATTTATTTATGGAGCTAAAAACCGTTGTGCCCGCAGAACTGCCACTGCTTTTAACGAGAGGCATCCTGAGAAAAACGTAAATCACCGATAGGTTATAGATCTAGCACGTAAATTTGAAGAAACTGGTTCTGTGTGCAATAAAGTAAATAAACAACCTAGAGAACTGGATGAAATTTCGCAGATTGGAATATTAGGTCATTTTACACACACGTTCACAACAGGTCAATTCCAAAAGTATCTGCTGTAACAAACATTTCGGTTGGTTCCATACATAAGGTACTAAAAATGAACAAATTTTATCCCTACAAAATACAAATTCACAACAGCTCAGCGAGGACGATTTTGATAGAAGAGTAGAATTTTGTGATCAGATGTTTGAGAGAATCGAAGATGATCCAGATTTGACTCAAAATATTTGTTTTAGTGATGAAACGACCTTTTCCTTAAATGGGTTTGTCAACAAAGACAATTGTAGGTACTGGGATAAAGAAAATTCTCATGTGTTTCGTGAAGATAATACTCAGTTTTCGTAGATCAACGTGTGGGCTGGAATTATGGGGGATGATATTGTTGGACCGATTTTTACTGAAGAAAACCGGACTGGAGAATTGCATCTGAACATACTAGAAAATGTAATTCATCCACTTATCACACTGTCGCTAGAAAAACCAAGTCAGTGAAGGAAACGTGGTGTTGGACGAGCAAAATTTGCATTTTCAACAGGACGGAGCTCTCCCTTGCAGTACTCGTGCGACAACGGCTGCATATAAGACTTTCATTAAAACTGATTGGTAGGAGAGGTGCAGCAGAATGGCCGGCGAGATCTCCAGGCCTGATGCCGCTTGACTTCTTCTTATGGGGTCATTTGAAATCAGTTGTTTATACTCCTCCGCTTGAGAATGATCAAGAACTGAGAAATAGAATAACCCAAAAATGTAATCGGATTAGCAATGAAACATACCAGAAAGTTCACGAGGAGTTCTAAAACAGACTGTATTACTGTTTAGCTAACAATGGAGCACATTTTGAACACACAAATTCAGATTTGATTTAGTTAAAAAAATATGCTTCAGGTAAAAGATGTAAAATAAATGAAAGATATGGATAAACAATTGAATACCCGCTTATATTTGAGTATAAAAATATAGGGGTGCCATTTTAAATTTCAAAGTGGAGGTGGCTGGGGGTGAGAGCACATAAAACCTAAAATGCAATTAAGATCGGTTTTAAGCTTCCCCCTCAATATCAAGTTGACGTGTTTTTTTTTTAATTTTAATTAAATTTAAATAACTTGTTAATTACAATGGGAAGCTTTGAAATGAAAGCTCTGTGAGGTGTGTGTGTGTGTGTGTGTGTGTGTGTGTGTGTCACACATTTACATTAACGAACTTAAAGATACAAACTAAGTTAACAGTTACATTACTCGATTAAAACTTGCTATGAATGTATTTACGTTACCTGCACTCTCACCGTGGACAGCTCTGGTTCTACCCACGCCATCAAGTTGTTTCTATTGCTGTAACCTTTGGCGATATTGTCTAAGACATGTAGCGTAAATATAGCGCTTCCAGTGATACAATTAGGAACTATTACGTTCCCGCCAACATAGAAAGTTGCTATTACTTTAACAAAGCTATTTTTCTATTAATTTTTACATTTATTTTAACAAGGGGGGTTTCCAATCCCCAAAAACCTTCCCTAGCTACGCCTCTGCTCAGCAATGATTGACTTGGAAATCCAAGATATCTGTGAAACATGTTCTATAGCAACAAGTGTTAGTGAAGCTAATCTAGTGTAAATTCAACTCAAATAGTGTTGTATAAAACGATTATTTTTAAATCTGTTCTAGTATTATATAGCGTAGATCAGGGGAAAATGCCTAACTTAAGGTTTGGAAGGTCAAATGGTAGATTAAAATTGGGAGATTAGGTTTGGCACTAAACTAGTGGTCACTGAGGAGCTTCTTCTATACAAAAACTACCCTACTATTAGTAACGATAAGTGTTTTTTTAATTTTCTTATGAACTGTGTAGTTTAGGCATCTCACCCCGAACATCGGGGTGAGATTGCAATTATATCGGAAGCGGATTCTAGTACTAGTTATGTGCATTTACGGTACAATTTAGCTAAATATATGATTTATAAAGCACATTTAATATGGTTACAAAGAATAAAACACAAAATAAATGTATAAATATATATAAAAATAAACAAATGAAATGTTAGCTTCCATATGGAATCAGAGTTCTTTTGTTCAGTTATTGCACACATTTTCTTTCTCCGTGTAGGTTTCACGCAACCATTTATTGCAAATGACGCACTGAATCCACTCTACCTGTGGTCCATTCTTATCGTAGTAACTCAGTGAACACTCAGCACAATAGTCACTCTCACTGTCTGGTTCCCTAATCCTAGATTGTCTCGGAATGGATTTCTTGCTTTTAATTCGCTCTCGTCGAGCCCTTGCATCTTCTATTCGATGTTGTTCTGTGAGAACTGCAGCTGTTTTCTTCCTAGACTTAGATCGTAATGGATTCAAGATAGGCACAGGAGAAATTTTTTCAAAGGATGTTCCTGGCATCGGCTCACTTTGAATCCCTACTCCAAGGTTGCTGTTGTCTTTCTCTAGGAGAGGATCTCGAGCACATTCGTTGTCGGTTTGACCATTTCTGTCTGCCTCAGCAGTAGAGACCATATCAGAAACGTGGAACGCTCCTCTGGAATTCTCTCCGGGTTATATGGGTACAAGCCACAAGCTTCAAATCCAGATTGAGCATTGGATGGAACTGCAGCTTTCTTCCACGCTTCAGTGAGGAAGACCGGGAACTGTGCTCTAAGAGACTTTACGTCCGGGATGAGACAATGTACAGTTGCGCATAGCCCTGTAAAAGCCTTGTTTCAGGGATTTAAAGATACACCTGTCAAGAGGCTGAAGGTAGTGAGTTGAATGTGTAGGTAAACAAATCATGTTCACATCGTTCTCTGTAGCAAGATCTAATATATCTGGATAGGTAGAGTGTGAGGTATGGCCATCGAGAAACAGAACCACTTTTCCTTGTTGTTTCCTGGGGATAAAGTGGTCTTTCATCCATCTCATGAATATATCAGAGTTGACATATCCCGATTTCTCATTCATAAATACCAGTCGAACCATTTGGAAGTCCATCCTACCATTCAGGTTTCTTTTTTTTTACCTTTAAGGATGTATGCCGGAGGAATGAAGTTGCCTTCAGTGTTGCAGCAGGCGATAACCGTTATAGTTTCTCCTTTTTCTCCAGAAGTTACTTGGTACAAAGTGGGAGAACCTTTTTCTGCTATCACTTTGTCTGGGGTGGGTTTCATCTGAAAACCGGTTTCATCCATGTTGTGCAGGTGCCCAGGATTATCCACTAAAGCGTTTGCTGTTAATACATCCAAAACTAAAGAAATATACTTTGCAATTGCTTCCCTATTCATTGACATAGCCCTGTCAATAGAAAGTCCTTGTGGCTTTTTCGTAGCTGGAGTTGGGTAACGTTTGAGAAAAGACTAACCAATCCCAACCTGCCATTTCGTTTTCTTTACAAAATCGATGTGGAATTCCATTTCTTTCCGCAAACTGGAATATCAGCCTGCGAAGTTTCTCCAGTTGGTGGAAATCCACACACCTGCAACTTTCTTATGTAAGTCATCAACTGCTTCTCGTTCTCTTCACCAAGGCTACCTATAAATAATAATAATTAATAATATAAAAATTATGGCTATTTTTCAATAAATGAGAAAAAATCTGATGTGTTACACTCACATGACTTTCTCTACTCTTGTACAATCTAATTTTACAAACGCTTATTCTCCATATGCTTCATGTTGATCGAGATATCGAGATGTCAATCTTATTGGTAATATTCATGTAGATGCAAGGGGAATATGAGAGCTTTTAAGCGATAGTCAAATATTTTAACGCTGGTTGCTATGTGGCGCATTCCTTTCCCTTTGCATGTCCAGGACATAAAAAAAAATCTGATGTGTTACACTCACATGACTTTCTCTACTCTTGTACAAACTATTTTTACAAACGCTTATTCTCCATATGCTTCATGTTAATCGAGATATCGAGATGTCAATCTTATTGGTAATTTTCATGTAGATGCAAGGGGAATATGCTAGGTTTAAAGCGATAGTCAAATATTTTAACGCTGGTTGCTATGTGGCGCATTCCATTCTCTTTACATGTCCAGGACATAAAAAAACGAACAACGAATTTGAGAAAAAGTATAAGTATTGGAAAATTTAAGGGAATAACAAGCAATATCTCGAAAACGGTTCACTCAACAAAAGAAATGTGTATGACATAAATTGTGTATTTTAACGGGATCTACATTTTTTGTGTAGTAAAATTTTGTCTATCTCTTATGGTTTACCAGTTATGCAAAAGTCGTTCACAATGAAGAATACTTTTGGAGACATTCCTAGAAAATTCGAGATATACATTTCATTTCTCATGACAATATCTTAAACATATGATATTTTAATCAAAATCGTTAGAGCCATTTTTGAGAAAATTAAAATTTTCGAAAAATGTTCCATGTAAAGGGTAGCCTGGGGTGGGGGGATTTTCTTGAAAACCTTCGTGTCGCATCTCTAGAAGATACTGAACCTAAATACCAAGTTTGGTGTTTATACGACTGTTCGTTTCTGAGTTATGCTGTTCACAGACACACGGACACACAGACACACAGACACACAGACAGACACACACACGGACATGTTTCCAAAAATGCTTTTTTTGGATTCAGTGAGTCTCAAAACATGTATTTCCGGTGAAATCTCGGTATCGAATTTTTGGGTGGAATGCAATACTTCCCCTACTAACTATACGTAGTAGAGAAAGTAAAAATGAATAACGAATTTGAGAAAAAGTATAAGTATTGGAAAATTTAAGGAAATAACAAGCAATATCTCGAAAACGGTTCACTCAACAAAAGAAATGTATATGACATAAGTTGTGTATTTTAACGCGATCTACATTTTTTGTGTAGTAACATTTTGTCTGTCTCTTATGGTTTACCAGTTATGCAAAAGTCGTTCCCAATGAAGAATACTTTTGGAGACATTCCCAGAAAATTCAAGATATACATTTTATTTGTCATAAAAGTATCTTAAACATGTGATATTTTAATCAAAATCGTTAGAGCCATTTTTGAGAAAATTAAAATTTTCGAAAAATCTTCCATGTAAAGGGTAATCTGGGATGGGGGGATTTTCTTGAAAACCTTCGTGTCGCATCTCTGGAAGATACTGAACCTAAATACCAAGTATGGTGCTTATCCGACTGTTCGTTTTTGAGTTATGCTGTTCACAGACACACACACACAGACACACGGACACACAGACACACACACACAGACACACACACACACGGACATGTTTCCAAAAATGCTTTTTTTGGATTCAGGTGGTCTCAAAACATGTATTTCCGGTGAAATCTCGGTATCGAATTTTTGGGTGGAATGCAATACTTCCCCTACTTACTATACGTAGTAGAGAAAGTAAAAAGTATGAAGCAATTGGGAAAGTGCAGTTCATGCACAGCTTTGTGTTTGAATTGTTAAATTTTTATTTAACAAAATGTTAGTTAGAAACTAATCTTACTTTTCTCCATAATCAGAGAGAAAACATTATAATTAATAGACTACTACTTACTTTGTGGGCCCATGGCATACTTCTTATCATCGTTCTTCAGTATACATCGTTTCAGAGTTCTGCATAGGATACCATAATCTTGGGAAGCTCTAAAACAATTCATCCCACCAGTCCTTACATACTCCATGGCCATTTGTAGAGATTCTTCAGACCACTGACCCCTATTTGATGTTCTAAGATACGTTCGAGGCATTTTCCTAAGAAAATAAAAGGCGCATAAGTGGCGAGTAAAATTAGTCATCTTACCCCAAGAAAACAGTGGGATCTCTACCGAGGATCGGGGTGAGATGCCACTTTCCGTGACTGGCACAATATGGCCGCAGCGGAACAACTGTAAATGGCAACCTATACTACAAAGTATCCACCATGCCCTACGCGTGTAACATTTGCCTCTTAATTTTTTTGTAAGCTCGTACATACTTGAAAATAATGGTGCGCTATTACTAATGCATCAGGTTTAGTTCTTACCTTGTATTTGTTGGTTTCAAAGCGAAAAAACAGCTAACACAGTGACGTACACATCTGCCTTCACTTCAGACTACCGCGAGCGAGTGCGGTGCAGGTTGGTGTCGCGATCTGTTGCTACCCGACGGAACTGTAAGCTTTAGGCATCTCCCCCGATAGGCATCTTACCCCGATCTACTCTACAGAGAATATTTGTGTCTGTGTGTATGTGTGTGTGTGGCGCGCGTATGTGTGTAAGGTTATCTAAAAAAAAACACTCAACCAATTTTATTAATTCTTTCATCATTGAAGAGGCCCTATTCATGCAGATGGTCACATGCTATATAATGTTTCCAACATTTTGAAAACTCGACGGTTAGAGGTTTGTCTCTCTTCTGCATGCCATCAGATTTCAATCCCGTTTCGTTGAATATGGATATCAGAGGCTACTTTTGGCACTTTGTTTGCAAATATGACAGATTTGTAATGACTTCTAGCGCAAAGGGGGAGCTGTATATTGTTCATATCACCACATCTGCCTCATATTTCACTCAAGTTCTATCACGTAATATTTTGGGTGTGATTTTGACAAACGGGTACATTTGAATTCCAGAAACAGAGGAAAGTAAGCTATCCTTACATTCAATCCCTAACATACAAATCAACATTCTTTGGCCTATCCACATGAAAGTTTGTACCGTTATACTACAGGATACCACGAAAATAAGCTACCTTACAAATTTATAAAATCTGATTGATACATGCACATGATTTGCCCTGCCTTATATCGTTTATTAGTGGGCAGACAAACTATTCTTACTAACGTTTATTTTTCTATCTACTATACATAATCCAGAACACATTTGCAGAAATAACTAGATTGCACATTTCGTTACATTCTTACTAAAACTTATTTCTATATCTATTACATTTTGATCCAAATCAAGCTTTACAGAAATAGTTACATTACTCATTTTGTTATAGATACAAAGGGAACAACGATAGTCAAATGTTTAAGAACTGGACGCTATATGCTGTTCTTAAAGTTCCATACTGTTTCCATACAATCGCGAGAAACAACTGAATGTTCATAGGACTTCAAGAGAATGATGATCAAGAAATTAACAATTCAAACTACTAGGATTAGGATTACGCTACGGAAGGGACAGCTAGCACCTCGATTCACAAAGGGATCTTTTGTGTACACACCCCGGGAGGAACAGATGAGATGAAGGAACCGCAGGTGACGTGTGAGCTGCAGGACCTGCCGACGCAGGCGACAGAGACGCGCAGAGGTCCTAACAGTTACAAGCTTGGTCACCAGCTGGAGAGCGCTCAAGGCAGCCCTCCCAAACCACAGGAGGGTGGCTCCCCTCCAGCGGAGACCGGGGAAAGCTCGATCCAGCAGCGGAGACTCGAGAGGCCTCCATCTGACGGGGCCGAGAAGAACTTTCAACACGCAAGCCATCTGCACCATCTAACGACATTCGTCCGGCACACAGCTCCGGAGCCAGCCTGTAACGTGAAAGAGGAAGACAAATGAGAGGGAAGGAGAGAAGAGAAAGAGCCTTCCCAGCACTCGCGTAGTGACCCGGGGAAACCCCGAAAAAACCCATCAGTCAGGAAAGTCGGCCGCGGGAATCGAACCCATGACCTTCCGAATGCGGGCCACAGACGCAACCTGAGCCATCCCACCCGTTCAAACCATTAGTAACGGATATATCAGAAATGGCTTATGCCACAAAAATAACTTATTTGAAAGCGTAATTTTTGTGTAATACGTTTTCGTCTATCGCTTAACGTTTACCAGTAAAACAAGATTATACAAAATTCTTCCGAATGAAGTGAACTTCACAGGCTATCCCGAAAAAATTCAAAATATTTTATTTTTCATGTAAATATCTCTAATATGTGGTACTTTAATCAAAATCGTCAGAGCCATTTTTAGAAAATTAAAAATTTCGAAAAGTGTTCCCTGTAAAGGGTACTTTGGGGTGCGGGGATTTTATTTAAAATCTTTGTATGGCATATTTAGAAGGTACGGAATCTAAATACCAAGTTTGGTGTTTATCTGTTTATCTTTTCGTTTTTGAATTATGCGGTTCACAGACGCGCGCGAACACACACATGGACGTTCCTTCTCTACCTACAAGGAATGTGGTAGAGAAAGTAAAAATCTGATGTGTCACACTCACATGACTTTCTCTACTCTTGAACAAATTATTTTTACAAACGCTTATTCTCCATCCACTATATGTTAACCGAGATAAATATCTGCAGAACACAGGCTGTAAGCAAGAGCTGGTTGCTATGTGGAGCATTCCATTCTCTTTGCATATCCAGACATAAAAGAAACGAATAACCAATTCCCATTTGAGAAAAAGTATAAGTATTGGAAAATTCAAACAAATAACAAGTAATATCTCGGAAATGGTTCAATTCACAAAAACGATGTGTGTTATAAACTGTATGTTCAAACGAGATCTACATTTTTTGTGTAGTAAAATTTTTCTCTCTCTTACTGTTTGTCAATTATGCGAAAGCCATTCATAATGTAGTGGACTTTTGGAGACATTCCCATAAAATTCAAGATAAACATTTTATTTGTCATGAAAATATCTTGAAACATTATATTTTAAACAAAATCTTCGTGTCTCATCTTTGAAAGATACTGAACCTAAATACCAAGTTTTATATTTATCAAATTTTCCTTTTTGCGTTATGCCGTTCACAGATATACAGACAGACAAACGTACGGGCGCGGACCTTTTTCTAAAAGTATTTTTTATTCAGGGGGCTTCAAAACATGCATTTCTGTGAAAGTTTGTTATCGAATTTTTGGGTGTAATGCAATATTTTCCATACTTTCTCTGCGTAGTACATAATCAGGGGAAATAAAGTTGATTATGATAATAACAGTATCATAAAAATGTGAAATAAGAAAAACTTTAACTTCAGACGTCCTTATTTACTCTTATGGAACCAATCCAAAGCCAGAAAATGAGTTCTGTTTTAAATGCTGCGATAAAGCTTATCAAGTTCCTTTATTTTAATAGCATTCCTAACCTTATTAAGATATTGTCAAGCTAAATTAAGTTGAGAAGTAAATTGCTACTCTATCTCGATAGATTAAATTTCTTTTCGAATAGCATTCGATTGGAAACGGGAATTTATTTTCAAAGAAAGCGGTACTTTAGCTTATTAAAAGACCTATTCTACCTGTAGTATACTTAAATTATTTGAAAATTTAAATATAGGATCTAAGAAATAACAGAAATTAAAATATGACATGATCGATTTTAGGCAATTTGTGTTCCTATCTAAACCATCCCAACTCCCTATATTTTAAATTGCCCATTAAGGTTTGCTTTACACAGCTGAGTAGTACGTTTAAACAGCTTTCAAAAACAGAGACTTTCTCAACAGGTGTCATGATATAAAAATCCTTTGAAACATGCATTCCATTCAAAACGAAATGCCGATTCGGTCACAGATACACCTAAAACTGGCCATATTCTTGTTACTTTCTCTACTACATATAGTAAATAGGGGAAGTATTACATTCCATCCAACAATTCGATGTCGAGGTTTCAAAGGAAATACAGGTTTTCAGGCGTCCTGAATCCAAATAAAGCATTTTGTAAACATGTATGCATGTATGTCTGTCTGTCTATGAACAGCATAACTCAAAAACGAAAAGTCGAATAAATACCAAACTTGACATTTGAGGTAGTATCTTCCAAGGATGTAAAAACGAAGATTTTCAAGAAAACCTCCCCACCGCCAACTATGCTTTCCATGGAACATTTCTCGAAAATTTTGATTTTCTAAAAAATGGCTGTAACGATTTTGATTAAAATACCATATACTAAAAGATGTTTACACGAGAAATAAAACGCATATCTGGAATTTTCTGGGAATAGCCTAGGAAGTCCTCTTCATTCGGAAGGAATTTTGTATAATCTTGTATAACTGGTAAACGTTAAGCGATATGGAAAACGTACCACACAAAAAGTGTAGATCTATTTAAAACACACAATTTTCTTAAAATAAGTTTTTTTGTGGCCTAAGCCATTTCTGAGATATCCGTTATTAAAGGATTGCGATTGTTTTTCGCGATTGAATGGAAACAGTATGAATTTTAAGGCCAGCATATAGCGTCCAGCTCTTAAAACATTTGACTATCGCTGTTCTCATTGTATTTATAAGAAAGGTGTAATTTATCTATTTTGCACAGGTTTATCTTGATTAAATGTAGTAGATAGAAAAAAAATATGATGCGAGACATTCACATGACTTTCTGTACACACTATCGTTTGTTAGTGACTATACAAACTATTCTTACTAAAGCTTATTTTTATATCTACTACGTATTGATCCAAATAAACCTTTTCAGAAATAGCTACATTACACATTCGGTTATAGATACAAAGAGAACAATAATAATCAAATGTTTAAGAACTGGACGCTATATGCTGGCCTTAAAATTCCATACTGTTACCATGCAATCGCGAGAAACAACTGAATGCTGAAAGGACTTTAAAGAATGAACAATTCCAACCATTAATAACGGATATCTCAGAAACAATTGTGTCACAAAAAAAACTTATTTGAAATATATTGTCTGTTTTAAAGAGATCTATATTTTTTGTGTAGTACGATTTCGTCTATCGCTTAACGTTTAAAAAATCCATAAGCAAATTAGGCAGAATATTATTCTCTGCAATCATCTCCTGAAGTTACGCACATAATATTTCCTCGTTTATCGGTCAATTGGACGTAACTTATGAACAACTTGCAGCTTATAAGTATGGGTTTTCAAATCTACTTTCAATATCCGGTTAAGCGATCGCCAGCTAATTTGCATTGTCAGCAAATGTCGACGGGCTGAAGCTGTGGACTATGCTGCATTTCTGCTCAAACATAATTGACATTCTCAGGCATTCGGGCGGTTCTTACTTATCTTGGCGGGGGGACTTTCTACTTTACCATGTTCCTCCTAAGATCTGACTCATCTTGTCCGTCCGTCAGGAACACGACGATGACGGTCTCCTAGACGTAAGAAACGCTGAACAGCGATTGCTCTTTTTAAACAAATAAAAGTTTCCACAGCTTGAATGCGCGCTTGTATGGTCCACTGAGACGTCGCAACTGAAATGACTGATCTGTAATGAATAAACAATTCCAAAGCCTTCGTAGCTATGTACCAAATTGAAATTGAGTTTTATTTACGGACGCTCTTTAACTGCTGTGGTCCTTAGCGTTCCAATCTATATAGGACGTGAAAGACCGGTAATTTTACTCAGAGGTCTCTTTATCAGGCTTGAGGTTCTTTTACGTGCCGTAAATCTACGACACGGGACCACTGGCTTTACTTCCCTCCCGAAAAAATCCAGCGCTCTCCGCCGGGTTTGAACCCGCGACCTCGGGAACTAGAAGCTACCATGGTAAACACTACACCACGGAGGACGACAGTTGCTATGTACCATTACACACAGTCACATTATATAAATGTGCTATGCATTTTGCTCCATCCGGTAAATCGTTGCTTCAAAATATAGGCGAAGCTCTTTTGTCATTGCATTTCATAATTTTAAAAAGCTATTTAAAAGGGAAAGGAGGATTCCATTTCAAAGAAGAAAATTAGTAAATTCTGCGATAAAGCAAAAAATAATGTAACAATGATGAAGTTGTTTAGTTCTCTTCACTTTCAGGTAAATAAACTGTATGCTTTAGAAGATATTTAGGGTATTGGAGATACGGAATATAACGGAGGGGAACATCTGCACGCGTGATATCTATTGCGGCTACCAGCCTCCAGGAGGAAGAGATGCAGTGAAGGAACCACAGGAGGTATAGGCCGCAGCTAGACAGGCCACAGAGACGCGCAAAAGTCCCTAACAGGTTCCTGGCTCGAAGACCCGCCCTACTACCTGAGCTGCCCAGAGACGGCGATGAAAACCGTCCAACCAGGCAGCCCTCTAGTGTCCACGGGAGCAAGCATCTGCGCCATCTGTCCGGCGCTGCTATACGCCACGAAACCTAGAAGCATACCTGAAACATGAGGAAACGGAATGAAAGGGAAATGAAGGAAAGGAAATTGTGCTAGATGAGAAACCATCCCGGCATTCGCCTACTGACCAGGGAAAATCACGAAAAAACCAAGGTCACAAATCCTGCTATAACAGCGAAAACTGCTTCTATTGAAAGTGCATAATGAAAGTTATCTGTAATTAATTGCAGCCAAATTAGAGGTATATTAATTTAATTATTAATATAATTAAGAAGCAAATTAATTGTAATCAAGTGTGAGGTCGATGGGAATCGAACCGCGACCTCCCGAATGCAAGTTTCACGCGTACCATGGAGCAAACTCACTTGGTTTAAAAAGTATTTCTGCGTCGCAGGACCTTAAATTATCCTATATCAAGTCTGCGGTGATCGACTCATGCCTTGCCCATTTGAAATGAAGCTACTCTATTCTGTTCAAAATTATGCTACATCCATATATTTACTTGGGTAGCAGCTACCATTCATACCGTGGGATCATATCGATTGTGCTCTCCCTGTTTGTAGCACAAATACAAAATATAGTCTAAATTTCTGGTACTGGAGCAGGAATCGGTTTTTGTATTCCACTGAGACGGTTTTATTTTTCAGAGAAATAGGGTTGTGTGGGTTAGTATATTATAGAATTATCTCTCGCAAAATGTTGGTTGGTTGTCAGGTAGCGGAGGTGGATTTCGGTACTTGAGTACATAGTCGCTTATTGTGCTTCTGGAAACCTCCAGGAGGTAGGGGTGGAGTAACACCCTGGGGGCAGATACCCCCACTGAACCCAGGGAGGAGGGCGACAACCAAATGATTCTCCTCCACCCCCGAAAGCGTAGGGCGGCATCTGAAAATTTTAATCCGGTCCCCCATTACAGGATGGAAGTGGATACGTCAACACCCAAAGGGGGGGAACAACCTCGGTGGGGCCGACCGCCCACTAGCGGAACGTCTACCGGCTCTCTAGGGCGGCACCGGAGGACCATGAAGCGTCTCACAATTCCACCTGAATATGGACCGCCCAGACGTACCCATTCTCCCACAGGTATCGGCAACCACTACCCCGCCGAGTCCAACCCAATCCAAACAACACCCTCACAGGTGGGGCTCAGATGTTTGGCCCAGCGTACTACTAGTAACTTCAGAAGTATCACGAGTGCTCAGGATTCGCAGCGCCCGCACAACAGCTGAAAGGGTTGGACCCCCCCTTTACGGGAGAGGGGTGCAGTAAAGAACAGGGGGCGACCAGATCCGGGTCGGCAAGCTGCACGGTCTCTAAGGTTTCCAAATGTTATATCCTGACGCCGGCGGGACCCAACAAGGAAGGTTTGATCAGAGAGCAGTGAGGGGCAAGGCGACACTGAGAATGTACAGTTATACAATGAAAACAGTCTACATTTGTAAGCCTCAGCCTCTCTAGTAAATGCAACTCGGAACTGCGAATGTTTTCATTACACGACTGTCCTTCCGATGCCCCCCCCACTTGCTCAGTAATTGTTTAGCTCTTCTTACCATCTGACATCACAAACAGGTTTCACAATCGGAAACTCTAACATGAAACTCTAACGCATGTAGCGCAACAGGAAAGCCTTTTCGACGCCTTTATCCTACCCTCAAAATGCTTATTTTGGTACTGCGTTGCGGCTCTACAATTTTCTGCACCGCTTCCCCCCCCCCTTCACCCAGTACAGTGGTACCTGAGCCTTGGCAACGGTTAGAGAAAGTCGTTTGTGTGTTCACATCAGATTCGGCAATTGTCAATTTAGTTAAGTGTTAAGAATGAAGAAAACGTCTCATATACATTTATTCTACGCCGTGGTAGATTTGAAAACGAAAGTGGGTTTACATTGAGGTAAGTATACAGTTTCCAGGGCACGAGTGGGACACACGCCTAACTGCACGCTTCACTGCTCAAGCGGAGAAACGACCCAACAACCCACTGCTCGGCAAAACAAAACTACTGCCGCCGCCGTCCTAAAGACGTGATAATTCTCTAAACAATTACCGACTGAATTACACTCAATGGAAAACGCTGATAAGAAACAGTGTAAACTATTCTCTTACTGCAGCAATTGTATATTCATGCTCTACGACAGAAAGGTGCAAAGAACTAAAATTAAGAAAGTTCCCACTAGAAACAATCAAAATTCCAATGAATATTTCATGTAACCTCTAGGGACCTCACGTACCTTCTTCTAGAACACGTTTTAGAGTTCGCTGAGCTGAAAACATTTATTTCCGGTGAAGTATCGATACCCAGATTTTGGGTGGTTCTTCTACCTACTATACGAGGGCAGTCCCAGAAGTATCCGACCTGATGTATAGATAGTGGTTGTTGTTGCAAACAAATGACTGTGGTAGAAAGTACCAACCTTATAAAGCTTAAATCTGAATTTTTATGATGCTACGTCGTTTAGTAATTATTTGGCAGTCATCAATAGTGAACGCTCTCGGCGAATTTGTAAGCATGGATAAAACTGGCCATCGTTATGTGATACAATACTTTTATTTGAAAGGTTTTAGTCCAACTAATTTTAAACTGAGCTAGATTCTACTCTGAGGGAGTCTGCTCCTTCGTTTACAACAGTAAAATATTGGGTGGCAGAGTTTAAGCAAGGCCGTACGAGCTGCCAAGTTAAACATCGCAGAGGTCGACTAAATGAGGTGACCACGCCAGAAATTGAGGAAAATCCACAAAATGGTATTGGATGTCCATTGACTGAAAGTGCGCGAGCTAGCAAACATCGTAGGCATTTCAAAAAGTGCTGTACATTGCATACTGACTGAAAATTTAGACATGAGAAAGCTATGTGCAAAATGGGTGCCGAGTTTACTCACAGTGGAACAAAAGCAGCATCGGGGGGATGTTTCAATCGAGTGTTTGGCGATGTTTTGCTGCAATAAAGCCGAGTTTTTGTGTCGATTCATAACCATGAATGAAACGTGGATCTATCACTTCTCACCTGAGGCGAAGGAACAGTCAAAACAGTGGATTGAAACGGGAGAATCGGCTCCAAAGAAGGTGAGACAGTTCCATTTGCAGGCAAGGTCATGGCGGCAGTTTTTTGGAATAATTTTCATTGATTATCTTCAAAAAGGAAAAACAATTAATGACGAGTATTATGCAAACTTATTGCAGCATTTGCGTGATGAAATCAAGCAAAAACGGCCACATTTAGTGGAAAAGAAACACTTGTTTCATCAACACAATGCACCACTTCACAATCCATTATCGTCATGGCCAAAATCAATGAGTTGAAATTCGAATTGCTTCGTCATGCACCTTATTCGCCAGATTTAGCACCCTCTAATTATTTTCTATTTCCAAAGTTGAAGAAATTAGCTTGGTGCTAAAAGATTTGCCAACAGTGAAGAGCTGGAGTCTGCAGTTACTGGCTATTTTGCCGAACTCGACGGTTCTCACTATAAACAGGGTATCGAAGCTATTGAACATCGCAGGGTATCAAGCTGAAAGGGAACTATGTAGAGAAATAAAATGCTTTTTCCCAACATTCTTGTGTTTTCTTTGTTAGGTCGGGTACTTATGGGACAGCCCTCGTATGTAGGTGGTACTGAGGTAACGGTAAAGGTGCTGACGAACGGAAGGGACCCGAAACCGGGGCAGGGCACCGCACGCGACCATCCGGCCCCTTGTGTTCCTACCGTGACCCCTGGGAACGGATATCTGAACGAGTGGTCCCTGGCAAATGCATACTAGGGAGGGGCTTTCGAGGTTGGAATCCCCCATAGTTAAAAATGTAAAAACTAATAGAAAAAATAGCTTCGTTAGATTAATAGCATTTTTCTAGTTGGCAGGAACGAGATATTTCCTAAACATGTCACTGGTAGCCCTATATTCACGCCACACGTCTTTGACAACATCGCCAGAGGCGACAGCAACAGAAATTGTATTTTAGAATGACTTGGTACAACCATGTTAAGATATCGGGGGCATGTTTTCGTTCCGGTGGTAAATTTGAGTGCTATATCTCCTAGTTTATAACATAACCGTGAAACCCTATTTTGTAGTGAAATAAAATGGCCTGCAGCGGTAATATAGAATACTTCACTGTGGTCATTAATTCTCGTGTCACAACATATTTGCCGCTTAGAATACGCAAAACATCCTATTCTAATTTTAATTCCAATTGCTGCAGCTTAATCCGTGAATATAAAATCGATTTATTTAAACATTTCAACTCAGGATTAACTCATATTTATACCGAGCGGGAAAGCTCAGGCGGCAACATCCGAAGCCCGCAATAGGGAGATCCCGGGTTCGATCCCCGGCGATCGCCAACTCTGGCTCATGGGTTTATCGTGGTATCCCCTGGTCGACAGGCAAATGCTGGGGTTGTTTATCTTCTACCACGAATCTCCTCCCTCTCATTTCCTCTACCCATCATTTCCTTCGGGGTTCCTACCATCTGCTTCAGGATTGTAGGACCAGGCGACGGTGTTCGGCGGGTTGCGGCTGGGCAGTGGCTTGCACTCTATAGAGATTTCTTCCCTGGCGTCGCTGCGGGAAGTGCTCAGTTAGGTCTCTCCTTCAAGTGGACTCTGCCCCTGGGATACAGGAAGTTGGTTGCTTGTGGACAGGATAGGATGGCGTCGGATGCATTATATTTGGAAACGTTAGGGACCCCGTCCATTCTTGCGGCTGTCGTCATCCGGATCTGGTCGCCCTTCGGGTCTCTCCCCTCATATCTCCATCTCTCCCTCCCAGGGGTGACGTTGGAAGCAAAACGGTGGTTGTGACCCACTTGTGTGTTCTGCCCCGGTTCCAGGGGACCCTACGTTACATGTATCTACATTTACTTTTATATTTAATTCATATTTATCATTTGAACTGATACAAATTGTTTAACTCCCTTTAAATTCCTGGCTAGATTACTGGTCCCTGGACGTCGTCAGGAAGAAACATTCACAGACACACGCACTATCCAGCCGCAATCCACTGTACACCGTCGCCTGGTCCTACAACTATGAAACAGATGACACGGAAGATAATGGGTACAGGAAAAGAGGGGCAGGAGAGTCGTATAGAAGGCGAACCACTCCAGCATTCGCCTGTCGACCCGGGAAAACCATAAAAAGCCATGGGTAAGAGTGGGAGGCGGCCGGGGATAGAACCCGCGACCTCCCGAATGCGAGACACACGCGTTACCGCGGCGCCTCTGCTCGGTATAGGTAGATGGTAGAGAAAGTGATGTTTTATTCTTTAACATACCTCACAAGGGTATTACAAAGTTCAGAATGGTCTCTGGACAGACATCAGGGCATGTTTTCATGTACGTATTCTGAGGTTTTCTCCTCTACAACCTTCCTGTAGGCAGAGAAGTTGTTGAATACCAAATTTGTCATTCAAGCTCAACGTCTTCCAAAGGATGCGAACCAAAGATTTCAAGAAAATCCTCCTCCCCAAACTACCCTTTAAATAGAAACGTTTTCTTTATTTTGGATTTTCTGAAAAATGATAACATTTTTTATTAAAATACTATTAAGTTTAAGATATTTGCAAAATTAAATTTCATTTTGAATGAATTTTGCATAACTTGTAAACCGCAAGACAAAAAAATTTCTGATGTGCTACATTCACATGACTTTCTCTACCCTCTAGCGCTTATACAAATTATACATTTATAAAAATAACATAAAGATTCATAATTTCGAAATAGGTACAATGGAAATAGCGAAAATCAAATGCTTTAGAACTGGACGCTATATGCTAGCCTTAAAATGCCATACTGTTTCCATGACATCACGAGAAACAACTGAATGTTGACAGGACTTTAAGAGAATGACCAAGTAATGAAGCATTCGAACCTTTAATAACGGATAACTCAGAAATGGCTAATGCCACAAAAAGGATATTTGAAATAAATTGTGTGTCTTAAAGAGATCTATATTTCTTGTGTAGTACGTTTACGTCTATCGCTAAACGTTTATAAGATTATACAAAATTCCTTCCGAATGAAGAGGACTTCAAAGGCCATTCCCAGAAATTTCAAGATATGCATTTTATTTGCCATGTAAATATCTTCAATGTATGGCACTTTAATCAAAATGTTAAAGCCTTTTTAGAAAATAAAAAAAGTTCGGAGAATGTTGCATGTAGGGAGGATTTTATGGAAATCTTCGTGTCGCATCCTTGGAAGGTACTCAACCTAAATATCTAGTTTGGGTTTATACGAGTTTTTCTTTTTGAGCTATGCTGTTCATAGACACACACACGCGCACACGAACAGACACAGACCTTTTTATAAAAACGCTTGTTTTGGATCCAGAAGCCCTGAAAACATACATTTTCAGTAAAATCTCAGTATCGAATTTTTGGGTGGAATGTAATACCTTCTCTACCTACTATGTACGTGGTGGAGAAAGTAAAAATTACTACAAAAACCTAGATCTCGTTAAATACCAGAATTTATGCCATATACATGTTGTTGTGGCATTACTCATTTCCGAGATATTCCTTATTATGCGTTAAAACAAAATTCTGTTTCTTTCTTTCTTTTTTTTCCTCGTGGTCATGCAAAGAGCATGAAATTTCACACACACACGGACCTTTTTCTAAAAATGCTTGTTTTGGATCCAGAAGGCCTGAAAACATACATTTCCGGTAAAATCTCGGTATTGAATTTTTGGGTGGAATGTAGCACCTTCTCTACCTACTATGTACGTGGTGGAGAAAGTAAACATTATTACAAAAAAGTATATCTCGTTCAATAACAGAATTTATGTCATATAAATGTTGTTGTGGCATTGCTCATTTCCGAGATATTCCTTATTATGCGTTAAAATATAAAATTGTGTTTGTTTTTTATTTATTTATTTATTTATTCTTCTCGCAGTCACGCAAAGAACATGGAATTTCAAAAGCATCACAGAGACCTCCTCTTAAAATATTTGACTATCACTAATTCTACTGTATTCCCTTATTCCCATTGCACCTACAAGGAAATATGTAATAAAAGAATTTTTGCAAATTTTATCTCATTAACACTAACTACACAGAAGAATAAGCTTTTCTAAGAGTTGTTTGTAGAGGAATGGATAGAGAACGTCATGTGAATGCGATACATCAGATTGTTTTACATACGCTTTCACCTTTTTCTATTCGTATTTGCAGCTATAATGTTAGCTCGGTTTCTCTGTTCGATGCATTTCTTTACTTATGCATTAGCCTCTCTCCTTCTCATTCGATAAAAATTATATTAAAATATGTAAATGAATACAGCAGCTGTTCCTTTGATTTTTCAATTAACTGGATGTGCACCTCATGATTTATTATTTCCGAATAGAAAGTAAAAACAGTAGAAGTGCCTTCTGCAAGGAAGCTACATACATCCTAACTTTCGAAATAGTTTACTTCTTTCCTTTTGCAATTGCTATATCTAATGCAACTTTCATCCTTGATGCTACTAAAGCAGTTTCCTGTATTTTTATTCTTTGTCCTTCTTCCTAGAAACATCTTTTCAAGTTTCCTTCATTCCATAGGTGCTTAACAGCGTGAAGATCTCTCTCAGAGCATTTCGTTTTTCATTTGTATGTCATTTTTTAACATCTGAGGTGGGAAAGTTGTTCATCAGCAGTGATTTTCACTCGCTTACTATTGTGTTAATCTTTGAGTTTTCTATTTAAATGTTAATTTCGCACACATGCTTATAGTCTCACTCACACATCTAGACTCTAGGGATGATGAATAATTCTGGCTAAGGAAACATTTCCACCCTTCAGCCGGGAATCGATCCCAAGACCTCTGGATTTGAAAGCTAGCATGCTAACCATCAGACCACAGAGAAAATGGAGGATAATACTCTTGTCTAAATATGTATAAACTGTTCTAGTTTACTAAAGCTAAAGAATATTCTGATATAAACAATTATATCTATACTGCATGTACTAAGTTGTTCAGAAACAGCGTACTTATTTCCAATAAGTTGGGAAAGTCAGAAATGCATTCCATATACCACTTGATAGGAAAAAGGTATAAAGGTTTTAAAAGCAGGCTTATAACTTTTATTCAGTATAATAAAGCAATGCTGGTTGTGTCGCCTTACATGACTTTCACCACCGAGTTTTCTACAAACGATTCTTACAAAAACTTATTCTATTTACTTCTTGTTAATCGATAAATTTTCATTATATATTTTCCTTTTAGGTATAAGAAGTATACAGTAGGTTACAGCTAGAGTCAGCTTTTTAAAAAATTCACATCTATGTATGCCGATGAATTTTGTTCTGTTTAATTCAAAGTCAACGTGGATGTAAGCATCAGCGCTCTTGCAAAAATCTCTGTCTCTACTCTGCGAATCTTTCTCAGTATTAGTAAAACGAAAACTATAATATCCTATCTAAGACGTTTTCCTAACTTCTCTCCATTATAACTCTTCAATGAACAATTAGAAAGTTATCCTCTACCAAACCAGTTGAATACCTTGGAGTGCTCTTCGATACCAAAATACACTGCCGTTTGTGAAAATTGCAACACGAAGAAAGAATTTGCCGAATAACTCCAAACTTGGTGGAAGTGTAGAAGAGTGTGCAAGCAATAAGTGATTAGGTTTGCAGAGAGATGGGTCGGTCCGACAAGGTCAGTGTTGCGCCTGGTGTAGTCAGTGCAGAGCTGTCAAACAAGGTGGAAACAATAAAGCAAATGCCATTATACCTCGTCGACGTCAAAGGGAGCCATATCGGCATGTGAGTGAGTTCGAACGGGGCAGAATGATCGGTCTCCGGGAAGCGGGTTTATCATACCGTGACATTTCGGCTCGTACAGGGCATGCTGCTACGACAGTGATGCGTGTGTGGAAGCAGTGGATAGATGAAGGTCGTGCGCAGCGAAGAGCGGGTACTGGACGACGGAACATGACCACAGCACGGGATGACCGTCATCTTGTCCGCATGCCCATAACGGACCGTACAGCTTCATCCACAGTGTTGGCTCGACGCTGGAGCACTGCAACAGGCGTTAACTTGTCTGCATCAACGGTTTGTCGCAGTCTCTGCAAGTTGGACTGGTTGCATGCATGCCATTACGTCGGCTTCCATTGTCCAGAAACCACAACCTCCTCTGACTGCAATGGGCACGTGAACACCGTCACTGGGATGCTGAGTGGCAAAATGTAGTATTTTGGGACGAGTCCCGTTTCAACGTGTCTTACAGTGATGGTCGCATACGTGTCCGGTGGTACCGTGAGCGCAACCTGGAGGGCTGCATTGTTGAGCGGTATAGCGGACAAACACCGGTGTGATGGTTTGGGGCGCCATTGGTTACAACAACCAATCTCGCTTCCTACGAATTGAGAGCACTTTGAACAGCAACCGGTACAACGGCGGTTGTAGAGCCTGAGGTACTGCCCCTACTTCAGGCATCTCCACAGGCCACATTTCAAAAGGACAATGCCCGACCACATATTGCGAGGAATGCACAAGCCTTCTTCGAAGAGGGACAGGTCCTCCAGTAACCAGTGTCACGGATTTGTGGGTCGAATACAAACTGCGTGGAGGGAAATCCCTCAAAAACTCATTCGGAACCTTTTTGATTCAATGCCACAGCGTATAGCAGCTCTAATTGCAGCGCAAGGAGGCCACACCGAATACTAAATATTAGGGCTCAAAGGTCATGTATAGATTTGAAACGTTTATCATTTGTTACTTGTCATATATCTAAACAGTGGTATTAAATTCATTGAATTCATGCGTTTCCTTCTTGGTGTTTCAATTTTCACAAACGTCAGTGTAATTTGGAAAACTCACATTTAATACATCGCAACACTTGTAGTTTCCAAAATCACCAAATTATATCCTCTAAAAAAAGCGCCCCAAACTAGCTTTGAAATGCTCTTTATAAATGTTTAATCAGACCTCTTCTAACATACGCAGCTCCTATATAGGGTGCAGCAACATTCATAGAGTTCAAGTTATTCAGAACAGATTTCTCGCAATCAGAAGGGCAACAGGAGCTCCTACAAACCGTCAACTGCATCAACAATTTGGCACTCTCAGTTAAACAGTTTACCAGATTTTTATCTAAAGTCATCTATTCCAATCTAACTAACGTTCCAGGAGCGCAGGTGTACAATCTAGGCACAAGAACACGTCGAAGAACAGGACGAAAGAGGAAATTACCACAGAACATTATACTGACTGACACTGAAGACGACGACTTGTAAAACATTGTATTATATTGTTAATCGCTGTAACTTCATATAATTATTGTCTTGTGACACGTGATTATACGAGGGCGATACTGAAAAATTTTAGGAAATCAAACAAGAATAAGTTTAAAAATAATTTAAATCATTTTATTGTTTTTTCAAAATGTTCTCGTTTAACATCAACACATTATGCATTCGATGAAACCAGTTCTTAAAGCAATGATGCCACTCTTCCTGGGGCACTTCAGAAACCAGGTTTTTATAAGGTTCCACTGCTTCATCTGATGACGAAAAAGTGATTCCACGCTTTTTATCTGTAATTTTTAGAAACAAAAAGAAATAACAAGATGCTAGGTCAGGGCTGTATGGTGGAGGGTCCATGGTGCTGACCTTTAGGGCACCCAGATACTCAGTTGCTAGTTTTGCTGTAAGCGACGATGCGTTGTAATGTTGTAACATTATTTTTCCATCGGGTGTTTTTCACGAAATTTTTCAAAAACTTGCTGTAAACAGACATTTGTGTACCAATCGTCAGTAACGGTACGTCTTCCTTCTAATGCAATCGTCGCAATATGACCCGATTTAGAAAAAACAAATTGGACAACCATCTTATCAGCACTGGGAATTCGTCGAAATTTTGTAAGTTTAGGTTCTGTTGGAAAGACCCATTGGGCCGATAGACTTTCCTTTTCAGGATCATAACAATAAATCCAAGATACATCACCAGTAACGATATTCTAAACCAAATCTGATGTGCCGGCTTGAAATGTTTCCAGAGTTTTCCTGCACCAATCATTGTTGTTTTTGATGGGGAGTCAGTTTATGTGGAATCCATCGACAAGGTTTTCTCACGGCTAACTGTTGATATAAAATCTTTTGAATTTGACTAATACCAACGCCCAATGTCGCCCGAATAAATTCATAAGATGTCCATCGATCTTCCTTAAGCATTGCTCGAACAGCGGCAATATGTTCATCAGTAACAGCAGTTCTTGGGCGTCCTTCACGAAATTCATCACTAAGGAAAAACTAATCTCTTTTGAATTTGCTGTACCAGTTTATAAATTGGTGTCTTAGATGGGGCTTTTTCCCCAAACGCATTCCTAAGCCGAATATCCACATTGTTTAAGGTTAATGTCGATTTAAATCATAAAAAATCATAGCACCTGGAAATGCTCCCTAGTCAAAAAGTATTTTGGGTGAGCACAAAACCTTCAAATGATGATAGATAAACTATTAGAATAAATCTAACAAATTAAACGGCAATTAACTCTCAAAACATTAGAAAGTAACTATCAAAATTAAACAAATTTCTTTTTGGGGGGCGGGAAATGGCATTCTAAAAATGTTCCTTATTGCCCTCGTATTAATTGGATCAGTTTGCACAACCACGTACATTGTTTCATTGACACGTAAGTTTATTGTTATTAGTGACTTGTATACCATATTTGCTGATCAGCGAAAATAAATCATTAAAAATCAAAGATTTTAAAAAGCGTGTCGCTCTCTGATGACTTTATAGTTCCATGCTATTTACATGATCACAGAAAAAACGAATGGCAACTTGCAAAAAGTGTATCAAAATTCGCACCAACAATAAAGAATATCTCGGAAATAGTTAACACAAAAAATTTGCACTGACATAAATTGTGTGCTTTAACGAGATCTAGATTTGTGCGTAATAAGATTTTATGTATATCCTTCGGTTTACCAATTAGGTACATAAAACTCATTCAGAATGAAGGGGACTTCACAGGGTACTCTCAGAAATTTCAAGTTATATACGTTTTATTTGACATGCAAATACCTAAGCAAATAGTGTATTAATTAAAATAGTAGGCATTTTTTGAGAAAATAAAACATTAGGTAAAGTTCTCCAAAGAAAGGGAAATTTGGGGTCGATGCTGAATTCAGTACAAAGTTTGGTATTTAAAAATAATTTCGTTTTTTGAGTTGTGCTGTTCACAGACACACGGACACACAAACACAGATTTTTTTTTCTAAAAATGGTCTTTTTGTACTCAGAGAGTCTCAAACGTGTATTTCCGGTGAAATCTCAGTATTCTTTAATATAATGCAATACTTTCTCTAAGTAGTAGACAAAGTAATAATTGCGTACTGTAGTTTGCTGTGAATCCATTATTTAAGAGCTACAAGACACATCTGCAGTAGATTCAACAAGCTGTCGCCTTGTCGTAAGCAAATTTGCATGTTGCATAAAAGTTTGGTAACTAGGAAGCAATTGATTTGCTTTTGGAAAGAAATTGGATTACTGTTTTAATGCTTCAGTGCAACAAACGGTGTTCCTGTAAAATGAATGGTCTTTTAAACTTTTCTCAATTCAGTGACTTGCAGAATGTTTGTCTTTCATGGTCTCTTTCATATAAAAAGCTGAAGTTCTCATTTCCTTTTTAAAATAACCCTGTGTATTATCTGAGACGGTTACAGATTCAAGTTAGGCCGAAATGACTTTCCGAGTTACATAATACTTTTAGCAGATAAAGGGTAGCTCATGAAAGGTAAAAGTACTGACGAACGGAAGGGACCCCCGAAACCGGGTCAGAGTATCGCACTCAGGCCATTCGGCCCCTTATGCTTCTAACTGGGAGGAGAGTGGCCGGATCCGAATGACGACGGGCGAGAGCATGGATGGGATCCCTAACGTTTCCAAATCGAACGCCTCCAACGTCACCCCAGCCGCCGGGGGTTCTCTGAAGGTTGCCCGAAAGCAACCAGAGGCGGATATCCAACCAAACTTTCCCTGGACGACGTCGGGAAGGAACTTCCACAGAGCGCACAGCCACCCGCCGAACACCGTCACCTGGTCCTACAATCCTGAAACCGGAGCATTCGCCTACCAGGGAAAACCGCGAGAAACCTATGGATCAGAGCGGGCGTTCGCGGGGATTGACCCCGGGACCTCGTGAATGCGAGTCGGACACGTTACCACCACGCCACTAAGGGTAGATCGTATATGAGACTATTTGATACCACTTCCCACTTGTTTATTACTAACTCAAATGTCATCAGAACCCACATTCTGGAAGGGCAGATGGCTGCATAGTAACGCGTGAGGTTCGAATTCGGGAGATACCGGGTTCGATTTCGTCGGACCGGTCACTCTGATCATGGGTTTCTTTGTGGTTTTCGAGGGTTAGTAGGCGAATGCTGGGGTGGATCCTGTCTTCTACCACGAATTTCCTCTCCCCTCATTTCGTTTCCCCTTTGATGTTTCAGGTGGGCTTCGCTGCTGTTCAGTGTCAGTCAGACAGGTGGTCCGATGGTGCAGGTGTTTGCTCATTGGAAAGCTCTTCTCGGCCCTCAGAGGTGATAGACTTCTTTGATCCGCCCGACGGTGTGATGGATCTTTAAGCTTGGAATCGTGAGGGACCTCTGCGCGTCTCTGCGACATGTCTGTCTGCGGGATATAACCTTCTTCACTTTATCCGTTCCTCCTGGAGGCAGTAGCCACAAAATATATGCCTTGGGTCGAGGTGAGCGAGGTGTCATCCGTTAACACTCCGTAAGTGAGGTTTAGGCCCCTTCAGATGTTGTGGTGCGAGTGCTGCGTCCTTTGCACTCGTGGTACTTCTCACGTTACTAGAGGTACACTCGGCCGAACATCTGAACCCCTCCCGGAAGGGAATCATTCGGATTGGGTTGGACTCGGCGGGGCAGTGGTTCCCGAAACTCATGGGAGTTTGGGTACGTCTGGGCTAAGGCTAGGTGGGGTTGTTAGACATCTTAATTTCCTCCGGCACCAAATTGGAGAGCTGGTAGACGGCGAGGTTGATCGGTAGTATTCCTCTATGGGTTTGACGCGCGTAAGTAGCGTATTCACTCCCGAAAGCAGGTGGGGCCTTTTTAAATCTTCTGATTTTGGCTAAAGGAAAACACCCACGGTAGGGAACATCTTCCCCTGGTTGGCTGAGGGGAGATTCGGATTTACGTAGACCTCCTGACTATACCTTTGTTACCTTGTTATTGGGCTAAGAGACTGCAACGGAGATGGCTTTATTGATGACCAAATTGCTATGCTGCAAGCATAACTCCATTATCTCTCAAATGCTTCTTATTCAATAAATGTAGGGTGAGATAAATGATACAAGCTAACATTTTTCAGCTTTAAGCACTAGCAATATTTAATGTTGAAGATGATAAAAATAACAGACACAAACATGTAAACCCCGTTTTCTTAAGCGCAAGTAGCAGAATTATGAAAATAAATGTGATTGCCCCAATTATAATTAAAGTTATTATTATCAACAGCAATAAAAGCATAACACAATTATTTTTACTTTCTCTACCACATACATAGTAGTTAGAGAAGGTATTACATTCCATCCAAAAATTCGTTACTGAGATTTCACCAGAAATACCTATTTTGAGGCCCCCTGAATCATAAAAAAACATTTTATGGAAAAAGGTCCGGGATAAATTGAGTTTTATTTATGGACGCTCTTTAACTGCTATGATTCTTAGCGTCCCATTCTATATTGGACGTGAAAGACGGTAATTTTGCTCACAGGTCTCTTTATCAGGCTTGAGGTTCTTTTACGTGACGTAAATATACGACACGGGATCACCGGCTTTATTTCCCTTCCAAAGGAAGCCATGCTAAGGATTTTTACGCCCGAAAAAATCCATCGCCCTCCGACTGGCTTGGACCTGCGACCTCAGGAGCTAGAGGCTAGCATCGTAACCCTAGTCCACGGAGGACAAGTCCGCACCCGCGCCCGTATGTGTGTGAACAGCATAACTCAAAAATAAAAAGTCGGATAAATACCAAACTTGGTATTTTTCAGCACCTTCCAAAGATGCGACACGAAGATTTTCAAGAAATTTCCTCCTCTCCAAACTACCCCTTACATGGAACATTTTTAGAAGTTTTCTAAAATATGGCTAACGATTTTTGTTAAAATACCACGTATTAAAGATATTTAAATTACAAATAAAATGCATATCTTGAATTTTCTGGGAACAACCTGTGAAGTCCTCTTCATTCAGAAAGAAGTTTGTGTAAATCTTGTATAACTGGTAAACGTTAAGCGATAGACAAAAAATGTAGATTTCTTTAAAACACACACAATTTACTTCAAACAAGATTGTTGTGGCATCAGCCATTATCGAGATATCCGTTATTAAAGGTTTGAATTGTTCATTTCTTGATCATTCTCTTAAAATCCTGTCAACATTCGGTTGTTTATCGCGATTGCATGAAACAGTATGGAATTTTAAGACCAGCAAACAGATCCCGGTTCTTAAACATTTGACTATCGCTGTTCTCTTTGTATTTATAACGAAATGTGTATAATGTAGCTATTTCTGCAAAATTTATTTGGATTCAAATGAAGTAGATAGAAAAGTAAGCTTTAGTAAGAATAGTTTGTATACTCATTAGTATAGGATAGAGGGTAGAGAAATTCAGGTGATTGTATCATTCAGGTTGTTTTGAGAGAATAAAACATTATAAACAATTTTCCATATAAAGAGTAGATTGGAGTGAGAGCTGTTCTTGAAGATCTTCACATCGCATTCTTGTACGATGCTGAATTCAATACCAAGTTTGGTATTTAACCATCTTTTCGTTTTTGAATTATGTTGTTCACAGACACACGGTGTCGTCCTACTCGTGTAGTGATTACCATGCTAGCCTCTAGTTTCCCAGGTCGCGGGTCAAACCCGGCGGAGGGCGATGGATTTTTTCGGACTTAAAAATTCTTAGCATGGCTTCCTCCGGAAGGTAAGTAAAGCCGGTGGTCCCGTGTCGTATATTTACGGCACGTAAAAGAACCTCAAGCCTGATAAAGAGTCCTCTGAAGAAAATTTCCGGTCTTTCACGCCCAGTATAGAATGGTACGCTAAGGACCACAGCAATTAAAGAGTGTCCATAAATAAAACTCAATTTAACAGATACAAGGACACACACACAGCTTTTTTTTAAATTGTCTTTTTTGGATTCATGGAACCTTAAAACGCACATTTCTGGTGAAACCTCAGTGACGAATTTTGTGGTAGAATGCAATACTTTAAATAGTATTTCTACTATAGGACTATTGTACAAGAAAATAGAACATACTTTCTGCAGTAGATTCAACAAACAATCGCTTCTACTTCAATAAATGTAGGATCAGATAAATGATCAAAGCTAGCATTCTGCATTCTTAAGCACTAGCAATATGTAATGGTGAAGATATTGATGAAAATCACAACAGAAAAAAAAACATGTCAACCCCCTTTTCGTTAGCACATGAAACCGAAACACAAAAATAAATGTGATTGTCTCTAATTATAATTAAAGTTACTATGTAAGATATTATTCACAGTAATAAAAAACGCATCCAATTTAATTTATCACGTAACAGAGAAACAGAAGAATAAAGAGCCATTCACAATGAAAATTAGGATTAAACATATCGTGCGAGATGGCTCCGGGGTAATGTGCGAGGCTCGCATTCGGGAAGTCCCGGGTTCGATCCCCGGTGGCCCTTGCTCTGACCCTGGTTTTTTCGTATTTTTCCCCGATTGATATAGGCGAATGCTGGAGGGTGTATTCTATCACGGATTTCCTCTCTCCTTCATTTCCCTTTCATGTTTCAAGTTGGCTCCAAGGCTGCGGTTCAGTCAGTGTAGGGCAGGTGCGCAGAGGTTTGCGATTTGAAACTTCTTCTCAGCCCTGCTGGAGGGAAGGCTGTAAGCCTCCACTGCTGGGTCTTGTTTCCCCGGTCCCGCTAGTGGGACCCTCCGAGCGAACCTCTCGCGGCCGGGTGGCCAAGCATGGAACTGTTAGGGAACTCTGCACGTCTGCCGGCCTGCAGTTCCCTCACCTCATCCGTTCCTCCTGGGGTGTAGGCACAAAGATCCATTGGGGGTCGAGGTGCTAGGTGTCCCCTTTGTTAAGTAGTCCTATCCCTAACCTTTGGCATAACAACGTAAGCATAGAAGCTGCTTTCACGTTACCTTAATGCAAGCGTTCACGTTGCCTGACGTTAACATAAACGTAACCTTAACTTAAAATCCAAACAAATAAGTTTACAAGCTTTCAATGTTTATGTCTACATCAAACACAAGAAATTAGGCAAACAGAAACCGATTCTCAACACGTGATCATTCTTCTTCGTATCACGTCAGATTTTCCGTCGCCATGTGTTGATTTGCTGTCTTTCTTTTAAAGACCACAGGTCAAGAATCACCGAGGCATCTATAAAAATAACGGAAAAGCGAATTGTAATAAGTAGTGCTCTTTTTTTTCTTTTTTTTTCCTTTCATTTCCTTCGTCTCCTTACTTTCTTTCTTTCTTTTTTTTTATAGAGTTTATCGTCCTTTAGCCAGGAAAGCTGTAGTTCATTTTGGTGCATACACACAGTGACGGCTGCTGCATAAAAGCATAAGAGCACGTGAACACCCTTGACTTTCAATACCTTGCAGATTTATTAGTTATTTTTTCTTTGAATTCTATAAAACGTAACGTGCACGCGGTAATTTAAAATCTATGGCATTTAAATCTATCGTGCCTATCCTCTAAACTCGATAAAACATGGCAACAGTGTCCCTAGCACTCTTGCGCATGCACAACTGGAGTGAGGTAATTATGTCTCGGGACCAAACGTGTCGTGCACACTTCAAGAAGTGCACTAGCGTGAAGCTTTCCCGCACTCTGTTACTTAGAACAAAACTCACTCTGTTTTTGTTGTTTTTGCCCATTGTCTGTAGAGCAAAAACAAAAAGGATTATGTACAATCAAAGCCATCTTAATAAGCAACATATTTCCTCCAACACGAACGATTTTAATATTTATATCCTTTAAATTCTTTTAATCCTTTAGGAATAAATAATTTGTATTGTTTAGATTTTGTGGACATTTAGAACTCAAAAGCCTGTTCTAATTATAACTCCATTTGAAACAGAGGGGTCGAGTTTTGCGTTTTAAATATATGATTCTTCTTTTTTTGCGCATTTATAGTGTTGAACTTCATTGATCATTCAATAGCTTTCATTATGCTCAGAGTTTCCAAGAAAGAAGCTGGGGATTCATATTTTATTTTAAAAACGAAAACACACAAGTAACATCTAAAAATGAAAATTATCAACACGTTTTCCGATTAGTTAAGTTTGATTTGAGCCGTAAGGGTTCATCACGCATTGTAATAGAAACAATGTTTTGTTGTCACTAGATAGATAGTAATTTTCGACTTTATCCCTGAAGTCTTCTGGTGATTTTCTTTCCAAGGCGGTACATACCTTTTATCTTCACACTAAAATAATATATACCAGGTGACTCAAACAAGCCGTCATTTGCAGTTTTATATTTCCCACATATATAAGTGCAAAAGAAATTGCTGCATTACTATTGGTCAAAAGGGCACTGCAGGTACCGTTGCAGTTTTGTGTCCCCCATATGTGTGTGTAAAAGAAGTTGCCGCATCATTACTGTTCATAGGGACAGTGCAGGCACTGGTCTTTTATTTGGCGGTCTCTTTTCTGTCGGTATGGAATCCCCTTTGCAGTTCTGCCTAGGCAAACTTCTTGGCGTCCGCATTATCCGGTACAAGCTAACTTCAAACTAAGAGTGGCTTGTATGGGCCACCTGGCATTTACTTTGTTTTATTGTTCCATTCATACCCCGCCGTTAAATGCAATGGTCATATCTGCGGCCCTTTACCTTTGGCACGTAATGCCTATCGGTAATGGCATTAGCTCGTATATCACGGTCATTGAATTTCTGGTTTTCTTTGTGTTTTTACTTTCTCTGTCACGTAAATAGTAGGTGGAGAAGGTATTGCATTCTACACAAAAATTCGAGGCCCCCATGTATGTGTTTGAACAGCATGACTGAAAATAAAAAAAAACGAATAAATACCAAACTTGGTATTTAGGTTCAGTATCTTCCAAAGATACGACACAAACCTACGACCCCACACTACCCTTTACATGGAACATTTTTTAATTTTTTTTATTTTCTAAAAATGGCTCCAAATGGCTTTAGATTAAACTACCATGTATTAAAGATTAATAAGATTCATATCTTTGATTTTCTGGGAATAGCTTTTGAAGTCCTTTCCACTCGGAGGAATATTGTATAATCTGTTATAATTGGTAAATGTTAAACGATAATCGAAAACTTTACTTCACAAAAAATGTAAATCTCTTTAAAACACACAATTTATTTAAAATAACCTTTTTGTGACATCAGTCATTTCCGGGATATTCGTTATTAATGGTTCGATTTGTTCAATACTTAGTCATTCTTTTCAAGTTCTTTCGACATTCAATTGTTTCTCGCGATTGCACGCAAATACCATGAAATTTAAAGGCCAATACACAGCTAGCAGTTCTTAAACATTTGACTAACGCTATTCCCTTTATATTTATAATGAAATGTGTACGTACGTATTTTCGGAAAGTTTTATCTCGATTAAAATGAAAAAGATAGGAAAATAAACTTTCGTAAGAATAATTTGTATATCCAGTTTATTCTCCCTCTATTAGTGATAGAGGGTAAAGAAAGCCATGTGAATGCAATACATCAGCTTTTTATACACTAGATCACACACACACACACACACACACATTGATGCTCCCACACTCTGGGGAGGTTAGGGAATAACCTTGGCTAGAGAAAAATCCCACCCTCAGTCGGGAATCGAACCCAGTACCCCTCGCACAACAAAGCAGGTGCTCTACCGATTGATCTACGGGGCCAACCACTAAAATAATATTCTTAATGTTTCCCCACCCCGACGGCTCAGAATTTTAATCTGGCATGCATCATGGGTTTTAAGAAATGCAGAATATATCTACCCAAAAACAAAAAGTACTTGAAACTATCATTATTACCACAAGCTTTCGTATCCAGGTATCTCTGGTTCGATCTCTGAAGAGTTTTCAGAGCGTTTCCTATTGTAAACCAGAACCTGCATGGATGTGTTGGAGCTGGAGATTTTTGACCTACATTAAGTCTCACTACTAATGGCAATAATGTGGAGAGAGGTTGCTAGGCAGCACATTAATAACTTCCTTGAGATACTCATAACAGATCTATGGACAAGCAGCTTTCTCCCCGCCAAAGTCAGACACCGCCGGGCACAGCCCCTCTACTGAGTTTACACCGCCTCCAAATTATGTTGCGGTACAAGAACATCACTCTCGCCATGCCTGTGGAGTGAGTGACCATGGCTACATCGCTTCAGCATCCGTCATGGTTCGCCTCGGAAGGATTCAACAATCTCCATCCATCGGACTTCACCAGCAGTATCGGTAAGTCGTCTTTTACATTGAGTTCGTGTCTTAATGGTGCATTGAAATCACCAACTTGGCCGCGTTTTTTTGTTTCTGATACACATAATTATTTGCGTTTGGGGAGTAAAACAAATGTAATATACCACATACACTTTCCATTAATTCAAAACTCCTCTACAACAACCATCTATGACCATCAATTCAAATAATCACCTAATTTAAAGCGATTCTGTTCCGGAGAACTTGGGACCTCTCGCAGGTATTAAGGAATCACTGTTTGAGCTGGTGTTGTGCCTTTGTAAAATATCGAATGAAGTATTCCTACTTTCTCTACTACCTTGCTTTATAAAATAAAGGAAGTATTGTATTGCACCTAAAAATTCGATACCGAGATTTAACCGGAAATACAGGATCTGAGGCTCCCTAAATCCACTATTACACCAGGGGGTTTTCCGCTCTAAATCTCCCGCATTACTTACTCACGAGTGATAGTAATATGCACTATGATGAGTACTAAACTTGTTATAAATGGTGTTGAAAATGATGTCCATCTGCATTGAGATGCTCCTAGCATCTGCCGATGAAATTTCCATTCCCACACATAAGTTCTTCTTGCGCGATTCTCATAATTTCTTTTCTTATATTGTCCTTAAGTTCGTCTATAGTGTGGGGATTGTTCCTATAAACCTAATTTTCTAGGTTTCGAATGATGAATCAACTTCATCAGTTTTTTCCTCCGTTAGAACATTTTGTTTTCGCTTCTTAGGTTTATTGTTTAGCGATCACGTTGTTCTACACTTATTAACCAGACGTCTAACAGTTTCTCTATCTGGAACTGGAATTACATGTTTCGGCTTTTAGTATATATCACACATAAAAAGATCTCATGTGATACTTTCACATAACTTTCTCTACCCTCTATCGTCTATTAGTGAGTATACAAACTACTCTTATTAAAGCTTGTTTTTATAATCTACTACGTTTTAATCCAAATAAATCTTTGCAGAACTAGCAACATTACACATTTCGTTATAGATACAAAGCGAACAGCAATAGTCAAAAGTTTAACAACTGGACGCTATATGCTGGCCTTAAAATTCCATACTGTTTCCATGCAATCGCGAGAAACAAGTGAATGTTGGCCGGAATGTTAAAAGAATGACCAAGAAGTGAACAATTCGAACTATTAATAACGAGTATATTACAAATGTCTTATGCCACATAAAAGATATTTGAAATTGTATGTTTTAAAGGTATTTTTGTGTAGAACGTATTCGTCTATCGCTTAACATTTATCAGTTATATAAGATTATACAAAATTCCTTCCGAATGAAGAGGACTTAATTGGCTATTCCGAGAAGGTTCAAGATATGGATTTTATTTGTAATGTAAATATCTTTAATATATGGCATTTTAATTAAAAGCGTTAGTTTAGAAAATCAACATTTTCGAAAAATGTTCCATGAAAGGGCAGTTGGAGGTGGAAGTATTTGCTTATAAATCTTTGTGTCGCATCCTTGGAAGATACTGAACTTAAACACCAAGTTTGGTATTTATCCAACTTTTCGTTTTTGAGTATACTGTTCACAGACACACACAGGACCTTTTTTCTAAAAATGCTTATTTTATTCAAGGAGCTCAAAACGTGTTTCCGGTGAATCTCGGTATCTAAATTTTAGGTGGAATGTAATACCTTCTCTAACTATTAGGTACACGGTAGAGAAAGTAAACATCTTGTTCAAGCGTGAATTTGTCGGTAGGCATTGCAGTGTACTAATAACAAGACAAGAACAAAAAAGCTCTTAAACAAATCACCACAAATGAGATGTATTTAACAAACTTTCATCTTTGAGATGCACAATGTACAAACCCTAGTGCTTGCAGCACAAACAGAATGTAGCAATTGCCGCAGTAGGATTGACGCTCTGAGAGTTTCCATATTATGTGAAACTATGTGGTTTTAATGTTATTAAATATCTATGGGACCAAACGGAAGGTACAGAAGTTTAAAATATCACCTCCTATGCATATCTAAAAGTTTACTCAACTACTCCGACCGAGGGCTCTCTCACCGCCAAAGGATACTTAGGCTATACAGCATTTGCAGAACTTAGAAGACTGCCATGGAAACGTAGAGGAAGCTAGATGTTCCACTGAAGTTTCACATCCTTTTGCGTGAATATCAGGGGATGCTTCGTCATTAGTAATATCCAAAGTTTATCGCATTACAATTATCATTTAAGGGAGAGAATTCAACATAAAAATATTCTAGCTCATATAACTTAAAAAAGAACGGAGAGAGGTAAATTAAATTAATTACATCGCCACATTGAGCACCCAGCTAGTAGAACTATACCTCGCAGCCGTGAACGTCCTATTAAACGACAGCTGATCTTAAACACGGAACAATATATGCTTAAAATAAGGCACATAAAATAAGATAATACGTCGAACAGAAGAAAATAATATACAAACAGTTTTAAGCTTGTGGCACCGTCTTCTTTTTGGGGGATCAACATTTGGTGACATGGTTACCAACGCTGTGATCTGAAACAGATTGTATTAGCGTAAAGTGGTTAAAGATACGATAGGACTAGAAGAAGAGGGGGGAACTTAGCACCTCGACTTATGCAGATATTGGGTGCCTAGGCCCCTGACGAGGCGCCCCCGGAAGGGAGGATAAGGTAAGAGGAGTCGGAGAGCGGCCAACAAAGGAGGCACGAAAGGTAGAGGGCAGTGTCTCTACCATTTATAGATTTGAACTCTTCGGTGCTGGCTCGTACAGCCGGCCCTCCTCCCCCGTGGGCTTACACATCCTCTGAGAGGCCCGGGACTCAGACCGTTCTCAATCCGAGGGACGAAGGTTTCCACAGAGCATCCTTTCCCCCTGCCATGCACACGCCGAGACTTCCCAGCACGTACAACCCTGAAAGATAAAGTGAAATAAGAATGGAGGTACGGGAAATTCGGGCGACCCGGGGAAACAACGGAAAAATCCATGGGTAGGAAGGTCGGCCACGGGAATCGAACCCTCGATCTTCCGAATGGAACCGCAGACGTTACCACCTGAGCCATCCCGCTCGGTATGTACAGTGGTTACTAATGTGTTATATTTGTAAATGCAAAGGATATTAAAATTGTTTCATACTCAGATTTGTTAATTAATGTAATTGTTTTCAATTATCGTATATATTGTGAATCGCTTTTATGCTTTCGCCATGTTAGGAAAGCTACATTATATTTAAGTTGTGCTTTATTCCAACTTAAGCTAACATAGCCATCATTAATGTACGGAATGTGCGTGTGTTTTGTCATTCCTTCTCCAGGGAGAATCAACAAAGCGATTAATTTATACTATGAGACGTAACAACTTAGTGTTTCACCACTTCTCCCAAAGATTTCTTCGGAAGCAGTTATGCTACTGCACATTAGATAAATTTCCATCTGAGAAAAAGTGTCGATTACTAATGAGCATAATTGATTCATTTTGTAAAACACGAATTAATAATGTATATTGAATTTATTTACAAAGTGACAAATAAATTATTTAAATCCCATACTTCGTAAAAAATTTTACAATTATCTTGTTACAACACTTTCCAGATACAATAAGCGATTCTCATCACTGAAACAACTTAATTAATAATAATTCACCAGCAAACATTCCAATAAAAATGGGATGTGTTATATTCACATGGCTTTCTCTACCTTCTATCCTTTATTAGTGGGTATAAAACCATTCTTACTAGAGCTTAGTTTCCTATCTACTTTATTTTAATCGAGATAAATCTATGCAGAAATAGCTACCTTACACATTTCGTTATAAACACAAAGAGAACAGCGATAGTCCATTGTTCAGAATGGACGCTATATTCTGGCCTTAAAATTCCATACTGTTTCCATGCAATTGCCAGAAACACTGAAAATCGCCAGGACTATAAAAGAATAGCTTAGTATTGAATAATGCGACTCACTAAAAACGGATATCTCTAAAATGGCTTATGCCGCCAGAAAGTTATTTGAAATTAATTGTGTGTTTTCTTGTGTAGTACGTTTTCGTCTATCGCCTAGCGTTTACTAGTTATACAAGACTATACAAAGTTCCTTCCGAATAGAGAGGACTTCGCAGGCTATTCCCAAAGAATTCAATATATTTATTTATTTATTTATTTATTTACTCCAACAGGACATTGAACTCCAATTACAGAAGGGTTAGATAAATAAACAGCATATATAAACAAAAAACACATACACCCAGACAACAAAAAAACAAACAAAGTAGTCAGTAACGCCCATATCTAAATAGACTTCCTTTCATAATATTTTTAAATGAAGAGCACCCGAGAGGAAAATAAAGTACACTTTCCAGTGATATTATGTTATACAATAAAACACATTCTCAATAAAATACAATTTTTATATGATATATATCTACGAATCTGACGGATAAAAGGAAAACGTAATCTCGGGTTCAAATATCTTACATTAAAGTTTAATTGTTCTAAGAAGGATGAATTAACTATAAAAAGTTATTATAAAGTAACATTTGATCAGTAACTGATCCTCTAACATTCGGTTTGCCAATATTAAATTCATCTAAAAGATTCTGTTGGTGCATACCATCACTGTATGCTGATCTGTTATATTTCTTGCAACAAAGAAATCTAAGAAACTTTCTGAATTATTTCGATTTTATGTATCAGAATCTGAAAACATGGTTTCCAAATTAGTGAAAAACATTCGACTTCAGACCTCACGTAAGTATTATACAATAAACTCAATGAAAAAACAACACTTAAGATATTTAGAATTTCTAAATAGAAATTCCAAATTTTTACGTGCTTATGTAGATTTATTTGTTGTAAATGTCTTTAAAATATTCTATTTTTATCAAAATCGTTAGACTGTTCTCAGATAATCGAAAATTTCTAAAAATCTTCCATGTAAAGGGTAGTTGGGGGTGGGGGATTTTCTTGAAAAGCTTCGTGTTGCATCTTTGGAGGATACTGAATTTGAATTCTAAGTTTGCTACTTATTCGTATTTTCGTTTTTGAGTTACACTGTTCACAACACATATACAGACACAGACCTGTAAAAATGCTTTTTACTGGTCTGTGTCACTTCTAATTTTTTGTTTATTCCGGGGGTCTCAAGATCTCTTTTATAGTGAAATCTTGAATGGAATTTTTGGGTGGAAAACAACACTTCCCCTACTAACTATACGTAGTAGAGTAAGTAATTATTACAGCTCTGCTATTATCACGCCTGCAAGTACAATAAGAGATTCTTATCGCTCAAGCAACGTTAAATATTAATAATTCTCCGCCAGCAAACGTTTCAATAAAAACAACAGATCAACATACCTGTTCTTCTATTTCACTGCAACGAATACACGTGGCTGTGAGCTTCAAGGAGCAAATTGCTGTGAAATCGACGCATATTTTGGCAATTAACGAAGTAGTTTTAGAATTTCACATTTTTACGACATTTTAAAGGCTCAGCAGTTTTAATTGGTATTCTACTCTTAGTGGACTTTCAAGATTGTATAAATTCATTTACAATTCCAAATTATATATACATAATTTTGCACTAAAAAGCATTGAAATCGCACTCTATTATATTAAGATGACATTTTAAATAACACAGTATACTTTTCTAAGACTAACCGCAAAATAAACTACTGAAAGTTTCTCTTTCAAAAGAAGTATGAGAATTCGTTTTTGTTGGCAAACTGAAGAAAAGTAGGAAAAAAGGTATTCAGCAACGACTGTCATGAAGCGGAAACTCTCAGCATTCCATAGACCGAGTTTATCTCTGTCCTAAATTAGGTATACTACGAGTATCTCAGCGAAAATAGTATATAACCTTCATAGTTGCTTTTGTTTTATAAACTATTACACGCGTTAAAGCTAATGTTTTCATACATAACAACATATAAAACAAAATACATATATTACTTTCTCTACTACGTATAGTAAGTAGGGGAAGTATTGCATTCCACCCAAAAATTCGATACCGAGATTTCACCGGAAATACATGTTTTGAGACCTCCTGAATCCAAAAAAAGCATTTTTGGAAACATGTCCGTGTGTGTGTCTGTGTGTGTGTGTGTCTGTGTGTGTGTCTGTGAACAGCATAACTCAAAAACGAACAGTCGGATAAACACCAAACTTGGTATTTAGGTTCAGTATGTTCCAGAGATGCGACACGAAGGTTTTCAAGAAAATCCCCCCACCCCAGACTACCCTTTACATGGAACATTTTTCGAAAATTTTAATTTTCTCAAAAATGGCTCTAACGATTTTGATGAAAATATCATATGTTTAAGATAATGTCATGAGAAATGAAATGTACATCTCGAATTTTCTGGGAATGTCTCCAAAAGTATTCTTCATTGTGAACGACTTTTGCATAACTGGTAAACCATAAGAGATAGACAAAATTTTACTACACAAAAAATGTAGATCGCGTTAAAACACACAACTTATGTCATATACATTTCTTTTGTTGAGTGAACCGTTTTCGAGATATTGCTTGTTATTTCCTTAAATTTTCCAATACTTATACTTTTTCTCAAATGCGTTATTCATTTTTTTATGTCCTGGACATGCAAAGAGAATGGAATGCGCCACATAGCAACCAGCGTTAAAACATTTGACTATCGCTTAAAAGCTACCATATTTCCCTTGCATCTACAAGAAAATTACCAATAGGATTAACATATCGATATCTCGATTTACATGAAGCATATGGGGAATAAGCGTTTGTAAAAATACTTTGTACAAGAGTAGAGAAAGTCATGTGAGTGTAACACATCAGATTTTTTTACTTTCTCTACTACGTATAGTAAGTAGGGGAAGTATTGCATTCCACCCAAAAATTTGATACCGAGATTTCACCGGAAATACACGTTTTGAGACCTCCTGAATCCAAAAAAAGCATTTTTAGAAACATGTCCGTGTGTGTGTCTGTGTATGTGTGTGTGTGTGTCTGTGTGTGTCTGTGTGTGTGTGTGTGTGTGTCTGTGAACAGCATAACTCAAAAACGAACAATCGGATAAGCACCAAACTTGGTATTTAGGTTCAGTATCTTCCAGAGATGCGACACGAAGGTTTTCAAGAAAATCCCCCCACCCCAGACTACCCTTTACATGGAAGATTTTTCGAAAATTTTAATTTTCTCAAAAATGGCTCTAACGATTTTGATTAAAATATCATATGTTTAAGATATTTTTATGACAAATAAAATGTATATCTTGAATTTCCTGGGAATGTCTCCAAAAGTATTCTTCATTGTGAACGACTTTTGCATAACTGGTAAACCATAAGAGATAGACAAAATTTTACTATACAAAAAATGTAGATCGCGTTAAAATACACAACTTATGTCATATACATTTCTTTTGTTGAGTGAACCGTTTTTGAGATATTGCTTGTTATTTCCTTAAATTTTACAATACTTATACTTTTTCTCAAATTCGTTATTCATTTTTTTTATGTTCTGGACATGCAAAGAGAATGGAATGCGCCACATAGCAACCACCGTTAAAATATTTGACTATCGCTTAAAAGCTACCATATTTCCCTTGCATCTACAAGAAAATTACCAATAAGATTGACATCTCGATATCTCGATTAACATGAAGCATATGGAGAATAAGCGTTTGTAAAATTAGATTGTACAAGAGTAGAGAAAGTCATGTGAGTGTAACACATCAGATTTTTTTTACTTTCTCTCCTACGTATAGTAAGTAGGGGAAGTATTGTATTCCACCCAAAAATTCGATACCGAGATTTCACCGGAAATACATGTTTTGAGACCATCTGAATCCAAAAAAAGCATTTTTGGAAACATGTCCTTGCGCGTGTGTGTCTGTGAACAGCATAACTCAGAAACGAACAGTGGATGAACACCAAACTTGGTATTTAGGTTCAGTATCTTCCAGAGATACGACACAAAGGTTTTCAAGAAAATCCCCGCACCCCAGATTACCCTTTACATGGAACATTTTTCGAAAATTTTAATTTTCTCAAAAATGGCTCTAATGATTTTGATTAAAATGTATGTCTAAGATATTTTCATGACAAATGAAATGTATATCTCTAATTTTCTTGGAATGTCTCCAAAAGTATTCTTCATTGTGAACGACTTTTGCATAACTGGTAAACCATAAGGGATAGACAAAACTTTACTACACAAAAATGTAGAACGCGTTAAAATAAACAATTTATGTCATATACATTTTTTTGTTGAGTGAACCATGTTCAAAATATTGCTTCATATTCCCTTAAATTTTCCAATACTTATGTTTTTTCTTAAATGGGAATTCGTTATTCATTTTTTTTGTCCTGGTAATGCAAAGTGAATGGAATACTCCACATAGGAACCAGCTCTTAAAATATTTGACTATCGCTTAAAACCTACCAATTCCCCTTTCATCTACAAGAAAATTAGCAATAAGATTGACATCTCGATTAATATGAAGCATATGGAGAATAAGCGTTTGTAAAAATAGTTTGTACAAGAGTAGAGAAAGTCCTGTGAGTGTAACACATCAGATTTTTTATGAGTTCCTTAAAAACGCTATGTGCTTTGCACCAAAATGATGGTTTCATGGACACAAAAAGTGAATACATAAACCCAATTGAAGTCATAGAATCGCAAGCGATCAAACGTCCGAGATGGATAGAGAACCGATCAGTAGGAACCATCATGTTCCTCCAGTGGCTTTCAAAGGACAAAGGAAAGTAATAAACGACGGGGAAAGTGTAGTGTAAGAGACAGGTTAGAGATGAGCGAGAGGAAATAGACGGTATAAATGAGGTGCAAGTTGTTCGATAAAAATTCTTTTAATTTAATTTTTTTCTCCGAACTTTTCCTTCAGGTATTATTTAGTACATATTAAAATATGATTGAAACAAATCGGTCACAGGGTACTAAAGTAAATAATATAAACCGTCAAATATTGTTTAACTGGACTTATTAAAGGCAATCGTCTGGGTATCGCAGTTGGTTGAGCACTGGCTTTCTTTTTCCTAGGTTGCGGGTTCGATTTCACCATAAGTGTGACAACCTCATGGTAGTAGATTTACGAGTACTGACATGTGTGCGCAGAAGTACTCCTACGGGACAAAAATGCTGGCACATCGGCGACGCAGATAGTGGTTGTTACTGTCGTTAACAATTAAAATCACTTCATTTTATTTAATCCTGATTTCTTCCAAAAGTTCTCTCTTATGAATAACTTCATGGAACAAAAATATGTAGCTCATATTTGATATAACACGCAAAATCTAACTGAAGAAGAAAAACCTTGCTAATCTCTTACTACTCTCATTTTTACTTTCCCTATTACATATTGAAAGTAGAGGATTCCATCCAAAAATTCAATAGAGATTTCACCGAAATTACAGGTTTTGAGGCCAGGTGAATAAAAAACATTTTTCGTAAACGGTGCATAAAATTCTGTTAAATACCAAACTTCGTATTTAAGATCAGAATCTTCCAAGGATGCGACACAAAGATTTTCAAGAAAATTCCCCTACCCAAACTACCTTATTTTATAAATGTTGATTCTCAAAATCGCTCTAACAGTTTTGATTAAAATACTATATGTTCAAGATATTTTCATGACAAATGATCTGTATATCTTAAATTTTGTGCAAATATTATTTGAAGTCCTCTTCATTCTAAATGACTTTAGCATAACTGGTAAACGTAAGAGATAGACAAAGTTTTACTAAACGAAAAATGTAGATCTTGTTAAAACACATAATTTATATCTTATACATTTGTTTGTCCAGTGAACCACTTCCAAGATATTCCTTGTTATTTTTTAATTTTCCAATACTTATAATTTTTCTCGAATGGGAATTCGTTACTCCTTTTTTACTTTCTCTACTACGTATAGTAAGTAGGGGAAATATTGTATTCCACCTAAAAATTCGATACCGAGATTTCACCGGAAATATGTTTTGAGACTCCCTGAATCCAAAAAAATGGGATTTTTGGAAACATGTCCGTGTGTGTGTCTGTGTGTGTGTCTGTGAACAGTTGGATAAACACCAAACTTGGTATTTAGGTTCAGTATCTTCCAGAGATGCGACACGAAGGTTTTCAAGAAAACCCCCACCCCAGATTACCCTTTACATGCAACATTTTTCGAACATTTTAATTTTTTCAAAAATGGCTAACGATTGTGATTAAAATATCATATGTTTAAGATATTTTCATGACAAATGAAATGTATATCTCGAATTTTCTGGGAATGTCTCCAAAAGTATTCTTCATTGTGAACTACTTTTGCATAATTGGTAAACCATAAGAGATAGAAAAAAATTTTACTACACAAAAAATGTAGATCGCGTTAAAATACGCAATTTATATCATATACATTTTTTTGAGTCAACCATTTTCGAAATATTGCTTGTTATTCCCTTAAATTTTCCAATACTTATATTTTTCTTAAATGGGAATTCTTTATTCATTTATTTTATGTCCTGGTAATGCAACCGGCTCTTAAAATATTTGACTATCGCTTAAAACCTACCATATCTTGAACCTACAAGAAAATTAGCAATAAGATGAACATCTCGATTAACATGAAGCATTTGGAGAATAAGTGTTTGTAAAAATAGTTCTCTACTCTACAAGAGTAGAGAAAGTCATGCGAGTGTAACATCAGATTTTTTATGTCCTGGACATGCAAAGACAATGCAATGCTCCACATAGCAAGAACTCAAAAGATTTGACTGTCGCTTAAAGCCTACCATATTCCCCTTGAACCTACAAGAAAATTAGCAGTAAGTAGTTTATGAAGTAAATGGAGAATAAGCGTTTGTAAAAAATAGTTTGTACAAGAGTAGAGAAAGTCATGTGAGTGTAACACATCAGATGTTTTTGTCTTGGACATGCAAAGGGAACGGAATTTTAACCCACCACATAGCAACCCGCTCTTAAAAGATTTGAACTTTCGCTTAAAGCCTATGGTATTCCCCTAATCCCGTTACACTTACAAGAAACATGTAGTAAGACAATTTCTGTGTTTATCTCGAGTAACATGAAGTGGATAGAAGAATAAACCTTCTAATAGATTCCTGAAGAGCGGGCAGAGAAAGTCATGTGTTTTTTCATCACAGTATCTAAGATATGGTTCAAGACAAACTAAATGGAGCGTGTATGTAGAGACCAGTACAAACGTCATGTTTCTCTATCATTTGCTACAATTCTCTAATTATTGGCCAACTCTAGCATAACTAATTAATTTCTCTTGTTTCCTCGCAAGAAGTATTTTAACTTCTCCAATTAGAAGGTTAAAATGACCGTAAAAAGAAGTGAAAGTACAACTATAGATTATATCAAAAGAATGAAACTCCGTATTTGGAAATAATTATAGGAAAATAGCTGCCATGTAATTCCAAGTAGTTTATCTGAGTTCATCTGTTTGAAATACTATACTTGTGATCACGTCAGGTCCTGCTCGTGGCGTACTAGACTGAATCATGCTGTTCCGATTTCCAACAGTGGAATGCGAGTGGGTTCGAGTCCACCCATGTGGGTGCGGATTTTTCTGCACATGTAAATATTTGAGAGATCTAAGCTTGTCGTGAAACACTGGGAAGAAACACTCTGGTCATCCTGGCATGGGTTCCAGATCATTTTGGGATTGAAGGCAATGAAAATGCCGATAGACTGGCTATAGGAAAAGATCGGGTACACCTTTTATAGGACCGAACCTGTATTAGGTATGACCAAATCAACAGTTAAAATGACATTGTAAAAATTGGGTAAAGTCGAGCATACCAAACACTGGAGGAAAACATGGCACAGAAACACGTTAAACTTAATGATAAAGGAACCATGTAAGAACAGAGCAACTGAATTAGGAATTAAGCAATGTTAGTAGATTAATGATTGGTCATGCAAATTTAGGAAATATCTACACAAATTAAGGTAGTGTAAAAATAACCTAAGTGTAGAATTTGTAATGAAGAGGAAGAAACGGCCTTTCATTTAATTTTCGAATGTAAACTTTTGGGGCTATAAACCAAAAGGAGGATATAGTACCTAACCTAAAAACCTAATAAGAGGCCCAATGGACCTTTATAAGAGAATAAACCTAAATTATTAGGATTAACCAGTGAGATTTCAGTGCAGGAGTGGTGTTAAGACACACCATTTACTCCCTTGTATACTCGCTTCCATTTATGCCGTCACTACAGCTTCAGGTGGTATCCTACTGCCTTCACAGGTAACGTATAAATCTATAGCAAGGATGAGGTGGTATATCTGTTTACCTTTTCGCCCATGCAGTGGCGTCCTGTTTTACGTGCACAGTGCTGGATTATTCGCATGTGAATATATAACTTTAAACTAAAGTTTTACTCGTCACTTATAATAACCACGTTTAAGTACATAACTAAATAAAACAGTGTTATGCATAATATGTAAACGAATAAAAAACATTTTAATGGCAACATAGTGTAAAACTTTATACTTTTTACTCTGAAAACTTACATTACTAGACAACATTGGAATCGTTGGAATCTAAATATGCAACTAAATAAACCACAGCTTTACATAATTTCTCCATGAAAAAAATACTTTTAATGACAATATAATGTAAAACTGCAATGAATTATACTTTTTACTTTCCAAGAGGACACGTTTACTAGACATTACTTTAATAATCTGTTCTAATCTCCATTCTTGACCAATACCTGATTTAACCGCCTAGGCAGTGAATCACTCGTCGCCCTCTAGAACACTGTCATGAAATGTGGAAACATTTGTGTTTAAAGCCGGAGTTCTTCCGGTACCTAAACGATTCAGTGCCTAGGCGGCTAAATCAGGTATTGGACAGATTATTAAAATAATGTCTAGAAAATGTGTCCTCTTTGAGAGTAAAAAATATAAGGTATTTCCATTTTACGTTATGTTGCCATTAAAAATATATTTCCGTAAAGATACTACACAAAACAAGGTTTTATTTAGTTATATATTCAAACATGGTTATTGTAAGTGTTGACGAGTAAAGCTACTGCTCAAAGTTATATATTCATATGCTAATAATCTAGAATTCTGCGCATAAAACAGGTCCCCACTGCATTTGCGAAAAGGTAAACAGATAAACACACCTCCTCCTTGCTACAGATACATACTCCACCTGTGAAAGCCAGTAGAATGCCTCCCGAAGCTGCGGTGATGGCATAAATGGAAACAAGTGTACTAGTCGGCCACGATATGAATGCGTCACTATTTTGTTGACATGTCTAACGTCATCCAGGTCTAGGGATCAGAGGGAAGTGAGGGGCAAGGCGATAGGGGAATGTGCAGTCGCACAATGAAAACTGTACTACATTCGCAGGCCTCAGCCTCCCTAGCAAATGCAGCTCGAAACTCCAGATGTTTTATTTACCCGATTGTCCTTCCGATCCCCCGCCCACTTGTTTAGTTCCTCTTCCCACTGAACACACTTATATTGTGACCGTTTAGTACATAAATCACTGAATAAATAAATAAGTAAATAAATCAAGTACTTGATTAGATGCTCTCTAAAACAGTGCTTGTAGGACCGTTAATAGGCCCCTAAACTCTCCTGACAACCTCTAGCGGTGTTTTAAACAAAATCAACGCAGGCGATCCAATTCAATGCTTCTGGCTTGAACTCAATTTCCTGAGAATTGTCTCTCATATGTTCGCAAAACAAGACAAAACCTTTGTTAAATAAAGTGATTTGTGTATATCGTTGCTACGTAACGAAATCCGAATTCGTACACAGCTTAAAAACATAAAAATAATTACCATTTAATGTATAAATCACAGTTTTAAGTCTCAATAAATTAGTTTGTTTACTGTTTGCTACAATATGGCTATAAATTGGATCAGTAAACTGTTGAATTTAAACAATCCTTTTCGTATAGTTGAATATCCTTTAACCGAGCAGGTCGTATCGGACGATGAAGGAATGGAATAGGTGAAATTATGCTCAAATGAGCCCGGATTACACAGAGCATTGAGTTACCTGACACTAATATTTTCAGGAATAAGAGAAAACCCTGGGTATCTCACCCTAACCGAGATTCGAACTCAGGACTTCTTGAATGTGAAGGAGAAACGCTATCCCCACACCACAGAGGTGGGTTTTATACCTTTTCTAAAACTCAATTTAGAATATATAGGTAATATATCATATCCCAAATGCCAGAATGTTACAACTCAGAAAAAAATCTGATTCATTCACATTACTTTCTCTATAACCTATCATTTTTAGCAGGTATACAAACTGCTCTTTTTTCCTATCTACTTCATTTTAATTGAGACAAACCTTTCCGGAATAGCTACATTGCACATTTCGTGATAAATACAAAGCGAACAGTGAGAGTGAAATGTTTAAGAACTGCAAGCGTTATGCTTAATATTCTATACTGTTTCCATGGCATCACGAGAAACAACTGATACGCGATTATTACACCATGATGAGGCACCACTTTGGTACAGAAACGATGGTCGTCACTTTTAGGGCCGTTTACTTTACTTCCTTCGTTGTTGATTCTGCTGCCGTGATCTCGTAGCTCGTTCTGTTGTCTCGCGCGCCAGCTGCTCCAGTGGTAGAGCTATGAGATCTTTCTCTCAGGGTATGCGTGGATGTATTGTGAAGGACACCACTAGTTTAAATTGACTGAGAAATTTATTGTGAGCTATGTTTGGGTTATTGAAGTGACTTGCCGATCGTTTGAGATGAAGAAATAGACTGGCTTTGAATTGTAGTACTCGAAATTATAATAACTGAATTATACCTACTAACTTCTGCAGTGTCAAAGTTATGGTTGGAAACAACCGTTTCCGCAATAAAAGAAACTAGTTGCGTAACCTGTCGTGAGTCGCTAAAATGTTTCTCGGCGAGACCACTCGCAATCGCCGCGAAATCTTACTCACACAAGCGCGTCACTAAGCGCTTATAATATCACACGAGACGATACCAGGGTCAGCGTATACACAACTGTGTGCACGAACGAATGTAAATACCAGTGCCGGTACCAGAGTCAGAATAACTCTCCGATCTAAAATTGCACGCCTTTATTACTTTTAGCTTCGCCTACTTCATTACTCACGACCGAAGTCATTACTCACACCCGGGCCAATGCTTAATCCCTTTTCCATGCACGTTTCTGACTGTTAATAACTCAGCCTTTCACTTTTCTCAGGATTTATTTTGCTTCTCTAATTCATAGAATTGGCCAACGTGCCTACAAACGTACTGAGCTTATAATATAACTGAATTCCCAAAATCTTTAAGCTAATGCGTTCGCTACTTCAGATGATGCTAATGATTTTCGCTAACCTGACTTCCTAATTACCTTCATCTTTCCGGACAAGCATTTCAACCCAGGCTTACCACTTTATACATTCATTTAATATACGGAAATTATGTATAGAAATTATTTCTCTATTTTACTATTATTCCGTTATGTACTTACCTACATATTCTCATCAATAATTACGGTGTCACAACTGAATGTCAACAGGACTTAAGAATGACAAAGTATTGAACTATTCGAACCATTAATAATGGAAATCTCGAATATGCCTTCTGCCAAAAAGAAGTTACTTAAAACATGACTAAACATGACGAATAGTTTACGAAGTAAAGGTTAGTTTGAGGTGGGGGGGGATTGTTGTAAATCTTCGTGTTGGTTTTCATCCGACTTTTCGTTTCTCAGTTATGCTCTTCGCAGATACACATGCACACGCAAACAAGCCTTTTTCTAAAATTACCTTTTTACTTACTATACAGGGGAAGTATTGTATTCCACCCAAAAATTCTGTACCGAAATTTCACCGGAAACACATGTTTTGGGACCCCCTGAATCCAAAAAAAGCATTTTTGGAAACATGTCCGTGTGTGTGTCTGTCTGTGAACAGCATAACTCAAAAACGAACAGTCGAATAAACACCAAACTTGGTATTTAGGTTCAGTATCTTCCAGAGATGCGACACGAAGGTTTTCAAGAAAATCCCCTGACCCCAGACTACTTTTCACATGGAACATTTTTCGAAAATTTTAATTTTCCCAAAAATGGCTCTTAACGATTTTGATTAAAATATCATATGTTTAAGATATTTCCATTACAAATGAAATGTATATCTCGAATTTTCTGGGAATGTCTCCAAAAGTGTTCTTCATTGTGAACGACTTTTGCGTAACTGGTAAACCATAAGAGATAGACAAAATTTTACTACACAAACAATGTAGATCGCGTTAAAATACACAATTTATGTCATATACATTTTTTTTGTTGAGTGAACAGTTTTCGAGATATTGCTTGTTATTCCCTTAATACTCCACATAGCAACCAGCTCTTAAACGCTTAAAGCCAATTCCCCTTGCATCTACAAGAAAATTAGCAATAAGATTAACATCTTGATTAACATGAAGCATATGGGGAATAAGAGTTTGTAAAACTAGGTTGTACAAGAGTAGAGAAAGTCATGTGAGTGTAATATATCAGATTTTTTATTCAGGGAGCCTCAAAATGTGTATGAAAACTCGGTGTTGAATTTTTGGGTGGAATGCAATACTTCCCCTACTTACTATTAAGTGGAGCCGGCCGTAGCCGTGGCCGCTTGAGTGTTTGACTTCGGCACATTGTGGCATAAAGGGTTCGTCCCGCCATGGACATGAGGGTTTGTGCCCGTGAGTTCCCATTCTGGGTATAACGTTCCTGTAATGGAATAAGGCCAGCACAAACGACCTCTACTGGTCGAGGTGCGAGGGTCTCTGGATCCTCCAACGTCCCTCAGAATACTCTTACTCTTTTATTTTTACTAGTACCGAGCAGGATGGCGCAGGCGGTTAGATCTGTGGCCCGCGTTCGGGAGGTACCGGGATCGATCCCGACAACCGCCCACTTTGGCCCATGGGTTTTTCGTGGTTTCTCCGGGTCGCCAGGCGAATGCTGGGGTAAACCTTCTACCAGACTCTCTTTCCTTTCATTTCCTGTACCCATCATCTTCCTTGCCATCTGTTTCAAGGTTTCAAGGTTGTAGGACTCCGCTTCGGGAGACCCTGGAGGTTGGCGAAGTATGGGCAGTGACCGAGCGGCGTCGGATGCGTGCTATCTGGAAACGTTAGGGACCCCGTCTATGCTTGCGCACGTCGACATCCGGATTTGGTCGGCCTTCGGGTCTCCCCCTCATCCTTCCCTCCCAGGGGCCATGTTGGTAGCATAATGGGCCGACTGGCCTGCGTGCAATTCTCTGCCCTATTTCCGGAGGGCCCTCGTGATATGTACCATTACCTTTTACTCTTACTTTAGTCTACTCTCATTTACTTTTACTCTAAGTAGTGCGGAAAGTAATGTTTTAATGACTAATTCTTGGAAGAGATATGAAAATAAGTACTGGTATAGAAAGTCATAATTACTACGAGTACAAAACACCAGGAAGGAGAAAAGATATGAATAAGATTTAAATGCTTTATAGAGAAACTTAAATAAATAGCGGACTTTATTTTGTTTGAGATGTCCATTGCGGTGGTACTGCTGTGCGCCAATTTTGGGCACGGGATTTGCAGGAATGGTCCCGGGTTCGATGCTAGCTCATGGATTTGCATGGATCTTGGATCTAGGGTTAGTGGTTAATACGATTGATTCACTTTCCTGCCCGTTTATTTCCCGTCAGTGTTTTAAAATTTGACTCCTGATATTACCACGCCACACACACGCGCGCATTTCTTTATTGCTGTGCCTCATACCATCGCCCCTATCCGTCGATGCATTTGTTTTCCCGAACAACCTCCAAGGAACTACTACGAAGAAGTGTGTCTTCTAAACTCTCCTGTTTCTATATTTCAAAAGTCCCATCTCCCCATTCCATTATCACATGATTTCTAACTTCTTTCTCATTTGATGCCGGGAGTGATAAGAGCATTGACCCTTTTTCTACACGTGATTTTCAGGCGACCTAACGGTACATTAACAAAGCGTATATTCTCTTCTCACTCGGTTAGAATAAGGGAAAACCACCCCATTTTCGGACGCTGATGGCACTGTGTTTTTCACCCATATTCACCGTAGATGTAAAATTCACTTTCCAGTCTTATTTAATAAAACTATTCCTACTGTTATTAATATTTATTTTTACCTGTGGTTATAATTTTGTTTAGCTACTCAGAACGTGCTGCTTCACCATTTAAAACCATAAATCGTTTAGGTGATAGATATTTTCTTGGCTTTCTGTTAAGTAATTTAGCTTAGAAAGTCATTAACTCTAAACACATTCACTTTTACTTAGAGTGACAGCCTTCGGTGTGCCTCATTATGGCGGCCTAAGACAACTAAAAATGTATAATTATACTTCCTCCATTTATTAGAAAAATAGTTAGTAGTTTGTACAAGTTTTAAAAGCGTCCAGGCGCCAGGGCTCCCTCAGGCACAACTTTCTAACATAAAGGATATCTGGTATTAGACACGTTAGTTGCAAGCTTTGGAGACCCCTAACCACAAACTCGCATGCGATTCCAGTGGCCTAAGGTCATTCATGGACTACAGACACTGAAGACAGGAAGAAAATTCTCGCTTGGGCTGTAAGTAGGAGAGTAACAAAACATTTTCGTGTAACAGCCGTAACTGCCTTAGTTACTTTGCGTTAATTGTTACATCAACGATTAACTAGTATACCGATAGCAGTAACTGTTAAAATGTTGTCTCTGTTACGTATGGATTATACAGGCGGATCATAATCAGAACACAAAATTATGTACATCAATGCACTTTAACAGTTAAAACCAATACGAGGGTCGTAAGTTTCCCTATTTTATAAAAAACACACAATTCATCATGTTGAATTAATTTTATTTATATTGCACAATCCTCCTGTTAAGTTTCTACATAGTCAACATTTTTTTCCAAACATTTTTGGTTTTGGGGACGTGACAAGTTTTTCAAAGCCAGTGTTGTACCAGGTCAGGTCCTGTGCTCATAACCAGCTGTTCACTTCTGATTCACCTTCGTCACGGTGTTAAAGTGCTTATCTCCAAGATAACCTTTGAGTCAGGGCAAGCTGTGAAAATCACTTGGGAAAAGATCTGGTGAATATGGAGGATGCGAGAAAACTTCCCAGTTGAATCTTGAACCAGGCGGAGGTCAGAAGTGAACAGCTGGTTACGAGCACAGGGCTCGACTTCTGATTCACTTCTGATTGTCACGGTGTTAAAAGTGCTTACCTCCGATGACCTTTGAGTCAGGGGAACATGTGAAAACCACTTGGGAAAAGATCTGGTGAATATGGAGGATGCGAGAAAACTTCCCAGTTGAATCTTCGGAGCTCCGCCTGGGTCAAGATTCAACTTGGAAGTTTTCTCGCATCCTCCGTATTCACCGGAGCTTGCCCCAAGTGATTTTCACATGTTCCTCCAACTCAAAGGTAAGCACTTTTAACACCGATGATGAAGTCAAATCGGTGAACAGCTGGCTGCGAGCACAGGACCCGACTTGGTACAACACTGGCTTGGAAAAACTTGTATCACGTCCCAAAAATGCTTGGAGAAACATGTTGACTATGTATAAAAGTAACAGAAGGATTGTACAATATAAATAAAATTAACTCAACATGATCAATTGCATGTAATGTTTTTTATACAATAGGGAAACTTACTTATTGGACGCTCCTCGTACATTTCAGATATGAAAAAATCTTGCTACAATTAACACCGTCCGTAACAGTGGAAACAAAACAACGACGAAGCCAACAAATGGAAATGAGTACCGATTTTGACGAGCTAGTAGTGTTTGAATAAATTTTCGATTTGAAGAATATGATGCATAAGAATCGCACGATTTTGCATACCCATTACCATCCCTAGGTATGCAAAATTACATTTATTATAGGGACTTGCTTCTCCTGTTCGTCACTAAGTGGTGACGTCATGTGTAGACAACCGACTGGCAGCAATGACCGAAAAAATCTGAAGACCCCGTATTTTAACTTAGTCGTTCTGTGAACCAGCCTTAACAGGGAGGCTCTTAAAGCATCGTAACAAAAGATGTACATGTACATTTGCCTGTTTGTTATCTTGGAATATAAAACCATCTTGTCAGAACGGATTTTCTGTTTGAAGAATCACTGTCTCATTTCATTATACAAGAGCCTTGTCACTTTATCTACAACACGTTGACCATATCTGTGATGGAACCGGAAGCACATCGGGGCTGAACAAAGCAACTACCACAAACAACACTCCCAAAACACATTTTAAAAGAGAGATCAGTTACACCAGCTGGGAATATCTAAAGAGATCATCTCGTCACGCCGTTGTCAACACCTCAAGTATTCAGAAGGCATTGTCACGTAAATTCTGCCATAATCACTAGTTGGTGCAGTAACCTCAACTTAACTACACGGTGACTGGCAACAGGTTGTAATTATGAAGAAGCCGCGATAAAGCAACTGCACGACGAGAGGGAACACCTTCATAACACTGAGTCACAGTTTGCGAAGATGAACATCGTGGCTTGCAAGGAGTGACTGTCAAACTCGTAATATCATACTTCCTCTTGGGCATTGTTACAATGAAAGTACATCTATATCTATATTATAAAGAGAGAAAATGTGTCTGTGTGTTTATGTAGGGTAATATCCAAAAACACTCAACCTATTTTTGTATTTTTTCGTTACTGTAAAGCCCAACTCGGTGGCCATAAAGCGCCCTCTAATTTAATTTAACTTAATAAATTACTAAAGGATTAAAAAGGATTTACAGAGCCCTTCTACTTAAACCAAAACATTAGAATTAAAAAAGAACATGCTTGAGAAGAAGGCTTTGAGTTTTTGTTGACTATGGAATGGGAGTAGGAATAGAAAATAATTGTTGCTACTCCACAGAATATGCATATAAAATAAGACAAATGCCGCGGATATTTCGTTCTAAACAATGTGCATATACCACGTAAGTCTTCCCATACTGCGGATCGGTAACTAGGCAACCCTGCATTTTTCTGACGATGCGAAATGCAGGTGCTGACACCGCATTCACCAGCCCGCTACGGTGGTGCTCATTGTTACCGTGCTCTAGTAGTGCAATGAAGTGTTAATGGTGGCATGGTCATCCTGTAATGCCACGAGAGATTATAAAGCACGAGCGAATTTATCTGATGAAACTCGTGTCTTGAATTGATTTTATTAGCACTAAAATGTAACAGGTTATATTCATAACAATTACCTTCTTACTTATGTTGTTTAAAATCACATTACCATTGTTTCAGCTGTCAGATCACGACATATTTACTAAATGAATGAATAATCGAACGTGTTACGGAATACTAACCAATGCTACCAACATAGGAACGGAAAAAGTTAACCTCAATATTAAATTAAGCTAAAATCGGAACAGAATAAAGACATTTCTTTTCCTTCTTCTTCTTCTTCTTCTTTAACGGATTACCCTCCTCTTTGTAGGACTTACAAGCCAATGCCTGTGCCAGTGTCTGTCTGTCTGTCTGTCGAGGAGCAAGCAAACTCTGGATCATAGCATATACAGGATGAGTGATCAGCCCAATGTCTGGTATGGCAGTGAAGAAGGAGGAAATGAAATACAGTGATGAAAGGGATGATAGTAAAATTCGCGGAGCAAATTATCGAATCCAGCATTCGCCTAGCGACCAGGAAAACCGCGAAAACACCTTCGGTCAGATTTGTCGGCCCCGTGGGTTTGAACCCGGTGCCTCCGGAATGGGGGCCAGGACGTTATCGCTGAGCTCCCGCTGGGTACATTTCTTTTTCAAGAACATAATTTATTTAGAAATTTGCTCTATTTGAATGCGCATTGACTCAAAATACAATTAACGTAGCCTATTAATCACTACATACTGATACTATTATGGTTTAGTAACGTATTGACGTTTTATCCCATAAAATAGCGTCCTTATAAATATTAAGTGCCTTCGTTTTATGCTAAGGCCGCGGATCGCGCAAATGTGTGCTCCGCACACGTCTACTACACTACGGGGTTTTCCGTTCCGTAACTCCCGCATTACTTACTCACGAGTGTTAATAACATATATGTAATGAGTACTAACCTTGTTATAAGTGTTGTTGAAAGTGGTGTCTGTCTGTTTGAAGACATTCTTGATATCGTCTGATGAAATTACCATTCACATGCATAAGTTATTCTTACGTAATGTTCATAATTTCTGTTTTTATATTGTCCTTAAGTTCGTCTATGATATGGGGATTGTTCCTATAAACTTTATTTTTAACGTTTAGCGATTCCATTGTTCTAAAATTTATTGACCAAACATCTCAGTGTCTCTACCCGGAACTGGATAACCAGGAATTTGCTGCTGAAATTGTCTACACACCTGTCTATATAATTCAGTTTTTACATATGTATCGTACATAAAAATACGCTATTCAAGCGTGAATTTGTTGGTAGGCATTTCCGTGGAACTAATAAGAGAATAATATTCCTAAGGAAATCACACATAACACACGTATTGTCGAAACACTTCACAACACGAAGACAAAGCAACGACTACGACTGCTCACAGCTGATAAACTTACCTTTGACACGTTCTACACCGCTGCTGCGCAGTGGCATAATACCGAGATACTGCCGTCTCGGTCAATGCGCATATAAGGAGGTTGTGGCCTTGGCATAAAACGAAGGCACTGTATTATAAGATAAACGACAGTAATTGGTGGGTATCCGAGGTATTGCTAAACGTTATTGGTTAATTTCAAATACGCGGCGTATGAATGAAATAGTCAAAATCCTTAGAATCTATAGCTTTTATTTGCTATTGTAACTAGTGATTAAAGATGCAAAAAGAAACAATTTATGTAACTCTTGTAATGGATGTTAAAATTTTCATTGCTATCTACGGATCTCGGCGTCGTATGTGGTTCGTTTACTCTCCTACCTCATAGTACCATCTGTGTGCTCTGAGATGTACTCTGTGCACTGAATGATCTGTGTTTGATGACTTTAGCCCGCTTTTTGTGGTTTTTAATTCGGATACATGTGAGAATTTGGATTTCGCTATTTAAGTTAATAAAGCGCCGGTGTTTTGTTTATGTGTTTTACAGAGATATTACATCTTTCGCTAAAGGGAACCAGAACGTCAAGTGTTTCCCCATCTTGTTAGTGTAAACATACACTTTTCTAGGAAACCACTCAGCTGAATGCAACCAAATTTGTACTACATACTTATTGGTATTGGTGCTATAAAAATGAAAAAAATTATTAAATTTTTAAATATTTCAAAATTCAATTCACCTAAGATTTAGTACATTTTCAAACCTTAACACCCTAAAACGCAATTATTTGGAGCCAAATCCCAGATATTCTAGTAAACTTTATTAAAATACATACACAAAAATCTATGCAAAGTTTGAAACATGTATTTCTGGTTAAGGAGAAAACTGTACCTAAATTTAACATTGTCAAGTGAGAAGATATTTATTAGCCCCACGTATGGACGCCAATTTGAGAAGGTTATTGTTTCACGTATGGAAAAGCCGATTTGAAGTAGGAGTTGTATTGTATTTCAACTGTTGGGGAGCCGAACTTGTAGTAGTTGCAACCGCACGTATGGTAAAAAGTTTCCGGTAGCCTTTGCCCCAAGTTTAAAAAAATATTAACTTTGTAATTTAACTGTTTCTTTAAATATTATATATTTATGTTTGCCTCGGCTGCGTCAGTATTATTATTGGAGACACATTTCTCTTAGCAGGGTTGTGGTGTGACTAAGAATGCAGGCTTACACAGATTATACTCTTAATTATACTTCACTCCTTTTATTAATGCTTGATACGATTTATATAACCACTGATAGAGCCCTGTGAGATTCTTTTATTAATTATTTGCACTTTTTAACACGTAAACTATTTTTCGTCTCACACGAATACGTATTAAATCTCTTGAGGACACTTTTTGCGTCTGGTTAGTAACGCTGTCTGTAACCAACTAAATTGATTTCAACCGCCTAAACTTGTAAATTTCTGTATTAAAAGTCTCTGATTGGCTATTCCTAATCCAATAGAATACCTTCATTTAACTAAAGCTTTTTTCTGGTTGTTGATTGGATATTTTTATAAACTGTCACTAAAATTACATTATTGTTGCTCCAATAATGACTAGTAGCATTTAAACTTTCAAATTCATTATTGCCTCAAGCTTACCTCATTGTCACCTCATTGTTAGCAACTTTTAACCTATTATTCTCACAGCTCCTACATTATTAAATTACGTAATACATTCACATAACATTATTAAACATGAATACAATAATATAAACATATACAATGACTGTAATATACACTTTTTATATCTTGTTACATACACATATTGCTTTAAGGTTGGCTGTCATTGAATTTATATATATTATAATTAGACTGAAATTATTTAAGTGTTAAAAATACTGCCTCACAAGATACGGAGAAACTTAATATCCTGGTTCCCTTAACCCCTGCGATAAGCCTGCTAAATTTTCGTATACTTCCTATTGGTCTTCTGTGAATGCAGAGCGGGACAACGAAGGCGAGGCAAGTACATAATATAAGCATGTGACCTGAAATTGCACAGTAAGCATTCAGTATACGGCATAAATGCCAGCACCACGCACACGTGTGGTAAGTAGCAGCGAAAGGAATCTAACTGGTTCCTTTGTGACTTCCTGTCACCAGATAAACATGTATTTGGAAAGTTCACCATCATAATGCAGAAATAGAAATAAAACAGGTGGCGCAAGAAGGTAACTATACGCTAAATATCAGCAAGGTACTTAAACAGCTGATAGTGGAATCTTACTATGTAAATAAAGTCGTCTCTTGATAATTGATTTTCACACTAACCTATGTAGGCACTAATTTAGAAGGTCGAGTCAGACTTGAAAAATTCAATGCCACAGCCAGAAATCGAACCACGTATCTTCGACTCTGCGTCCAATGTTCCTGCCGCTTGAGCTAACAAGGCAAGAAACCCGTACGCGCATTATATCTAATCCCATTCATGTCTCGTATACCTGTATATTGTCAAGACTATCTCAATTACTAGAGATATCATACCTTAAACCGCAATAAATCCTAATAGCTGCCATTAAAAAGTTCCAGAAATTTAAAGCACTTGCAATATTAGTAGAATATTAATTCTCTAACACTTGAGAAGGTTTACTCGTATATTCGAATTAGATGAAAAGATTTTAATGCTCGTTGGATTCATCGCCATGGCAGCATCAGCCGAACTTTCTAACTTAAAGATATCTATTCTGCATCACCTTTAACACGTAACAATATCTAGCTTCCAATTAAATCAATAGTAATCATATAGATGAGACAAATAAACGAAATCGAGTTTTATTTATGGACGCTCTTTAATTGCTATGGTGCTTAATGTCCTATTCTTTATTGGAAATGAAAGACTGGAAATTTTGTTTAGAGGCCTCTTTATTAGGTTTGAGGTTCTTTTACGTGCCGTATATCTAGACACGGAACCACCGGCTTTACTTCCCTTCCAAACGAAGCCATGCTAAGTATTTTTACGCCCGAAAAAAAATCCACCGCCCTCCCGCGACCTCGGGAACTAGAGGCTAGCATGGTACTCCTAGACCACGGAGGACGACATAGAAGGGACAGGACGTCGACTACGAAGTTAAGACCGTCTCTTTAGAACGCAGTGCCATGTAATCTACAGAAAAACTATCATGGTATAATGTCACAGTTAAATCAATGAGAAATATATCTTTAAAAAGTCCTATATGTTACATTCACTGGGCTTTCCCTACCCATTCAACAAACCTTCTTATAAAATGCAATTCTTCTATCTACTTCTTGCTGAGATAAAAATCTGCAGAAATGCTTTATTATACATTTCCTTGTCGGTAAAACAAAGAAAAGTTGACAAGATAGTGAAATCTTTTAAGAGCGGGTAGCTATGTGATGAAATCGAATTGCGCTCTCTTAGCATGACCACGAGAAAAAACCAAACAATGATTGTTTAGTTGAAGTTAGATGTATTTGAAAATGCAAATCAATAATAAAGGATATTTCGGAAATGGTTAAAGCAAAAAAATATATATTTGATATAAATTGTGCGCTTTAAAGAGATCTACATTCATTTATTTATTTTTTGTGCAGTAAGATTTTGTTTATTTCTTACATCTAACCGATTATACAAAAGTTATTCAGAATGAAGAGCACTGCACAGGCTATTCCCCAAAACTTCATGATATACATTGCATTTAATATATAAATACGAGGGCGGGTTGATAAGTTAGTGTCATTTTAAAGAAAATAATTTTTCCAAAACATAAATTGTATTTCTCAACATAGTGTCTCCTTTCAATTCAACACACTTGTCCAACGTTTCACCAATTTTTTTTAACGCTTCCAAAAATATGATTTTCCGAAGTCTGCAAAATATGAGGTTGTTTCTGCCAAGATGTGGTCACTGGACGTGAATTTCTTCCCAGCGAGCCAATTTTTCAGGCTTGCGAAGAGGAAGTCGCTCGGAGCCAAATCTGGAGAATATGCTGGGTGAGGTAGCAGTTTGTAGCCTAATACCATAAATTCTGAGATGGCAAAGGCTGACTTGTGTGTGGGTGCATTATCCTGGTGAAAGAGAACCTTTTTCTTCACCAAATGGGGTCGTTTCATTAACAATTCCTTGTGGAACTGATCCAGCATTGCGTCATAATATGTATCTGTGATCGTTTTACCATTATCCAGGTAGTTGATGTCTATCACCCCTTGTGAATCCCAAGAGACAGCTGCCATGATTTTTTCCTGGCGACGGAATGGTTTTTACTTTCTTAGAAGCAGGTTTTCCGAAGGAAATCCAAGTTTCATCAACCGTGATATAACGTCGCAAAAACTCATTTGGGTTGCTGGAGCATGTTCAAATATCCCTGTGAAATGGTCACACGATTCCGCTTGTTCTCAACTGCGAGCAGTCGAGGCACCCATCTTGCTGACAGCTTTCTCATACCGAAAAATTCGTGCAGAATGTTATACACCCGTTCACTCGAGATGTTTGAGATCTTGGCTATCTCACGGATTTTCTCTAGCCGGTCTTCCAACACAATATCGTAAACTTTGTTCCAATTTCTTCTTTTGTGGCCTCAATCCGACCGTCCTGTGCGCATGACATCTCTTGTGCTCGAACGGCCACATCGAAATTCTGTGAACCACGCCATGTGATGGAGCACAGTTCCCATAACACTTGTTCAGCTTTTCTTCCGTTTCCTTCACCGTTTTACCACGCAAAAAGTACTGCTTTATCAGAACACGAAATTCACTTTTCTCCATTTTCTACGAAGCAACACACATCTGCTTATTTTAGACACTCTCAACAACGTTCTAAGAAACAAATGACGACGAATTTCTGTGATTATACCAAGAATAGATATAAGACTTGGGTGCAAACAAGAAACTTGTCATTAGAACACTATCTCTCGTCAAAGTCATGGACTTATAATCCGCCCTCTTATATTAAATATACGGTATTTTAATATAAACCAGTAAGCATTTTGAGAAAGTGCAAAATGAAGAAAAAATTTCAATGTAAAAGATATTTTGAGTTATGCTGTTGACACAAGCACGCACACACACACAGACAGACGAACGGAATTTTTTCCAAAAATGGTTCTTTTGGATTCAGGGAATAAAAAAGTATTTCCAGTGAAACATTCGTATCGATTTTTTGGGTGGAATACAATAATTCCTCTGCTTACTATAGCTAATCAAAAGAGAAAGTAAAAATAACCCATATGTTATTCTGCTGCTTATATTGTGTATTGTTATGAACGAGCATATTTTTTACCATAAATATGACTAGTTGGTGGAGGGGAAACCTAGCACCTCGCTCGGAGACGTCCCTCTAGTGGGAAAGGGGAAACTTGACAGGCTTTCCTCTAGCAAGGCCGAGAAGAAGTTCCAATTCGCAAGCATCTGCGCCATCTGCCCAACATCGACCGAACCACAGCCCCGGGATCAACCTGAAACATGAAAGGGAAATGAAGTCAGGGGAAATGGGGAAGAGAGAAAATCCGTGGTAGAATACATCACTATAGCATTCGCCTTGTTTTTACTTGCCATGAAACAAAGGGTTCAAAAATACATATTTCGTAATGAATTAAGGGACCCAGCTGAGTTTATCCACATATTTCTAGGACATCTTTAAACGTAAATGAACAAAAATACTGGAAATTAATGAATTTCCCAGCTCTTGTTGCTAGAATTGTCATACAGATAGTGTGAACCCCTACACAAAATGCCAAACTATCAATTCTCCCATAAAGTAACATTTCGGTTGCAGGTTGATGGCCTGTTTCGCGCCTCTTATGTAACGTTGCATCATCAAAACAGGAAGAACAACTCTGGAGCACCACGTGTATTCGAAAGTCTCTCAGCAGCATCCATTGTGCAGGAATCGTTTCCATGCAAAGCGCAGTAAGAGATGGGGAGGTATTTTAAAAAATCTGATAATACATTCACATGATTTTTTTGCCCTCTATCGTTTATTAGTGAGTACACAAATTATTCCTACTCAAGCTTATTTTTTTATCTATTACATTTTAATACAAATAAATATTTGCAGAAATAGCTACAATACAAATTTCGTTATAGATACAAAGGGAAGAGAGACAGTCAAATGTTTAAGAACTAGACACTATATGCTGGCCTTAAAATTTCATACTGTTTCCATGGCATCACGAGAAACAACTGAAAGTTGAAAGGACTTTACAAGAAGTGAACAATTTTAACAATTTATAGCGGTATCTCAGTAATGCCTTTTGCCACAAGGAAACTTATTTTAAATACATTGTGTGTTTTCAGGATATCTACACATTTTGTGTAGTACGTTTTCGTATATCGCTTAACGTTTACCACTTATAAAAGATTATACAAAATTCCTTCCGAATGAAGAGGGCTTCACAAGATATTCCCCGAAAATTCAAGATATGCGTTTTATTTGTCATGTAAATATATTTAATATATGATATTTTAATCAAAATCGTTAGAGCCGTTTTTTATAAAATCAAACATTTCGAAAAATATTCCATGTTTGGGGTGGAGGAATTTTGTTGAAAATCTTCAAGTCACATGTTTGGAAATTATTGAACCTAAATACCAAGTTTGGCATTTATCTGACTTTTCGTTTTTGAGTTGTACTGTTCACAGACAGACACACATACATACACATACGAACATGTTTCCAAAAATGCCTTATTTGGATTCAGGGCATCTCAAAACATGTCTTTCCGGTGAAATGTTGGTATTTAATTTTTGGGTAGAATGCAATACTTCCCCTACTTAACTATACATAGTAGAGAAAGTATCTGATGTGATACATTCACATGACTTTCACTACACTCTATCTTTATTAGTGGGCATTCAAATTGTTCTTACTAAATCTTATTTTTTATCTACTACATTTTAATTCAAATAAACCTTTGGAGAAATATATACACTACACATTTCGTTATAAATGCAAAGAGAATGTTTAAGAACTGGACGCTGTATGCTGGCCTCAAAATTCCATAGCCCTTCCATGCAATTGCGATAAACAGCTGAAAACGACGGGACTTTAAAAGAATGTTAAAGTATGGAACAAATCGAATCATTAATAACGATATCTCGGAAATGGCTGATGCTACAAAAAGTTCATTGAAATGATTTATGTGTTTTAAAGAGATCTACACTTTTTGCTTAGTACGTTTTCGTCTGTCACTTAACGTTTAACAGTTATACAAGATTATACAAAATTCCTTCCGAATGAAGAGGACTTCACAGGCTACCCCAGAAAAATAGAGATATACATTTTATTTTTCATATAAATATCATTATTACATGGTATGTTAATAAAAATCGTTAGAGCATTTTTTTTTAGAAAATCAAAAATTTCGAAAAATGTTCCATGTAAAGGGTAGTTTGGGATAGGGAGGTTTTCTTGATTTTCCTATTTTTCTATACTACTACATTTTAATCCAAATAAACCTTTGCAGAAATAGCTACATTACAGATTTCGTTATAGATACAAAGGGAACAGTGATAGTCAAATGTTTAAGAGCTGGACGCAAATGCTGGCCTTAAAATTTCTTACTGTTTCCATGCAACCGCGAGAAACAACTGAATGTTGGCAGGATTTAAGAGAATAACCTAGAACTGAACAATTTGAACCTTTAATAACGAATGTCTCAGAAATGGCTTATACCACAAAAAAACTTATTGGAAATAAATTGTGCGCTTTAAAGACATATACTTTTTTGTGTAGTACGTTTTCGTCTATTGCTTAACGTTTACCAGTTATACAAGATTCTACAAGATTCTTTCCGAATGAAGAGAACTTCAGAGGCTATTCCCAGAAAATTCAAGATATGAATTTTATTTGTCATGTCAATATCTTAAATATATGGCTTTTAATCAAAATCGCTAGATCCAGTTTTAAGAAAATAAAACATTTTTAAAAATGCTCTATGTAAAGGGTAGTTTGAGGTGGAGGATTTTCTTGAAAATCTTTGTGTCGTATCTTTGGAAGGTGTTGAATCTAAATACTAAGTTTGGCGTTTATCGAGCATTTCGTTTTAGAGTGGTCACAGTCAGACACACGAACATTAAAAAAAATGTTTTTTTCTTCGATTCAGGGGGGCAAAAACATGTACTTTTGGCGAAAACTCGACATAAAATTTTCGAGTGGAATAAACTAGTTTCTCTTACCTACTATAGATAGGTGGTGGAGAAAGCAAAACTCTATTTTATTGCATCATTAATTCTGAGGATTGTGTGTAGAATGTTGCGACTAATTGTCAGAAACTCTTGGTTCATTTTGTTGATTACGTCGAAATAAAAAACAACTTTCACAGATAAAAATTAAACCTATGTGATTTCACAACTCGCATGTTCAATAATTATGAATCAAGATAAATTACACCGAGTGGGACGGAATATGGTCCGCATTCGGGAGGTCCCGCGTTCAAAATCTGGGGCCGACCAACCTGACCGAAAGTTTTCTCGCGGTTTTCCTTAGTCGCTAGGTCAATTATGGTTTGGATAATTTGATTCTCAATTTCCTATTGTCCCTTACATTTCATACCAGGCATTGGGCTGATCACCCATCCTGGATATGCTATGATCCAGAGTTTGCTTGTTCCTCGACAGGCTACTGACCCGCTTGGGGGGGGGGGGGGCGAGTCCTAATAAAAGGAGGGAAAGTAGTTAAAGAAGACGATAAATAACATGTTTTCTCAATACGTATACTAATAGCCAATTGAAATTGTTTTCGTTGCAGAAACTTATCAGTAAGCTAGAGGCAGATTGCTAAAGCAAGTTTAGCGTGTGGAAAAGATTGTGCTGAAGCCCACTGAATTTGAACTGTGACGTAATTATCCGGCACGTGTACTCTAACAAATGGAGAGTTGGAGGAGGTTTAATTCCAGATTCATGAAATTGAGGAGCAAAAACGTATGTAAATAAGAATAATAAAAACACAGTGAATGGTACTTTGCTTCCTTACACGTAGAACAAGTTTATCTTAAACCACTTTTACTTTCAGAACGTGGTAATTATATATAATGAACAGAGAGGTTAGCCGAAAATATGAAAGGAGGTCGCAAAATGTATTGGCAATAGTTCCAATTATCGAAATTCAGGCAGCATATGTAAGGTTTGATACGAAGTGTCAATTTAATGTAAGTCAGAATAGTGTTGATAGTTAAATAACAAGAATGTAAACCTTCGAAAATGTACTCAGTTTTAATATGCAACGAATATATGACACAGGTTCATCTCCTTATCATACTAGGCGATAGATGCATCACTTTCGATCTTCTCATCTACTCCCGTCCTCCCTCTGTCATTTCTGTTCAAACAGTACTTTCAAAATCAGTAAAAACTGATTTTCTAAGGAAGTTGTAGAAATTGAACTGTACTTTGCCGAATTAATATACTACCGTTAAACATACAAATAAGAAATAATGCATAGAATTTGTTACCCTTTGACGTGTAGAGTATGGATAAAGATTTTACACAAGTAACAGTACACATTTGTTGAAAATAAAAATATCCCAAAATTTTGCACTTTCATAGGATTAGATACAATATTTCAATCAACAATAAGGAGAAAGGGATGAAAACACAAAACTTAACCTATTTTGCACTCAGAGCTATTTATGTTATAATCAGAAATGGCAATAAATGTATGTTTTATTTAATTCTAAACAGCCTAAGAGATTGTGGCAGAGTAAGTAAAACAGCTTTAGAAGCAGTTAATATAGAAGGAATGAGACATTCCTCCAACATAATACATTTATACTCGTATTTACGATTTAAAAACATCTAATTTAATAGAGAAACACACACAGGATTTAAGACAGAGCATTTGATAAAATAAACACACAAACATATGAGAAACAATTAGTAATCTAATCACATAGGGGACGCAGCATAATTCAGGTTACTAAAAAGCAAAGATGGCTGGTGTCGCATGGTCAGGGCGGTCAACGTTATAACTTGAACCACTATATATACAACCTGTTCTTGCCATAGGTCCTTTTGTCATCACCTTCCTTCTCCGTTATAATTTCTGATTATAACCTGATGCACTTAAGTCTTAAATTAAGCCCTGAACCTGCTATGGACTTAGTTAATATAACATGCGTATGTTATTAAACCTTACAAATTACTGTGCTGTACTAGTATGAAGAACAACTTATAGTTACGTTTTACTAGGATTTCGGCGTAGTTACCTAAACCAAACCATTAAATTTATTTTTTTCTATGCAGATTTTCTTCCTCAAAAAATAAAACCCCACAAAAACAAACAACGCTACACAAAAAATTTCAAAAAGAACTCAGGTTTCATGTTAACTACAAAGATAAGACCTAATAATTAATGACAACTTAATAGCCTAATAACCTAACATAATAATTAAATGCTTGTATAATTAGCCTAATTAATATAACTATAACTATTTATAATACAAATATAATATTTATAATATTGTGATCCAGTGTTATGGCCCAAGGTTATCGGGAAGTCGGCGCCGAGCAGTCGAGTAAACAAGCCATTCGCCAGCGTAAACACAGGGCGCGCTATCGACAGATAACTAGAACCTTCTGAAAGCTATTCCCTCCTCCTCCAGAAAGCGTGTCGAAATAGTTCTAGAACGTTCGAGAACCTTGTGAAAAGATTCCACTGACTATATAAGCGAGCGCTCTCGCAGGAGCTAGGGGTTGAATTAGTCAGTTAACGACTGCGTCTCTGGTACATCAAGAGCGATTCTCCGAGCGAGCTGGTGACGGCTGTTGCGACGTGCAGCAAGTGCTACTACATAGCGACGAGTTGTGGGGGTCTTGCGTTCGACTCCCGAGTGAATTAAACTGTGCGGCGCGAAGAGGCTACGTCACGAAGGAAACAGTGACATTGAAAACAGATTAACAGTTGAAAAACTGGACAAAATGTTATATTATTTATAATATATTTTCATTTATGTATTATATATATATATATATATATATATATATATATTGAAGCTGTTTTTAAACCACGCACGTAATGGATGCCAAACTTACGGGAGATATGCTTCTAGGAGTATTCGCCCCATGTTTTAGGTACAAACTTCCCGGTGGCCTTCGCCCCAAGTTTAGGAACCAACTCTTGCGACGGTGTCATGTGTTTATTTTATTTGTAATAATTATTTAAAATGTTTATTTATTTATTTATTATTTATACCTCGGCTGCGTCAGTAATGTCTTTGTAGAGCAAGTATCTCTTAACAGGGCTGGTACGGCTGAAGAATAAGGTTTACACAAATAATAATTGTATTTCACTTTTTTATTAATCCTTCACACGGTTAAATAACACTTCAGTGATATATCCTACTATAGAACGGTGAGATTATTGTTAATTACACTTTTTAACACGTAAACATATACATTATCCTCACTGCAAAATTAATTTTCATGTCTCACATACAGTCGCTGAACCCGTACCGAACCGAACTGCCTGGTTAGGCTATCTTCTAGCGTCGACCGTTTGAATTTGTACATTTCTCTATTTCTAGTCTCTGATTGGCCAAGCCTACTCCAATACAATACCTTATTTTACCTTCAATTTCTTTCCACTCCCACGTGACCATTTATAAACTGTTTTAAATATTACATTAGTATTGTTCCTAGAACTATTAGCAGCCTTCTTTTTAACTTCATAATTTATTGTTGTCTCAAGGTTACCTTATTGTTAGCAACTTTCGGCTTCTACTTTGCAATTGTGTTTGCTACGAAAAGCAGCTCGCTTCTATTCTCACAGCTCCTACACTGTTAAACTACGTAATACACTCACATAACATTTTATGCATATACATAATAGAATAAACCTAATACAATGACTGTAATATACACTTTATATATTATAACATACGCATATTGCTTTTAGGCGAGCTGTTATTATATTTTATATTATATAATTAGACTGATATGTGTTAAGTGATAAATATACTGTTTCAGTATTTATAACTAATTATTTATGTTTATTATATAATATAATTAACATTGTAATCAGTGCGTCAGTTGTAGACTAAATGGTCGGCGTACAACGTTTGAACGCCTGCGAATATGAAAACATGGCACCAACGTAACATGTTGAACTAACCTTCCCAATACGCAAAACAGGTGCGTACTTAGTGAGGAATGGAACCTAACAACCCGAATATCACCAGATTCTAGTGACTTATCCCATAATGGTGGAAAACCCTTTGATTACAACGAAGAGCAGAACTTGCCCAATGAGGAAGCATACTTTAAATGCAAAATAGCTTTAGTCATTCCCAAGATTTTCTCATTGTGCTGGATTACTGCATCCTGAGAAAAGAATCCAAGGATCATTTGTGGTTTCCTGACTTGTTTTTGAAACCTGGAAAAACCCTAACTTCAGATAGGAGTTTTATCCCTTTTGTCATGTCCTATTTACAACTTCCCACAATCAGATAGTGCCCACATGTCTACGACAGCGAATGGAGGAATTCCTGAGCGTGAAGCTAACGCGAAAGTTGCCGAAACACGTGTGTAGACCTCCCCGCCTTTCTCGACAAGAAAGGCATAAATACTCGTTTGAGAGAACAGATTACCAGCTGAAGACCGGTAGTTAGCAGAATCTCAGGGCTTTCGTGAAATAGACAGTCAAGTGGTTCGAGTGGCCTCGCCCCCACTACCATTCACTATCACGGCAGCGGTCAGTGAGACTCTACTCTACATACCTCGTCAGTGAGTGTCGTAGGGCGAGAGTGGTAACTGGACCATTGGACAGGCTGTCACATATCCAAGATGGGAGTTGTACCAGGTAAGGTACTAAACCATGCATCACCACAATCATAGCTTAAGGGTACCCTAGGTGCAATTTCCAAATTTTTCCTTTTATCTAAATGTTTTCAAAATTTTATCACGTAGTGCTCCACCACCATTATACGCGTGTTTTAAATTTCATTACATATCTTTAGGATTTCTGAGAAAAAAATGAATTTCACTTGTAGTATACTAATTACTCAGCTGTTCCACAAGATGCTGAAATAAATATTTTTTTTAAAAATAAAAAGATTACTATATTACTTAAATATCTATATACAAAACTGACACTCGTATATAATTTTATTCATTCTTCTGGTTGTTTCAGACAAAAATTAAACATTTAAATACAGTTTTAAAGACATTATCTTCAGTGGTTCTATTAACTATTTCATACCTTTTGTAAAGTTGCTAAAACCATATGTCAAATCTTACTTTCTCTGCTACATATAGTAAATAGTGGAAGTATTGTATTCCCAAATACATATTTTGGGCACTGAATTCCAAAGAAAGCATTTTTAGAAAAAGGAGTGCGTGTGCGTGTAACTCAAAAATGAAAAGTCGGATAAAACACCAAATTTGGTATTTAAGCTCAATATCTTCAAAAGATGGGACAGGAAGATTTTCGAGAAAATCCCCCACTCCAAACTACCCTTTACATAGATTTTTCGAAATTTTTTACTTTCTAAAAAACAGCTAACGATTTTCTTAAAATTCCACATATTAAAGATATTTACATGAAAAACAAAATGTATATTTTGAATCTTCTGGGAATAGCCTATGAAGTTCTCTTCATTTAGAAGGAATTCTATGTAATCTTCTATAACTGGTAAACATTAAGCGATAGACGAAAACGTACTACACAAAAAAGTAGATATTTAAAAAAAACACTATTTCAAATAACTTTTTTTGTGGCATAAGCCATTTCTGACATATTCGTTATTAATTTTTCAATGCTTAAACATTCTTTTAAAGTCCTATCAACAATCTCGTGATTGCATGGAAACAGCATAGAATTTTAAGGTCAGCATATAGCGTCCAGTTGTTAAACATTTGACTATCACTGTTCTCTTTGTATCTATAACGAAATGTGTAATGTAGCTATTTGTGCAAAGTTTATTTGAGTTAAATGAAGTAGATAGAAAAATAAGCTTTAGTAAAATTAGTGTGTATACCCACTAATAAACGATAGGGGATAGAGAAAGTTCATGTGAATATATCATCAGATGTTTACTTTCTTACCATATACATAGTAGGTAGAGAAGGTATTGCATTCCACCCAAAAATTGCATTCCGAGATTTCACAGGAAATACACGTTTTGAGGTCCCCCTGAATAAAAATGGCAGTTTTAGAAAAAGGCCGTGTGTGGGGGAGATGGGAACAGCATAACTAAAAAAATTGAGATGAACATCAAACTTGGTATTTAAATTCAGTACCTTCCAAAGATACGACACGAAGATTTTCAAGAAAATCCCTCCACCCTATCTATTCCTTATATGGAACATTTTTCGAAATTCTATATTTTCTAAAAATGGCTCTAAAATGTAATATATATGAGATATTTGAATGACAAATAAAATGTTTATCTTGATTTTCCTGGTAAGAGCCTGTAAAACCCACTTCATTCGGAAGGAATTTTGTATAATCTTGTATAACTGCTAAACGTTAAGCGATAGACAAAAATGCAATGCACATAAACTGAAACTCTCTTTAAAAAACACAATTTATTTCAAATAACTTTATTGTGACATAAGCCATTTCCGACATATCCGTTATTAATGTTTCGAATTGTTCAATACTAAGCCATTTTTTAACAGTCCTGTCAACGTTCAGTTGTTTCTCGCGATTGCATGGAAACAGTATGGAATTTTAAGGCCAGCATGTAGCGTCTAGCTCTTAAACATTTGACTATCGCTGTTCTCTTTGTAACTATAACGAAATGTGTAATGCAGCTATTTCTGAAAGGTTCATTTGTATTAAAATGAAGCAGTTAGAAAAAAATAAGCTTTAGAAAGGTAAGTTTGTATACCACCAATGAACGATAGGTGCAGAGAAAGTCGTGTGAAGGTCACATCAAATTTATTTTACAACATAATTTATCGTTAAATGCATGATGTGATAGTCAGCGCTGGAGGTTATGTAATCAACTTGTGTTGTTGCAAAACTAGATTTTATTTATTGACTGATTTTAAACCGGTAATCCCCATTGTAAGGTTGGTAGTACTTTAGTGTAGAGTTGGAGTTTTGAATTCTTGGTGACTATTAAGTTGTTTCCCCTATAAATTGTGTCCTTTGAACCGCCTTTTCACTGAGTGTGGGACCTTCATTTGCCCAAATACGTAAATTAGCTGTAAAATACAGCGATTAAAACGGATCTAAGAACATTTGACACTTAACAGGTTGCATAAGTTGAAAAAACTGTAGGGTAGGTGATTCACGTGTCTTTCGTTACCTGTGTGTTAAGAATATAAATTAGTTCACAGACACACAACATTATACGAGTAAGTATTATATTGCGATACAAGTGCATCAAGTCTATCATTGGGGAACGAGAAAGAGTTTGAAAGTACGAGACGAAGTCTTCAGTAGGCCTTACGCGAACATACAATTATTTACGAAGCGTGTTTTTAAAGAAAGTACCGTTTTAACATTTTGCCGCTGCGGTCGCGATTTTGAGCATGCGTAATCACTTCTTCCGTTCATTAGGAAGACAGAAGCACTTGTAAGCGATCGTCACGTTGTGTTTTCTCTTGTTAGAGCGTTTCGAAATGTTGAAAACAATCTAAGACCCGCCAACGGTGGTCAGGTCAGTGGTACTTTTTTGAATCCGAGGAATGTTACGCTAGCAAAATTCATTGCCAATTCTGTGAGGTCTATGGGGAAATGATGAGTTATGTCCCCGAGCACACCCAGCCAAACAAACTCAAGATCTCATCGCATCATTTGGTTGGGAACAATTCGACCACCCTCCCTACAGTCCGGATTTGGCACCAAGATACTTTTATCTGCCTTTTCATCATCTGGAGAAATTCCTTCAACGACTATGACGTGAAACAAGCAGCCTTGGCTTTCATCACAGGCGGCATCATTCTTTGACGAAGGCATACAGGAACTGGCTTGCCGTTAAGACAAGAGTCTGAATAACGATGGTAACTATGCGGAGAAGTAGTGTAAGGGAATGAATGATACAATATTTGGAAAATAATGTTCTGTTATTTTTTAAAACATTATTGGTACTTACTTCAAAAACACTCCTCGTAATAGTGTTCAACATGCTCCAGTAGAAAGGTCATCAACATTAACCCTGGTAGTGAACTGACGATCGATTATGCACGCCTAAAAACTAACTTGCGGCTCATATTTTACTGCATAACTTAAATTATAAGTATATATTAACATACAAAAATGAAGTAAGGACCCATGTAACATTTAAATAGAAAAATTCAACCATCAAATATGATTATATTCCATATACACAATAATAAATGTATAAAAAGTTAGAAGATTTAATGTAGTTCATGCACATACGTGCAGTAAAACAGGCAAAACACAGGTAGGTTAGGTTACCAGAAATGAATGCAGAAAATCCTGCTTTCCACCATGATAATATGAACGGGAACTGGATAAAAACAACACTCGTCCCAAAAATAAATCTGCTACATACTATAACAAATAGGAACAGCAGTTACTTCGAAACACGCTTTATTTATGCACTTGAGCACTCAGCGTAACATACACATTACACTTGAATCACTGGCACACACTCAGAACAAAACACAACTGATCTGTCGAATCACAACTGTTGAATCACAACCCACAGCTGAACTGCACTAGCACTGTCCACTTTTAACTTCTTAACAGGAATGGGACCTCGATACTCTCGATACTTGGTGGTATCGAAGTATGCCTAATACTTTTAGATAAACTTTGGATACTTTTTTCGATACTTTAAAATTTTGAAGTTTTGCATTATTGAAAGTTGTTGGGTTTAACTTTCGTATTGTAATTTTAATTTAACTTGCTAGATAAGGAATGAAAGGAGTTGAGACTCCATGCTATTGCCTCAAACGTGTCCCCAAAGAGGTGCTGGATTATAGTTCTTGATAGACCTTGACTGCGATGAATGCAACATTCCATAGACTCTTGTATCTTAAATAAAAACATGCAAAACAATGGGGGAAGGAGTAGAGTTGTGATTAACTGAGTTGTGATTGAAGCCGATTTAGTTGACGCACTAAATCTGTTTCTTCAACAGCCTGGCTGGGCGACTCACTCCCAGCCATTGCATTTGCCTATTTCACTGACCAAAATCTGTGAATTCAGCAGTAATAAACCAGAGCTTAAGACATGAGATAATATAGCGCATGAAAATATTTCTTATTTTTAGTTGTTTGAGGTTCATGTAAAATATAATATTATAATATTAGTTATAGTCAATATATTACTTTTAAATCCATGTAGCATATATATTTGTTTATATTTTCAAGATTTCAGATTAAGGAACAACTTCTAGCGCTTGCTTTCTATGGATAGAAAATCTCCAAAAAGAAAGCCTTCAACACAAAATATAGTTACATAAAAAGGGAAGGAAAGAAATTATTATTATTAATTATTATTATTAGCAGCCTTGACTAACAATAGGGGGTATATGCCCTGTTGCATTATCAAGATAAAAAAATTGCTTCCACTTGGAGAATGTCAAACAGGAACAATTTTGGAATTAGCATACAATTCAAACTTGGTTACATGCGTTTATACACAGAAAACCACTAAGAAGGATATAATTCAATGAACAAGCTATCGTCTTTAAAGTATTTTTATAAAGTGAGTATCGAGTATCGGTGCTCAAAAATCAGTATCGGTATCGAGAAATAGTGCTGTCGTCCCATTACTACTTCTTAACTAACTGAACTGTCTGGGCAAGAGGAGCTCTTTATATAGACCCTGCATACAAAGCGAAAGGTTATCGAAGGGGAAGCTACTGGAACCTGCCGAAAGGAACCTTCCGAAAGGAAAGCAGGTATAACTGCCCTCTTTCCAGAATCAGAGGGATATGCGTAACACCATCTATGAGCACGTAAAATACAAACGTAAATCAGGTAGATTGCTGTAGAGGGGAAGCGATGGAAAGATTGCGAATGTAATTTTCGCCACGCTTGCAGTAAAGGCATCACTACAGGGCGAATTAACAAGCGAGGACACAGTTTAACCTTTTGTTGTGGAGGTGATCAAGAAAGAGTTGCGAAACTCGTTATGAAATAACGAGAATTATTCGGGAGAGGAAATAGCTCTGTGGTCAATGCCCCGCCCTACGCGGAGATGCAGGCTCCGGGAAATACATGACGACTTGGATAAATATGCACCGTCATTTTATTTAATTCATGGATACATATGCGTGCAAATATTGTACCGAGTCATAAGTTGAGGTTCGAACGCGGAATCAGAAATTGCGTTAAATTTATGAATATATGGTAAGATGGTGTAATCTAGGTAGCCTGGCTCACTGTCAGCGGGTCAGAAAGTACGTAACGGCCACGAATTTAGGTTACGACGGTAGACGCTAACCCATTGACAACCGACTCTATCGCACGACGAAGCTCCAAGCAACAGGGGTACGTCACCCCCGGCATAACTCAGCTAAACATTCCATAAGTGGTAACCTCAAGATATACTAGCAGACTTCAGGTGAGATGAACTCACCTCCATGCATCCAGCCTCCTTATCCTACCCGATACCAACGCTCTTCCGTTTGAGTCTACCGCCCCCCCCCTGTTTATCAGCATCCCCGGGGGCTAACTACCCGAAAAGTTGCTACAGTATTTAACCATGCCGTATTCAAGTCAGGAAACACGCATAGTCATGAACTCTAACACCTCTACGCAGATAGCTAGAAGGAAAAAGAAAGGAAAAAAAAACCTAAAACACAGCATTTTAAAGCAGATGTTATGTTACTTTCTCTATCACATACACCGTCGTGTATAAAAAGTGGCCCAATCCCCTATATCGCTGTAGTTTTCTCTCTCTCTCTCTCTCTCTCTCTCTCTCTCTCTCTCTCTCTCTATCTCTCTCTCTGTAAGGCTTCCACTTAAGGTAACCAACTTTCGACTCCACCCAGCCGGTATCAGTACTTTATGTGACTGGCCTGAAAACGATCCAGGGACATAAAAACTAACCAATGAACGATGTTTATAATCCATGTGGAATGTAGGAGTGGTTAGGATACCACCTCTATGGGAGAGTTTCGCTACGATTGGTACACAAGCAAAGGCTAAACATATTACAAATAATGCGGCCTTCTAGAGGAAGGGGTGAAGAATTATTTCCATGTGAGCTTAAACTGAATGACAGCTACGACATTTACATATTACATATTACCTTTCATCAGCGGCATGGAGACTAAGGTTAAGTTTCTTATTGTTACTACTAAACGGCAGTAAGAAAACTCACATTTATAAAACGGTAGTATAGCATGAAAATATAAGGTTTAAGTTGCAATGTTACCCTTCGATAGTTCGGCCATACTTTGGAAGAGGCAAAGTATGCTGCCAATCCAGTGGCTATGATTATGTTCGAAAGAAACGTGATCATGCAGTTAGGGGGAGAAGCTAGATTTTGTTAGTACCAATATAAACAGCTCCGTTCCATTATGGGCCACATTTTATGCACGCCAGTATACCGAGTAGGTAGAGAAGGTACTGCATTTCACCCGATATCGAGATTTCATCAGAAAAAAATAGGAAAAGGGTATGTGTTTGTGTGTGTGTCAATAGCGTAATCCAAAAACAAAATTTCCGATAAATACGAAATTTTATATTTAGGTTCAGCATCTTCAAAGTATGCGACACGAAGATTTTCAAGAAAGTCCCCGCTCCAAACTACCCCTTACAGGGAATATTTTTTCGAAATTAGTTATTTTCTCAAAAATGGCTGTAACGATTTTAATTAAAATGCCACATGTTTAAGATACTTACATGGTATATATATATATATATATATTGTATTTTATAGAAATGGGCTGTGTAGAACACACTATTTGGAAGCAATTTTATATAACTGTTAAACCATAACAGATAGACAAAAATGTACTGCACGAAACGAGTAGATCTCTCTAAAAATCCAATTCATTTTAAGCCATTTCTGAGATGTAGCTTGTTACTGCTTTCAATTTTTCAATACGTTTGTCATTTTTTTAAAGTGCTGACGCTATTCAGTTGTTTCTGGTGAAGCGTGGAAAGAATGCGGAATTTCTAGGCGAGGATTTAGCGACCCGGACTATCGATTCCGTTTTGCCTATCTCCCTTGTACCTTCAACGAAATGCGTAATGAAATATATCTGCAAAGTTTATCTCGATTAATATGAATTAGACATAAAAAAATCTGATGTGATACATTCACATAACTTTCTCTAACCTCTATCATTTATTGGTGGGTATACAAACTGTTCTTACTAATCTTTATTTTTCTATCGACTACATTTTAATACAAATAAACCTTTGCAGAAACAGCTGCATTATACATTTCGTTATAAATGCAAAGAGAACAGCGATAGTCAAATGTTTAAGAACTGAACGCTATATGCTGACCTTAAAATTCATTACGGTTTCCATGCAATCACGACAAAGGACTGAATTTTGACAGGACTTCGAGAGAATGGCCAAGAAATGAACAATTGGAATCTTTAATAACGGATATCTCAGAAATGGCTTATGCCACAAAAAATTTATTTGTAAATAAATATTGTGTTTTAAATAGGTGTGTGTGCGCGCGCGCGCGTGTGTGTGTGTGTGTGTGTGTGTGTACAGGGTCATCAGATTAAGCGGCAACACTATTAGCGGCACCTGAGTCGCGGGCGCGCGCCACTTCATCCTCTCCCGAATCGTCATATGCATCGAAACAAATAGGATGAGCGGACAAGGCCAACTAGTACCATTATTATTTCGCAAATTACAATATTGAATGTCCCCCCTTACACTGCTTAACTTTTCAAATATTAAGTTGAAAACGTTTTCCTTGTACTCAAAGACAGGTATTGCAGCGTCTTAACAGATTATGATTCAGCTCTTGGGAAACATTGGTTGTTCCTTCCCATGTGTTATTTTGCAGTTCTTGTAATGTTTGGGGACTTTGGTTATACATATAGTCTTTTAAATTTCCCCCACGAGTAAAAAATCGCAAGGCGTGAGGTGTAGGGCTCGAGCGGACCACACCCCTACACTGATCACTCCGTCAGCAAAGACATCAGCAATTGTATCCAAAGAAGTCCAAGCTGCATGAGCTGTAGCCCCGTCTTGTTGAAATATGTCGTGCATTCGCTCATCTGCAATGGGGGGAAAAAACTGCTACACCAATAAGGCCTGATACCATACAGCATTAATTGTTTCATGAAAGAAAATAGGCCCAATAATTCTAGCCGCACTCACAGCACGGTAAACACCGAACTTAGGGTCCTGTAGTGGACTTGGATGAATGAGATTGAGGGAAGCGGTGCAATAGTGTGGACTGGAGTCTCGTGAGGGAATCGTCGCGCGATTCAGTGCCGCTAACAGCCTTGCCGCTTTATCTGATGGCACCGTAGTACGTACTCGTCTATCGCTTAACGTTTGCCAGCTATACAAGATTATACAAAATTCTTGCTAATGAAGTGAACTTCTAGAAAATTCAAGATATGCATTTTATTTGTCATGTAAATATCGTTGCTTTTATTTTGATTTTGAAATTTTTCTACACAACTGTAGGCAGCCAACACAAAGAAACACATTCAACACAATTATATAAAACAATAACAGAAATCAAAAATTAAAATATTACAACAATACATTAGAATTAAAAATAAATACTCAACAAATTAAATATAAAAGATTAATTGTCAATATAATGCGTTTTAATCAAAATAATTAGAGCTCAGGACGGAGACCGGAAGATCCGTAGTTCAAATCCCGGCTATGGCATAGAATTTTTCAGTCGTCTGATTCTACCTTTCGAACCTTGTCCAACACACAGCTTGTGTTGAAGAACAATTGTGGTTGAAACTATGAAGCCGGACTTAAAGTACTTACAAAATTGTAAGTCGCCATTGGGGTATGTCATCTCAATACAATTTGAGATCTCCTTGTGGTTTACCGAGAAAAATAGGAATCAGTTGGAGAATTTAATGTCGCACCGGCACGTTGCCACGGTAGCTCGGTGGTTAGAGCAACCGGACGGAGACAGGGAGATCCGTAGTTCAAATCCCTGCCATGACATTGAATTTTTCAGTCGCCTGATTCTACCTTTCCAACCCTGTCCAATACACGGCTTGTGTGGAAGAACAATTAATTAGAGCCCTTTTTTATAAAACCAAAATTTTCGAAAAATGTTCCATGTAAACGGTAATTAGTGGTGAAGGGATTTTCTTGAAAATCTTCGTGTCGCATTTTTGGAAGATACTGAACCTGAATACCAAATTTGATATTTATCCGACTTTTCGTTTTTGAATTGTGCTGTTCACAGACATACACACGGACCTTTTCTAAAAAGGGCCTCTTGGGGCGTCAAAACATGTATTTTTGGCGAAATCTCGGTATCGAAATTTTGGATGGAATGCAATACCTTGTCTATCTACTATGTACGTGTAGAGGAAGTAACAATTTTTATAAACTATATAAAAATAACAATAGGTTGTAGGTAGAGAAAGTCATGTGAATGTAACAGATTTCTTCACCACATTTTTCTTTTCATTCTTGAGTAAGCATGTTGATGTGCATCTTCTAGAGTTCTTATCCAGTTTTGAGATCTCTCGTAGGGTTTAACAACCGCAAAATCTGCCGATTAAGTGCATAGCATACACAGTAGCTTGTTTATGGTTAGTACTTTGTGTTGTCATCTGACTTACAATAAAAGTATTAAACCTTCTTACCGAAAGGTCAAGGCTGCGTCAAGTCCACACACTTCAACAAGAAGCTTTATAGTTGCGTATAAGACCCTGGGTGATTCCTGGAAAATTGTTCCTTGGAGGGAATGTACAGATTTAAATGTGCACAGAGGACTATAAACGTAAGGTAAGGGCACTGACGAACAGAGGGACCCACGAAACTGGGGCAGAGCACCGCACGCACACCATCCGATCCCTTGTACTTCTACCGTGACCCTTCGGAGGGAGGGTTGAGGGGAGAGACCCAAGAGCGACCAGATTAACAGATGACTATGGGTGCAAGCACGGACGGGGTCGCTAATGTTCCCAGATTGAACGTCTCCAACCCTACCCGAGCCCACCCATTAGGTCCCGCCGTCGGGGGGTCCCAACAAGAGAGCTGGCCCGAAAGCAACCAGAGGCGGGTATCCAACCGAGCAGGTCCTAGATGAGGTCAGTAAGAAACCTCTACAGCCACCGTCTAGTTGCAACCCGCCGAACACCGTCGCCCTGAAATAGATAACGAAGATGAAGCGTACAGGAAACGAGGGGCAGGAGAGTTGTAATATAAAATGAACCACCCCAGCATTTGCCTGCCGATCCGGGGGAACCACGAAAAACCAATGGGTCAGAGTGGGCGGTTGGTGGGGTTAGAATCCGGAAACCCCCGAATGCGAGTGACACACTTTACCGCAGTGCCATCTCGTTCGGTACGGAACATTGAAGCTCTCTCTCTCCCCCTCAGATCGTTTAGAGATTTGATTTTTCTTCTATCCCCACTTTGATCCGGCTTGCTTTCCTATTGGAATATGGTCGTGGCAGCACAGTCTGATTAAATCAAATATTTTTTTATGCTACAGTGGACAAATCCGGGTACTTCACCTCCTGGGTTACTAGGCATACGCCTTAGGCAGGGATTTTCCTGTCTTACCTCCCACATGCTTGTAACTAAAGGCCAAGGCCATGTCAAAGAGGGATTTCAAACCGCAGTTGTGCTCTTGAATTTATTGCTGACAGAATAAATACAGGCAGTCAATACTTGTAGTACAGTGCGTTCAGCAGGTAACTATACAAGCGTTAAACCTATTTTATGTATTGCTTGCGATCTGTTCTTATTCATTAAACACCAGAATTATCCAAAATCGCAAGAATTAAGTTTTACTTCTTCCAGAGAAAATATATTCACTACAACCCAACATAGAAATGCCAGTTTTAAGGGTCTTGAGTCCAAGAAAGTTACGTTCTTTTTTAAAAGTATGTATGTGGCATATTCAAAAACGAAATCTTGTTTCGGTTCTACACTTGGCACTTGATTTGGGATATTGTAAGAACCAAGACTTAAGTTTTTGTGAATTTTTCCACCACGAACATAACCCTAGGAAAAAGTTATTTTAATCAAAAATATCCCTGGAGATTCTGATTAAGCCTGTGGAGTCCGTATCTATTTGTTTATTTATTAGTTTTCTATATAACTAAAAATGAGATACAGAGGGGAATAGAGAAAGATATAGATCATTGTCGCCCTCCGTGGTGTAGTGGTTACCATGCTAGCCTCTAGTTCCCGAGGTCGCGCATTCAAACCCGGTGGAGGGTAATAGATTTTTTCGGGCGTAAAAATCCTTTGCATGGCTTCCTTCGGAAGGGAAGTAAAGCCGGTGGGCCCGTGTCGTAGATTTACGGCACGTAAAAGAATCTCAAGCCTGATAAAGAGGCCCCTGAGCAAAATTACCGATCTTTCACGCCCAATATAGAATGGGACGCCAAGAACCGCAGCAATTAAAGAGCATCCATAAATAAAAAATCTGATGTGTTACACTCACATGACTTTCTCTACTCTTGTACAATCTAATTTTACAAACGCTTATTCTCCATATGGTTCATGTTAATCGAGATATCAATCTTATTGGTAATTTTCTTGTAGATGCAAGGGAAATATGGTAGCTTTTAAGCGATAGTGAAATATTTTAACGCTGGTTGCTATGTGGCGCATTCCATTCTCTTTGCATGTCCAGGACATAAAAAAAATGAATAACGAATGTGAGAAAAAGTATAAGTATTGTAAAATTTAAGGAAATAACAAGCAATATCTCGAAAACGGTTCACTCAACAAAAGAAATATATATGACATAAGTTGTGTATTTTAACGCGATCTACATTTTTTGTGTAGTAAAATTTTGTCTATCTCTTATGGTTTACCAGTTATGCAAAAGTCGTTCACAATGAAGAATACTTTTGGAGACATTCCCAGAAAATTCGAGATATACATTTCATTTCTCATGACATTATCTTAAACATATGATATTTTCATCAAAATCGTTAGAGCCATTTTTGAGAAAATTAAAATTTTCGAAAAATGTTCCATGTAAAGGGTAGTCTGGGGTGGGGGAATTTTCTTGAAAACCTTCGTGTCGCATCTCTGGAAGATACTGAATCTAAATACCAAGTTTGGTGCTTATCCGACTGTTCGTTTTTGAGTTATGCTGTTCACAGACACACAGACACACACACACACACACACACACACAGACACACACACAGACACACACACGGACATGTTTCCAAAAATGCTTTTTTTGGATTCAGGAGGTCTCAAAACATGTATTTCCGGTGAAATCTCGGTATCGAATTTTTGGGTGGAATGCAATACTTCCCCTACTTACTATACGTAGTAGAGAAAGTAAAAAGCTCATCTATACATCACCATTTTTTCAGTATCAGCCACTTCGCTAAATTTTTTAAGGGAATAAGTAGTAATAGTCCCGGATGAGCCAATTGTTTTAACGATAATCCTGCCGCTAGGGGCGCTAGTGTCGCTAGTGTCGCTGCGTGCGACGGCGGCGGCGGTAAGTTTGAAAAGCGCCCTGAGCGGTAGGATTATCGTTATTGCAATTGGCTCATCCGGGACTGTTTTCTTTATTTATACTTTGAATACAGTACATTGGATAAAGATATGTATACATAGTTTTGATTAACATGATGTATTATTTGCTTAACATATAAATACAATAAATGGACAATATAAGTAATATTAGGAGAAAAAAAAGCACATTAAAATTCATAGTTTTTGTTTGAGGCACTAGGACACACAGATTTCGCGCACAACAATGATTTTAAAGTACGTGGTGCACTTTGAGTCCTCGTCATCGCTGCTGCTGCTATCGGCGGTAAATTGGTGGATAGGTTTGGTGATGCAGGTGACGAGCAGGTGAGAGAAACTTTCGTTGACGAACTCGGTGAAGGTTGGTATATAGATGGGGATGGTAAATTCGTTGTAATGGCTGGTTGAGAAGCATCCTGTGGATGTGACTTTGTTGGTTAGAGCAGGAATGTTGCTGTTGCCGAGGTATATGACGCATAGTGCGTCTTGTTTATGCTGGTGTACTTTGGTAGGTACGCATTTGACGTGGACGGCGTGAGCCCCTTGGACGTCGAGTGTGATGGTGACAACTCTGCTGTTGCGGAAATAGGAGTTGGAGATGCAGAGGATACGGATAGGTGAAGCTGCGTTGAGAATGAGTTGTAGGTTAAGATTGTTCCCCACGGGGACGGGATAGGTTTCGTCGGACATTATTTAGGGTTATATGGGGAGAACGTGACGATGTGACGTTTGAAACCGCTGCGTAGTTTTTCCTCGCCTGCGTATATGATGCAGAATGAGTTAGAGTTGAGTTTGTTGACGAGTTCTGGAGAGGCTTTTGCAAATCTTGTTGGTAGGAAAACTTCTGTGTCGTTGTCGAGTTTGGCGACGAGCTTTGTACCGTGAACGGTGTCGATTGTTTTGACGCCGACGACGCGATATGGTACGTGCTGTTGAAGCGTAGATACGCTGAGAGTGTGGGCGCTGCTGGAAAGTTCTTCTAGCTCTTTAAGGACGTCCTGTGACATTCTGACGGCACAGATGGCAGTTTTTGATAAACGGGGGAGGGCCGTCTATATGAGTGGTTTGATGAGGAAGGTTGTAGTGTTGTTTACACCTGCGATAAGGTGCGCAAACTACCTGTGCGTCTGCGGGAAGTTGGTTCCACACAAGGTCGACGTCGCTTGGGGGATAACGTTCGAAGATGTATATGCCGTTCTGCAGCAGCACTTGGCGTTCCCTGGGCAGTAGCAGGCGGATTCTTCGTCCGTTATCGAGATACCGAAAGAGCACGATGAAGCAGTTCATGTGGTGTTTCTAGCGGAGTACCTTCGAAGGAATTGCTGAATTTGCTTGTTGAGATGATCGAGGTCTTCGTAGAAACCGTGTTGACACTGCGTGCACAGGAGGGTGAGACGGTGCTTAAGTTCGCAGCTGCACGTTTGGTGAAAGCAAAACGAGCAGTGGAAGTCTTTACACGACGGTCCTGGCATTCCCCACGGCTGGCTAGCACCGAATGAAGGGGTAAAGAATGCGCGTGCATAAATATAACCCAACTGCCGGAAGCAGGAAATCACTGGTGGGGGGAAAAGTTCGTTGGAGATATACCACATCAGGGGAAGCACTGGTGGGGGAAAAGTTCGTTGGAGAAACACCACATCAGGGGAAGCAGTGGTGGGGGGAAACGTTCGTTGGAGGTTGGCTACATACGCCGGAAGCGCTTAGCGATTATTGCACAACATCCGCAGGAAAAACACTGTGTCCGTTGATTTAACGGTTTTCGTCTTGGAGGAGAACTCTGTTTTTGAACGGTGCTGAACATGCAAACGACCACATCAGGGGAAAGCACTGGTGGGGGAAAAGTTGGTTGGAGATATACCACATCAGGGGAAGCACTGGTGGGGGAAAAGTTCGTTGGAGAAACACCACATCAGGGGAAGCAGTGGTGGGGGAAACGTTCGTTGGAGGTTGGCTACATACGCCGGAAACGCTTAGCGATTATTGCACAACATCCGCAGGAAAAACACTGTGTCCGTTGATTTAACGGTTTTCGTCTTGGAGGAGAACTCTGTTTTTGAACGGTGCTGAACATGCAAACGACCACATCAGGGGAAGCACTGGTGGGGGAAAAGTTGGTTGGAGAATTACCACATCAGGGGAAGCACTGGTGGGGAAACGTTCGTTGGAGGTTCACTACATCCGCCGGAAGCGCTTAGCGATTATTGCACAACATCCGCAGGAAAAACACTGTGTCCGTTGATTTAACGGTTTTCGACTTGGAGGAGAACTCTGTTTTGAACGGTGCTGAACATGCAAACGCCGTGAATGTGATCGGGTATGATATAGGATGCTTCGCGACCCAAATGCGGGAGCGAAGGGCGCGAGATGTTTGGGTGAGGTGCGGTTGGAACGCTGGTAGAAATACATGCGCACTAAGGACTATTTTGTGAGATGCGCAGTGCGAAATGGGTGTTGAGGAAATGATGAACCTCGAGGAATGTTCTAAAATTGGCGCACCGTATGTACTTGGTGAACTGCGTGAAATTCATGTCATGTAAGGGAACGTTGGAGGCATGGTTGTGAAGCATGTACTTGTGGTATGCCATGATTTGATTTTGCACGTCCGTCTCTTCCTTCTTTTTGTGATACATGATGTCGGTAATGATGCGCTGCAGGGTATGCAACACGTGCCATTCTTGTTGGTTGAGCGTAACGGATGCGCCTTGCGGTTCTTTGAAAACGAGCTTTAGCTTTCCGAACACAAACTTAAACACGATGGTGACGCTGTCGCTGAACTGAAATTGCTGTAGACGTCCCTGCGGGTCATTCAAGCGTTTGTGAATGATGGGGATGGCTTCGACGAGTTTGTGCCACTGCGAGGAACTCATGACGACTGCGTTGTGCTGTCCACATTTGGCAATGGTGACGACGAGATGGTGCGGTGGCCGGGGGGAGAATCCCACACTGACGAATTTAGTTTGTTGCGGGTTGAGGAAGTAGATATCCGCCAGAGGACCCACAACTGCACTGTGTTGGAACTGTGCTGGCGGAGCAGGGCTGTCGGGATGCTGTTGGAGGTCGAAGATGGGTAGTTTCCTTTTTTCCCCGGGTTCTGAGGTGGTTGGGGTTTGACATCCGGTTATACTGGAACACACAAAACAATAATAATAATAATGTGAGGGATAGAGAGATAAACGGGATAGAAAAAAAACAAGCTAATACATAGGTGCGAACCTACCTGGTCGGCGTGCTGCATGGCAGCAGGACTGTATCCGCGCGCTGCATGGTACACTCTGAATGAGGCGAGCGGCACCGTGACGTTGCTTTTTATATGAGCAGGAGCGTCTTCTGAAAGCACGTGCAAGACGATGGATTAGCTTAGATGTGCTGAATAGTGACACACACACACACACACACACACACACGTACTCACCTTCAAGGGTTGACAAGTTTGCCGAGCGGCAGAGCACTTTGCGCGGCATGCGTTTTTGAACGTTTTGCGAATGACGACATCATTATGCGCGTGATTGCTGACGCGAAATTTTGAGAAGAATGTATGCTTAGGTAAGCCGGAGCAGCGGTGGGTGAGGTAGGCGATGACGTAATGACCGCACGTGGTGCTGTCGAAACCTTGCAGCCTTCTGGCGTTGGTGGACCAACGCGTCCCGCAGACCGAATTTAAGAACCGGAGAAAATGGGGCGAAAGCGGTCCTATGCCGTAACTGTCAAAATATTCTGCACGCGAGTTTTTGTCCACAAAGATGCAAACCCAGTGTTGCCCGGATTTGGTGCTGGGGTCGGTGTTAGCCACTAGCGCCAAGGGAGGCGTTCGAATGCTGTGAAGTACGGGTAGTTTATCGCAGGGGTAGACGCCTAAAAAGTGAGAGCGCGTAGAGGGGCATGTCGATAGAAACCGTTGAATTTGAAAGGTGTTCATGATACCAAAATGGATCGGTTGGCGTCGATTTCGACCGTGCGATGTATTTCCGCTAGCAGCAGAAGTATGACCGGTTCTGTCAATTTATCGGCAAAACCGATGCTTATAGAGACGGTTCCGTGGCGCTGACCCGAGATGTGAGACTCGTTAGCGCTCATGTCTGCAGTGAGATCGAAAACCATTATCGTATACCCTTGCGGGTAGGTTTCTCTGGAGATGGAGTGTCCCTCGTCCTTGAAATGAATGCCTAGGCCGTCCTGCAGGGTTTGAAAGCATTGCAAATAGTGTCCCTTTGTAAAGTCGGGTTGCAGAGGTTGGGAGGGAACGGGTTGCCCGTTCACGTAGAGCTGAAAGAAGTTCATTTTAAAATGTTTCAAGTTGTACGGATTTGAGTTAAAATGGCCGGAATAGGCCTTGTCGGTGACCATGGCTACTACCACTCTCCTTGGAACTTGCCCTACGCACACGTCGCTAAACGTCATTGCCCTGGACTCCTTGGGGATGCTGAGAGCGTGAAAGCTGACGTCTTTGAGATGGTACTTTGCGTTGCCCTTTGCGAGCACGGCCTGGTGCGCGAGCTTTATGGTCGGCGAGGGCCGCACCGATTTTAAGCGCAGCGTGGCAGACACGATGTCGGCGTACCCCTTAAAGGTATCTACGTCGGAAAACAGATAAAACTGGGGAGAGGCGGGAGTGAGCTTGACGGTCATGCTAACGTTGTTCAAAAGCAGCTTCTCCTGTCTAAAAAGAGCGTTGGACAGAGGACCGATGAGCTGCACGACGTTGCTCCCTTTGGTAAACCCCTGACGCCACTGAAAGCCCGCATTGGCGATAAAAGTGTCCATGATGCCTGCCGTGTCCTTTCTCCAGAGGGTAGATTCTAGTTTGGTGTTCATGGCATCTTCGGAGTAATTGAGAAGCGTCTCGAGGTAGGTTCTATAGGGGTAACCGGCTTGCGGCATGGAGACGATGATGTTATTGAGGGTTACCTCCATCTGTTGAAACAGGGAATTTAAGGCGTTGTTGACCAGAGTGGCGTTAGCGTCAGCGTTTAAGGCCTCTCCTTTGTCATCTACAACGCGCACCATGAGTTCGAGTACGACGTAGGTCAAGTCTAGGTAATCGTCCGCATTTCCGGAATAATGAAAGGTGATGGGGGCATTTTTCATTAAAGTGTTTTGAGGGTTTAGGTATAGGAACCGTGACTCCTCGATGCTCATCTGAACCGGCACCTCTGTAAAGAGGTCCAGTTCGGAACTCATGTGGACGGTCGCGTCTGCCATTACGAAAATACGTCTTGCACCTTGCGCCTACCGCGTTTCAGCTTGGACTGCTTGCTCTTTCCGGATTTGCTCGGTTTTATTCTCTTGAGACGCCTGGCGCCGGAACCGAGCATGGCACCGAGCTTTTCGTCGGCTTTTCGTTTTAAATTGTATCCGGACTCCTTGAGCCTCCGCTGGAGCGCTTGCTTCGGCGCTGCTCCCGCCACAGTCACATCGGACAGAACGTGGGCGCCCGCCTTTAAGGCCTCCTTTCCGACTGCTTTTGCTCCGCTCTTTAAAAACGGTAGCAACCTTCTGAAGAGTCCTCCGAGGGCTGAAAAGAGACCGCTGCCTCTTTGGTAGCGCTTGCCCCTGTAGAGAGCGAAATCGCGATGGTGGAACGCGCCGCCGGTCTGATTGAGGTAGTACCGCGTTACGGCGTGCACGTCCATTACGCCTGTTTCGGACGAAAAGCGAGAACTACAGTAGAGGAAAATCCGTCGGCGAATGGCAAGAGATCGCCGTAACCGTTCCTTAAATCTATGCTGACCGTCTTGAAGTCCTGCTGAATCAAGGGTACCCAATTTTGGGGAAAAAACGTCTTTTCGTCGCCCATGTAAGTGTTGTTGCTTCTTTCGTATTCCACGGCCGCGCTCTGTATGACTTGGGCGAAGGTGTCGCCCACGACTTGCGGGGACACTAGATTACAGTAGACGAACATTTCGTAAGGAAACCCCATATAAGGATCTACGGGGCGTTTAGCAGCTTTTTCGAGAATGACGTCGACGTAGGGATCGAAACCCAACATTTTTGCCATAGCGGGCGTCAAGAGCAAACTGTGGATGCGGTGTAGAGGTCCCGGAGGGTCCTCCGATTTTGAAACGTCTCGTTTGGGTCTGACGGAACGAGCCGCCGCGGGTTTCTGCTGCCCCGAAGCCCGGGGCTTCGGTTTCGGTTTCGGCTTTGGTCTCTGGCGGGGCGCATCGTTGAGAGCTTCGTATTCGCCGACCGCGTACGGTACGACAGCGCGCGCGACATTTTCCACAAACCCGTCGAACGGAATGTCGGGTAGTGGTTCGGGGTGGGCGACGGCGGCATTCACGCCCGCCGTCTGCTTGCGCTCGTCGAAGAGGAAGAAGTTTTCCACGTGCAAGTGTTCGAGTAGAGCGGCGTTGACGAGGTTCACCAAGTCTTTGGGATTGTGCACGATGCCTTGCGGCATTTGCAAACTGAATTTGGAATGCGTGGGGAGGAGCGTCATGGTGTACTTGGTGCCCGCCAGACGGGCGTCGTCTGGCGAAAGGTTATAAAATTTCACCGGATACCTGACCTTTTGCAGGGCGACCTCCCATTCTCCCTGCAGAACGATTCTCTCGGGCAAGATGTTAGAAAATCTGGCCGTGGTGTTGTCGGTAAAGTGTTCCATGGAAGCGTTGCTCACGAGGGTGATGGAGAAGGGCTCGGTCTTAATCATGTCGAATCGACGGTCGAAGCCAGAACCCACGAGTTAAACTTTGCCGGATACCCCTTCCACTTTACCAAGACCTGCTTGCGGCGCCCTCGGCCCTTGGTCTGTAAAACGCGCTCGATCTTAAACGTCCGAGGTAGCGCGACCTTTTGTAGCTCCTGGGTGTAAAATGCGCCGTCTATGGCTTCTCCGGCCAGATCCTTCAACTTATATACCACCGGCCGACCGCGCACCACCTCGGCTATCCGAAATATTTCGTCCGTCCAATTCTGCTCGTAGCCCTTGTCGAATTTCATTTTTTCTTTAGAGATGCGCACGTGATCGCCGACGGAAAATGTGGGTTTCCCTGCGCGAGGTAGGGTCCTATTACCGTAGAGATTGCGGTACACTCGTAAAATGTTAGAATCGTTCACGTCCTTCGGAGCCATTTTTATGGACCTGTGATGCGAGCTATTGTACGACTCGAGTAAGGCCGGAAGGACTTCCAGGTATCTGTAACTGTTTTTGTGCGTGAAATACCTCCACATCTTGGTTTTTAAGGTGCGGTTGAAGCGCTCCACGACGCTGGCTTTAACGTTATTTTTGGTTGTGTAATGTTTCACGTCGTGTTTCTTCAGAAAGTCGCGAAAAGTCTTGTTGGTGAACTCGGTCCCCTTGTCCGTCTGGAGGACCCTGGGTACGCGTCGGGAGAATATGGAGCGAAACGCTTGCGCGACCTCGGTACCCAGCTTCGATTTCAGGGGCACGGCCCAAGCATATTTGGAAAATACGTCGATAACGGTCAGAATGTACACGTAAGGTTTGTTATGTTCCCTCACGCTGTTCATGACGTTTAGATCGGCCTCCCAAAGATCGTCCATATTCGTCACGTGATAACATCTGGTGGGGAACCGCTTTCTGATCGGCTTGTGCAGAGTGTAACTGTCCCGGGTTCGAAGGAAGGACTCGATGTTCGACTTAGACGCACCCGTGGCCTTTCGAAGGGGCTCGACCGCGCCCAAACCGGCATAGTGTTCCGGTCTGGCATAGTATCGCCTTAGCGCCTTCCATTCCTTCATGCTTTACTTGTACAGGGGTTGCCAGACGCGCTTGCGAAAATGGTACGACGCGGAAGGCGATTTCGATTTCTTTTTCGGAGTGGCAGGGTTCGCCCTCTTCTTTTTGCGAGGCGAGAGGAGGTTGACCTTTATGGTTCGGGGTTCGACCTCCTGCTTCACCGGCACGCGCTCGTGCACGTCTTCGTAATCGTCGTCGTCGTCGTCGCCCAGGAAGGGCTTTCTGACTTGTGCCACGAGATCGAGGTAGTTGTCCAATTTATGTTTTACGAGCCGCCACTTTTCGTCGGCAGAGAGCTTCGCGCTCTGCAGGTTCCGAATTTCTTTAGCCAATCTGGATACGGTGCGGTCTACAGCGTGAAGCCTGTCGACGGTCTTCGGTTGCGGCGCAACGAGGATCTGCCTGCCGTACTTCATCCTGTTAATTTCGACACTAGCGCGCCGCCGAGCGAAGCCAAGACGGGTAGGAGGAATGCCGGCAAAAAACCTCCTTTTTGAACCAAGATGCTCTTCTTCTTCTTCAGAGGAACCCGTTTATCCGTCAACTTCCTCCAAGAAGCCTTGTGCTTCTTCAGGCGACCCAAGCACTTTGCGGGAAGTTGCACGTGACCTCTGCACACGTTGAGCATGCATTCGCTAATGGCCTTGATCAGATCGCCGTCGGCATTTTTTAACAACTTTTTGCGCAGAGGGGCCTTCGCCTTGGCCAGAGCCGCCAAATTGCCGTGCTGTCTCGTTATGCGAGGACTGGTCAGCGTCGCGAGCCTTGACCTACCTCTAGCCATGCTTGCGCGATAATGACGTTCGCCCCGAAAGCGGTACTTTTTATTTAGACTCGACGGCCTCGGTCGGGGCGAGACCCTGCCGGGATAATATAGAACGAAACGAAACCCGAGTCCTCTCGGCGGCCTCAGTTGGGTACGAAATAAGAGAGGTTTTCCCCCGGCAGCACGCCGGTTCGATACCTGTATCGGGCGGGCGTGTACTGAGTGCAGTCCAGCACGAGATACCCGTGAGGGCGTTCGGTGGCCTTCTCGAAGGCCTCCAAGAGAAACCTAGAGTTCCTGGGTTCGATCTGCTGGCACAGTCTCTCGATCTGCATCTTGTCCCGGTTGTTCTTGAAGACCACGACGTAGTTCGCATTCAGAGAGATGTTGCGATATTTCTGACCCTGCGGAAACACGTTCTGCAGGATGTAGACGATGCCGAAGCGCTTGTGATGGGAGTCTCTGGTGAAAAAATTGGACACGTCCTTCCCGCCACCCTCCACCATCAGATCGTCGAGGACGACGAGGTCGTTCTCGCCCACCGAAGCAAGTTCGGGTATGCCCGCGTGGGTCTCGCAGCGCAGAGCCGAGGGTTCGAGTCTCGGCGAATACTCCGGAGGGTGGCACCACAGCACCCTCCTGGGGCGCACGTCGAACATCCGGTGCGCGTGGCGCAACAGGTTTTTTACGAAGGTCGACTTGCCGCAGCGCGACGGCCCCGCCACGAGCATCGTGCTGGGAAACTCGAATCGCCGCAGGTCTCGGGGACCGGGCATCGTCTCCTCGGGGGTGCCCGGTTCGAAATGACTTTGGCGCGGCTGCGGACGTCTCATTTATGCGTTCCTCTTGAACCCGTAGGGATAGGAATCGTGATCGCCGGCGAGCACGCGCTTGTTGACCACCATTCTAAACGTCTTCGAGCTGGGTTCGGTGACGACCGTCCAAGACGGTTTCCGCGAGATCTGCGTGCCCTCCAGCTTCACCGCGCGGTCGTTGTCCCTGAGCACCACGTCGCGAATCACCTCCGCGTTCACCAGCTCCAGGTTGCCCGAATTGAGCGTGATCCCCTTCACCTTGCACACCGAGAAGGTCTTGCCCGTCTCGGGGCAGACGATCTCCATGCAGTAGCTTTTGGGCCCCGTGGAGGCGAACCGGGCGATGTAAGAGCCCCTCCCGTACTTCTCCAGCTCGTCCGTCATGTCCCCCAGGAGGCGTCCGACGGACGGCGTCCAGTCGCCCGGAGCGGCGGCGACGACGACGGAATCGGTGTCGAAGTAGCAGACCCGTTCTCCCAGCCTCTTGAGGTAGGAGTAGAGCACCAGGCGCGCGTGAGCCGTGGTGTAGGCCGCCAGCACGCGTTGGCGGCGGTGTTGACCTTGCGGCACTGCTCGCGGTACCTCCACACCGCGTACACGATCCGGTCGGTGACGGGCACGTAGGTCTGCACTTCCACGCCCGGGTCGTTGAGCAGCTCCAGGAGGCGGTCGTACCGGTCCACCAGCTCGCACGTGGGGAGGTTTTCCCTCTGCCCCAGTTTGCCCCAGAAGCTGTTGAGCATCAGCTTGGCCAGCTCCCGCCTGCCGGGGTTGGCGGCGACGGCCTGGGGATCCAGGGCGACGCCTTCGTGTTCGAAGAATTGCTCCACGTACTGCTGCTTTGCGGCGGGGTCGTCGCAATCCGAGGGCCATCCGGAGGCTTCGGTCTTGATCTTCAGGAACTGATTCACGTAGTCCTCGAAGAGACCCTTGGCTCCGGTGGTCGGATCGTGCCGCACCACGTCGTACTCCCAGATCTCGTGGACCCTGAGGAGGCGGTACCCCTCCTCCAGGGCGACCTTCATCTCGTCGACCACCCAGGTACCCAACAACGCCCTCTCGCGCTCTCCGTGGTGGCACTCGTCTTGGTTCTCCGCCTCCGCGCAAGCGCGGCATAGCGGGAACATGAGCTTGCCGCCAATGCGCGCCGGTAGCACCGGGTGGTACAGGTGTTGCGGCGGTAGAACCTCGCACTTCACCAACCCGCCCCCCACGTCTTCCAAGCGCGGGAATCGATCCACGTGGATCTTGGGATGGCCCGCGGGGTAGGGTTTCGTCTTGTTCACGTACGGATACAGGCTGCACACGTCGTAGTAGTAGATTTTGCTATCCCCCTTCGCCTCGCAGTACGTCTTGGTGCAGTTGGTGCGACCTCCGTAGAAGGCGTCTCTGGGGTTCAGGGGTTCGGGTACCGGAAAGTCCCTTGCGTGGCGCGCGAGGTCCTGGTCGGCCTTCGTCGCGGCGTCGAACTCGCACTCCCACATTTCCACCACAGCGTAGCCGGCGGCCTTGATCTTGGCCGTGACCTTCTCGGTGCTCTCTAACCTGGAGGCCATGGTTTCGTGTCCCGAGTTGTATATCGCCGCATGGCGATTGTGAAAGCACCGCCTGCAGCCGTGGTAAAAGCACCCGTGGAAAAAGTACGCGGTTTTTTCGGCCTCTCTGTACCCGTCCACCTTGAGCCCCACGATTTTAACTTCGCGTCCTCGCATGGCGTGCTGGATGACGATGCGGTTTTGCATCTCTAGCCAAGTTAGCCATATGCATGCGGCGCGAGACTGCCGGTCCGCTAGTCGATACCCGCCCGCTGGCAAGAGGGCAATTTTTTTAAGCGGCATGAAGCGCTTTCTATACACGCACATGCACGCCTGCGCGATGGTGACGCATTCTCTGAACGGGTCTATTCCGTTCTCGTCCAAGAATTCCCTTCTGAATTTGGAAACTCCCTGACTCAGTAGAAATACGTCCATCTTGCAATACGCCACCATTTCCGCCCTCATGTCGAAGACGTGCCCGGAGGACGCCTTTTCTTCGTGCCACTGCTCGAAGGCTTTCCGACCCTCCGCCGACATGCCCTCAGGGCAGTAATGCCTTTTGTCGGGAATCGAACCCACGTACCGCTCGTTTTCCTTCGTGTTAAACAGGTACGGGAAATAACCTTTGCATTCCTTCAATCCGAAGGTCTTGGAAAAGCGGGAGAGTGGCATGGGTATGAAGTTGAGCGAGTCTAGAAATGTGACGTCACCGTACCTCATCCTGTAGATCTTGCTCCCGTTCATGATGAGCTCCGGGATCCAGTCTAAGTGCGCCACCATGTACTTTAATAGAAACTGCCCCTTCGTAAGCTCTGAGGTTATGCGCCACGACGTAGACGTCCCAGGCTTCGAATCTCGCCTGCGCGATGTGCTCGAAAAGCTGCTTCACGGGTTCGTCCGTGAACACCCATTCTTTGCAACCGCATTCCATGCAGTATGCCGTCTTGCGGCGTTCGTCGATGCAGTGCGGGCAGGCTTGGTACAACACGCACAAGTTAGGTACATGCTCGTATGTGTCCTTTTTGCCGGTATATGGAATGTTTTGCGTGCATTCGAAGTCGATGAACATAAACACGTACCGGTTTCTTTTGTTCTTTGCGGCGTACGGCTGCATATAGCACATGTGGCTAGAATTCACGTGTGTCTTGCAATGATAGCAGTACTTTTCCCCGCACTCGTGCGCGGTTTTTCTGTACCTCGCATTCACGAGCTTGTTGCAAGACGTGCACACCTTTTCTACGTCGCACACCGACAGCGCCTTTGGGTAAAAAACGCCTTTCTTTGCGTGGTTTGCAAAGCATGTCGGTCCCTTAAAATCTCTGTTGCACCCGGCGCAGCGTATGTAGGCGTCGAATCGCGCATCGCACTGCTGATGGCATTTAGCGCACCCGGCGTCGCACCTGTGAAATTCTTTTTTGTGTGCCGAGGGATGATGACACCGGCGGCAATACGATTTGCATTTAAAGCACTTGTGAAGGTTCACGATGGCGTTAAAGTGCCCGGCGTGGAGCATGACGTCGATGTATTTATCGCATTTCTTATCCGACGCGTACAGCACGTGCTTCCCCGTATGATCGCCAAACACCGTCACAGCGTAGCCCTTTAACGCAGCGTCAAAGCGTCTGACGTCATCTATGGTGCAGCCGTCGTGGCCTTGACCGATGCTCGCGCACAAGGCTACGGCCTTCGATTTTTGCAGATAGTCGGAACGCGTCATCGTTCTGTAGTTGACGTCGCGATCCACTTTGGCTTTGCCTACAACGATGGCTCTTGCTAAACACAAGTTGTCTTTGTTGGCTATTTCGACAATGCCTTTATTGCCCCTACAGGCATCGCAAGGTTGGTGGCACGAACCCGAGACCTCCCTGGTCCACACAAACGTCACGTGAAGAGGCCCGCTTAGCAAGAATTGTTGGTTACTTTGCATTACTTTTTCGATGCTTCCAACAATGACATCCGCATTCAATTGGTCTACGCGCCTAACGCTCATGTTGAAGGCTTTGGACGTCTCCTTTTCGTCTGTTATGGATATGCCTAAATATCCGGGTTCGTTTTCTAACAGGTTCTCTTTCGCAAAGTTTAGAATATCGTTAAACAGATGCGATACCCATTGCTCGGGGTTGACATCTCTGGGGACCGGGTTTACGGTAATTTGAGACTCTGTAAAACCGGAAAAAAGCTTTGGCAGCGTTCTCTGCTTGTGCCCTATAATTTCGAACGTAGGCTGCAAGGTGTCATCGCGACTTCCCCCGGATTGCATCTCCATCTTATCGTCCGAATGCGCCGATCGCTCTTTCCCCTGCAAAGTGCTGCTGCTATTTTGTTTTTTTTAGTTTAAACTATTTTTCGTCAAATAGAACGATTTTGTAGAAAAACTCCCGCTATCGCAACGCTTCACTACGGGCGTTTGCTCTTAGCACAGGGTTTTTATAAGCTCGCTTATCAAAAACGCTGTTTCATTATGCGCGTCGAGTTAAATGCCTCGTTTCGCAACAAAATTGTTACGTTTGTAAAAAAAACGCTGTCATTCTGCCACTATCCACCACTGCACGACCACCACTGCAATAAGGCTGCATAAACGCTGACGAGTTTCCTTTTCTCACGGTCGTGTTACACACGTCGGCATACTTCCTTGTGCAGTGCTGCGCATGCAAAATGACAAGCAAGCAAGCAGCGTTTTAACGTTTATGTACACTCGCGTCAGTACAATTTTTTAAAACTAACAACGCCGTGTGTGGTGTTTTTGTGTTGTGCAGTGCATACGTGTTATGTAAAATGCGAGAAATAAAAAGAAGCAGCAGATACTTCCTTTCTAAGGAGTAACACCAACTGTTGAATGAAAATTCTCAAGTGTTAACGTTCGTATCACCTCTAACCTCTGTCTCTTATAGGTGAGTACGAAAGTTTATTTTCATATCCACTTATTTTTAATCCGGTTAAACTTTTCGGGGAATGGTTGCATCCGAAGGGACGCTATACACTGGCCTTAAAATTCTAAATTCTTTCCAACAACATGGCGGGGCAAGAACTGAAAAGCCACATGCTTTTAAAAAGAATGCTAAGCATTGTACAATTCGAACCATTTATAACAAATATCTCGGAAATGGCTGACGTCACAAAAACGTTATTTCAAATAAATTGTGTGTTTTTTTAAAAGAGATCTAAATTTTTTTGTATTGTATGTTTTTTCTCAAACCTTAGCAGTTATACAAGATCGTAGAAAATTTCTTCCGAATCAAGAGGACTTCGCAGGCTATTTCCGCAAAATTCGAGATATACATTTTATTTTTCATATAAATGACTTTAATATATGGTGTTGTAATTAAAATCGTCAGAGGCAGTTTTAGAAAATAAAACATTTCGGAAAATAGTTCATGTAAATGGTAGTTTTGGGTGGAGGGACTTTCTTGTAAATCTCTGTGTCGTAACTTTTTGGAAGGTACTCAACCTAAATACCAAGTTTTAGTATTTATCCGACTTTTCATTTTTGAGTTATGCTGCTCTGACACATACACACAGAATTTTCTAAAAATGTTTTTTATTCAGGGGACCTCGAAACAAGTATTTAGTTTTTCCGGTGAAATCTCAATATTGAATATTTGGATGCAATGCATACCTCCTCTACCTACTATTTTACGTGGTAGAGAAAGCCCCCTAAATCAATATTATTCCATGCAGTTGTGAAATGTGTTTCAGTGGGGTGAATAAAAATTAGTTTGTTGGTATCGTTATCACAGTACTGTTTCACTTGTGATATACCGTTCTCTTTGTATCAAAATGAAAAAAAGAAAAGTTAAAAGAATGACGTTTTTTAGTGAGAAAGGTCTAAAGCTTTTAAACATTAAAATCAACATGGAAACTTTGTAAATAGACAACGCCTCAAAGTGATACTAATACACATAGATTGTGTGCTTTAACGTTCTTGTAAATAAGGCTTCGTTTCCTACGGTTTAACACTTTGTACAAAAGACATTCACAATGAGACTACTTCACAGCTATTCCCAGAAAATTGAAGTTATACATTTTATTTGTCGTGCAGATATCTTAAACATACCGCACCGTAATCAAAAGGGGTTAGAGCCGTTTTTAAGACAATAAAAATAACGAACTTTCTCCCGCTAAACGGGTAGTTTGCGGTGTGGGAATTTTCTTGAAAATCTACGGTTTGTTAAATTTTTACTTTCTCTACTACGTATAGTAAGTAGGGGAAGTATTGCATTCCACCCAAAAATTCGATACCGAGATTTCACCGGAAATACGTGTTTTGAGACCTCCTGAATCCAAAAAAAGCATTTTTGGAAACATGTCCGTGTGTGTCTGTGTGTGTCTGTGAACAGCATAACTCAAAAACGAACAGTCGGATAAGCACCAAACTCGGTATTTAGGTTCAGTATCTTCCAGACATGCGACACGAAGGTTTTCAAGAAAATCCCCCCCCCACCCCAGACTACCCTTTACATGGAAGATTTTTCGAAAATGGCTCTAACGATTTTGATTAAAATATCGCATGTTTAAGATAATGTTATGAGAAATGAAATGTATATCTCGAATTTTCTGGGAATGTCTCCAAAAGTATTCTTCATTGTGAACGACTTTTGCATAACTGGTAAACCATAAGAGATACACAAAATTTTACTACACATAAAATGTAGATCGCGTTAAAATACACAATTTATGTCATATACATTTTTTTAGTTGAGTGAACCATTTTCGAGATATTGCTTGTTATTTCCTTAAATTTTCCAATACTTATACTTTTTCTCAAATGCGTTATTCATTTTTACTTTCTCTACTACGTATAGTAAGTAGGGGAAGTATTGCATTCCACCCAAAAAATTCGATACCGAAATTTCACTGCAAATACATGTTTTGAGAATCACTGAATCCAAAAAAAAAAAAAAAGCATTTTTGGAAACATGTCCGTGTGTGTGTCTGTCTGTGTCTGTGTGTCTGTCTGTCTGTGCGTCTGTGTGTCTGTGAACAGCATAACTCAAAAACGAACAGTCGGATAAACACCAAACTTGGTATTTAGGTTCAGTATCTTCCAGAGATGCGACACGAAGGTTTTCAAGAAAATCCCCCCACCCCAGACTACCCTTTACATGGAACATTTTTCGAAAATTTTAATTTTCTCAAAAACGGCTCTAACGATTTTGATTAAAATATCATATGTTTAAGATATTGTCATGACAAATAAAATGTATATCTCGAATTTTCTGGGAATGTCTCCAAAATATTCTTCTTTGTGAACGACTTTTGCATAACTGGTAAACCATAAGAGATAGACAAAATTTTACTACACAAAAAATGTAGATCGCGTTAAAATACACAACTTATGTCATATACGTTTCTTTTGTTGAGTGAACCGTTTTCGAGATATTGCTTGTTAAAATCGCATGTTTAAGATAATGTTATGAGAAATGAAATGTATATCTCGAATTTTCTGGGAATGTCTCCAAAAGTATTCTTCATTGTGAACGACTTTTGCATAACTGGTAAACCATAAGAGATACACAAAATTTTACTACACATAAAATGTAGATCGCGTTAAAATACACAATTTATGTCATATACATTTTTTTAGTTGAGTGAACCATTTTCGAGATATTGCTTGTTATTTCCTTAAATTTTCCAATACTTATACTTTTTCTCAAATGCGTTATTCATTTTTACTTTCTCTACTACGTATAGTAAGTAGGGGAAGTATTGCATTCCACCCAAAAATTCGATACCGAAATGTCACTGCAAATACATGTTTTGAGAATCACTGAATCCAAAAAAAAAAAAAAGCATTTTTGGAAACATGTCCGTGTGTGTGTCTGTCTGTGTCTGTGTGTCTGTGTGTCTGTCTGTCTGTGCGTCTGTGTGTCTGTGAACAGCATAACTCAAAAACGAACAGTCGGATAAACACCAAACTTGGTATTTAGGTTCAGTATCTTCCAGAGATGCCACACGAAGGTTTTCAAGAAAATCCCCCCACCCCAGACTACCCTTTACATGGAACATTTTTCGAAAATTTTAATTTTCTCAAAAACGGGTCTAACGATTTTGATTAAAATATCATATGTTTAAGATATTGTCATGACAAATAAAATGTATATCTCGAATTTTCTGGGAATGTCTCCAAAATATTCTTCATTGTGAACGACTTTTGCATAACTGGTAAACCATAAGAGATAGACAAAATTTTACTACACAAAAAATGTAGATCGCGTTAAAATACACAACTTATGTCATATACGTTTCTTTTGTTGAATGAACCGTTTTCGAGATATTGCTTGTTATTTCCTTAAATTTTCCAATACTTATACTTTTTCTCAAATTCGTTTATTCATTTTTTTTTATGTCCTGAACATGCAAACAGAATGGAATTCGCCACATAGCAACCAGCGTTAAAATATTTGACTATCGCTTAAAAGCTACCAATTAGATTGTACAAGAGTAGAGAAAGTCATGTCAGTGTAACACATCAGTTTTTTTTTATACGCTACTATTTTAGTGTGTGTGTGTGTGTGTGTGTGCGCGCGCGCGCGCGAGTACGTGCCTAGGAACCGTGCGCCACAAGCCAAAACGACGACGTTATAGAAAAACTTTATCATTTGCCTACCGGCCAGGGACAACCGCTAAAAAACCTGAAAAAAAGCTCTAAGAGTATTCTAACGCTTACCGATCTGGAAAACCCTTGAAAACAAGATAGTACACTTTTGAGATATTGCTTGTTATTTCCTTAAATTTTTCAATACTTTTTTACTTTCTCTACTACGTATAGTAAGTAGGGGAAGTATTGCATTAGTTATTTTTTAAAAAAAAAGGAAAAAGACGAATAATATAAGTATGGTAGAAACAGCTTGCATTCGTCTACCAACCAGAGAAAACCCCCGAAACACTAGTTATTTAAAATTGCTGATGAGTTCTGGATAGGCTTTTGCAAATGTTGTTGGTAGCAAAACTTGCCTTTTCCATCACCTCCAACATACCCCACTCCCACACCTTTTTTTCTTTCCACCAATCATAATCTCTCTTATTCTCGCCAATCAGCAACTTTCATTTGTTCCTTTCCACCAATAACATCACTTCTTATTCCCACCAATGACAACTTCACACGTCACTTTCTGTTATACTTTTTATCCCTCGTTCGCCATCTTTCCCCCCTCTTTCAGACCCCAACCGCCGCACAGTCAACACCTCGCCGCTCCTTAACCTCAACTTCGTGCCTCCGCCATCTTATTTAGTTCACATTTTTACCACCGCGCCTCTCATCTCTCAACCAGATTGCCTGCAAGAACACATCTCGTTCATTCGCACCTCGACGGTTGCCTCGGCAGCAGCTACTGCAAACACCTACGTCGTACACGTTTTTGACCGCTTTCGACCGGCTATGAGAACCCTGCTCCTACGTACGCTAGCGACCATCACGATGGTCCAGTACCAGGTTTTTGGTATAGTTAAATTACGCCTCTGCAAAGGGTGTCTGTACCGCTTTAAAAACCTAGGTATATCAGTGCGTAGTGATGTTGGTTGATCTTAAAGCTGGTTAAGCATTTTCAAAAACAGTTTGCTTTTATTTTTCCGTCTCGCGTGCCGCGCTTTTGGTGACGCATCCACACCGGTAACAGGTAAGTAACACACGCATAATTATTTTTCGGACCTGCTTGGCGTAGGAATATATCCTTTCGTGTTTTGGTACTGTAACCTCAAACCTCCTTACCCACCTCTTGCGTCCGCCATCTTGTTTAGTTCTCACCGCATCTCCTTGTCGCAGACCCTCCGCCATTTTTAGTTCCCACTATTTTAACCTCAAAATCTACTCTTCTAAAACTCTTGCTACCCCCATCTTCTTTTAGTTCCCATTCTCACCACTGCGTCTCCTTACCCCCACCTCTTGCGACAGCCGTGTTCACCACTAACCTCCAAATTTCCTCGTCCTTAAACCTCTTGTCTCAACAACCTTGTCTAGTTCCCATTTTCGCCACCGCATCTCATATCGCCCCCATCTCTCTATCCACTCAAGAAAACTACCATCCGACGTTCAAAAATTGCTGATCAGTTCAAGACAGGCTTTTGCAAATCTTGCTGCTAGCAAAACTCACCTTTCCCATCACCTCCAACATACCCCACTCCTTTTTCTTTCCACCAATCATAATCTCTCTTATTCTTACCAATCAACAACCTTCATTTGCTCCTTTCCACCAATAACATCACTTCTTATTTCCACCAATCACAACTTCACACGTCACTTTCCTTTACACTTTTTATCCCTCGCTCCCCATCTTTTCCCCCATTTCAGTACCGACCTCCGCACAGACAACACCTCGCCACCCAGCTCCTCTCCATCACGCGACCTCCATACTCCTCCATCTCCCTTCCTCCATCTCCCACCCCAAATTAACGAACCAATCAAAACACTACACGTCACTTCCTCAATTCTTTCAACTCGTCCCGGATGAGCCAACCGATTTAACGATAATCCTAACGCTCAGGGCGCTTTTCAAACTTACCGCCGCCGTCGCACGCAGCGACACTAGCGACACTAGCGCCCCTAGCGGCAGGATTATCGTTAAAACAATTGGCTCATCCGGGACTATTACTACTGGAATATATCACTGAAGTGTTGATATCTTTAGCAGTAATAATCTTTTACTTCTTTTCATAGAAATATACCTCTATACTTTGCCATCTTCAGGGATTAAACCTCGAAAGGCTTGTTCCGATCTCGTGAATTAAATGTTTGTGTCCATCTTTTCTTCTGTCTGTCAAGGTTCTCTTGCCTATAGGTTTATAATTTAGCGCCAATTTTGGGATGGGGTAATCTTTCATTCTATCCACATGTTCTTTTCAGTTGGTTCTATATTGGTTTATCTTCTCAACCAACTTAAAAATGCCGAGTTCCTTTCTCATCCCATTACTACTCCTTCATTTAATAAAGTATTATAGCCTGCGACGCTCTTTAGGAATCTCATTTCAACAGCTTCTATTTTTCTTTCTTCGTTATTTGCGGAGTGTCTACGTTCTGGGCTATAAAACAATATGTGCATAGGCATTATTTTATAAAATGTAGTTTAGTTTATTTCCTAGTAGTTTTAAGGTTTCGTTTTATTGTACCACATATGTAATTGCATGTAAAGATCTTATTGTTACAGATTCATTTTTAATGCGAAGCATTGCAGTCTAAGTAGTGATATAATTATTGACAGGAAGATGTAGACAATTAAATAAAGAAGTAATACCTATTATCATAGAGAAATAATTGCAATAAATAATCTCCGTATATTAAATCAATGTATAATGTAATAAGCCTGAGCTGGAAGGTTTGTCCAGAGAAAAAGGCCATTAGTAATAGCTGAGGAGCGAACGCGTTAGTATAAAGTTCCTGGAATGCAGTTAAGGTTGCAAGCTTAGTACGCTTGCAGAGTCACTTAGACAGAAACTCTGTAAAAGAGAAAGGAATGAAATTCTGAGGTATAGGGAGGTACCGCATAGTAACAGTGTCAGATACGCATACGTAGGAGTTTTGAGATTGGAGCGCATATGAAGGAACTTTGGTGGGGATAGCAATAGGTAGACGAGGGTTAAGTTAATAAATGAGCGGTATTGCTAAAATTAGCGTCTTACCTTTCTTTTCTTCGTGTACAGCCGGAGGAACTTAAAATTTTTTACGGTAATCGGCAGTTCATTGTGCTAAGACTGCGCTGGGTTGTCAGTTACTTAGCAGCAGCCGCGAGAGGTTTTGTCGGTAAGGATTTTAGCGACTTACGGCAAGTTACGCTTCTAGTTTATTTTATTGCAAAAACAGTTATTTCAAACCGTAAAATTGATACTGCAGAAGTTAGCAGGTATAATAATTCAACTGTTATAGATTCGAGTGCTACGATTCATAATCAGTTTCATTCTTTATCTTCAAAGTTTTAAGCCAATACCTATTAGTTCCATTCAATGCCTACAGAGGCGCTTTGGTTTGTTTACGAGATAATGGTGACGCCACAGGCAAAGTCATTTTTGCGTGCTGCAGTATGCAAAGAAGGAATCCATTGTTTCAGTACAGCGTGCATTTCTTTGTTAGTTCAACAAACACCTGCCTCATCATAAACAGATTTAGAATTGCTACAAGAAGTTCGTGAAAATGGTTACATGTGCAAAGAGAAAAGCACTGGTCGTCCTAGCATAACAAATTGTGCTCATATTGAATGCACAAAATAAAACTTGAATTTTCCTCTATCCAATGATGAATCATGTGTACCTCTAACGTCGTTCATTAGAGATTAATATTTGAAATCTACTCCTTTTTTAATAACCCTGTATATTTGTTTTCTCTACCTCCTTCCGCATGGTTGAAATGGCTCATATACAGATAAGCTCATTTTCTCGCAAACACTTTTCCTGTATTTTAAATAGTAAACATATTGCGACGGTTATAATTTTATTTTAACGAATCTTGAAACATCTGATTTTATACAGTTCGAGATATTCATGACAAACTTCAAGTACATTACGTTATCAAAAGTATCCGGACACCTGGCTGAATATGACGTACAAGTTCGTGGCGCCCTCCATCGGTAATGCTGAAAGTCAATATGGTGTTGGCCCACCCTTAACCTTGATGACAGCGTTCACACTCGCAGGCATACTTTCAATCAGGTGCTGGAAGGTTTCTTGGGGAATGGCAGCCCATTCTTCACGGAGTGCGGAACTGAGGAGAGGTATCGATGTAGGTCCGTGAGATCTGGCACGAAGTCGGCGTTCCAAAACATCCCAAAGGTGTTCTATAGGATTCAAGTCAGGACTCGTGCAGGCCAGTCCATTAGAGGGCTGTTATTGTCGTGTAACCACTCCGCCACAGCCCGTGTAGTATGAACAGGTGCTCGATTGTGTTGAAAGATGCAATCGCCATCCCCGAATTGCTCTTCAACAGTGGCAAGCAAGAAGGTGCTTAAAATGTCAATGTAGGTCTGCGCTGTGATCGTGCCACGCAAAACAACAAGCGATGCAAGCCCCCACCATCTACGAATTTCACTGTTGGCACTACACACGCTGGCAGATGACGTTCACCTGCCATTCGCCATACTCACAACCTGTCATCGGATCGCCACATTGTGCACATCGCCGTGATTCGTCACTCCACACAACGTTTTGCCACTGCTCAATCGTGTAATGTTGACGCTCCTTACACCAAGCGAGGCGTCGTTTGATATTTTCCTGCGTGATGTGTGGCTTATGAGCAGCCGCTCGACCATGGAATTCAAGGTTTCTCACCTCACGCCTAACTGTCATAGTACTTGGAGTGGATCCTGATGCAGTTTGGAATTCCTGCGTGATGGTCTGGATAGATGTCTGCCTATTACTCTTTACGACCCTCTTCAAATGTCGGCGGTCTCTGTCAGTCAACAGACGAGGTCGACCTACACGCTTTTGTGCTGTACATGTCCCTTCACGTTTCCACTTCACTATCACATTAGGAACAGTGGACCTAGGGATGTTTAGGAGTGTGGAAATCTCGCGTACAGACTTCTGACACAAGTGACACCCAATTACCTGACCACGTTCTAAGTCCGCGAGTTCCACGGAGCGTCCCATTCTGCTGTTTCACGACGTCTAATGACTACTGAGGTCGCGGATAATGAGTACCAGGCAGTAGGTGGCAGCACAATGCACCTAAGATGAAACACGTATGTTTGTGGGGGTGTCCGGATACTTTTGATCACATAGTGTAACTCCAGGAAATTTGGCTTTAGATTTCTTGTGCGTCATTTCCCGGATGTTGAAGCAAGCAGAGATTGGGTGACACGCAGTTTAGAGTAAAAGATCACTTCATTTCCGACACGTGGGTTGACATACGCTGACATCAGTTACCAGCTAGGCACTAATCAGTATTTTGTTGGGTATTTAAAGTTAGGATTTTTGACGGTGCTCTCTCTAACAACCGCGTGTCTAGCCGGAACCTCTGCGGGTGAGTTCTTTAAATTTATATAGTGTTAATTTGCAATCTCGACCTAGGCGCTAGGCCCGACGACGATGGACCGCTGCACTCTTCTGCCACGCAGGTAAATCCACCAGCTGTGGATTCTTACTGTTTCAAATGTAATTTGGGTTACACTAGACAAATTAAAGATTAGAAAGCTTGGGAACAGAAATTACCTCTCGAGGCCATCCTGTGCTACGTATCCCCTTTCTTTATAGCTCCCAACCGCAAATGGAATAAAGTAATAATAATCATAATAATAATAATAAAGTGTTAAATTGTTCTAAAATTTACTTTTAAGAAAACTTTCTTAGGTTTTATTTTTATACTAGTTCAGATTTCGTATTACATACTATTTAAAACATCAAGGTGCTCTGAAGTATCGTTAGTTTTCCGTTAAAATATTCTTTTAATGGCCGTGTTTATTCTCAGATATGTTAATTTGTATCTCGTTACCAAAAAACGTAATTACAACCACTGTTTACAGTATTAAAATAAAGCAACAACTTTTGATTTAATTTACCTTGATTTATGTTAAAGGTTGGTAGTAGCATAATTTACTTTAATGACAATTATGCAATTTCTGGAGTTTAAAGAATAATCACTATTTAATTTATTGTATTATATATAATTTGTAATGTGCATTTAACTAAATGTTTATACAATGCCTCAGATGTTACTTTCTCTACTACGTATAGCAAGTAGGGTAAGCACTGCATTCCACCCAAACATTCGATATCGAGATTTCACCGGAAATACATGTTTCGAGGTGTCCTGAATCCAAATAAAGCATTTTTGGAAACATGTGTGTGTCTGTCTGTCTGTCTGTGAACAGCATAGCACAAAAACGACAGTCGGATAAATACCAAAATTCGTATTTCAGTTTAGTATCTTTCAAGGATGCGGCACGAAGATTTTCAAGAAAATCCCCCACCCCCAGACTACCCTTTACATGGAAAATTTTTCGAAAACTTTTATATTTCAAAAATGGATCTAAGGTTTTGATTAAAATATCATATGTATAAGATATTTTCATGGCAAATGAAATGTGTATCTTGAATTTTCCGGGAATGTCGCCAAAAAGTCCTCTTCATTCTGAATGACCTTCGCATAACTGGTAAACCGTAAGAGATACACAAAGGTTTACTACATAAAACATGTAGATCTCGTTGAAACAGGCAATTTATGTAATATGCATTTTCTTTGTCGAGTGAGCCATTTTCGAGATATTATTTGTTATTTGTTTGAATAATGACAGAATAGAACGTGATATAATGGGTTGCGTGTAATATAATACAGTAAATGAAGTTTTTTACTGTAACTGTAGGTAGAAACAACGTCGAAAACGCAGAATACGGCATATGATATTGTCATTTATTTGCCCTAACCCACTGAAGCGATACGCCTGACAACACTATGACGTAAACTCTCGAACGAGCGAATGCCTAATTTCCTAGAGAGCGTACCTGAACCAGAAGCTCGACCACAATTAGGTATATTCGTTGCTGCTTTTTCTAACGAGTTCAGCTCGAAGAAACGAGCGAGTCTCATATGAAACGAACAAGCAAAGCTCATGTCCTTCAGCTCTAGTCTATTGCACGTGTAGTATGGAGTAGATATCCTTTCACCAATGCCACGAAATGCTGGCCTAAAAAAAATGAATGTTGCGTGTCATAATCCTTTGATAATGATTTCAGTCATGCATTGTTCTAGGTTCCATAATCGGAAAGTTGGCGCGACTGACTAAAGGAACGATTAAGTAACAGATTGCTTCACTTTGAACCAGATGCAACTCTGCAGTTTAAAACGAGAGGCTATCATTTAAAGTGAATATCTTCACTTTCCCTCCATTCTATCTGGGCGTGCATTGCCTTAGCGTTCATCTTGTGAAATGATCTCTCTTCTTCATGAAGTACACATACATATACATATTAATGAAGCACTTTATCAATTTTTAATTACTGTGGTAGAAAACTCTAATGTGCTACATTAACGTGACTTTCTCTACGCTCTATCACATATTAGTGGATATGCATGTTGGTTACTTATAGACACATTAAGTTGAACATAGAGGGTAATTTATAACTACTACCCACAAAGTACACACTTTTCTGGATATATTTTTATTTTTTCTACTAAAGAAAGCGGAGAACGGAAACAACAACAAAGCTGCTAAGATAACATAGTAGTTATATAAATGGAGGAATACAAAGAATGTTTAATATGCTAGTTTATGTGGCTGCGGATCTCTGCATGCAAACTATTCTTACGTATAGTAAGTAGGGGAACACACATATTGTATTCCACCCAAAATTCGATACCGATATTTCACCGGAAATACATGCGTTGAGGCACCCTGAATCCAAATAAAGTATTTCTGGAAACATGTCTGTGTCACTGTGAACACCTTAACTCAAAAACGAAAAGTCGGATAAATACCAAACTTGGTAAGATGCGACGCGAAGATTTTCAACGAAGTCCACCCAAACTACCCTTTAAAAGCAACATTTTAAATGTTTTATTTTCTAAAACTGGCTCTAACGAATTTGATTAAAATATCATATATGAAAGATGTTTACCCGACAAATAAAATGTATATCTTGAATTTTCGGGGATTAGTCTATGAAATCCTCTTTATTCGGAAGGTACTTTGTATAATCTTGTATAACTGGTAAGTGTTAAGCGATAGACGAAGATGCACTCACAAAAAAATGTAGGTCTATTTAAAACACACAATTTATTTAAATTTGTGGCATGAGCCGTTTCTAATGTATCCGTTATTAAGGATGGGAATTGTTTATTTCTTGTTCATTCTCTAAATTCAACATTCAGTTGTTTCTCGCGATTGCATGGAAACGGTATGGAATTTTAAGGCCAGCATATAGCGTTCAGTTGTTAAACATTTGACTATCGCTGTTCTCTTTGTATCTATGACGAAATGTGTAATGTAGCTATTTTCTGCAAAGGTTTATCTCGATTAATATGAAGTAGAAAAATAAACTTTCGTAAGAATAAGTTGTATAGGTACCCACTAATAAGCGATAGAGGGTAGAGAAAGTGATATGAATGTAACATCAGATTGTTTATGTTACAGTGCAAAATTTCGTAAAATTTAGGTACTAAAAATCCTAGGTCCACAGGCAAGTATGATATGATTTTTGTTCGCGTTCAAGCTGAGCGAGCCTGAAGCCATTGGCTGGCGCTGGAGGGAGAGAAATTAGAAGGCATGTTAGTGCTCCTATACTTTCATGTGTAAGAATGTGCGGCAACATTTCCGTAGAGAGTGAAAGTTCCTGATGAACAGGCCAACCAGCACTAGAGCTGTCCATCGAACGAGTTTTGGGCACTATATTGTTCCATTCATTTCTTCGGCTGCTGCATACGGGCGGGTTGGGTGTACAGGATTCCGAACGGTGTACCCCTCTCAAACCATTCCGTTTAGTATACCGAACGGGTGTGTGTCTCGTTTCCTGTTCGAACGACCAAAGTGACCAAACCCAAGGGAAAGGCCGTTTACTTCACTAGCGTTGTTACCTTCCTTATACGTAGCTCAAATTCATTTGATAATGGAGTTATGTTACAGGTGAAATACAAGTGCGGTCAACGGTCACAGCCGATATATGAATGCATGCACTAACAGTGAATTATTAACAATACTATGCTTAGTCGGCTGTTTTACAATTAGTTTATTATTCGGTTATTGTACAGAGAGAGCCAGACAACTACGAACTGACTGTGCGGTGTTTTTCCTGTCCGCGTCCTCGGCGCCCGTTGCCGTCTGCCACTATCATAGAAAGGCACGGATGAAACCATACACCATTTTAAAAACTACTTTTAAAGACTTTATTTACCAACTTTATGAAAGGAGATGCTGAAACTGGCCACCGTTGTTGTCCATACATTTTGGCACCTCTTTAGGAATCTATTCATCATTCCCCGTAGTTCACGTTGAGGACGCGGACAGAAAAAACACCGTGCAGCCGGTTCGTAGTTTTTTGACTCTCCGTATGTAGATTATGAGGTACACTACGTGATCAAAAGTATCCGAACACCTGACTGAAAATGACGTACAAGTTCGCGGCGCCCTCCATTGGTAATGCTTGAAGTCAATATGGTGTTGGCCCACCCTTAGCCTTGATGACAGCGTTGACTCTCGCAGGCATACTTTCAATCAGGTGCTGGAAGGTTTCTTGGGGAATGGCAGCCCATTCTTCACGGAGTGCGGAACTGAGGAAAGGTATCGATGTAGGTCATTATTTTAAGTAATTGATTCCTTGAATCGAAGCATACACGATAGAGCACGATAGTTTTTGGTATTTTCGCCTGAGTTTCTTATTTAGATTTTGAAAATGAACTCCATAATTTACACATGAAATTAGCCCAGGACCAGGTCATACCTATTCAGCTTGAATATACATTCTGGAATGTCGTTTTAAATTTTCTTTTAAGAAAACCGTCTTTGGTTTTATTTTTATCAGATTTCATTTTGTACAACATTAAATTGCTCTCAAATATCGTCATTTTTCATTACCGAGTTTATTTCAGCTTTGTTAATTTGTATCTCATTAAAAGAAAACCAAATTTTAAATACAATAAACCTCTTTTTCAGTAGTGAACCTAGCTGTATATATTATTAATGTAAAGCAACAACTTTTGAATAATTAACGTGAATTTGCGTTAAAGGTTGGTAGTAACATACTTTACTTTAATGGCAGTTCTGTAATTTCTGGACTTCAAGAATAATCATTATTTCATTTGTTACATTGAATATAATGTGTAATGATTACTTATATAGATGAGTTGTTTTTTCCTTCACAGATATTCAGAATAAAATTGTGTGTGAAGCTTTTATATTTATTTTAGGACATATTTTCATATATGTTTTACTTAGGGGTAACAAAACGAAACATGAAAATGGAATTTGAGTATCATAATATAGTAAAATAATCTTGACCATAACAAGATTTATAGGTAGAAACAAAGTCGAAAACGTTGTAACATGACATAGGTATTGTCGTTCCTTTGCCTTAATGCACTGAAGTAACACGCCTGACAACACCGCTATGATGTGAACTCTGTAACTAGCGAATACCCGAATGTGATCCATTCCCACGAGCGGGCATGTGGGCATGTAGCTCCGGTTTAGAGCTACCTCGTACCTGTCAGCACTCTACAAAACCAAGATGTACAACATAAAGAAAGTATACGCTAGTTCCTTACACGTTCCTCTTGTTATCGAAAGTAGAGTTCCATTCCTGAAAGCTGGGTAGCCAGGTGTACACTGTGAACTGGTTGAAACCATAGTAACGATATTCACGACATTGACATCTTTACAGACGGCTCACGAATAGTTGAAGCAGCAGATAAAACCAGTTATGTAGGAAGCGCTTTCGTGGTTTATATCTGCAGTGATCATGACACAGAAATATTCAGCAAACAATTTCGTCTAGCTCCTATCTGCTCAATTCTTACTTTCTCGACAACGTATAGTAAATAGGGGAAGTATTGCATTCCACCAAAAACTTCGATACCCAGATTTCACCCGAAATACATATTTTGAGACGCCCTGAATCCAAATAATGAAAACATGTCCGTGTGTGTCTGCCTGAATACTATAACTCCAATACGAAAATACAGATAAATACCAAACTTGCTATTTGAGTTTAGTATCTTCCAAGAATTCAACACTAAGATTTTCAAGAATTCTTCCATCCCCAACTACCCCTTCCTTACATGGAACATTTTTCGAAATTTTTGATTTCTTAAAAAACGGCTCCTACGAATTTGATTAAAATATTGTTTATGAAAAATATTTACAGGACAAATAAAATGTATATCTTAAATTTTCTGGGAACAACCCAGAAAGTGTACATCCAGAAGGAATTTTATATAATCTTTTGTAACTTGTAAACGTTAAGCGATAGACGAAAACTTGTCACACAAAACATGTAGATCTCTTTAAAACACACAATTTACTTAAAATAAGTTATTTTGTGACATAAGCCTTTCTGAGATATTCGTTATTAAAGGTTCGAATTCTTCAATACTTGTCATTCTTTTAAAGTCCCATCGATTTTCAGTTGTTTCTCGCGATGTCATGGAAACAGTATGGAATTTTAAGGCCAGCATAGAGCGTCCAGTTGTTAAACATTTGACTTTCGCTGTTCTCTTTGGTATTTATAGCCAAACGTCTAATATAGCTATTATTGTAAAGTTATTTGGATTAAATGTAATAGATAGAAAAATTAGCTTTAGTAAGAATAGCTTGTACACCCACTTAGAGAGTAGAGAAGGTCATGCGAAGGATATTTTAATCATAATCGTTAGCCATTTTTTAGAAAATAAAAAGTTTCTAAAATTGTTCCATATAAACGGTAGTTTGTGGTGGTGGATTTTCTTGAAAGTCTTCGTGTCGCATCTTTGGAAGATGCTGAACTTAATACCGAGTTTGGTGTTCATCCAAGTATTCATTTTTGAGTTGTGCTCACAAACACATAGACCTTTTTATAAAAATACTTTTTTTATTCAGGTGCCTCAAAACATGTATTCCGGTGAAGTCTTCTTGGTATCGAATTTTTGGTTGCAATGCAATATCTTCCCTACCTATTATGTACGTGATAGAAAAAGTAATAACAGACCGAAACAGTCCGAACAGAAACCATTATTTTGGCAAAGAATCGGTTATAACTGTCATCAAAACAAGAGTTTAACTCAAATCTAGCCCTTGTACACTATACACCGACACGGGTAGCCATGGTGGTTAAGACTCGGGAGGTCTGCGTTTCATATCCCAGCAGGACCGTCCTTCCTGACTGAGATTCTTTCCAGGTTTTCCTCAGTCCCCATAACCGTTAAATGTCGGGAAGGTATTTAAACTTAGGCCTGGAGCGTTTCCTTCTCAAATTTCCTTTCCCCAATCATCAGTTCGTTGCACATATTACCAATGTCGCCGCCGCCAGTGGTGCTGTATAAGTGGACCACGATATTATTGCACTTGACCTTGCAGAAACCTGCATTTGACTACACACGGAAGCCATCCCGGCGAAATGCAATACTATTGTGGTCGTCGAGTTATAGTAAGAACGGGCGTTCAACACTGTGTGTATACTACAGGGATGGGCAGATGAAACCGATCCCATCTCATTTTATACGATTTGGAAAGAAATTATGTTGTCTATCCTTTCTTCCGCGTGTTTAGTTTCATTGTTGTTGTTGCTTCTTCTTCTTCTTCCTCTTCTTCTTCCAAATGATCGACGATTATTTATAAACTGCTGTGTTTGCTGTTGTAAAGAGTTGCTTTGTACAGTAAATAAGCATGACTTATTTGGGACGGTATTACTTATAATGTTTGTGTATTTGTGTTTACTCCAAGTGATGAAGCCATTTTGTGACGTGATTCTTTGTTAGGTTTGTTAGCTCCATCTGGTGTTAGCAATTTGCGGCAGTATTAGTGTTTGTTTGAAAGAATGCTACTGTTATTTTATTTAATTTTGGTTCTCTGTCCTCCGGCTAGCTATGATCTTTTGGTCAAGCACTTCTCTTTATACAGGTTGTGTAAACGGAAAGGAATCTTTTATCCAAAGATAACACTGATGAAAGAATTTGTTTTACACTTTTATTGTCGAACACATTCACTATCACATTTATACATTGATATTGACACTCACCAAACTGAAACTGTTATAATAACTTCATTACTGATCATTCTTAATTCGCGTACTTCAACTTTTTGTGTAATTAACTTTACCACACTTGAGAATTTTCATAACTCTGCTACGCGTAACTTGCGAATCGATAGCCGACGTGTACTGTAGAAATATTTCTGCTGGACTGAGGGCGACGTGTAACGTACAAATGTTTTCGACGAGCTGACGGACTGAAGGCGACGTGTAGCATACAAATATTTTCGGTGAACTGAAGGCGACGTGTAACGTACAAATGTTTTCGACGAACTGACGGGGTCTACCTCTAACCTAGCCCTTTTTATACTCCTACACCCCGATATGCCTAAAGATTATAGCTGAGCTGCTATTGGCTAATAAAACGCGCCAACATTAGCGTCTATTTTTATATCCAATGAAAATTATGAATACATATGCTCTAGGGAAAATGTTCCAGCACATTCTAAAGAAAAACGCGCCAACATTACGTAACTTCCTCGTCTCTAATAATGATAAACAGCTCACCCCCTCGCTGCATTATTGCACGCTATTATTGTCAGTTTCAGTAAGGCCGTATAAACTTACTTCTTAACAATAATTACAATCAACAAACATCTCAAATCAATGTCACATAAAAATGCATATTCACACTATAATCATTCTTTACATTTAAGTAATTTATTATACAAATTACTGCATCATATTAAATAGCAGAGCGAATATTCATTGTAGAGACGTACATACAGACCAGCTCTTTAAGGAATCACAATTATCCAAAGACAAAAATCCGCTTCACCCAGTGCCAGCGAAAAGCATCATTCAAGATTTGGTGCATAAATGTCGTACTACTGGAGCCATTACAAATGCAACAAGGAACAGAACGCCTTGTCCGGACACCTCAGTTTACACCGCGAATTAATAAATGATGACCAAGAGTCCTCGAAAGTCTACCACATGATTGGTTCAACAGGTTCATGCGATAAGAGAACTTGCGGACGTGTGTAAAAGTCTTTGAAATTAAAACTGTACCAAGCGACAGCTCTACAACAACTGAGAGCCCGATAGGGATAAACGTGTAAATTTCTGTCACTGGTTGTTGAACATGGTTACAGATGGTCATATGGACCCGCTGATGTTTATCATGAATGATGAGGCTTGGATATGTAAACTCCCAGAACAGAGGTACTGGGCGACAGTTTGTTTCAAATCCATGTGATAAACGCGCGCCAGTGTAATCTTCCCAACCTTGTATATCAGCTATGTCCATTCTCGACCTCGCGTGTCAAGCGAACTGCACCCCTTCCCTTGTCGTCTGTCATTTGTTACATACAAGCAGTCTTCTAATCTAGTGGTGGAACACTGATGTACACCATTAGAGATAAATTTCACAAGAGTTGGTCGGACATTTGGGGAAGATTAGCTCTTTCATACTTTGTAGCTTATAAAGATGCTGCAATGTACACACATACAGAATGTATTACTAAATTCAACATCCCCCAACTGATAGCTGGCATAAATAAAGCATATTAAAAATAAAAGAATGTAAATGCATAATTGAAATTTTATACAATACAAATAACTGTCAACAAAATTGCAATTATATAAAACATCTGAAAACAGTTATAATTTGCTAATATATATGGAAATGGTCCTTATCTAAAACAAACAAATTTTTATATAGAAATAAATTAGTTTACGTACCAAACAAAAGATTTTTCAATGCAGATAGCGATATCTTAATAACCTGAGGGTCACGGCTTTAATAAATTAATTGTTTAATTTATATTTTCTTGAAATTGATACAACAAAGCTTGGGATACTACGCTTGACTCCAATTAGTAAGCCAATATCAATTGAAGCAAGATTACATTTATTTGCTGTAAAAGCTGTAAGTAACGAGTGCTGTTTGTTCATTTTTCCTGCAAGCTTTTAAGAGATATTATGTTTATTTCAATATTATAAGAATTGAGATATTTTGAGATTAGAAACCGTATTGTATGAATAATAATGAATAAAGCACTTGATTTTGCTTTGTCATTTAATGCTTGCTAGCTTTTCAAGAATCACATTATGTCACTGCTCCGATAGTTACGTCACAGTACCCCTCCAAGGCCCTCCCTCCTCCTGGATGTGACACGCTGTTCGCTCATACCTGTACTGTATCATGCCGCCTCACAAAGAAGTTAACCAGGTTACGGCCACGACTCTATCATGACCTTGACTTAGAATTGTTCAATTCTATTGGTTCTAATCGTTCAAACACCAATAACTTGAAACAATCATAATCAAGCCTCTATAACCACGAATGCCCAGTGTCACCTTTTGACGTCCAGTAATCTGCTGTTGATTCTGCTGCCGGCTGCTACAGTGGTAAAGCGATGAGCTCTTTATCTCAGGGTATGCGTGTCTGTATCTTGAAAGTTTAGTTTTTAATGTGATTGAAAAGGGATATACCGTACATAGTAATAATATAATTCACCAAGAAACATGCTAGAATATTGAACAACCAAGAATTGTACAAAGCAGATTGTAAGAAACGGGCGAGCTAGCAAATTCCAGGTAAAAGATAATTCTAAGTAGAGCCCACCTTTCACCAAGCTAATGAACAGGGAGCCGGTAGCGGTAAGGATAAATAGAAAGAGACTAGAGAAAAGAAAGAGACGAAGATATTGAACCCGATTCATGGCGCGCCTTGGTGACGCGTAAGCGCAAAACTTTGGAGTAGAATATTCTCATACATGTTAAGGTAACGCGTTCTGAGGACCAATTAGAAAAGGTCGTTACATCTTGAACCGCAGAAGTAAGCGTCACTAGGCTCAAGTATATAAAGGGAACGAAAGCCCCAGATTTTCACTCTCTTCTAGAATTTCGGCGACACAAGGTGCTACGCTTTTGACAAATGCACGTGTGTGCATATGGGTGGAAGACGTGTGTAAATAGTTAAGGCTCCTGATTTATTCAAATGGTGGGATTGGTATAATGGGAAAATCTAGCCGCCCATAAATATTTAAATTGATAATAAACCACATTTATTAAGGGAAATGCAGTATATTTTTAATTTTCCTCACCCACGATAACCCTGAGAACCAAGAATTAACTATATAGGTAAAGATTAGGAATGGAAAACACAGCAGCCGACGAGCATCCATAGCCCAGGACGAGATCACTGCAGCAGATATCAATCAGAGGAACGACGCTTTCCAAATACTACTGATCAACGATTTCCCGCTACGAAAGTCGCCCAACAACCGTTTCCCGCTACATGATCTAATACTTGTGCTACTGAAGTGAGTTGCCGGCCGTTTGAAGATAAAGAATGAAACTAATTATGAATTGTAGCATTCGAAACTATAACAATTAAATTATTATACCCGATTTCTTCTGCAGTGTCAATGTTACGATTTGAAATAACTGTTCCCGCAATAAAAGAAACTAGAAGTGTAACTTACCGTGAGTCGCTAAAATGATTAACGGAAAAACACCTCGCGGTTTCCATTAAGTAGCTGATAAGTAACCCAACGCGGTCTTAGGCTCTACGAATGCCGATCACCGTGAAAGAATGCAAGCCCCGGAGGCTGTACGCGAAAGAAAAGAAAGACGCTAATTTTAGCAATACACGCTCTTTTATTCACTACGTTCCGTCTATTTTAAAACTACCCTACCAAAGTTCCTATATTGCATGTTGCCAAATCTTGAGCATCTGAAACAAAACTTTTACTCTTTGACTACCAAATTCTAAGAATTCTTGCACTTTCTCAGTTTTACCAAACTGGCCTATGGGCAGTTTCACGTTTTATTTCTTAACTTCTTGAATTCTAGCTACCTAAACCGTGAGCTAATGGGTTTCGTGTTGACTTCAGTTCGCCGGAACTATTAACTACCTTAACTGCTCCACATTTTAACTAATTGCTTTTCCTCAACCCGTAACTCACTGTAAGGACTTCCTTATTCACTTACACTGTTGTGAATACCTTCTTCTTCCATTATGCATTACTTTAATATACAGAAATTATTTATCTATCTTACTACCATTTCTTTATTTAATATTTATATTTCCCTGTCAATAATTACGGTATCAGTCTTAATGTTGTTTACACAGACAATTAACAGATTAAAAACCTGTTCTCTAAGTACTGCACGGTTAAAAACTGAACACTAGAAACGCATATCTCTGACATTGCTACCAAAGCTTACATAAAGGAAATGGATAAGTGCATTGGATAAGTGCAATAGGGTGCAAACAAAAAAGACGTGCCGATATGAGGAACCGAGGTTTAAGTTGGCAATCAATAATTAACAGGCTTCTGCCGCGCCTTCCATCCCTCATTCAGTTACAGAAGTTAATGCTTGAATGCCGAACCAATAAGAGCCGGACTCATTCAAGGGCTAGTATGAAGTGTCTTTGGGAGGCTATTGTTTCAACAATTCAGGTGACATATACCGATTCTACACCCTTCTCATCGCCCAGCTACACCTGACCTTTCTTCATAGGGCAATGCTAGCGTATCGGACTTAAGCTAACACCAACTAGACCAAAGGCAGGTGCGGAACACGAATGATGGAGTTTCTGCCAACATTCAAGAATAGAAAATACTAAAAGTAGCCAAAAGCGTTGGCACTTTTTTTTCCTCCACTCGACTGTACAGAAATGGAAGAGGTGCTCATTCACAAATCCAGCAACCAGTATGTTCTCCTACAATCTCAAGAAGTGTCGTTCCAGTTAACCTTCACAGGGACCTTCGTTGCTCTTCTTGGGTCAGAAAAAGTAGCCGAGATGTTCAAGGGAAGGTTGTTTCTGAAAGGCTGAATATTTACCTAGGACGCGCATTACTACAAGAACGGTTCCACGCACAAATTCTCTTGCCGAGACAAAACGGTTGGCTTCCGGTCAATTTAACATCAGGTTTGTATCACTGTCACGCATGTCAGTGTCCTTTTGTGGGGCGGGGTGGTTGGATAATTACTGGGAAATATTATAATATACGGCCACTCGTGGTGTATTAATGGGGGCTCAATGTAAGTAATGAAAGAAATAGACATCTTGGAGCTGAGGTTTTTAAACACCTTGAAGTGGGAGACAGTGTCTAAATATAAACAAATGAAAGGCAAATTAGCTCTGAAAGCTGTTAGAACATGCATCAATGAACTGGCTAGAAGGATTAAATGAGGCAATATTGGAGTCAAAGAAAGAGTAGAAATCTGAGCAAAGCCAAAGGGATGGTTAAAGATAACTCCTATTGTGTTGTGCTGGGGTGAGGGCCTAAAGATTTCCAGCAAACTACTAAATATTAATTACCCCAACACGCACATGGGGAAGCGTAGCTTAGTAACTGCAAGAGGACCGGGACCTTGGTGTCTACATTCAGACGAAGGCGTGAGGGTTTTTGAAAAAATACACAAATATCACAACAGACACATTACCTGTAATTTATTGATAACACACTTGGCAAATCTACATTGCACTCAGAGGAAGAAAGGACTGAGGGGAGATGCCTCGCCACACGCGACCTGCTTCTTACACACTCGCTCAAAAGTGACACTAACACATTCAAGTAACGCTAACTACATATCCCTCTCTCCAACCCTGCCTAGGCACGCTAGCCAGCAAGGATCGGTGTCATACCAAACGGAACTTAAAAACAAAGTCTTCCCTCTCTGGCGTGTTCCGCGCCAAAGGAGAAGGCTCGTTCAGCCGAAAGAAACAATCAAACAAACCCAATAATACTGTCAACAATGCGACACAATAATGCGTCTGGTATGACAAAGCTTACTGATACGCCACAATATGGTACACAGGATCTTTTGTTAGAGAAGTTCAGGGTTTACCAAAACGTTCACCAAGCAATGGAGGCTGCTGTATACAAGCAAATGAGCACGTGAACACCCTAACTTTTGACACCTTGCGAATTCATTCATTATTTTTTCTTTGAATGCTATTAAACGTAACATATATGTGGTAATTTAATATCTGCGGCGCTAGTCCTCTAAACTCGATGAAATGTGGTAACAGAGTCGGTAGCGCATATTGACTTGTGCACGTTTTAAGAAGCTTTTGCGCATGCGCGACTGGTATGACGTAATTAACTTAAGGTTCAAATACATACGAATCGTACATATTTAAAGACTTACGTCTTTACTAAGCTTCTCCCCGCTGTTTCCATACTAGCACTACAGTTTTATGATAATGCTCTTAGATGGTAGCACATTGAGGCAAACAGTGCCTGTATTAGAGTAACACAATACGTGCACGAGCGCGGAAACTTCCTCCGCTTATTCCAGACTATCCATTACCTATTGTGTACACAGCAAACATCCCTTTCTTTCGTCCGATAACTTATGCATTATTATTATTATTATTATTGTTATCATCACCATCATAAGCATTAGACCTCGGACTTCATTGCCTTTTCATTGCCTCGAGACCCGACACACGTTTTCTGTGCATGGACTACACCTCGTGTATGAGTCACAGCCATCCCTCCAGTCTAGCTATACGGCAACGGGAGAGGCACTCATTGTCAACACGCACAGCAATCTGCCATTTGCTTTTTGAGAGTACTGAGTTGTAAAAGGTTAGATTGTAACGTTAAGTTGTAACGTTTTCTGAATACAAAGGATTTCTAAGTGATAAGCGGAGAAGTTTTTCACTTCACGAAAGTGTATTGTTATTTATTGTAATAGAACTGTAGAAACATAGATGTGTCTCATAAAAGGAACAGTTTTATCGTTTGTATTCTTTTAATATATTCATTAATATCTGTCTCGGAATGTGTAACACTGAAATTATATTGCAAATATGCCGACTGTCATGCAAATCAAGTTACAACTTTCCCTTCACCGCACTGTACTTATACAACGAAGTGAATGAAGCATCATCTCCCCGTTTGACATACACCTAACTTTCTAAGCGCAGGTAACTTGGGAAAGCGCGCAATGAAGTCGGATTCACCATTATCATCATTGTTATTGTTGTTGGGATCGGCTGTAGTTGTACAAATTTGCTAATACTGATAATTATTATTCAGAGCTGTCTGTTTCAGATGTTTAAAATTAGAGCATAGCAATACAGTAAGAATGTCTGAGATGGTGTGGGAAAAGAGAGTTGGTATAGGGAGGTGGAAAAACTACTAGATGAGATTGGAATGGGGGATGTTTGGCGTTTGAGACATTAGATTAGATTAACGTAAAAATGGAGTAGGGATTTATGCCCTAACACTGAAACCTACAGGTCTACTTATTATTTTCCATGTTTATTGTTTCTAGTTAAATAGCACCTTTAACAAGGGAGTATAGACTAGTAATTAGACTCTTTCCTGGGAGATCTTGAGTCTCTCCCAGGTGTTCATATCTTCGTCTGGCTAGCAAAGGCAGTTTCCTCCTCATCACATAACCTCGGTTTTCCTTAAAGATGCTCATATGCAGATGTTCTTTTAGTGTACAGTGACCTGTAAAGAGGCGCATTATTTGCCTCGTTTGTGACCTACTGAGATTTAAGACATCTTTAGTAGGGATAGAGTTGGTCTCAACAATATTCTTACTATGTGCACGTCCTTCCACTTATTGCTAATCGTTATTTGTTACCCACTCTGAGATGGTTCTCCTTATTAACGACCGGAAGAACGCAATATCAGTCAATGGATTTTGGAAAGAAGTAAGTGTGAAAGATTTGGGAAGTTTTGAGAACAAAGTATGTTCCTTTAATGTGTATAAAACAGTAATAAATAAATAATTAGGAAAAGAGGTCTTGGGTGAATGCACACTGGGGCATTATTCCTGAAAGGATTAAGGAAGAATTTAACGGAAAGGTGTAATTTATATGGGGAAATAGATTAGATCCGAGCGGAATGGCTCAGGCGTCAACGTCTGTAGCTCGCATTCCGGAGGTCGTGGGTTCGATTCCTGCGACCGACCTTCCTGGCCCATGGGGTTTTTCTGAGGGTTTCCCCGGGTCGCTAGGCGAATGCTGGGAAGGTTCATTACTCCCCCGAATTTCCTGTCCTCTATTTCACTTCACCTTTCATCTGCTTGGTGTTTCAGGGTTGCAAGTGTCGGCGGAAGTATCCGCGTTGCACGGCAGGGGAAACGGATGCTTTATGTAAACCTTCGTCCCCCGGAATTCGGGCGGTTTCTAATTCCGCGCCTCCCACTTGGATGAGCAAGCCTGCAGCTTCTCCTGGTGAAGGTCAGTCGGTGGCGGCCCGAGCGTTCTCTAAGGTTGCGGCGGAGGAGAATCCCTTGGGTTACCACTGCCAAATACCTCGGAGTTACGCTCGACCGCGGCCTCACTTTCGCTCCACATGTCAGGGCAAAGGTCGGCCTCGGCCAATCCGCGCTCAGACAGCTGTGCCCTGTATTCCGCTCCACAATGCCCATACGCCTCAAACTACGCCAATATCAGGCGATTATCCCGCCCCTGATTCTGTATGGCTGCGAGGTCTGGGGATCGGCGGCAGCGACCACCATCCGCAGGCTGCAGACCGTCCAGAACAGGGCGCTTCGGATGATCTATGATACCGGGCGTAGATTCCCGTCACACCTCCTGCACACCCATTCCGGCCTCCCATACATCGTGGACGTGGTGCGGGAGAGAACCCGCACCATGAACACGAAACTAACTTACCACACCAACCAGCTGGTGATCTCTTTGGGCCGCTATGACCATAAAGCGCCAAGGCGAAGAAAGAGTTACCGGTTGCCGAAGGACGGCTTGGGCCCCCGAGGCTGAGGTCTTCCAATCCCTCACATCAAAAGCTCCTCCAAGTTAAGCAGCATTGGGCTTGCTCGCTAGCTGGATGAATGACCATCTAGCAGCGACCCGCCTGCTGCCAACTTGGATACCCCCGCACCATTACCCAGTTTTCCCGTCACGCTTGCTGCCATACCGGCCTGCTTAACTTGACGACCACATAAGCGGTCGCCCAAGATAAGCAGTATTGGGCTTGGTCACCACATGGTCGCTAGTCCGCCCATGTGGGAACACCGAGACCGTGCCAATGTTAGCGCAGGAAGCTAAACTGCGCCCAAGACAAATTGACATTTATCAAAAGCTTGTGTAAATTCTGTAAAACCTTCTATATCGCATAGGTAAAGCCGCGTAAGCGGCTAGGTACTGTGGCGATCACATTCCGCCCAGGTGAACCTGGGCGACCTGTTCTCGATTGCTGGATTGCTGGAGGGGAGAAGGGGAGTCGGTTACAACACCTACCATCTGGGAAGTTTCAATCTGTAAAATGTAGGAACTCTGCCCTATCGCATCTCCTAGTCCGGCCACCCTATACCTCCTCTCACCTCACCCCTCCCTCCCGGGGCACCCCGTCAGAGGCTTCAGACACAAAAAAATCTTGTAGGTCGAGGTGCTAAGTCCCCCTCCGCAGTTAGTCCTAGATATATTGCATTGTTTAACAGAGTGTGAAATGGTAACAATTTGGGGAACAATGTCTGGGATGGAACATGAGATAAATTACCAGAGTTAAAATGTTTGCAGACTTGAAAGTAGGGAACATTAACAAGGTGGAGGATTTTCTCAGAAAAGTAAGGGATTAGTGGATGAGAAGTTTAAAGGAGGAGCGTGAGAGCATATGTAGTTGTGATAATGAGAGACTCTTTACTAAACACACCACGTGGAGGTTAAGGTATGGGAGAGCCGTGATAGTGTTAAACCTTCTTTTAAATATATGCTTTGTTGGTATTTTTTACTTTGTTAAAGTTATAAATGAAATATTTATTAATTCATTCATAAGGCCACTCCACTGAATGTCTTTTGGTTGAGAATTTCCCTTTTATCCGAACCAAACGTCTCGCCCAATGCTTTTCCGATTTCGAAACTTCAAACCTGTGTTTTTATGAATATATTTAGACATTACTTAATAACATATACGTGAGCCTACATATAACAGAGCTTGTCATGCTTACAATCCCACGTTTTCAACAGCAGCAAGAACAACATAACAATTCGGCATACATTCGTATGCGACCTTCACTTTGTCACTTTTTCTGTGGGGCTATTGCAGTGGCAATCTAATATAAACCATCTGTTATGGTAATGTTTGCTAAAAGCTGCCAATCTGTACTAGCAATATTTGCTCAGAAGTTTCTCTGAAGCTATCCATCCGATTTAAACCATTTATTCAATGGAGGATGGCTTAAACCATTGTTCTGTTGTTCTGAAATAGTTATTTGGACAAACAGTTACTACAACTAATTTTGCAATGTTCCCTACATTATTGTATCTTCGTTTCTGTTTAACGAAATTTGAGTAGTTGGCAATTATTTGACTGGCAGCAAATTATTACTCGCGGCAGCAAGTAACATCAGCCCAAACACAATAGGACTAGAAGCGGAAAGGGATTTAGTACATCGACCTGCGAAGATCCTTTGTATTTAAGCCCCAGACGGGGTGCCCCTGAGAAGGAGAGCTGAGGCAAGAGGAAACAGACGGCGGCCGGACCAGGAGGTACGACAGGGCAAAGGGCAGGGTCCCTACCTTTTCAGATTGAAACTCCCCGGATGGCAGCAGGTACAACCGGCTCCTTTATTCCCTGCGGGTTTGCACATCCCACTGGGGGCCCCGACACTCGTAGACTGCTCCATTCCGGGGGAAGAAGTGTTACATAAGCACCTTTACCCCTGCCATGCGACACCGAGACTCCTGCCGACACTTCCAACCCTGAAACGGCCAAGCAGATGAAAGCTGAAGTGAAATAAGTATAGGGGTGAAATGGAGGTACAGGAAATTCGGGGGTTGTAATGAACATTCTTAGCATTCGCCTAGTGACCCGGGAAGTCTGCGAAGAAAACCACGGGTCAGGAAGATCAGCCGCGGGAATCGAATCCACGACCTTCCGAATGCGGCCACAGACGTTGCCGCGCCTACGCTCGCATCTTACTCATTCCAATGCTAACAATTAGTTAAATTACGGCTCATGTAACAAATTAACGCCTGACCCCAAATCAGAGTTTTTCCGACAAATTAAATTGGATAACAACGATAAAGCCATTTACCAGTAACACTGCATTTCGTTTTGTTTTTCGAAGGTTCCAAATTCTGCGTAATTATCCACCGTACTAGCTTTGCCTTTATGAAACTTCGAAGAGTTTCAAATGATTTATCAGTATTGCTCCATAGTAACGAAATTTTAGTTAACGGTCTGGCCAGCAGAAAGCGCTTTGTGGCCATCATAATTCATGCAGCTGGTCCTGAAGAACTATCAACATTGGAACGGCAAATACCGGGAAATCGAATAGCTATATTATTAAAGCAAGCGTGCGTTTTTAATAACCATACAGCAGGGCACAAATTAATTTAATTAATATTCAACAGTGTCATTAAGGACACTTAGTAGACATTTGGATACAAAAAATTGACTTTTTGTTCTTTGTTGTAATAAATTATAAATGGTATAAGGAGCACATGTGTTTTTTGTAGTTATTTGGACCTTTAAAGGGCTCTTATGGTCCAGAGATATTGTACTATATTGGCATGTAACAATGCGCTCACCTTGTGTTCTTTGCCATTTCCCGCAAGTTTCATTTTTTTAAATTTCAGGTACACTTTTCTCAAAACCTATTTAACTTAGAAGTTTGAAATTTTTTGTGATTGTGCTGAATGCTTAGCTGCATTTGGTAGGTTACATATTGATCCTAAATTAGATGGTTTCCACGAAAAAGATTATAAATATAAAAAGTACACCAAAAATTATTTTCTTGCGACTATTTTTTTAAAAATTAAATTATTTCCTTAAATGGATAAATGATTAATCGGCTATCTTAAGCTACCTATAATAAAAATTGGTGGAGTTATGATCCTTATTTTCAGAGAAAAATGCCTACAAATGCCAATTTTTTTAGAAATTACTTTACGATATTTAAATAGTTTCATAATTAAAATGTTTAAAGCTAGCTATAACATCTTGATACAAGTATACTCAGAAAATCTTTAATAAGCAGTAAAATATTCATTGTCCTAGATGGTGTAATTGTAGAGAAAACTAGCATTCTTTCAATTGCGAGAACGGTAAAAAATACTCTGCAATCTCTACTAAGTGTCCTTAAACAAAATAAGCAAAGAAAAACTACAAAGGAAGAAACGAGTATGGGACGAGCGGAAGCCACCAGGCCGCAGCGAGCCGCAGTAAACAGACAGAAGCCTGTGGTTTCGAGATTTACCTGAGGTTAGGTTAAGTATGGGACGAGCGGAAGCCGTCAGGTCGCAGCGAGCCGCAGCAAACCGACTGGGTCCTGTGGTTAGGTTAAGGTGTGTGTAAGCTGGTATGACATTAGAAACTTTGGTGTTCTGTGTTAGAAACGGCGCTGCAAGGGTCGTTTATAGGTCTTTTAAGTGTTTACATCTCCTGCTAATGGCTACTATTATATATTTTTCGTTCCTAAAGTCAATATTTTTAGCTTCTTTACTATAAGGCAAGTATGCAAGAGTTGCCTATTTAGTACTTTTGTTTTACGTAAATTTATTTTTATTTACTTTGCTTTAATATAAACATTCTCTTACTGCAAACAATTAATTTATTGCCAGTTTTGCAACTACGAGATATATAAATATAATATTTAAAAATAAAATTCAGTATAATGCGATATTTTACAGGTACAGCTATCTAAACTATCTCTGAATGCTCATGTCCACGTCCGTGAGTTATTTAGTATTTTGTTATTTTAATAAGTTTGTTTTGCTCGAGGGTTTGATTAGATTGACTACTCTAATGTGGCCAAGAACGACCAATATAAACTCTCAAATTTAAGTTTTTCTTACTCTACCACACACCTATTAGGTACAGAAAGTATTGCATTCCACCCAAAAATTCCAAACCGAGATTTCACCGCAGTTTCGAGGCCCCTGGAATTAAAAAAGGCCTTTTTAGAAAACGGTCCGAATGAGTCAGAACAGCATAACTCAAAAACATATATAAGCACCAAACGTCGTATTAATGCGACACGAAGATTTTCAAGAAAATCCCCCACCCCAAACTACCCTTTACGTAGAACATGTTTCGAAACCTTTGATATTCTAAAAGATCTGATGTGTTACACTCACATGACTTTCTCTATTCTTGTACAAACTATTTTTACAAACTCTTATTCTCCATCTATTTCATATTAATCGAGATAAACATTTGCAGAAATGATCTTTTGACATGCAAAGAGAATTACATTTTACACATAGCGACCAGTTCTAAAAATATTTGACTATCGCTTAAGGCGTACTATGTTATATAGAAATACAGTAGCCTTTAAGCATATACATATCTCTTAATAGCTGGTTGCTATCTGCAGCACAATTCCCTTTGCCATAGATTAATACTCTTTGCACATCCAAGACAAAAAAATGAATAACGAATTCCCATTTGAGAAAATAAATATTGAAAAATTTAAGGGAATAACAAGCAATATCTCGAAAATGGTTCACTCAACAAAAAAATGTATATGTCATAAATTGTGTATTTTAACGCGATCTACATTTTTTGTGTAGTAACATTTTGTCTATCTCTTATGATTTATCAGTTATGCAAAAGTCGTTCACAATAAAGACATCTTTTGGAGACATTCCCAGGAAATTCAAGATATACATTTTATTTGTCATGAAAATATCTTAAATACATGATATTTTAATCAAAATCGTTAGAGCCATTTTTGAAAAAATTAAAATTTTCCAAAAAGTGTTCCAGTAAAGTGTAATCTGGGGTGGGGGGATTTTCTTGAAAACCTTTGTGTCGCATCTCTGGAAGATACTGAACCTAAATACCAAGTTTGGTGTTTATCCGACTGTTCGTTTCTGAGTTATGCTGTTCACAGTCACACACAGGGACATGTTTTCAAAAAAGCTTTTTTTTTTGGATCAGGGGTTCTCAAAACATATTTCCGGTGAAATCTCGGTATCTAATTTTTGGGTGGAATACAATACTTCACCTACTTACTATACGTAGTAGAGAAAGTAAAAATGGCTCTAACGGTTTTGATTAAAATAACATATATATTAAATATATTTACATGAAAAATACAATGTATATCTTGAATTTTCTGGAGTAGCCTTTTGAAGTCCTCTTCATTCGGAATTTTGTATAATCTTGAATAACTGGTAAATTATGCGATAAACAAACATGTACTTCACAAGAAATGTCGATCTCTTTAACACTCAATTTATTTCAAATAACTCGCTATGTCATGGAAACAGTATGGAATTTTAAGGCCAGCGTATAGCGTCCGGTTCTTAAATATTTGACTATCGTTGTTCTCTTTGTATTTATAACTACATGTTTAATGCAGCTATTTCCGGAAAGGTTTATTTCGATTAAAATGAAGTATATGGGAAAATAAACCTTCGTAAGAATAATTTGTCTACCCACTAATAAACGATAGAGGGTAGAGGAAGTCATATGAATGTAATACATCAGACTTCTTTAACGTAAGGGGAAAATACAGAAAAGAGTATTATGTATTAAAATGTTTTATGTATTAAAATTTTTAAAATGTTTGCTTTCAACTTTGAACTCCTATATTATCCGGTTTAGAGTTGTAGAGTGCTACACACAATGCATGAAGTGAATATCCAGTTTTACGAAACGTCTAAAAGGAAAACAACACCCCAACTCTCGATGCACCTTGCCCGCCAGAACAAGCTAAACTAGTCGAATTGGAGATCGCGCTAAAATGCTCTGACTATTTGGTGTAGAAGATAATGAATTCGGCGACTTTTGGAACCAAGTTATTTACCGGCACCGTGCTACGAATACCCACATAGATGAAGGCACACGTGAAAGCTTTTTATTTATGGATTTTGTCTCCGGAAGGCCTCAAACTTTAGGTTTTTGGAAAATCGAAACTGTACAAATGGAGAAAACACAAATGGATGGTTTTAGCACCATAAGTAGGTAAATTTTACCTACACAGTCTACATAAAAATAACTTCTTGTTTTATCTACCATCCAATAGGTAGAGAAGTATTGTATTACAACACAAAATTCTATATATATAGATTTCACTATAAAATGCGCGTTTTGAGGTTCCCTGATTTTAAAAATACTTAAGAAGAAGGTCCACGCGCGCGTCCGTCTCTCTGTGGACAATATAACTCAAAACGAGAAATAGAATAAGTATCAAAGTTCATATTTTAGTTCTTCCAATGAGACACGAAGACTTTCAAGAAAATTTTCCTCCCAAAATACTCTTTAATTGCAAAAGTTTTCTTTATCTCTGATTTTGTCAAAATTGTTATATCGATTTTTATTAAAATACTATTACGTTAAAGATATTTTCATGTATAATAAAGTTATTTTGGATTCTCTGCGAATAGCCTGTTAAGTCCTGTTCATTCCGTATTCATTTTGTATAATTCAGGATGTACTTTTATTTTTCATGTAAATACCTTTAATATATGGTGCTTTAATCAAAATCGTTAGGGCCATTTTTTAGAAAATCAAATATTTCGAAAAATGTTCTATGTAAAGCGTTAGTTTGGGATGGGAGATTCTCTTGAAAATCTTCCGTGTCGTATCTTTGCAAGATACTGAACTTAAATACGAAGTTTGGTATTTATCCAACTTTTCATTTTTGAGTTATGCTGTTCATAGACACACACACACACGCACACACCAATCATTTTCTAAAAATACTTTTCTGTTCAGGGTACCTCAAACATGTATTTCCGGTGAAATCTCGACAACCAATGTTTGGGCGGAATATAACGCTTCCCCTACTTACTATATGTAATAGAGAAAGTAAAAATAATTCAATAAGCTAAACCTATAGTCAAATGTTTTCAAGGCTAAGTGATGGCTTTAAAATTGTGTTCTATTTGCATTACACGAAAAAAAATATCGATTTAGAGTTGAGAAAATTATAAAGCATTTGAAAATTCAAACCAATAACAGAGTATCCTGGAAAAGGTTAATGGCACAAATATTTTATTTGACATGAATTGTGTGTTTTAACGAGATCTACAGTTTTTGTGTAGCAAGATATTGTCTATCTCTTACGGTTTACTAATTATCCAAAAGCCATTCAGAATAAAGAGGACTTCACAGGCTATATCCATAAAATTCAGAATATTATACATTTTATTTGCCATGAAAATAGCTTAAACATTGGTACATATTTGAAACAAAAGCTTTAAGAGCCATTTTGAGAAAATAAATACTAACGAAAGCTTTTCATTATAAAGGGTAGTTTGGTATGGTGGGTTTTTTTTCTTCTTTTAAATTTCCGTGGTGCACTCTTGGAAGACTCTGAACTTAAATACCAAGTTTCGTACTTAACCGAATTTTCGCTTTTGAGTTATGCTCTTCACAGATACACATACACGAACGGTTTTATAAAAATGCTTTTGTGTATATGTGTGTGTTTCCGGTAAAATTTTCGACATCACATTTTTGGGTGGAACACAATATTTCCTTTATTTGCCATAAGTACGTAATAGAGAAAGTAAAACGTTTCTGTACTTATAATATGTAGGAAGGAGTTAAAAATACACGATAATGTTAAGCAAAGTCGTCTTTTTTTTAATCCCCAACATCACACATATTAGAACCCTCCACAAAACAATTCTTTGGAAGTAATATAATTAAAAATCTAAAAGTGTCACATTTCCAACCCTATCGTAGGCTATGCACCACTTACCTAAGCAAGCCCGAGGATAAAGCGAAGCACAAGCTCAAAAATATCCACAACTCCTCACATTTGTGTTGTTAAAGGGATATTGGACAACATAGTGCACCCTTGTTTTATCACGTTTCGGAATATTCGATAACACTCGTACTTGTATACCATCTTCTAAATACTGTTTGCCATCTATACAAAACGAAACCTTAAACCACTCATGGGCGTGTACCCGTACCATATACCGAACTTCCGCTACATCTTCTGTCGTATGCGGTAAAGTCAAGGAACCACTTGTGGTTCCCCAACCAGGAAATGTCCGTGGCTGCATTAAACTAAACTGAACCGCGTGGCTGTACGTCTACTGCACACCAGCCGGGAATTAACCTATCCTCCAAAAGAAACAACCAACCAATAGAAGCTCAACAAATAATCACTGAACCTCAACACCTAGAGACAATTAAGTTAATGCATCTGTGAAATTTAACCAAAAACTGTTAAAAGTTCAAATTAGTTTTTTCAAAAAAAAATAATATGAACTACAAACTTAAAGAAAACATATAGTTTTTTTTCCACTTCGCGCACACAAACTACCAATTAAGGGAAGTTATGAATTCTTATTAATTGGCACACCCAAATTTCAATCTTGATTTCTAGCAAACATTTTTCATCATTTTTCCATACTCAAAATGTTGCAATGGTTTAGTAATTTGTTTCAAGATTTTTGTACTGCCTCTCCAAAGTACATTTAAGAACATTGCCATATTTTTTTAAACAATACTCCAGTTTTGAGAAATAGATTACTAACTTTCGAAAAATCAAGAATATTAGGGACTACAAAAAAGTAATCATTTTCTACTATAATTAGAAGTTAATATAAAAAACATGTGATAGTTGCTTTTGTAAACTCATTTACTGTAAAATCTGAAATTTTAATATATTTTTAAAAATATTTTTAAAACGCATAATGTGTTACATTTTTATTAGAGCAGTGAATTTACACAATAACAATTAATATGTAAATAACTATGCAAACTAGAATTTGGAGTATGGCAAGAGCATTACTGTTATTATTTGTAATGACTGGCATAAATTTCAACAATATATCTTATAAACTGTAGATTTTACTAATTTCACTGATGCATTACCGTAATAATTATGAATTAAAAGCTGTTAGCCAACAAAACAAAAGACAAACAGGGCTGGTCCCGTAGCCCAGTCGGTAGAGCATCTGCTTGCTGTGCGAAAGGTCCGAGTTCTATTTCCGGTTAGGGGATGCGAATGTTTCTCCAGCTAATAGAGTAGTGTGACTGATACGCCCGAAAGCGAGTCTTCAAGGGCGAATTGATACTGAACTTTTGGGTTGAATGTAATAATACCACACACTGGTGCTTTTATCGAGTTCATGCTCCCTAAAGTGCTATTCACAAATCTAAAACACATCCAATGGAAAATGAATGACTCCAAGAAGAGATTATATTGCACCGCTTTTCAATATTTTACTTAATGATATGGCATTTACGGAATGCTACACAGTTCTAGCAATTAAAAATATATAATGTGTTATATTCACATAGCTTTCTCTGCCATCTATAGTTTATTAGTGGGTATACAAACTATTGTTACTAAAGTTTATTTGTCCATCTACTTCATTTCAATCCAAATAAACCTTTGCAGAAATAGCTACATTACACATTTTGTTATAGATACAAAGGGAACAGCGATAGTCAAATGTTTAAGAACTGGACGCTATATGCTGGTCTTAAAATTCCATACTCCTTCCATGCAATCGCGAGAAACAACTGAATGTGAAAGGACTTAAGAAAATAACCAAAAAATGAATAATTCGAACCATTAATAGCCTATATCTCAGAAATGGCTTATGCCACAAAAAAAGACTTATTTGAAATAAATTATGTTTTAAAGCGATCTACATTTCTTGTGTAGTACGTTTTCGTCTATCGCTTAACGCTTACCAGTTGTACAAGATTATAGTTTAAAAGCTATTCCCAGAAAATTCAGGATATACATTTTATTTGTCATGTAGATATCTTTAATATGTGGTATTTTAATCAAAATCATTACAGCAATTTTTTAGAAAATCAAAAGTTTCGAAAAATGTTCCATGTAGAGGTAAGTTGGGATGTCGGGATTTTATTGAACATCTTCGTGTCGCATTCTTGCAAGTTTGGTATTCATCCGACTTTTTGTTTTTGAGTTATGCTTTTCACAGACATAAACACACACACGCGCGCGCGGACCTTTTTCTAAAAATGCTTTTTATTGCATTTAGGGAACCCCAAAACATGTGTTTACGGTGAAATCTCGGTATCATATTTTTGGGTGGAATGCAGTACCTTCTCTACCTAGTATGTACGTCGTAGAGAGAGTAAAAATACTTAAAATTTATATTACATACCTTAGTTTTATATGTAGAAACAAAATTCTATGAATGGCCTTATCCACTTTGATTTCAGATCTTCATCTTTGGGAAATTAAAACACACTCACTGTTGGCCCATTCGCGAAATTAGCATTACAATTCGGTATGCTACACTTCTGAGGCATTGCGCCTTTAACTGGAGGATATAATCTAACGCCAATATTATGAAAATATTGCCACAATTTTACACTAATCAAATACGAGCTTTCTATAAATAGTACCACAACTCTTGCTCGCTAGACCCAAAGAGTGTGACGTCACTCGATATGCTAACATTTTTTGCAAGACTGTCAGGCAAACCACGACTTGAGCAAGCTATGGGAAACCTGGCTTCCTTGCCTGATTTTCTTCTCACTGCTCTACACAGGTAGCAGTTGTATCTGTTTGTTAAAATGAGACTAGCGTTAACGTAAGCAGTAAAGGGAGTTAGTTACTAACTTGGGATCCAAGTTTTGTTCTAAGTTTACCTTTCTTAATTAGTTCATACTTTGGCCAGTAGCAGGGACTTTGGAGCTTCTGCTGTTAATAGGAAGAGCCACCAATATCTGAGCGAAAAACAACGCAAATGAATATGACTAATATTCAAAAGTGTCATTAAACAAAAAAAAGTATTATAAATAGTAAAACGAGTATAGGATGAGCGGAAGCCGTGAGGCCGTAGCGAGCCGCAATAAATCGACAGGGTCTTCTGGTTTTGAGATTTGCCGGAGGTCAGGTTAAGGTTAGTGTGTGTGTTTATGAATTAGTTTCAAATAACGCGTATAATATTAGAAACTGTGCAGTAAATGAGGCGACAGTGAACTTTATACGGTTGCCTAAATCTTAGGCTTCTTGATGATGCATAGAGGTGACTTGGTAACCAGTGTGTTTTGATCACTGTCCCATTCCTCATAGTTGATCTATTAACAAGCTTTTGACGCCCCTCTTTTGTTCACGCATTTCCTTCTCTTTGGTATAAAAGGATACACAAGATTCCGCATAATGAAACAGGAATTTATTTATTTTTCTTAATTTTGGATAATCTGAGAACAAAAAATAGCGTAGAAACCTTAGACATATGCCAATTATTGAAATATAATAGTTATAACATTTGTGACATAAATTTCTCGCCTGGGTTTTAGATGGCCCTTCTGCTGCAGCTGTGTTCCTGCCGTTGATGGTTTCATTATCGATGGCATCACACCATAGTACGCCGTTCTACCCTAAGTCTCGAGCAGCTCCAGAATCTGAGCTACACGAGCACTACCTATGGAAAACGGTTGACTTCATCTTCCCCAGCGAAGCAAGGTACTTTGTGGCTATTGTCACGTTCCTCAAGTACAATTACTTTATGCATGTTTCCGAAATATTGTTCTTGTTGAATGAGAGCCTGTCATATCCTACTCTCTCGTCCATAGATAGCTTTCTTTGGGCTAATGAATTTTATTAAAGGATCTGCTTCATTATTATCTCTTTGAACTCCCCTACCACAGTACCAATTCTCCTAAAAAAATTAGAACTTTTTTGTAAACACTTGCTTTTAAAGTTCAAAAATTTTTGGTGTTCGTATTCTAATAATATATTATTTACGAGGGTGAACAATCCACATCTCCATTGGAATTGGTGATTATCTAGTGAGCATTTACTGAAAATTTTAACTCAAGCTTAAACACAACTTTGTCTCTAAACTATTACCACAGACAACAGCAAGTTACGAGGCGTGTTTTTAAAGTAAGTACTGTTTTAATGTTTTGCCGCTGCAACGGCGATTTTGAGCATGCGTGACTACTTCCTCCATTCATTAGAAAGCCAGATGCAGCTGTGAGTGATCGTCAGGTTGTGTTTCCTGTTGCTAGAGCGTTTCTAAATGTTCAAAACAATCGAAAGACCCGCCAACTGCGAAGTCAAATCAGTGATTCGTTCTTTTTTTAATGCGAGAAACCCTGCAAACCCTGCCTGCAAACATTCATCGCCAGCTGGGTGAGCTTTATGGGGAAACAATAACAAGTGAATTAATTGTTCTTCCACACAAACCGTGTGTTGGACAAGGTTGGAAAGTAGAATCAGACGACAGAAAAATTCAATGCCACCGCCGGGATTTGAACCACGGTTGTTCTAACCACTGAGCTATCAATTTCGGTAGCTACTTTCCAACCTTGTCCAACACACGGCTTGAGTGGAAGAACAATTAATTCCATTAATTGAGCTAATAGTGGTCGAAACTATGAAGCCCGGGACTTAAAGTACTTACAGCATTGTAAGTCGCCATTGGAGTACGTCATCTCAATACAATTTGAGATCTCCTCGAATTTAATGTCGTACTGGCATGTTGCCATGGTAGCTCAGTGGTTAGAGCAACCGGACGGAAACCGGGAGATCTATGGTTCAAATCCCGGCGGTAGCATTGAATTTTTCAGTCGTCTGATTCTTATTTTTTTACTTTTAAGGTCTTCTCCACTCTTCAGCAGTTGCCCTGTATTCCCATTCGCCATTCTTCCCGACTGAACAAGTAATTCTCCTCCAGGCACCGATCATTCATCATTCTATGGATCCGTCCTCTCCAGGTTACTCTTGGACAACCTCGTTAATCCGTCCAGTCATATTCTTATTCTTGGGAAACGTAGCAAGCTTTGTTTTACAGAAGTGGGCTGCTAACCCCCTGTCAAACCCCTAAACCTGGAGGACCAGACCGTTGCCTCATTTGCCGGTTTTCGGGGTTCTTGTTTGGCCTTCACGGCTACGGTATTGGCCCCGGGGCACACGATGTCCCCACCGTACTTCGCTCAAACAGACATTCTCTTACTTTCCGTTGCCCACCCCTCGGGACGTGGAACCAGAGGTCGGATTTTGAGGGGCTTCAGAGTCCAGAGTGATAACCATCGTCTGATTCTACTTTCCAATAATAAGTGACGTAATGGTGAGGAAGTGGTTTAAAAAGTTTAACGAAGGTCGTGAAAATGTGTAAGATGAGCTGCGAGGCGGCCGATCGGCTGAATCACGGATGATTTGGTGCAGGCTGTAGAAGAAAACATTCGCAAGGACAGACGTTTCACCATATCGGTGTTGTCTTCGCTTTTTCCACAAATTTCAAGATCAATCCTCTACAACCTTGTGAAAAAACGTTTAGGGTTTCGGAAATTGTGCTCAAGATGGGTGCCTAAAAATCTTACTGCACAAGACTAAGCGATCTGCCGCTGCACTGACCTTTCTCACGCTGTATGCTGAGGAAGCGATGATTTGCTAACGTACATTGTTACAGGTGGTAAGACATGGGTGTCTCGCATCATTCTGAATTAAAGCAACAATCTATGGAGTGGAGGCACACAACATCCCCCGTGAATAAATTGAAACAGATGATATCCACTCACAAAACTATGTGCACGGTGTTCTGGGGCAGACAAGGTGCTTTGCTGGTTGAATTCTTGCCCAGCAATGCGACAATCAACAAAGACGTCTATTATGAGACAGTACGAAAGCTCCGTCGTGCAATACAGAACAAAAGGCGCAGAACAAATGCTTCCGCATGGAATCCTTTTTGGGTCATGACAATACCCGGCCACGCACAGCCAAACAAATTGAAGATCTGATCGCATCGTTTGGTTGGGAGCAATTCGACCACCCTCTCTACAGTATGGACCTAGTACCAAGCGATTTTCATCCGTTTCTTCTCCTGAAGGAATTCCTTGGTGAAAAACATTTCAACGACGATGATGTGAGACAAGAAGTTGAGACTTGGCTTTCTTCACAAGCGGCATCAGTCTTTGAAGAAAGCATACAAAACTGGTTTCTCGTTACAAGTGCCTGAATAACGGCGGTGACTATGTGGATAAGTAGTGTAAGTTTATGCGTAATAAGGTGATAATACAATATTTAGAAAATAAGGCTCTGTTTTTCTTAAATTATCGGTACTTTAAAAATACCCCTCGTACTTTAGTTTCGTATATCAAAGAGATACTTAAAATTGAAACTTTTTATGGAGAAAGGGGTCATTCACAATGAAACATGAGTAAGCATAGAGGCTTGCTTTATGTTATCTTAATGCACACGTTCACATTGGCTAAGCATTGACATAAACATGGTCATAAACTTGTATCGTAAACAATGAAGTTTGCAAGCTCCAGGGTTTCATGTTTATATCTATATGAAACATAAGAAACTAATCAATCAGTCAGCATACCTCCATAACATTATCACGTCATCATTCTGCCATCCCAGCTCAGATTTTCCGTCGTCCTGTTTTGACTCACTAATTGCGTTTCTGTGAAAAATCACGGAACAGGAATCACTGGGTTGTCTATCACAACAAAACAAATTGTGATGGTATATTACACTTTTTATGAGTTTAACAGCCTCTAACCTGTAGCTAGCTTTTGTTTATTTTCGCCTTCCGGTGGAGGGCAATGGATCTTTCCGGGCGTAAAAATCCTTAGCATGGCTTCCTTCTGAAGGGAAGTAAAGTCGGTGGTCCCGAAACCTCAAACCTGATAAAGAGGTCTCTGAGCAAAATTTCCGGTCTTTCACGACCAATATAGAATAGAATGCTAAGGACCACAGTACTTAAAGAGCGTCCATAAATAAAACTCAATTTATTTTTATTGTTCATTTTGATACACGAACATAACCTCTTTTTTTGTTGGTTAGAGCAACCATACAGAAACCGGAAGATCCATGGCTCAAACACCTGCCATGGCATTGGATATTTTAGCCTGTTTCTACCTTTCCAACCTTGTCGTACACAGGGCTTGTATGAAAGAACACATAATTACCATTGATTGACGATAGTTGGTTAAACTATGAAGTCCGGGATTTAAAGTACTTGTTTTAAGTCACCACTGGGGTATGTCGTATCAAAATTAATATATCTCCTTGAGGTTTATCACGAAAAATGTGTCATTTGGAAAATATAATGTTTTGCCAGCATAGCTAAGTTGGTTAGAGGAACCGAACAGAAGCTGAAAGTTCGATGGTTCAAATCCCAACTATGACATTTAATCTTTCAGTCTCACTCTATCTTTTCAACATTATTAGTCGTGTTGAAAAGGACATTATTGTGCATCCAGGGGGATACACTTATGTAACGTCTTGTAACTGTCGCTATTTCTCCCAGAGATAACTTCTCATTCACAACTGATTACTCCCGTGTATCACTGTTTAGTCACTCAATATACTTGTTTAAAACGAAGGACGTTCCCTGAATACTCTGTAGAAGAGAAACAAGAATGCAAGGTTAAGTCGTATTAGAGCTTAAAATTTTCTTTCTATCTTTGTGTTATCGCTATTTGCTTACTTACTTACTTGCTTTCTTTTTAATACAGTAACGACATATTTCAAATATAGTGCTACTTAATTGGAGATAAAGGTTTTCTTATCGCTTTAGAAGCTCTCACAATTTCCTAATAAATAGCGTGAAGTTCTCAAAGGAATATCTTAAATTAGGTTCAAATTTCCTGGAGAGTTTATTTTAAAGGATGATTACGTTTTCTACACAGTCGACAATCAGCAATATCCAGCGGCATCTTCAAGCCAGAGCACAACCTGCCTCTTGGAATTGAGGTGTGGAAGGACCGCATTTTCGTGACGTTTCCCAAGTGGAAGGACGGCGTTCCGGTAACGTTGGCCACAATACCAAGGGATCCCGAACTGGCAGGCAGCCGCTCTCCACCGTTCCAGCCGTACCCTAACTGGTCCTGGCAGAGCACTGACGATGGAAGATGCTACGGACTCACGTCGGTGTTCCGTATGAACATAGACTCATGTGGACGACTCTGGGTATTGGATTCGGGCATAACAGACGTCTCCAACACCACCACGCCCACTTGCCCGCCGCAGCTCCTAGCTTTTGATCTTAAGGACGACTCCCTCATTCTGCGACATGTTCTGCCTACCGATCAGGTAAGTCAACTTAATTCTATTACGACAGATGCGTTACTGTAGCAAATCAAATTGTCTGCGAATAAGATTCCAGTTCAGCTGTTCAAGTATAGTGGAGTATATGTATGTATTTTCAAACGTAACAATGTTGTGACCACGTGCGCGAAGTTACCGGCGAGCCGCGCCAATGTAAGAGCTTGCCAGTTCTTTTACCAGTGTAATAAATGATGACTCCAGTTACTGCCGAACAACTTTATTCGTCCCTTAGGCACTCAGCGTAGCCCAACTTCTTCGCTGCACTCAGCTGTCGACTGCACTCGACTGTTTCTCTGACTAACTCAACAACTCAGTCACTCACATGCTACTGGCAGGCTGAGGTTTAGCCTAGAGTTTTCGCTGCGTAACCATCCTCAATAGGGTTTTACCGTAGCGTTATTATTTCGGGATGGACGTTAAAGATTGTTCTTTTCTGGTTTGAGGTGGATAGAAATAGGTAGGAGGAAGCATGTTGCTCATCGAGGCTGTGTGTTAGGATGCGGTAGTCCTTCTGGGGTGATTTTAAAAATCTGTGACTTCCTTGAGTTTTGAAGCCAATCACCTCTTGGCTGGATTAAAATGGAGACCATATTTAGCTGCTGATGGTAAAGCTCCAGTGTTATCCGGTGTGCAGAGAAGCCATGCGGGGAACCCGGTGTCGCCTGAAGCGGTGAGTTCTGGGATTGCAATCGCCAAGAGACCTGACCAGTGCACTCTGATGTTGAGGAAAACTCACGTAGAATTTTGCTGCCCTGCCCGATTTTATCTTCAACGTGGATGTGGCTTCGTATAGTAGTATCATGGAAAAAGAGCGGCCGACAGAATATAAGGACCAAAGTCCCTCATTCTACGTCCATTGTAGCCATAACAGCCAGCTTTCTGCAGCCATGGCTCAGATCTCGTCGGTGTGAAGCATGAAGGGGTCCAAAAAAGGTGTAAGTTTAGGCGAACAGGCGTCCCAGATCTTAGCATAGGGTACAAAGAAACAATACCCCCCTGCGCCCGTACGAACAGGTCTCGGATGTGTTCGCGAAAGGTTAGACCACTATCTGGCTTCACCCCCAAGTAGGTGACCGAATTCCTCCATTCGATCCTATGGCCTCTGTACCTAAAGACGGGCAGTCTGCGGTGATGTGGTGCTTAGTTAGTAGGATGGCGTGGCTCTTGTCCGCGTTAACGGACATGCACCAACGCCGGCACCACTCTTAGACAAGGAGAGATGTCTCTGTACAGGATTGAAAGCTCTGAGTATGTGTTTGTTGGAGCAGAACAGCAGGCTGTACTACCTGCGGCTGGGCTGGAAAATCTGCCATGAAGATGCTGAATAGCGTGGGGAATAGTACAGAGCCTTCGGGGACTCCGTCTCTGACTGGTCTAAGTGTTGATGTTCTCCCCGCGACTGTTATTTTAAAAGTGCGGTGTCTGAGAAAACTGAGTAGGATGTTGTTTAGATGAGCAGGTAGTCCCAGCTGGATGAATAACTGCTCCACGCCAGCAGCCCCCTTATATAGCCCAACAACAAAGCGGATATCTATAAGGGGAGGATTCTAAAACCTGCCGCCAAGGATATCTTCAGAAAGGCGTAGAGCGCACATAAAGGTTTGTTGCTTGGGCCATTTGTTCTAAAGACCTGTATGCTCTCACACTGGCTCAGCCCGCCGACAACTTCGCACACGTGGTCTCAGTATAATGTTGATATCTGTTTGGTAATGAACAATTCGAGGAAAAGAGTAAGAAAATAAGGGCGTGGTGCAGATATTGACTTAATGCATTGTAAAGAAATTCCAGCATAATCTGCTTAAGAATAACTACCTTCAACAAACTTCATTACCGTAGCTTTCTCAGCACCGTTCATCCAAGGAAATCACTGTCAGACAAATATTAAAAGGCTCACCTCCGTGGTGTGGGGTGACGTGTCCGCCTCACATCCAAGAGGACTCGAGTTCGAAACTTTGTTAGGGTGAGTTACCTGGATGAGGTTCCTTCCGCGGTGTTCCCTTATCTCGAGGAGACGATTATCGGATAACCCTAACCTCTAGGGACCCTAGTCCATTTGAGCATCATTTCAACCATTTCGTTTATTCACTTCCGATGACCTACCGGGTTAAAGGACGTTAATTATTCATAAAACTATTTATAATTTGATGAAATCCTCTGCTTACTATCGTTTGCCGAGCTAGATCGCTCCGCGATAACGTCTGGGACTCGGGTTCGATTGCACTCTGACCATGGGTTTCTTCGCGGTCTCCCTGGGTAGTAGACAGATGGTAACTTTCTTTGAACAGCCTACGGTGGGACGAGTTCTCCCCGAATCCGCCAGAGGGAAGCCTTGTCTGAGCAACCCGACGGTGTGGTAGGATCTTAGAGCCTGGAATCGTTAGGGTCCTCTTCGCGTCTCTTTAGACCGTGTGCCTACGGCTTATAGTGGTTCCTTTTCATCATCGTTCCTCCTGGGGGGTCATAGCCACAAAAGATCCGAATTGGGTCGAGATGAGCAAGGTATTTCTCTGTTACCTTGTCATAGGCACTATCATAGTAATATCGTTTATTTTTATTCAGCTTCTACAAATTATTCTTACGGAAGCTTGTTTTTCTATCTACTTCATATTAAGTGAGATAAGCAATTGTAGAAATAGTTTCATTACACATTTTGTTGTACAAACAACGAGGATAGAGGAAATCGAATAGACAGTCAGATGTTTAAAAGCGTTTCGCTGGCCTTTAAATTCCACAGTCTTTACAAGACATCGCAGATAACAACTAAATGGCGATAACACTATAAAAATGAAAGTACTGCAATATTCAATTATAGATAATAGAGATCTCGGAAATGGCTGTTGCTATAACAACCTTATTCGAAATTTAAAGATATCTACACTTGTTTTTGTAGTCAGTTTTTGTCTATCTCTTAGAATTTACACGTTATGCAGAATTATACAAAATTGCTTCCTTAGAGGCTATACACAGAACATTACAGATATTGTAGCCACCCTTAGGACAGCTAACCTCGGGGGTTGCTGATAACAACAGGTAAGTAATGGCAGGGGGTATAGGCGGTCGTATCGGGGCGCCATGAGGATGCTCGGAGGAGGGGTGTGAAATAAATACCAGGAATTCTATAAAAACTATTTGCTATATTCTTTGGTAAATTGGAGGAGAGTTTGTGGCCTCTCCGAAGGGGGTGCAAGAACTTAACTCTGCATGCTCATGACTCAACTGAATAAATCAGGCAGGAGTTGTCGCACTAAGTTTAAAGATTTACTAATTAGGTTGGGGTACGGAACCCGAAACGGACATAGCCTCCGCGTCGAATTGGTCGTGAAGAGAAATGAGAGAGTTTATGATGATGTGATGTGATGGGGTTTAAGGGCGCTAAACATCTAAGGTCATCAGCGCCCTTATGAGAGAGTTGACCCACTTATGTGGACAATAAATACGTTTTAGAGGGACAGATCAGCAATCCTGTCGTCCTCATTGCTAGCACTTTCTTCAACACTTTTTGAAACTTAACGCAACCTGATGCAACTTCCCGTGCGTGGATCGAACTCCACACAGGGTCGCTACAATATACATTTTACTTGTGATATACTATTTAGATGTATATGGAATTTGAATGAAAATCGTTTCAGCCATTTTTGAGAATAAAAAAAATGTGGAATCTTTTCTATGCGAAGGGTAGTTTGAAATGGGGGATTTTCTTGAAAATCCTCCAATCGTATCTTTGGAAGATCCTGAACTGAAATACCAAGTGGTATCTAACCGACTTTTCATTTCTAAGTTGTGTTGTTTACACATGTAACACGCGCGCGCGCGAAACACTTTCTTAAAGTGTTTTTTCTTTCTTTCTTTTGGACTCAAGGGCGTAAAAGCCTGTATTTCCGGTGAAATCTCGATATCGAATTATTGCCTGGTTGCCAAATAGGTACACAGTAGAGAAAATTAAAAGTTCACAATCAAGTTTAAAGTATTGTCCGTCAGTAATTCACTTAAATTATACTAATTAAAAAGAGGAGTATATGGTTGAAGGATAAACAGAAGCCTAAAGGTTACTTCTTTATCTGATTCTTGAACATAGTGTATGAAGTGACTGTAAACACGAGCGTCTAAGATTCCGCTGGAATCAAACCTCTCATAACCAGTATAATAAACTCTTAATGAATGAACCCGTTCAGCATGAAATGAATTACCACAGTACAGTATATGGTGAAATGTTTTATACATCTGAAAGGAAAGCCATGGAAAACTCCAGAATAAATTGCTAACCATCATATGAGACCTAAAGTCTCAGTGAGCTACAGGGTGCAAAGAAAGACACAACTACGGAATCGCTGCAGAAACAGTCTCACAATATGGCATAAAGGAACAATACGAGATTTCAGTAAGCATGGGAATATATAGATTTCTCGCAGAGTATCTCGAAAAAACAGATGTGAACATTCACGCGACTTTCTCTAACCATGCAAAAAAATCGTATTTTGACTTTGTCCAGTTTTTTCCCCAGTCACTCTTTAGTTTTTCTTGCGTGTAACGTTGCAATAAACCACGCGCGAAGCAACCCCTTTTCTCTTCCGATCAATCACTAGAGTGCGGAACGCAGGATTCCTGTTCTCTGTTCCGCGATCCCTCACTTCAGCATCGAACGTAGAACTCCTCTCTCCCGGTCGTTCACTGGAATGTGAAAGCAGGACTCCTCATCTGTCTTCCGGTTGTTTATTGGAGTGTCGAACACAGAACTCCTCTTCTCTCTTCCGCGATTGATTACTTCTGTGTCGAAAGCAGGACTCCTCCTCTCTCTTCCGGTCGTTCACACTGGAGTGTCGAACACAGGACTCCTCCTCTGTCTTCCGGTCGTTCACTAGAGTGCCGAACAAAAAGCTCCTCCTCTCTTTACGGTCGTTAACTAGAGTATTGAACACAGGACTCCTTTCTCTTCAAATCGTTCACTGAATGTAGAACACAGGAACTCTTCTTCTCTATTACAGTCGCTCACAGGAATGTCGAACACAGGACTCCTCTTCTCTATTACAGTCGCTCACGGAGTGTCGAACATAGCTCGCAGAATAGCACATAGCACTGTAGGTCACTCAACAACCTGGTGCTGCGGGGAATCCGCTCCTCTTTTTACCCGAAGAACCACGAGAAACTTCCTACACCGCCGAGTATATGTCAGGACAATGTTCGCCATTCTTCTCAATTAGCCTTCCAGATGTTTCCTCAGCTGAGAGCGCCGTCTCTATCTCCAACCAATATTCGCCGGCTAACGCTGACGGAATCAATAATGCTCATGACCGCCATAAGATAACGGTTTGCATTTAGTTGGTACAGAATGCTACAGAAATTCCTGAGTTCTATGTAGCGATGAGTTGTACAGTTTTGTCTTTGGTGGAAAATAAATCTCTCTTACCATTATTCTCTCGAATAGGATGCACTTTAGGAACAAACTTCGTAAACCTTTTAAAATGCTAACCAAGAGCAACTAGCCATTTGAAGCCAATAATCTCTTATACATACGATAATGTAACTAAGATTTTGTGTTTGTTGTTTTGCAGGTGAAAGAAGACTCTCTGTTCACCAATATTGTGTCAGATGTGCGGAATGGCAAATGCGACGACGCCTATGTGTACATGACGGACGTGTGGCGGTTTGCTCTGGTGGTTTACAGCATGAGAGAAGGTCGCTCCTGGCGCATTTCTAATTCTCTGTTCTATCCGGACCCGTTGGCAAGCCGCTATTCTCTCAGTGGTCTAGATTGGCGTTGGATGGATGGCATCTTCGGCATGGCGCTCTCACCCATCGAACCCTCTTCTGGGGATCGCACTCTTTTGTTCCATCCCATGACCAGTTTCAGAGAGTTTGCCGTGCCTGTTTCCATTATTCGTAACAAGACGCTGGCAGAAAATAATCCAGAAGCCTTCCAGCCTCTCGGAGAACCTCGTGCCTCCAGGTAACCTAATTGTTACTACTGATCACTCCCATTAATTATTTTACAGATTATGCTGCAACCCAATTACGTATGATATACAAAGTTATATAGAACGGAGGTCTATATGAAACTTGGGCGCGCTGTACTGGAAATAATTTGACTTTTTTTGTTGCACATAAATTTATTTGCATAAACATTTAATTTATTAGCGAGAAATAGCAGCTGGAAAACACTTTTTAGTACACGTTCTCTAAAAGAGATACTTGTTGGGCTGTTAACACGCCGAAAAAATAGTATTTTAGCTTACTAGGCCGCTATAATCGTCATAGAAACCTTTTAGTGGCGTAATAAACAAAACAGTAACAGTAACAGTGACCAGTCATATCAAATTTAACAGGTTTTTAAACTTAAATAATACGTGATCATAAAGCAACAAATATAAGTCAACATTGTGCTTTGTATTAATCAACAACTTTAGCAGCATTTTTTACAAAACAATTCATCATTTAAAAACAAATACAAGTTAACATAGTTTTGTATATCGGAAACTTCAAAAAATGAAAGGTTTATTTCGCAACATGGAAGTATCTTCCTTAACAAGAGAAATACTGCTTAACTTGTACCAGTCTTTAAATGCAGGATATCCCTTCTCATACTGCTGCTGAAATGTTGCTGGTAGCAGATCCGATTCTATGTTTCTGTCTCGGATTGAAATTTCCTCGGGATTTTTACCCATGTTTTCAAAAGGAAGGTTGTCGTTTAGAAACGAGCGCTCAGAATAAGCACCGCCATCTACATCCGCTTCTCGCATTGTTCCAGTCAACGCTTCCTGGGAGATATTGATATGGTTCATAGCGTAGGATTCAAGCGGCTGTGAGAATATGTCAAGAAATGATGATTATGCCGTTTATATTTATACAGTACTTATATTACATTTATTGTATTTGTTATAATTTACAGAGCTTTCACTAAAAACTATTGTATGCACCACATATGCAAAAGCTTTAAGAGGCTCATCCATCATACTTAGTTCGTCCCTAAAGCCTTATTTTGCGTACTTGATACTTAAATAGCTAATTCCGCAAACAATGTTTTTCAAAAGAATTCCTCTCCTTTCTACATTTGCAAATTATGTTAAAGAAAATCCCTCACAACGAGGAATAATAAGAATGTTGAACCGCAGTAAAGCATGACAATAGGAGGAAATTCCGTTTAGTATAGCGTGTTGCGAGATAAATGTGGAAAGTGTGTTATAATAAAGTATAGGAAAATTAAAAAAAGTGGAGTATTTTCAGTTATGTAAATGTAATTACAATCGTTTTGGAGGTTTGCCAAAATTCATGAATCAGATGAGAGAAGTTTATTGCATGTTTGGGTTTCTTGTTAGAGTACATATAATGGAACTGTGACCGAAATGTTTGTTGTAGTTCTCGATTTTGGATGAAAAATAAATTAACGTGTGTAATGAACTATCCTAAAACCAAAAATAGCATCTTAAATATATTTAGTATCTTTGTGTATGTGCGCGCATATACACACATATACGGTTTTACCTTTTTCACTCAAAAATGGGTAAATCGATCGTTATGAAATCTGGTATATTGCATGTCTTGTGTCTCATAAAATAAGCTATATGGCATATCAAAACGGGACCCAAAACTAAAGGAATCTAAATATCTTGCTTATTATTACGTTTTTTTTTTTGGAAATTTTACATAACAAAAGTTAATAAACATAATGTTTATGACCAGTTTTATTATTTACAAAATGTCGATAGGACCAGAATTTAAGAAGTTATACAATCCTTTTTGCTGCTATTATTAATATACGTAAACCGGTTACCACGGGTAACAGTATATAATGTGTCTAATAACATTCTGTATCCTCTCTCTCCCTCTGTAATTTTATTGTACTATTTAGAGTATAGACTGTAAGAGAAAGCTTACTTGACGCCTTATGGCAAGGTGGGTGGTAGGCAGAGAGTGGGATTCACGTACAGCAAACTTGGTAATTCAACAAGTGAGAAAGAACATTTTATGATAATTTAAACTGAGTCGTTACTTATTAATTCCCATCACATTAGCGTTAGATGTTAACTAAGCAGCGCTTTCGGGAGATATGTTTCTCCCATCATCAGCTACGGCCGACTAACGGACCGTTCTCACCTCTAACCCCAAGAAGTATTTCATCAGACGATTCATCTGGCCTCTGTTGTGAAGAATTGGAAACTGGTGGTGTTGGATTTGTTGCCATCTGTGGTGAAGGTTGGGAACTCATCTGTCTGTTTTCTCTCTTGTAATCTGATTGGATCAGCTGCATTAAGTAGTCTGTAGGCGGTATTTCCAAATTCAAAGCATTCTCAATGTTGAGATGAATAAAAATCCTTTCCCAAATTTCCAAGTGTGAAGGAATCTGTATAGATTTTAATAGTTTTATCTCCTTTCCTATTTCATGGTTACTGTTCCAAAAATGGTTGGCCACTGATGGCAGATGAAATACCGCAAACAAATAGATAAATCAGCAGTGGCCAACGATTTTGGAACAGTAACCATGGAATAGGACAAGAGATAAAACTAATGTGATGGGAATTAATAAGTAACGACTCAGTTTAAATTATCATATGATAACATCACAATAAAAAGTAATTCTGTTCATTATAATAAAAGAACATTTTGTTCAACATTATTTAACCGCATCTTAATTCTTTTTAGGAACGGACATTCATCTGCTGAGGCCATGGACCGAAGAGGTGTACTCTTCTTCAGCCTTGTCACACGCAACGCCATCGGTTGCTGGAATTCCCAACAGCCATATGGCTACCGACCAGATCTCCTGGGAGTTGTCGCTCAAGATGAAAATAGTCTCAACTTTCCCAACGATCTGAAAGTGGATCACGATCGGCATCAAAGCATCTGGGTAATCAGCAACCGCCTTCACCGCTACATTTATGGACAACTGGACTTCAATGACTACAACTTTCGTATCATGACCGCACCGACCGCCGCCGCAGTTCGTGGCACAGTCTGTGACCCAGACTATGTCGTAGTGCCCACCGCTCCGGAGCCCGACAACAGGCTACGCTGCAGTTAGTGGAAAATTGTGCCAAAATGAACATTCCCGAATGTGATACTTAAAACGCTCACACACCTGTGGTGTGCAAGATATTTGTTATAGTGCATAGTGAAACTTTTGCCTTCAGCGGAACGCCACTGAGTTTTGGCCAAAATCTGACACGTTAAAAACACTAAGCTTTCACGGCCGACATTAACACATTAAAATGTAGATTCAGGGCTTGTAAGCCGTGATCTAACAGACGAAAATTCAGTAGACATTTCGCCCACAACTTTGCTGGGCATCTTCAAGGGATGTTGACTCCTTACCGGTAGTTTCATCTGTAATATCACGGCCTACAAGCCCGGAATCCAAATTTCATTGTTTTGACAAGCTTTCAAACTTTGCTTTATTGTGACTTTGCTTCATATGTCACTATTTCTGAAGTTTCTAGCATTTTAAACTTCTATTGATAATGTTTTTCTAGAAATTGGCGTTTCTTGGCATTTTCAAAACACCCGTTGTTAAACAACTGGCTTTCATCTTCCCGAATTAAAGTTTGGGGCACACATGCCTAAATAAGTTATTCAAAACACGGAATAATATTTTAATGCAACGCAATTAATAATCACCTAATATATATTTATGTAAAAGTGCGTTACCTTCAAAATCAGTCATGACATTTTGTGACTCTCTGTATCATTCCAGAAGCTCCTTGGACGATAGGCAAACCGGAAAACAAAACAGGGGGAACCCCATTTGAATTATGGCAAGCGCATGCTACATGAGGTATACAACCTTTATACAGTTCTAGCAATAGAAATACTCCTATAATGATTAGTTTCTGAATAGACATGACAGATTTGCTAGTGGTGACGTCACTGTTTCCAAAGCAATTTTTTATTACCATCAACATAAGAGGGGAAAGTAAAGAATTTTAAATCAATCTGCAATCTTTATTTATACTTCTAGTTAACAAAATGTCAGCTAGTTTAATTGATCCAGCAAAGAACAAAGTGTATTACAAAGATTTAATTGTGAGAGACCTGTTTAAATAGTCGGAATCAGTGTTAAACATATAGTAACAGCACTGCTGGCATATCTACATTAACGAAACTGTAATGTCACGTTATGTAAGCGAGTTTTGTCTATTAGGACATAACCTTATCTTTTCCTTTGCCAATCCATATCAGAAAAGATCAAAAGGACGTTGTTGAAGAATGCTTCTAAAGTTTGCAAGTTAAGATAAATTGGAATGTGATCGACTAGAGTACATTAGGCATTCGTTTATGCATTACGTCACCGTTTCCAGGCCAACTTTATGGCACGAATGCTTAAACAGTCAATTATATACTAATTATCTACACTAGATAATGTTTGTAATACTAGGATTACATAAATATAATTCAAAGTTTGGAAAGCTAAAATGCTTGAAATGAAAAACCAAAACACAATAAAATATTTTATGTTAATTGAAACTGTTTGTCATTTAAAACGCAACGTTAGTCTTCATAAGTATACGAGTGTGAAGTATTCTTCAGAAACTTCTAGCAACTAGATTTCAACTTTGCTTTCCCACGAGAGCTTGGAGATTGGGTATTAAATCGTAATTTAAATTTAGTATCTCAAAAGCTGCCGCACAGATTCGGCTGGAATATGTAGCACCATTTGTTCTTATTCTCCTTATATGGTGAAAACATCGTCGATAATTATTGTATAAAACAGATGCTTAGAAGTTGGAAATTTCAGGCGTTACCACTTAAGAGGCCAGTGCCTCTATACTTTGTTGTACTCATGGGAAAAACATTACTAATGGGCACTAAGCATAACTTTCAAAAAGTTTAAAGATTTTAAGAAAACTTGCGTCTTCAAAACGATAGTTTCATTACTGTTATATAGTTATATATAAATCAAAGCTTGGATGCATTCAGTTCAAGAAATATACTGCTATAAAATGTGGATCTTCTTACAGGCGACGGGGCTTGCAACCCAGCACTCAGTGGAATATTCACTGGTATGGGGCATTTTAATATTGTATCGGCTTCGTTGCTCTCAAGTCGGTTTCTGTGTATCTTATGGTAAATACAAGTCAATAATAACAAACAAACAAAAAAGCTCGAGTCATCCATAAGATTCTCAAACGCCTTCCGGAGCAACTCTGCTTTAGGAGCATTGCAAGTACCGCGAATCCTCGGGGCGTGCGCATTCTTCTCATAGATATTTTGAAGCCATGTATATTGATTGCGGAAAAATATACAGAAAATTGTGGAGTAGAAAACACTACCAAAATAAATATTTTGAGAATAGTGTTACATCTGGGGTGAGGGCAAAAAGGTACCAAGTAAATTACTAAATTTTTATCACCCCGACACGCACATAGGGGAGCGTAGCTCACAAACGGCGAGAGGACCGGGACCTTGGTGTCTATATTCATAAAGGATGAGGGTCTCTTTGACAAAATACACAAATATTACATAACACACATTACCTGTAATGTATTGATAAAACACTTGGCTACTCTACATTACACTTAGGGGAAAAAAGGATGCGGGGAGATGCCTCGCAGTCGAGGACTGGCTACACGCGACTAGCTTCTTCAACTGCACTTACTGAAGTGACGCTTACAATAAAAGTGACGCTAACTATATTCCCCACGTCACCAATCCTGTCTAGCCACGCTAACCAGCAAGAGTTGGTGTCATACCAGACGGGAACTTCAAACAAAGCCTTCTCTCTGGCGTGTTCCGCGCCAAAGCAGAAAACTCGTTTAGCCGAAAGAAATAATCAAAGTCACCCAATAATGCTGTCGACAATGTGACACAACAATGCGTTTCGTATGACAATGCTTACTGATACGCCACATCAGGAACAAGAAATTCGCAGAAGCTGTTTTACTACACTACATGCGTTAACATTAAATCCGTCATGTTATATTCTATTGATTATGGCGTGTCAGATGTAAACAAAACGCACTCTTGTATAGTACTAGTCACTGTCCCTAGATGTGTCTGCTGTGAAGCCTACTGCAGAGTACAATAAAGACCTTCATGATTAGTACAGTACCACTAAACAAAACAGCCAGTTGACAATCCAAATACCAGTTCTTCTTCTTTATCTGCGATGAAACAAAATAACACAAAGGACTGACATAATCATATGCCTTATTTACATTAATTAATAACAAGTCTCTATGCTGCTCAAACATTGCCGACGTAAGAATAATAAATAAGTCGGAGTCGATACATTCGGGCAATTGTACTCGATATTCAATGTTGCAAGTTTCTCCGTTGACTGACTCTGTGGTGTGCTATGCTAGCCTTCAAATCCAAAGGTCCCAGTTTCGATTCCAGGCTAGAGGGTGGGAATTGTTCTTTATCCAGGATTATTCCTAATCCTCCCTAGAGTCTGGAAGTATGAATAAAAGTATGAATGTGCGTGTGAATTTAATGTAAATACCCAGAACAATTCCACTCAACAGTAGAGCGAGTTGAGTAATTGTTCCAAAGGTAAAAAGCCGCCGATATGTCCTTAGATTAGGCACCGGCAGGGTTTGCCCGATCGAGCTCAGCTCTTACTCGCCGTTGGCTGAGACTCAACGCGACTCTTGGTTGCGTTTTATTGATGACGGAATTAAACACACAGCAGGTCAAGTTATCTAACGTGAAAGTCTAATAATAGTGAACAATATTCTACATATATAGCATTACAAAGTATTTGAATGGAATTACGGACATCTTTATTAAAATTTGACAGAACATTTATCACACCTAGTTCTACCTTACACCTACACTAGAAAATGTTCTCTCTGTAAATCTGTTTGATTAATATAATTATCCTACAATGGAATAAAATGAAGCTGTAACTTGAATTAAATATTTTATTCTTTGTCGCTAAGCTCTCCCTTGACCAGCCTGTGAATATTTTGTGCTGCCTTGATTGTGAGAACTGCACTCAGATTTTCATCAACAGGTTACTTTGCGTCCGCGTTTTCTTAACTTCAAACCAGAGCAAAGCTGTTCACAAACATAAGTGGTACCGGACATGCACAAGTTTTTAGCTGCATTTTAGGCGAGTAAATCGTAAACGAGGAAAAGAATGGTAAAAATCATCTAAGTTTACTTTGTTATTAAACTTCTCTTTCTGTTCTCTAACACGCTGTAGGTCAGTAATTTCTGTGTTTGCAGGGACTGAATAAACATTTACTGAGAATGGGCTAGGAAATACATCAAATTGTGTTTCTAGACCTTTCAAGTCCTGGAATCTTATTTGAAATTGTTCCTGAAATGTGGTAAGATTTTCCGCATACTTCTTAAAGTCATGCTGAACATCATCTTGAAGAAGAGAGGCAGCAAACTTTGGAAATTGGGAAGTACTGTTATTTGTAAGTTGACCTTTTCACAGCTGAAGTTTAATTTTGAAGACCTTTATTTTATCCAACATTTAGTTATAAATTGTCGTTGCCCTTGTAGAGATACATTAAGTGCGTTCAAATCAGCAAGAACCAAGATCACATATCCACTTTGAATCGTGCATTGGCAAGCTGTCCACAGCTGTGACGTCACCTATCGCTGCTTGGCTCTGCCTGCAAACGCATCCTAAATCGGTCCTGTAGCATATACTGTCAACAACCCAACTCAGTCCCGTAGTATACATTGTCAACAACCTAACTAGTCCCGTAGTATATACTGTAAACCACCTAATTCAGTCCCGTAGTATATACTGAAAGCAACCTAACTCAGTCCCGCAGCATACACTGTTAACAACCCAACTCACTCCCGCAGCATATACTATCAACAACCTAACTCAGTCCCGTAGCATATACTATCAACAACCCAACTCAGTCCCGTAGCATATACTGTCAACAACCCAACTCAGTCCCGTAGCATACACTGTCAACAACCCAACTTAGTCCCGTAGCATATACTATCAACAATCCAACTCAGTCCCGTAGCATACACTGTCAACAACCCAACTCAGTCCCGTAGCATACACTGTCAACAATCCAACTCAGTCCCGTAGCATATACTGTCAACAACCCAACTCAGTCCCGTAGCATATACTGTCAACAATCCAACTCAGTCCCGTAGCATATACTATCAACAACCCAACTCAGTCCCGTAGCATATACTGTCAACAATCCAACTCAGTCCCGTAGCATACGCTGTCAACAACCCAACTCAATCCCGTAGCATATACTGTCAACAATCCAACTCAGTCCCGTAGCATATACTGTCAACAACCCAACTCAGTCCCGTAGCATACACTGTCAACAACCCAACTTAGTCCCGTAGCATATACTATCAACAATCCAACTCAGTCCCATAGTATGCACTATAAACAACCTAACTGTAGTAGTTGACAGTACTGTAGTATTTTCGGGTGTAAAATCCTTAGCATGGCTTCCTTCGGAAGGGAAGTAAAGCCGGTAATCCCGTGCCATAGATTTACGGCACGTAAAAGAACCTCAAGCTCAGGATGCCCGCCCTTACAGAGAGAGGGGATGAAAGGAGTTTCCCTTTTCACTTATTTCCATTCGTACTGCCAAGGATTGAAACTTGATTTGTTTAGCTTGCCAATCTCTTCAAATATAAGAGGTGGGGTGAACTATGGATTTTGAACCTTAGCTCTTAAGAGAAGATAAAGAGGCCTCTCAGCAAAAACTGTCCCGTCTTTCAAGCCCAATATAGAATGGGACGCTAAGAATCATAGCAGTTAAAGAGAGTTCCATAAATAAAACTCAGTTTAATTTTCAGTCGTGTAGCATATTCTGTCAACAACCCAACTTCCTCCCGTAGCATATATTACGAAACCGTAATAATACTCTGAGCATAGTGAAGTGTAAAATGGTGTGGCATTCCTGTTGTGAAAAATTGATAGTGGCACAGGTAGTGAACGCTGTTAGCTCTTCGCAAAAGAAAAACCGTTATTACAGATTTTGGCATTTTTGAAAATCTTTCACTTGATTATAATATTTTTTAATAATACACCGATTTTCAACCAGTTTGAGTGTGAAGTTTACAAAACTGTTACATGCATTTAGAGGATAATTTCTTTTTTATATAACATCTGATTTTGCGGTTAAAATCTCTTTTAGTGAAATATGCAACTGCAATATCGTTCTGCAGCTTCTATAGGTCTGCTGAAAGTCATAAGTCCTTTAAAATTAACTAGATTGAGATTAATTTCCTATAGGACCGGGTTAGGTTGTTTATGTTTTGGAGGACGGGACCGAGTTAGGATTCGTAAGAAGAAAATGGGACCGAGATGGGTTTCACCACTGCTTGCTACCCTTTGCTCAAAAGTAGTGTACCTGCCAGTGCCTGCCTTAGATGTTAAGAAAGAAAGAAAGAAAGAAAGAAAGAAAGAAAGAAAGAAAGAAAGAAAGAAAGAAAGAAAGAAAACTTATCCATAAAATATTCGTTGAAGTCGAGCACTCGCTCCTGCCCTCCTCTAATTCATTAAGAATAAACGAAAGCAAAGACATCCATTATCTCTGAATGAGGTAACAGCAAAACAAAACAGACAACCTTCAAACGAAATGGCAGTCTTCCTCCTACTTCATTATACTTAAATGTTTATTAATACATCAGAGAACGCCGTTTTAATTGAAGCTGTCAAAATATTACAACATATAAGTTGCATATAGAGGAGGAAAAGGAGGGGTTGAAGAAGTGTGAAGAGAGAGTACAAAACAGAGAAAGAGATGAAATGAGGGGAAATAAAGGGAGAAGTAAAGACGGAAATGAAGGGAGAAGGGAAAGAAAGAAGGTCTGGGAGACAGGGGCAAAGTGACAGAGAAAGAGAGATAATCTCTGTATTTAATGCAATGATGCGAACAGAGCAGCATGTTCTACTATCGTCAAATAATTCCAAAAGGTTCAAAATATTACAGAAGTAAAAAGGTAAAAGATCACAACGATCTTTGGATTTCTACACACAGATTCTTTCATTGGTTGTTAGAGTAGACATAAATCATCTTACTAGACTTACCGAGCGAGATGTCGCCAAAGTAACGTGTGCGACTCGCATTCGGGAGGTCGCGGATTCAATCTCCGGCGATCGCCCACTCTGACTCATGAGCTTTTCGTTATTTTCCCGGTTTCGACAGGCGAATGCTGGAATGGTTTCTTCTCTGCCACGATTTTCTTTCCGTCATTTCCATTCCTTCTCATCTTTCAGGTGCGCTTCTAGGTTTCGTGGTGTATGGCGGCGCCAGACAGATGACGCGGATGCATGCTCACTGGAAAAAATATTCCCGTGGACACCAGAGGGCTGCTCGACTGGTGGGTCGTTCATTGCCCTCTCTCGGCGGCTCCAGCGGTGGGACGGGTCTGCGAGTTTGGAAACCTTAGGGACTTTTGCACGTCTCTGTGTCCTGTAGCCTTCTGTGTGGCTCCTGCTGGTGGCTGGTAGGCACAATAGACCGATGTAAGTCGCTGTGTACGAGGTGTCCCCCTCAGTTCAACTACCTATATGTTATTTTGGATCTATGAGATGTGTCACAGAACAGCGCTGAGCCGGTACCGAAGTCCAATTGATTGAAAAAAAATCCTTAACAAGTAAAATCACTATTTTGACCGCTACGTTAATGATCTTCGATCCTCAACAATGTGGCGTTTTAAACACTATTGAATCAGGAATATAATCAGTACATTAAAAACTACAGGAAATTAAAATTAAATTGAGTTTTATTTATAGACGCTCTTTAACTACTATGGTTCTTAGCGTCCCATTCTATATTGGGCGTGAAAGACCGGTAATTTTGCTCAGAGGCCTCTTTATCATGCTTGAGGTTCTTTTACGTGCCCTAAATCTACGACACGGGAGCATCGGCTTTACTTCCCTTCCGAAGGAAGCCATGCTAAGGATTTTTACGCCTGAAAACATCCATCGCCCTTCATCGGGTTTGAACCCGCGACCTCGGGAACTAAAGGCTAACATGGTACCCCAGACCACAGAGGACAAGGACTCGAGATAAACTTTCATAAAAAATCTACATATTTCTTGTAGGTATAAGAAGAATACAGTACGCTAAAGCGATAGCCAAAAATTTTCAAAGCTGGTCGGTATATGATGGCTTTGAAATTGTTCTATTTGCATGAACCAAAAAAAAAAGTCTGACGTGTTACAATCACATGACTTTCTTCATCCTCTATTATTTATTGGTGAGTATATAAAGTATACTTACGAAAGTTTATATTTCAATCTACTTCATTCCAATCGAGACTAACCTTTGCAGAAATACCTACATTACATTATAAATGCAAAGGGAACAGCGATAGTCAAATGTTTAAGAACTGGACGCTATACGCTGGCCGTAAAATTCCATACTGTTTCCATGACATCGCGAAGAAACAACTGAATGTGGACAGGACTTAAAACAATGGCGAAGTACTGAACCACTCGAAAAATTAATAACGCATATCTCGGAAATCGCTTATGCCAAAGAGAAAAACCCATTATAAATAAATCATTTGTATATTTTAAAGAGATGCACATTTTTTGTGTACTACATTTTCGTCTATGGCTTAATGTTTATCAGTTATGATATACAGAATCTCTTCCGAATAAACAGGACCTCGAAGGCTATTCCAAGAATTTTATTTTTCATGTAAATATTTTAAATATACGGCATTTTAATGAAAATCGTTAGAGCCATTTTTGAGAAAATAAAAGCTTTCGAAAAAATAACTCCATGTAAAGCATAGTTTGGAGTAGAGGGGAATTACTTGAATATCTTCGTGTCATTCTTGAAAAATGCTGAACTTACTTTGGTATTTAACCGACATTTCGTTTCTGAGTTTGCTGTTCACAGACAGATGCGCGCGAACCTTTTCCTAAAATTGCTTTTTTTTTATTCAGGAAGCCCCGAAATATGTATTTCCAGTGAAATCTCGGTATCGAAGTTTTGGGTGGCGTACAATACTTCCTCTACTTACAATAGTTAGATGGTAGAGACAGTAAGAACACACAAATCACACTGAAACAAAATGTAAACCCTGACTTCAGTGTTCAACCATCAGAATGGATACATCACTACAAGTGCTGGAATACACGTACGATGATTTCCAGACAAGCGGTGCAATAACATGTCATAGCTTGTAGTACCCTTTCAAAATCAGCAGGCATTTCCTTTTGCCACCTGCCGAGCTGACTCCTCAACCGAGTCAACAAGATTTCCATACACCATAAACATGATGTAGCCAGGTGAACGTTGGCTATGCAACGGGCCAAACCCGAACATAGAATATACCTTTCATATGGTCATGTATTTCATTCCCAAATGAGCTGGTGGCCCGTCATGTTGAAACCACATTCCTTGTCTGATATTAAGAGAAAGCGGGTGCAGTAGCTCAGGCAGAACTTCTTGGAAAAAATACCACGTTGAGTCATTGAGGCAAAAGGTATTGTTCCACAATCCCTCCGCAGACATTGACACCATTTTATTTGAAAAGGTGGCATGCGGGTTTTCGAAAGCCCAAACATGGAAATAAAACAATCCTTCACGAATGGAACTTGCTTCATCCCCGAGTAACATGGGCTGTAAAGTCTGGTTGGGCTGGAATTTGGTTCAAGCACCAATTATATAACTGTTGTCGCAATTGCTTAGTAGCAGATGACTAGATGCAAGTTGTTCCTGAGGAATTCTCCAGCTCGTTAGTTGAATAACTAATGGTCAATTGGTGGGCGATAGCTCAAGGATTGTTTTCTCCACACGGCAGCACTGTTTCTTTGATCCCAGGAGTTCGTACAAAGCGTCCCCTTCCTTGACCCTCTAGTCGCCTATTCGCAAAGTCTACGACGAATGCTGGTAAACCTAGCTATGTGGTGAGGAACACGTCTGTTTAGATATCGTTGCTGGTAAATACTCTGAGCCGCAGGACCAGAACTAGATGCTGAGCTCATGAAGCCACAAGCCTCTGATCTCAGAACCGTAACCAAATGGGTTGAATGCATGATACAGAGCTCCAGAAGTAAACAAACTGGGCTCAGGAAGTTAACAAATCTGCCAATCTCAGACAGTAGTAAATAGGGTGAAGGCATGATACACAGCTCCAGAAGTAAACAAACTGGGCTCAAGAAGTCAACAAATCCAATCTCAGACTAATAAAATGGGATAAATGCATGATACACATCTCCAGAAGTAAACAAACTGAGCTCAAGAAGTCAAAAACCGAGCTCATGAATTCAACAAACTTGCTGATCTCAGACAGTAATCAAATGGGCTAAATGCATGATACAGGGCTCTAAAAGTAAACACACTGGGCTCAAGAACTCAGCAAATCTGCTAATCTCAGACAGTAATCAAATGGGTTGAATGCTTGATCCAGAGCTACAGAAGTAAACAAACTGGGCTCAAGAAGCCAACAAAGTTGCTGATCTCAGACAGTTATCAAATTGGCTGAATGCATCATACAGAGCCACAGAAGTAAACAAATTGGGCTCAAGAAATCAAAACCCGGTTGATCTTAGGCAGTATTCAAATGGGTTGAATGCATGATACACATCTCCAGAAGTAAACAAACTGAGCTCAAGAAGTCAAAAACCGGGCTCATGAATTCAACAAACTTGCTGATCTCGGACAGTAATCAAATGGGCTAAATGCATGATACAGGGCTCTAAAAGTAAACACACTGGGCTCAAGAACTCAGCAAATCTGCTAATCTCAGACAGTAATCAAATAGGATGAATGCATGATACAGAGCTCTAGAAGTAAACAAACTGGACTCAAGTAGTCAACAAGTCTGCTTATCTCAGACAGTAATCAAATAGGATGAATGCCTGATACAGAGCTCTAGAAGTAAACAAACTGGACTCAAGTAGTCAACAAGCCTGCTTATCTCAGACAGTAATCAAATAGGATGAATGCCTGATACAGAGCTCCACAAGTAAACAAACTGGACTTGGAAGAGTAAACTGGGCGGTGGTAGAATTAATGACAAATCCCTCTTGCACTGCAACGAGCGTTTTTTTTTTTTATCTTCCTTTAGCATGTTTTATTGTGTTCTTCCATGTTTTTGGGTCAAAAAGAATGTCTGACGTTAAGGCAAATACATTAATGAAATTTTTTAATCTTTTCTTTTATTTATTGTACTTAATAAATTGTACTTTTAGATACTTAATTGATTTTTTAATATCAACAATTTTAAAACCATAGATAACTAGTTAATTTATCCTGTACCATTTAGTACACAATTACGTTAAGCTTCAAACCCTATGTTTCATAATTCCTTCCTTTCAGCATTTTTCGGTTTAGAAAATGCTCCTTGGACCACAATTTATACCTTTTTAGCTTCAAATTTTCAGGCTAGATTAAGGAATTACATGTTTAACAAATTATTGTGAAGTAGTTAAAGAATATTAAATAGTTCAGCTGATTTTTTTAACTCACATTGAAAAGTTGGAACCTTCAATGACACGTATACAGGTTTGTTTTTCTTAAACTAATTAAAATTTAAAAATGCCTGCATAATTACTTTACTGTTGTATATTAAACTCAAAATAAAAATTTGGAAGTGATACAGTAAATGGTAGAGTCCAAGGTGTATTTGATATTACCATATCAAAATTCACTAATTATGATCAACAAAATCTATGTGTTACATTTACTGACTTTCTATTTTCTCCTTTATTAATGGGTATACAGACTACGCTTAGGAAATTTTATTTTCAATCTGCTTCATTTTAATCGAGATAAACATTTGCAAAAATAGTTACATTAGACGTTTGGTTACAGATACAAAGGGAACAGAGATAGTTAAGTATTTAAGAATTGGACACTATATGGTCTTAAAATTCCATACCGTTTCCATGCAACTGCAAGAAACAACTGAAAATTGACATGACTTCAAAAGAAAAAGTACTGAACAATGGTGGATATTCCGCAAATAGCTGGTTACTTGGAATAAATTGTGTGTTTTAAAGAGATGCACATAACACCCATCGCTTAACGTTACCAGTTATACAAGATTATACGAAACTCCTTCCAAACAAAGAGAACTTCCCAGGCTATTCCCAGAAAATTTAAGATATACATTTTGTGTCCCATGTTTATATGTTTAATATATGGTCTTTTAATCAAAATCGTTAGGGCGATTTTTTTAGAAAATTTCTTGAAAATCTTTGTGTCGTATCTTGGTAGATACTGAAATTAAACACCAAGTATGGTATTTATTCGACTTTTTGTTTTTAAGTTACGCTGTCCACACACACACACACACACACACACACACACATACACACCCACGCGCGTGCGAAGTTTTTCTAAAAATTCTTTTTATTTTCTCTACTACATATAGTAAGAAAGTATTGCGTTTCACCCAAAAATTCGCACTGAGATTTCGCCGGAAATACATGTTTTGAGGTGCCCTGAATTCAAATAAAGCATTTTTGGAAGGAAGGAAGAAAGAATGAAAGAAAAGAAAAGAAAGAAAAAGACAGGATTGGAAAAGTGAGTGTTATTTTGCCAATGTACCTAGGCATTTCCAAAATGTGACAAAACGACTCTCCCACAATTACTCTTCACTTCAGAACTGATTGCTCCTGTGTACTTGAATGAGAAAGTTTTTTTCAGTAACAATTCCGACAGTTTCACTTCCAAAATAAGTGAAGTACGCCCAAGAGTATTAACAGCAGGATACTCTTAGCACACTGTCACTTGAATAACTCTGGTTCTTTCGTATCACGGTGATTATTCGTTCCGGTATAGGAAGACACTTCCCTTCCCTCCACTAGCACAGGCAAATTCATAATGTACTGTTAATAATACATTATAATTACTGATCACTTCAACAACGTTAAAGGAATTTACGTCCATCATCGTAGTAACTGTCTTGTATCGGTTTCCATGATGCTGATTGTAATATGTTCCAAAATGACATTCGGGTAGTCGCCTTTCACATGTGTATCGTAACAGGTCAGTGGCATAATTAAATGGACGTTGCCCTCTATTATAACTTGGAAACACAGCCAGTTGCAAGATATCACGTCATATATGAGGACGGATTGATAAGTCAGTGACTTTTTAAACAAAATAATTTTTTTTCAAAAGAATCAATTTTATTTCTCAACATAGTCTCCTTTCAATTCAATACACGTCCAACGTTTCTCCAATTTTTTTAACCCTTCCAAAACGTATGATTTTTCGAAGTCTGCAAAATATGAGGTTGTTTCTGCCATGATGTGTTCATTGGTCGTAATTTCTTCCCAGCGAGCCAATTTTTCAGGTTTGCGAAGAGGAAGAAGTCGCTCGGAGCGATGGCAATGGCTGACCAAAAGACAGCTGCCATGATTTTTCCTGCCCATGGAACGGTTTTCGCTTTCTTTGGAGCAGGTTTGCCGAAGGAAATCCACTGCTTTAATTGTTGTTTGGTTTCAGGTTGATGGTAATGGATCCAAGTTTCGTCAACCGTGATATAAAGCCGTAAAAACTCCTTTGGGTTGCGCTGGAACATGTTCAAACATTCCGTGAAATGGTCAACGGTTCCGCTTGTTCTCAACCGTGAGCAGTTGCAGCACCCATCTTGCTGATAGTTTTCTCATTAACAAAAATTCGTGCAGGATGTTATACACCCATGCACTCGAGATGTTTACGGTCTTGGCTATCTCACAGATTTTCACTCGGTGGTCTTCCAACACAATATCGTGAACTTTGTTCACCATTTCTTCTGTCATGACCTCAACCGGCCATTCTGTGCGCACGGCATCTCTTGTGCTCAAACAGCCACATCGAAATTCTGTGAACCACTTGTGAACCATGCCATGTGATGGAGCAGAGTCCCCATAATACTTGTTCACCTTTACTTCCGTTTCCTTCACCGTCTTACCACGCAAAAAGTAGTGCTTTATCAGAACACGAAATTCACTTTTCACCATTTTCTACGAAGCAATACACATCTGCTTATTTTAGACACTCTCAACAATGTTCTAAGAAACAAATGAGAAATTTCTGTAATTATACCAGAATAGATGCAAGATTTGGATGCAAACAAGAAACCTGTGATTAGAACCCTATCTCTCATGAAAGTCATGGACTTATCAATCCACCCTCGTACATACCTGTAACTGTTGTACTCTAACACAATGTACTCTTTACAATCAGGGTTACCTTTGGAACTGTGTGACTGGACCTATGGTTGTAGGAATAAAATTCTCATAACCCTTCCAAAATAATGACTTTGTTCCCTTTCTTTCTGGCCTATATTGTGTAGTGTTGTTAAAATGGCAAATATTCATATGAATTGCTCTGTATATGTGACATACTGCATAAATATTACAAACTGATTATTTTTATACTCAGTATATACAGAAATGTAAAATTAAAAACAAATAACATTTTAAAATAATTCTTTATTTATTTATTTATTTCCTGTTCAGTCAAAATCTATTTTAAAATATTTACTTTCAAACTTTTACATGAATAAAAAATAAATATATGTGATGGATAAAATTCAATATCAATCAATATCTCTATTATCACCATCTATCTATCAAGAGAGAAATTAAAACACATGTACCAGTTAGCAAACCTTACTTGTGTATCATGGCAATGCTGCTGTTATTTGGGATGAATCAGAGAACAACACTTCAACACCCAAAGCTGCTCAATATTTGATGTTTGTAGCTCTAAAGTGGATATTAAAAACCATATGCTGCCAATGTTAAATCCACTAAATTGATGAGCCATTATCTCAGAAACCATTTAACATATCAACCTAAAATTTTTACAGGATGTACATTTTCATTTTCAGGAATACAGAGAACTGGATATTACTCAACTTCATATATTATTCACTATCCAGCTCCAGTTCCCCTATGTCACCAGTAGTAGCAAACTTATGTAGGATAGGGCCCCAGATACAGTGGAGAAGAAACCTAAGCAACTTTTAACATTTGCGGATGGTGAGGAAGAAGTGAATGTGTGCTCGCTAAAGTGGGCTAACCATTATTTTATCAGAATAGAGAAAAGTCAACCTTCACAAATGCCAATAAAACAAATTGCCCATATTCCAGCATACTTATAGTAAAATAGCAACATAGTCATCCTACACAGTTATGACACCTGAGTTGCCTTGTCTTAACCCTTTAAGTGCGCAAATTATTTTGCTACATTTGCCACTCTTACTCTAATTCCTAAACTGGTTTTATATCCCTGTCAGGCACCTTAATGTAAGCGATATGAATGGCCATGATTATTAACGCGAGATGAAATGGACTGTCCATCCATTCAAAGCCAAACATTGCAAGTTCAAATTCCAGTGCCTGTGGTAAAGGATGGGGTGGAGCCATGTAAAATGACTGGTGTGATGTCACACCTGGATGACAGGGTTATATTTCACTGCAGTTGCATGGATTTTGCTTTTTGTTAAAAAAAACCACTACAATAGTAATGAAGTTTATAAATACGTTTATGATATAAAATAGCTACAAATACTCTATTTTATTGTCAAAGACCAGTATAAAATGAAAATAAATAAATAAAAAAAAACCCACTTCAAATGGTCTAAAATAAATTCTTGATATGTACTTTGCATATGTGCAAAGCAGCGCATTTAAGGGTTAAGTTTCAAGTGAGCCTAATTTTTCTATAGCAAAAAAAAAAAAAAAAAAAAAGGTATATTTTCAATAAACTGTCAAAGCTTTGTATCTCATCACTAGAGCTCGGATTTTTGCATATTTGCATGTTTTATTCCTTGATAGTTAGACATATGCAAGTAAGTAATAAATGTATTCCATATTGTAGGGAGTTTATTACGGAAGTTTTATAGTGCATATAAATGCATATTTAAAGGGTTAGTGCATATTTAACTAATTTCTGCATATTTTTGCATATATTTTACTTTTTCAGCAATTATTCATGAAATACGAATTTGTATTTCACAACCATACTTTAAGAGAAAGAGAGCGTTCAGAGAAAATTTCTCTTTTGTTGTTCTGTTTGTATCATGTTTCTAAATGCATAACAGGTCGCTGAAAATGAGAACATAGCTATCAACAACCAGCTCTTCCTGACATAAAAATGTGCCGTCAACAGATAAACTAGATATCGTTCAACAATCATGCGGCAAATCTTTAAAGTTCAGCGAGGCCATTGTTACTAGATACGGTTTGTATTAATGTTACACAAACGAAGCCGTCTGACGCAATGATAACATTTCCAAGAAATAAAAGGTGCCATTTTCAGTCACTCTTAAACTTGTAACTAACTAGTGTGTATTCTGAAGTGTAAGCAGTAGGAAACGGAATATTTCAATACTTAAGGAGAAGAGCAGTAAAGCTTACTTGCTTCGAAATTGGATTGATGGAAATCCTACTCTAACAACAGATGGAAAAATAGTACTGTGTCAAGTGTGTGAAAAACATGTAAGTTTTATTGTTGTATTTTCAGAATATTTCAAAAACCAAAGCGATTTTTGTTAGTGAGTCTTGGTTTTTATTTAACTTAAATAACCTCATACTATTTTTATACAATTGTTATAGGTGTCCTGCGACAAAAAATTCCAGATCAGCTACTACAAACAGCTACTCATAGACATGCTATCATAAAAATATCTTCAAGATCCAAACAACCTTACCAGCAGCATTTTCTGCAAGCAGAAGTGGAAACGATGACAGTAATAATTTTTCAAAAGATATCTGCAAAGCATTAGTTTCAGCCAACATTCCTTTGAATAAGTTAAATAATATGGAATTTCGAAATTTCCTGGAAAAATATTCCAGACGAAAAGTTCCTGACGAATCAACAAGCAAAAACTACCTTGGCAAAGTTTAGGAAGAGGTAAGTTTAAAAATGTATTAAACAAAGTTAGTTTGTGTATCAACTACCCCAACACCCTCCCCAATATTTTGAGCTTTATAAAAATTTGTCGTTTATTTAAAACTTTTAAATGCATTATAGACAAATATTTTCAAATGGAAACAAAATTACGTATGGCCCGTAGTGTCACGGAGTTTTGATTTCTTTAGTTGTTTATCAAGAAACACTTTTTTATATATTTTTAAACTTGTTTCCCCTAAAACTGAGCATCCAAATTACACCCTTTATCTTTACTAATTTTCAACAATAATTATTTTTTCAGGTAATACAAGAAATAAGAGACGATATCGGCGACTCAAACTTGTGGTTATCTGTAGACGAAACAATAGACTCGTGTGGGAGATTTATTGCCAATGTCGTCGTGGGAAAAATGACTGAATCTGAACCAGGAACGCCACATCTCATTGTCTCCAGGGTACTGGAAGTAACAAACCATTCGGCGATTGCTAGAGTTGTTCGTGATGCATTACGTGTTTTGTGGCCTGCTAAAGAAAATGAGGAAAAGCTCTTGGTGATAGTTACAGATGCAGCAGCATACATGCTTAAGGCAGTTAAAGCTTTCCAGATATATTATCCTAAGGCAGTTCATATGACTTGTTTAGCACATGCTCTCCACCGGTTAGCGGAGGAAATTCGAGCGAATTTTCCAGAAGTAAATGCCTTAATTTCCTCTGTGAAAAAAGTGTTTGTGAAGGCGCCATCAAAAGTGAAATTATTTACTGATATGATACAAGATGCTGGTTTACCCCCAGAACCTATCCCTACGAAATGGGGAACATGGAATGAAGCTGCTCTATATTACAGTGATCATCTGGAAGACGTGAAAAAGGTGCTCAACGTGATGGAAAAAAATGAAGCTGCAAGTATCCCTGCTGCAATGAGTGCTTGGAATGAGAAGGGTCTCCAGAGTAAATTAGTGTTTATTAAGACCTACTTTAGTAAAATACCAGCCGCAATCAAACATTTGGAAAAAAAAAGGAATCTCTTTATCTTCTGCCCTGCAAGTATACAAAACAGCTGTCGCCAAAGATATACCTGGAGAAATAGGAAGGTGTCTTTGTAACAAAATTGAGAAAATTGAAGCAAGAAATCCAGGTTTAATGTTTCTTCAGGATGTGAATAAGGTGCTACAAGGAGAATCTGAAAAAGAACTTAATGCTTATTCTGTAAGTGACATAGCCTCTTTCCGATACTGTCCTGTGGCTTCGTGTGAAGTAGACAGATCTTTCTCTTCATAAAAAACATTTTAAGCGACAGAAGAAAGTCGTTTCTTCCTGAAAACCGTGAAAAATATTTAATTGTTTATTGCAATAAAAACGACTAATGGTAAACTAGACTGAAAGAAAGACTAACAAATATTAATTTTGTTAATGTCTCTGTTTAAGACTGAATTTACAATCTGATTACTTCATCAAGATTAATAAATGTGAGAAAGTTAAAATAATATGCTTTATTTTAAGTGCATATTTTAAAGTTTTTAGAGCATATTTTACAGATTTTTAGTGCACAGATGCATGCATATATTCCTACTTTATACTGCATATAAATCCGAGCTCTACTCATCACACAGGTTTCCTTAAGGTTATCCAGGAGAGGGTGCATTGCAGTTTCTGCAGTAGATCAAAGTTTGTAACTTATTTTTTTTAAGAACTGATGGTTAGCCCCTTTTTTTTTCGCATTTAATTATTCAAATTGTTAGACCAGGAAGTAAGTGGAAGCTTGCCTTTCCTTTAGATATTTTGATTTATAGAAAAGACATTGGTACCACTGGATATTGTGTCTACTGTAAACCCACTCATATGGGCCTATATTTGAAGTTTTAGCCATCACCATCTGGGCTCTGTTGCACAATATTTACAATTTACATTTAACATATTTACAAACAACAAGGAAAGGGTTACAAATGTTACTAAACTCTATTTCACAGTAAATGATTGTTAACTTGTACAGCTTGAGGAACTTTACAAATCCAGGTAAACAATTGACAAGCGTAAATATCATGCAAATTCTGTTGTATTCCCATTTTGAAGTATCACCAACCACACATTACTAAACCACTAAAGTTGTGTGTTAAGTCTCCATACTTCTAACATATTTGTTAAGTATTATGTGTTTCAGTAATCTGAAACACATTATATAAAGCTATTTGATTGCATTTAGAGATTAAAAGAAGTCAAATATTCAGAACATGCATTTAACAATTGCAATGTAGTATATTGGCTAAGCTGATGACCTGTGATTTGATACATCGTTTCTTGAATAAGCTTTGCTACTTTGTGTATTGCAATGATTGGCCTAAGCCTGAATGTGGAATTTTCACTTTAGGTTCAACATGATGGCATTTAAAGTCATAAACCAATATATAATTGCTATTTTAGAGAAAATCAGAGACAAATGAACTAACAACTACATTGTTGTATGTCTGGTATTGCCAGTTCTCATCCAGTGCAAAGCAACACAGTTAGTTGTTTTGAGGTTAAGGCTCCACTTTTGCCTGTTGCATGCTGAATGTGATGTCCAATATGTTGCAATAACAAATTCATTGCTAAAGGAGTCATTATAAACCTCTCACTGAATTCATAAACAGATTTGTGAAGTCATTAATTCAGAGCCTAATTCTTCTACCTTCCCTTGCATGAACACCATCATTATTTGATACACTGGGAGTGCTGCTAAATAGTGGTGCAGTAGACAATCAAATTGTGAAACTCTTAGCACAATAAATGATACAAATGATACAAATAGTATTTTAGTAGTTTTCAGTAATAATTTACTGTGTTCTTACTCAAACGTTTTATACCCTTTTATCTGTTTCATTTTTGACTAATGTATTATTAAATGTAGCTTCCTTTACAAACCTTAAACCATTTTGTGGATAAACTGCTTAATTTATAAATACACTTTAGAAATGTGTGAAGTTACTATTTGATTGGGAAACAAAACACTTGTAAGTTCCATAAAATTTCATCCGTAAATATTTAAACTACTTTATAAAGTTCAACTTCACAAACTTCCATTGTGAAACAGATTTTTGCAAATTACAAATAAAGTTTACAACTTACAAGGATTGTAAACCTTGTGAAACAGGCCTCTGGTCCAAAAACAAGAACTGCTATTAATCATAATATTAGTCACGAAATTAAACTTTTAAAATCAGCCAAGAATCATAGTGAATTAACGGTATGGGAAAATATACACATCATTAAATACATAAATTGAACCATGAATTTTGAAACACCAGTGATGGATGACATCTTACGACTGACCAATAGAAAGACAGGTACACCAGGCAACAAGGAAGTGGAAGAAGTTACTTGATGTGTACATCAGTCGGCCGGCTCGCTGAGGATGAAGAGCACGTCTCTTCGAAACATGTTCGAATAGAATTTTTAAGTAAGTGGAGCAACAAGTGTTTTTAATCTGCTGACCAGTGTTTTAACAGTTTATTGACATGCTCCACTGTTTTAAACACCTAATTTTAATTATTAATTTTATATTTTAAAGTTCTGTTCATAAATGCTTTATTCCAGAACTACAAGAATTCATTGTGTTGCCAAGCACATCTTAAGCTGTTGCTGTTGAGCAGGTCAGGTAGGAAATGAAGTGGGTGAGGAGCAACACTATGACGTTAACAGACTCCTACGCAAAACATCATGGAAAAGTGAGCACACAAGTTATCAAAAATAAAAAACAAATGTGGCAAGTTATAGCAGAGGAGCTGACTGTGCTGTTAAAAACACAAATGATGCCGTATAATTGTGAAAATAGATGGAAAGTATTAGAACGTAATTATAAAAAGTATACCGACAAAAAAAAATGCCACAGGAAGAGAAAGAAGCCTCTTCAAATATGCAGAAGAAATGAACAACATACTTGGAGCCAAAAGATCCATTACTCCGGAGCTGGTGCTAACCACAGACACACAACACGAACCAGTTGTGGAAGGCGATGAGGAAGCAGAGAGCCAAGAACCATGATGCAGCGAAACTGGTGTTAGCATATCGGCAGTGAAACAAAAACACAATGTTAGTACACTACAAGCCTAAGAAATGACAGGAAGGCCTACCAAGAAAAAAGGCTCAAGATAGAAATGGAGAAATTGGAGATCTTAAAAGCCAGAAACGAACTAATAAAAGAGAAATTCAATTCTCAGTGGAAATAAAATGTTTGTGTCGTTGCAAATGCACCAGTGACTAAGTTTTGTTAATTTTCAATACAAAGTAACAGTTTATTTTCATGTTTATAAGTAAATTAACTACAATAATGTCTGAGCTTTTGTTGATCTTTGCTTAACTATTTTTTATTTCATTATTACTTATTTTATAAGAATAGCTACATCCAGTCATTATTTGTTGGTTCAAGACAACTTTTTATTTCTTTTTTATTTCTTAGATATGAATAGTTTGATTATATTTAGTATATTTTAACAGTTTATTCATATATAAAAAATGTCTTATATAAACTGATTATTTGATAAACATCCAGTGTATTTTTTATATAAACTATGGCTTGTGTTTTGTTTATTTATTCCATATGAATAGATTAGGGGTTACTAATAAACAAAGTTTATTCTTCCCAACACTAAACTCCCAGTGTTCTGACAATATGGTCTCTAATCCCCCTGGTATCCTTATCATCGTCACCATTATCATCTTCCTCACCATCGGCTATTTCATTCTGAAGTAGTATTTGTGCTCTGATATCAATATATTGTAATAAGAAATTATCATTTAGAGATATATTGTGTAGAATACATGCAGCTCTTATCAAATGGACAATAATTGGGATACTTCCTAATTTGACATGATACAAGATGCTGAACTTCTGCTTTAAAATTCCAAAACAATGTTGTATAACATACCGATTTTTCGACAGTTTAATGTTATAATTCAGTTGTATTAGCAAGATGGTGGCGATACAGTGCAACTATAAAACGAAGCTTAGAAATTTCGAGGTAATAAGTAAAAAGAACGGAGAAAAGGTACAAAAAAACTATCACAGTAAAAGCAATAAGTGCAGATGTGCTTGCACAAGTAAAGATAAGTTGGAAAACAAGAGGAAAGAGAAAAAATCGGCAAAAAACACACAGCCGGAGAGAAGCGTGGGAATGGAACACGTGGAACGACTAGAAACGCCAGCAGAAGATAAAGGTATAGCATCACTCCAGTTAATAATCGAGATTCTCACTAAAGATCTCAAAGAAGCAAGAACAGAAATCCTTTTACTAGAAGAAGAAAAGTTAGTGTGGGAGGAAAAAAATGGTGCAAACGTGTGTTTCGACTGGAAAAGTGTAAATTTGCGTGGTAAAACAAGTCGTGAAGAAGCTACACCTAAACCAGCGGTAACAACAAAAAATCGTTTCAGCTACCTTGCAAACAAAGAAGAAGTAAACGAGGAAATGCAAGTGAATTCAGTGGATCCTGTTGTAAAAGAAAAATCAGCAACCTACAAGTGGAATAATCAAAAAGAAAAGCAGAAGGAAAACAGAGGCAAGATGTCGTGGAAGAAAGAACAAGTGCTAGTAATGGGCGACTCGTTAATTAAACATGTAAATTTAACGGGAACAGCGGAAATGCACGTGTTTAGGGGTATAAGAACAAATCAACTAGAAAACATTATAGACAAGCGCAAGGTAGGGCTACAGGAAAACCCTAAAGTGATGTACCTACACGTGGATACAAATGACCTTAAACAAGCTACCTGTCCAGAAGAAGATGTGGGGGACCTATATAGTATTACCAAGTGCATCAAGAACATTTACCCGAAAACGTTGGTGGTCATAAATGGTGTCGTAAAACGAAGAGATATCAATATGAACTTTATTAAGAGTGTAAATGAAAATATTCGTTGGATGTGTGATAAACTGAAATGTGTTTTTGTTGACATAGACAAACAAATTAATAATGACCACATTAGTTGGGATGGGGTGCATCTAAATAGAAAAGGGGCTTCCAAACTAGGAAGAATAATGACGAAGGTAATAAATGTTTGTACAGTGCAGGGAAACTAAATACGAGAAGTGCAAATAACAAAGTAAGTACAAAGCAGGTAGGTGATGGCAAAACGATGACACAAAATCTAGGTAACAAGGTTAAGGATAGTACAAATCGGAAATTAGAGAACCCACTAAACAATAATTACAATACCACTAAAATAAGTAAATGTAAACAAAAACCAATTAAAGTATTGCATCAAAATATCCAAAGTATAACAAACAAAACGGCACTAACTGAACAAAATTTTCTAACCATGGAGCTAGATGTTATGATATTTTCAGAACACGGTCTCAAGGCTGAGGAAATAAAGGCAAACAATTATGAAAACTACACAATGGGGTGCTATTTTTGCAGGGAAATACACAAAAGTGGGGGCGTTGTTATTTACGTGCGAAATGGAATTAAGTATAAGCAAATTGACTGTGGCAAATATGGTGCTGAAATGTGCTGTGAACTATCGGCAATTGAGGTTACCTTAAAACATAAAAATCTTATTATAATAGGAGTGTATAGTCCGCCTAGGGCAAAAAAAAAGCATTTCCTAAAACTTTTAGATGACTGCTTAAGTAACGAAATACAAAATAAACACATCTTGGTGATGGGGGATATTAATATAGATGTTCTGGTAGAAAGTAATGATAAAAGTAGGCTACTTGAAGTATTACAGGGAAATAATCTAGTCTTAACAAAAACTGAGCCCACAAGGGTAACAAAAACTTCCGCAACCTGTGTTGACCATATTTACACAAACCTAAAACTGGAAGAGTATAGTAGCACAATGGTAAAACCAGGAATTAGTGATCATTTTGGACCACTAATCAAAATTAATACCTTAATTAAACCAGGAAATGATGCAGTCAAATTAATAGAAATTAAAAGAATAATAAATGGGAAAACACTAGAAGCTCTAAGAAAGCAGCTACAAGCAATTCATTGGGATGGTATTTACGAAAAAAAAAATGAAATAAATGATAAATTTAACTGCTTTTATACAATCCTAAGAAACTGCTTGGATGAAACTATGCCACTACAGAAAGTAAATGTAAAAAACAACCAGGTGACAGGTGGACCACCAAAGACATTAGTATATCTAAAATGTGCACGCAATTCCTAAACAACCTAAAACACCCTAAACTTGACGAAAAATCTTTCAGGTAAATAGAAATGTATAATAAAATTTTAAATAATGTAATAAGAGAAGCAAAAAGGCAACATAAAGCTCAGTTAATAAAAAATGCAGAAAATAAAATAAAAGTCACTTGGAACATTATTAACTCAACTCACAAGGACGATAAACAAAAATGGCAGGGAAATATGATAATTGAAAACAGCAATCAAGTTATTCAGGATCCTACTAAAATAACAGACTGTTTTAATGAATACTATATAAATGTTATAACAAACTTAGGATTAAAGCAAATTCACTATGTCCCACTAAATGAAAATAATATATGTAACTCTATGATAATTGGTGAAATTACGGAGGGGGAAGTCATCTCGCAGATAAACACATTAAGACGAAAAAGGTCCAGTGGATTAGACGAACTGACAAATGAAATAATAAAACATTGTAAACATGAAATTACCAAGGTATTTACTCACCTAATCAACCAATCTTTCAATTCTGGACTCTTGCCAAATATATTAAAGCAGACAGTAGTGAGGCCAATATATAAAAAGAAAAACTCAAAACTAGCAATGGAAAACTACCGACCAATTTCCCTATGCTCAACTCTTTCAAAAATAATAGAAGAATTGTTTCTAAAACAGCTGCAAAGTTTTTGCAGTAAATTCCAAGTCCTGTCAGAATACCAATTTGGATTTCAAAAAAAAAAGTCAACAATACAGGCAATCTGTAAAGGAAACGATATCATCATAAATGCTTTAAACAAGAAAGAACATGTGGTTGCCATCTTCCTTGATCTATCAAAGGCGTTTGATTGTGTAAACATCGAAACCCTTACGGCTAAACTTGAAAACTATGGGATAAGGGGCATACCACTACGGTGGCTTAGTTCATACTTAAAAAAGAGACAACAAAGTGTGGAAATAATTCATAATATTGGTGGCAAATTAAGGAAAATTAGATCAGCTGTTAAAGAAGTAACACATGGAGTGCCACAAGGATCAAAATTAGGACCATACCTATTCCTAATTTATATTAACGCTTATTTAAACAAATAATGGATGAGGATGGTATAGCGATAGGCTACACTGATGATATCACGATTGTAGTTACAGGAAAAACAGAACTGGAGGTACAAAGAAGGGCAAATTCCTTACTCGAAAACGTTAACAGTCATTTAGCAAGCCTAGGAATGAAATTAAATACAAGTAAAACAGAACGGATGCAAATTAGTCAGAGCAATAAAAATCTGGTAAATATTAAGTTAGAAATAGAAAAAAAAGAAATTAAGCAGGTAAAGGAAACAAACTTTTTAGGTTTAGTCATAGACAGTAATTTAAAATGGAAGGGACAGATTGAAAAAGTCACAAAAAAAATCAACACAGGTATATATGTATTAAGGCAAACAAATCAAATTTTGGATAAAAAAAGTGCTATACAAGTATATTATGCATACATACACTCACATCTAAGTTATGGAGTCGTATTATGGGGCTCAGCGCAAAAAACATTGTTTCTAAGGCTATTCAGATTACAAAAAAAAGCAATACGATTAATATCAGGAATTCAAAGAACCGATACATGCAGAAGTGCATTTAAAAAGCTAAAGATCCTAACACTACCCTCAATATATATATACGAATGTATTAAACTTACCACAAAAAGCTGTAATAAACAAAATAAAAATTGCCACATTCACGAGCACAACACTATGACTAAAGATAACTACTTCAGAAATAGATACAGAGGTACTTTAAACAACAAATGCATGGAACAGAGTATTAAAGATACATATAATCACCTACCACTACAAATAAAACAGTTAACAAATGAAAAGACAAAACTAAAGGCAACTAAGTCATATTTAGTACAAAATTCATTCTACACAATAGATGAGTACAAAGAATTGAATATAAATGCTTTGTAAAATATGGTCATGTTGCACTTCTCGTTGGTTTTATGCTAAATTTTTGTATGAATGTTAATGTATATAGATCTTGAACGATCCTTGTAAAATGTATTTACAATGGTGAAAATAAAACTATCAACTATCAACTAAAGTTGTCCTCCATCTTTGAATGGGGTCGAAAGTGTTTTCCGCTATGGATATCCACTATCGCCTAGAAGAAAATTAGCGTCCATATTTATTTTCCAAAGTTGGAAAGGGGAGAATTTCTAAATACCCTACTGTCATGTACAGAACCTGGATAACCTATAACTATGTCCGGAATTCTGCATGTGTGATCACATACAGCTTGCATATGTAGAGAGTAAAATTCCTTTCTATTTAAGTAAGAATCTGGATCCCTTTCTAGTTTACCTATTTTAATGTGTGTGCCGTCAATGATCCCGATAGCACCTGGAAAACCATTTTCATTGAAGTGCTGTTCTATATTATGTTTCTCAGCATCTGTAGGCCCAGTGATTATTTGGGAAGACAGATGACTTACAAAAAATACTACTCTCTTGAGTACTCTGGTAAACAGTTGATGCTTAAAATAGAGAGTTGAGGGTTGTTACACTACATCACTATGATAATCTTACTTGAACGCGTTTCGGGAGACGGCTTGTCCCCATCGTCAGCATTCTCTCTCAACTGATATTTGCCGGTCATCGTCTGGGGGATGTGTGTGGTTTGTGGTGTTCTCTGGTGCTGGGCTGATGAACCTCCAAAGGCTGTTGGGTGGCGGCAGTTCAAAATTCATTAGGTGATTCCTGTGTTTGACAATACGTATTTTTTCCCAGATGTCCAATTCATTGCTGCTGTTGATCGGTTTTAAGAGTTTTATGTTTGGAGTGATATCATGGTTTGAAGACCAGAAATGATGTGCTACTGCTGATTTATCTTGCTGCTTTATTTATCTAGCTACAATCCTACAAGCCACAAACATGCAATTTTAAATAGTATTACAAACAGGTTAGTACATATACCAATGGAGAAAGAGGAATACCAGAAAGAATACCAACACATTATCAACATAGCCACTATGAATGGATACCAGAAAAAAACAATAGATAAGAAGATAAAAAGGTTTGAAAGACAGAAATACATCCAACAAATGACTACATTACTCAGACAACAAAAACCACAAGCATATAGAAAATTCACTTATCACCCTTGGACACATCATAAATTTCAAAGGATTTTCAAAAAATACAACATCACCCTGTCTCCACAGAATAACCACAACATACAGAAACTACTATGCAACAGAACAAAAGATCCTATCCCCAACGATAAATCAGCTGGTATATATCAAATTGATTGTAATGAATGTAACCTGGTATATATAGGAAGAACAAAAAGAAATCTTGAAATAAGACTTAAAGAGCATATGAGATGCATTTACCAAAAGCAGCAAGATAAATCAGCAGTAGCACATCATTTCTGGTCTTCAAACCATGATATCACTCCAAACATAAAACTCTTAAAACCGATCAACAGCAGCAATGAATTGGACATCTGGGAAAAAATACATATTGTCAAACACAGGAATCACCTAATGAATTTTGAACTGCCGCCACCCAACAGCCTTTGGAGGTTCATCAGCCCAGCACCAGAGAACACCACAAACCACACACATCCCCCAGACGATGACCGGCAAATATCAGTTGAGAGAGAATGCTGACGATGGGGACAAGCCGTCTCCCGAAACGCGTTCAAGTAAGATTATCATAGTGATGTAGTGTAACAACCCTCAACTCTCTATTTTAAATTATGACACATCACTGTTACAAGCTTCTAAATCTTCAAAAATTGAGTTGATGCTTATATTAAATCGGTCTACAACATCCCTGAAGTTTGCTGTTTGATGACCAATGAACCACAAAACAATGAGCATTTGGCTAAGAGATGGTAACTTCCTGTAGTTTTCAGACTGTGGTTTATATTGCCAGCTTTCTTCAAATTCCTGAGCCATATTCTGTACAGTTCTTGTAATTTGGAAATGTTTTAGAAAGCATCTTCTTCATACTGAGGTATCGTTTTGTCTGAAAGGATGAATAGAAGCATCACAGTCATTAAAGTGGTACAGAAACATCACCATCAAGATATAATATATAAGAAAACAACATTAAAATCACATGCAATATTATATACACCAAAGTCGGTTTCAATATGAGATCACTGCAGCAAACACCAACATGAAAGGTGAATTTTAAACAAATGTATGCAGTCTGGAATTGGCCGCTAATGCATTTAACAATATTGTTTCCCATTACCATATATAATCTAACATCTATTTGAGAGAGTAACTACAGAAAATGTCACTTATAGGCAAAACATTACTGGCTATTAATTCCAGGGTGCATGTAAACGGAAAGATTTTGCAATTTGGTGAAAGCATTCGATGTGTAAAACTTGGCTTCCTTGCTGCAACATTAAAATTCTATTGCTAAAATCTAACCATTCTAACATATATCTGGTTGCATAGCTAAGTAACAGATAATAAATGGTTGAAATACAGAGTAAACGTTGTACACATGAATACTTCTCGGACTGGGACAATGAGTCCTAGGGATCCTCAATATGTGATAGTTAACACCCTGTTGTTTCAAGCCACACTTTAATAACAGGGTAAGAGTTTTATTGGTATATGCAGATGCTGTCGTCGTCTAGTTGCAAATCATCAATATATTCTGTAATATATTGGGGTAGCTCTATACATAGCAAATACACGTTTCGTATGCAGAAAAGGCAGTTAGAATAATTTCTAGAGCTGATAATAAAGTGTATTGCTAAGATTTGTTTTGTAAGTTAAAAATATCCACTTTAGTATATGAATACATTTCTCACACATAGCATTTTATATACAAATCCAAAATATATTCATTGAGACAGTTACAAATACACTGCATTAACACTAGACGACGACAGCATCTGCATATACCAATAAAACTCTTACCCTGTTATTAAAGTGTGGCTTGTTACAAGTGTCAAAATATTAAATGAAATACAGAACACTAAAATGATCCGGTAAAATGTTTATATTTACCTTCAAAATCTCTATGTTATAACTCTCACCCAAAGAACTATTACTCTGTAAAGGAATTCTTTGGTAACCATTTTATATGGTTGTAACTTTGCTAACAGTAACTTGCAATGTTGAAATTTTCAATTGTTTATTTATATATTTTTGTTGTTTGGATTGGTTTATTTATGGCAACCTCCAATTGGGGAAGCAGAATTAGTTTCTAAATTTTGTATATATTTACATGTAAGTTCAGTGTAAGTCCTACTTCCTTGTACCCCTATGTATTCCGGATATTATTTTAAAGATTGAAAAGAGAGATACGGCAATGCAGTCATTGTCTCTTGTTTCATCACTTGTAAACACCCTAACTCACTGTATTATTCACGTACAATATTATGTTAATTCAGCTTCTACAAACATGCATTATGCATACGCTATGTTGCAGGGTAGGAAGTGTAATTGAAGGCATTCCTGAAATGCGATTTGGTGATGGTATTCCCTACACAGTTGTGTGTCATATTCGTCCCAGAATGAAACTTGCCTTCATTGTGATGGGCACGGGAAATAATTATGTTATTTCGTACCCTCTAGTCTGTTTTCTATTCGTATAATTAGTGAAGGTGGTGTTTGCTGTATTGATGTGTTTAGCATCTGCAGGCATTGCTCACTATAGGATCGCAAGTACAGCATACAAAGAAATGAAAAAAGACATTTATACATAGAATCAACTATACGATCTAGACCAATCAATGCTCATATTTCAGTTTACCTAGATAGTTTTTATTTTCTCTCCTTATTGTGTTTATATGGAAATAATCGTCATCTTCGGAAGTCAATTCATCATTAAAAAGATCACTGTCCCTTCTAAATCACTCATTATGCTGTCACTTTTGAACGCTGTTTTGCTCCCTGGCTTTGCTAGATGCTTCTTTTTCTTTTTCTCAAGTCAATGTTGCCATACTACTCAACAGCGAGCAACTACATACCAAACACCTTTGCTATTCCTCATTGAAAAATAAACACATATGGAAGAATAAATTACATATTCAAATTTATTCCTCGTAATGAGGGATTTTCTACTGAATACAAAGAGTATGTCACTTTCTCCATACTCTCTGGCAGGTTTGTTCCAAGCAATTAGAATTGATTCTGAATTAACGGAGTATGAGCTGTAGACCATACAATTTACACATGTCCAGAATTTTCAGTTCCTACTCTTCATCAAGAACCAATTTAACTTGTTCTGAACTAGTTCCCAAATATGTTGGAACAGCAAATTGGAAATTCAAAATTAGTTTTGAACTGATTCTCTGTCGTGTTGGAACGCCACTTAGCTACTGCGCACACTCAGATAATTCAGAACGATTCTGAATCATGTGGGAATAAACCTAATAACACAAATGAAATGCATTTTATGAGAACTACAGCAGGATATACGAGAACTTGGTCTGGAGGCATTTTATGCACAACTATCAAAACACTGGATGAGACATTCAAGATGAATGAGATCCCATAGAATGCCTAGAGCTACACTCCATTACCAACCCCATGGAAAGAGATCTCTGGGACGTCCCAAGAAGAGGTGGAAAGAAAATTCCTGGTTTATGAGATAGTAAAAGGCTGTATGGCTTAGAACTTGTCTGGATGATGATTTTTTCTCTGTGATATACAATACGTTTTGAATCATAACTTAAATGGAGAGTAACTATGGAAGCTTGTACTCTAGATCCCAAATTTCATTGTTTTGTAGCTGTGACAATGAAATAAACAAAACAGAGCAACTCACACATACAAAGCGTTTTGTGTCTTGGAAATTGCTGGTAGGATAAGTTTGGAGAATTTCAGCTCATCAAATGGATGGTTTGATCACTTTAAAAAGTGACAAACCATGTGCAGTGAAAGTGCCAGTGTACATGAAGAAACTTTTGAATTCTGGAAAAATGAAACATTGCCTCATCTTCTTAAGGGCTATGACCATAAAGATGCTTTTAACGTGGATGAAAAGGGTGTATTTTTTAATTAGCTTCCAAATAATACTCACTTTGTGGGGAAAAATACTATGGTAGCAAAGCACGCAAGGAACAATTTACTGCTCTGTTATGCACCAACAGTGATGGCAGTGAAAAAATTTCCCCTTTAATTACTGGCAAATTCAAAACTCCATGATGCTTCAAAAACATTTGTACATGTACACTGCTGTGCAAGTATGACTTCGACAAGAGTGCCTGGATGACTTCAGAGACTTTTTTCAAAATGTTTAAGATCTTTAGATGCCAGAATGGAATCAATGGGAAGAAAGATACTGCTATTCATAGACAAATGTCCTGCTCATCCTCCTAATGTATCTTTTCTTCATAACATAAAAGTAGTTTTCTTTCCACCTGACTGTACCAGCTGTCTGCAGCCTTTACAGGCAGGTATAATTAGCTAACAAAGGTGAAGGTCCATAAAGCAGTTGTGCAGAAAGTTCTCTCTTTCCTTGAAAGAGGTGTGGAAATGAAACTCAATATACAGGGTTATTCAAAGAGAAGGAACAGATTTTAAATATTTATTTCTAATGAACAATAGATAGTGACACATACAAAACATCATTGAATAGAGGAAAGTTCAAAGTTTTAAGCCCCACCTATTAGTTCCATTCAGTATTTACAGCAGCGCTGTATTTGCTTACGAGAAAATGGCGATGCCACAGGAAAAGTCATTTTGTGTGCTGATTATGCAAAGAGTGAATCCATTGTTTCATTGCAGCGAGCATTTCGTTGTAAGTACAACAATGAGATGCCTCATCATAAAAAATTTATAATTGATACAATAAACTTGTAGAAGATGGTTGCTTATGCAAATGGAAAAGCACTGGTCATCCTTACATAACAAATGGTGCTCATTTTGAACACATAAAATAAAATGTTGAACTTTTCTCTATTCAGTGCTGTATCGGATGTGTTGTCATTTATTGTCGTTCATTAGAAATAAATATTTAAAGTTGTTCCTTCTTTTTGAATAACCCTGTATTACATGTTTGCAGCTTCATGGCAACTGGTCACCCCTGAAAAAATCCACAGTTTTCTTCTGATCACTTTGGCTTCTTTAGCACAAACTCAGAACATTAAAGATATGGTGCACACAAAATTTTAATGATCCATGTCAAAGCATAGTTAAGACATTAATTTTTTTATTTCTAATTAATCACTTTTTGATATGATAATATAAAACGTTCCTTGGACCCTATGGATTATCATATCACTTCCAAAGTTTTAATTTGATATAAACATACAGACAAAAGATACAACAAATATTTTGCGGTGCAGACATTTCTTACTTAATTTTAATAATTTTAAGAGAAAAACATTTTTTTGTATAAATGTTATTGAATTTTCCAAGTTTCTCAATGTGAGTTATGGAAAATAATTAATTTCAACTCAATGATTTAATATTTTGACTTTCTCTACCACATTCATAGTAGATAGAGAAGGTATTGCTGTGTGTGTGAGTGAGTGGCTGAGTGAGTGAGTGAGTGAGTGAGTGAGTGAGTGAGTGAGTGAGTGAGTGAGTGAGTGAGTGAGTGAGTGAGTGAGTGAGTGAGTGAGTGAGTGAGTGAGTGAGTGAGTGAGTGAGTGAGTGAGTGAGTGAGTGAGTGAGTGAGTGAGTGAGTGAGTGAGTGAGTGAGTGAGTGAGTGAGTGAGTGAGTGAGTGAGTGAGTGAGTGAGTGAGTGAGTGAGTGAGTGAGTGAGTGAGTGAGTGAGTGAGTGAGTGAGTGAGTGAGTGAGTGAGTGAGTGAGTGAGTGAGTGAGTGAGTGAGTGAGTGAGTGAGTGAGTGAGTGAGTGAGTGAGTGAGTGAGTGAGTGAGTGAGTGAGTGAGTGAGTGAGTGAGTGAGTGAGTGAGTGAGTGAGTGAGTGAGTGAGTGAGTGAGTGAGTGAGTGAGTGAGTGAGTGAGTGAGTGAGTGAGTGAGTGAGTGAGTGAGTGAGTGAGTGAGTGAGTGAGTGAGTGAGTGAGTGAGTGAGTGAGTGAGTGAGTGAGTGAGTGAGTGAGTGAGTGAGTGAGTGAGTGAGTGAGTGAGTGAGTGTGTGTGTGTGTGTGTGTGTGTGTGTGTGTGTGTGTACAGCATAACTCAAAAATGAAAAGTTGGATAAGTACCAAACTTGGTATTTAGGTCCAGTATCTTCCAAAGATGCGACACAAAGATTTTCAAGAAAATTCCCCACCCCAAACTAGCTTTTACATGGAACACCTTTCGAAGTTTTTGATTTTCTAAAAAATGGCTCTAAATATTTTGATTAAAATACCATATATTGAAGGTATTTACATGACAAATAAAATATACTTCTTGAATTTTCTCGGAATAATCTTGAAGGAATTTTGTATAATCTTGTACAACTGGTAAACGTTAAGCAGTAGGGAAAATTGTACCACACAATAAATGTAGAGCTCTTTAAAACACAAATTTATTTCAAATAACTTTTTTGGACATTAACCATTTCCGACATATCCATTACTAATTGTTAAAACTGTCCAATGCTTTGTCAGTCTTTTCAGGTCCTATCGACATTCAGTTGTTTCTCATGATAACATGGAAAGAGTGAAATGTTAAGGCCAGCATACAACATCCAGTTCTTAGACATTTGGCTATTGCTATTCCCTTTGTATCTATAATGAAACATTAATGTAGCTATTTCGGAAAGGTTTCTCTAAATTGAAATGAAATAGACAGGAAAATAAACTTCCATAAGAATAATTTGTGTACCCAGTAATAAGCGACAGAGTAGAGAAAGTCATTTGAATGTATCACATCAGAATTTTATAAAAAGATCTGTGTGCGTGAGTGTCTGTAAATAGTGTAACTAAAACCAAAAAGGAAAAAAAATCAAGCCTGATATTTAAATTTTCAGAGATTTTCAAACAAATCCACTACCTCAAACTACCCTTTACATAAAGATTTTTCTAAATTGTTTGCTTTCTCACTCAAAACTAGCTCTAACGTATTTGATTAAAATACCATATATTAAAGATACTAAATGACAAATAAAATGTATATCTTGAATTTTCTGGGAATAACCTGTAAAGTCGTCTTCATTCTGGGAATTTTTTATAATTGGTAAACCATAAGAGAGAGACAAAAACTTACTACACAAAATATGTAGATCTCATTAAATCACACAATGATGTTAAATAAAAATATTTGTGACATTAACCATTTTTGGGATAGTTTATCATTGGTTTGAATTGTCAAATACTTTATACTTCAACTCCAAAATCATTATTCATTTTTTTTCTCGTAGTCTGCAAAGGGAAAGAAATTTCAAAACCATCACATAGTAAACCATTCTTAAAAGATTTGACTATGGCTTAAGACTACTGTATTCCCCTAGTCCCTACAAGAAAGTATGTAATGAAACCATTTCTGCAAATGTTTATCTTGATTAACATGAAGTAGATAGAAGAATAAGCTTTCATAAGAATAGTTTATTGAAGAACTGGTAGAGAAAATAGTGTAAACATAAAAAAACAGATTTTTTTAAAAGCTTCCCAGTTAACTATGTTAAATGCAACACATTTTCAAGGAAAGAATTTATGGTGAATGTTTCCTCATTTGAACTGGAATATAATGATATTATTTAAGAAGTTTGAAAAGAAACCTAATGTCTGTATTTAAGCTGTGTTTCTGTTCTGCTAAATTTCAACAAATGAGATCTATGTTAATCTCTCAATGTACTTTAACAAGTGAAAACAGCAGTTGTTGCTAAATACAATTTATTTGTCACTTAAGTGTTCAGTACAGCATAAATTTTACACTTGACACTTTTGACACACACTCAGAACAGAACACAACTGATACATCAAATCAAATCACAACTGAACTGCATTTGGCACTATCGAAACTGTTTGACTGCAATTAACTTCATAACTTTTTAACTAACTGAACTCCCTCACTGGGCAGAGCATATTCGCATAAAAAGTGGAATGTTCTAGAAGGGGAAGCTTCTGGAAAAGACTGAAAAGAATCTTCTGGAGCAGTAAAAGCAGCAGGGAAGCCGCACACAATGGGTTCCTTGTGCATCTATTGTTCTGATGGCCAGTCCAGGAGCATAACCAGATCCTGGGCTGGGATGCACTTAACAGCTGCCCACAGGTAGCTTTGCACACAGAAACCGTATTAACATTAATAACTTTTTAAAACTTCCTAATATGTTATAAAATTATGGTTAGTTTAATACGAAAAAGCTTCAGACAAAAATTGTTTGCTTTATCTGTAAAACCAAAATCTGGTAAAAAAAAGCTTGGGGTTCCCATAAAAAAAATTAAGGTGCTCAAGAAATGACCTTGAAAATATGCACAAAATAAAATACAGAGCAGTTGTTTAGTGGTCGAACCACTGTGTGCATGCACAATTCGCTTGCACTGCAGTTACCTCAGAATGTTCCATTAGCTCACTAGCAATGAATGATCCACTAAAGGCTATGCTTATCAGCTGTGAATGTCAACTGTCAGTAAATGCCTTCTGTTTGTGCTGTAAAGACTAGAGTTTGTTTATTTTGTATCTCAAAAGTAAAAGTTTATTCAAACATCTGTGTTATGTGTGAGTTACTTTAGATTATTCTTATTTTTGTTGCTGTCCTTGTCTTATTACTCTACTAAAATATGTACTGAAAATTTTTTGCCTTGAACAATGAATTTTTTTGTATATACATAGGTAAAAACTGAATTATGCAGTGTGTAGACAATGTTTGGTTAATAAGTTTAGGATAATGGGATCGCTAAACCTAAGAAGCGAAAAAGTTATTTTTAATAGAGGTAAAAACTGATGAAACTGGTATATCATTTGAACAGTCTCCAAAGTGTCTTAAGTAGAATAGCATAGCAAGCAAGCATTTTCGAAACCTCTGTTCATGCGATTGCTACATTTTTAAATTAAAACCCTAAAGAGTGACTATTGTTCATGAATTGCAACCTTGTGATGACGGGGAGTTCCAGAAATATTATATATATATATATATATATATATATATATATCACTTATAACAAGTGGTCTGTAATACTTCCCCTACTTACTATACATGATAGAGAAAGTAAAAATAGCTAATGCTATAGAAATTATCTTACATAAATTTTATATTTCAATGAGCTGTATTTTTTTGTGCACTAAGATTTTGTCTCTCTCTTATGGTTTAATAGTTATAGAAAATTCACAGGCTATTCACAGAAAATTCAAGACTATACATTTTATTAGTCAAGCAAAATTCACAAATATATGTCAATTTAATCAAAATCATTCACTAGTCATTTCTAAGAAAACGTGCAGTGTAGTTTGGGGCAGGATTTTCTTAAAACATTTGTCCAAACTGCTTAAACAATCTGATTCAATGATGGTCCTGCAGTTAATATCATAAAGGCTATACAATTTTCACATAATACAGGAAACACTGATATCAATATACAATGAAACAGGGTGAGTTCTGGGACACCAAAAACATTTCGGAATTGGCACACCATCTGTAACCATAAAGAAAAATGAACATCTCATTTGTTAACTACTAATATCAGCTGAGTATACTTTCTGATATTAGGCTGGACAAAATTTTCTCTCTTTAAAGAATTATTTACCATATGATAGTAATGAACTTGATTACAGCATACAGAGAGAATACAACAAAAACCTCTTACATAAGTTATTAAAGGTTTTGGCATCTATAACCCCCCGCCATTGAATCTTTGCACTTGACAGTTCGTGTGGCTACGCGTAACATTGGCTATATTGCGGTTGCAACGTTGACATAGTGGTTAGTAAACAACAACAGCTGATTGTTCTCCTTTCTATCGCATCTAAGCCGCATACAAAAAGTATATGTAATAGCGAACGTCAATGAATAATAACTATTTCGTATTATTATTGTTAATTGAAAATAACTCAGCATAAGCATTGCAATATATGTAGAATAAATTACGCACTTTTGGCAATATAGAAACAGAATAATGCAAATGTGTCTGCTACAATGAGGAGAAATAAAACAAATTATAAGCTGCAAACAAGGTTATTTTCACTCACGCTGTGTTCCAGATGGTTTAGGAATTTTGTCCTCTTTCTCTTGGAGTTTCACTCCCTTGTAAATAACAGTTCTCGTGATTAGTCCAAGAGCTATTTCAGTTCATTATACAGCTTTATCAGCAGGAATAGAGAGATGCCCATGAACCTTCATGTACCCCTTCTCCTGCTCAAAGAACTCCTGGGTCCTTCCAGTTCCAATGCCTGACTATTAAGTGGCACATCTCGACACAAAGGATTTTCACTTCATGAATCATTACTCGGTGATCAGCATCGTTTTTGAGACATTGTCGCACTTACTTCAAATCTTGTATAAATAATATGAGTGAAATAAATATATATATATATATATATATATATATATATATATATATATTTGCATAAACGAACACCAACAATAACCACAAATATAAACAATAATGAACAACTTCAGAGTTTCTTGAAAAATTGGAACTTACACACAGTGAAGCATTCAAATATGTTGAAAGAGTGAGCCGACTTAAGGTATCTTTGCTCCACTTACTACATATCCTGCATGTAATATGTAGTAAGTGGAGCAAAGAGTATCTTAAGTCGGCTCACTCTTTCTTCAATGTAATGAACAACTTGCAAAGAATAACTCTATGCACATGCTAGAGATTCACAAACATAAGCACGTGGTTGGAAATAGCTACATCCAGCAACAGAGCTGCTTCCAGTTCCCTTTCCGCTTTGTCATAGACCACCCGAAATGCTGCCTTGTGATTGATTTAGTGAGTCTTAACGGTTAAAGCTTTTCATCTGTTTTTTTGCGAGTGTACCAACTTAATTGCTAGCTGTCAAGTGCAACGTTTCTATGGCGGGGGTATAAATCATGCTCATCAATGTATATTGCTTGACTTTTGTGTTATGTTTACACACATTTTCTGTGGAGTAACAACAACTATTTTCTACTCCATGTCATTCTCAATGAAAAGTTAAAGGCATCTTCACAAGTAGGTTTTCTTATGATTTCAAATATATTTGCATTTTCATATTCACGCTTTGTAAATTCTTTTGGTGATCTAGGTGTTCAAATTAGAAGACATCTGTTGGAAAGAACAGTAACTTTTAGGGCCACTTTCACAGTGTAAGCTTAGCCAAAGCTTTAGTAAGTAAAGGTGTTAACACAGTTGCAAATGCTCACAACACATGCAAAGGTACACGAACTCAAACACATGTAAACACAAAGCATATAACTGTACAAATAAGATGATGCAAAATAATTTTTCAGTACACAGGCAAACTCTAAACTGATGCAAATACATTAAGCTGTGGCTAAAAGAAGCATTGTTTATAACTGCAGCAGCAGCAGCAGAAGACAAGACGTGCAGCTCATGTTACTGCAACTGCAACGGTCGCTCGCCAGGCACGTCATGCTAATCAAGTGCTACAATATCAGCAACAAGGTTTTTGCATCATCTGGTTCATACATACACAGGTGAGTCAAATATTTATGCTGTATGTTATTAACTAAATATTTCTGCTACACAGTATAGGTATAGATTAAACTCTACTCAAGACTCCAATACACATGTACCTCTCAACATCTGGAATGAAGCTGCATATGTGAGATTTAAACCAATGTACATTACTGACGTAGCAATTATATCACAAAGTGTCGGAGGAAGAAGTACAAGTGGGTTAAATGTTCTGTTGCCTTTAACAAATTTCATTTCATTGTGAGATCCATCCTGTAACACAAACATTGCAATATTTACAATTTCATATCTAACATACTTTTTACAATAATCCAAATTTCAAATTTGATTTTGTTCTTCCCCACTGATTTTTTTGGCTGCAAGCACCAGGTTTATCTTGAATGAAGTGACTGGTGGCTGCCTGACTCTGACTCATTGCAGGTATTGGGTTGAATGCCTTGCTCATGACATTTGCAGTTCAGCCTAAACTGAGTCCATTAAGGCTGGTTAATGTTAACTGAGGACAGAAACCAGAAAGAGAATGACAAAGTTAAAATATACCTATTATAATGCTGTCCTCGGGTCTAGGGATACCATTAGTTCCCGAGTTTGCAGGTTCAACCTGGCGGAGGGTGGTGGATTTTTTTTCCTTTGGAAGGAAAGTAAAGCTGGTGACCCAGTGTTGTAAATTTACGGCATATAAAAGAACCTCAAGTCCGTTAAAGCGCACTGTCTCTGGACTATAGGTGCTTCAAGCTACTCTACAAAGGACACTCACTCACTGCTGGGGACTAGATACAATCTAAGTCCATCTTATGCAGTGGTAATACCTTCTACAGAGGAGTTGGACCCAGAGACAGGGTTTCTCCTGAAGGCTGGAGGCCGGATGTGGTAAATGGATGGCTCCCGTTTATAGGACAAGATGGGGGCTGGGGCCTGGGACCCAGGACCAGGGTTGCCATTCCCCTTGGAAGTGTTGCCATGGTTTTTCAGGTTTAGATATATATACAACCTTACTCTGTGCTATGGATATTCTTACTTTACCAGGCAGACAGGCAGCTTTGAAAGCCCTTAGAGCGGTCACAACTACATCCAGATTCGTGTGGCAGTGCCAAAGAATGTTGGATAGACTCTGTGCCAGCTTTCCGATTACTCTTCTTTGGGTTCCCAGGAATGCTGGTATTGCAGGGAATGAGATGGCAGACAATCTTGCAAAGAGGGGATCGGGACTTGATTTTATTGGTACCCGAGAACTTGTGTGATGTGTCTCTCAGAAGTGTCAAATAGAGATAACCCAGCTTACAGCAAGGACTCAACTTGAGATCTGGAGTAAGCAAACTACCACCAGAAAGCCCATAATTTTATATCAAGGCCTGGCAGGAAATTGAGTGAGTTTCCCCTGAATTTAACTAGATCTAAGCTAAGAGGAGTTGTTGGCTATCTTACAGGCCACAATACTTTGTGCAGAAACTTACACATAATAGGACTTACTCAAGATCCATTATGCAGGAAATGTACAAGAGATTTTGTATACTATGTGAAAGTGAAGGATTCACTATGCATAGATATGTATCCCTAAGGTCTTTCTTGGAACCTGAGAATCTAAGAAGGACAGATACCAAGGATGTGGTCCATTTTATCTGGAATATTCAACTTGATTAATGCCCAGGATAAGAGGCCCAAAGTGCTCTAAGAGCCTATGTGCATGCTTCTAAAAACAGGCCACTCAGGGTGTCAACCCTTCCTTCTTCTCAGCTTGGCTGTTGCTGTAATGTCAGCAGGTTTGTGTTTTATCAATAGGAATAAACATCTTTGTTATTCTTCCATTTCACACACAGCACATTCATTGTACATCATAATTTATACTCGCCACATTTCACTTTATTATGCGATATTCCAGGCAACATATCCTCCTTATTTGTTCTCACGTTACCAACAGCATTAGTCTTTCTGCTGATTAGTGTTCTAAAGAGAGATGAAGATCTTTTAAATGCCACCAGATAATAAGTTCAAATATACATAGTTTTAATGGCCAGCACACACTTTCAAGCTGTACTCGTCATGCAATTAAATGTGATTGCTATCTTATGTGAGCACAGCTCGTCATATGACTCGAATAGTTTAAGACAGGTAACAGTTCTAACCAAGGAAAAGATAGGGACTGTTGTGGAAACAAGTCCAAGAGAATTGCGTTACCTGTCATGACAGTTCGCTTTCCAGATCTAAATCCATGTGAGGAATGCTTAAAGATAAAGTTTATGTAACAAATCCCTATACACTCGACCAATTAGAAGACAATATCAATTCTCCGATGTTTTGTCCACACAAGTCTTCAATAATGTTCAAAAAGTGCCATGCTTGTGGAGCATCATTGTGAACATCTTTTGTAAGCATAAGATATTCATATTGTTTCACACCATTAGTATTATCTAAGGAGAAAGCATGGGCTGGTCTACCACTACTGCATGGATGGATTTGTATAGTAGTACCATGGGAGCTGCAGGCTGCATATCGCGTCATTCAAGAGAAACCAGTACCTACTTTTCTACTACTTTTTTATAAAATGTATATTAAACCAACTTTCAAATATTGTGAGGAGATATTAACAACTACTATGTTGAAAAACTTAATATTCTACAAAACCAAATTCTTTGTTTACTAACTGAAGCTGTTAAAACTACCCCAGTACTTGCTCTGCAAATTCCAACAAATTACTCAAGACTTAATTTTGGCATTGAAAAAGCTGCTATCATACAATATGAAAAACTAATCAGACTCCCTATAGCAGGGCCATTTTCCAGACTTTAAGGTAGACAATGACAGAAATTCTGTGAAGGGGCAACCAAATCTGGACCATCTTTCTTTGGACAGAGAGGATTGGTACCTAATCAGGAGCGTAGTCAATGTCACTAAAATAAGATGGGCCATTAAGTCGTTTGGACCATATAAATCAGCAGGCCCTGATTTAATCATTCCTGCATTTCTACAACATGGTATTGATTCAAGTCAGTCCCTACTTTGTAATATTTTTAGCGTTTGTCTAGCCTATGGATATATATCCATGGCTTGGAGACAAACAAAGGTTGTGTTTATACCTAAATCAGGACGTCCTAGTTACGCTCAGGCTAAGGCTTATCGCTCTATAAGTTTCTCCTCTTTTATGCTTAAAACTCTGGAGAGGTTAGTGTATAGGCACATTAGGGATAATGTTTTAATGGAACATCCATTAAACAAATACCAATTTGCCTATCAAATAGGGAAATCAACGGAAGCAATAGTTCATCAAGTGGTCTCGACTATTGAGAAGGCACTTAATATCAGAGAAATAGCCATTGGTAATTTTCTTGATATTGAAGGTACGTTTGACAGGACATCTTGTGATGTATTATTGGATGCCCTTTATGGACACAATGTACCTTCACTCCTTTCTGAGTGGATACGTTTTGTCTTACAACATAGGAAGATAACCATGAATCTGTGTGGGGAGATGCTGGATGTGTCCATGGAGAGGGCCTGCCCGCAGGGGGGTGTTTTATCATCCCTGCTATGGAACCTTGTAGTGGACACACTTCTTTGTGCACTCAATAGTGATGGTTACTTCACAGTTGGTTTTGCAGATGATATTGCAATAATCATAACAGGGAAATTCCCTCACATAGTTTCTCAAGTGCTACAAATGGTGCTTAAGAAAGTGGAAGCTTGGTGCAAGATGAATAATCTAACTGTTAATCCAAGCAAAACAGTAGTGGTACCCTTTACCAGGAGAAGGAGGCCTCATTTAATCAAACTCTCTCTCTTTGGTGAAGTAGTGCCCTATTCAACACAAGTTAAATATGTTGGGCTTGTTTTAGACAAGAAATTAACTTGGAAACATCACATGGAATAATGTATTACCAAAGCCTACAGAGTCTTTTGAACATGTAGAGGTATGCTTGGTAAGACATGTGGTCTGAAACCTAGTATAGTGTATCGGATATACACTGTCATGGTGAGACCTATATTCTCCTATGACGCACTGATGTGGTGGCCTAAGAGTTAATTTAAAGGTGTGCAGAAAGGAACTCAAAAATTACAGGGGACCTTCTGCATTTCAATTATGGGTGCTTTCGAAACTGCTCCAACTGCGGCAATGGAGATGCTGATTGGGCTCACACCTCTCCACATATGGATGAAGGCAGAAGCCATGATCGCGTATCACCGTATTTGTCGCCAAACTAAAGTGTCCAATACTGGGCATATTAATCATCTCAAGCTTCCTTGGGACAAGAATGTACAACAGATACTCAACATGAGGACTGACATTCTTGAACCAAGATTCAAGTTTGAATTGAAATTTATGGTCTACTATCCACAGTGGGGTGAATGGGAAGGACTGGTAAAACCTCATAATAACAAAGGCTCAATTTGGTATACTGATGGTTCTAGAACCAGATCAGGAACGGGGGCTGGGCTTTACGTAGTGGCACCAAGATTTCTTATAGTCTGGGTACCTTAGACACAGTTTTCCAGACTGAGGTTTATGCAATCCTAGCCAGTGTCATGGAAAGCATTAAAAGGAGATATAAGAATAGAAGTGTTCTTATCCTCTCAGACAGTCAAGCTGCTCTTATAGCACTTGAATCACCATCAATAAAATCAAAGCTCGTCTCAAAATGCCGGGAATCCTTAATGATACTGGCTGAACACAATAAGGTTCAACTTATGTGGATGCCAGGACACACAGGTATACCAGGCAATGAGAAAGCAGATGAAGCAGCCAAGATTGGCAGCGAAATCCCATTTTTGGGTCCGGAGCCCGTACAGACCAATGAAACAGTTTAAGTGCTGGGCTCAAGCAGAACACAAGAACTACTGGAATTCCACTGAGGGTTGCAGACATTCCAAATTGTTTATTACAGACCTGGATAACAGCCGGGCAAAGTACCTGTGCGGTCTTAGTAGAAGAAGGCTTGCATGGGCAACAGGATTCATTACAGGACACTGTGCCCTAAGTTTAATCTATACAGAATGGGATTGTTTAACAACCCTATCTGTAGTAGATGCCTAGAAGGAGGTGAGACTGTTACTCATCTACTATGTGATCGCCCTGCTCTTGCGAATCAAAGAGCAGGTATTTTTGGCAATCACTTTCCAAAGATAGATGAACTATCGAAAGCCTCAGTTAGCAGTCTGGTTAAGTTCATAACGAGCAACAGACTACTTAACTGATGAAAGGGGGGATGCGCAATAGATCTTAAGGTCGCAGTGCTTGGGCATAAAACTCACCCTTTTTTTAAACTAGAACTAGAACCCTATAGCAATTAGGGAAAAAGGAAAGAAAAGGGGGGGGGGAAACCCTGGTGAACTTAAAAACTCAACAAAGCTTTCTTAGTAAAGTCCAAGAAATCAGACAAAATTAAAACTCCCACACTTAAAAGAGAACTTACAAACAAAAATCAACTCTTCAGACCTATTTGATATTGAACACTGTATACAGTTACAGAAGAATTTCCAAAAGATACGAAACCTCTCCATGTGTTTTTAAACAAATGCCACTAGAAATAATAAACCTAAAATACCCTGCTAATGAATGGCTACATGTTTACATTGATGCCCTACAGGGCCAAACTTCCGTTTATGAACCCCACGAAAAATGGGTTAAATGACCTTAAAACATAACAAAAGTGAGTTTAGTGTATTCGTCATAGTTGAAAAGGTCAGCATTATTTCATTAGAGAGACACATTAATTGTTGATTTTGGTTACATTTGCTAGAAGAATGGTTATGTGACATTCCAAGAAGATTCTAACCTCCATGTTGCTCACTGGGCGGTTGTATCCATATATACAATGATGCACGAGTATGGGTGCCCAGAGTTGATATTCTGGAATATTTATCATTATTTGTTGGTCTTGTAATGTATTTTATTTGTACTTACATTTATGGTGTTGTATGCCCATGAGATGTTGAGGGTTGTGGTACCATGCTTGTTGTTGTCACTGCCGCCATTAAGGGCTCACCGGCCAACAGTGCCTTGCATGCTGGATGTGTTCCAGCACCACAGCGTAGATCCCGGCGACTGTTTGGGTGCGAGCCTCAGTTTCAGGATCTAAAGTATATAATTAAGTTGAAAAGATTAGAAACATAAATTGTTACCATGGAGATGCAGTGCAATTTTCAGAAATTTCCATGAGGGATTACCTTAGCATTAACTTAATTCGTGTTAGTAGTATAATGGCCGATAAGTGACAGCTTTGCTACCTATTTGATTTAAAACGAGTATGAGGGGAGTGGAGGCTCTTAAGCCGTAGCGAACCACAGCAAATGACATGATCCTGTGGTTTTGAGGTTTGCAGGAGGTTAGGTTAGGGTTATTGTGTATGTAAATAAATTAGATCGAAATAATGGGTATGAGCTTATGTGGTTTAAAATGAGTATGAGATGAGCGGAGGCCATTAGGCCGTAGTGAGCCGCAGCGAATGACAGGGTCCTGTGGTTTTGAGGTTAGGTTAAGGTTAGTGTGTGTGTGTAAATAAATTTGATCGAAATAATGGGTATGAGGTTTATGAGGCTTACAATGAGTATGAAGCAAGCAGAGGCCATTAGGCCATAGCGAATGACAGGATGCTGTGGTTTCGAGGTTTGTGGGAGGTTAGGTTAGGGTTATTGTGTATGTAAATAAATTAGATCAAAATAATGGGTATGAGCTTATGAGGTTTAAAATGAGTATGAGATGAGTGGAGGCTGTTAGGCCGTAGTGAGCCGCAGCGAATGACAGAGTCCTGTGGTTTTGAGGTTAGGTTAGGGTTAGTGTGTGTGTAAATAAATTAGATTGAAATAATGGATGTGAGCTTATGTGGTTTAAAATGCGTATGAGGCAAGTGGAAGCCATTAGGCCATAGCGAGCCACAGCGAATGACAGGGTCCGTGGTTTTGAGGTTTGCACGAGGTTAGGTTGCGGTTAGTATATGTACTAGTTCGAAATAACGGTTATTTGATTAGGAAACTGGTGTATGTGTGAAATAATTTAACAGCAGATGTGAAGTGTCAGTATAGAGTTGGAAGTTAATAGAAAGGAATATGACACTTATCGGTGGGAAGGTTTTTGCACAATAGTAAAAGTGATTATAAGAATGCACACTAGAAGTATAGTTGAATTGATTTGCTTACCAATGAAGTTTTTTGAATGGTTCACCATCTGGTGACTGTATGCTGAAGGTGGTAATCTTTGGTACACCTTCCACTCATGTTATAATGAGGGACCCCTGTTTATTGGTATGAGCTCTGCCCTGGATCGTTTGTTCTTTGGGCAGAGAAACTTCAGAGGTTTCTCTGCAGTACCCTCCTAGTACCTGTAAGTTTTAATGAATCAGTAGAAAAATGTTAGCTGTGTTAGAAAAGTGGTTTTAAAAATAGTTTTACGTGAGTGAATCAAGAATATTTACCAATTTACCAATCCTCTGTTGTATTTGCATTTGCACACTAAAGATTCGTCTATTTCTGCAGTCAGACCAGGTCCACCAATCTGGTAGTCGCTACTGTATTGAAGTGTGTCCATATAATGGATGCACACTTCCATACAGTATGAAAACCAGTCAGCTACAGTCTCATTCAAAGTCTTTCCTCCAAAGTAGGATGTCTCTTTTATTGTATAAGTCATTGTGTATTGTTCTGCAAAACAATACGTCAATGCTATGATTTTCTCTAGTGGGATGTTTGCTCTCTCTGTCCACGTTCCCGTCCTGCAGTTGAATGTCTTTTTGCATCGTGATTTCTTGCACTGAAATGCCGCACCTACATTGATGTCCTGTAAATGAAACAAAGCATTAACAGTGTTTCTCTTCAAGGGACCGATGCGTGGATTTTTCACAATGAAAGTATTTTAATGAGCATTTTGATTTGTTTACTACATCTAATTTCATTGCAAGTTTTCGTTAGCGTATATTGGGGAAACTGTTAACAAAGTTTTACTGTGATAACTTAAAATTTGTATCGTAAGGAGCAATTTAAATGCTGAAAAATATTTAGTTTCTTACTATTGATAACGAAGTACTGGTATATTTATCATAAAATCTGGCCTGAAATTCTGGTTATACCCAGTTTTATTAAAAAGTGTATATTTTGATTTAAAATATATAATTTAGAAATTACTTAACATATTTGCAGCAAAGTTTGTAAACTCGGCTCTAAGAATTTGGAAAATATGAGGATTATAAGAAAAAACCTCAACTGCGCAACCATGTGCTCCGTTGAGGATGAATTACACTGGAACCGCTTATTTTTACTCCAATAACAAATATATTTACATGAAATCATTGTTAAGGAACTGGAAATAATAATAATAATAATAATAATAATAATAATAATAATAATAATAATAATAATAATAATAATAATAATAATAATAATAATAATAAAAATAAAAATTTTCAAATCCTAAATTGTAGGCTTTGATCATTTTGGCAAAGTTTTACCAATCATGCCCTTAATTAGCAATCACGTGTTCAAATTTAAAATAATATTTAAAATGTATATACCTTTGTGGTGGGCTTCAGTTGCATCGGCTGCATGCAGGATGGGCAGCACTTTAGGTTTTAATGAGTCCAGTCTGTTTGGCATATTATATAATCGTCTGTCTGTCTTTTAATACAGTTAAGGTCAGGCTGATCAGTGACGTCTGTCCAGGTAAAGCAGGTGTTGTAGCATCGATAGTGTCCATGTTTGTGTTGTGTTCTTTGTGATACATGAAATGACAGAGGCAGTGTAAGGTATATTGCTAGCAGTGGGCATGAGGTAGTGCTAGGGTCGAAGTTTCGGAATGATGCAATAAACCGTATGGTGGAATGTGAAGGGCGAGTTTATGTTACTGATGACGTTATACTGATATCTTAAAGCATGTGGTGATATTCTGTGGAAGGGCTATGTAAGTGATGTTGGAAGGTTTTTGGTAAGTGCATCATAGCTCAGTGGAAAAAACAAATGGCTGATATGCCGAAGAGTATGGAACGTCGTGGGATCAAATCTCCATCAATGAAAATAAAAGGACATAGAAGATAAAACAAACAATCTGTACAAATCACACTACGGAATTGGTGAATAAATGGGAGTGGTGTGTGGACGGAGGCGGGCAGCTTGGGGGTAGAAGGTGAGATACAGGAAGGTGTGAAGAGTGGTGTAGAGGAGTAGGAACAGATTTGGAAAGTAAAGAGATTGCACTTGGGGTATATATTTTGCTTCGCGTTGTTCAAGAATTTGGTGTTTTTTTGTTGAACTTTAGGAATTTTGTTTGGCCCTTTGAGCCATTTTGGGGAGCTGGAGTTTTGATTACATACTTACATGGGTATTGTGTATATTTTGTGACCAAATTTTTTTTCCTGCGCTGGGGTTTGTATATGGAAGTAGACCCGGATCCAGCTTACCAAATAGTGGTGGTACTGGTACTGGTGCAGTATGCCAACTCTTTTCTTTTCATAGAAGATTAAGTTCAAATTCTACAAATTTTGATGGTGAAATTTTAGCAATTCTTCTTGGCTTACAAAATTTTCTGTATCATATAAACAAATTTAAGAGAGTTGTAATATTATCTGCCTCTAAAGCAACTATCCATCATATAATATCCATCGTATCTGATACAACCACCAAAAGCCTAAATGTCCTAGAGTACCAACAAATTATAAAACATTTAATTCATTTAAATAAAAGAGTAGTACTTCAATGGATACCAGCACACTGTGGAATATAACGTAATTAAACAATTCATTTTGTGGTTAAGAAAGGTAGTAAAATTACATCAAACTCATCTGGTCCACTGTCTTATCACTCTATCAAAAGAACAACTAAATCAACATACAATATGAAAATTAAAGAAGAATATGTATCACAAACAAAACAAAAACAATGGGAAAATCTACATAACATGGCTAGAATTACTACACGACCAGGAAAATCCTCCATAATAGTTTTTAGATTCCTTACAGGCCATAACTGCCTTAACAAAAATAGCAGAATATCCTATGTGCCATTTCTGTGACCTTGAAGAAAAAATGGAGAGAAACTACCTACTCTACTGCCCAGCTTTCGATCAACATCAGCAAATGGCTTCATTATCAACTGTGTAACATTAGATATCAACCAGCTTTTCTAGTACTTGGAGGCAAGAATGAAACATGGATGTTTAGGCGATGCTGTAATAAATTGATAACATTATTTCTTATTTAATGGGCAAGATATTTCAGTAACAGGCCGTGGACAGCACTTTCTATCATTCATCACTTTAGACCAGGTATGTTAAAACAAACTTTAGTGGCACTAGTGCAGTACTTTTAAATATTTTATTAGTCTTTTTGGTTTCCCATTTAATATATGGAACTTAGCGTGGAATTCATAGTCGTCACTTATGTGAAAAGGAGATGCTTAAGGAAATGCTTATTACCATTTTGTATACATAGACGGTACTTATATGTCCAGCACTATGAGCTTTCTTATTTCTGAAACACATGTGGCAACATGATTCAGTTGTTTCACAGCCACTCGGATGTGCGAAGGAATGCGTAAATGAACATGCAGGTGACCACATAGCCAGCCATCATTTCCATATTCGTTATTTTGTTCGCAACAGCTGTTGAGCATGTGATAGAAGTTTGTGAATTTTAAATGGTGCATTTATTAATTAGTTAACTTTGGTTTTAAATCAAGTAGATTTTAATTTAGTTAAGGGTTTTTAGTAATAGTTATACAGTTACATTAGTTAGGTTGACAACATGCCAAAAGGAAAACATTTCAGTGAGCTGGAAAGAAACCAACTAAAAGAGTGGTGCTGAGAATCGTAGAATGCAGGCAATCAGATGCTGTGTGAGTACGACCTTAAGTGGTATTCACTCATGGACTGTTTTAAAAATGAAAACCTGACTTTCTAGCATGAAGTGTTAGTAGCTAGAAGTATTTACAACAATCTGTGCACTGTGTATATGCATGCAGGGAAGCAAACCATATGCAATTACTACACCATCTAGCAGTAAGCAGAAAAGCAATGTAGCCAATAACTTACAATGTTCGGCTAGAACAACAGTTTTACAAGCGAAATCGCTAAACCTCTGTTCAAAATATTGATAACCCAATGTATATTTGCAAATTAATGGTAAAGACGTGTGACTTGTTAAGTGATTTAGTGCGCTCGTAGTGATAAATTAAATTGGCAACTTGATCAAGAAAAGCACTGCAGAAATGTACTTTATTTGTTGCGGAAATATTTCTACATTTTATTTTTAGGATTTTATTAAATGGCTTTGAATAAATGTAGTGGGTTCTCGTTTTCTAGGTACCTAAGGATTTTGCACAACATAAATGGGAAAATATCTGAACAGAAAGCATATTGATAGTGTTATAGCACTAGAGATTCCATGCATTATATTTTCAAGTAAGCCTGTCTCATGTTGCGACTTCATAACCTCTGTTTGTTAAGTTACGTTTAGCAGAAGCATTAGATTATAACAGCGGCTTTGCTAAACTGATATATTCAGCATCCCCATAAGCTTCAAATGAATTCTGCAAATCACGCAAATATTTTTATTAATGCGCAGTACAATTTTGTTATGAAATTCCATATACTCCACGAAATCGCTATTATAGTTAACCTCCATTGTAAGCAGTTGATGCAAGATGGCATCAGCTCTCCTTATTGCATATAAGTGGAGGTCGGAGCTTCCTTATATGAATAAGAATTTCCTTATTTGTCTGAAAGAGTAGTGTCTGTGTATTAAAAATTGTTGCTTAAGGACTTCCTTGAAATAAGCGACAACTATGAATTTGACCCTTAGTCTCTCAGAATAAATGTGTTTTGTCAATAATGATAATAATAATAACAACAACTATTGTTTCTATTTCATGTAAAGAGAAAGTTGTAACTGAGAATGGCCACAATGAGAACAAATCTGGTAATCATTTACTTTAGCACCTGGAGACCAATTTGTTTTAAACCATGCTTAATATTGTGAGGCAGTGTCTATGACCCAAAGTTATTGGGTGGTCAGTGCAGTAAGTCAGAGGTAAACAGAGATAAGCAACAAGCTCACCTGGTGTAAACATAGGAAGCACTATTGGCATATAACCAGGATTTTCTAGAAGTTTCAACTCCCCCCTCCTCCAGAACATATGTCCAGATAGTCCTAGAATGTTATGTGGAATATTGTACTGTCTATAAAACCAAGCATTCTCATTAGAGGAACCAGTTAGTGAATGGGTTAGCGAGGCGTATTCTGGTGTGACATTAAGTGTGGTACTACAAGTGAGTTTGTGACAACTGTGACATGCAGTGAGTGCCGTTGCTATAGGAGAGATTGAAAAAGTCTTGTGTTTGACACCACAGCGGAAGAATTGGCTACATTGTTCATATTGCATTATGCCACTACATCCAGAAGAAAAGTGAAGTAAAAGGAAATTGAGCTAGTTCACTTTAGTGAAGTGACAGTGTGAACTAAGTGAACTCCCAGTAAAGTTGAACTAGATAAAAACAGTGAAGTGAGATTAAGTACTTAGAGAAGTGATAGAAAACAGGACAAAATCACAATATGCTCCAAATAATCCCCTAATATGTTTTGGGTGCCATTTTTGGGACAAAAAGCTTAGTTTCTTAATTAAATAAACAACAAAAGAGAAACTTTTATATCAACCCACTTGCTCCTTGCACTTAATCCTCACTTCCCCCTGCCCTGTAACTCCTTGCATCACATTTTAATCCTGATGCCTACAGCTTTGGAGGGAATCGATGATCATTGCTGATCAGTCCTCTAGCGATTTCGGCCGTTTTCACATTATGATCCTATGCTTCCAATTGGATTTCTATATTCAATTTTGCAGTTCAAATCAGTCCAGAAACATTTTCTTGTTGTGCAAGTTGCATAGAACACATCACTACGGACAGTAATTTTGTTTATTTTATAGTCTTTATAAAACATAACATTCTGAAAGAACTGGTTATTAGTTAAAATTCTGAGCAAGAGGATACTCATTTAGTAAACATTTGTCTGTGCAGAAAAACCTAATAACCAAGAAATGCAAGTGGAGTGTGGTCTAAACAAACCTGCAAAACGTGACACATTGAATGCCCAGCGAAGCAGCAGAACTGACCGTGATACAATATTGGGGAACCTTGTTATCTTAATGGCAAGTATTTCACAAAAATAAACCTCGGGCAAGTTCAAATCCAATGTCTTGCGTTAGTCTTTTTTCTTCCTGTGTATACTCATGACAGGACCTAGCCTCCAAAGAGGAGAAAGCTTGTTCAATAGCTCCTACGGCTTGTCGCTGCCCTTGTTGAAGCAGTAGCTGCTAGTGGCATTTAAAGCATCCCTCATCCTCTGATTCTACAATTTCTAGGTAGGATCGTATGCAGATGGTTAAGGGAACTAATAGGTGAAAGTTAGAAAAAGTGGTGCAAAATCTAATACAATATGTGAGTAGGAGCATAATGCAGTGTAAATACTTATGAAAACGAGATGTTTTCATATCCAGAGATGTCAGTAAGAAATGGGGTTTTGCTTTATGCAGGAGTTGTTGCTGGAACAAAGTCATATTGCCAACCCACTCTCCCTTTTTAGCAGCCATTCATATATAGTGGCTACTGGCAACATTTTGTGGTGATGAGTTGCCAACTGAAGAAAACAAAATATTGTTAAGGATTGTCACCACAAAAGGTTCATTGGAGTTTTAATCTCACAGATCCTATGCCTACAGTTGCAGCCTGACACCCCAATGTACAAAAAACACCTCTTGGCTTAGGGGCCTAAAATGCTGGGCTACACCTTGTGGCTTAGGGTCCTCAATGTTGGCACCAGGACAACACAAGCAATCCTCCCATAATGCCTCAGGTGGGATGCATGTGATCTGCTCGCATAATACCTTGGATGTAATGCATATGATAGGAGTTATCTGCTCCCATAATGCCTCGGGTGGAATTCATGTGATGGGAGTTGTCTGCTCCCAAAATGCATCAGCTGGGATGCACATGAGGGAGTTGTGTGCTCTTATAATACTTCAGGTGGGATGCATGCAATAGGAGTTGTGCAATGTGTTAATATGGCACAAAAGTGACAAAATATAATTAAATATGCAAACCACATTGTCCAGTAGTGTTCCTTATGTTTAATAATGTTATGAAAGTAATAAAGATAATCCTGTAGATATGCATGTGTCATGTGTATAGTGAATGTGGCTCCTACTCATATACGGTACATTATCTAAAATTCAATATTTGGCTTTTTAACTTAAAATTCCAATTCTTTAGGAACTTTTGCTATTATTCCATATACATAAAGCATCCATGAATCTTTTCAGTGAAGATTTCATGAATTTTTTCAATGAACTGAAACTTTTGAATGATTCTTCGATCTGTTATTTGTAGTAACCATATTAACACACTTCAAACATTTGAAACACTTTTCATACACACACATTGCACCTGAGGCACTCTGGGAGATTAGGTTTATATATAAGCTTAGGTTTCTGATTTCACGGAAGTTAAGGCTATTTTGCTCTTCTGGGTTCTCCGTTGAAAACGCTGAAAAAAGCAAGAAGGAATGGAATAAATTACCTTAAGAGTGAGGAAATAAGTATATGTGATCTCGCCAATACCTGGTGTCCACCTGCCCGCCCCTTTTAAGTGTTTTACTTTTATAGGAAAATTGCGATATAAACACAACAAACGTAGCCATCTTCCCGCTAAAACAGACGCTGAATAGGAAGTGCCAACCTAAATAAGAAGTGAAATCCGCGAAATAAGAAATTTCTGCAAACGTGAATCATTCGAGTTTTAGACGCGCAGATCCCTCGGCTACGCCCTGTCGTCGCTTTGCAGTTGCGGTCTCTCCTAAAAAAACATCCCTCGGCTACGCTTTGAGGCTGAGGGCCCTCAATCCCTCGGCTACGCCTTGAGACTGAGTAACTTACCGGCTTTGGCGGCATTAGTTATTCATATGTTGCCAGCATTGCGTTAGAGCTAGAGAACGACACAGAGTGACATCTGTAATGGCTAGAGAATGACACACAGTGACATCTGTAGGACATATAAGACATCACTTCCATCGCTGTCGGGGACCCCGTAAGAGCAATTTACCCGTTTTTTTTTTTAATATGAAGTGTTTAAAATTTATAATAAAGAGAGTTGGTGGTTGTTACACTACATCACTAAATGATGTGATATAGTATAACAAACCTCCATTCTCTTTATTTTAAATTTTGACATATCACCGTTGTTACCTTCTCAATCTTCAAAATTAATTAGTGTTTAAAATGTTCACCATAAGTAACAGATCAAGGATCATTCAAAAGATCCGATTCATTGAATCTTCACTGAAAAGATTATGGATCCTTTACATAAACGGAATTTTGTCCGGAACTTTTTCTAGTACAAATGTTTACTATCTGAGTGAAATTGAAAGTGTTATACTTTGTGTTAAACCTTTACCCGAGGCTGTGACAGTACATTGCAACTTTCCTTAGCTTTCTCACGCTAAAAAGAATTATATTCAAAAGTAATGGAAGTATTGCTGTAAAGTTTGGTGATTAGATGTTTTGGTCACTTTCTAAAACATACACAAGTAAAAGTTATTACGTTTTTATGATAAAATACATAAGCAAAATTTCCGAACAGCTAATATGTGCGGATTATCATTTTTTTCCCTTGGTTGTAGTATTTTAAACACTTTTTGGCATTTAAATTGCTCCTTACGATGCAACTCTGAAGTGAAATCTTGTGAATAGTTTCCCCAATACATGCTAACACTAGCTATGCAGCGAACCACATTTATTACATTACTAAACTCTATAATGTTTTATAAGCGTACATTTTTGCAAAGCTTTATATACCTTTCCGAAAAATCTTCCCTTCTTGTGTGTAACTCCGCTATTGGAATCATACTAATATCCGGGATGCTTTATCCATCATCTTCTCTCGTGGTCATTATCCTACATGTTAATATTTGAAGAATAAAGTATTCCGGACAGTATTACGTATGCGGGTAGGAGGTATGAAATGTTAAGAAACATACGGAACGGAATAATGTCCAATACTCCTTCAAGAAGAACAGTACTTTTGCACTTGTGAATAGAATCGAACCGTTTTATATTTAAAAGCAGCTCCAGCTGATCTTACTGACATGGAACGCCCGAGAGGTACGCCGCAAAAAGCATGAATTAATCACCTTTCTACAAACACACAACATACATATAGCCCTATTAACAGAAACCCACTTGAATATCACGGACAAACTTAACATCCCTGGCTATCTCACCTGCAGAACCACAAAACACCAAAGTCAGAACTGACAGAAATCGACGCGGGGGATGAACAGCGGTTGGTGAGCGGTTGCCACTCACGTATAGCCACGCCCATATTCCCCATTGGCCTGCATAGAAGCAACGCCGTGTACATAACGTTAAACCAGACGACTACACAACCTTAAAATCCAGCAATCCAGCAATCGAGAACAGGTCGCCCAGGTTCACCTGGGCGGAATGTAATCGCCACAGTACCTAAAACAAAAATTCCTGTAGAACATATACAGTAGCAGCAGGACATGCATCCAGCGCACATCAGCGAGGTTTCTACGAGGTCCGCCACAATTCCAGCGTCGCCGCCTCGAGATTTTCTGCGCGGTCCGCCACTTTTTGTGGGTCGACCAGGTCCTTGAGAACGTACTCATGGGGACCTCATGGGGACGGGTGGACGTGCGGGCGAGCGGCCGAGTGAGCGCCGTGTCCGAGGAGACCCACCGGCGCGCGTGCAACCTGCCCCTGGTGTGGCTGAGAGGCGGGCGGAAGCTCCTGTACGGGAGAGTCAGACCCAGGCTCAGAGGCCTAGCCAACCACCAGGTAGGCCACGTCACCCAGCGAGGGAGCAACCTACAAGACATGCACGACCTACAGGACCGGAACCCATCGACGACCCTCGACTGGAACACCAGCGACAGATGTACGGCAGAAGCATGGCAAAAAGATGGAGCGACGCGCACATCAGGGACACCTGCGCCCACATCATAGAACTACTCGCCTATTCGGAGGAGTCGGAGACCCGAAGTATCCTGGCAACTTACCGTGACTTTTTCCAACTCCTTACCACTCCAGGCTTCCTATGAATATTACACCATCAATCCTAAACCTCATAACCTGGAACGCGCGTGGACTGCGAAGACGCAAGACTGAACTCAAAGACTTTCTTGTACGAAATAACACTCACATTGCCCTAATAACCGAAACACACTTAAGCGACAAAGATAGATTCAACATTCAAGGTTACACCACGCACCGTAACGATAGAAATAGACGCGGAGGAGGAACTGCTTTAATAATAAAGCAAGGCATAACTCACGACCTAGCGCCACAACCTCAACTTCGAACATTAGAAGCAACTAGTATCTACATCACATTAGATAACAATCGCGTATTAGTGACGGCGGCATATGCCCCCCCAGGTGTACTAAATACAGCGGACCTGAACGCACTCATGCAATTAAACCAGAGAGCAATAATAGCTGGCGATCTAAATGCAAAACACCAAATTTGGGACTGCAATGAAACCAATCCCGAAGGTAGGGCTCTCCTTAATCTTGAAAACAACACGGATTACATAATTCATACTCCTACAGAACACACATACATCCCCTTCAGCAGAAATCAACGATCAGAAATACTGGACATAGCAATAACACGCAACCTGACTCGCAGGATTGGCTTACAGGTTAAAAACGAGCTGTCCTCCGATCATGTGCCAGTATTAATAACCCTCGAAGGCTCAGCAGCCCAAGATCCACCAGTTCAGCGCCGCAACTACAACAAAGCGGACTGGGAAACATTTGCGACGATCGTAAACCAGAACCTACCCACAACCCAACTAAACACTACTGAAAACGTAAATGCGGCCGTAATCAAATTCGAACAAGCCATCAAAACCGCAACCACCGCGGCGGTACCGTTATGTAAACCGCGATCAACCCAACCGCCACTGCCACAAGACATACACATGCTAGCAGAAGAAAGAAACAGAGCTAGGCGAAAATGGCAGAAATCTCGACACATTGCGGACCAAGAATACTTTAGACAACTAAACGCTCTAGTTAGAGAAAGAACAACAAATTTCATCTCCCAGCAATGGCAACACACACTCGAGAACCTCAACTACGAACGAGACTCTGTGTGGAGAATAGCCCGATGCTTAACACGCGACAAAACGCAAATCCCACCCCTACACTACAATCAAACAATATCGTCAACCGACCAACAAAAAGCGAACACACTAGCCGATGCACTTCAGCAAACGCTAACACCGAACCCCACCCCATCGTGCCCACACTTCACTGTAGCAACGGAAACTGAAACCGTCAGCTACAAAGAACAGGTTACTCACAACCAACTGCGAAAAACCTGCCCAAGCGAAATCAAATGGCTAATTAGTCACCTCCCAAGACGAAAGGCCCCAGGGCCGGACAGCATCCCAACAGCAGTCCTCATGCATCTACCGGAAGATGCCATAAAATTACTCTCAAAAATATTCAATCAAGTGCTAACAAGCGGAAACTTCCCGGACAGATGGAAGCTGGCCACAGTGGCCCACTTTCCCAAAAAGGGGAAAAATCTGTCCAACCCGCACAACTACAGACCAATTAGTCTACTGAGCACATTAGGCAAACTCCTAGAAAAAGTAATTCTCAAGCGACTCAACACACAGCTAATCAAGCAAAACATCCTAATTCCGGAACAGTTTGGGTTCAGAGCCAAACATTCGACAACACTACAATTAAGTAGAGCAATCGAAAACATCACCTATGGTTTCAACATAAACAAATCAACAGGTGCACTAATGCTTGACGTCGAACGAGCATTCGATAGAGTATGGCACGCGGGCCTACTAAAGAAACTCAAAACTATAAACATACACGACTCGCTAATCAAACTTATAGCAAACTACTTAAACAACAGAAAATTCCAATCTAGAGTGAACAATCACCTCTCAACGGAGCGGCCAATCAAAGCAGGAGTCCCACAAGGAAGTCTGCTCGGGCCGACGCTATTTAATATATACATAAACGACATTCCGAAAACCGCGAACACAAACTTATACATTTATGCTGACGACACAGCAATAATGACGCAATCTGGCAAAACCGAATTTATACACCGAAGACTACAAAGCGCCCTCAATAATCTTGAGGATTGGCTTACAAAATGGCGCATTAAGGTAAATGCACCAAAAACACAAGCCATCATATTCACAAAGCGTATTAACCACAGATTTCCCAAACACCAGCTACCGCCGCTCACCATATTTGGAGACAACATTGAGTGGAATGACACGGTAACCTGGTTAGGGCTAAAAATGGACCAAGGCCTAACGTGGAAGAAGCATATACAGCAGATACGGGGAAAAGCCAATGCCCAACTGGGCAGGCTCTACCCACTCATCAACATTGATTCCCAATTAAATCTAAACATGGGACTTACGCTATATAAAACTTTAATAAGACCAATATTCACTTATGCTGCACCAGTTTGGGGATATGCCGCCTTAACCTACATCAAAAGATTACAAAGATTTCAAAACAAGATCCTGCGTATGATAGCCAAAGTACCGTACACAGCACCATCCGATCTACTCCATGAAGAGCTTAAAATGCACACAGTTGAAGAGTTCATTAAGAAACTAACATGCGACATGTACGACAAATTACACCGCCATCACAATCCACTAATATCAACATTAGGAACCTACGATACAGAAAATAACAAACACAACAGACCCCTATCACTATTCGATAGAACATTATCCATTGATTACACGGCAGAAATACAACACTTCCTCGACAATCTTATTCAAACATGACAAAGACACCAACAAAGGACTACTCCCCTCTAAACACCCAACATTAATCTTATTCTTCTTCTTCCTTGCTTCAGACCAGCCCGTTGCAGTGCCCCCAAGCCCTCAGCAACCGCTGAGGCGGCCCGGGAGGAGGGGCCTCCCAACGTGAACGACGTGGGCAGTGAAAGACGGGCCACTGCATTATGGAGTCGTTCACATAGTCGACATAGGCGACCATCAGGACAACGAGTACAACGAAGGACCTAGAAGGCCGGATGCAAAGACAGACGCCTGTGCGCCCCCATGACGAACAGGAACTCCTTGGAAAGGACAGCACAGGACGCAACTACTCAATCATTCAATAATGCATAGAATTAGCTCTATATACAACTAACTTAGCAGTAAGTTAAAGTTAAACCGCATGACACGCAGGTCTCCCTGCAAACAACACACAAATTAAACCTTAAGCATAAATTAAGCATATATAACAACATAAGATAAGACGCATATAACCCACTGGTATTGCTCAGGTTTCATGGGCAATACCAGGAAGTAACACTTAACGCGCTCGCATGCAATGCATGTCAGCTAAGTAGCTATTCACTTACTAACCGGGGTGCTATGCGGGACCCGACTAAAGCATGCAAGCATGAATGCACGATCATACACAGCATTACACGATTAACACGTGGTAGGGTTTTTTTAGTGGGTATTCCGCTTCCGAGCGGCGAGCCCCACATATCCCCCTAGCCATTGCACACCGGCTGGGGGTTGAATGCAATAATGCATTTTTCCCCCCACGGAAAAAATAATAAAAAAAAAAAAAAAAAAAAAAAAAAAGAACGTACTTCTACAACCAGCTCTACTGCGTCGCATTTCTTAAGGCGACCAGTGCATACGACTTCATTGACCTTCAGTGGCCTCGTTACCATCAAGAGGTCAATTCCAGGCAGCGGGTAGGCGAACAAGGCCACAGCCACCTTCCGTAAGGAACGGTAAGGCGCACTAATAGTGTCCGGCCCTCTGTTTCGCTGCGCTATTGAGCACCACAGCTGCCTGCAGGTGAGGGTAAACGATTTTGTGCTTGTGTGCGCTGCACCCGGGTGCAGCGCTGTGTATCTTTCCAAGATGCCAAAAACCAAACCTAACCAGTCCTTAACTGGCAAAGGCCCCAGCGGGAATGCCGGTCAGACTCCAACTGCCGCTGCCAGCACCAGCACTGGTGCAGTCAACCAGCCCTCGGGCGGCCCTGCCGCTCTGGAGGGCAAGAAAAGGGCACTTAGCCAAGAACGCGCAAGCGGAAAGGGCAAAGTGCGTTGTTTGGACCAGTCCAAGCTCACCACCAACCAGGGCGTCTCTCGCGATGATTTATCTGACCGAGTAGACAAAATTTCGGAGCGCTGCTCCGACGACGGTCGAGCCAATTTAGGCTCCCACCATTCAATCCACTCCTCCATGGAGGAGGATGAGGCAAGCTCCTCTGGCCTTTCCACGGCCGGAGAAGACGACGACTTCCGTGAAGTGGTTTCACGGAAAAGGAAGCGTGCTTCCCGATTGGCTGCAGGGGGCGTGCCCTCTGGCCAATCAGGAGCGTCCGCGCAGCCTGCCGTTTCTGGGTCCGCCCAGAACGCCGGGCAGCGGAGCCACGTTCCACCAATCATCGTGGATGACTTTGCAGGGTCTGTAGGCTTCCTGAAGGAAGTCATGCCGACCCTGATCGGGTCGTGCACGGTGAGGCGGAACAAAAGCCGCTTCATCTTTCAGGCTAAGCAGGCCGGGGACTACTCAGCGCTGCTTAAACAACTAGGAAGGAGGGGCATTCCCCATTTTACCTTCGGCCTGGACAAGGCCCGAGATATTCGCAGGGTTATCCGAGGATTGCCAGCGGATACTTCGGTGACTGACATCGAGGACGACCTCATCCGCCAGGGCATCACCCCAAGAGTGGTGAAGCAGCTCACCAGACCAGCTCCAAATGGCCAAGGCCCCACCCCCCTCCCACTATTTTTAGTAGTCGTGGAGCGGTCAGCAGACCCGGAGGCAAAGATAGATGGTGTCACCACCATCTGCTACCTTCGGGTTCACATCGAACCATCCAAGGGCTCTGGCGGTCCCCCACAGTGCTACCGGTGCCTGGGGTTTAACCACTCCAGCCACTTCTGCTTCCGCAACCTGCGCTGCTTAAGGTGCGGAGGCTCCCATCCAAGAGAGGTCTGTCCCCGAACAATCACCGAGGTTCCCACCTGTGCTAACTGCAAGGGGGAGCATGTGGCGTGTTACGGCGGGTGCCCTACGAGGAAGGCTGTGATAGCCTCAAGGAGACCACCTGCACCAGCAGCCCCCCAAGGTAGGGGAGGCCAAACAGCAACACAACAGCAGCACCCGCCAGCTCCAGCTCCGCCACGGCAACAACATCAGCCTGCTTCCCGACGCTCTTATGCAGCAGCACTACAGAGCACCTCGGGTAGACCTGCGGTGTCAAGGGCCCCCACACAACCCACGTCCAGCAAGACGCAAACACCAGCTCCAGTCACCCCAAAACCTCCCCGTCCTAGAAGGACAAGGAGACGTCGTCCAGCGCGAGAACCGGACTCGGAATCCGAGACCTCGTGCGAGCGTGGTACTCCCACTCTTCCACGCAGGTCGAGGGCCGACAAGGGGACCAATGGACCGGCGCCCTTGCCCAAGCCCCCCACTCCTCTCCCGAGAAGACCCCCAACCCCTCCTCCTGCACCACAGGTTTCTGATGTGCTGGGGTGGTTGCAGCAGCTGCTGCAGAACCACGGCCAGCGCATCTGCGATCTGATGGTCAGATTCCTATCCACACCTGACCAAGCCGCAAAGATGGTAATTGCCATGGAGGGGCTCGCACTCCTGACCACTGTCATCCAGACGGCCCGAAATGGCGAATCGAACTAGGTCACGTACCTCGTTTCGGTTCGCGTTTTGGAACGCGTGTGGAATGGCCGATCAGGGGAATGAGCTCCAGCACTTTGCTGGCTCATATGCCTTGGACCTCATTCTAGTCGGGGAAACACATTTGACACCCAACACCCGATTCCGCCTACCGGGCTTCAGCTGCCTCAGGACTGACCGTTTGGGCCGCCGGGGAGGTGGCACCGCGGTCCTCGTGAGGAACAGTGTTGTCCAACGCCCAATCCCTCTCCCGCCACTTCAAACCTTGGAGGCCACGGCCGTCTGTATTGATCTCGGCGGTACGGAAGTCATGGTGGTGTCTGTTTACCACCCTCCACAAAGGCTGTTCGTGCTCAACGATTACCTATCCATCCTCGCCCTTCATCCTAACGTTATCATGGCTGGGGACTTCAATGCCAAACATATGCGTTGGCATTGCAGCCCCCCGTCGTGTAGACGAGGCAATGAAATTATACGCATGATAGATGCGGACCCTCAACTTAGAGCAGAGGGTCCCTGGCAACCTACACATCATCCACGAGGTCGAGGACGGGCTTCTGTTATCGACTTCGCGATCATCAAGCATTTCCCCTTTCATATCTCACTCACATCAATCAACGCGCTACACTCAGACCACAATCCTGTGTTAGCCGAGGTTAACACCCAGGTTGCCAGTCACGGCGTCCCGGTTCAACACCGGGAGGTCGACTGGGAATGCGTCAAGGTCTGCCTCAACGAATCCCTTCCACCCAACCCGAGAATCGTAGACGTCCCAACCCTGGAGGCGGCTGTCTCCTCCTTCACTTCCATCGTGGTACGAACGGTCCATAACCTCACTGTCAACACCCCAGCACCCTTGCACCCTGACGTCCTTCCTCTTGAACTCCACCTGCTTATCCGCCGCTCCTGGGCGGCACGCAGACTCTACCAGCGTCACCGCACGCCACATAATCGAGTGCTTCATAGGCGCCTTCGCCGGGAGGTCCGTCGCCGACTACGCGAGCACAGAGTGCAAGCGTGGAAGGAGACGATGAACCGTATGAACCTCGAAGATGGCGACGTGTGGAGGATAGCCAAACACCTCCGCAACCGCAGAGATCAATACTCCTCCCCTCTCCACGGCACCCAAGGCCTGGCTTACCTCCCCCAAGCCAAAGCAAATGTGTTTGCCGACTACCTTGAGAGGACCATGAGGCCTCGAGATGACCCCCAGGACGATGCCTTTTCCGAACGTACTCGGAGGGAGGTACGCCGATTCCTTCGACGTCCCCCCGGCGATGCGGATCGATATCCCGTCATAAGACCTTCAGAAATCCAAGGCGCACTCCGGCGTCTCAACCCCAAAAGGGCACCGGGGCCTGACGGGCTCACACCCGCCATGCTACGACGCCTTCCCTTCCGGGCCGTGCTCTTTCTCACCAGGGTCTTCAATATGTGCTTCGCCCTAAGTCACTTTCCACGCGAGTGGAGAGAGGCTCGGGTTATCTGCATATTGAAGCCGGGGAAAGATCCGGTACATCCTGCCAACTACAGATCCATTAGCCTCCTCTCTGTCCTTTCAAAAGTGTTTGAAAGGACCATTCTTAACCGCTTGTCTCCCACCTTAGGGGACATTCGAGCCATCCCACCACATCAATTCGGCTTCCGTCCTGGGCACTCGACCTCCCAGCAATTGCTGCGCGTGGTGGAAGCGGCTGCCCTGGGCTTCCAGGACAGGGCTTACACCGCCGCGGTTTCACTGGATGTCGAGAAGGCCTTCTCGACGACCTGGCATGCGGGGCTCCTCAAAAAGCTCATCCAACTGGAGCTCCCTACACACTTAATACACCTGCTACACACATATTTAAAACACCGCACTTTTGTTGTTTCGGTAGCGGGACACAAATCTACACTAAGGCCAATACGAGGCGGGGTCCCCGAAGGTTCTGTTCTATCCCCCACACTTTTTAGTGTATATGTGGCCGATCTACCCACAGAGCAGCACGTCAACATGGCACAGTACGCTGATGACGTGCTCCTGTATTGTACAAGTAAACACCCAAACAGAGCCTTCAACCCCATTCAGAGACACCTCCGCCTCCTCCAAGAGTGGTGCAGGCGTTGGCGATTATCCATCAATCCGGCAAAAAGCCACGCCATTCTCTTCACTAAGCGCCGCTTTCCCGCAACCTTCCCCACATTCAGCTATCTCGGAAGAAGGATAGAATGGACAAATGCCATCTCCTACCTGGGGGTTAAGTTAGATAAGGGTCTAACTTTTCGGGGACACGTCGGGGACGTCGCGCGTCGGGGACATGGGGCTGCGGCTTCATTGTACCCGATGCTAGGGTCTGAGATGCCTGTCCCTTTAAAGTTACACCTTTTTCGGGCGCTGATGATCCCCTTCCTGCTTTATGCCTGCGAGATCTGGGGCATGGCCGCAGATTCCAACCTGCTGCTCCTGCAACGGGTACAGAATAGGTGCCTTCGGGCCATCTATTGTGTAAACCGCTCCTTTCCCGTGAGACTGCTTCACGAAGCCTCATCTCTTCCTTACGTGGAGGATGAAATTAGGCGCCGGGCCGCAAAATTTTACGACCAGTTGCCATACCATCAGAGCGCCCTAGTTAGGTCTCTTGGGGATTATGACCCCAGAATACGCCGCTTGAGGCATCACCGGCTTCCCCGCATGGCTTGCGGGCATATCCGGTAACAGCGGAGTAATTCCAACAGCAGCTAAAGCTGAACTCCAATACAATCCATTCAAGAGTAGCTTGGACTTCAAAATTAAAATCCCAACATGTTATAATTACAAAATTCATACCACCAGCGGTGCACAAGGGTAGTTGCACCATGACCGGCTACCGTTGAGGAACAAACTTTGTTACCTCCTTTCTCTCCCCCTACCTAAAGAACAACCGCCATCCTGTAACCCCCATATCCCGTCACTACGTGGTAAAGCCCTAATTAGGGAAGGTACACGCCTAAGCACACCATCGGGTTGCCCTCAACCTGCCATCTGACGCACAGCACAGCACAGCACATATACATCCTAGTGCTCATTTCGCAGGTTAAGCCGCAAAGCGGCTCGGTACTGCGGCAACTGACACACGACCGGGGCAAAGTCCCCGATCGTCCTGACATTCCTCTGGCCTCCTCTGGCCAAGACAGACATAAATCAAAAGCTTGTGTATATTCTTTTAAACCTCCTTTATCGCACAGGTAAAGCCGCATACGCGGCTAGGTACTGTGGCGATTATATTCCGCCCAGGTAAACCTGGGCGACCTGTTCTCGATTGCTGGATTGCTGGATTGAGAGCACATCCGAGACGTCTCGGCCCGGGCGCAGGGGGCAATTGCCTTCTTGTACCCGATGCTGAGATCTGGGATGCCTGTTCGCCTAAAGATACACCTTTTCCGAGCCCTGATAGTTCCCCCTCATGCTATACGCCTGCGACATCTGGGGCATGGCCGCAGACAGCTGGCTGCTATGGCTACAACGAGCGCAGAATAGGGGACTCCGGTCCATCTATTCTGTCGGCCGCGCCTTCCCCGTGAGACTACTACACGAAACCTCATCTCTTCCATATGTGGAAGATGAAATTAGGCGCCGGGCTACAAAATTCTACGCCAGTTTACCAAACCATCGGAGTGTCCTGGTCAGATCATTTGGGGATTACAACCCTAGGACTCGCCGTCTTCGGCGTCATCGGGTTCCCCGCATGGCATGCGGGCACACCAGATAACCAAGGAGTTACACCAACAGCAGCTAAAGCTGAACTCTATAGTAATCCTACCCAAGAGATGATTGGTCTCAAAACTCAATCCCAGCCAAAGAAAATTGATAAACACACACACACCAGGGTGCAGAAGGGCCGCTGCATCCTAACAGGCAGCTGTCGAGGAGCTACATGCTTCCTCCCTTCCTTCATTACTACATAAAAATAAACCGTCATCCTTAATCACCATTTCCTATTGAAAATAATCATTCTGCGGTTAAACCATGTTGAGGATGGGCACGCAGCAAAAATTCACTCGGGCTAAAACTTACCCTGCCAGCAGCTCGTCGTCGTCGTCGTCGCTCCTGTTCCAACTTCCCTCATTTACCTACATCCGGCGTAGGATAGAGTGGACGAATTCCATCTCCTATTTGGGTGTTCAGCTAGATAGGCGTCTAACTTTCCGGGCTCACATCGCGCATCTCTCGCGTCGGAGCATGGCGGCTACGGCCTCCTTGTACCCCATGCTGGGATCCGTGATGCCGATACCACTTAAGTTGCGCCTCTTCAGAGCACTTATGGTCCCTGTCCTACTTTACGCCTGCGAGATCTGGGGCATGGCCGCAGACTCCAGTCTGCAGCGGGTGCAGAATAGGGGCCTCCGAGCCATCTATTCTGTATGCCGCGCTTTCCCCGTGCGACTACTTCACGAAGCCTCATCTCTTCCATACCTGGAAGATGAAATTAGGCGCCGGGCTAGAAAACTATACGACCAGTTGCCATTCCATCGAAGTGCCCTCGTTCGGTCTCTAGGGGACTATAACCCCAAAGAACGCCGCTTGATGCGTCACCGGGTTCCCCGCATGGCATGCGGGCACAACAATTTCGATAAAATTATCCACCAGCGGTGCACTAGGGTCGTTGCACCCTGACCTGCAGTCGTCGAGGAGCTCTTTGCTACCTCCTATCACTCCCTCTACCTCAATCTCAAACGCCATCCTGCAAACCCCTATCCTACCTACCAGTGGTTGAACCCTAACAAGGGTAGGTACACTTTAATAACACTTCTTCGGGCTGCCCTCAGCCTGCCAACAAGCTTCGGGCTTCGGTGCTCCTGTTGGGCCCTTGACAACCCACTCACCATCCACGAGGTCAAGGACGGGCAACTGTTATTGATTTCGTGATCACCAAACATTTCCCCTTCCACACTTCACTCAAATCATAATCCCGTGTTGGCAGAAGTCAACACACGGGTTGCCAGTGATGATCTCCCGGTTCATCACCGCGAGGTCGACTGGGACTGTGTAAGGCATTGCCTCATCCTGATCCTGAGAGCTGCTGTAGTTGCAGTTTACAATCCTCCGGGTGATATTGAAACCGCAGACATCGACATCTTACTCGCATCGATAACCAGGTTTTGATTGCCGGAGATCTAAACACATGATCTGGAACAGCAACTACTCAAACACAGCAGAGCCAAGCTTCTCCAGCATGAAAACAGTCCGACTACATCATTCTTGCTCCCTCTGAGCCAACATTTATACCATATCAGGTAAACAGTCAGCCCAGCATTCTAGACATCGCCATCATTCGCAATATCACGCACCTCACATCACTGAAAGTCATCAACGACCTATCATCAGACCATCTTCCGCTACAAATCACACTACACTGCGTACCCAAATACACACCACCGTCCCCTAGACACAACTTAAACAAGGCCAGCTGGCCACTTTTCCAAGAAACCGTAAGTACAACCCTTACTCACTTAGACATATTAACACCTGCTGATCTGGAACGAGAGCAGTCACTCAAGTGGAAAATACTATCAACTTTGTAATTACACAATCTGTGCCAATCAATCAGCAACAAACCTTCAATCCACCTAGCTCACCCAGCCTTCGCGCACTAACCACGGGGCGCAACAAGGCGCGCCGAAAATGACAACAAACTAGACACCCAGCAGACCTAAGCAAGTTACAGAGGCTAACATCACTTCATTCCTAGTATCACTGCAATGGTACGAAACCCTGAACGATCTCGATCCCAACAGAACATTAGTCTGGCGCATCTCAAAAAGACTCAAATACCCCCGCTTCACCACAACAACAATATTGCTACCACAAACCTGAAAAGGCCGAAGCACTGGCAGATGCCCTAAAAGCCACATTTTCCCCCAACACCACACCCTCATCAGCAGTTCACCAATGAAATCGAGAATTTCACTCGCGACTTCGCCACCAAAACAACCCACAATCGTATACGTAAAACCAACACGTCTGAAATTAAATGGCTCATCAAACGCCTGCCTAATCGGAAAGCCCCGGGTCCGGACAAAATCCCCAACACTACCCTTAAGCATCTGCCCCCAATAGCTATCTCTATGCTCGCCACCATATTTAACTATGTTTTGCTCTCAGGCATTTTCCCCCCTCAAATGGAAATCTGCCAACATACTCAATTTTCCAAAAGCCAATAAAGATCACATTAACCCCATAAACTATGACCCGATCAGCCTCTTAAAACCCTCAGCAAGCTGCTCGAAAAAGTAATCGTAAAACGCATTAACACGCATATATGCAGGCGCAACATCTTCATTCACGAGCAATTAGAATTTCGAACTCATCTATCACCCACGCTCCAATTGCTGCGAGCAACAGATTCATGACACGCGGCTTCAATGCCAATAGATCCATTGGTGCTCTGTTCCTTGACATCGAACGCGCGTTCGACAGAGTCTGGCACTAGGGACTCTTACCTACGAAAACTCACCAACTACAATTTCTCGGATACCCTTATCAAACTCATAGCGAACTATTTGTCCGAGCGACAATTCACCGTTGTAGCTAACAATTCCCGTTCAATTACACGACAAATTTCAACCGGGTTCCCCCAAGGGAGCATACTCGGACCGGTTCGATTCAATCTTACCATTAATGACCTCCCCCAAACTCACCCAGCAGAATACTTCCTCTGTGCAGATGACACTGCCATAATGGCACACTCGTCCCAACCAGCACTACTACACAGGTACCTCCAAAGGGACCTCGATTCCCTCACAGACTGGTTCACAAACTGGCGGATAAAGGTGAACACCACCAAATGTCATGCCATCATAATTACCAAACGTCTCAAACACCGCTATCCTGCACACGCGCTTCCTCCACTTACGTTGTTCGGTAACAATATTCAATGGACCGACCGCGTTAAATACTTAGGCTTACACATAGATCAGGGGCTCACTTGGAAAGACCACGTCCAAATCTCACACAAAAATGCACAGCTACGCAAACTATATCCTCTCATAAACTACAGCAGCTCGCTAAGTATACACACCGGACTTACCTTGTACAAAACATTAATACGCCCTATCCTCACATATGCTGCCCCCGTCTGGGGTTATGCGGCACCATCTCACATCCAAAGACTTCAGGGATTCCAGAACAAGGTCCTCCGCATCATAGCCAAAGTACCCAAGATCGCCACTTCCGACATATACACGCAGAACTCCGAGTACACACGGTAGAGGAATACATTAATCACCTCGCCTTCAACTTGTATGCCCACCTCCCCCGCAACGGCAACCCGCTCGTGCGCGATCTCGGTCGCTACGAAACTGACCGCGACAAACACAATCGCCCACTTTCCCTTTCTAACCGCAACATAAAACCTGACATTTCAGCCATAGATGCCAGAATTCACCTAGTCTGACTAGTACCACCATAATGTTACCACAATTTATCAGCTACTTTGTTTCAGCCAACTTCAAGGAACCACTCAGCCAACAAACAACAGACACGACCAAGGAATACCTGAATCAAATACGACAATCTGACACCTATACGCGCAGCAGTGAATCTGGAGGAGATTAACCGGTAATGCTGCGGTAAGCCCCGCCCCACGTCACACATCGACCACTGCAAGCCATCACCGCCATTCCCGCGTACACAGCATGTATACTAACAAACCTCCGTACTAACACATCTAACCGACTCACTACATCTCATCTGCATGCTACTAATCACTGGGCAGCACTCAGGTTGTGTCGCGGGGGTCGTTCAGCAATCACGCTTGCATGCTTGCACGATTACTAACACTACTAACCGGGGTGCTCAAGCATAACCCGTTCTAAATAATGCTAAAATCCATTACACTAATCCGAGCACCCACCATGCATGCTATTAGATACTAACAGATGTGCATGGGGAGACGATGTAGCCTCAGGGATGATCATGTGGGGCCGCCCCTTCTAAAAAAAAATTTTAAAAAATGAAGTTTGATTGACTTGCGAAGTTAAAAAGAAAGATATGTGAAACCCATGAAATCTAATGGAAGGACCTCAGGTAGAAGTTTTCTGAACTGCTAGGTGAACCAGGAAATTGCAACACTGCCCTCTCTTGATAAGTTGGAGACCTTGAAGTGGAATGGGCTCCATTTTCACCTGATCTCCTCGCTGGTTGGACCAGAAGGCGAGTGACGTCATCCAACAGTGGAATTTCAAAATTCAATACATGTTGAGCGTTTTTAATTATAAATGTTTTTTTTCCCAGGCATCCCAAATGGGCTAAATTATGTACAGGGTTTAGCAATTCTATATCTTGACCTATTTCGTGCTGATTATTTAAAAAATGATAAGAAACAGCTGATTTATCGGTTTGCTTAAGTTTAATGTTTCTTTGGTGTTCTTTTAAACAAGTTGACAAATTACGTCTTGTTTTTTCAATATAAAACTTATCACAGTGATTACATTTAATTTTGTAAATACCAGGCTGGGTCTTCTTATCTTTGGTGTTTACAGTTGGCTTGTTTAACAAATTATTAAGGCTGAATCTATTCTGTGGAGCTAGCTTTGTTCCATAAGCCTTAAAAAAAATTTTCAAATTTCTTGAATAACTTAGGATGATAAGTATATTTTTTAAACAGTCAAGGTTGTTCTTTGATATTATTGAGAGTACTGATCTCTTTTAGTTGCTTTTTATACTTGTAACGTTTTACCATTTTATTAATACACATAGGGTCAAAACCATTCTTTAGGGGTGTCTGTTGAACATGTTTGAATTCTTTCCAATATTCTTGTTCTGACAAACTAAATTCACAAGTCTATGAATAAGGCTGTGGAATACAGCATATTGGGGTTGTAGGGTAGCAAGAGTTATTTTTTATGTAATTGTCAACATGTATAGGTTTATGATAAACATCATGTTCAAAGTGATAATTCATTTTTAGTATTTTAATGTCCTAAAAAGGAAGGCAACTGTTTTGTTCTATTTCCATGGTAAACTTTATGGAGGCATCCTGAGTATTCAATAGATCCAAAGCAGTCACAGTTTGTGATTTAGGAACAATAGTAGAATATCTTCCACATATCTAATCCAAAATTTGAATAAATGGGATGAGAACTTCTGACTTTTGTCTCCAAAGAACTCACATAAATATCTGCTAGTAAAGGTGACAAAGGATTACGCATTGCCAAACCATGCGTTTGCTGGTTTTTGTATCATAAGTGAAAAAGTTTTAGTTTATGCAGATTTCTGTGACTGTAATCATTTCTTTAACAAGTTTTTCTTCAACATCATGGATATAAACCCAGTTTTGTATTAACGCAGGTAGTTTTTCAGGAGGTACATTAGTAAAAAGAGAAGAGATATTTAAAGAAACTAAAGTGTTGTCAGGAGCTGGTGATATTTTTTTAAGTTTTGTGGTAACCTCTACAGAGGTTTTAATGATTAAACTCTCAAATTTAGGCCAGGAATTAAATCTTTCCACCAGCCATTTAGCTAACAAATAGTTTGGAGAACCTATATTGTTGAGGTTCACCCAACGGCGTTGTCGCTCTCGATCATGCTTTTGATTATTTCACTATTCGCCAATGTATAAGCGTCCAGTTCTAAAACATTTGACTATTGCTATTCCCTTTATATCTATGCAGCTATTTCCAGAAAGGCTTATCTCATTAAAATGATGTAGATAGGAATATAAGCTATCATAAGAATACCCACTCATGCCCACTATTAAATGATAGAAGATAGAAAAGTCATGTGAATGTAACACGCCAGATTTTTCTAATTCACGAAGGCTCATAGTTGGTAATTCCAGAAATCTCAACAAAAGGTGCTTTATCGTAATCTTTTAAATCATGTATCAATTTGCATTATAACTTTGTATATTCCTGTAGTGCTGGTTATTGTGTGCCGTATAAATTGTTTGGAGGCAAGATTCCAATCCCAACTCCTGTCATTTCAGATTCGAAAAACATTTATAGTTATTATATCTTGAGGCTCCCTGTACTTGTTACATTACTTTATACAGGATGATTTATGAAGAACTGATACATTTTTTCTTTAATTATTCTGTTCGAAATTCACTCAATGCCCCAATTTTAGCACCAAATTAACCAGAATGTTATGGAGTTTCGACAGCCCATCACTAGATGTGCAGGTGTTCATGTTTTATTCGTAATTGTTAGTTTTATTGTCGACAACTGTTTTTGAGGTTTTGTTCTAGTCAACATGAAAATGGAGTACACATTAAATGAACAACTCTTCCTTGTAAAGCAGACTGGATTATGAATTCAATTACAGCTACTCAAAAGGAATACCAGAGAGAATTTGTTGTTTGGAATCCTCCCCAAAGAAACACAATACTGGGACTAGTAAACAACTTGAAAACAACTGGATCTCTGAGAGTGAAAAAGGAAAACTCTTTCATCTAGGCTTACCACGGTTGTTGTTGACGTAAGAGCACGACTGGATCAGTCACCCAAAAAATCATTAAGACGTTTGTCGCAGGAGACAGGGTACAGCTACTCAATTTGTCAGAGAGCTGTGAAAAGTGCAGGCCTAAAGCCGTATAGGATTATGGTTGTCCATCAGTTACAGGAACCAGATAAGGATAAACGACTGAATTATTGTCCATGGTTTCAGGCGTTCATTGTGCAAAATCCTGCCATATTGTCCATCACATGGTTCACAGATGAAGCATGGTTCCATTTATCCGGCTATGTGAACTCAACTAACTCATACTATTGGGCCAGCAAAAATCCACATTATTCATGAAGCACCTATGCTCCCGATTAAAATCAGAGTTTGGTGTGCAATATCCGCACAGAGAATATTATCCGCACAGTGTAGGCGGTAATTTTGCTCAGAAGCCTCTTTATCAGGCTTGAGGTTCTTTTACATGCCATAAATCTATGACATAGTACCAGCGGCTTTACTTCCCTTCCAAAGGAAGCCATGCTAAAGATTTTTGCGCCCGAAAACAATTCATCGTCCTCTGCTGGGTTTGAACCTGCACCCTTAGGAGCCATGGTACTCCTAGACCATGGAGGATGACCTGTCATCTCAAACGAGTGAGGTTATACCTATACCATCCTTCTGCCAGTAATTGTTTTCTACCTTCTCTACATGTTTACAAAAACTCTGTCACGTCTGACTGATTATAAGAGGCAATCTCTCAAGCATTATATCATGCAATTTCTGCATTAAGTCACCTGTTAATTTTATTTCCTTAGGCATTAGAACTTGGCCCAAGCTGGCTCTATGGGATTCAGATCACACATGTATTGAGGGGGGCAATTGAATGAGTGTGACCCAAAGCAAAAATGTGTTCAAGTTTATTTCAGTTATCTGATTTACACATAAATCTGTTGCACTCTACTTCTTTGTTTAGTTACCATTTTCACAAAGGGTGTTTGTGATGTGGCATTATCTAAGACTGCAACAGAAGAAGAAGGCAAGTTAGGAGCTATATTATTCCTGAAACACACTTGAGGTAAACAAAGGCGAGAGAGCCCCAAGTATGCGACCACAGTGAATGCTCTTGTTGGTTCTTGGACCACAACACTCAGCCTAAGATAAGAAAATAGATCCATCCTTTCTTTATGTTATTTTTAAAATGCGCTAATGGATACGTTTAATAATATCATTGCAGTATATTACATTTTCACTGTTATTTGGAAATAAATCCAATCAGTTTACCGAGTTTCTGTGACTGTGAACAAAAATAGAGGAATATGGTGACAAGCTTGTGGCAGCGGTTAAAATGAGCATTACAAATGGCGCCCTAAAGGCAAACTGTTGAAAAGTGATGTGAAACAAGTTATTCCAAATGTTTTTCACAAGTTAATGAAGCATAATCTGGGCATTCCGGTGAACAACCTGGTGAAATTAACTGCAGAGTTTACCAGTGTTTCAGAAGCCAGTACTGTGCATGTGCGAAAGGAATTCAAAGTAGATGTGTGACTTATTTTGGAGTAATGGTTATAGCTGTTGCAATTGAAGTGCGTTAACGGTTACATGTAATGGTTACCAGTAGCGATTAGCCATAACTATGTTTCAATATGAATAATGTCGAGACAGACTTATTTTGTTATTTGATGCAATCTAAAACAAAGTTTTTGTAGCTGTATCAACACTTTGATTAGTACAATGATTTATATTTGCAACATTTATTTGCCTTTGCCTTTACATTCCTGCAAATATACAAGTTTGTACCACTCAGGACATGTATCTTTAGCATTGTTTACTTGTGGCCAAACAAACAATATCCCTATTGTGTATAGCAAATAAGGCTACTTGAATGTGAATATGATAACAGTGCCACCAAATTCCCAAATGTCCCAAGTAGTACAGGTGAACTGAGCTATAAAATGTGAACCTAAATATAAATATCACATGATGCAGACATAGCAACGGAATGTGCATCTCTATTGCTATGGCTGAAATTAAGCATGTAATAACTTAAGTAATCTCATAGGACATTAGAATGAAACATGGTAATGATATTTCCAAAGATGATGTTGCTAGAGAAGAAAAACATTAACATACATTACTATCAAACATTACAAAAGATGCAAGCAATCTTAGTTAGTTATTTATAGTAGCAAAGCAGATAATTAATAGGCTTTTTTCTTGCCAGATGGTATATTAGATCAACAGGGCCACTCATGAACTCTTGCAGAGGAGCTTGATACTGCACAAACAATGAATGATGTCATCCAGACTCTGAAACCATTTGTGTAGTTCAGAAAACTAATAGTTACTATCATGTTACTTTGGTAACTAGTTACTTTCTCCATTACTTCCATAACTGTTTCATTAAGGTAATCATTACATTATTTTCTGCCTATTCCTAATTCAAAGAGACTGATGATGTTAAAATGTTGCAAAAGTATAAAATGCCTAAACAGTTTCAGGAAAGCTAAGTGATTTTGTCTAGTGTGCGATTTGCCATGAGGCACATAGCTTTTTTATGTAATGAACCACAAACAAAGTGTTAAGTGCTGTTAACAGTAACTGTAATTTGCCAGGTTTTAAGCAAACAAGCTTCTGTTTTTTGCTATTAGAAATCTTATTTTCTTTCGTGAAAAGAAATAATGTCAATGTGATTATGGTTAGGGACGATATTGCCTGTGAGAGATATGTACATCCACGAAACCACAGGAGGGAAAACAAACAATATTACGTGGAAGCACCTTGGGTTAATGAGGGCCATTGTACCTCAAAAGAATGGATTGGCAGTTCAGCATCAACCTTAGATTCTCACATGCAAGTTGCTGCCAGCGATGATGACTGTGAACCTGATTAATGTGCAAGTGCTTAAATTTGTACCTTTGAATTTTTATATTTTAAGGTGTTCTTTATACCTTCTCAATGTTCATTTTAATATGTGAACATAATTTATTGAGACGGAAACTATAGCTATTTTAACTGGTAACTCAAAGTAGGTTTGCTAAAGAAGGCATGTGAGTTGGGCTGACAGAGCTGCAACATTTCTGCTCTTGCCTTGATTCAGCGGGATTTTTTGAATGGGTGTGAGCAGTCTCAGAACCCAGCGGGTGGCAATCTTTGTCATGTTCCGAATGTCATACAAGATTTTGAAACTGGTACATGTCGGATTGTCACCTTTGTCACTACTGCCTCAATTATTATAATGCTGCGCCAAGGCTTCCACTTCTCTTGGGATTCCCAGTTCCTCACAGAGAGGTGGTCTGCTGCTTCATTCTTCTTCATCATCATCATCATCATCATCATCATTATTTTTGTTGTTCTTTTCCATTTTATACCCCCCTTCAACTCTATGGTCATATTGGCGGCCTTTTACCTTTGTAACATATTGCCCTATCAGCAGTGGTGTTAACTCGTATGCACTTGCTGGTTTCCCAGATTTTTTGGGGGTTTTTGTACATTAGCTCATTCACACTTCACATTCTCATTCATACTTCCAGACTCTGGAGAGGATAGGGAATAATTTTGGCTGGAGAAAAACTCTGCCTCCAGCCAGGAATCAACCTGGGACACTTCATACAGCAGGCAGATGCTCTACTGACTAAGCTATTGGGCCAACCCCATTCAGACTTGTTTGACCACACTGAAAGCATCTGCGCCACCTAACCACTGTGTCAATGTTGCTGTATACTTCCACTAACTTGGCATGGATTATTGCAGCATGTTACCCTTCAAATGCAGGAAACTAATTACCCATGATACTCCACTTTATCAGTGGCTGTGCCATTTTGTTTTGGGTCCTCTAGCAGTGTGCCTTGGTACTGTGGTGTGGATATTTCAATGTATACTAAGACTGCTGACACATACATACAAACATTAAGTACTTAATTTTATTTTTTCAAGGTGATAATTGAAACTTTGATTACCCCCTGTAGTTACTCTTAAAAAGTTACAAGTATGATTAAGATAAATCATCTGTGTCTGAGTAATTAGTTCTAAGTTGGCAACTTTAAGCAACAGCAGCATAACAACAATGGTTTGTTTATAGACTTCCATATAAGATTAAAATGAAGTACCTCAGCTCTCCCCTTCTTTCTCCAGAGACCTTAAGTTGGCCTACAAGATGCTATTCTACTTACCTTATGAATATGCTTTTTATAGATAATAGCTGACTCAAATGATTACTATTGGTGTTTTGTTATTTGCTTAATCAGAATGTATTTATAACACTATTACATATGTATGTAATTTTATTATTTTCATATTAAAGATTAACTGTGTGTTATACTAATGTATTAACTGTTGAAGACGTGAGGAATTTCAAATGGTGAATAAAAGAAGCTGACACTTTTTTTCAGATGCCAGAAAATGGAATGTCTGTCTAAGTTGCTCTTCAGATTTGTCCACTTCTTGAGAGTGAGCTTTCGAAAGGATACACTTCCTGTATAGAAATTGTTCCAAATAAGCCACAAGGAATGTACGTGGCAACAGAGCTTTTACCTATGATTTTGTTTTTGGTCCAAATGAACCTCAGCAGTTTTACAACACGGCTGTGAAAGATATGATGTTAAAAGTGTTTAAAGGCAAGTTTCTAACATACTTTGTTAGTGTTAATAATAAAATTGATACTGCCATATTAAAATACAAATCAGATCTCATAAGCTGACCTACTCTGACCATGTGCAACATTCTTGTTAAACCATTCAAGGACCTTCACCTTAACACGGTAAGAATTTGACCAGTGTAATCATCACGCAGAAGTGCACCAATGTTCACCGCAGTTTAGGTGACTGTGGTTAGCTGACAGGCGCTTACATTGGTTGAGCGCACCATTCAGTAGAGTTAAACTCTACTAAACGCAACCGGAAGTACATCACGTCTCTTTTTCATTTATTCTACTTCTTTACTGAAGCACATGCATGTACCTGTTCAGTGTTCAATAGAGGAAAGCAAAAGTAGACTCAAGTTTCTCTACTATGCTATTATATTAACATGCAATTAATAAGAAAAGATAGAAAGTAAAGAGATAGTAGCAATAACTTAACGATGTGCAAGTGGGAAAAGTATTACAATTGAGTAATACAATTTCCTTTCTTTCCACACTGATTAAAGCTCATCTAGCTTAGTTGACATTCACCTATAAAAAGAGAGGCGGAAAAAGAAAAAATTTTGCCTATAGAAAGAGAGAGGTAAAAAAAAGAAAGGAAAAAAAATATATCCCTAGACAAGATTTGAACCCTGAACCCCTTGAACATGAAGTATACACATTACCTCTACACCTCGATGACAGCTTCAAACTTAAGCTTTGATCTCTTTAGGTTACCCAATTCCTATATCTGTGCCATTAATGTATCTGAACATTCCTAAAAATGTACTAATTGCACTAAATGCATTCACTGCTACCCTTATTTCTGCATTGTTCTTGGAACTGTACTTCAACTAATATAATTATGAGATGTAACACAGTGATTATGTGAATTTTCGTTGTGTCTTGGGTCAAAATATTTAAGGTATGTCGCATAAAAAACAAGGCAGTAAAAATTACAAAGTACATTAAAGTAACTCTATCAGATGCATTCATTGGCAAAAATGGAGTATTCCTTTTAGTTGGGAATTCTAGTCTATATCTTTCTGCTGTTTTAACATTACAATACAAGCAAAGTTGGAGATAATCAACGAAAACTGGCTGTTTATGGCTGGTCAGATTTAACCATGGTAAAATGCTTGATAAACTTTTACCGTTGTTGATGCACCACAAATGACCATTCATCATGGTAAAGACAGTATTTTACCTCAGTAAAACTTGACTGAGAATGATGCATACAGCCATAAGATTTCATGGCTAATTACGGTCCACAACTACAGTAACAAGCTGAACTGGTCTGTTTTTTCATATATACTAACATGTTTACAGAGAAATTCTGTGTACTACTAAGTACTTATATAATTAGCATTGTTTACTTTTGGTTACCACAGCAACTATCCCTGTTGTGCATAGCGAGTACAAAGCTACTTGAATGTAAACATGATAGCAGCGCCACCAAACCAGTGCTATTGCTAAATGTCCCAAAAATATATAGGGTAATTTGGGAAACTACTCAACCAATTTTGTAATTCTTTCACCATTGAAAAGCATTGGCCTGTAAGATTCCTAAACCACTAAAAGACTAAAATGTGTTTACAAAGCCTAAATACTAGAATATAAATATGTAGGAGTTATTAAAGAACATAAGCGCAAAGAAGACTTTTAATTTTAATTTTTCTTTTTCCTCTGTCCTATTTCTTTTGGTTCCATTTGTATGCCCCTTTTAACATATAAGTTCTATCAGCAGCTTTGCCTTTGCAAGAATTGCTCATTGGCAATGGTGTTCACTTGCTTTAATGTTGTGTTAATCTTGGGTTATAAATATTAAATTCACACACACTCACTCATGCTTCCAGAGTCTAGGACGGGGAAAGGTTCTCATCCTCCAGCCAGGAATTGAACCTGGGGCCTTTGAATTACTGTGTGTGTAACTTGTCTTGCACTTTGTGATGAGAGTAAATGAGCTAAATCATCTGCAATTAAATAGTAATAATATTATAATAGTAATAATAAAAGCATTGTAGTTGTAACTATTTTAATTACAAATTGAGAAATCTTTAGTGGTGTTTTGGTGCATTTCCTTTTCCTGGAACCCACATTTCCTTCATAATTTGACACCATAGTATCCTCCATAGTTTCCATTATAGTCTAGCCATTCACATAAATTACAACAGTCTGCTTTCACCATTATAACTTTTTTAACTCTCTGCAACAATACAGTAAGTGATTTCACCATTATTGCCAACAATATCAAATTAAAATGGATTTAACTTAAAAGGAAGCGAACCCTTTTATTGGGTGTAACTTGTTTTGAATCAAACGCAGATTTTCAACTTCTTGTCTGACAAGGAATATAACGTTTTCAGCACAGAATACTGCATGAGCACACATAGAGAACTCCTATTGTGGACTCCTCACCACATGCACGCACACTCACACTCACACACAAATAGAGAGAGTGAGAGGCAAAAAATTTGAATAGATTATTTATACAGTATATTATAAGGAGTATGACATACCCACATTCTGTTTTTGCAAACCACTTTTAAATAGCTTAAAAATAATTGTCATAAATTTGAATCCCATAGTGGACAGTCAACAGGGAGAAAATAATACTGGAGGACATATTAGTTCAGTCTATTGATTGGTGCTTGGGGCACAATTCCTCAACATGTTAAATGTGGCACTCCATAGGACTAAAAAGGCATGACTATAATATTGCCTCACCAATGCAGGGTTCCATAGCTATGCTTAGAAACCATCTTTATGGCTAACAGAATAAGTGAACGGGAGATAATTAACTTGCATATAATATATATTCATATTAATAAATGTTAATGCTCAACAATAATTTATGTGCTTTGTCTATATAGCAGCTTTCTTATTGGGAAGTTGTAATAAATACAAATACGTAAACATTAATTTTAACATTTAAAAATCTGATGTGTTACACTCACATGACTTTCTCCACTCTTGTACAAAATATTTTTATAAACGCTTATTCTCCATATGCTTCATGTTAATCGAGATGTTAAACTTATTGCTAATTTGCTTGTAGGAATTGGTAGGGTTTAAGCGATAGTTAAATATTTTAAGAGCTGTTGCTATGTGGCACATTCCATTCTCTTTGTATGTCCAGTACATAAAAAAGATGAATAACGAATTCCCATTTCAGAAAAAGTATAAGTATTGGAAAATTTAAGGGAATAACAAGAACAAGCAATATCTCGAAAATGGTTCACTCAAAAAAAAAATGTATATGACATAGATTGTGTATTTTAATGCGATCTACATTTTTTGTGTAGTAAAATTTTGTCTATCTCTTATCGTTTACCAGTTATGCAAAAATTGTTCACAATGAAGAATACTTTTGGAGACATTCCCAGAAAATTCAAGATATACATTTTATTTGTCATGAAAATATCTTAAACATATGATATTTTAATCAAAATTGTTAGAGCCATTATTGAGAAAATTAAAATTTTCGAAAAATCTTCCATGTAAAGGGTAATCTGGGGTGGGGGGATTTTCTTGAAAACCTTTGTGTCGCATCTCTGGAAGATACTAAACCTAAATACCAAGTTTGGTGTTTATCCGACTGTTTGTTTCTGAGTTATGCTGTTCACAGACAGACACACACACAGACAGACACACGCACAGACAGACACACAGACAAGACACACACACGGACATGTTTCCAAAAATACTTTTTTTGGATTCAGGGGGTCCCAAAACATGTATTTCCGGTGAAATCTCGGTATCGAATTTTTGGGTGGAATACAATACTTCCCCCACTTACTATACGTAGTAGAGAAAAAAAAAATTACTTGATGTTTTTTGCTTTCAAAAAGCTCTTTTAATTTTATAATGTGCATTTAATTCAAACTTTTCAGTCAAAACATTTTTAAAATGAGCAAGTGAAACTATGTGTAGAATTATGTAATTTATTAAAAACTGTAATCTTGTATTTTTATAATGCTTAGTTTTACTAAGCCTAACAAGGGGAATATCTTTCTGTTGTTTTTGCTTAATATGTATTGCTATGAAATTTCTTCATGTAGCTAAAAGTGGAAAGATTAGTCTTAATATACAACCAAACTTGCCAGCTTTATGGTTTGCCTGTGAAATGTACAGGAGCAGAGGCCTTTTTACACCAAAGAGGTTATTTTTACTGCTTTGTCGGTAGATTCAAAGTGTTACAAATTTTCACCAGGCATGACAAAGTATTAAATTTGTGCATTATATTGTAACTTAAGATTGCAGATTGGATGCACCATGTTAATTGGTATACAGTGCTAGATTAGGCCAGAGCTTATCTGTGCATCTGTCCATCACAATCATGGTCCCCCTTTGCTGGCTGCAACAAAATGCATAGCGTGCAGATATAAAATTTAATAGCATCTAGAGAGCTCTAGTAACCAGCAGAAAATAGGCACACATTCAGTAATAAACAACAAAAATTATGAAGTGAACTCCCTTGTATAAGTTGTTTATCTTATTCACATTCTATGGCTGCAGAATATGTGTCCCATTTTTTTGTGAGTTTTCTTATATAGTTCATGTTATGAAGCATAAAATATGGATTAGAAATCTGTATATAGCCTAAGAAGTGGTGTTATTTGGTTTAATACATGTTTATTGTGGTACAGGAAGAATTGCAATATGTATGGCAAAAAGAAGCAGTACTACCAGGTCTTCAAGTATTCTTATAAAACAGATTTCCCATTTATTTTACATTAATTTTTGTACAATTACTGCATTGAAAATTTTACATAACCTAAATTTTATGCCATTGCAAACTTATTATGCTTTGCTGGACAAGCTAAAGTACTACAGATTTCAATTTCAGGAAGTTGACAAGTATAATACCTATCTATAACGAATTTGTGTCTTACTAAGCCTAACAAGCGGAATGTCTGTCTGTTGTTTTTGCATAATATTGTAGTTAAAATTTGCCTGATACTAAAAGTGGGAAGAGTTTTCTTAATATATAGTAAGCAATTTAGTGTATAAATGTTAAAGAAATTATGTTTTAAAGTGATTCTGGCAAGAACTGTGCTGGTGTTTTCAAGTTGCAGTAACATGCTGATGGGGTCTTAAATACCTCAAATTTAAAAAAGAATAATAAAAACATAAAATGCAACAAATATTATTTATAAAGCATAGTATTATGAATAAATACAATATAGTCTCTGGTGAGACAAGGTTATTATCAATTTTATACTACAAAATGGTCATGTTGCCCATTAATATAAACACACACTTTTTGCACTGATTTTAAGCTCTTCTGACTGCCTGTCAAAGACATACTTTACATTTGGTTTTTATTTTTATGGATCTTCATTGAGGTTGCATTAAAGACTAGTTATCCCTAAAAATTTGTGTTTGATGGCTTGCAAGTGTTGAGGAAAATGTTTAAAATCTCTGCATTCCATATATGCGGATGAATAAGAAAAAAAAAGCATACCTTACATGCTGGTGGGGTCCAAAGGGTTAAAAATTTTGATATTTCATCTTTGAGTGGCAACTATGCACATCACTTTCTCCAATGGCATTCAGCATTTAACTTGTGAAATATTAAAAAATAAAAGAGGATTGGGGTTTCACAGACCCCACCAGCACAGTTAAGGATTAAGATGGCAAAGGTGAGCTGCAAATATCAAGATCAGAATGAAGTGTAAGGGATTAAGGCATAGGAGGAGGTAAATGTGAGGAAGTGAGGATGAAGTTGCAATGAGGTGCAAGGAGAATAGTTGGTATAAAATGTCTGCTATTTTTCTTTATTTCTGAAACTAAGTTTTTATCCCAAAAATGATACTCCAAAACATCATAAGAATAGATATTTAGTACATAGTAAGAGCATAGTTTAAAACAGATTACTCACTGGGTGCTAATTATGTATAATTTGATGAAGTTATGAAATGAATATATGCATTTGATGAGTTTCCTAATCCTCATTAATAAAAAAAAAATCTGATGTTATATTCATATGACTTTCTCTACTCGCTATGATTTATTTTTATACAGCTTCTACAGACTATTATTATGAAAAGTTATTATTCTATCTACTTTGTGTTAATTGAGATAAACATTTCCAGAAATAGTTTCATTACGCATTTCATTCTGGGTGCAAGGTGAATACAGGAAATGAGTTGATAGTCAGACATTTGAAAGATAGTCTGTATATGCTTGCCTTGAAATGCTATTACATCACAAGAAACAAAGCACCTTAAGAAAATGACACAGTGTTGAAAAATTCAAACCAATAATAACAGATGTTACAAAAATGGCTGATACAAAAAAACAGCTAAAATTGTCTTTTTTAAACAGTTCTACAGGTGAAGCGCATTGTGGCACGCAATATATCTGGGTAAAATATAAGTGCTGGAGAAAATTTTGTTAATAAAAGCCCCTTCTATCTCTTTCTCTCTCTCTCTCTCTCTCTCTCTCTCTCTCTCTCTCCTGTAATCACTTAGTGTAGTCACAGTCACCAAACTGGATCCCATAAAGCAACTTTGCACTACAAAAAAATATAAATTATTTTAAAATTCAAATGAAGACAAAGAATACCTCAGGAATGGTTAATTGACATGATATTTTGTTTCACATAAATTGTGTTTTTTAAAGAGATGTACAATTTTTTGTAGTTGGTTTTTGTCTATCTCTTGTGATTTAACAATTATACAAAATTATGAAAAATTTATTCAGAATGAAGAGCAGTTTACAAGCTATTCAGAGAAGGTTAAACATATACTTTTTTTAGACATGCAAACACATGACATTCAAATCTGTACAGGAAACAACACATGTAGACAGTTACACTAAAAATAATCATTTCAACCCAAAAGCACATCAACATGCCATCTTTTATGGTCTAATTCATAGATTGGTGAATATCCAATAAACAATTGATGAACATAACAAAGAACTAGAGTACATTAAAAACTTGCAAATTTGAATGGTTTTAAATCAAATCTTGCAACTAAAATGATACAGAAAATATAAAACAATTGCAGATGTGAGTAAGGTAAAATTTCAAAAGAAAAAAATGTTCAAGAAATTCAACAAGATTTTTAAAGATTACAGTATTAAATTGGCTTCCCAAAACAAATAGAGTATGAGAAATCTGCTCAATCATTCATTAAAAAGACTACTCCTAGCAATAAATTATGAAGAATATATGTTAATAATGAAGATTGTCAAAAAATGTACTTTAGAAAACCTAAAATGCATTTGGAAACAAGATTGAAAAATATTAAATTCAAACAAGCAGAAAAATCAGCCATAAATTATCATCATTTTTGGTTACATAATCATAAAATCAGTAAAGAAATAAAACTCTTAAAACCAGGCCAAGAATAATTTGGAACTAATAACGGGAGAAAATATATGCATTACCAAGAATTCAAATACAGTCATGAATTTTGAAATACCAACATCAGATGACATCATACAACTCACCAATAGGAATGATAGCAGGCCAAACAGCAGGGGAAGAGGAAAGCAAATATCAGACAAGAGCCAGTCGACCAACCAGTTGATGATGAGGAGGAAGTCTCCTTGAAATATGTTCTACTGTGGTTTGACAAGTAAGGGGAGCAAGAAGTGCTTTTAAGCATTGACCAAATCTTTAACAAATTTGATTACCATGCTCCACTGTTTTAAATGCTTCATAATTTTTAATTTTATATGAATATTAATCAAAACTGTTACAGCCATTTTGGAAAAAATAAAAACTAACAAACATTTTTTCCGTAAAAGGGATAGTTTGGGGTGGGGGATTGGCATGAAAATCTTTGTATCACATCTTCTGAAGATGCTGAAATTAAAAACAAAATTTTATATTTATCCAAATTTTCATTTATGAGTTATACTGCTCACAGTTATATACATATGGGTGGTTTTCTAAAATTTTTTTGGGGGATGGGGGAGGGGAGTCAGAGAACTTCAAAACATGTGAAATCTCAATTGAGTTTTTGTATGGAATGTGACACTTCCTTTGCTTTACTATAGGAAGTAAAATAAATCAAAGCTTGTAGTTCGAAACTATTGTAAAAGACATTTGTGTTTCATTAATGCTCTTATTAGTAGAAATTATAATTAATATGCATACATATCTGTAGGTAGTCTGCATTGCACTGGACTGTTACTAGCTGTTCATTAAAACGTAGTGAACATCAAATGAGCAATAGATCGGGCTCTAAGGATGACTAAAGATACAGTCTATATTAACTTTATAGAGAAGATTCTGTGATTTTTTTTTTTTTTTTTTTTTTTCGGTGGTTACCTTTTATTGTTTTAGATGTTCCATTACAATGAGGAAAACTACATGTTTGGTTTGCTTTTCTATACTATAGAACCTTTTACATTATAATTTCTATAATATAAGCTCATCACCTAATAATATACGCCAAAGAGGATATCATAAAATAGAATTTGAATTCCAAGTCACAATACAAGAGATTGGAAGAATTTGGCAATGTATTAAAAGCAGAATTTGTTCAAACTTTACCCAACACAGGAAGTCAGAAGATGCAGACAATCAACTTAGCAATTTGGTGAACATGGAAGGAGATGTTAACAAAATAGTGAACCATTTTAAAGAAAACCTAACCAAAGCATGCAAAAAATGTTTCAGAAAATGAAATCCATTAAAGGAGACAAATGGTAAAAAAAAATCCATCTCTTAGTGGACTAATGAACTCACTATTATAAGGAAAGGAGTTAGTGTGCTAAGAAAAGATACCAAAAGACAAAACAAGACAAAGTGCTAAGAGAAGAGTGAAAAATAGTGTATATGAAACAAAAGAGAAAATATGAGAGAACCATAAGAAAAGAGAAGATTGAATCATGGAAACAATATTGCAGCCTAACTCCATTAAACAACTCCTTAAATGCAGTATTCATATTGACCGGCTACTGGCAAAATAAGAAAAAGCCCACATTAACAACCCTCATGAAACAGGACAGCTCAGTTATGAGAAACCTTCAAGAGACATTATAATATTGTGATAGACCACATTGTACCTGAAGGCAAGGATGATGAAGACATTGAATACCACAAAAATATTAGAAATTTAATCAACAGTCCAATATGAATGCAGGATGATCAAAAATTTACACAGGGAGGTGAAGTAAAAGATATCCTAACAAGAAAGAACTGGTAGAAATAAAGCTCAGGGGAAGATGGGATTACAAATAAAATTTTATTTGAAGCATTTGATATTTTTCTGAAATATATGACTGCCATCTATAATAGTTATCTAACAAAAAGTATTTTCCCTATGCAATGGAAGAAAGCTAAAATAATACCCATTGTGAAACCAGCTAAAGAGAAAAGCTCTGAAATTACAAAATTCACACCAATCAGTCTACAAAATGTCAGAGGGAAACTATTAGAAAAACTTTTAATCAACAGAATAATGTATCATGTATATTTGCAAAACTTAATGAACAACAACCAATTTGAATTCACTACACAAACAAACACTATAGATCCAGCAATGACAGTCAAGGAATACATAAACGAAAACCTGAAAGCTGGCCAAATGATAGCTCTTAACAAGCCCTGATGTACCAGGAGCCTTTGATGTTGACTAGTGCTGACTATAGTCAACACCTTGAGGGAGCTCTACTGTCCAAGCGTGCGTGCGTGCATGCATGTGTGCATGTGCGTGTATGTGTGTGTGTGTGTGGTGGGGGGGGTGCGTGTGCGTGTGTGTGTGGTTTTTTTATATATAAACTTTATTCAGCAAGCCCCATTGTAACATACAATACTACATGCTTTAAATTTCACAATTTTAGCATTAAGATATACATTTTGCATGATAACACTCGTATGCTTTGATGAAATTTGTAAGTGTAATACATAAATTCGTTTTCTACTCTTCCTTATTTTAAGTTACAATTTAACAAAATCTATTGAACTAATAAAGTTGTGTGTGTGTGTGTGCGTGTGCGTGCATGTGTGTGTGTGTGTGTGTGTGGGGGGGGGGGGAACTCAAAAACCACTCAACCACTTATGATGATTCTTTCACCACTGAAAACCTATATTCTTTAAGTTGGTCAGAGGTTATGTAATGCTTCCAAAAATTTGAAAACTGGTGGTTTACAATTACTGGTGGTTTACATGGATATGAAAACTGGTGGTTTTCATATTCATGTCACCAAATTTCAATCCTGTTTCATTGGGTATAAATATCAGACGGTACTTTTGTCACTTTATTGCAAATATGGCAGATTTTTATTGGGTTCATCCCAAAGTGTTAAATAGGAAGCTTAAAATATTTTAAAACTGAGTTATTTTAGTTGCTGAAGCTTTATCAATAGCTTTGGTATCATTTTGACAAAATCAGGTACATTTGGATTATTCTAGAAATTGACAAAACTAACAAGCTATCCTTACATTCAATCCCTATTTTCAACCCCTAACATACAAATCAAAATTCTTTGTAACTAATATAATTGTGACACCGGCCGTGAAAACCTACGTTCTTACAAAATTCTTTGGTCTATTTATATGAAACTTTGTATATTCAAATTTTTAAAATCTACCCTTAATTTATCTTTAATTCCTAATAGATAACCCTATTCTTCTTTGTTCAACCAGGATACAAATTTGTGCACTTGGTGAAAATTATACAATATCGTACATCAAAAATCTGTCCATACTCACATTTTCAACCCCTTATGTACAAATAGTAACTATATGACCAATCTGGACAAAACCTTGGACACTTATGTTTTAGGCACAAACACAAATTATGGACTACTTACAACTTTAAAACATTTCCCCATATTCTTATTTTCAAACTTGTACTTATAAAATGTACCAATGCAATGCCAGGTAAGACATCTATAGTTTTTTTAAATAAAGATATAGGTAATACAACATTCTTTAATTTAAAAATGATACCAATAGCTAATGTGACTTTTCTCTTAATTTCTTGAATGTGACCATTCTAACTAAGGGATGAGTCTAAGTATAGACCAGGAAATGAGATGTGTTTTACTACCTGTATTATTTCATTGTCAAGAATAGGGTGTGAAAGCTGTACAATGGCAGAGTTGAATTTTTTTAAACCATATGTACTTGGTTTCAGTTATATTGAGTACTCACTTATTTGTCTTAATACACCCATTTATGATAATTAAGTCAGACTGCATATTGGCAAGCATTTGTGCTTCATTTTTACTTTTTTTACCACGTACATAGATAGAGAAAGTATTGCATTCCAACCAAAAATTTAACACCAAGATTTCAGCAGAAATACATGTTTTGAGCTCTACTGAATCAAAAAAAAAAACAAAAAAAAAACAAAAAAAAAAAAAAAAAAAAAAAAAACATAGTTTTAGAAAAAGATATATGTGTGTGTCCAAGTGTTGTGAACAGCATAACTGAAGAGTGAAAAGTCACATAAATATACCAAACTTGGTATTTAAGTTCAGTATCTTCCAAGTTGTGTCACAAAGGTTGTCAAGAAAATCCCCTACTCCAAACTACCCTTTACATGGAATATTTTTCGAAATTTTTGATTTTCTGAAAAATGGCTGTAACAATTTTGATTAAAATGCCATCTATTAAAGATATTAAGATGAAAAATAAAATATATATCTTGAATTTCCTGGGAATCACCTTTGAAGTCCTGTTCATTCAGAAAGAATTTTATATAATCTTATATAACTGGTAAATGCTAACCAATAGACAAAAACATATTACACAAAAATGTATATCCCTTTAAAACACAAAATTTATTTCAAATAACTTTTTTTTGGGCAAAAGCATTTCTGAGATATCCGCAATTAAGTTTTCAACTGTTCAATATTTAGCGATTCTTTTAAAGCCCAACGATTTTCAGTTGTTTCTCGCAATGTCATGGAAAGAATATGGAATTTTAAGGCCAATGTATAGTATCAAGTTCTAAAACATTTTATTATCACTGTTCCCTTTGTACCTATAACGGAGTGTGTAAAGCAGCTATTTCTGCATATGTTTATTTTGATTTAGAATGAAGTAGATAGGAATTTGGTTAAAAGTCAACTGTTCCTTATTAAAGGAACAAGTCTATTTAATTAAAACTATGAAGATAGGGGAAT